>JAJHZJ010000090.1:7661368-9136368 GCA_023548195.1 Bettongia penicillata ogilbyi
CAGGATAAGAAAAGCAGACTATTATCCAGAAAACACAAGCAAAACCCTAGCCTCAAATCATTTCTATCTCCAGGAGACAAATGGGACAGGTTGAGATAAATACTGGTGGTTTATCACAGGAAGACTCAGTTTGGTTTGGTGGGAGTGTATGCGTGTACATAGCAAGTCTGATTTATGGAGACATGGGCCAAGTGCAGCCTTGAGGAAGGCCATTCATCTAGTTTGCTGGAGGGAAAGGTCAAACTAGAGAAATTTTAAAATTATGCTAAATAAATGACTAACTTTTTTTACGTTAACTCCTGATGGGTTTTCCCTTCTGCTCTGTCCAATGTGCACCCCCATTCCAACTTGCTGTCCTGGTAGGTATGGGGGTTAAGCTCACACATGCAGCAGTTTTCCATTTGTGGAGACAGTTGAGAAGGGCTCAAGCAATGGACATAGAATTTGGCTGCATATTGCTGTGGAAAGAATGCTGGGCTTTGAGTTACTAGGCCTGATTTTGAATCTTGGCTCTGCTACTAACTCATTAAAGGACTTTTCGTAAGACACTTTCCTTCTTTATGACTCAGTTTCCTCATCTGTCACATAGAAAGAACAATTCCTGTACCATCAAACTTCATGGAGTTATGAAAACCAAATAAAATGATTAATGAAAATACCCGAATGTCCCCATGATTTTATTAGCTCATAGAACTCCAAGGGTGGGAATTCCCTCCACTGGTACTGACCACAACCTCTTTATGACTTAGTAGAGAAGTGCTAGTCAGTTACCTGAAGCTAACAGAGGTTAAGTAAGTTTCCCAGGGTTATACAGTTAATGGTGGGATTATCACAGGTGGGATTTGGCCTAGTTCTTCTGAATACCAAACTCATCACTCTATCCATTATACCACAATACCTTCATAATAGAAATGAAAGAAAAAAGGAATATATATATATATATACAGTATAAATATATATGTATATATATGGATATGTATAAGTATGTTTGTGTGTGTGAGAGCATTTTGAAAAGTATAAAGTACATAGATACAGTACAGAGGGGCAACTGTCAAGCAATCTAAGGAAGAAGACAGAATAATACCATATTGTAAGGATGGAATTCCTTGCCTCTCAGTATTTTGAGCTCATCAGTACATTAGAATGCCAAAAAATATGAGTGTTCTAATTTAGTGTTTCACCACTAAGAGGAGGAATAGGAGGAACTCCAACCCCTAGTCATTTCGTTCTTTTTATATTTAGTCTGCCATATCACTGAGTTCTGGGTTGTGCGCTAGCATTTGTCATTTCTACTATGTAATTATTTCTTGTGTGTTAGTCTTGGTCAAGCACTCAATTAGTCCTTTCAGGACAGGGAGAATATCCCTTATTTCTTTGTATTTTTCACAGTCCTCAGTAAGTAATAGAACTTCAGTGTCCCCTTTAGGGTTTAATGACAGTATAATCTCTATGTAGGTGACTCAGATCTATAGATCCATACCCAGACTTTCTCCTGATCTCTGGTCCTACATCAATATCTACCTATCACACATTTCCAACCTAATGTCTCCCTAGGCATATCCAATTCACCATGTCTAAAACAGTTCATTATCTTTCCCCCAAAACTCATTCCTCCTCTGTAAATTACTCAGTTGTCACCCAGGCTTATAACTTTGAAGTTTTCCTCGATTTCCAACTCTTTCACTCCATGTATCTAAGCAGTTGCCACATCCTCTCCATTCTGCATCCACAATATCACTCATATCCCTCCACTCACATGGCCACCACCTTAGTTGGATCTTCATCACCTTCCACTTAGATGATTACAATGGGTTCCTAATGGTTTCCTTGCTTCAATCTCTCCCCTCTTCAATCCATTTACCATATAACTGTCATGGTGATTTTTCTAAAGCAATATATCTATATCACACACACACACAGACATATATATATATATATATATATATATATATATATATATATATATATATATATATATATATAAAATTCCTCTTCTCAATAAACTCCAGTGCTTCCCCATTTACTCCAAGACTAAATACAAATTCATCAGTGAGGCATTTAGAAGCCTTCAAAAACTGGCTCCAACCTACTTCTCCTGCCATATTATGTGGTACTCCCTTCCACACACTCTTTGGTCTAGTCAAACAGACATTCATGCTGTCCCTCATTTCACATACATTACCTCATTTGACCTTCACAAGAACCCTATGAGATAGACAGTTTGGATACAACCTATTAGGCTCATTTTATAGATAAACTGAGGAGTACCTAGTTGATATGACTCATTGAAGGTCATAAGAGCTAGAAAGTATGAAAGCAGGATCTGAACTCAGACCATCCAGTTCCAAATCCAGTGGTCTCTACTCTACTGCCTCCTGAATAAGTGACAGGAATTGCCCTTAAGAAAAATAATAGCAAATATAATAACTCAAACATCCATATAATTATAATTATATACATATATGCTAGGTGATATAGTTGGTTGTATAATGGATAGCGTGCTGGAACTGTAGTCATATAATTAAGTATAAATAGACATATTTATATATACATTTATACATACCTACATAGATATTCATATATATAATACCTTAAGGTTAATAAATCTCTTTTTTTCATAACAACACTGACATAGTATCCCCATTTTACAGATAAGGAGGCTGAGACTCATGCAGGTGAGGAGACTTAAACAGTTTAAGTATTAAAGTTTGTACAAGGATTTAACAACTGTATATGCTTCCCTATTCTACCTTCTCACAAAAACATTGAGGCAAAGCCTGCTCTTCCTTTCAGCCCCTCCTCTCCCTTCAATCACAAACCTATGAAAGGAGACTTTCCCCACCCTGCCTTAGGAACATGTTCAGTAACTTTGCTACGTCTAAGCCTTCTCCATAGTTCTTTTTCCTCTTTTCCCTCCCTTGACTCTATCCACCCCAAGACTAAGGAAGCCTCAGAGTTGGTGCTATGTTTGAGGACAATTCAGCTTGCAGAAACTTAACCACAAGGTGCTTATTTGCTTCAGAAACCTAGCTCTGACACTGCCACCCCCATCTCCATGATCCCTATCTCTGGAGAGACTATGAATTTTAAGAAAGAATCTCAACCCAAAAGGGTAGCACCCAAAATCAACTGGTACTTCCCTTGTCCTAAGTCTAGGGCCTCCTACTTCCTTAATCCCCAGAATACAGTCATGGTAGAACAAGACAACAACTCCTTTCTTCTAATACTCCTCCACAGCCTCCTCCTCTTCTTCCTCATCCTCAGGTTTTCATTTTGTTGTAGCTTAGCACTTCTTTCACGATCCTGGTCTTCCACTTGCATTATACCCTATGGAAATCCCATTCTTTTACTAACCTTTACCCAGATCTCTTCCTATCATACTACTTTCATCTTCTTGTGCTTTCGGAAAACTTGCTCTCCTAACCAGGATCGCCATTACTCTGCAACCTTTCCCTCTTGGAGATTAAATCTTTAAAGGCAGCTAGGTGATATAGCTGGTTGTATAGTGGATAGAGTTCTGGACCTGCAGCCAAAAACAACTGAGTTCAAATTCGAGTTGAGACATTTAACAGCTATGTGACCTTGTGAAAGTTTAATCTCATGAGTCTCACTTTCCTCATGGGAATGATAGCAATGGCGCCTACTTCATGCAGTTATGCTGAAGACCGAATGAGATAACATATACAAAGCACTCTGCAAAAACTATATAAATGCTGCCTGCTATTATTATTTCATGATATGCAAATGTAATAATACAACTGCGCTATCAGAAATGATGAAAAGATGGCTTCAGGGAAACCTTCAAAGATCTGTATGAACTGATTCAGATTGAAATAAGCATAGCAAAGAGAAAAATGTCCACTATAATATTCGCATTGCAAAAATGAACCATTTTGAAAAACTCAAGAACTCTGATAAATAACAAGGATCCATGATAATTCAAGAGAACCTATGATGAAGAATGATACATGCCCCTTAACCATCAGGATCACGCACATGCTTTTGAATCTAGCCAATGTAGAAATTTGTTTTATTTGATTATACTTTTTTGTTACAAAGATTTTTTTTCCCCTTTTCCATTGCTGTTTGGGGAGGTGGGGAGAAGGGAGAAAAATCGTTGACAATTGAAAGGATAAAATTTAATTTAAAAAAGTTTGTTGGGCGGAGTCAAGATGGTGGAGTAGAAAGATTCACGTATGTGAGCTCCGAACCCACAGCCCATAGATTTAATGTAAGAAGAGCTCCCCACAAGTTCTGGATCACTGCAGGGTGTGCAGAAACACAGTGGAAGAGATTTCCGTTCCAGAGAGCCCCGGAGAGCTGTCCTCAGGGTCCGTCGGGCCTGGAAAGCGGAGTCCACCCCAGCGCTGCCCTGGCCACATGGCCAAGAGGAGCAGATCGGAGCAGGCTTCAGGGACAGAACCTCCGGCAGCCTGGAAGGTCCCTCCGCCCACAGACTCTACAGGTCAGTGAGAGACACGTCTGGGCTGGCCAAGAGGGGAGCGGGGTGTCTCCGTGGCTCGAGCCCCCTCGGGAGGAAGTGGCGGAGACAGAGGTAGCAGCGGCGGCCCCCGGGACTCCCCAAGCAGGCAGGATCTTCATTACTGAAAGTCTCTGCATAAACCACCTGAAGGAGCTGAGCCTGGGAGACGGCCCTGCTCCACCTGCTCCATTACTGAAGGTCTCTGCATAAAGCCCCTGATGGAACTGAGCCTAGGAGGCAGCCCTGCCCCCATCCCAGCACCAGAACTCAAGCTCACATTGAATAGCAGCCACGCCTGCCCCGGGAAGCCCATTTGAATCTCAGACCCCAAGCACTAGCTGGGCAGATCTAGGCGGGGGTGGACAGGAATCACAGAAGTCAAGTAACTGGCTGGGAAAATACCTAGAAAAGGGAAGAAAAATAAGACTATAGAGAGCTTTTTTGAGCAGATGCAAATGATCCCGCCTTTCGGATATGATGAGAAGGAGATATTCTTGCCATCAAGGAAAGACATGGAGGGTGGGGCCTCTGTATCCCAGACATCTCAGGGGGTTGTTGGGTGGGCTCAGGCCTTGGAAGAGCTCAAAAAGGATTTTGAAAAGCAAGTTAGACAGGTGGAGGAGAAACTGGGAAGAGAAATGAGAGAGATGCAAGAAAAGTATGAAAAATGGGTCAATACCTTGGTAAAGGAGACCCAAAAAAATGCTGAGGAAAATAACACCTTGAAAAATAGGCTCACTCAATTGGCAAAAGAGGTTCAAAAGGCCAATGAGGAGAAGAATGCTTTCAAAAGCAGAATTAGTCAAATGGAAAAAGAGGTTCAAAAGCTCACTGAAGATAATAGTTCTCTCAAAATTAGAATGGAACAGATGGAGTCTAATGACTTTATGAGAAGCTAAGAAATCACCAAACAAAACCAAAAGAATGAAAAAATGGAAAAGAATGTGAAATATCTCATGGAAAAAACAACTGACCTGGAAAATAGATCCAGGAGAGACAATTTAAAAATTATGGGACTACCTGAAAGTCATGATCAAAAAAAGAGCCTAGATATCATCTTCCATGAAATTATCGAGGAAAACTGCCCTGACATTCTACAACCAGAGGGCAAAATAAGTATTCAAGGAATCCACTGATCACTGCCTGAAAGAGATCCAAAAAGAGAAACTCCTAAGAACATTGTGGCCAAATCCCAGAACTCCCAGCTCAAGGAAAAAATCTTGCAAGCAGCTAGAAAGAAACAATTCCAGTATTGTGGAAATAAAATCAGGATAACTCAAGATCTAGCAGCTTCTACATTAAGGGATCAAAGGGCGTGGAATAGGATATTCCAGAAATCAAAGGAACTAGGACTCAAACCAAGAATCACCTACCCAGCAAAACTGAGTATAATACTTCAGGGGAAAATATGGTCTTTCAATGAAACAGAGGACTTTCAAGCATTCTTGATGAAAAGACCAGAGCTGAAAAGAAAATTTGACTTTCCAACACAAGAATGAGAAGAAGCATGAAAAAGTAAACAGCAAAGAGAAGTCTTAAGGGACTTACCATAAGTGAACTGTTTACATTCCTACATGAAAAGACAATATTTGTAACTCTTAAAACTTTTCAGTATCTGGGTAGCTGGTGGGACCACACACACACGTACACGCATGCAAGCACACACACATACACACATGCACACATATACAGAGACAGAGATCACAGAGTGAATTGAATAGGATGGGACCATAGCTTAAAAGAAATTAAGGTAAATGGTGAGAGAGAAAGGTAGGGGGAGGAAAGAGGGTGAAATGGAATGGGGTAATCATATGTCATTTAAGAGGCAAGTAGGAGACTTTTTAGTGGAGGGAAAAAGAGGAGAGCTGAGGAAAAAAAACAAGAAGTTTACCCTCATCACATTTGACTAAAGGAAGGAACAAAATACACACTCATTTTGGTATGAAAACCTATCTTACAGTATAGGAAAGTGGGGGAGAAGGAGATAAGCAAGGGGGGGATGATGGAAGGGAGGGCAATGGGAGGAGGGAGCAATTTGAAGTCAACACTCAGGGAGGGACAGGATCAAAAGACAGAATAGAAACAATGAGGCGCAGGATAGGATGGAGGGTAATTCAGTTAGTCTTACACAACACGACTATCATGGAAGTCATTTGCAAAACTACACAGATATGGCCTATATTGAATTGCCTGCCTTCCTAAAGGGAATGGGTGGGGAGGGAGGGATGGGGAGAATTTGGAACTCAAAGTTTTAGGAACAACTGTTTAGTATTGTTGTTGCTACTAGGAAAGAAGACATACAGTTAATGAGGAATAGAAAGTCATCTGGCCCTACAGGAGAAAAGAGAAGATGGAGACAAGAGAAGGGAGGGATGACAGAAGAGAGGGCAGATTGGAGATAGGGTAAATTAGATTGCTCGGTGTATTGGGGTGGGGGGAGGGGATAAAAGGGGAGAAAATTTGGAACCCAAAATTTTGTGAAAATGAATGTAAAAAAGTTAAATAAATAAATAGATATTTAAAAAAAAAAAGTTTGTTGACTGATTGCCTGTCCCCACATAAGGAGCTATTATTCTAGTGAAGGGAAAAAAGATGTTTCCAAATAGCTATCACACAAGTTTCCTGAAGCTGAAAAGAGTGACAGTGAGGAAAATGAGGATGGAAGGAATGGAGTCCTTTACTTTCTTGGCTCATGACCATTCCAGTCATTCAGCTGACTGGCTTGGTCTAGACTTAGCTGAATTGGCCTGAGTTCCACAAGTGCCAGGGTATCAGATATCACACTCACTATTCTATGAGGCTGTTACACTTCTGGCAAGAGAGAGAACCGCATATGCCCAGCCCAAGAAAGATAGCACCCAGATTCCTACATTTGGCAACATGGCACCAAGCAAATATAGACCTACTGGCAGCAGTCCAGAGAAAGGGAAGAAAAATGACTGAGGGAATAAACAGGATGACTTATGAGGAAAGATGAAAGGAATTAAGTGAGCAGAACTTGTCTCAACCATGGACTAAGGGAACACAGCAGCAGCCTATAAATATCAGATGATGACAAACAGCAAAGGATGGCAGGCATTATTTAATCTAGCAAGAGGGCATAACTGTACCTAATGGGATGAAATTAGGAAAGGAGAAATTGAAACTTCGTGTCAAGAAGACAGGGTTAGCAGAACATTTAAATTGTTAACATCATGGGACAAGGTTCAAAACGAAGCAATTCTCCTTTAAATAATATGGTGCTGTGGAAAGAATACACCATCTGGAGACCAAAGACATAAGTTCAAATTCTACCTGGCCTAATTACTATCTATGGGACCTTGGGAGCTTCACTTAAACAAGCGATGGGGAGCCTGAGGCTTCGAGGCCACATGTGGCCCTCTAGGTCCTCAAGTTCAGCCCTTTGGATTCAGTCAAAAGACCACACTTGAGAACCTAGAGGGTCACATGTGGCCTTGAGGCCACAGGTTCCCCACTCCTGACTTAAACTCTCTGGGACTTTTTTGAAGCCTTAGACAGTGAACTTCTGGAGGGTAGTGACTGTTTTGTGCCTTTGAAACCCTAGAACCTTGCATATAATAGATACTTAATAAATGCTTACTGTCTTAAACTGAGGAGGCTGAACTAGAGCATGTCTAAAGTCCCTTGAAGTTCTAAACCTATGATCCTATTACCTATGCAAATTCATTTCATTGACCAAGTTTCTAAAGCAGTGATTCTGAACTTCTGGATCATTACCTCTTTGGCAGTCATGTTAATTTACCTCCACCTTTCTCTCTTGTTACACAACACCACTTCAGCTCAAGTCAGTAGTGCTGGAATCCACTCTAACAGCTAGAGAGAGCCAATTGTTAAATTTTCAGTGCGAACATTTATACCTCAGAAATCAGCAATTATTACAAATAAATACTTAATTTATTCTTTTGTTGATTGCCTAGGTCAGAGATTCCCAAACTTATTTGGCCTACTGCCCAGTTTGCAAAAAAAAAAATTTTTCAGTGTCCCTCTGGAAATCTATTTTCTTTAACCTTTTAACTTTTTTTTTAATTGGCATCATTTAAAAAGTATGAGATATATTTTTAAATGATGCTTCTCAAATTTAATAATTTATTGTAAATTTGTGGAAGTTTTTCCTGCATTGAAATTTTGATGTTGCAAAATTGTATCATGTAACAATATAGTATCGTATTGTAAACAAATCATTACACACACACACATATTCCTGTCGATGCATGCAGGACTTCCCAGTAACGTGTGACAGGTTCACCTGCCAACACTTATTTGTTAAGACCTGTTGGCCAGCTTGACCACTAATCAGTTATAACTTGAATTTTGTGTGTTTCTTTGGAAAATAATGTAATCACTATGACTTTAACTCTGCTACACAACAAATGAAATATGTATGAATGTTTTTTCAAAATTTTCTTCTCTTCTTTATGATTCCACTGCCCATTTATTTTTAGTCAACATCCCCCAATCGCACCTGAAGCTACTACCATGCCCCGGATCATTCCGGCACCCCCCAGGGAGGTGGTATCTCCCACTTTGGGAACCTATGGGTGTAAGAAAGTGTTATTAACGTAGACTAAACATAAGAGTGTATATGCATTCTTTTTTTTCTCTGTAGAGTCTAGTTATGAAATATTTACCAGTATGCACTCTATAAACATTGCTGGGGCCAACAGTCCAGCAGAAGCCTCAGGGAATGAATTATCACCACATGGAGGTCTGGGGCCCGAGGCTAATCATCATCCTCATCAGTGGCATTAGTTTAACACTTTAAGGCTTTCAAAATGCTTTATATCCTTTATCCCATTGGAGTCTCACAACACCTCTGGTTCAATCATCCTCTCTCACAATATGGCGTACCGAAATACCCTCAAAATGACTTTCCTATCACTTGCATCTCCTTTCTCCATTCCAACCTTCATACAGCTGCCAAAATAATCTTTCCCAAGCACAGATCTGACCATATTACTTGCACACTTAAAAAGGTCCAGTGGCTCCCCACTGCCACTAGGATAAAATGCAAAGACTCCTCTTCCTGAGTTCAAATCCTGCCTCAGGTACTTACTAACTATGTGACCCTGGGCAAGTCACTTACTCCTGCTTGTCTCAGTTTCCTCATCTGTAAAATAATCTGGAGAAGGAAATGGCAGTCACTCTAGGATCTTTGCCAAGAAAACCCTTATGGGGTCATGAAGAATCTGACTGGACTGAAAAGAATGAACAAGAAGCTGTTGATAATGTTGGTAACCTGGAAGTAAGGAAACAAAGATGATCCTGAGATTCACCGTGACATGTTAGAATGTAAAGAGCTGAGCAGGAAGTCTGGAGGGAAGAAAGATACCCAGGCTGTCCCTCAGGCCTTGAATTCACTTCCATCCCACTTTTGTCTGAGAATCCTTCATTTCCTTTAAGACTCAACTCAAATGCCCCCTCTCAGGTGAGGCCTTTCCTGACATCACTGGCCACTAGTGCCCTCCCTTTTAAATTACTTTGTATTTATTTTACAAATATTTTGTATTTAATTATCTCAGTGGAATATAAGCTCCTTGAGGGCAGGAGCTGTTTCATTTTTGTCTTTGTATCCCCAAGGCCTAGAGCAGAGACTAGCACATAGTGAATGCTTTATAAATGCTTGAATTTAATGGATGTTTGTGTGACGTGGCCTATTCATACCCTGCAAAGAAAGTGAGAGGTCAGGACAAAAGTAGAGTGTTGAGGAACACCTGTTATATAGCTCCTACGAACTCTGGGAATATGTTACATCTATTATTAACCAGACTGCACTTTGGTGGCCCAGTCTCCTCATGCCTGTGTTGGTGTTTGAGCATCACAGTGCCTCTTATGAAGAGGCCATTATCCTTGTCAACTGGCTAACCTGATGTTGAACTCAGTGGTTGGTGGAGTGTGGAGAGAGAGGGGTGAATTCAAAGTGGACCCATCACTGTATCTAATATCCCTATATTCCTGACCTTCTCCAATGCCCCTAGAACATACTGTCCTATTACTGGTTTCTTCTGTTGACTACAGGAACCTAGCCCAGAAGTGTCTAATGAGGGTAAAGTTCTGTAAAGGAGACACAGATTACAAAGCAGCAGCCTCTGGAGTCAAGCTCTCTATCTCTTTCCAAAGAGATCCACAGATGCCTATTCAGAGGTTAATCCATTTCCCAAGGTACAAAAGTCAGGGTCTTGTCAGACACCCACAGCTGAAGAAGAGGTTAGGTGGGTGACTGGGCAAGATACTGGGAAATCTAAGGGAAGAAATATCAGGAAGTAGCCTTTGTGGGTTTAATCCCTTGTCCTTTTATAAGATGGCCCCCAAAATGGGAGAATTCACTGATGTACTAGTTTTCTCAAAAAAATCACTTGACTAGAGATCTTTTGTTAGCCAGGAAATACTTCTAATCGTGACGATTTCTTGACCCTTGCCTATGCCCCTTGATTTAAGGGTAGTTCACCTTTTGTCTAATATAGGACCCACTGCATTTCTATGTCCTCTTCTCCTTCGTTCTTCTCCTTCTTGTCCTCTTTTCCCTCCTCTTCTCCTTCTTCCTCCTCTTTCTCCTTTTCCTCCTTTTCTTCTTTCTACTCCTACTACCAAACATTTTATATTATTTTAAGATAGTGCAACCATGATCTACTTTTTCCGGATGAAAACCCAAAGTTTAGAGCATTTAAGTAACTTGCCCATGGTAACACAACTGAGAAATGTCTAAAGCAAGATTTGTCATCAGATCTGATTCCAAGTTCAGCACTCTTTCTACACTACCTAATTCTTTTGCATCAAGAGGTCCCAAGGATGGCTCCCCAGGTCAAATAGAAAAGAACTGGTGGTTTTTGCTAAACATCAAGAGTCAAAACCCACCAGATGAGAGGTTCTGCAAGACTTCCTACCTTTTCAAAGACCTAGGCCTCTGGCATTTGCCCAAACTACTCAGTGGCAATTCTAGTACTGCTAATGGTGAAAACATTAAGAAATATTTTAGTTTGTGAAAATCTTACCCATGTGTCAGAACTTATATATCCTGTTCTTAAAGTTAGAGAAGCAAATATGGTCGAGCATGAAGAGTCCCAAGTTTAGATTCAAATACAGGCTGCTCTCTTTAATATCTCTATGAACACAGTCATTATTGCATCCCCTTCTGGGCCTCAGCAATCTTCTCTTTATTATTATAATTGCATTTTATTATAATTTTTAAGGTCCCTTCTAACCCTAAATTCTATGACACAAAACCAGGTCCTATTATGCTAACAATCAGTACCATGAAATTTGTAATAAGCTCTCATATCTATCTATCTATTGGTCAATCAATTGATTGATTAGTACTTATGTGCATGTATGTATACATATGTGTGCATGTATATAATAGCATTATAGAAAACATGATCATAAAATTTAGAGTCAGGAAAATCTTTTCATCATTTAGCTCAGCTTCTCCATTTCATAGAGGAGGAAACAGAAGCCCTAGGAAGGTCACATAATTTCATTAGTAGCAAGACCTAGGAGTCAAACCCATGTCTTCTGACTCAAAAGCTAATGTTCTTAGAACTGCTTCCCAATCATCTGCTTCATGAACATTCCAATGAGCACATGCATGTGTGTGTGTGTGGTCACTCAAGTAGTAAGTGAGTCAGGACCTGAACCCAGCCCTGGACTCCTAATCCCATGTTTTTTCCACTATACTGTGACCTGTCCAGCCTGTTTCTACGTTGTAAGGGAAAGGTGTGTCCTCACTATATCCCCTCAGATCACATATATCTTACTGTACTAATCTGCTCAGTTCAGGAGTCCCCTCCTACAGGGGTCTTTCCTGATTCTCCTCAATCTCCTCCCCTCCCCCAAGATGCCTTCCAAATCACCTTGGATTAACTTTGCATTATTCTGGATTTATATATCTGAGTACACATCATATCCCTCTAACGGAAGAAGCATTTTGAGAACAGGATCTGTTTTATTTTCGTATTTGTACACTCAGAACTGACTTAAGCATCCAGCACACAATAGGTACTTAACAGTATGGTGTTTGTGTATACATATACATATACATGTATACATGTACATGTACATATACACATATATATGCACACAACCCATATACATACACACACTTAATGATATGGTATATATATATATGTATATGTATAACATACACATATCTATACACATACACATACTTATATACACACATACACATACCATACTATATATAATGTTTAATAGTATGTTTATATATGTATGTACTGATAGATACATCCATAGATTTCTATATATACATATATGCACATGTATGTATGTGTATATATGTAGATATGTGTGTGTATTATATATATATATATATATATATATATATATACATAGACGTGTGTATGCAGCTATATGTGAGATCAAACGGTGTGATCCTGGATGAGACATGTAACCTCTCTCTGCCTTGGTTTCCTCATATAGAAAATATGAATAATGACAGTGCCTATTTTATTGGGTTGTCATAAGTATCAAACACATTAGCACATGTAAGCAACCTTAAAGCAACATTACCTACTAGGTATCATCACACTAGCTCTTAATAAATGCTTATTGGTTCAGTATTTGTTGCTGGTTAATGTCCCTGCTTCCTTCCCTTCACCCCTTAGCCCCAAGATCTTTTTCTTTTTCTCTTTCTCCTTCTCCAAGAGGCTGGTACTGATCTTTAATACTAAAAAAAGAGTTTCCTTTTCTCTTCTGGGGCCCCAGACTTCTTGAATTTGGGGTTGTGAGCATTTTTCTCTCTTTTAAAATCTGTCCTTTCTTTGAAGTGTCAGAATCAATGTTCCCAGTCTTTAAATGGAAGTCTCCAAAGAGCACTGGGCTTAATAAATAGTCTGCCTGTTAGCCAGTTGAGTCATTTACCCTCAAGTGCCCAGTAAACATTTGATTACAATATCTACTACTATCGTAATCAAATGGGACATCTTCCAGGACTCTGAAGAAGGAAAAGAAACACAGCTCCATTGTAACGGACAGCGTCTGGCAAGGCCCAGCTTGGTGTATGAAAGCATCTTTCCTAGTCCATACATGGGAATCTGGTGTCTGATTGTAGTGTGCTTTGAGAAGAGGATTTGCTTTCAAGGGAACCAATGACAGAGGCTGAAAGCAACGTAACCTGACCCTGGTCCTTGCGATTTGAAAATAAATGAAGCCTGCAATTTACAAATGGGGAGAGAGACGAGAGAGAGAGAGAGAGAGAGAGAGAGAGAGAGAGAGAGAGAGAGAGAGAGAGAGAGAGAGAGAGAGAGAGACAGAGACAGAGACAGAGAGAGAGAGAGAGAGACAGAGAGAGAGAGAGAGAGACAGAGAGAGAGAGACAGAGACAGAGACAGAGAGAGAGACAGAGAGAGAGAGACAGAGAGAGACAGACAGAGAGACAGAGAGAGACAGAGAGAGAGACAGGGGGAGAGAGAGAGAGAGAGAGAGAGAGAGAGAGAGAGAGAGAGAGAGAGAGACTGACAGAGAGACACAGAGAGACAGAGAAAAATACACACACACACACACACACACACACAGGCAAGAGAAGAGAAACAGAGACAGAGAGACAGACCAAAAGACACAGAGAGACAGAGAGAAAGAAACAGAGAGACAGAGACAGACAGAAAGACACAGAGAGACAGAAAGAAACAGACAGACAGAAAGAGACAGAAACAGGGACAGAAACAGAAATAGAAAGACACAGAGAGACAGAGACAGAGAGACAGACAGAAAGACACAGAGAGATAGAAACAGAGAGAGACAGAAAGATACAGAGAGAGAGACAGGGAGACAGACAGAAAGACACAGAGACAAGAGACAGACAGCCACAGAGAGAACTGAATGATGTCTAGACCACTGGTTCAGCTCCCTTAGCAGGGTAAGTCTGCCTTCCTGTGATCCCACGGGAAAAGAAAGACAAGACACAGCTGCCTTGGTGAATATCTGCACTATGGGTCTCCTTCATTTAATTTAACCTCTCTCTCTCACACACACATGAGCCCTTTGTCAGTGGGATAGAAGGCAAGATTTCTCTTCTCTATGTTCGGTCTGTTATTTTAGAGGTTTAGAAACTTCCTCTACCCACAGGAGCCCTCACTAAACTTATCATGGCTCGGGCTTGGCATGATGTCATGAAGTAAATTAGATGACAAGTCCTGGAGGGAAATATGTCTTTTTAGACCTATGAAGTAAAGAGGAGTAGAAAGAGCCCTACATTTGGAATCAGAGGACTCAGGCTTGAATCTGAGCTCTCCCCATTTACTACTCTATGAGACTCATTTTCCTGTTCTGTAAATGAAGGGGGTTGAATTAAATAAATCCCTAACATCTCTCATAACTCCAAATCCTCTGTTAATTTCTTGTCGATCAAACACTGACTAATATCTCCAGGAGAAAATAAAATTTGACACCTTCCTGAATGACCCTTTCCTTTATACTTCAATTCTAACAGCTAATCATTACTTTACTCTTTATGTCTTTTTCTGAATGTATTTCATAACCTAGCACCGTAGACTCTGGGCTCATACAAATCAAGTCCAACTTTGGGAACCAATCCAAAAATCATATCTTTTTGGCTTACATTGCCCCCAGTCAGAGTTCTCTTTGGGAAATTTCATAACATTGCTTAAATATAGCTTATGTTTAGGTCTCCACAAATATAACTAAAAGGTCATCATATCCTAGTCAAGCATTCCAAGTAACAATGAAAGCCTGGTACAGGACAACCTTTATTCCACCCAACTGAAATTGCAAAGCAACATTAAAAAAACCTCACAAATAAATAATCACTATAATTCTCCTTCTCTGGTGATTCCCACCTTTCCCTATCTTCCTATATTACTTCAGATTTATGGTTCCACCCTGAGGTTTGAATGCCTCTCGGAAAGGAAACGAACTTGGGGTTGCCTAGGCGACAATCCTCTAACATTCTGAGGAGTGACACTTCATCTCCTCCAGAGCAAGCATGAGCACACACGCTCACACTCATACACACACACACACACTCATGCAGATGACAAGTGTGAGGTTTTATGGCTGTATCCTGAGAACTTAGGATGTCTGACATAGGGGAAAAAATTGGCCAATCCTTCTTCTGTAAGACCTGCATTGTCCCAATAGATCCCGGTAACAGAAGAGATAAAAATCCAGCTACTTTGTACCACCTACACATCATGGCTTCAGTCCCTTGTTGAGGCTCCAGTTTTGGTGCAGGGGTTGAAATCAGGGAGAGAAAGGCCACATACATGATTCTCTTCTCTCTCTAAGACTCTGGTACTAATAGAGATTCCCTTTTCCTTCCTGGGTCTCAGACCTCAATGTTGGGGCCACTTGCCCACCAGGTTTTCATGGCCCAAGAACTCTGCCTTCACAGCTCTTACTCATGTGACAGATCCCTTTCTCCTGATTTCCAGTGAACTAGCACACTCAGGGAAATGAACCCAGGGGCTTAAGTAGGAGGTAACCAAAGCTGCAAAGTGATAGAACTATCAATAATTGTCTAGATAATAGGACCTTAAAAAATACTAACCAACGACTGTTTGGGAACATTACACCACATCCTGTGGCATGAGAGAAAGCTAGCCAGACCAGGGAGATGCACTGAATAAAGAGACACGGACAATTGTCTCTATTCAATGCATCTCCCTAGCCTAGGGAATAGGGCCTAGAAAATAGGGTAATTCATTCCCAAGCCCTGTAATCTTTTCCTACTTTCTTGGGCATTCTATGGAGTTCAGTCCAATAGCGTGAATGCTACGGTGCCAAAGTTGATGCATCATGGTCAGAGAGGGGAAATCTAACTTGAGACCTGAGCAGCATGGACAAGTTTCTGATATGTTTGTGAGACAAGGGGTAGTACCAGGTAACATGGGAGAGTTCTCAGAGTGGACCCTAGTGATGCTTAGACTGAAGAGGTCATTGATAATCTCACAAGGATCAATAGGGAGCTAGGTAGCACACTGGATAGAGCACTGGACTTGGAGTGGAAAGGTTGAGTTCAAATCCGTGCTCAGACACTGAGTGACTGCAGTTAAGTAAACCTCTGTCTGACTCAATTTCCTCATCTGTAAAATGGAGATAATGATAGCTCCAACCTCCTGTTCTTATGAGCATAACAATACTTTTAAAGTGCTTTGGGAGGCTTAAATTGCTATATAAAGGATAACTTGTCATTTTTATTATGTGTCATATTATTAGTATCTCCAGGAATCAGAGGGGGGTAGCTGCTCTTACCACAGAGTGAGACTCTTTTCCTCTGTCTGTGACTATAATGTTGGGGAGGAGCGAAGGATAGTTCTTTCCTTCGGATGACTTCTGGGAGCCTTTATTCATCAGGGCAAAGTCATTATCATCTGTTGCTGCTGCTTCTGGGCATGGGAATGACTGACCTTTTCTTTGACCAGCATGGGTTGCCCTTGTCTTTTAATTCTGATTTCTCATATTAAAGATAGTCTAAACTTTAATGAGAATGCTTTTCTTTGGGGTAATAGGAAATCAGGAAGCAAATAAAATCTTAACTGAAAAGGAATATCAAGTTATATCTTTTGTAGATTTTTATGGAGTTCCAGATGGGGACATTATGAGCCAATTTTGTAACAAATGTATGAAATATTGCTTGCAAATGATTTTTTTCACAATTTAAACCTTAGACTATTCTGAAAGGAACCCTTTAAAAGCTTCTGTATTTAGGAAAATTTCCTGACCCATAACTTTCTGAAGCTAAAACATTGGTTGCTTACCCGTAGGGTCCTTCTACCCAGGTAGGGGATCTAACCAATCCCCCTATCCCATGTATGAGGATTAGGCTACCCTTTGAAGAACCCCTCCTACTTCTCAAGTGGGGTATATATTCTACAGCTGTACCTTCTTCTTCTACCACAATTGCTCTGCTCAGAAAATCTCCCTTCCTCTATTTAGAAGTCTAAGATTCAGAAAATTTTAGTTCTCAGACCATGTGGTTGCCTTCTTTCTATCTGCCATCTCATAGGCTGAGAGATTTCAGCACTTTCTGTCCAAGCTTGGGGGTGGGGACTTGGGGATTGGGATCTCTCTTCTTGGGCTACTTAGATGAAGAATTCACCTCCCAAGGGTCCCTGTTCAAAGGAACATATTAGTGGTTCCCAAGTCCAGAGAGTGGGAATGGGAGATCTTAGCTGTGTTTTTCTTTCAGGATTTCTCCAAAGGACAAAAAGAGCTAACACTAAACCTGTGGAAAAGGTTCCTTTTTATAAACCTACCCAAAGAGCTCATTCCTCCCATAATATCCCAGCCAACAAAGTCATCTCCCAACAATAGATCAAAAGGTCATGCCTTCTCCCTTGAGAGGAAAAGTTGAAAATTCCAATGGCTCACTTTCCTGTAAATTCATCAAATCAATCAGAGATCTCACCGCTCCTTCTCCAGATGTCTATCCCAACTACATAGCTATTTTTGGACTGAATCTGGGATTTTCCCCAGGGACCTTTCTAGTGGGGAAACGCCCACTCCCCATGCAGAAATGCAGCTGCTTCATTGGCTCATAGGACGTATTCCATTAGAGCATGAGTGCTGTGAATTTTATTTCATTTTTGAAAGTTAAAGTTGTATGGAATACTCAGTCATAAAGGGCATTATTCCTATTTGTCAAACAAACTAAAGAAATGAAAACATAATAACAACCAAAAAAAACCCTGAATTTTACTTAGATTTCTTAGCAAAGGGATCCTTCTAATCAAATCTTTTCCCCTTCCCCTTTCTTTTCCCCTTTCCCTAAAATACAGTTTTTCACTTTTAGCCTGATCTTCTTTGATGAAAAAATAATCTTTACAAATGGACCCTTCTCCCCTGGTATCATGCTTTGCCATGAAAGGCCAGGGTTGAGGTTTCTCGAGGCACTAGAGGTTAAAGGACTTGCCCAAAGGTCACACATCTAGTATAAATAACACTTGAACTCACATCTCTCTGGCTTGAAAGACTACTCAGTCAATTTCTTCCAAATTGAAAGGATCAGGGTCAGATTATATTATTATATACTATTCAACTGCTTCTCATGCTGCATAACTCAATTCACCATATAAGGTATTAATTTAATTTAATTCAAACATTAACTATGTGTCTCTGGGCAAGTAATTTAAAGTTTCTTCATCTGCAAAAGGGAGATAATACTAGTACCTACCTCCCAGGGCTGTTGACAAGTTAAAATAAGGTAATATTTGCAAACACCTCACAAATACTGAAGTGCCAAATAAATGCTAGTTATCAAGCTTATTATTATTTTATATATTTGGGTCATTGTATTAGGTTCTAGGGATAGAAAAGCAAATTAATTTCTCTCTGGGTTTGACTTCTTGGTCTGAAATTTAAGATTCCTGAAACTCTAATATACTTGTAAAGTCCCCAATAGTTTTATTTCTGGGGTCTGATAACCAAGGCAGACTTTATTAACTAAACAAGCCATTAATTAGCCTTTCTAAGTTTAGAGTAAATAGAGGAATATTTCTTCTCTGCAGACTCTAAGTCAGCAAAGTCTCTGAGAGGAAGATACATTCTTTATTTACAGTCTTTCTTACCATGTAACTGTGATATAGAATTGATGCACTGATATCTAAATATGGGAAAATTCCCAAATATGCACCTCACACTTTTCTCACCATGATGAGAATTAGTTGCAGCAGAGGTACGTGTTTCGGTGCTTTAAACATTACAGAGAAGCAGGGTGCTCTGTGGAAAACTGGCTTGAAAGACACAAATCTGGGACTTAGAGCTAGCTCCCCCTTTCAGTTTCAATTATTCAATCATCTGCCTTCAAGATACCATCCTATATACTATGGTAAACATAAAGAAATATGACAGTCCCTGTTCTCAAAGGTTTTTTGGGTTTTTTTTAATAGCACAGTTATTTATTTCTTATCTACAAAAGAACTGCTAAAGAGAAAATGCTCACAAGCAAGCAATAATAGAAAAATCTAAAATAAGTACAGTGACATAATTTCTATTATACTCTCTTGGGAAGTTGAGACTGAAACCTCATCAGAACATAAAACAATTAGTAGGAAACTCACTAACAAATACTGTTGTTGCTTTTAACTTTGATATTTTATGTTTTCCTATTACATGTGAAAATTTTAACTTTTGTTTTTTTTACAATTTTGAGTTCCAAATTCTTCCCCACCCTTTCTCTTCTCCCTCCTCAATGTGAAATCAAGCAATTTGATAAAGGTCCTACATGTGCAGTCATGCAAAACATATTTTCATATTACTCATCTCATAGGGTTTTAAATCTAGTTAGGCTTTGTTCTTTCTTTTTGCCCTCACGTCATTTCAGTACCATCCCAAACTGTGTGAAATTTAAAAGGAGAGAAGCTCTGGGTTTGGGTCTTGGTTTATGTTACTTACAATTTGGGAGACGACAAGCAATAAATAATATTAATAGTGATGATAGCTGTTATTTACACAACACTTTAAGGGTCCAAAAACACAGTGTGTCCCTTATTTTGGGGGCAGCTAGGTGGCACAGTGGATAGAGTGCTGGTCCTGGAGCCAGGAAGATTTGAGTTCAAATATGACCTCATATATTTACTAGCTGTGTGATGTGGGACAAGTCACTTAACCCTGTTTACCTCAGTTTCCTCATCTGTAAAATGACTTGGAGAAGGAAATGGAAAACCATTCCACTATCTCTGTCATGAAAACCCCCAAAAGTTGGACATAACAGACCAACACCAAAACATAGCGCTTTTCCTCAATTGATTATCTCCAATTTTTCCTGTTTATAACTTGCTTATACAGAATTGTTTCATGTTGTCTCCCCCATTATTTAGACAGTGCGCTCCTCATGATCAAGGACAATGTTTTTGCCTTTCTCTGTATCTCAGTGCTCAGTACAACGTCTGACATGCCTTGTTGTTGAGTCATTTTTCAGTTGCGTCTGACTCTGCAAACCCCATTTGGAGTATTCTTGGCAAAGATATCCCAGTGGTTTGCCATTTGCTTCTCCTGACACATAATAGATGCTTGACAAACTCCAGTTGACCGCCTGACTATTGTCCATTCTACCACAATTCTGCCAATAGCAGGGAGGCATCACCACAAAACTTCTCTGGAATCATAACTGGTAGCATTGATCAGAGGGTTAAGTCTTTTAGTACTGTGGCTGACCAAGATACGATCATCCCCATTTTTCAGATAATGAAAACAAGGCCCAGATTTTAAGGGACTCATCCATGTCATATATTTAGTAAGCAGTAGAGATAGAATTTAAATACTTCTTCTGACTCTGACTAATACCCTTTCTATTTCATCACACCGCTTTTTCCAACTCTCTGGAGCCCACCAGAGTACTTCACACAGTTGCCCAGAAGAAAGCAGAACATAGTAGGGAAGATGGACAACTCCCATTAGAGGTCGAGGGAGTGATTAGCTTTTCCTGCTGAGTTTCTGTGGCTTTGGAAGGGGCAGGGGTGTGTGTGTGTGTGTGTGTGTGTGTGTGTGTGTGTGTGTGTGTGTGTGTGTGTGTAAATCAGAAGATAAAATTAAGATAAAATCTACTTAGGACTCATTTCTCTGCCTTGGTTTTTTGAGTCCTCCATAATCTTATTCCATTCAACCTCATTTCCCACTATACCCCAGTCCATTCCCTCTATTCTGGGCCAAGGAGTGGCCTCACTGTCCAAAGAATTTACAGGACTCACTCCTATGTCACTGCGTTTCTTTGCTCATCTATTTCCTTGACCTCATAAGCTCTCTCTCCTCCCCTCCCTTTCCATCTGCTCTCCTCCCCACCTTTCCCCTCTATCCTCTCCCCCTCCATTTCTTCCTCATTCCCTCCTCTCTTTTATGGTCCTCTCTTATACCTGCCTCCTCTTTCTTTTCCCCCACCCTCTTTTCCCCTGCTCCCTCTTCTACCCTCCTCCTTTTAGTCTCCTTTCTCCTTCTCTCTACTCTTCTCCTTTTCCCCAATTTCTACCCCCTAAGGTAGAAACTCCACCCCCAACCCCTCTGGAAGGCCTTCCCCTACTCCCTGAACCTATCCTTATTTTGCCCTTTGCTGACTCCTATCACATTATTTTGCATGCCATATCATTGTTGTATATTTTATACATATCCATAAATGAATAAAAAATATGAGATATTACATATTTAGGTTTTTTCCCTCAACCAGAGAGTGAATACCTAGATATCAGAGATTTTGTCTTGTTTCTTTGTATTTCCCGCAGCCCAGAACAATGCCTAGCACATGGAAGTTACTCATAAATAAAGGCTTGTTGACTGACTCTTTTGGGGAATAGTCCATGTATATCTGGAGAAGAGGGAGCCCCATCTGTTGCTCCTCAGGGTACCATGTCCACCTTGGTTGCTTTAATTTTAGAGTTCATCAAGCATGTATGTCTATTCCATGTGGTGGCAGTAGGGATAGTGCACATACCTTGTGAACTCCTGCAGCTCTCCGCTTTCCCCTCATTCCTTAAGGACATGGCACCATAGCTTCCAGGGTACCTCCCTGAACACACAACTTGACTTCCTCCTCTCTCCATCACCAAATTTTCCCAGGTCTAGGCTCAGCTAAGAAAGGAAGACCAGGAGCCTGGAAAGCAGAGAAGTGTAGGAAGCCTGTTCCCTGCTAACTCAATGCTCCCCTCTCCTCTGTCAGTGTTTTTCTCTGTCACCAAAGGTAACCAATGTACTGGGTCCCTATGCTCTCCTTAAGGAAACTCAAGTGGGTAACCAAAGTAGCTTTTAATGCTCAGGGGAGTAAACCAGGACTCCCCTGCCATATGGACCAAGAGAGATCGTCTAACAGTGCACACAATGGAGACAACAATAGCAGCATGATTTCTATAGATGGTGCATATCAACAACACCACCAAGATCACTCCAACACGAGTCCAGGCTTTGCATTTGTCCCTAGAGTTTAATGGGCTGGGTGTTAAGAAACCAGGTTTTTGCAGCATCTCTGCCACTAAGTGACAAAGCTTATACCCAGTGACCATGAGAAAGTTACTTTGACTCCCCCTTCCCACCTAAAAGGCCTTTCATGCCTCACCAGTATCTCATCATGATGTGAAGGTGACTCTGAGTCTCGAAGGTGATGACCATGGAACACAAGCAGAAATGGAAATCCATTCTATTCCTGTTAATAGGAGGCTATGTGGTAGTCAAATAAACTTGGTTTGAATCCAATGTCTCCTCATTCTTACTATGTGGATGGCACCTCAGCAACATATTTAACCTTTCTGGGACTCAGAGTGTTATAAATCTGTATAATCTATAAAATGACGAGTTTTGGCTAAATAATCTCTGAGCCTCAGTTTTCTCATCTATAAAATGAGTTTTCATTAAATGATCTCTGATGTTCCTTCCAGCTCGAAGTACATGATCTTATGAATATGAGGCTTTGAATAAAGTCCCAGGGATGCTCTGTTTCTGTTTTCTGAAGAAAGACACTTATCAGCAGTAGAATGGTTAATAAATAATGACTTCTTTGGCCATGGCAACCCATGGAATAAAGAAAAATGGTGCTTAGTCCTGTGCCACTCACCTATTTCTTTAATGATGATTGAAAAACAGTGGAAAAGAAGGAAGAGGGTAGATACTAAATTTTACCCTTATTAGATTATCTTCATCTAAATCCTTATCTGATACTAGAGACTAAGGGGTACCTCAGTTTCACATTAATAGGTGAGCAAATTGTGGCATATGTGGATGTGATGGAATATTATTGTGCTGTAAAAATATAGTTTCAGGGAAACTTGGAAATACACGTGTGAGCTGATAGTGAACAAATTATACAATGATAAGATTGCAAAGACAAGAAACTTGGAAAGATTTTAAACTGATTGATGCAATGAATAACCAGGATTCCAGAGGAACTCTAATGGGTTCCCCTCTAAGAAAGAGGGGATGAATTCAAAATGCAGAATGAGACACATAATTTTGGACATGGACAATGTAGAAATTTGATGTCCTTGACTATGCATATTTATTACAAGGATTTTCTTTTTCAATGGAGAGGAGGAAGGAGGAATAAAAAAAAAATCTGGTAATTAAAAAAAAATTTGTGTTGTAATGAAAAAAATTGTTACCCAGTGACCACCAGGTCCATATTCTGCTAGAAGAACAAAATCATATCAATTTTAACATTCTCACTTTAAATGAAACAGAAAATATAAGGAAATTGCAGCTTAATGGGACCATGGCCCATAAATTCTCTTTGGAAAGGAAAATAAAAAGTTGGCAGAATTGGGTTTTTTTAACAACTAAAAGTAATTTGAAATATTTCTTGAGATGTTGCATCATCTGATATTGCTGTGCTTGTGACCAAGCAGTATAAAGATAATTGAAGTTTATGAGATACCATCTGTTGCAGAGGAAAAGAAGGTAGAGAAATTCTATGAAGAATTTGATCAGACCTTCCATATTAAATTAACATATGTTGTACCACTCGGTAACTTAGAAGCACAGGAGAGGACTGGGAAAAACAAGCTAGAAAATATGACTCAAGCCATATTTGCAAAAAATGAAAGCAGCCAAAGACGTGGAGACTACACAGGGTTTACATGTATACATAGAGGGTATTCCAGAAGTTTTAGTTGAGTTGTAAGCTATTCAAACTATTCAAACTCAAAAACTGTACTATGACTTTTGGGACATTGTATATAAATGAATTGGACAGCTAGGTGGTGCAGTGGAAAGAGAGTTGGGCTTGGAGTCAGAAGACTTGTATATACACACACACATACACACACAACATGCATATATGGATGTATATACATATGCATATATACACATGTATCACATGCACATATGTATGAATATACATATGCATATATATATATATACATGAGTATATATATACATATATGCATGTATATGTATATATATTCAAATCTGACCTTGGACACTTCCTAGCTATATGACCCTGGGAAAGTCACTAGTCACCTCAGTTTTCTCATTGGTAAAATAGGTCAGAGAAGGAAATGGCCAGTATCTTTGCCAAGAAAACTCCAAATGAGGTCACAAAGAGTCAGACACAACTACAATGACTGAACAACAAAATATAAATTAATATTTTCTTGTGAAAGAAAATGGGAAATTCTGGACCAAGTATCAGATGGCATCAGAAACAATGAAACTGATTATATTCTTTCTGAAATGAAATGGTTGATATCATGGGAATCATCTCTGAATTACCTGTCTGTGCATGGTCAAGTTATTGACTTGTCAGAGTGAAAAAACAAAACATCAAATTAAAATGAAGAATTAAAGGAGAAATTATGACTTACAATTAAAAGAACTCCAACCCAGCTTGTTTAAACAATCTATTATAGCAGCTCTTTCTGTTGTGGCAAAGAACTGGAAATTGTAGGAATGCCCATTAATCGGGGAATGGCTAAACAAGTTGTAGTATATGAATGTAATGGAATACTATTGTTCTATGAGAAATGATGAGCAGGAAGAATTCAGAAAAACCTGGAAAGATTTATATGAACTGATGCTGAGTGAAGGGAGCAGAACCAGGAGAACATTGTACACAGTAACAGCAACATTATGTGATGATCAACTATGATACACTTAATTGCTCTTTTTAGCAATACAATGATCCAAGACAATTCCAAAAGACTCATAATAGAAAAGGCTATCCACATCCAAGGAACTATGGAGTCTGAATGCAGATTGAAGCATACTATTTTCATTTTTTTTTACTTTTTCTTTGTCATGGTTTTTCCCTTTTGTTCTGATTCTTCTTTCACAACATAACTAATGTGAAAATATGTTTAATATGACTGTACAAGTATAGCCTATATCAATCTGTCTTGGGGAGGGGGTAGGGAAATGTGTGAGGGAGGGAGAAAAATTTGGAACTTAGGTGGAGCCTAGATGGCAGAGTAACTGCGTGCACTTTCTAGAGTGCTGCCCCCAAGCCCAGCCAAATGCCTGTAAAAAATGGCTGTAAACAAATTCTGGAGCTGCAGAATGATGGAGTGAAGCATCTCCAGCCCCAGACAGCCTGGAAGGTCACAGGGAAGTGTCTATCACCACTCAGGAGGCAGGGCGCAGTCCAGCATGGGCCACCCCAGCAGGGACAGGACCTGAGCAGGCCTTGGAGAGATTGAATCTCTCATACCTGTGGCAGTTTCCAGACTTCAGGACCCCAAAACACTGAGGACAAATTGGAAGGTCAGTGGAAAAAGCCTGTGGGACCAGTGTGAGAGAGTGGAGTGGTCCAGCGCTAGGGTGGCAGAAGGGGAGTGGGGTAGAGGAACCTGTAGCAGCCACAGAAGCAGCAGGGGCAGAGACAGCAACTGCTTCTGGAGCTCTAGGCTCACAGATTGTGGAGGAATTGAGTGGCTGACAGTACACCCCCACCCCACCCCCCACTGGACACAGAGAGCTCAAAAGTCAGGTAAATGTCTGGAGAAATGAGCAAAAACTGAAAAAAGAATCAGACTATAGAGTCTTACTTTGGTGACAAGGAAGGCCAAAACATGCAAACAGAAGACAACAAAGTCAAAACTCCTCCACCCAAAGCCTCCAAGAACAATATGAATTGGTCTCAGGTCATGGAAGAGCTCAAAAAGAATTTTGAAAATCAAGAGAAGTAGAGCAAAAATTGAGAAGAGAAATGAGAGTGATGCAAGAAAATCATGAAAAACGAGTCAACTACCTGCTAAAGGAGACCCAAAAATTACTGAAGAAAGTAACACTGTAAAAAATAGACTAACCCAAACAACAAAAGAGATCCAAAAAGTCAATGAAAGGAAGAATGCCCTAACAAGCCGAATTGGCCAGATGGAAAAGGAAGTCCAAAAGCTCAGTGAAGAAAATAATTCCTTAAAGATTAAAATGGAGCAGATGGAAGCTAGTGACTTTATGAAAAAATCAATAAATTATAAAACAAAACCAAAGGAATAAAAATAGCAGACAATGTGAAATATCTCGTTGGAAAAATAGCTGACCTAGAAAATAGATCCGAGAGATAATTTTAAAATTATGGGACTACCTGAAAGCCATGATCAAAGAAGAGTATAGATATCATCTTTCATGGAACTGTCAAGGAAAATTGCCCTGATATTCTAGAACCAGAGTGTAAAATATATTTTGAAAGAATCCACCCATTGCCTCCTAAAAGAGATCCCAAAAGGAAAACTCCTAGGAATATTGTAACCAAACTCCAGAGCTCCCAGGTGAAAGAGAAAATATTGCAAGCAGCCAGAAATAAGCAATTCAAATACTGTGGAAATACAATCAGATACCACAAGATCTAGCAACTTCTACATTAAGGGATCAAAGGACTTGGAATATGATATTCCAGATGCCAAAGGAATTAGGATTAAAACCAAGAATCACCTACCCAGAAAAACTGAGTATAATACTTCAGGGGGAAAAATGGTCTTTCAATGAAATAGAGGACTTTCATTCTTGATGAAAAGATTAGAGCTGAATAGAAAATTCGACTTTCAAACAGAAGAATCAAGAGAAACTTGAAAAGATTAACAGGAAAGAGAAGTCATAAGAGACTTGCTAACATTGAACTGTTTACACTCCTATATAGAAAGATAATATTTATAACTCCTGAGACTTTTCTCAGTACTAGGGTAGCTGGAGGGATTATATACATATAGACAGAGGGCACAGTGTTAGTTGAATAGGAAGGGATGATATCTAAAAAAAATAAAATTAAGGGGTGAGAGAGGAATATATTTGGAGGAAAAAGGAAAAAAAGAGTGGGGCAAATTATCTCTCACATTAAAGAGGCAAGAAAAAGCTTTTTCAATGGAAGGGAAGAGAGGGGAGGTGATAGGAAAAAAGCGAACCTTACTCATCACATTTGGTAAGGAGAGAATAACATGCATACTCAATTTGCTATGAAACTCTATCTTACACTACAGGAAAGTAGGAGAGAGAGGGCATAATTAGAAGTAAATACTTTTGAGAAGGGATAGGGTCAAAAGAGAGAATAGAATAAATGGGGGCCAGGATAGGATGGAAGGTAATCTTCCACAATATGACTTTTATGGAAGTCTTGCATAACTACACATGTATAACATATATCCAAGTGCTTGCCTTTTCAGTGGGGATGGGTGGGGATGGAGGAAGGGAGAGAAGTTGGAACTCAAAGTTTTAAATATGAATGCTAAAAAGTGTTTTTATATGCAACTGGGAAATAAAATATACAGGCAATGGGGTATAGAAATCTATCTTGTCCCCCAAGAAAATAGAGGGGATAGGGATAAGAGAAGGAGGGTTGTGATAGAAGGGAGGGCAGATTGGAAGAAGGGGTAAACAGAATGCATGCTGTCTTGGGGTGGGTGGATGGGAGAGATGGGGAGAAAATTTGGAACTCAAAATCTTGTGGAAATGAATGTTGAAAACTAAAACTAAATAAATATATTAGAATTTTAAAAAAAGAAAAATTTGGAACTCAAATCTTGCAAAAATGAATATTGAAAACCATCCTTACATGTAATTAGAAAAAATAAAATACTATTAAGGACGAAAAAGTTAAAATGAGTTTACTCTAAAAAAAATTAAATGTATAAAAAGACAGACATGGACTACTACTGATAATCTTAACAATAGATATCCTAAATGAACTAGAAGAATCTTAAGGACCATAGAAGAGTTAAAGCTGAGAGGTACTTCCGAGATTACATGGTACAAATATATTGACAAAGGAACCTGAGACTCAAAGAGATTAAGTGACTTGTCCAAGGTGACACAGGTTAGAAAGGGCAGAGGCAGGATTTGGACCCAGATTACTCTGAATACAGAGTTATTTTTACTGTACCATGCTACTTCTGTACTCGTTTGCTTGCTTCTGACTGTGCCAACAATAGCTATGACAACCTCTAGTCATGCCATTTCTGGCTTTCACCATACATTCACTCTCTAGACCAAGGGTAGGGAACCTGCAGCCTTAAGGCCACTTGGGGCTTTCTAGGCCCTTAAGTGTGACCTTTTCACCAAAATCTATAAATTTGGATTCGGTCAAAAGGCCTCACTTAAGGACCAAGAGGCCACATGAGGCTAAGGCCACAGGTTCCCCACCCCTATTCTGAACTATATACAGTGTAAGTAGCACAGCATGGACAGAAACCTATAATAAAGAGAGAATTAGGTTAAGTGCCTTCCAACTCTGACATTCTATGATTTCCCTGAAGTTACATGTGAATTGTCAAAATAGAACTGAGAATAGAAACTCGATCTCTAGTGTTGCAGCCACCAGCCCAGCCCACCTCCCTCTCTTTGAATTGTGGACTTCAGCAACTTCATCACGTCTGTAGCAGCCAACTGTGACCTAACAGAGGGCAAAAGCTTCAGGGAGGGAAGGAAGTTGATGCTGCTTCTTATAAGCAAAGAGCGTAGTCTCCAAGAACAAGAAAAAAGAAATCCCCAAAGGAGCTGGACCTAACTGATGATAGATAAAGCAGGATAAAACTTTTAAATCTATGAGCCTGTTCCTTGTCTGGGGTTGGGAGACAGTCCCAGTTGGAGCATAAATAATGTGTGGTTTCAGTTCAGGGCCAAAGATGCAGACAGTCTCTAAGGGGAACATATTTCTGGATTTTCCTTGATGATCAGGGAAAAGACTTGGGGTGGAGCTACTGAAAATTGATTTAAAGTCAGGTTACAATGGTTGGGCCAGAACCGAACTCAAAAATGAGTTTGTTTCTTAACACTTGCCTCTACTGCTCTCACTTCATAGGGTCTAAAAAATGAGAATAAATAGAGATTGAGTTTGAAAATGAGCCTTAGCATATGAAACTAAGAGAGGACAGCTCCCTCAACCAGAGAAAGATGCTGAGAATCATGACCAAGAAGATGGAAGAGCACTAGTCCAGCTAGGCACCTGCTGTAAACCATTGTTCATTGGGGGGAATTCCCCTGTGATGCACTAAAGATAGTGAATTGTCCACTGCCTCCCTCATGCTTTTTATGCCTTCATTTTGGATTTTGTCTGGCATCCTTATGTCAGTACGGTTTATGCTTATTTGTGGGGGTGGGTAGGTTAGGTAGGAAAGGATTCCTTGGGCCTGGAAGGGTCTTCAAGTAGCTTCCCCTGTGAAAGTCATCAGACAAGAGGGAAAATGATGCCAGCTGATTAAACTAAGTCCCTTTTGTCAGAGGGAGAAGGTAAGAAATGTGTAGAAAAGCATTTGGAACAACTGATGAATCTATAGGTGAGGCCGCTGATACCAAAGGAATTCTACCAAACCTCTGTGTTTATCTTTCTATAGCTCATACATTTTTTGCTTTCTTGTTGTTCAGTTGTTTCAGTTATGGCTGATTCTTTGTAACCTCATTTGGGGTTTTCTTGGTAAAGATACTGGACTGTTTGCCATTTCCTTCTCCAACTCATTTTACAGATAAGGAAACTGAGGCAAACAGGGTTAAGTGACTTGCCCATGATCACACAGCTAGTAATTACCTGAGGTCAGATTTGAACTCAGATCTCCCCAATTCCAGAACAGTGAGCTATCTACTTCACCACCCAGCTGCCCCTTTGGTTTTCTTGATGTTCCTCAAACAAGACACTCCATCTCTTGGCTCTGGCCATTTTCATTGGTTGTCTTCCATGCCTAGAATGCGCTACCTTCTTATGCCCATTTCTTGGCTTCTCCAGCTTCTTGAAGATTCAGCTCAATACCTACCTTCTATAAGAGGTCATTTCTAGTCTTCCTTCCTTCTCCTTACTAGTGCCTTCCCTCTGAGGTCAAGACCATGAGATCTTTGAAAGCAGGGATTATTTTTGCCTTTACCTTTGCCAGAACTTAGCACAGCATCTGACACATAGTAAACACTTAATAAATGGTTATTCACTTGACTCAACTAGTTTCCTGGTTCTGATTGTCCTCAATTGTACATTTATAAAATATTCAAGTCCCCTTTGTCCTTATGAGTATAAAACAATGACTAAGATTCTTAACCTCTCTGGGTCTTGGTTTTCCCATCTGTAAAATGAAAGACTTAGACTAGACAACTTCAATGTCTCTTCTAGCTTTAGGTCTATGATCCTATGATTGATAATCACATTCAGGCCTCTCTAAATTAGTCTATAGTCCTGGCTTGAGCTGGTTTTCTGAGGTGAAATTTAAATAGGAGATTTTGCTTCTCAAAACCAGTGCAAGATTTAAGGCTCATAGGTTAAGGTGGAGCAGAAGCATATGTTTCCTTCTATCTTATTTGGGAGAGAGGATGACCGAGGATAGGAGGGATGAGTAGGCATGACCAGAAGTTTGTCTGATGTTGATAAACCTGATAGAGAAAAGCAATGATCTCTCTGGAGATTCTTTGAAATCCTCAGGTGAACTGGTTTTTTTTAGCTGTTAGGCAGTAAATTCCATTGAATAAGTACAGTTAGTGTTAGGAAATTAATCCTAACAAATAAGAGTAAAGAGAGACAGTCACAAGATAATTAATCTCAAAAGGGTGTCATTTTGGTAGTCTGGAGAAGCCATCTCAGAATAATGTTTTTAAAGAATTGAAGGAATTGCTAAATTTCACCTAGAGGTTAGTGAAAATAGAGAGGTAATTTTTTTCCTGTCCAAGTTCACAGACACCCTTAAATCTATCCACAGACACTTATGGATAAGAACCCCTGAAATAGATCCAGTGTGGTGAAAGCAAATGAAACAGCATCCAATTAACCACAGCTCCTTTTGAACATAGAACCTGGAAGAGATTTTCATGGAGGTAGAGAATTAGGCAACAAGAGAAAATTAAAGTATATGCAATAGTCATCATACCTCTGGATGTCATGCCAAGAAAAACATTCTTTGCTATTATGTGTTAGTATGTTTTAAATCTCCCATACTGAGGACTGTATCTTAGCAATTTTGAGCAACAACAGGGCTGGCCTGACACACAGTACCTATGTTGCATGATTTGAGGAAAACCAGGAAGGCTCTAAATGACCCCAAATAATTCCCCTGCCCAGGTACCATGGGGGAGACTCAAGTGGCAGTCAAGGGGTAGAATGATGCTAGCTGGTTAAACTAGACTACTTTCCCATAAGGAAGGAACAGGGGGAATAAATACAGAAACAATTGGAATGACTATGGGTGCAGCCTTTGATACCAAAATGAATTTTTGGCCCAGCTTTCATCATGAGAGACTCATTCCTTTGGATTAAGCATATGCCACATTAAACTTCATTAGTCATGTACTTCTAAGTAAAAGTAAGTCAGCAGATCCTCTCCTGAAAACAGACTTTGATGAGAAGGGGAGCCTCTAGAGTAAGACAGAGAATGAGACTTGGGGCATTGAAAGAGTGCAGAGGAGAGGTGCTAGGTGGCAAAATTTTGACTTCCCAATTTAACCTAGGCTGACCTTAACTGGGATACTCCTCCCATTATAGCTGCTCCTATTGCTACCATCACTCCTACTAGCTGAAACTGATATAAGCATATATATATATATATATATATATATATATATATATATATATATAAAATTTATTCCTCAGCATATTCCTATGAGGTCAAGAATGTACGAACCTCTTGCTATCGTTGTGCACTGCAGGAGAAAACTGAGGTTCAGATAATTGAAGAATTTGCCTAAGATTACATAGCTAATAAGGAGCAAGACTGGGCCTTGAACCCAGGTTTTCTGACCCCAAATTCTTGCCTCTTTTGACTATGACATGTTGCTTCTCTACTTGTGCTAGGTAGGCATCCAGGTCTCATGTCAGGATTTCTGGCAAAGGCTATCCCTCACCTTTACATATCATTTTTGAATTTACCCTTGTCAGATAGGAAAATGCCAGCAATTCCTGGGTCACTCAGTTTTATGTGTATTCACCCCTTTTTCAGAGTGTCTATATTGACCTAGGGCTAAGACATTTAGACAAACAAATAGTCAACCAATTTACAATGTCTCTCTAACTCACTTTCGCACCCCTCATGACAGAAATTTACCACCTTTAATGTTAGGGTGAATTGGAATGTCAAGTAAAATCCTGCCACATGGAGCATTGCCAATTTCCATTTTTGCCACATTAAAGTTCCAGGAAGTGGCTTGTGGATTGTCATGTGTGTAAGTGTGTGTCTATGTGTGTGTGTGTGTGTTTGTGCTATTTTCAGGGATTAACCAGCTACAGATGTTGCCTGATGGAGCATAAGCATGTCTGAAAGAAAGGACAAAGGGGGAGGAAGTGGGAGAAGTGGGAGAGGAGGAAGAAGGAAGGTTGTTCATTAACACTGAGATGGAGCTAGGCCATCAATACAGAAACCAGAAGTCCTCAGGGACATGGACAACCTGAAAAAATGTGTCCCATTTTCAACTTCATTGTACAATGAGGGTCAATATTGGTCCTACATCAACTGCAGCATCTTCTTTCTGCAAAACTAATGGACTGATTCACTATAATTTGGGGAACTTTCCTGACTTGTTCCTTCAAACTCCACAAATTGCAGCCTCTAATGTCAACTATATTAGTAAGTGACTACCAAATAACAGAGAATAAAATCTTAGAGTTAAAATGTTTTTCTATCTTCAGTTTGATATTTCTCCAGAGTCTTGCAGTTCTAAGGGTCAAAGTTCTCTTAGAACTTATCTCTAATATGGAAGATTAAGGCTTGGAGGACCATGGAACACTCATAGCAACATGGCAATTTAGCTGTCTCATGATCAAGATTCAACACAAGGATATTTAATGTCCAATTAGTATCCCCACCCCAACTCCCCCCCAAAATTATCAGGGCCATAGATAAGGGAAGACCTGGGTTCAAGTCACACCTGTTAATACATACTGACTGTGATGAGCATGGGCCAATCACCTGACTTCCTAGTGACCCAGTTACTGACTTGCATTGAGAGAGGGAGTTCCCTAACTGGGAGTTCCCAACTCAGGTATCAGGTCAGAAGGGGAAAAAATTGTAGATACAGATATAGACAAAGGGGGAATCTCACAATTGCTTAATTTTCATTTCTCTAGTTAGTAGTGATTTGGAGTATTTTTTCATATGGCTATAATAGATGAGGTTTCTTCTCTTGAGAACCGCCTATTCTTATCCTTAGACAATTTATCAGCCGGGGAGTGGCTCTTATTCTTATATATTTGAAGCATTTCCTTATATATCTTAGAAATGAGAAGCTTATTGAAAAGGTTTTTCCTAATTAATTATTTCCCCTTTAACCTAAACTTTATAGGAATGTCTATGCATTCCTATATTTTTATTTTTATGTAATGAGAATTATCCATTTCATCTTCTATAGTCCCCTATATCCCTTGTTTGGTTATAAACTTTTCTTCTATCTACAGATTTCATAGGAACTTTCTCCATGTTTCCCTAATTTGTTTAGGATGTGACCTTTTACATATCAGTCACTCATCAATTTAGAGGAGCTTCTCTTAGCTATGTTATGAGGAGCTGGTCTAAATCTAATTTCTCCCACACTGCTTTCCAATTTTTCCAACAATTTTTATCAAATAGTGACAAAAACTCCAGTAGCTAGGGTCTGTGTGTTTAGTGAATATTAGCATACTACATACATTTGCTTCTGTCAGATTGTGTAGCTGATCTGTTCCACTGATTGATTTCTCCATTTTTTAACCCGAACCAAACTGTTTTGGGAATTACTTCTTTGAAGAACAATTTGATATTTAACATTGCAGTGTTTATAATGTAATTCAAAGTATTTAATTTTTTTAAGCTGAATTTTTTAATTAATAGAAATTTATCTGCTCTCCTCGCTTTGGGAAAACAAAACAAAATCCTAGCAACAAATATGAATTGTCAGGTGAAAAGAAATTCCCTCATTGGCTCTGTCCAAAAGCATGTTTCATGCCACACCCTGAGTCTATTACCCTCTATCACGATGCGAGCAGCATACTTCATCATTATTATGGAAGAAGCATGGTTGGTCATGGTGCAAAGCAATGCAAAGTAATTTCAAGAGGGATAAGGTGCTAATAACCGGGGCTATCAGGAAAGCCCTAGTGTATGAAATATCTCCTGAGTTGCACTGTGAATGGAACTGGACATCCTGTGAGTTGAAGGTGAGGGGCATTCTAGATATGAAGAGATCAAACATGCAAAGGCCCAGAGGTGAGAGATGGAATGTTGACTCTACATCATGTTTGGGAGAAAAGCAAGCAGTATAATTTGCCAGGAAGGGAGAATGTATGGTGGGATTAGACCTGTAATTTCATTGACATAGGGAGCTCCCACCAAGATAACTCGATTCAGCAATGCACTTAGTTACTGACCCAGTAAATATGTCAGGAAAGGGACTTGAACCCAAGTCATCTGTCTTTCTCCTACCAAACTCTGCTTCTCTGTAGGGTGAGGAGTGATGTGAAATAAGACTGAAAAGGTAGATGGGAGACAGTTTGGGGGGATTTAAATGCAAGGCTAAAGACAAAACATTTCATCCTAGGGATTAAGTAGGGAACCATTGCAGGTTTTTGAATGGGTTAACAGTCAGATCTGTATTTTAGAACATGAATTTGGCAGGTATGTGCATGTTTACATGTTTTTGAGATTTTTTTCTAACCTGGTGTCCAGAATGAAGGAAAAAGCACCTGTTAAATTCTAACTTAACCTATGTGCCAAGCACTGTACTAAGTGCAAGGGACACAAATTCAACAGTGAGACAGTTCTTCCCCTCCAATTACTTCTTAAATTCTTTTTGAATAACCAATTTTATTGATATATTTTATTTTCACATCACCTATATTTCTCAATCTATCCTTCCTCATCCTCCTTCCAAGAGAGCCATTTCTGGGAACAAAGAATACAAAGGAGAAAAAATTATCATTTGGCAAAATTAGTGATTACCTCAAAAAAGTTGCATTCTGGATTCTAACTTCTTAATCCCACAATCTGTTGTGAAGGGAGGGGGGTTCTTTCTCATGGCTGTTCTTTGGGAGCAAGCATGGTCATTATATTTTCTCCTGTGCTTATATTCTAATGGGGGAGATAACACATACAAGTGAACATTTGGGACTTTCAGCATGTAATCTGGAACAAATCTTGGGTTAGAGGAAAGAAAAGAGTGCTGAGACTCCTGAAACCTTCTCCAATAACTCAGAACCAATAAGTGATGATATTGATCTATATATCACTGTATTAGGAGATGCCTGCCTGTGATTCTTTCATGTCTGCTTTCCCTCAGCAGATCATTGTGGTAGGTTGTTGTGGCTTTATCTGAGTCTTTCTGTTCATCCATAAAATGTCCACACAGGACAATCTCTACAACCATAACTCCTGTCCCTCCCAAAGGAACACCCCTTGCCATGCTCCACCCTAATTATTCTAACAGGTGATATTCTTTCCTGCTGACATTCAATTCACTGAACCTCTGGACAATGCCCAACAACCAGTACACTGCCCTAGGCTAAGTAGGACCTCAGCAAATATTTCCTGATGGTGACAGTATATTGACTCAAAGACCCTCTAGGATTTAGTCCTTTGGGAGTAGTAACTAAAAATTTCCAGTCCCCTTGTTCTTTTTTTTTTTAATATTTATTTTATTTTTTTAATATTCTACAATCACTTCCTTAAAATTAAGATTTTATCCCCACCACACCTTCTCCCCACTACCCCCCTCCCTCCCCACAACAGCATACAATTCTGTATAGGTTCTACATATACTTTCCTATTGAGCACATTTTCACTATAGTCATGCTATGTAGTCGAACTATAATAAATGGAAGAAATCATATAACAAATCAAAACATAACACACTGAAACCCACCCACACACAAACATGATCTGCTACATTCTGCAAATGACTTCCATATTTCTTTCTCTGAGTGTGGAAGGCATTTTGCCTTAGAAGACCAACATTGGGATTTTTTTTTTTCTCAGTAAGTTCTTGTGTTATTACAAAGTTCCAAGTCTACCAGAAAAAACTCTCACACACTGTGGTCGTTGCTGGGCACAAAATTCTCGTGGTTCTGCTCCTTTCGCTCAGCATCAGATCATATAAGTCCTTCCAGGCCTCCCTGAAGTCTTCTTGTTCATCATTTCTTATGGTGCAATAGTACTCCATTACATTCATATACCATAATTTATTCAGCCATTCCCCAATTGATGGGCATCCCCTTGACTTCCAGTTTTTGGCTACCACAAAGAGTGCTGCTATAAATATTTTTGTACACATGGGACCCTTTCCCATTTTTATAATCTCTTGGGGATACAGTCCTAGTAGCCAGTCCCCTTGTTCTTAATCTGGGGAGGGAAGAGCCAAGCCACTCATAGCTTTTAAGGACCAGGTCCATTTGTAAAATAGCATCCTTAAAAAAATAGCATCCTTATTAACAGGAAGTAAACTGTTCGAATGGTCTCCAAAGGGAAATATCACAGCACTGGAACCAAGTGATGAGCAATCAACTCCCTTCCTGCAAATAAGTAGCTCCTCACTCCCACTGCTCCTACCATTCAGGAGCGGCACTTTTTTCTTCTTGCCCTGTGATTTCCCACTTAGGAGAATTCATTAGCAGCCCCTCTCCTAGGTGTTAATTATGTACCCAATGGAATTTTCTAAGAGAGAAAAAGAAGATTCCAAGGTGGATTGAATGGGGGCAGCGGCAGGAGACTGGGTGTGTGCCTCAGAGCACCCTGCAGTCTGGGCAATTACCAAGTTAGCTATTGTCAGGGGAAAAATATCAAGGGCCCCATTTCCGCTCCTTTACTTCTTATGTAAGCCTCAGTCCTTTGCCTTCATGAGGGAACTCGTGGGGAAACAAGAGAGATCCCTTTTGAAAGGCAATGTGACAAACATCACAATCCAAATCCAAGCAGAGAATCATAGGGTGATGAAGGAAACTTAGAAATCATCTCTTCAAAGTAGAATTCATCAAGGGATTCCTGAGCACCAGCTAGATGTCAGGCATGGTGCAATCTCTAGGGACTCAGTGATGAAAACAGTCCCTGCCCTGGAGATTACATTCCACTGGTGGGAAACAACAGAGCCACATATAACTAAATACAAAAACATATAAATTAAACTCAGGGTAATTTCAGGGAAGGAGGAGCATACAAAGACTTAGGGAGTCCACCTTCTGTAGGAAGTGTCACTAGAAATGTGTTTCAAAGGAAGCTAGAAATTCCATAAGGTGAGTAACAAGGGGGAGAATTTCAGACATAAGTCACAGTCTCTGCAAAGGCACAAAAAAAAGAGATGGAAAGTTGTGCAATCCCTCCATTACAGAAGAGGAAATTGAAGCCCGAACTATGCTGCACTCTGTTGAGGTAGGGAGAAGAGAGGAGAAGACATTCCCTAACCTCCAAGGTTAATGTCTACAGAGAGGACCAGTGCACATCAATAATGTATTATAGACTCAATGTTTTCATAATTCCAGTAATGATTTCTTCTTTTTACATGAGGAAACTGAAGCTCAGAGGATTTTATATTTGCAAGAGGGCTATCTATTCCAACTCTCATTTAACGGATGAGGAAAATGAGGCCAAGTGATTTGTCCAAGAATAAATAGCTAGTTAGTAGTATAGCCTGGATTAGAACCCAGATCTAGCCCTTAGAAAATGGATAGCTCAGTGAGCACTCCAGTAATCCAGAAAGTTTTCTTGGAGGAGAAACTCAACTCGTTTTGTACAACTCCTTGATTGGAGAAAGAAAAAGGGCTGAACTTTAATCCCTGTGGAATGAATGTTCCTGTTTATCATCTGAGTCCTGATAGCCCTTCCCCAGTATCCTACAAAGTTGAGCCTTCACCTCCCTCATGGGAAGCCATAGCTCCTGTTTTTTTTCCTGCCCAGCTGTGTGACTGCTTTGTTATAAGGGTTGGGGGAGGGTGGGAGACATGTTTTGTTGCCTGACAGGAAAACACACTTGTGCATGTAAAATCATCTTTTGCTACCTCAAGGTAGCTTGCAGTTTCCAGGAAAGGCCTCCCTTCCCCCACCCCCCACCTTGGGTCCAAGTTTCTTTGTTTGAATTTGATACTAGAACAAGTTGCCCAGGAGCAATGGCCTTGTCCTACTCCCTGCTCAGATTTCCTCCCCGCCAACCCCACCCCCACTTCCTGGCATCTCTTGTAGAGTTTTCATCATCCATGTAGGTCAATGCGACAAGCAAAGGGTCTTGTTCCTTCAGCTCCTTCCCATGCCTCTGGTGAGTCTTTCCCTGCTGTGTTTGATTACAGCAGCACAGAGGCCCCAACTGAGTAAATTTTCCAAAGTCTTGGAGATGATCCATCCTGAACCAGTCAATGGGGAGCATCTTGTTATTGGGTGATGTTCTTTCCTGGCTGAAGGCAGGTCTTGCAAGCAAGAAGATATAGGATGGGAGATGGTATCTCTGTGCAAATGGAAACACAGTATTTCTTGGTCTTGCCTCAAGTCCCCAATAGCCAGAATATCATGGGGAAGGTGAGCTTTGCATTATATTTTGCGTCTCCTATGGCTCTGTGGCCACGTCAATTTTTGGATTCTTACCTGCAAGCCAAAGAACTCCAGCAAGGGCCAAAATGAACATGATACTGAGTGTGCCACATTGGGTTTCCCAAAATGTTTTTACTCTGTGACACATCAGTAACTTTGTTAGGTCTTGCCAAACAAAGGGAGGAAAGGGAGAGAGAAGGGTAAGGTACAGTTGTGGGGCTATAAATACTCTGACTCCTCTGTCCAACCATCTGTCTATTCACTCTCCTACACTTCCCATCTCTCCCTCTCCCTCCTTCCCTATCTACCTCTCTTTCTCTTTTTATCACACACACACACACGCACACACACACGCACACACACATAGTACCCCACAGCACATTTTCCATCCATTTTCCCTCTTTTCTTCTCCATACTTATAATCTGTCTTATATCTTTCAACTTCCCACAAAGGACAGTCAAGAACCCTAGAACACTGGTGCATACCAAAGATGCCTTAATAGTCTACCTTGGGTCAAACTTATTTGTGCCCAAGTCACATTCCACATTCCCTGCCCCAAATAGATTATAAGTTTCTTGGATGTGTGATGTTATTGCTATTACTATCATTCTTCCTGAGACTGTTCCCAAAGTACAGTAGAGAACTAATCATACTAGAAAACTAATTTTCAGAGGCTCTTCTGTAAAACCCAAGAGTTTAGCATACATTCCTAGAGGGCAAAGACTACTTTTTCCCTTGACTTTGTCTTCTTAGCACTTAACTCAATGCTTTGCACACTATGAGCATGTAATAAATGTTGGTTGAATTGAATTGACTTCCTGGGAAAAAAATGTCAAATAACTTTTGGGAAAATATGTCATATATAGTAGGCTCAAAGGGAGTTTAGAGGCCATCTAGTCCAATCTCATTTTACAGATGAGTACGCTGAGGCTCAAACACAGGAAATGTTGTCTAAGGTTACAAAGATAGTAAGTAGAAGAGTCTTCAGACTCATATTTTTTTCTGATTCATAATTGCTCCAATATTTACTTGTCACCAGCTCCCTTCTCAGAAATATCCTACTGCTCTTTTTCTTCTTTCCTCCCAGATTCTTCATTCCTTCCTGTAGTCTTCAGACTACAAATGCAACATTCTTTTCCATTGGACAACACTGACATTGATATAGATGATGGTGGTGATGCTTCTATCTGCAAGAATTGTACCAAATGTACAAATGTGGTCTTGGACAAACCATGACATGACAGAAACATGACTTTATTGATGGTTGAGGCCAATGGGGTTCTGTAGGAAGGACATGATTTCTCTCAACTAAATCAGCTCCTAGGACTCATCACTCCTTCAAAGCTCTAACCACCTTCTATCCAGGAAATTTGTCACTGAGATTCCCTGCCAGAGCTTTCCCTTAACCTATTGCAATCAATCCTCAGCTCTCACAGTTAAACTTTTTTGACTTCAAGTACTCACATGATTTTGTTAGTAACTTCCTTTTCAATAACCACGCACATTCATGGCTATGGACAGTAGAGAAAAAATGAAAGGAGATATACACAAGTCTGTGGAGCATCTGGTATCCTACTGTGCACTTCCCTGATCTTTTTCACTCTACCATTGTAAGGAGCCCCCCATGCATTTGTCGCATATTTTCATTGTTTGCTTTTAAAAACTCAAATTTTGTGTTGCGATTATGTCCCCATATCATAGTATAAGTCCTTTGACTCTAAGATCAGATCGGCAAAGTCAGTCATAAGAATCAGTGAGAACATAAAGGTGTTAGATAAACTTCATCCCAGAATGTCTGCAGCTGGAATGTCAGCCCATGATTTGGTGCTAATGAATTAAAAATTTGTATTACAAAAAAGAGAGAAGTACTAGTGAGAAAAAATGTTTTGCTTGTTACCAATTTTATTTTGTGTAATGAATTTTATTTCATGGTTTCTGTGTTACAAAAAGGTACATATTATCAGAATTAATGTTTTGTTATAAAGAATTGTATTCAGAAAAGTATGTTTTCAGCAATCTCTAGCAAAAGACTAGTTTTGGTTGGTCATGGGAATCTAACCCTTATTTCCCATAGATTTAATGTTTCAACATTCACATTTTTTACTTTTGCACCCTTTTGAAGGTGTATGAAAGCTGAAGATTGAATGTACCTATTTTCTAGAATTTCTTCCAGCTCTGGAGATTCTGATTTGAGTTTCATATCCTTTTTTCTTGATTCATAATTGCTCCAATATGCACTTGTCACCAGCTCCCTTCTCAGAAACATTCTAATGCTATTTTTCCTCTTTCCTCCCAGATTCTCCATTCCCTCTATTCCCCTATCTGTACCTCTAACTCCACATTACAAAGAATTAGGATTATGTGACTTGGGGTCATAAATCTCAGGACTTAATGACTGAGTACTAAAAATGAAGTATTTTTTTACTTTTCATTTGGGAAACCTCTCCCTACTTCCATTCACTAGATTATCTTCTGATTTTCTTAAGTGAATGATAATAACAATAATTTCCATTTGTATATGTTGTGCAAAGAACTTTTCTCAAAATAGAGATGGAAAGTACAAGTCCCTATTTTGCATATAAGAAAATTGAGGCTCAGAGAGGATGGTCAAGTGCTTTTCCCTGAATTGCATGGCTAGTATCAGGGCAAGGTTTGTAAGCTAGACATCCTGACTCCCAATCCATTGTAATCATAATTTTCATTACATAATAGCACATTGAACAATAAAAGGAATGACTGAGAGGAACTTGAAAGAACTTGGCCAATTACCAAATTCCAAATTTAACTGGGGGAAAAAAATCACAGAAATGCCAATGTCATGTAGTGAAAAGAATAGTAGACAATAGTAGTCAAAAGACCTGAATTCTAGTCCCAGTTAGGTCTCTAATTTGCTGTGTGACCTTGAGCAATTCACTCATTCTATGTAGGCTTCTGCTTAAGGGGCTTGTATTAGGTGATATCCCAGATATCTACCAGGACAAAAAGCCTATGATTCTTCATCATCATTCCAAACTCTTTTGAAATCTCTGCAGCTTGGAGGAAGAGAGAGTTCTATTTCTAGGACTATAGGCAGATAGATTGATTCATAGAGAAAGAAACTGATTTGTTCCTCTTCAGGGCTGAAGAAGAAACCGAAACTAACAGTCAATTAAATGGAAATATCGAAAGAGGTTTGAGGTTTGGGGGGTGAAAGTCCTTGACCATGATGAAATGGGGGAAAAAGGAAGTCCAATTATATGCTCATCTATATAAAGAATAAATATTCATATGGCATGTTGTTGCTGTCAATCATTTCAGTTGTGTCTAACTCTTCAAGACCCCATTTGGAGTTTTCTTGGCAAAGATACTGGTGTGGTTTGTTATTTCCTTCTCCAGCTCATTTTACAGATGAGGAAATGAGGCAAACAGGGTTAAGTGACTTGCTCAGGATCACATAGCTATTAAATTTCTAAGGCCAGATTTGAACTTCCTAATTGCAGACCTGACACTCTATCCACTGCACCACATAGTTGCCCCTAAGATCACCTTGCTCCAGATCAATGCATTAGTATTAATTATATAACTTGCTTTACTAACTGGTCAGCCTAGGAGAGCAGTAACCCAGATTAGCTGAGGACATTATCAAAGTTGACTCCTTGAATTTCAGTGGATGAGACTAGAATAGGCTACTGATAGGAAACCCTGCTAATTTTCTCTCTCATCTAAGGTTCACAGGAATGTAAGAGCCCAGCTCTAAAACAGTTTTCAAAGCTCTCTTCCAGAGAGCCAGATCCTACAAGTCTGCTCTCATCTTCCATTCCCCTACAAGACCCTACTAGGTTGTCATGGACACAGAAATACCTTAACAACTTCTTTATTTTTCATTAGAGGTCACTGGAATAGTAAATTAATAAGTGGGTGAACAAATAAAATATCTAAAGAACAGAAAATTAATTTTTGTAAAGTAAGTTTCACTGAATTAGAGAAAGAGTAGGAAAGATTTCATGGAATAGATTCTCAAGGGATAAGTTATTTGCACAAAGAATGGACTTGTTATAAGCAGAGGTCAGTCGCTGGTGGATGGGCCAGACTAGGGATGGCTGGGTCCTAGAAAACAGACAGTACCACAAGGACAAAGCAGGCCATCAGGAGAGGACCCAGTAGCCAAGAAGGAAAAATTCATGTAGCAAGAGAGAGCTGAATATTAAGAATGATTGACAATCTATTGGTCAATTCTGTGTTCTAAGTACCATGATAAGCTCTGGGGATATAGAGAAAGGCAAAAGACAGTTCCTGTTTTCAAAGAACTAGCAACAGAATCAGAGACCCAGCTGCAGGATTGGGTTCAGGGAGAGGATTCAAGTTCCCAAAAAACTTTGGTGAAATATAACACATGACTCAAGACCTTTATGCTAAAGGAATTAGACTATCTCCAAGGAATTAACTCCTCTATACCAGAAGAGAGGTATCTCTATGGAAACAAAGCAGGGATTCAACCATGTGGTCCAGACATGGCCCCAGTTATTGAAACTTGAATATGGAAGAGAAAAGCTCAGTCACAAGGACCCAAGTCAATAACTTAGCTACTGGATCCAAGGTATACAGTTTAAGAAAGATAAGTAGTAAGACTAACAATGCTGAACAATGAAACTTCCATCCTAATGTTCATTTAAAGTCCCAGAGTGGGCGGAGCCAACATGGTGGAGTAGAAAGACACACATATGCAGGCTCTCCCCACACAGCCCATAAAATACCTGTAGAGAGGGACTCAACAAATTTTGGAGCAGCAGAAGTGGACAACAACAGAGTGGAGGAGATTTCCAGCCCAGGGTGACCTGAAAATCCCATGGGAAATGTCTGTTGCACCAGACGTGCAGTGGAGCTCAGCCAGCCTTGGCCGCAGTGCGCGACACTTGAACAACCCTAGGGGACAGAATCTCCAGTTGCAGAATTCCCAGTCACAGTAGCAGTGGTTCACAGATTCCTCAACCCACAGGCACCAAAGGTCAGTGACTGGGTTTTCTCAGCTGGCCGAGAAGGGAGAAAGGCCTTCCCATATCTCCAACCTTAGGCAACGGCCACAGAGGCCACATCGGGCAGGGAGCAGCAGTTCCCTTGACAACCCATACAGCAGCCCGCATCCATTGTTGGATCGTAAAACCCCTGGAGGCACTGAGGAACTAATTATTACTTCAGCCCTGTATAGAGGCCCTGAGGAAGCTGATCTTTATCTCACACTGAATGGCAGCCCTGCCCATGCAGCTTATCTGAAAATCAGCCCCCAGTGCTGGCTTGGCGGAACTGGAGGCCAAGTGGCTGTGGAGAGGAAACTGCTAAGACTCTGGGCATAAAAATCTCTTGTTCCTCCTCGATCAGTGTACACACTTGATTGAGCCACCTTGGAGGAACTGAGATCTTACAGATTCCCAGAGTATACCCTACTCTTGATAAAGGACTCAAAAGTCAAATAACTGGTTGGGAAAATGCCCAAAAAAGGGGGAAAAATAAACTATAGAAGGTTACTTTCTTGGTGAACAGTTATCTTCTCCCAACCTTTCAGATGAGGAAGAACAATGCTTACCATCAGGGAAAGATATAGAAGTCAAGGCTTCTGTATCCCAAACATCCAAAATAAATATTCAATGGTCTCAGGCCATGGAAGAGCTCAAAAAGGATTTTGAAAATCAAGTAAGAGAGGTGGAGGAAAAACTTGGAAGAGAAATGAGAGAGCTGCAAGAAAAGCATGAAAAGTGGTCAAAACCTTGCTAAAGTAGACCCCCAAAAAATGTTGAAGTAAAGTCCTAGAAAGAAGATGAGCTCCAAAGTCTTTCTTGAGTCTGAGCCTGAAAATTAGAAGAATGTCAAGAGAGTGTTAAACAGATCATTACAGGATTATCCTTCTTATACAAACATAATAGCCACTGTCCATGGAACATGAACAATAGATTGTTTCTTCTACAAGTGGCAATGAGTTTAGGATTACAAGATTTTAGAGCTGGGAAGCCTCAAGGGCCTTGGAATTTGCCCAAAGTCATATGGGTAGCAGAGCTAAGATTGAAACTCAGATATTCTGACTCCAAATCAGAGGCTTTTTGAAGTATACTATACTGAGCCATTGATATATTCTTACACCTCCTTCCTCTTCTTCATGAAAAACTAATGAAGGAAATACCCTTCACAATCCAGAATAAAAGATAAAGAAATGTACCTCCTGAGACGGGGGAACCACTAAAATAGAATATATATGAATAGATACATAGATATACATAGAGTCAGCCCACATTTCTGTATAAGTGGTTTTAATTAAGAGTTTTGGGTTTTTTTCCTTTGTACATGTTGGTCCTTTCCCCTTTTTAGTGATCTCTTTGGAATATAGACCTAGTAGTGGTACTGTGGGATCAAAGAGTATGCACAGTTTTATTGCCCTTTGGGTACAGTTCCAAATTGCTCTCCATAATGGTTTAATCAATTCACAACTCCACCAACAATGCATTAGTTTCCCAGCTTTCCCACATCTTCTCCAACACTTATCACTTCCTCTCTCTATAGATCATATAACCCAGGGGCTTTTAAACTAGGGTCCATAAATTTGTTTTAAAATGATGATTTAAAGTCAATAAAATTTAAAAATATTGACTAGTACATTTCAACATAATTGCTTCCTTTGCAATTCTAATGTATTTTATATATTTAAAAGCATTATTTGGAGAAGGGGTGCATAAACCACCTGAGGGAACTGAGCCCTGTGAGGTGGCCCTGCCCCCACTCAAGCAGCTGAACTTAATCTCACACTGAATAGCAGCCCTGCCCCTGCTGAAAGCCCTGAGGCTGGGAAGCAGCATTTGAATCTCAGACCCCAAGCACCAGCTGGGCAGATCTGGAGGAGAGGCGGGGGTGGAAAGGACTCTCAGAAATCAAGTAACTGGCTGGGAAAATGCCCAGAAAAGGGAACAAAAATACGACCATAGAAGGTTACTTTCTTGGGGAACAGATATCTTCTCCTATCCTTTCTGATGAGGAAGAACAATGCTTACCATCAGGGAAAGACATAGAAGTCAAGACTTCTGTATCCCAAACATCCAAAATACATATTCAGTGGTCTCAGTCCATGGAAGAACTCAAAAATGATTTTGAAAATCAAGTTAGACAGGTGGAGGAAAAGCTGGGAAGAGGAATGAGAGAGATACAAGAAAAGTATGAAAAACAGGTCAACACCTTGCCAAAGGAGACCCAAAAAAATGCTGAAGAAAATAACACCTTGAAAAATATGCTAACTCAATTGGCAAAAGAGGTTCAAAAAGCCAATGAGGAGAAGAATGCTTTCAAAAGCAGAATTAGTCAAATGGAAAAGGGGGTTCAAAAGTTCACTGAAAAAAATAGTTCTCTCAAAATTAGAATGGAACAGATGGAGGCTAATGACTTTATGATAAACCAAGAAATCACAAAACAAAACCAAAAGAATGAAAAAAATGGAAGAGAATGTGAAATATCTCATTGGAAAAACAACTGACCTGGAAAATAGATCCAGGAGAGACAATTTAAAAATTATGGGACTACCTGAAAGCCATGATCAAAAAAACAGCCTAGACATCATCTTTTATGAAACTATCAAGGAAAACTTCCCTGATATTCTAGAACCAGAGGGCAAAATAAGTATTCAAGGAATCCACTGATCACTACCTGAAAGAGATCCAAAAAGAGAAACTCCTAAGAACATTGTGGCCAAATTCCAGAATTCCCAGGTCAAGGAGAAAATATTGCAAGCAGCTAGAAAGAAACAATTCCAGTATTGTGGAAATACAATCAGGATAACACAAGATCTAGTAGCTTCTATGTTAAGGGATCGAAGGGCATGGAATATGATATTCCAGAAGTCAAAAGAACTAGGACTAAAACCAAGAATCACCTACCCAGAAAAACTGAGTATAATACTTAAGGGGAAAAATGGTCATTCAATTAAATAGAGGACTTTCAGGCATTCTTGATGAAAAGATCAGAGCTGAAAAGAAAATTTGACCTTCAAACACAAGATTCAAGAGAAGCATGAAAAGGTAAACAACAATGAGAAATCATAAGGGACTTACTAAATTTGAACTATTTACATTCCTACATGGAAAGAATATTTATAACTCTTGAAACTTTTTTAGTATCTGGGTAGTTGGTGGGATTACAGAGAGAGAGAGAGAGAGAACACAAGGTGAATTGAATAGGATGGGATCATATCTTAAAAAAATGAAATTAAGTGATGAGAGAGAAACATATTGGAAAGAGAAAAGGAGAAATGGAATGGGGCAAATTATCTCTCATAAAAGAGGCAACTTAAAGACTTAAATTTTCAATGGAGGGAAAAAGAGGAGAGGTAAGAGAAAAAACATGAAGCTTACTCTCATCATATTAAACTAAAGGAAGGAATAAAATGCACACTCATTTTGGTATGAAAACTTATCTTACAATACAGGAAAGTGGGGGAGAAGGGGATAAGCAGAGTAGGGGGGATGATGGAAGGGAGAGCAGTGGGAGGAAGGAGCAATTTGAACTCAACACTCTTGGGGAGCAACAGGATCAAAAGAGAGAATAGAAGCAATGGGGGGGCAGGATAGGATGGAGGGAAATATAATTAGTCTTACACAACACGACTATTATGGAAGTCACTTGCAAAACTACACAGATAAGGCCTATATTGAATTGCTTGCCTTCCCAAAGGGAATGGGTGGGGAGGGAACAATGAAGAGAAGTTGGAACTCAAAGATTTGGGAACAACAGTTGAGTATTGTTCTTGCATACAACTAGGAAATGCCGATAATGGGGTATAGAAAGTTATCTTGCCCTACAGGACAAAAGAAAAGATGGGGATAAGGGAAGGGAGGGATATTAGAAGAGAGGGCAGATTGGTGATAGGGGCAATTAGAATGCTCAGCGTTTTGGGGTTGGGGGAGGGAAATAGGGAGAAAATTTGGAACCCAAAAATTTTGTGGAAATAAATGTTGAAAACTTAAATAAATAAATTTTTAAAAAAATGTGCCCCAAGCAAAAGTTTGGAAGAGTGCCTTCAAGTCAGCTTATAAAACAAATTTAGTTGGGGTAGAGGAGAAAGGAGATAGGAGGTACGAGCCCATGATGGGAACACAGCAATAGCTTGAATACACACTGATGCTATGGTTGGAGAGACCTGTGCCAGAAGAAAGGGCCACAATGGGGGGCAACCAGGGAATAGTTCACCTGATCCAGTGAGGCAGATAAGGGGCAGAGGGAAGGGAAAGGGAGGAATATGCTTTTATATAGCTCCTACTTTTATTCTAGGTACTTTACAAATATTCTTTCATTTGATTCTCACAACAATCCTGTGAGGCAGGTGCTATTATTATTCCTATTTTACAGTTTAGGAAACTGAGGCAAACAAAGGTTAAGTGATTTGTCCTGGATCACACAGCTTATAAGTGTCTAAGGCTGAAACTCAGGTCTTCCTGAATTCATGCCCAGAACCCTACCCACTGTGCCACCAAGCTGCCTAATCGAGGTATTCTTATCCCCGTTTAATAGACGAGGAAACTGATACTCAGAAGCTGTTTTGCCGAAGATGGTATAGTTGATTAAAGACAGAACCAATTTTAGAATCCTTGTTTCTAGAACCTAAGTCTCCTCCCTCCTAGTCCATGTTCTTTCCCCTATATCACATCAAAAAATACCAACAAATAGTTAGAACTTCTCTTGGTGGAGGGGAGGAGAGGGATAGATCTTAAATGAAGATATTTTTTTAAATCTATTAAAATCATACATATATTTATATTGTGCTAATATAAATATGGTGCCATAGTAGACTACATGTACATATATGTATGTGTGTATGTATATGTATGTGTATGTACATTATATGTATATAAGCAGAGTCTACTATGGCAGCATAGTAGAAGTGATGATGGATTTGTCACAGGTTCAAATATCTGTTCTGCTACTTACTAAATAGGTAACCATGAATAGGTCCTCCTTGAACCATAAATACCTCAGTTATATGTAGCTCATGGGGCAAATAATTTAGGGAATGACAACCCAAGTTCAGGATACACTCTTGGTCTACCTCTTAAAACTGTATCACATAAGCCCCCATCAATGAGTTTGTCCATAAAAGTTAGTCAAAAGGCACAATTAGCATAAAGTAAAAGCATGTAATGAAATGGCAAAGTAAGAAAAGTAGCAACAAAATATTTTGTAGCTGAAAACATTTCTCCCCTAAGCCTGGATTGCATTATCCCCCAAATACAGTATAACATCAGGAAGAACAGACACGTAGAGAGTACATGTGGAGAAACATACATCTTAGAAATGAATTACCAGAGAACACATGTAGATGGAAGGATAAGGCATGCACATAGGATATATGTGTATCCAAGGCACGCATGTGAGGAGGCAATTCTGTCTTTTCAAATGCCTCTGACGCTACAGAATACTTGACATCTTTTTTTCCTTAATAGTATTTTCCCCTAATTACATGTAAAAATAATTTTGAACATTCATTTTTTGTGAAATTTTGAGTTCTAAATTTTTCTCCCTCCCTCCTTTCCCCCTTTCAAGGACAATGAGCAATCTGATACAGGTTATACATGTACAATCATGTTAAACATATTTCCATATCAGTCATGTTGTGAAAGAAGAATCAGAACAAAATGGAAAAAAACACACAAAAAAACAAAAAAGTGAAAATAGTTTGCTTTGATCTGCACTCAGACTCCAAGTTCTTTTTCTGGATGTGGTTAGCATTTTCCATCACAAATCTTTTGGAATTATCTTGCATCATGGTATTGTTGAGAAGAGCTAAGTCTATCCTAGTTAATTATTGTATAATGTTGCTGTTACTATATACAATGTTCCCCTGCTTCTACTCACTTCATTCAGCATCAGTTCATGTAAGTCTTTCCAGGTTTTTTGAAATCTGCCTGCTCATCATTTCTTCCAGCACAATAGTATTTCATTACATTCATGTTCAGCAGTTCTCCAGTTGATGGGCTTACCCTCAATTTCCAATTCTTTGCCACCACAAAAAAGAGTTGCTATAAATATTTTTGTACATATGGATCCTTTCCCCTTTTCTGAGATCTATTTGGGAGACAGACCTAATAGTGGTATCACTGGATCAAAGGGTGTGCACAATTTGGTTGCCCTTTGTGCATAGTTCCAAATTGGTCTTCAGAATGGTTGGATGGGGAGGGGGAGCCAAGATGGTGGAGTAGAAAGACTCACATATGCTAGCTCTGAATCCATAGCCCATAAATTTCCTGTAAAAAGAACTCCCCACAAATTCTGGAGCACTGCAAGCTGCGCACCAACACAGTGGAAGAGATTTCCATTCCAGAGAGCCCTGGAAAGCCATCCCCGGGGGTCCGTCGCACTCTGGACAGCAGAGCCCACCCCTGCGCTGCCTTGGACACGTGACCCCAGAGGAGCAGATCCGAGCAAGCTTCAGGGACAGAATCTCCAGCAGCCGTGAAGGTCCCTCCACCCACAGGTGCTACAGGTCAATGAGAGAGACTTCTGGGCTGGCCGAGAGGGGAGTGGGGTGTCTCCATGGCTCCGGTCCCTCGGGAGGCAGCAGCAGAGGCAGCGGGGGCCCGGGATTCCTGGAGCAGGCAGAAGCTCCATTACCAAAGGTCTCTGCATAAACCCCCTGAGGGAACTGAGCCTGGAAGGCGGCCCTGCACCCACCCCAGCACCAGAACTTAAGCTCACATTGAATAGCAGCTGCTCCCACCACGGAAAGCCCTGAGGCTGGGAAGCAGCATTTGAATCTCAGACCCCAAGCACTAGCTGGGCGGATCTAGGTGGGGGTGGAGAGGAATCTCAGAAGTCAAGTAACTGGCTGGGAAAATGCCCAGGAAAAGGAAGCAAAATAAGATCATAGAGAGCTACTTTCTTGGGGAAGAGATGTTCCTTCCTCCTTTCATTTCTGATGAGGAGGTACAATGCTTGCCATCAGGGAAAGACATGGAGGTCGGGGCCTCTCTATCCCAGACATCCGAGGTGGATGTCCGGTGGGCTCAGGCCATGGAAGAGCTCAAAAAGGATTTTGAAAATCAAGTTAGACAGGTGGAAGAAAAACTGGGAACAGAATGGTTGGACTGATTCATAACTCCACCAACATATCCTTGATATCTAGGGATTTTATCATGTTATTCCCACCAATCCTGCTCCCAGTTAGTCTCAAAATGTCTTCTGGTTTTACAACCTGCTTAAGCACATCATACATCCAACTGCTACAGTGAGAATATGCCTGTCTTCCTCCTGACCACCTCCCTCAACTAGACCTTCTACTCTTCAGGTAGTAGAGAGTCATCAAAGCCAAACTTCTCTGCATACATTCTGAGTTAGAGGAATCAGAACCCTATTAACATGAGAACCTCTGCCACTATTGTTCCTCCCTTCCTATAGGCTTCTTTACAGTTTGCATAGATGATCAAAATGTTGGAATATTAGGTTCCAGTTTGCTTCTTACTGCTGGTATCTTGATTAAGCTAGAGTTGATCTCAATCAGGGCAGATACTCCTGGGATGTTTTTTGAGTCTGTTAAGGTATCCACCTTTCTGGTGACCCCAATAACTTCCTTAGTAAATTTTCCTCAGATGTATAGGCTCTTTTTTTCAAATTTTTTTAAAAAAATAAATGAAGTGATTAGGGGTGGAGCCAAGATGGTAGAGTAGAAGCAGGGACCTGCTAGGGTTCTCCCTCCAAACCTCTCAAAAAACCTGTATAAATAAATCTAAACAAATTATAGAGAAGTAGAAACTACAAAAGGACTGACTGAAGCAAATTCCCAGCCCAAGACAATCTGAAAGTTCAACAGGAAGAGTCTCTACTGCACCAGACTAGGAGCAGAGTGTAGTTCAGTGTGGGCCATGTAGGGTACCTACAGAGCTGGAGCAGGACTTAGGGAACTGAATCTCTGACAGCTGCTGCAATTTCCAGATTTTGCAACCTACAAATGCTAGTGACAGCTTTGAAAGTCAGTGGGAAGGGTCTGTCATCTGCCTGAGAGGGGAGTGTGGTCTGGTCTCAGTCCCTGTCTGCCTCCCCCTCCCCTTCCTTCTCCTCTCCAAGGGAAGGTAAACTTGGATGGCCAAAGGATGTCCAGTTGACTTGGGTTTTATTGACTCCTTTCCTATTTCCTCTCCTCTCCTCTCCTCTCCTCTCCTCTCCTCTCCTCTCCTCTCCTCTCCTCTCCTCTCCTCTCCTCTCCTCTCCTCTCCTCTCCTCTCCTCTCCTCTCCTCTCCTCTCCTCTCCTCTCCTCTCCTCTCCTCTCCTCTCCTCTCCTCTCCTCTCCTCTCCTCTCCTCTCCTCTCCTCTCCTCTCCTCTCCTCTCCTCTCCTCTCCTCTCCTCTCCTCTCCTCTCCTCTCCTCTCCTCTCCTCTCCTCTCCTCTCCTCTCCTCTCCCCTGTTCTCTCCCCAAACCTTAAACCTACTGCACTCTGAGACTGGGACTCCATTGGGGCCCTCCCTGGGGGTTCTTCTGGACCTTCCTAGCTTGAGAGTGATTATCAATTATAACTGTTGCTGTTTCCCACTCAGCCTGATATCTTTCCTTTTCTTGACCACATTAAAGGGGCCTTGCCCTGGCTACTTCTTAAACAGGCTTATTCAATGAATGAGCGTTGCCTCACCCTAAGTGACTGCCTGCAAAGACCTTGGCTTAAAGGGCCACTGCATCCTGGGTCATCTTCAGTCATCCTGGGGAATATCAGGTCTCTGGATTCAGATGACTCTGGAGGAGAAGTGAGATTGGTGACCTGCACAACCCTCCCTCACTCAAAACAAAGTCAAGTGCAAGTCATGCCTTCATTTCTCTGATGGCATGGTCTTCTTCAACAATGAAGGACAAACACAAAACAAGAATCAAGAGAAGCATGAAAAGGTAAACAGGAAAGTGAAACCATGAGGTACTTGTTAAAGTTGAACTGTTTACATTCCTACATGAAAAGATGATATTTGTAACTCATGAGACTTTTCTCAGTGTTAGGATAGTTAGAGGGAATATATGTATGTATGTGTGTGTATGTATGTATATGTATGGAGAGTGAGACAAAGGCCACAGGGTGAGCTGAATATGAAAATGTGATATCAAAAAAAAAGAAAATTAAGTGTTGAGAGGAACGTACTAGGAGAAAGAGAAGGGAGAGGTAGAATGTAACAAATCATCTCACATGAAAGAAGCAAGATTAAGTACATCACATCTCCCCAAAGGACCCATAGCATCTCACAGAATGCTCTCAGTATCCTTATTTCTCAGGTTGCAAGGCATTCCCTTAATTAACCAACAGTACTCTGAATTGTTGCACATCAGTGCAAAAGGATTATCTATAGCGTACACATTAGCTTCCATACAGTCTCATGCCTCAGTGCTTCTAATGCCCTCATGAAACATCTTCCTGCTTGCCACCAAATCCTTGGTGGTTCCAACAACTCAGTGACTGGCTCTGTATGGGAATAGGGCCACTATTCCCCCACCTACATGTGTAATTGCCAACTACTCAAACTATAGGGATTGAGCAGTATGGGGAGGAAGACATGAAAAGAGGGAAGAAAGGAAGAGAATTTGTTAAGTATCTACAGGTGCTTTGCAAATATCTTCTATGATCTTCACAATAATTCTGCAGAGTAAATACTATTATTATCCCCATTATATAGTTGAGGAAACTGAGGCAGGCAGTCAGAGGTTAAGTGACTTGCTAGTGTCTGAGGCTAGATTTGAACTGAAGTCTTCCTGACTCCAAGCCTGGTGCTCCATCCACTGCACCACAGGCAGCTATTTGACACAAAGAGGGTTCAAGAAGCTAGCGATGCTTACCCTTGATTGTATCATGGGCCCCTGTAGCAGTCTGGCGAAGTCTATGGACCCTTCTCTGAATGTTTTTAAATAACTGAAAGAAATGCTAAATTTCAGTTTGACATTGGTGAAAATAAAGATGTACCTTTTCCCCATCTGACTTCACAGACCCCATGAAATCTCCCCACAGGGTCTGTGAACCCCAGGTTAAGAAGCTCTAGCAAGGTCAAAATGAAGAGGCGAGAAACAGGCAGGGAACATGAGGCAAGGAAGTAGGATTCAAAGCTATTGGGTATATTCTGCTGCTTCTAAGTTTTGTAGTCACCGCCTACTCCCAACCACAATGGTCAGTGTGATGTTTTGACAGACAGGTAAGCATCCATTGACATCCCCAGCCTCCTGCTAAGAACGGGGGCATGGGGGTGGAGGTCCCTATTTTTCTAGAGGTCACTGTTCCACTCTTCCCTATATGACTGGGTGACCTGAGCTGCTCTTCCTGTGCTGCAATTTTAGTCTTTCCTCTCTGCAAATTGCCCCCTCCTCATTAGATCCCCACCTCCCAGAGCTTCAGTTGATAGCACCAGCAGGCAGGTGCATGAGGGAGTACTTTCTGGTTATGTAGCTAAACTTAGAAAGGAGGCGTCACATTCACCAAAGGTTGTATCACCTGCCCACCCAACTGCCAGAGGCATGCAACAGCTGGAGATCACAGAATTCCTTCCCCAATCTCTCCCCTACCCCCAATCCTGCAGCTGCTGCCTCTGCCCACAAAGCTACAACCCTGGCAATTTTTTAGACTCCACTTCATTCCCAAGGGTCACTGATGCAGCTGTGCCAGGATAATACAGCTTTTGCGCAGCACAGTTTTAGAGTTGGTGGCCATGCATGGGGGGGTGGAGGTGGGAGTGGAGCAAAGATGACATCCCACAGGCATGTAGAATATTAGAGGTAGAAGGACCCTCACAGACTCCATCTACTACCCTTATTTATTGATGGGGCATTGATTTCTCCAGGGTCACACAATGCACTGATTTGGTAGCAGGTACCTTAGGATCAAACCCTGGCTCTGCTACCTACCATATAAGTATATATCACCATAGGCAAGTCTCTGAGTCTCCGTTTCCTTATCTGTAAAATAGAAGTCATCACGAAAGAGTTTCTGTGTGAAAAGTGTTTTACAAACTTTAACGTAATTTACATGTAAGTTCTTATTGAAAATCAGAATTGAGTAGCTGGTAGACTGGCTTTAGGTTTGAAAAGACAGGATTCAAGAAACACTTATGACATATACTGACTATGGAACTAGACAAATCACATAACATTTCACTGCCTCTAGGCAAGTCATCTAAAACTAGAAAGCACAGAAGATTTACTGGTCTGCATTAGCAAGGGCACTTTGTCATCCATCAATGAAAGCAGAGGTCCACACTCCAAACAAGAAAGTTATTATCATTATCCTTTCTTTTGCTGCTTGGCCTCTACTCTCCCCATTGCCTGGAATGCCCTCCTTTTCCTGTTCTGGGTTTGAATTTCTGCTCTGTCACATGTTACCTGTGTGACTGGAGAAGTCCCTTCCTTTTTTCTGTGCCTCAATTTCCTCATCTGATCACATCATTCCCCTGCTTCCAAATCTTCAGAGATTTCTTATTATCTATAGTCTAAAATGCAAACTCCTCACCTGGGTATCCAAAGCCTGCCTCAGCTTATATCCAAACCATCTTTCTTCTCTGATTTCACAATTTTCTCCTTCATGCATGTAAGATCCCAGGCAAATGGCTTTCCCAAACTTGGCATACCATCCCTATCACAGAGCATTCCCACAAGGGGCTTTCCTTGCCTGGAATTCACCCCCTCCTCTTTGGGGGTCTTTCAGATTCCTTACTTTTTAAGCTGTGTTCAGTCAATCCTCTGTGAAGTCTTTGCTGCTCTACTCCATCCCAGTCTCACATCCCTTAATGCTCTCTTCCTCCTCCCATATTTCCTAAGCATTGTCTTTTCTCTCCTTTGCCCCCTTCACATTTTCTCCTGGGTCATGTTTCTTTGTGTATATATAACATACCCCAAATAAGATGGGAGATCCTGGAGGGTAAGGTTTTTTTTGGTCATTTTGGGTCTCCAGGTCTAACACAGATTTGAACTCGAGTCCTTCTGATTCCAAGACCAATGCTCTATCCACTGTGCCACCCAGCTGCCCCTATTTTGTTCTATTTCCTAATGTCTCTGTTTTTGTTAATGAAAATAGTATTTGGATTTCTATTCCACAGGATCCTGTGCTTATTTGTTGGAAATAAAGGAGGAGAATTAGTTGTCACTAAAGCACTGACATCCCAGTGTGAAGCTACTATGAAGACAGTGAGCCACATGAACAGGAACAGCTATGGGGCCAAGGACTTGCCTACACTTGACTTTTCCAGGAGACAGGTCCAGATACCCAATGACTTCTAGTCATACTCCTGTCCTGGTTGAAAAGATAGATTTCCTAGATATGTGTGACTTGCCAGGAACATACTGCATCTAGTAGTCTATGACTGTGAACTATCTCCAACTAAATGGGACCTCCCTCAGAGAGCCCCATAACTGACTGGAGGCTGTGAGACCAGAAAGTGAAGTTGGACAAGAGCTAAATGACCTTACCTTCCTCTTCCTCTATTTCCAACCATCTCTATCCTGCTTGAGGTACCTATTGGTGATATGTCACTTTTCTTTTCCAACCTCACCTTTTTATTTTATTAGACTGGTGGGAGTTCCCTCCCCACCCCCAACTTTCAACTCTTGCCTCACAGCTACTCATTTTGGAAAGGCAACAAGTGGGCTGTAGGATGGAATTTCTCCTAGGAAGCTCCCTGGGTCGAGTAAGGGTATCTGCCTCTTCTCTATCAGAAAATGATAAAGCTAATGGACTCCCAGACGCCCTGGAAGTCCCCAGGAGAGGCCAGGCTGCATACCACATTGAGGAGGGGGAAATAGAGATAATGGATTTGGTCTCTTACATGAACTAACATCAGCCATATGAGCTCATGGACAGCAAAATCTGGGATTTGGCAGAGTGCAGAGGGGGAAATGGTGTTAGGTGAGTGTGCAGCCTTTCTGGAAAACCCACCATTGACTCTAGGGAGTGAAAGACCTAAAGGTTAGATATTCTCTAGTCTAATTCCTCCCATTTTATAGGCAAGAAAACTGAGATCAAGGAAAGTTGAGTTATTTTCCCAAGGTCATATAAACAGTAAGTATCAGAGCTAGGATTCACACCCTGGTTTTCTGATTTTATGTCCAATGTTTTTGTCATGGTATCACAACTCTCTCTTCCCTGTACTTGAAACCAAGCACCCATCTCTCTCTCTGCTAATAGGGACAAAGGAAAGGGGGTTGGGATTTCGAACTTTACTTTGCTCAGCATTATGCTCTTGTGTTCAGAAGGGCAGAACCCTAAGTTCCATCGTGGCAGGCCCTAAACACACATGAGACAGGCCCTGGTCTGTATATTAGTGCTCTTTCTATCCTTTCATTATCTGCAGTTTCATGATTAGCACATCATTCCCTAGATTAAGCCTCATTGCCATTTTCTCTATGATCCTTGTCCCTTCAGTCATTCATTAAATCCTTACTAGATACCCACTACGTGTGAGATGTTATTCTAGATGCCTTGGGGGAATGCAAAAATATGGAAGACATGGTTCCCTACCCCAAAGGTAGAGAAACAAGATGATGTAGCAGCAAGAAAGAATGTTGGATCTTGGAGTCAAGAGAGCTGAGTTCAAATTTCTCCTCAAATACCTATTAATGACTATGGGCAAATCATTCATCTTCTCAGAACTTCAGTTTCTTTATTTGGAAGACGGAGACCAGTAAGGATAAGAATACATGCACAGCCTACTCCACAGGCTTGTCAGGAAGATAGTGTTTTGCTTCAAACCTTTACAAACTAGAGGATCATGGATTTAGAACTGAAAGGGATCTTAGAAGTAACTAGGTCCAACCCTCTTAAGGGGATTACAATACATTTTATATAAATGGGAACTTTTTAAAAGAGTTTGTTATCTGGTAAGGGAGTTACAAATTCGCAAACAAATAAGCCTAATATATAGGAGCCTGCACTAGTACTACAATAGAGACACAAACTGTGCGAATACAGCATCATTTTTAGAAAGATCATTTTTAGCTGAGGAAGATGTTCCAGAGGTGGCATTTGAACAGGGCTTCAAAGAATAGGAATTAGACAGAAAGAACCAGGGGATGTGGAGAAGGAGGGCATTCAAAGTAGATGGAATAGTTTGATGTTGGGGGGGGAGGCGAAAGGACTAAGCATTTGTGTAGCACCTACTATGTGCACAGCAAAATGGACAGATGAGAACAATTTGTTCCAGTGGCCATGAGTGTGACTGAAGCAGGTGCTGTGGAGCACTTAGAGCTTGGTCAGATATTGAAGATGCCAAGGTCACCCACTGCATCCTGAGTCATTGCCAGTCATCTTGACATTTTTCCTACCATTGTACTTTGATGACTCTGGAAGAGAGAATGAGGCTGATGACTGTGCAATTCTGCTTCACTTAAATACAGTTCAGGCAGGACTCAAGACTTCAATCTGTGATATCACCAGTCCTCTTTGAAAATGAAGGAAGAACAGCAAACAATGACTAAGGATGTGCCAGGATTGTGTTAAGTGCTTTGCAAATAACACTGGGGAAAAGCAAGTAATCCAAGCTGGCAAAAACGTAGGGCAACGTGAGATGGAAAATTAATCTGGGCCTTGAGTGCCAAGCTGAGTGGTTTGGACTTTATTTAGTGGACAATAGAAAGAAACGAAGTGACATCTTCAGATGCTAGACTGGTCAATCAGGCATTACCTCAATTTATTCAAATTCAACAAGCTTTTGTCAAGCACCCACTACACTGAGAGACATACAAAGTTAAACATGGTCCCTGTCCTTACAGAGCCTACAGACTGACAGGAAGATAAAAATGTATCATACTACAGTATTATTGTGTATTACCACCTGTTTATTTTTTCTGTATGAGTGGTTAGGTCCAACTCTTTGAAGTAGTTATTGTCTCACCAATGAAAAATGCCTTTTGTCCAAGCTTTGATATGCATTTAGATTCACAACCTGAAGAGCTAGTTCATTAGTGAGTGTGTGTGTGTGTGTTTGTGTGTGTGTGTGTATGCTTAATGTACTTATATTACATGTGTGTCTTGGAAAGATACTACGAATGGATAAGAAGTTACATGCAGAATTGGACGAAAGAAGAAAAACTGGCGGACTGCCTTTAGATGACTGTAAAGTTCTTTTTAAGACTCCTAACTTCTCTCTGGAACACAGGGCTGTCTTTTTAATACCAATATTCTCCAGTGTCAAATCATGGTCTTAGAAAAATTAAACAGGAGAGAGCCAGAGAGCAGTAGAAAGGTTTGCAAGGCAAGTGAGTAGGCTGAAACTGATAAGGAATTACAAAGGAGAAGAGTAAAGTATGTCATAGTATAATGGAAAAGAAAAAGTAATGAACCTGGAGCCAGAGGACCTTAGTATAAATCCTAAGTCTGCAACTATCTACTTGAGTGACCTTGGACAAATTATTTCACTTCTTTGGGATTCCATTTCCTCATCTGTAAAATGAACCAGTTGAACCAGATGCCCTCAAGGTCCCTTGTAGCTCTGTATCTATGATCATAAGATTCTATTTCAACAAAGAAATGTATAAGGTTTTTATAAAAAAAAAAGGGATGGAAAGAAGAGAAAATTAGGATCCCATATGCTCTAATGGTATCCTGGAGATTTCAGGAGAAATTGAGGACAGGTCCCAGCACTTTCCTCAGATCTCCTAGTTGAATTTGTGGGGAGACATAAATAGGAGTTGTACAAGACTGGCAGATGTGAATGGGATGCATTCTGTATAGTTGGAGTCAGAGGGAATATTCACCCCAGTGAGATCCAGGACTTACTTGAGTCCTTGAGAACTGTGCCTTGTACTTATCAAATCACTTTCCATAGAGAGAGGCCAGCATAAGACACTAGGTGTCTGGAGGGAAAAAGTCTATTGATACTGCAAAATTACTACTCAGTTAGATATTTTCAGGACCCCTTTAAGGTTTCCTGAATAATTGAATTTTCCAGAATAATTGACAACAAGTGGGTCCTGTTTGGCCAGCTAGTGATGGCTTCTTAAAAGTATTTCTATTCTTTGTGTGTTTTTCCTCCTCTGGCTTGGCTAACCTCACCCCTGGTGAGTCATTTCGTCTTAATCTTGACTGGCTGATGGATGGTGAAAGCCTTGGCCTCAGGCTGCCTCCTCCTCATAGGCCTGGGGGCTGGCTTGTTTGAAGAGCTACTCAAGGATATGGGTTGAAACAAGAAGATTAAAACTTTATGTTAGGCATAGGGGGTGGGAGGACAGAATGGGGTTTAGATCTGAAATCATTCCCAGAGAACTAGTCTGTTCCTAGTTCCCCAAGTTTTCTTGCAATTCAGGTCATCCAGAGAGTAGGCCACACCAAATCCTATTCCCTTCCCAATGACCTAAATGCCCAGGGAGTTTGAAAATCAAACTAATCATCCAGGAGTCCTCTAAATTCAAAATCTGGGAAGCTGGAATTGTCTTAGGTGGGCACTATGTGCCAAGATGAAGTAACTTCTGATGTTTCTTCCAACCTAGAGTTAGCCCAGGGTTAGCCTGCTAGAAAACAGCATGCACATGTAAAGATATTCTCATGTGACCTAGAAGGACAGTTGTTAAGACAACTAAAACTTTAAATCCCCCTAATGCTGATTAATTTATAGTCAACTAGGATCAGATCATTTAGAATGAGAAGGGACTAGCCTGTGGACCAAGGACCATGGTTGAGATGATATGGGCAGGGAGGATTCTGAATTGTTGCAAGTGGTCCTTAAATCCAAGTACACATTAAATATTATCTTTTTGATCTATAGTTTAGCAGCCAAAAAAACCGTACAGAGTGATTCAGTAAAATAAATAAGCCAATTTATTATCTGTCAAAAATAAATAATTTTTATAAAAAAATTAATACCATCTATCTGCATTGTTACTATTTTTCAAATGAATATAAATGTTGTTATAAGTGATGAAACAAAAATTCATTTAAAAAAGTTACTGAATTAATATTGGTTTTCTGTCATGATGGGTTTTTTTTTTCAATCAAGTCATATTAATAGTATGGCTGTGAAATTTGTTCTTTTAAAAAGAAGTCCTCATACTTAACTTATTTCTCTCCTTTTATACATGAGGAAACTGAGGGTAAGAGAAGTTAAGTGACTTACTCAAAGTAATATATTTGAGAGAAGTTAGATTTGAATACAGCACCTCTGACTCCAGAACCAGAAACAGAACTCCTGCTTCTATGCCACATGGCATGTGTGCTGCCAAACAAGCTAGAGCTGCAGTATGAGTGAATGAGTGAAAGAATCTGCTCCTTGATTTGTTATTTCCCCAAATTAGAATTTTGCATCACAAAAGATGAAATGTGGATGGACCCCCTATTTCACAGGTGAAATCCCCCCATAGTGGTTGTCCTAATAATAGCTCACATTTCTAGAATGATTTAAAGCTTATGAAGTCTGAGTATCATTATAGCCATTTTACAGATGAGGAAACCAAGACTCAGAGAAAGTGAAGTAATTTGCCAATCACACAGCTAATATCAGAGCCAGGATTTGAGCTCAGGTCATAGGACCATAGATTTCGATTTGGAATAGGCCCAGGAAGTCACTGAGTCCCTCATTTTACAGGTGCAGAGAAGTCAAGTGACTCACTCAAGGTCACAAAGTGATTAAGTGGTAGAGCCACGATTCAAACACAGGTCCTCTGATTGACATCCAGCAACTTTCCACTGCACCACACAATTCAATACTATTTCAGTTACGTCACAGCTGCCTTGCTGTATAAAAGAACATTGGTTCTTTAAGTACAGCAGATCCTATTGATAGACTGACTGTCTTAATTCTCAGTAGAGTGTGTTTTTACATAGGATGCTCACTCGTATCTATAATGTCCTATATAACAATACAAAGCCTATGTATACACACACACACATACACACACTGTGCTAAGCACTAGGGGTACAAAAGGAGGCAAGATACAGTCCACTCCCTACTCTCATGGAGTTCAAAATCTAATGGAGAAAGGCACATGCAAACAAGTATATATATATATATATATATATATATATATATATATATACAAAACAAATAATCTGCAGGATAAATAAGAAATAATTAACAGATGGAAGTCATTATAATTAAAGAGAGGTTGAGGAAGGCTTCCTATTGAAGGTGGGATCTTAGCTGGGACTTAAAGGAAGCCAGGGAGGCCGGTACTTGGAGCCAAGGAGGGAGAGCTATCAGACATGGAAGACGCTCCAGAGAAAATGCTGGCAACTGAGAGGGGTGTCTTGTTTATGGAAAAGCTGGCTGGCCCATATCACTGGACAGAAGAGTATGGGTCTGGGGAGTATGGTATAAGAAGACTAAAAAGATAAGAGCAATTTAGATTTTTGAAGGGCTCTGAATGACCAAGAGTTTGATATTTGATCCTGGAGGCAATGGAGAGTAACTGGAGTTTACTGAGTGTAGGGGTCGGGGTGGGCCAGTGGAGGGGGAAATCACTTTGGTGACTGAATGGAGGATGGATTGGAGTGAGGTGAGACTTGAGGCAGCCAAGATGAAAATGGGTGAAGAGGGTGAAGTCATCTTAAAGCATGGAGTTCTTGGAAACTAAGGACTAGAGAAAGAAGGAGGCAGGATACGAATGGGAGATGCGAACAGAAAAGGGAATACTGTAGTTAAAAGTAAGAAGTCTAGACAGGTAAATTGGAGTCAGATTTTGGAGGGCTTTGAATGCCAAGGTAAGGAATTTCAACGCTATTTGGTAAGCAGTGGGAGTCACTGAGGGTTTTTGAGTAGAAGAGAGCCGTTATTATGGTAGTTAAATAGAAAACCTCTGCAATGGTATAAAGGGTGGATTGGAGAGAGGAGGAGACTGGAAGCAGGAAAGCCTATCATGAGGCTATCACTGTAGGACAGCGGAGGAGAAATGAGAGTACAAATTAGGGTGACTGAGGAAGAAGGGAGTAGAGAGGAAGAAGGGATGGAGAGAAGATGATAGAGGCGGAGGAAATGAAGATAGAACTTGGTAACTGATCATCTCCTAACATCCATCCCATGTGATCCAAAGAAGTCTCCAATGGTTAAGAGCCTCCGAAAATTGTGATGCTATTAACAACTACAGACACTGGCTGAGGTAGAGGTAAGTTTAGGAGAAAGATGATGGTTTTATTAGATAATGGCAGCAAGTCACACAGGTGGAGCTATCCAATAGGCAGTTGGAAATATGGGATCTGGTCACTGAGTTATTTCCCTTTACCCTCCCTCTGTATCTCCCCTTGCCCCAACACATCTCCTCCTTCCTAGGACAATTCCAAACACCAAGCAAAGCAGTTTGTTAATGAGAGTCCTGAATGACTGATTTGTTTTACTTCTGGTCTATGAGAGCCTGGATCTGGTAAGCAGGTGGTTCTTTCCGCAGCTAAACTCTTTAACCAGGGGTTGCATTAGATGAACTGTTGTTGTTGAGCAGTTTCAATCGTGTCTGATGCTCCATGACCCTATCTGGGGTTTTTTTGGCAGAGATACTGGAGTGGTTTGCTATTCCTTCTCCAGCCCATTTTACAGCTGAGGAAACTGAGGAATACAGCATGAAGTGATTTGCCCAGGGTCACCCAGCTAGTAAGTGTCTGAGGTTGGATTTGAACTCAGGTCCTTATGACATAAGGCCTAGCAAGTTATCCACTGAACCACCTACCTGCCCCCATTGGACGAGTACAGGCTCTAGGCATGCAGTGATAAGTCTTTTTTCAGGACCCAATGACCTGCCTCCATCATCTCTCTCTTTCTTCTGCCAAAGGGATGTTGCAATCCCCAGGGACTATGGCAGAGGCACACAGAAATAAGGCTGTGGAGAATACCAGGGATGGAGAGAAAGAAAAAAGTGCTTAAAACTAATCTGTTATTTTGAAGTTCTCCTCACCCCCAAACATACACTTTTCAAAAGACAAGATGAGAAGAGTAAAGGAGTGAGCTTGCCCTAAGGTCATTTCCATATAAATCATTCCAGTCATTATGGCTATGGGGAGGAAAAGTTATATTCTGTCTGAGACACAAAAGCCAAAGGGCCGCTCATGGCTCAGGTCAGAGAACAGCTGTTGTCATCAGCTGTTGATGATGAGCTAAAGTGAAGACCCTTCAGTCAGGAAGACATAGGTTTGAATTTGGCCTCCAATACTTAATAGCTGCATGAACCTAAGCAAGCAACTCTTGGGGTCTAAGCTTTCTCAACTGAAAAATGGGGGTAATAACAATAGCACCTACCTCACAAGATTGTTGTAAGGAACAAATTACAAATTTAAAACAAGTCCAGTCAACAAGGCTATACTAGGTACCTGCTATGTGCCAAACACTGTGCTGAATGCTAGGGATACAAAGAAAGGTATGACAGCCCCAGCTCTCAAGGAGATCACAGTCTAATTAGGGAGGCAACATGCAAATAAGATACATACAGGATAAATTGGAGCTAACCCACAGAGGGAAGTCCCTAGCGTTAAAGGGAGTAGTGTGCTGTATGATTATCCCTCTCCATGTTGTTACAGAAGAGAAGGCCTTCCATATCTGGAATCAAATGACCTAGGCTTATAGGAGGAGGATCATGAGTTTTGAGTTAGAAGGAATAAATCAAACACCTCATTTTACATCTGAGGATACTGAGGCCCTAAGAGGTCAAATTACTTGCCTGTGGTCATACAAGTGACTTTGAAGGCAGGTTCTCTGACTGCAGAGTCAGTGTTCTTTTCACTATTCCATACTACTGAGTCAAAATCCACTTTGTCACTTAGCCCTTGTGAGACCTTTGCTTTACTTCTCTGGGGTTTCTTTATCTGTAAATGCCCTCTTAAGGTGCCTTCTACTTCTAAATCTATGAGCCTTGGATGGGGATCCTATGTTATTGTTGGTCAACGGTTTTCAGTTGGGTCTGACTTTTCATGACCCATTTGGGATTTTCATGGCAGAGACAATGGAGAGGTTTGCCATTTCCTTCTCCAGCTCATTTAACAAAGGAGGAAATTGAGGAAAATAGGGTTAAATGACTTGCCCAGGGTTACACAGTTAGTAATTGTCTGAGGCCGGATATAACTCAAGAAGAGGAGTCTTCCTGACTCCAAGCCTAGCATTCTATATCCACTGTGCCACCTAGCTGCCCTGCCCCATCTTATAAGTAAATTCATACAAGGATGGTAACAGGTCCCCCATATGGTTCTGAGGGCCTTATTAAGGAACTCAAGATCCCCTTAATTCTCATCTGGAATTTAAGAGTTAATTTTTTAAAAATACCCTAGTGTTCTGGTATTTCCTGGAAGCAGGGAGTACCATGAGAAAAGAAGCTCTTCTCACAGAATTTCTAGATTAGTCAAAACCAGGGAATGTGATGGGGCCAAAGGGAGAGAGTGTGGTGTTTTGTATTATAATCATCATTCATATTTCACAAACAATCCCAGGGCTTGAGATGAGGCTTGGCAGGCCTAAGAGTTCAGTAGTCCTAGGGGCTGAAACCAACAAGAGAAATGTTTTCTGAGCAAATGTCCTCAGGGAGGGCATTCCCATTCTATAGGAAACCCTTTGGGTTGTTGTATGAAAAGCAGCCTTTCCAATTCGTATTTAAAGGAAAGAAGGACCTCACAAAGTCCTCTCAGATTTCATATGAAAATTCATCTTGCCCATTTGCAGTTGCCCTATTTTCAAGGGAGGATGTTTAGTAAACTTAACCATTCTCCCTCTTCTTTCCTCCTTCCCTTCCTCCCTCCTTCCCCTCTCCCCATCCCCCATCAGGGCTCCCTCTGACTTTATTAGCCTTGTCTAGATCCTCTGACAAGCTTTTGACAAGAAAACAACCAGGCCACACACTGAAGCAAACCCTTAAAATAGCTTCTTTGTCTCACTTCTCTCCCTCTGAAGCATCTAAGCTCCTACTTTACATGGAGAGCAGAAAATGGCTCTTGCCCTTTTTTGTTCCCCCAGTTCTTAGCACGGTGCTTGGCACATAGGAAGCACTTAATAAATGCTTGTTGACTGACTGAGGTGGGACTCAGGACATTCAGATGATGGTGAGTGGAATGACATCTTTCCAACTCCCAGCATAAAGAAAATGAAGGTAAAGGACAAATCATTAGAAGAAAATGTTCTCCCAGATAAGCTCTCAGGTACAGAACAGAAGTGACTCAGATCAGAGGATCTGAATGCCAGGATATGCCAATTCCCCCTTGGGAGATAGAAATGATGATTAAGTATTGCCAAAGCTTCCTCTTCTATATTGAAATCGGAATTTATTGAGCATCCACTCTGGCTCTGACAAGGCACAATTCAATTTACCGTTTTTTCATGACCCTGCCCCTTTGAAATGGGCAGATATAGTTCTCTCATTCTCTCTCCAGCCTCCTCCACTCCTGCCTCAAATTTACTTTTACAGATATGAAAACCGAGACAGGGGCCATAAAACCCACTCATGTCACCAGGGCCACTGCTTTTCAGAATCACTTTTCAGTCTGCTGGGAAAATTCCTTCCAGTCAGGACTGCCACGGTGAGCCAAAACCAAAATCCCACTTTCCCAATAGCTCCCTTGGCTCTCCTCTGAAGATGGAGCTGATGAGAGATGCTTGCGCAGAATGATGAGCTCAGGGCTGAGATGCTGAGCAAAGTAGAAGGTCTGAAGTTCATAGCAAGTACCATACGATTCTACATCTCCCTACCACATGTTCCTCTTCCCTGCTCTTCCTTCCCTCCTCCTTCCTCTGTCTGTTCTCCCTTTCATTTCCTTTTCTCTATCCCTGTCTCCTCTTTACTTCTCTCCTGTCCAGACCTCAGGCCTACCACAGATCAAATATTAGCAACTGTTGAAACAGGAATTAAGATCAACCTGGCCAACTCATTAACCTTTGTTGGACTCAGTTTCCTCAATATCCCTTGTGAGGATCAAATGCATAATATCTGTAAAGTGCCTAGCACAATTTGTTATTGTTGGGTTGTTTCAGCCATTTCCAACTCTTCAATTCTTCATGACCCCATTTGGGGTTTTCTTGGCAGACATACTAGAGTAGTTTGCCATTTCCTTCTCCAGTACATTTTACAGTTGAGGAACTGAGGCAAACAGGGTTAAGTGACTTGGCCAGGGTCATACAACTAGTAATATGTGAGAACGGATTTGAACTCAGGAAGATGAGTCTTCCTGACTCCAGGTTCAGCACTCTATTCAGTGTGCCAGCACTTAATCATTTTGTTTTCATTGGTGGCAATTTCTTTTCCTGTGTTTTAAAGACCCTATAAAACCTAGGAAGGAGGGGAAAAAAGTTTCTTGAGGTATTCTACCCCTGCTTAAGTATAATTCCAGAAGTGGGAAGCACAGTTTCATTTTTAGTTCAAAGGTAGTTGGGTGCCAATTTTTGTGATGGTAATGATACTGTAACAATGTTCTTGGATGGATCCGTGATCTCATGATTAAGTGCTCCCTCCACCAGACCAGATCACAATCCAATTACATCATCACAAACCAATTACATCCTGGTAGCCTGTGGGATTCTGGTCAACATACTCTCCAGAAAATCCTTCACAGTAGAGGATTCACCCAAGCACAGGGGTCTTTCTTCTCTTGTTTTTCGTATCTTATGGGTAGTAAAGTAGCATTCAGGCCATACATCTATCATTTCTCATTCTTGAGCCATGATTGATTCAACTAGTCATACATATCCTTAATAATAATTTTTTCTTATTTGTTTATACCTGTATTTTCATTGGCAGAAGTAACTCTTAGAAGGAAATGCTTTGTACCGATACAGATCAGCACCTGATCTGACAAACTTTTAAACACTTACAGGGAGCACTGAGCAGTCACAGCCAATAGATGTCAGAAGTGGGAATTGTGTTCAAGTCTTCCTCACTTCAAGACCAGCTCACTAATCACTATACCACACTATCTCTGGTGATAATATTTTTAAAAACTGAAATTGACTCTCACGGACTCTGAACTCAGCTTACCTGCCTTACCTTTGGTACCTGCCCATTCTTTCCTGGGGTCCTTATATTTGCCCTGTTGCCTACTACAACATCACAGTCAAAAGAGCACCAGCCCTGGTGTCAGAGGACCTGGGTTCAAATCCCCATCCATTTTCACTTGCTACGCCCCTGCCAAAAATGCTTTCCCTCCTCTTTTTTTCCTCCTGACTTCCTTCAAGCATCAGCTAAAATTTCCACCTCCCACAAAAAGTCTTTTCAATCCCTCTTAATGCTAATGCCTTCTCTCAGAAATTACCTCCAATTACTTTGTATATCTCTTATATGCACACAGTTGTTTGTACAAAGTCTTGAAAATAAAGAATTTGAACTCCTTGAAAGAAGGGGTTACTTTTGCCTTTCTGCTATCTCTAGTCATCTTTACCACAGTGCTTGGCATATGGTAAGCCCTAAATAAATGTTTGTTGACTGGCAATTCCCCTGGGCCTCAGTTTCCTTTTCTGTAAAATGAGAGGTTTGGACTAGATAGTGTCTGAGGTTCCTTTAAGCTCATACAGATAGAGCTCTGATGATTTATCTGTCTGAGACCTTGGGTGGATTCTCCATCCTGACCTCCTTCTGGTCATCCCTGTTTCCTTTACTGCCTTTATCCAGGCAGGATAGAGCTTGGCTGAACTGAATTAAGCTGCCTCTTCACTCCTCTTCCACGTCTGTGAGCTTATGTCTAAGTTATCAACAAGGTAAACTTCACGGTAGAACCTAAACTCTAGTAGGTCACATTCTAAAGCAATTTTAAAAATCAGCTTTTGCTAAATGTCTATATGGTTCTAGATCTTACTATATAAAATGACAATGTGATAGAAAGAACATGGGGTGGAGAGGCCAAAGAGTTGGGTTGGGACTTCAACTCACCCACTTATGAGCTAATGGACCTTGGGCAAATCAGTCTCTCTTTGTCTTGGGTTCATCTACAAATTAAGGAAAATACTGTATGTCCAGCCTTTGTATCAGTGCACATTGCCCTAACTCTGGAGACATCATCATGGGGATTTAATGGATCTGAAGGGCTGCCTGTGAATGGGAAGGCATTCAAAGTTCCTGAAACTTTCCAACCTGAGAGGGCTTCTGCAGAGTGAGCTGAGCAGCCAGAGAAGGAAAAGGAGAGTGGCACAGAGAATCAATAGTAACAAGCATTCAGATTGTCTAGAAGCCCTCTCTGCTTACCCAGAAGCACACGCAGGATGTCACAAAGCACAGTAGAAGTGGTAAGACCAAACTGAACCTGAAAAGCAGAACAGGTAAGAGCAAGAATGGGCCAGAGCCAAAGGAACAAGAGAAAACCAGCAGACCTTGGAATTAGTCAGGCACACAACTCTGGTCCACAATACCTTTCTTTACCCCTCCAGCACTGGAGAAGAAATTTGCTTTCTGTTTACCTAGCCAACCACTTACTTCCTTGTCTCCTTTCCAACTTACCTGGGGTTAGGGTAGGGATGGGGGGAGAAGTGTGTGGAGAAAATTATTTATCTTTTCTTGGCAGTAGCCAAAGCAGTCAGCACTTGTAAATACAATTAATTTAATATGCTATTTGAAGTTATTATTTAAAAATCAATGGTCATCTATCACCAATTTGTCTAATTATGAGTGTATGGAGAATGATTAATAGAGGGAAAGTCAAAACCCAAAGGGAAAAGACTTTTCCCAGCACAGTCTGCACAGAGGCAAAGCTGATTTCTGTTGTTCAGTTATATAAGACTCTTTTGGATCCCATGGATCATAACATGTTAGGCCCATCTATTTTTCACTATCTCTTAGAGTTTGTCCAAGTTCATGTCCATTGTTTTCATGATACTATCTATTTCATCCACTGCTGTCCCCTTTTCCTTTTGCCTTCATCCTTTCCCAACATTAGGGTCTTTTTCAATGAGTTCCATCTTCTATTTATGTGGCCAAAGTATTTAAACTTCAGCTTCATTATTTGACCTTCCAGGGAATAATAGCCTGAATTAATTTCTTTAAATATTGACTGATTTGATCTCCTTGCTGTCCAAGGGACTCTCAAAAATCTTCTCCAGCACCACAGTTCAAAAGTATTAATGCTCAGGTTTCCTTATAGTCCAACTCTCACAGCCATGCATTGCTACTAGAAAAACCGTAGCTCTGTTACTATACAGACCTTTGTCAGGAAAGTGGTATCTCTGCTTTTTAGCATGCTTTCATTTTCCATAGCTTTCCTTTGAAGGAGCAAACATCTTCTAATTTTATGGTTGCAATTGCCATCTGTAGTGATATTTGAGCCCAAGAATATAAAATCTGACACTTTTCATTTCTTCTCCCTCTATTTGCCAGGAAGTGATGGGACCAGTTGCCAAGATTTTAGGGTTTTTTTTATGTTAAGCTTCAAACCAGTTTTTATACTCTCCTCTTTCACCATCATCAAGAGGCTTCTTAACTCCGTTTCATTTTCTGTCCTCAGACTGGTATCATTTGACTAGCTGACATGGTAGGTGTTTTTTCTAGTAACCTTAATTCTAGCTTTTGATTCACCCAACCTAGCATTTCTCATGATTTACTCTGCATATAATTTTAATAAATAAGGTAATAATACATAGCCTTTTTATACTCCTTTTTCAATCTTAAGCCAATCAATTGTTACATGTACGCTCTTAACTGTTGCTTCTTGGCCCACATACAGGTTCCTCAGGAGACAAGTAAGATGATCTGGTACTCCCATCTCTTTGAGGGATCCATTTTGTTAAAGGCTTTAGGGTAGTCAATGAAGTAGAAGTAGATTATTTTTCCGGAACTCCCTTGCTTTCTCCATAACCTAGCAAATGTTGGCAATTTGGTCTTCAGTTCTTCTGCCTCTACAAAAACCAGCCCACTCTTCTGGTATTCTCAGCCGATATATTGCTAAAGCCTAGATTGCAAAATCTAAAGCATAACCTTGCCAGTATGTGAAATGAGTACAATTGTTCAATAATTTGAACATTCCTTGGCATTGCCCTTCTTTAGGATTGGGACATAAACTGATCTTTTCCAATCCAATGTCCACTGTTATGTTTTGAAATTTGCTGGCATCGAATAAGGCACTTTAACAACATCATCCTTTAAGGTTTTAAGTAGTTTAGCTGGAATTCTATCACCTCCACTAGCTTTATTGTTAGCAATGTTTTCTGAGGCTCAAGATTTCATTCTCCAGGATGCCTGGCTCTAGATCAGTAACCACACCATTGTAGTTATCCATAATGTTAAGATCTTTCTTGTATAGTTCTTTTCTATGTTTTTGCCACCTCTTGTTTCTCTCTTCTGCTTCTGTTAAATCTCTACCATTTTTGTCATTCCTATTTTTGCATGAAACTTTCCCTGGATATCTCTAATTTTCTTGAGATCTTTTGTCTTTATCCTATTTCTTTTCTCCCATTTCTTTTGCATTAATCATTTAAGAAAATCTTATCTCTCCTTGCTGTTCTCTGGAATTCTGCATTCAGATGGCTGTGCCTTTCCTTTTTATTCTTTCCTCAGTTATTTGTTAATCCTCATCAGGCAGCCATTTGGCTTTCTTGCTTTTCTTCTTCTGTGAAATGTTTTTTGTTGTTCCTGTACAACAGTGATTTTCCTGTACAACATTTTGAATCTCTGTCCATAGTTCTCCAGGAACTCTGTCTACCAGACCTAATCTCTTAAATCAATTCATCTCCAATAAGGGATGTTATTCAAGTCACACCTAAGTAGTCTGATGGTTTTTCCTACTTCCTTCAATGTAAGTCTGAATTTTGCAATAAGAAGTTCATGATCTGATCCACAGTCAGCTCTAGGTCCTGTTTGAACTGTTTAGAGTTTCTCCACCTTTGGCTGCAAAGTATATAATCAATCTGATTTCTGTATTGACCACCTGGTGATGTCCATGTGTAGATTCACCTTTAGTTGTTGAAAAATAATATTTGTTATGATCAGTGAGTTATCTTGACAAAACTCTATTAGTCTCCACCCTACTTCATTTTGCATCCATGGCCAAATTTGCCCATTAATCCAACTCATTTTTGATTTCCTACTTTAGCATTCCAATCCCCTGTGATGAATGTACCATCTTTTTTTGGAGGGGGGTCTTCATAGAACTGACCAAATTTGGCATCTTCAGCACCATTGGTTGGAGCATAGATTTGTATTACTATGATATTGAATGGTTTGCCTTGGATTTAAACAGAAATCAGTCAGTTTTGAGATTATACTCCAGTGCTGCTTTTCTCATACTTTTATTGACTATGAGGGTTATTCCATTTTGTCTAAGGAGTTCTTGCCCACAGTAGTATATGTAGTGATTGTCTGAATTAAATTCACTTCATTTCCATTCATTTAACTTCACTGCCACCCAAGAGGCTGATTTTAATCTTTCCATCTCCTGTTTGGCCACATCTGGTGTACCTTGGTTCATAGATCTTACATTCCAGGTTCCTATGCAATATTGATCTTTACAGCATTGGACTTTCCTTTTGTCACCAGATACATCTGCAGCTGAGCTTCCTTTCATCTTTGGTCCAGGCATTTCATTAGTGCTGGAGTTACCTGTAGTTGTCCTCCTCTCTTCCCCAGTAGCTTATAGGACACCTTCTGACCTGAGGGACTCATTTTCCAATGTCATTTCTTTTATAATTTTAGTATCGTGTTGGGGTTTTCTTGGCAAAAAATTCTGATTTACCATTTCCTTCTCCAGTGAATCATCTTTTGTCAGAATTCTCCACTATGACCTGTCCATCTTGGATAACCCTGCACAACATAGTTCATAGTTTCATCGAGTTATGCAAGCCCTTGCACCACAAGGTAGTGATGGGGTGGGGATAGGGTTGGGGGAAGGAGGGTGGTAGAAGTAGGAGGGAAACTGATTAGAGTGTATTTGTTATTATTCATTTCAAATAAACTTTATTGATATCTTTTGTTTTATGTCACATATATTTTCCACTGTACCCCTTTTATTTCTACAAGTGTTCAGATCATATCCTAGATCTTTACCTTGTGAATCTGGACAAAAACTAATAAGGAAAATTAGCTGAAAAGTGCTGCTCCCTCTGCCTCGCCCCCACACACATACATTGGTCCTGTTTCTACCTGAGGGCACCTTGATGCCAAAGGGACTTAAGTTTCCTGCTCTGACTTATCTCACCTACTATTGAAGAAGCAATGAAGCTATTGCCAAACTTGCTTGAAATTGAGGTCTTTTGACACACATACACATACCATAAGACCCCTGTTTCTTATGGGCCTCATCTCACTATAAATGCCTCCAGAGGGGGAGTTATACCCCTGTTCTACCTCCTTCATGAAATGATTGTGAGAAAAAGGTGTCCAAGAACCATAAAATGCTGTGGAAATGTGAGATGTTATTCTTTCCTCAGCTTAAACCCTGAGTATAGTGACCTGTGTTTTTCCTAAACTGTGTATCTCCTCCAGTGACTAACACAGACCTTCATACACAGTTAGAGTCTTAAATATTTTGATTTGATTGGCATTAAGAGAGATCTCTTATATGCTGAGCTTTCATTAGCCATTAAACCAGAGACTCCTTTTCTCAGGGAAAAGGGCATTACTCTAGAACTATGATTTTGCATAATTTCAGGTAATATATTATAAACATTATCATGGATAATATAAAATGTCAGATAATCCCCAGGCTTTTCTTCCTTTGAAAAATGTTTTATTAGAAACTAAAGATTAAGAAAAATCAATGCCAGCATAAACTTGCTTAGTAACAATTTACATTGGAATTAATTGCTTTAAAAAGCCTCATTTGTCATTTGGGGCAACTAGGTGGTGCCACAGTACACAGAGCACCAGGCCTGGAGTCAGGAAGACTCATCTTTCTGAGTTCAAATCCTGCCTCAGACTATTCCTAGCTGTGTGACCCTAACCAAGTCACTTAACCCTGTTGGCCTCAGTTACCTCATCTGTAAAATGAGCTGGAGAAAGAAATGGCAAACGACCCCAGCATCTTTACCAAGAAAACCCCAACTGGGGCCACCAAGAGTCAGACATGACTAAACAACCATAACAACATTTGTTTAGTTGTCCCTTTCTCCTACCACCCAATTAGAAGTCACATTAGGATTCTCTGTCCTTTCATTCTCATTCACTTTTGTACATCCTCAGGCTTTTATTGAGACACGAAGTGTTTGTGGGAAAGTAGTCTTCAGTACAAGACAGGGCTCACAGATTTTGAGCTAGAAGGTACCTTAGCAAGTCCAACCTCCTCGGTTTACAGATGAAGGAACTGAAGTACACAGAGAGATCAAGTGATTTGCTTAGGCTCACACAGCTAGTAAATGTTTGAGAATTTGAACCCAGGTCTTCCTGAGTGCAGGTCCAGTACCCCCATCCATTAAGCCATAGGTGAGGGTGAGTGGGACATAGTGAACTTTTGCCCTTTCCTCACCTCCACTGGCTTCTCTCTTTAATTATATAGTAAAGGCAGCTATTTTCTGACCAAGTTTTAGGGGGTTTACCTCTCTTCTCCTTTCAGGAGATGGGACTTGAGGTTTACAGAGGACAGCTTTGTACATGAGACTGCCTTTACATGTGAACTGGACTTTTCTTCATCCTGAATTAAGATACCGAGGTTATCTATATGGAAGCCTCCTTTCATGAGGAAATAATAACTGTAAAAGAATACTGGGCTTGGTGTTAGAAGATCCAAGTTCACATACTGGCTGTATCCTAACTGGGTTGGATTTGAACACAAGTATTACGACTCCAAATTGGATGTTTTTTCAACTGCAATATTAAGTAGTGTTCAATTAAGTGATGAGGGCAAAGTCAGTTCTCAAGGATCTGAGAAATGAGAAAGCAAAGGCAAAAAGTAAACATACCGTAGCTAGCGAAAATGTCTTTCTTATCATTTCCTAGACATTATATAAAAGGATGCGCTGCCTTCCCTTTTTGTAGCTTGGTAAAAGCCAGCCTCAGAGTTATGATGATTCTAGCTCCCAGTCCTGCTGCTGACATATACTGGCCAGGTTATCTAGAGTGAATCACTTAAGGTCTCAATGCCCCAGGGCAATTCTACAAAAATATACGTTGCGGAAAGTGTGCTAAGGGAGCTTCCTCATTGGAAGTTATCCCCAATTTTGACATTAGAGGTCTAATAAAAAGTAAAAACAAAATAAAAGGTAGAAACTGAGGTAGAAAGAGTAACAGGATTGAGGTCTGGGGATGAGCATGGAATGATTTTCTTTTTCTTTTTTTTTATTTAAAAAAAGTATGCTTTAAAAAAATCTTTATTCAGACACCATCAGTTTTTTCTCTGGGGATGGATAACAAGCCCTTCAGAGTTGTCTTGGGGCCTTGTAATGCTGAAAATAGCTAAGTCTTTCACAACTGATCTTAGAATATTACTGTTACTTTGTACACAGTACATTTCACTTTACATCAGCTCATGTATGTCTTTCCCGGTTTTTCTGAGAGTGTTCTGCTCATCATTTCTTATAATGCAATAGTATGGAGGGGAATAATTTTTGAAGACCACATATTCATATTATTTCATTTGTTTATTATGTCATTATATTATTATTATATTGCTTATGTCATATTATTGTTATGTAATCTCCTGAAGGGTAGGAGGAGGTAAGAAGGACTTGTCATTTAGGTGAAATTTTTCTCCAAGGTGTGTGTTATGACCAGGAACCATAGACGCTTGAATGCTCAGACAGCTGAGATGTTTTGTTTACTGGGTCATGAAAACCTGGTCACAATCTCCTAGAGGAATCAAGCAGGAATTTAATATTGGTCTCATGCATCTTAAGAAACATATGAAATTTAAAATTTATTTGAATTTTGGGAGGCAAAGGCCCTGTTTGCTTCAACTAAAAAAAAGATTGAGAGATCCTTAGATTTTTGCTAATCAGGAGTCCCTGGGATTTTGTTCTATCTAACCCCATTTCGAAGGGATGAATTCAACTTGAGCTAAAGAGTGGCATAATATGACAGTTCTATACTTAATTTTTTGTTGTTCAGTTGTTTTTCAGTCATGTGCTATTCTTCATGACTCCATTTGGGGTTTTCTTGGCCAAAGTGGTTTGCCATTTCCTTCTCCAACTCAGTTTACAGATGAAGAAATTGAGGCAAGCATGGTTAAGTGACTTGCCCAGGATCACACAGCTAGTAAGTGTCTGAGGCCAGATTTTAACACAGATCCTCCTGACTCCAGGCCTGGCACTCTATCTGTGGCACCACCTAGCTGCCCAAACCTAATTACATCCCCACATAGACAGAAGTGAGACTATTTCATGCTACCATTACTAGCTGCATAACCAAGACTTGCCTGCTCCAGGAAATCTTCCATGAACAATTTCACTCCATGATCTATCTTTGGATTCCAAACCACTTATATGTATTATACTTGGTGTCCCAAAAGTTTTAATGTTGCATTAAGCCATTAAGGTCCACTAACGTTTAATACGTAAGTTTTAATATCTCAGCATTAAACTAAGACTTTTGGAACACCCTCTACTAGGAACAGCCAGAAATATAAACAGATTAAAGATAGTAAATTTGGATTGTCTTTTCAAATAAATGTTGAGGCACTTGAAAGCAGAATCTATTTTCTATTTCTTTTAGGCAGTAGCAATAATAAAACAGAAACCATTTTAAGTAATACTAATTTGTATTTCCATACATTATTCAGGATAGGTAGGAAGAGACCAATGTAGCAGTGACTTTGCCTCCTTATCTTACCTTTTGTTCTAGCTCATATTCATTTGCCTGAGACTATCTAACCCTAAGTTAGATAGTTGTCTCTAACAGAGGACATTAATTTCCACCTTGATGTTAGGGTGAAACAAAGAGACTTTCTTAATTTAGAAGTGTTCTACCTGGTTTCTCTTAGCTGGGTAAGGTGATAATGAAAGATTTATCAATCTGACTTTATCACTGAGAGGTTCTAACCATTATGCCCTAGCACACTAGGCTGAGTTAAGCCCAGGAATTAGTAGTATGGAACAGCATAGCAGAGAAGCCGGGTACAGAGAAGCTACCTAACATGTTGAGTGAGCCAGGTCCAATGAAAACAATGCAATGGCAATACCAGATAATATCACCAGATGTGTTCTAACTCCACCTCTCATGATGTGTTTTTCTGGGAGATTGTGCTTGCCCTAGGCTTTTAGGTGGTGATGGGAAGGAAGTAACATTCTACTGAGTTTTCTTACTATGTTATTTTATGAGATTCTTTCCCATTTAACAAGTTATTTCTCTAGCTGACTGGAGAAAAAATAATACATTGGTATGATTTGCAAAATGTGATTTTTGAATATATTTAGATCCATAATGTACTTTGAACCTGGGGTAGCTATTCTAGGGGGCCAACATCTAATGGGAGGGAATGCCCTAGCTTCCATGTATTTTTATCATCTTTATACAGATGAGAAATTAGAGGTATAGAACCATTAAGTGACTTGTTCAGTTCACACAACAGACAAATGTTGAGCTAGGATTTGGACCCAAGTCTCCTGACTCCAGGTCCAGGACCCCCAAACCAATATGCCATTCTGCCTCTTGTAAGAGGTTTTACTATTATCCATAATTTGCAGAAGTGGGGACTGAGGCACAGGTAGGTTAAGTGACTTTGCCCACATTCACCTGCCTAGTAAACAGAGCTTCTACTACACTGATGAATTTAACAATGAGTAAACAAATGAAATACACATTGCTCTGATAAACTAATTAACAAAAATTCAGTAGGAGATATTTTCAATCAATTAATCTTGAACATTCCCTGAGCATTTAATAGGTGCCCAGTTTCTAGGTGCAAGGTCCTATGGTGGAGCTAGGGGTAGATGCATGAATCTAAGACATGGTCTGTGCCTTCAAGAAACTTGCCATCTAATTAGGAAGGAGCATTAATTTTAAGGCATAGGGAACCTTAAAGATCATAACTCAAGACCCACATTTTAACAGATAAGGAAAATGAGGCCCAGGGTGGTTAATGAATAGTCAAAGTTACAGTGTTGTTAAGTGAAGAACTGAGATTTTAACTGATTTCAACAATAATAATAACTAATATTTATATCATGCTTTAAAATACACAAAATGTATTATATACATTGCCTTATTTGCTCCTTACAATCCTGGGAGGTAGGTACTGTACTATAGACCTGATTTTTCTCATTTTATAGATGAGGAAACTGAGTCATAAAAAGGCTAAGTGATTTGCCCAAGGTCACACAGCTGGTAAATGTCTGAGGCAAGATTTGCACTGAGGTCTTCCTAGCTCCAGTTCCATCCCTCTATTCCTCTTAACTGTTTTCTTGAGTTCCCTACAGATGAAGTTACAGTGGGGAAAGTATCAAAGGTCAGGTCTGGGTGGGATAATAGAAAAGTGACAGGTCAAGAAAACATGGATTTCAACAGGCACCCAGTTGTTGTTCCTGCCTTTGGTCTCTTGTATCTCACATCCATCCTGTCTGCAGATACTATCCTTTCTATATTTTCAATATTTTAATAACCTACTTTAAAGTTTTTAACAGTTCCTTGTTCCTATAGCTAACAGGTCCAAACTTCTCTGTCTGGTTTTTGAGGTCACCAATGCTCTGGCCCCACCCTACATAATCAACTTTATTGCCTATGAATCTGCTAATCAATGATTTCTAATTAGGCTGACCTAGAATTCAAGACTCCTTCCAATCTAGTGGCATGGTGGCTAGAATCATAAAACTTAAAAGTTGAATGGGACTTTTTTGATAATCTAGAGCAGATTTTTCTCTTTATAGGCAAAGCTCAAAGACTGGAAATGACTTGTCCAACATCTCCTTACAATTAATCAATCCATACATTGAATATTTATTATGGATCTTACACTGTGGAGGTTATGAAAAAAATGTTGAAAAATGTTCTGTGCTATTGAGGAGCTCATAATGTATTTGAGGAGAAACTAACCGTTGAACAACTGTTATTAGAGAATGAATGAGCAGTAAGTATGTAATTAAAAGCTAAATTGTATGGTACAGACTTGAGAGCAGAAACGTGTGGGTTAAAAGAAAGGTTTCATAGATGAAATGGGCATTAAAGATGAGCAGGGCTTAGGCAGAGGAGAGATGAAAAGTACGAAGTACTCATGAGAATGTCTGGGTAGTACAACGAGAAAACCTGTCTGAGACTGGAGCAGAGTATGATACTGGTGAGTAGAGGGTTTTGATGGGTGGCTTAAGGCCAGGGTAGGAGGGACCTTGGATACATAGATTTAGAGATGGAAGGGATCCTACAAGGTCATCTAGTACTACCTCTTCATTTTGTCACTGAGAATACTGAGGTCCAAAGAGATTAATTGATTTACCCAAGGACATACAGCTAGTAAGTAAAAGAATCAGAATTTGAACCCAAGACCTCTCAAATCCAGTATTTTGAGTGTTCCCTTCTGCCATCCAAAGGCATAGTTAGGAAATAGGGAATGCTTAGATGCTTTTGATCTGGAATGACATAATAAAATCACACTACAATTGTTAAGTAGATGAATGAATGAACAAGCAAATGAACAATGAATGAGTAAGATACTTGAAATGTCAATTTGAATTTTATTTTGTAGGCAGTAGGGAAGCATTGAAGATTTTTAAGAAGGAGAATGGCATGTATAGACTATATAGGATGGTGTTCAAGTCCCTCCAAAATCAGAGCCCAACCTAATTTTTTAAATAGTATTTTATTTTTTTCCCACTTCTATATCAAGACAACTTTTAGTATTCATTTTTACAGTATTTTGAGTCCCAGATTGTTTCTCACTTCCTCCCTCCCTCCCCTATTCCTCAAATGGTAGGCAATTTGATATAGGTTGTATATATGCAATTATATAAAACATATTTCCATATTAGTCACAGTTGCGAAAGAAGAGACAGATCAGAAGGGGGGAAAACCGTGAAAAAAAATTTGACTCAGTTCTCTATGTATTTAGGCCTTTATCAGAGACTCTTGCTGTAAAGATTATTTCCCCAGTTTTCTGCTTTCCTTTTAATATTGACTGCAATGGTTTTGTTTGCACAAAAGCCTTTTAATTTAATATACTCAAAATTATATGTTTTACATTTCATGATACTCTCTATCTCTTGTTTGTTCATGAATTCTTCTCCATAAATTTCACAGGTACACTATTTCTTGGTCTTCTAATTTGTTAATGGTGTAGTCTTTATGTCTAAATCATGTACTCATTTTGACTGCCTCTTGGTATACAGTGTGAGCTGTTGATCCACACCATCTTTGTGCCCTGTTGTTTTCTAGTTTTCTCAGTAGTTTTTGTTAAATAATGAGCTCTTATTCCAGAGTCTGGGGTCTTTGAGTTTATCAAACACTAGGTGATTATGGTCATGTACTGTGTTTTATATACCTAATTTATTCCACTGATTCACCGCTCCATTTCTTAGCTACTACCAAAAATTTTGGATGATTATTAATTTATCATATAGTTTGAGATCTAATATTGTTAAGCCTTTCTTTATATATTTTTTTCATTAATTCCCTTGATACTCCTGACCTTTTGTTCTTCCAGATGGATTTTGTCTAGCTCTATAAAATAACTTTCTTAAAGTTTTTAAAGTAACTTTTTTTGTCTAGCTCTGTAAAGTAGCTTTTTGGTAGTTTGATTGGTATGGCACTGAATAAGTAAAATAGTTGAAGCAGAATTATTATTTTTATTATTTTGCCTCTGCCTTCTCACAAGCAGTTGATATTTTCCCCAGTTGTTTAGATCTGACTTTATTTGTGTGAAAAGTGTAAAAAACATTTTGTAATTGTGTTCATATAGTTCCTGGGTTTGTCTTGGCAGGTAGATTCCCAAGTATTTTATATTGTTTACAGTTATTTTAAATGAAATTTCTCTATTTCTTGCTGCTGGGCTTTGTGGGTCATATTAAGAAATGCTGATAATTTAAGTGGGCTTATCTTATATCCTGCAATTATTTCAAGTAGTTTTTTAGTTGATTCTCTAGGGTTTTCTAAGTATGCCATCATATCATCTGCAAAGCATGATAATTTTGTTTGCTCTTTGCATATTTTAATTTCCTTGTTTTTGTTTCCTTCTCTTATTTTTGTAGCTAATATTTCTAGTACTATATTAAATAATATTGGCACATCTTTGCTTCATCCCTGATCTTATTAGGAAGGGTTCTAGGTTATCCCCACTACAAATAATGCTTGCTGATGGTTTTAGATAGGTAGATTTAGATAGATTTTATCATTTTAAGGAACACTCCCTTTATTCTTATGCTCTCTAGTATTTTTAATAGGAATGGATGCTGTATTTTGTCAAAAGTTTTATCAGCTTCTATTGACATAATCATATGATTTTTGTGGCTTTTGTATTGATATGGCCAATTATGTTGATAGCTTTCCTAAATATTGAACCAACTCTGCATTCCTGGTATAAATCCTACCTGGTCATAGTGTATAATCCTTGTGATATATTGCTGCAACTGCCTTGCTAGTATTTTATTCAAAATTTTTGCATCGATTTTCATTAGGGAAACTAGGATATAGTTTTCTTTCTCTCTTTCAGCTCTTCCTGGTTTAGGTATCAGCCCCATATTTGTGTTATAAAAGGAATTTAGTAGGATTCCTTCTTTGCTATTTTTTCCAAATAGCTTTCTAGTATTGGAATTAATTATTCTTTAAATGTTTGGTAGAATTCACTTGTGAATTCACTTTTTTCTTAGGGAGTTCATTAATGACTTGCTCAGTTTCTTTTTCTAAGAGAGGGTTATTTAGCCATTCTATTTCTTAATCAGTTAATCTGGGTAATTTATATATTCATAAATATTCATCAATTTCTCTCCAGATTATCAGATTTATTGGCACATAACTGGGCAAAATATTTCCTCATGATTGCTTTAATTTCCTCACTGGTGGTGATTTTACCCTTTTCATTTTTGATACTGGATATTTGATTTTCTTCTTTTTTTAATTAAATTAGCCAATGGCTTATCTTATTTCTTTTTCTATAAAACCAGCTCCTAGTTTTATTTATTGGTTCAATAGTTTGGGGTTTTTTTAATTTTCAATTTTCTTAATCTCACCTTTGGTTTTCAGGATTTCCAATTTGGTGTTCAGTTGGGGATTTTTATTTTGTTCTGTTTCTAGTTCTTTATTTTAAGTTGCATACCCAGTTCATCAATCTGTTATTTCTCTATTGTGCTGATGTAAGAATTTAGAGAAATAAATTTTCCCCTAAGTACTGCTTTGGCTGCATCCCATAAATTTTTCTATGTTGTCTCATTATTGTCATTTTCTTTAATGAAACTATTGATTGTTCCTATGATTTGTTCTTTGATTCACTTATTCTTTAGGATTAGTTTCCAATTAATTTTAATCTAGCTTTTCATTGCCCTTGTTGAATGTACTTTTTATTGCATTATGATCTGAAAAGAATACATTTAATTTTTTTTAATTAATTAATTTATTTAACTTTTTACATTCATTTTCACAAAATTTTGGGTTCCAAATTTTCTCCCCTTTTTCTCCCCTCCCCCCACCCCAATACCCCAAGCAATCTAATTTTCCCTATCTCCAATCTGCCCTCTCTTCTGTCATCTCTCCCTTCTCTTGTCTCCATCTTCTATTTTCTCCTGTAGGGCCAGATGACTTTCTATTCCCCATTAAATGTATTTCTTACTTCCTAGTAGCAAGAACAATACTAAACAGTTGTTCCTAAAACTTTGAGTTCCAAATTCTCCCCATCCCTCCCTCCCTACCCATTCCCTTTGGGAAGGCAGGCAATTCAATATAGGCCATATCTGTGTAATTTTGCAAATGACTTCCCTGATAGTCGTGTTGTGCAAGACTAACTGAATTACCCTCCATCCTACCTTGCCCCTCATTGTTTCTCTTCTGTCTTTTGATCCTGTCCCTCCCCAGGTGTTGACTTCAAATTGCTCCCTCCTCCCTTTGCCCTTCCTTCCATCATCCCCCCCTTGCTTATCTCCTTCTCCCCCACTTTCCTATACTATAAGATAGGTTTTCATACCAAAATGAGTGTGCATTTTATTCCTTCCTTTAATCAAATGTGATGAGGGTAAACTAATTGGTTTTTTTTTCTTTTCTCAGCTCTCCTCTTTTTCCCTCCACTAAAAAGTCTCCTACTTGCCTCTTAAATGACATATAATTACCCCATTCCATTTTCACCCTCTTTCCTCCCACTACATTTCTCTCTCACCATTTACCTTAATTTCTTTTAAGCTATGGTCCCATCCTATTCAATTCACTCTGTGCTCTCTGTCTCTGTGTGTGTGTGCATGTGTGTATGTGTGTGTGCGTGCATGTGTGTACGTGTGTGTGTGGTCCCACGAAACTACCCAGATACTGAAAAGTTTTAAGAGTTACAAATATTGTCTTTCCATGTAGGAATGTAAACAGTTCACTTCTGGTAAGTCCCTTAAGACTTCTCTTTGCTGTTTACTTTTTCATGCTTCTTCTCATTCTTGTGTTTGGAAGTCAAATTTTCTTTTCACCTCTGGTCTTTTCATCAAGAATGATTGAAAGTCCTCTGTTTCATTGAAAGACCATATTTTCCCTTGAAGTATTATACTCAGTTTAGCTGGGTAGGTGATTCTTGGTTTGAGCCCTAGTTCCTTTGACTTCTGGAATATCCTATTCCACGCCCTTCGATCCCTTAATGTAGAAGCTGCTAGATCTTGAGTTATCCTGACTGTATTTCCACAATACTGGAATTGTTTCTTTCTAGCTGCTTGCAATATTTTGTCCTTGAGCTGGGAGTTCTGGAATTTGGCCACAATGTTCCTAGGAGTTTCTCTTTTTGGATCTCTTTCAGGTGGTGATTGATGGATTCCTTGAATACTTATTTTGCCCTCTGGTTCTAGAATGTCAGGGCAGTTTTCCTTGATAATTTCATGGAAGATGATGTCTAGGCTCTTTTTTTGATCATGACTTTCAGGTAGTCCCATAATTTTTAAATTGTCTCTCCTGGATCTATTTTCCAGGTCAGTTGTTTTTCCCATGAGATATTTCACATTCTCTTCCATTTTTTCATTCTTTGGTTTTGTTTGGTGATTTCTTGGTTTCTTGTAAAGTCATTAGACTCCATCTGTTCCATTCTAATTTTGAGAGAACTATTAAATTCAGTGAGCTTTTGAACCTCTTTTTCCATTTGGCTAATTCTGCTTTTGAAAGCATTCTTCTCCTCATTGGCTTTTTGAACCTCTTTTGCCAATTGAGTGAGCCTATTCTTCAAGGTGTTATTTTCTTCAGCATTTTTTTGGGTCTCCTTAACCAAGGTATTGACCCGTTTTTCATACTTTTCTTGCATCTCTCTCATTTCTCTTCCCAGTTTTTCCTCCACCTGTCTAACTTGCTTTTCAAAATCCTTTTTGAGGTCTTCCAAGGCCTGAGCCCACCCGACATCCCCCTGGGGTGTCTGGGGTACTGAGGCCCCGCCCTCCACGTCTTTCCCTGATGGCAAGAATACGTCCTCCTCGTCATCAGATCCGCATGTCGGGATCATTTGCATTTGTTGGAAAAAACTCTCTATAGTCTTATTTTTCTTCCCTTTTCTAGGCATTTTCCCAGCCAGTTACTTGATTTCTGAGATTCCTGTCCACCCCCGCCTAGATCCACCCAGCCAGTGCTTGGGGTCTGAGGTTCAAATGGGCTTTCCGCAGCAAGCTTTAGTTCTGGTGCTGGGGTGGGGGCAGGGCCGCCTCCCAGGCTCGGCTTCCTCAGGGGCTTTATGCAGAGACTTTCAGGAACGGAGCGGGTGGGGGGGCCACCTCCCATGCTCAGCTCCCTCAGGGGCTTTATGCAGAGGCCTTCAGCAGTGGAGCACGGTGGGGCAGGGCCGTCTCCCAGGCTCAGCTCCCTCAGGTTGTTTATGCAGAGACTTTAAGTAATGAAGATCCTGCCTGCTCGGAGAGTCCCGGGGCGCGGCCACCCCGCTGCTGCCTGCCTCCACTGCCGCCCACGCCTCTGCCTCCGCAGCTTCCTGCCCCCGTCTCTGCCGCTGCCGCTTCCTACCGAGGGGGCCCGAGTCATGGAGACACCCCACTCCCCTCAGCCAGCCAGCTGTCTCTCTCACTGACCTGTAGCTTCTGTGGGCAGAGGGACTTTCCCGGCTGCTGGAGCTTCCGTCCCTTAAGCCTGCTCTGGTCAGCTTCTCTGGGGCCATGGCCAGGGCAGCGCTGGGGGTGGGGTCTGCTTTCCGGGGCGCGACGGACCCTGGGGACGGCTCTCCAGGGCTCTCTGGCATGGAAATCTCTTCCACTCTGTTTCTGTACCCCTTTCAGTGGTCCAGAAGTTATTGGGGTCTCTTTTTACATTAATTCTATGGGCTGTGGGTTGGAGCTCATAAACGTGGGTCCTTCTACTTCGCCATCTTGGCTCCGCCCCTACATTTAATTTTTTTGCCTATGTTTGATTTTGAGGTTTTTATTGGGCCCAACCTATTAATCTATTCTTATATCCCACTCTTCTCCATATATAAACCCTTTGCTCCAGTCAGACTATTCTGCTCATTGTCCTCATTCTGCTCATTGTCCGAACAGGCCAGGTTTGTTTCTGACTCCAAACCTTTGCCAATGCTGTTACCCTGCCAGACATGCCACTTGAGTAGCAGAGGAGTGAGTCAGACTTGGAAAAGCTAGGGATGACAATACAAGTAGATATAGAGGGTCAGACCAAAACTAAGTGTAAAAAAGTGGGAAACAGATCAAGGGATTAGTTAGTTATATGAAGAATAGCTAGCTGCAAGGTAGCATGGGTCCAAAATTAGGCCTAAAACTAGGAGATCAGTCTTTGCAAGGGAAAGATGAGAAGGATGAAAGTACCACTAGCTAAAGTTTCAACACAAATATCCAGGATATCCAGTCAAGTAGGAACAGAACAAGTGATTCATGATATCATAAAAAGTACAATGTAAAGATCACAGAAATTTGAGACTCAGAAAGAAGAATATTTTACCCTATAGGAATGGATGCTGTGTTCTGTCAAAAGTTTTATCAGCATCTATTGACATAATCATAAGAGTATGGCTAATCTAATCTAATAATAGGCTAATATTTTAGCCTATTCCAAGTCATCTGATGCTGTTTCTTCCCCCATAAAATGAGTGATTTGGACTACATCATTTCTAAAGCCCCTTCCAGATAGTTCTATCATTTTACTAGCTCAGATAACATGTATGAGAGGCATAGGCTTAAAAAGCCCCTAATTAAAGCTTTATATTCCTTCAGGGGGTGGCAGTGGAAAGGGGAGCAGGGAGGCCATCAGTCCCTGAGAGTCTGAGGAGAAAAGAAAGAGGGTGACTCAGAAGCTGACCAAAGGCCAAGAAGAATCCCAGGATATTATATTAGTTAGAGGCTCTGGCCTCCAACAACTTTTCATAACCATCCCTAGCATACCACATTTCCCTTCTCACTCCTAAACATCTGTTCCAAGTCACACTAGCCACAGTCATTGGCATAAGCTTGTATCTTCTACCAAGAGGATGGAAAAATAAGAATAAGGGATAAAGTCTGAGCCATCTAAACCATCAACTGTACACATTCTTCCACTTTCTCTCTCCAAATTACTTACACTGACCCCTGTGCCTGAAATGGACTTACTTCCCCTAAACTTAAACACACACACACACACATGCATTTTACCAGCACCACCATCACCACCAGTATCAATCACCACTACCATTACCACCACTACCACCATTAAAGTTATGCCCATCAAAATCTTCTCTTAAGGTCGAACTGAAGTTTTTCAGTATCTCTTCCCAATCCTCTAGGTCACAATTGATCTCTTATTTCTCATTACATTCTGTTGTTTGCATATATCACTTATTTTAAGGTTTCAAGCATCAATTTACCAAAAAGAAGTATTTTAAGTATCTTCTATGTGCTGAGCTCCATGCTAATATACAAACAAAAAAGAAACAGTTCTTGCTGTGAAGAAGCTTCCATTCTAACTTGGGGAAACAACATATACTTGAATATATACAAGATATCTTCAAAATAAATACAAAGCAATGAGGGCAGGGGGGAAGGAATTAATGATTGGGGAATGTCAGAAAGAGCCTCATTAAATTCCAAAAATTATCCACTATGATTTCTAATAAATTGTAACCTATGCTGGTGGAGGTAATACCCACACTGAGGAAATCATAGACTGGGAAAAGTTTGAAGAAAACTAAGTTCTATGCATTTTAGTGAAGACTTCAACCCTCCAGTGGAGACCAACACATCTATTCTTTTCAGAAGGAAAACTGTGTTCATACATACTTAGGTATAGGGATAACTTTGAAATCTTGCTTAGAGGTCACAAATTTCTTGACCCAGTTCTGATTATTAACACTATAGATCCTAACTACTGCATGTAACAATATTTCTGTGAGAAATTTTTCAAAGTTGCAATTGAGGGTCCAGGATTCTGTCGTGTGAAAGCACAGTCCTAGAAGAAGTATTTAAAATGAACTCAATTCAACAAAACTTTATTGTGTACAAGGCCCTGTGCTAGATCTTGTGGAGGTGTAAAGAGGAAAGAGGGAGTGAGGGGGATAAGATAGGTACCAAAGTAAGTAAGCAACAGCATATGCTAAGGGCACTTTAAGTATATCTTCCACCAAAGACTTCCTCTAATGCCTCATCATAATGTTAAGGAGACCCTGGGTTCTTAAACATATATAAGCACTGGCATAAAAATATAGGTTGTGTCAGGTCCTACCAAGATAGAAAAGTTTTGAGTATGGGCATGGAAAAAGACTGGATATCTATTATCCAAGATCCAATCTAGCTCATTTTGGAGGGGTTCATCAGTGAGTAAGTCAGTAGGTGATGAATGCTTGGGACCATAGTAACTCAGGAGAGTTATCTATTAAAGCATGGAGGGATGATATTCTTTAAGGAAATGTACACATAAAAGAAATCATAGATTTTCTTCTCCCTATGTCTCATTTGTCTTGGAGAGACTATTTTGTTTCTACATATTCTTTCCCTTTACCAGCTCTCATGTATCTCAATTATCTCTAGATAGATGATTCTTAGAACTATAAAGCTAGTCTTTTTCCTGAGTACCAAGTCCACATTATCAACTGCCCATTGGAAATTTCCAAGTGGATACCCCATAGCCATCTCAAACTCTACATGTCCAAAAGAGAACTCATTATCTTTTCCCCAAAGCCCACTCTTCTTCCAAACTTCCCTAATTCTCTCAAGGATACCACCATCCTTCCAGCTACCAGTGTCATCCTCAACTATCTTCTTTTTTTCATCCCCAATATCCAATCAGTTGCCAAGTCTTGTCAGTTCTACCTCTACCACATTTCTCATATTTATCCTCTTCTCTCCACTCATGTGGTCCTCACCCTAATTCAGACCTTCATCACTTTTTGCTTGGACTATTTCAATAGCCTCCTATTGGTTCTTCCTGTTTCAAGCCTACCCTGATCCAATTTATCCTCTGCAAAATTGGCAAAGTGATATTCCTAAGCACAGGTCTGACCCCTGCTGAAAAACCTTCATTGCTACCCTATCACCTCTAGGATAAAATGTGGGATACCTTGTTTAACATTTAAATCTCTTCATAACCTGGCCCCAACCTGTCTTTCAAGAATGGAGCAAGGGATACAATCACTGGGGCTGGAGTGAGGAAGACCAAGAGACAACTAGGCGGTTCAGTGGCTAGAGAATTGGACCTAGGATCAGAAAGACCTGAGTTTCAATCCGGCCTGTGACACTTACTAGGTGAGTGACCGTGGGCAAGCCACTGAACCTCTGTCCACTTCAGTTTCCTCAATTATAAAATAGGGATAACAATAGCACCTGCCCACTGCAAGGTGCAGAGAAACACAGTGGAAGAGATTTCCGTTCCAGAGAGCCCTGGAGAGCGGTCCCCAGGGGTCCATCGCTCCCCGGGAAGCAGAGCGCACCCCAGCTCTGCCCTGGCCGCGGCCCCAGAGGAGCAGATCCGAGCAGGCTTCAGGGACCCAATCTCCGGCTGCCGGGAAGGTCCCTCTGCCCGCAGATGCTACAGGTCAGTGAGAGAGACGTCTGGGCTGGCCAAGAGGGGAGCGGGGTGTCTCCGTGGTTCGGGCCCCCTCGGGAGGCAGCAGCAGAGGGAGCAGCAGCCCAGGACTCCCTGAGCAGGCAGGCAGAAGTTCAGGTCTCTGCATAAACCCCCTGAGGGAGCTGAGCCTAGGAGGCGGCCCTGCCCCCACCTGCTCTATTACTGAAGGTCTCTGCATAAATCCCCTGAGGGAACTGAGCCTGGGAGGCAGCCCTGCACCCACCCAAGCACCAGAACTTAAGCTCACATTGAATAGCAGCCACTCCTGCCACAGACAGCCATGAGGCTGGGAAGCAGCATTTGAATCTCAGACCCCAAGCACTAGCTGGGCAGATCTAGGCAGGGGTGGAGAGGAATCTCAGAAGTCAAGCAACTAGCTGGGAAAATGCCCAGAAAAAGGAAGCAAAATAAGACCACGGAGAGCTACTTTATTGGGGAAGAGATGTTCCTTCCTCCTTTTATTTCTGATGACGAAGTACAACGCTTGCCATCAGGGAAGGACGCGGAGTTCGGGGCCTCTCTATCCCAGACATCTGAGGTGGATGTCCGGTGGGCTCAGGCCATGGAAGAGCTCAAAAAGGATTTTGAAAATCAAGCTAGACAGGTGGAGGAAAAACTGGGAAGAGAAATGACAGAGATGCAAGAAAAGCATGAAAAACAGGTCAATACCTTGGTAAAGGCGACCCAAAAAAATGCTGAAGAAAATAACACCTTGAAAAATAGGCTCACTCAATTGGCAAAAGAGGTTCAAAAAGCCAATGAGGAGAAGAATGCTTTCAAAAGCAGAATTAGCCAAATGGAAAAAGAGGTTCAAAAGCTCACTGAAGATAATAGTTCTCTCAAGATTAGAATGGAACAGATGGAGTCTAATGGCTTTCTGAGAAACCAAGAAATCATAAAACAAAACCAAAAGAATGAAAAAATGGAAGGTAATGTGAAATATCTCATTAGAAAAACAACTGACCTGGAAAATAGATCCAGGAGAGACAATTTAAAAATTATGGGACTACCTGAAAGCCATGATCAAAAAAAGAGCCTAGGCATCATCTTTCATGAAATGATCAAGGAAAACTGCCCTGAGATTCTAGAACCAGAGGGCAAAATAAATATTGAAAGAATCCATCGATCACCGCCTGAAAGAGATCCAAAAAGAGAAACTCCTAGGAACATTGTGACCAAATTCCAGAATTCCCAGGTCAAGGAGAAAATCTTGCAAGCAGCTAGAAAGAAACAATTCCAGTATTGTGGAAATACAATCAGGATAACACAAGATCTAGCAGCTTCTACATTAAGGGATCGAAGGGCGTGGAATAGGATATTCCAGAAATCAAAGGAACTAGGACTCAAACCAAGAATCACCTACCCAGCAAAACTGAGTATAATACTTCAGGGGAAAATATGGTCTTTCAATGAAACAGAGGACTTTCAAGCATTCTTGATGAAAAGACCAGAGCTGAAAAGAAAATTTGACTTTCAAACACAAGAATGAGAAGAAGCATGAAATAGTAAACAGCAAAGGGAAGTCATAAGGGACTTACCAAAGGTGAACTCTTTACATTCCTACATGGAAAGACAATATTTGTAACTCTTAAAACTTTTCAGTATCTGGGTAGTTTCGTGGGACCACACACACACGTACACACATGCACGCACACACACATACACACATGCACACACACACAGAGACAGAGAGCACAGAGTGAATTGAATAGGATGGGACCATAGCTTAAAAGAAATTAAGGTAAATGGTGAGAGAGAAATGTAGTGGGAGGAGAGAGGGTGAAATGGAATGGGGTTAATTATATCTCATTCAAGAGGCAAGCAAGAAACTTTTTAGTGGAGGGAAAAGGAGGAGAGCTGAGAAAAAAACATGAAGTTTACCCTCATCACATTCGACTAAAGGAAGGAGTAAAATGCACACTCATTTTGGTATGAAAACCTATCTTACAGTACAGAAAAATGGGGAAGAAGGAGATATGGAATGGAAGCAATGGAAGAAGGGAGCAGTTTGAGGTCAACACTCTTGGGAAGGGACAGGATAAAAAGACAGAATAGAAACAATGGGGGGCAGAATAGGATGGAGGGAAATACAGTTAGTCTTATACAACATGACTGTTATCGAAGTCATTTGCAAAACTACACAGATATGGCCTATATTGAATTGCCTGCCTTCCCAAAGAGAATGGGTGGAGAGGGAGGGATGGGGAGAATTTGGAACTCAAAGTTTTAGGAACAACTGTTTAGTATTGTTCTTGCTACTAGGAAATAAGAAATACAGTTAATGGGGAATAGAAAGTCATCTGGCCCTACAGGACAAAAGAGAAGATGGGGACAAGAGAAGGGAGGGATGATAGACGAGAGGGCAGATTGGTGATAGGGAAAATTAGAATGCTTGGTGTATTGGGGTGGGGGGGAGGGAATAAATGGGGAGAAAATTTGGAACCCAAAATTTTATGAAAATGAATGTAAAAAGTTAAATAAATAAATTAATTTTAAAAAAAAGATTCTATCTAAAAAAAAAATAAAAAAACAATAGCACCTGCCTCTCAGGGTTGTTGTGAGAATCAAGTAAGATAACATTTGTGAAGTACTTAGCATAGTGCCTGGCACAAAGTAGGTGCTTAATAAATACCTGTTCCTTTCCTTTCTTTCAGGACTTGTTTCATATTACTTTCTATTGTGTGCTCCACTTTACCCCCAAATTTATTTACTTGTTGCATATACATGATATCCCATTTCCTACCAGCTTTGTACAGGCTGCCTCTCCTGTGACTAGAAGTCTTTCCCTCCTCACCTTGGCCTCTTGGAATTAATCCCTGGTTCAACTCAGGGCTAGATTCAAATGCCACCTCCTAGGTGAACTCTCTACTTATCCCCCCAAGTGTTAGATTGTCTATTTTGTACATGTTTTTGTACATTTTTTATTTATATATTTTATTTATTGTACATTTAAAAATTTTTTATTTGTGTGTGTGCATTTTCCCTCCATGGAATGTTAACTCCTTGAGGACAGGGATCCAAGGATCCAAGAGATCTAGAACCTAAAGAGACTTTAGAGAGAACCAAGACCACTACAACTCCATTTCACATCAGATGAGGAAATTGATGCCCAGAGACAGTATGTGAGTTGTCCAAAGTCCTTCAGGTTGTAAGCAGCAAGGTCAGCCAGGATTGAAACCCAAATCTTGACACCAAAGTCAGAAGGACTATATCCACAATGCCACAATGACTATTTTTAAGTGGGAGGGGGGGTAGTGGAGTTCATGACCTGATGATCAATCTTCTAGGAATGAACTCGAGGCTGGTTCCCCTCAATGTCTGGTATAAAAACACACTCTTCCAACTTGTACCTTTAAACCTTTCCATCTGTAAAAATCCATAAGAAATTATATCAATTGCTCATGGGTAGGCTGATCTAATATAATAAAAATGACAATTCTACCTAAATTAATTGACTTATTCACTGCCACAGCAATTTAACTACCAAAAATTATTTAATAAACCTAGAAAAAAATAATAATAAATTTATCTGGAAGAACAAAAGATCAAGAATATCAAGGGAATTGATGAAAAAAATGCCAAGGAAGAGGTTCTAGCAATACCAGATCTAAAACTACATTATAAAGCAGCAATCATCGAAAATATTTGGTATTGGCTAAGAAATAGAGTGGTAGATCAGTGGAATAGGTTAGGGACAGAAGACACAGTTGTAAATGAGTATAGTAATCTATTGTTTGATTAACAGAAAGATTCTGGCTTCTTGGATAAGAACTCACTATTTGACAAAAACTGCTGGAAAATAGTACAGCAGAAGCTAGGCATAGACCAACATCTCACTCCAAAAGCCAAGACAAAGTCAAAATGGGTACATGATTTAGATAGAAAGGGTGATACCATAAGTAAATAAGAAGACCAAGGAAGAGTCTACCTGTCAGATTTATGGAGAAGGGAAGAATTTATGATCAAACGAGAGAGAGAATATTATAAAATGCAAAATGGATAATTTTGATTACATTAAATTAAAAAGGGTTTGCACAAACAAAACTAATGCAATCAAGATTAGAAGGAAAGCAGAAACCTGGGAAACAATTTTTATAGCCAGTGTTTCTGATAAAGGCCTCATTTCTCAAATATATAGAGAACTGAGTCAAATATATAAAAATACAAGTCATTCCCCAATTGATAAATGGACAAAGACTATGAAAAGGCAATTTTCACATGAAAAAATCAAAATTATCTATACTCATATAAAGAAGTGCTAAATCACTTCTGGTTAAAGAAATGCAAATTAAAACAACTCTGAGGTACCAACTCATACCCATAGAATTGACTAATATGACAGAAAGGGAAAATGTGGGAAAATTGGGACATCAATGCACCATTGGTAGAGTTGCGAATTTCTCCAATCATTCTGGACAGCAATTTGGAACTTTGCCCAAAGGGCAATCAAATTGTCATACCCTTTGATACAGCAATACAAATTTTTTATCTCAGATACAATACTAGGTTTGTATTCCAAAGAGATCATAAAAAAGAGGAAAGGACCCACATGTACAAAACTATTTATTGCAGTTCTTTTTGTGGTGGCCAAGAATTAGAAATCAAGGTAATGCCGATCAGTTGGGGAATGACTGAATAACCTGTGATATATGAATGTAATGGAATACTATTGGGTTATAAGAAATGATGAGCAGGCAGATTTCAGTAAAATCTGGACTCACATGAACTGAGGTTGTGTGAAGTGAACAGAACCAGGAGAACATTGTAAACTGTAACAGTAACACTGAACCTAGCCCTGAGTTGAGCCAGGGATTGATTCCAAGAGGTCAAGGTGAGGAGAGAGAGATTTCTAGTCACAGTACAAAGCACAGAGGTGGGAAATGGGATACCATGTTTATTCAACAAGTAAACAAATTTGGTGGTAAAACAGAGTACACGATGGCAAGTAATATGAAATAAGTCCTGATCAACTATGACAGACTTAGCTCTTCTCAGCAGCACAATGATCCAAGACAATTCCAAGATTCATGATGGAAAATGCTCTCCACATCCAGAGAAAGAACTGGAATCTAAATGCAGAGCAAAGCATATATTTTCACTTTTCTGTTGCTTTTTGTTTTTCATGGTTTCCCCTTTTGTTCTGTTTCTTCTTTCACAACATGACTAATGTGAAAATATGTTTAATATCATTGTACATGTATAACCTATATCAGATTGCTTGTAGTCTGGGGGAGGAGGAGAAGGTGCAAAAATCTGCAGCTCAAAATCTTATAAAAAATTAACATTGAAAACTATCTTCTCATGTAATTGGAAAGAAATAAAATACTATTTACAAAAAAAGATTGAAAAGGGAGTATGGCAAAAAAAAAAGAGAGAGAGAGAAACGTATCACTCCTGAAAGAAAAGATTTGACTAGAATCAAACTATTAAAGCTAGGAAGAACTTTAAAGCTGGGAAGAATTTTTTCATTTTTCCTACATCGATAATGAAATTGTAAGCTCATAAAAGAAAACAGCAACACAGAAGCCGCATCATACATTTCTTTTGTTTCCTCCACCACCGTACTGAGGGAATTTCAAGAAATATTAGTTCAATGACTGAATGAATGAACAAGTGATTTAATGAATAAATGAATGAATGAAATCATGGTGACTTCAAGCCTCTGGTGAGGCTGCTCTGTGCTCTATCTTGTCTTAAAGGTAGAGATTTCAAGTTTTCCGTATGTAACTCGAAATGTCTCCTCTATCTCTCCTCCCCGAGATAGAAATGAACTCAGGCTAAAGAAACAGGAAAGGGTGAATCACAATTTAACAAGCAAAAAAACAAAAAAAAATTAAGATCCATCCAAAAATTTTATCCAACCTGATGCCAAAACAGGGCTTCCAATTAAAACATTGCCGTCAATGGCTGCAAGCACATACAGATGACCTAAGAATCAAGCGATACAGTGATAAGATAAGCTGAAGGAATTCTTAATGTTTTTGAACCACTTCTTTGGAAAACATTCCACTCAAAGACTTTTATGAACTGATGCAGAATGAAGAGAACAGAATGAAAAAACTGATATACATGATGACCTCAATAACATAAATGAAAAAACTGCCAAAAGAGAGTTGAGTCCTGAGAAAACATAATAACTGATCTTGGCCCCAGAGCACAGATGAAGAAATGTATCTCCTTCTTTCTGGTAGAAGTGTGGCCAAACTATTCAATGTTACATCCATTATCAGACAAAATCTTTGCGTTGGAAATTTTGTGTCTCTATTTTCCTTTGTTACCAGGGAAGGCTCATTTTGGTAGTGAAAGTATAATTGAAAATGAAAGTGATACAAAATTTCTTCTATTGCCCTTGTAATCAAAATTTCCTAACTTATGCTTACTTTCCTATAATTATTTCACAAGCTGGCAGTCATCTCCCCAGGGAATCAGGAACTTCTTGGATGGCAGGGACCAGTTCCCAGTACCATATTTTAGGAAGGACCTTATTGAACCACAAGGGGTCAATGAAGATGGTGAATGACCTTGAAGGCATTTTCATGCTATTGTTCAGTCATTTAGTTCTTTGTGACCTTATTTGGGGTTTTCTTGGCAAAGATACTGGAGTTGTTTGCATTTCTTTCTCCAGCTCACTGGACAAATGAGGAAACTAAGACAAACAGGATGAAGTGACTTGTCCAGGGTCATACAGCTAGTAAGTATCTGAGGCCAAATTTGAACTCAGACAAATAAATCTTTCTAACTCCAGGTCTGGCTCTGTATCCACTTCACCATGGGGAAGGCCATATATGACCCTCTGTGTCCTCAAATATGGCCCATTGACTAAACCCAAACTTCACAGAACAAATCCCCTTAATAAAAGGATTTGTTCTGTAAAACTTGGACTCATTCAAAAGGGTGTACCCGAGGATGTAGAAGGCCACATGTGACCCTGAGGCCACAGGTTCCCCACCTCTGATTCTAGGACAACCCTCTGAAAATTTTGTCCTTCAGGACTCTCCAACGTTTAGAATCCCATTTGGAGTTTTCTTGGCAAAGATACCAGAGTGCTTTCCTTCTCCAGTTCATTTTACAGATGAGGAACTGAGGCAAACAAATGGTTAAGTGACTTGCCCAGGGTAATACAACTAGTAAATGTCTGAGGCTGGATTTGAACTCAGGAAGATGAGTCTTTCTGATTCCAGGTCTGGCATTCTAGCCACTGTGCCACCTAGCCTCCCCTTTAACAGATGAAGAACTTGAGGTTCAGAAAGTTTGAGCAACTTGCCCAACTTTCTCAGGTAGTAAATATGTAAGTGGCATCCTAGGATCCTAAATGGTACGTGTAAGTATTATCCTCACTATCTGTGACCTGGATCTCAATCTTTCTAGAATATAATGATCTCTGCAGAAAGGATTTACAAGGTAAGCCCTTAAATCTCGGAGTGCTGGAAGAGACCTTAGGCATTATCTAGTTCAACCTCCAGGTTTTGTAGGAGAGGAAACAACTATCGCTAAGCATATTCAGTCCTGGAGGAAAAAAAAAATCATTGTTTCAATTTGATTAATGAGTGATGAAGCCCTCTAGTGATAGGTTGCAGTATCACAGGAAACAGCTCAAATGGGAATTGGTATTGGAAATTGAAATGCAAAGACTGCCCTCATCTGGCCACCATGCTGAATTTAAATGGAGGCTGATTATTATCTAAAGAAACTAATCATGTATTTTCTCATCATGTTGGGACTTTTCATCTAAAAATGTTCACTGTTTATTTTGCTTCCTAGTCCTCTTAGAACAAGTGATCATTCTGTATGCCTACCCACAGTCTTTCATACCTTTTTTATGAAATTGAGAACAGTCATCTCATTTGAGTTCTTCCCATGTCATCTACTGGACTGTAAATATTTTTTAAATAAAAAGGCTTAAAACATCTTTAACTTACCCTTGGTACCTAGCAGATAATGGTTCCAAATAAATGTTTGTTGAAATGAATAACTGTCATAACACATTATTTGTTTATCCTATTTCTTTGCCAAACATTTCCTACTCTTCATTTACTTCCTTCTTCAGGGGTCTTTAGACCACTTTCATGACTGCTTGTTTTGTTTATTCTAACTCTTTTCTATATTCTATTTTTTTCTCTTTTTCCTTTGTCCTTCTTTCTGGCTTCTCTGTCAATGTTTTTGGCAGTTAGGTGGCATAGTAGATAGAGTATTGAATCTGGAGTCAGGAAGGCCCAAGTTCAAATTCTGCCTCAACCACTTATCCACGTAACCCTGAGTGAGACCCTTAACTACTCTCAGCCTCAGTTTCCTTCCCTGAAAAATGGGGATAATAATAGCATCTACCTCCCAGGGTTGTTTGAGGACCAAATAAGATAGTACATGCAAACCTTAGAATACTCTAGGAATGGAGGCTAGCAAGAATCCCTTGCTTAATGAAACTATATCCTAGTAAAATTTTCTTTCATGTCAATTCCCATTGAATGAATGCCTTTTCCCAATCAACTTCCATGAAAAATTGAAAATTATCTATAGTCTTTTTCTATTTTATTTTGCCAAGTCCTATTTTTAATCCCATGTGTCTATGTATTTACATGGCTATATATTATGTAGCTACATATCTTTTAACTCTCATATTATTCCAATGATGCCATGAGACATGAAACAATAACTAGTAACAACAATAGCTAACATTTACTTAGAGTTTTAATGTTTGCAAAGCAGTATACAAATTTCAACTCATTTTATCCTCACCATAACTCTGGGAAGTAGGTTCTATTATTATCCCTATTTTACATATGAGAAAATTGAAGCAAAACAGAGGTGAAGTAGCTTGCCCAATAGCGGGCAGCTAGGCAGTACAGTGGATAGAGTACAGGACCTGGGATCAGGAACTTTCATCTTCCTGAGTTCAAATCCAGCCTCAGACATTTAATAGCTGTGGGACTCTGGGCAAGTCACTTAATCCAGTTTGCCTTAGTTTCCTCATCTGTAAAATGACCTGGAGAAAAAATAAAGGTAAACCACTCCAGTATCCTTGACAAGAAAACCTCATGTGGGATCACAAAGAATAAGACACAACTGAACAACAACCAGGCTAGTAAGTATCTGAGGCAAACTTTAAAATGAATTCAGGTCAAGTACTCTATCCATTGTAGTATATCACAGTTGCTGAAGAATGAAATTTACAGGTCACCCAGAGATCACTGGAGAGTTATGTGCTGGGCATGAGTAGTCAATAGCATATTAGATTGTAGAAATGCACAGGAGAAACCACACGTAGAAAGAATAAGAGATACTGTGTTAACACCAACCAGTTTTTTACCTTTTATGAATTTAAATGTGACACGATTGTGAATACTGTTAAACACAAATATTTCTTCACCTTTTATAAATTTATTAAATAAAAAATAAGTTCACATAAAAAGAAAGAATAAAAAAAAAGGGAACCCATATCCTCCTTTGGTATCTATCTACAGAAAGTCAAGACCCCCAGATGAAGGGAAGGCTTCCAGAGCTTGGGGCAGAACCCCTATGGAAGATTCCCAGGAGGATATGAGCTAGTCATAGGGGATGGGCAGGCATGGATGTTATGAGCTTCATCAAGGAGAAGAGTACCTGACACGGTGATGAAATCACCGATTCTTTATGAAGTATCTGTCAAAAGCATTCACCTACTATATGGTCCTAGACATACAGAAGTGAAAACAATGAAAGTGACAATCAAAAAAAAAAACTGATAATCTAGCTGGAGAGACAAAACTACATTTTTCTTAAAAATCTAATTAAATAATGTAATGGGGGTCTGGCATGTGCACAGAGTGCCTTGATGGCATCTCTCAAAGTGGACGGAATGAGAAGTCTACTACCAAAAGAACTGTAATGATGCTGACATATCTTGAAGAGACTATGGAACATGTGTAGACATTCTGTAACTATTTCGAGCCTATTGACCAACAGTCTACCAGCACCATACCAGGAAAATGAATTTCTTTCATTTGAACTGTCTTAGGAAGATTCTGAGGATCACCTGGAAGGATAAGGTACCAGACACTGAAGTTCTTGCTCGAGTTGGACTGCCAAGTATTCAAACTATGCTTCAGAGAGTGCAACTCCAATGGGCTGGCCACGTTGTTTGGATGTAAAACATATGTTTGCCAAAAAGACTATTCTATGGAGAATTTGTGTAGGGCAGAGGAAGCGATACAAGGACACTCTCAAGGTCTTTCTCAAGAACTTTGGATTTGATTGTGCAACATGGGAGACACTGGTACAGGACTGCTCAGCATGGCATGCCCATATTAGAAAGGGTGCTGTGCTCTTTGAGCAAAGCAGAATTGAGACAGCAAAAGTAAATGCAGGATGCGCAAAATTTGGATATCCACACCAAATATTCACATGGACTATCTGTGTCCAACCTGTGGTAGAGCATTCTGAGCTCATATTGGTCTGATCAGCCACAACTAGACTCACTGAAATTTCACTTTATCATGGTGATGTCATTTTGGTCCTCTTAGAAGACAAAGGACAACAACCAACCAGTTAGAAAACCTTTTTGAATTCCAAGCATAGAGCTGGGAATTTATTCCAAAAGACCTGAGTCAGTTTTGCCCTGGTTTCTTTGCCTCCAAACCCTTAGAAAATATCAATGACTCCTTTGCTTTACAACATCTGGTAAGAGAGAATATTGGAAGGGGGGAGATCTTGGAACCATCTCCCTTCTGTGGTCATATGGCCCTATGAAAAGAAGAGCCTGTATTGATAATGCATTTTTGCTTATTGTTCATATAATTTTGCTTCTTAATGGGAAGATCTTCCTCACCCATTAATGGGCCTATCCCTTAAGGGAAGTTTGATTATGGAAGGTTTGTAGGAAGGCCCATACCTTTTATTAATGAGGCACTTGTTCTGAAAGGTTGTGATGCCTTCTGACTCTAAAAAATGTATAAATACTCTGAGGTGAGGTTTTACTTTGGGGCTTACTCTTTGGAAGTGTTTGTTTGGCCAGAGGAGACTCTGGGCAGCTGCTAAGGAGCCCCTGGTTTTGAAAACCCAGATGTTGGTGCTTCTCTCTGTGGTAACTAGGTATGTATGTAATGGTCAGACAGTTGGATCTGCCTGTTGATCTATGATGTATGTATTGTTTATGATCAGACAGTTGGAAGCCATGTCTGCTGATTTTGATTTCTCTGTATTTTCTCTGAAGTTCATGGTGCTGACTTTTTCCCCCTGAACTAAGTGAATAATATATGCGCTTGATTAAAGTTATTGTTCACCCCTCAAAATTTGCTTTCCTTGTAGAAAAGCAGATCTGTGATAGCAGGCCCTCCTCTGTATGTCGGGGTCCTTACATTTACAGAGCCTCAGTCCTTGGTCACTCCATTTATTCTTTTCCATTCTAGGTGAAGGAAATGGAGTCTCTTATGAGGTTCAAAATGTCAGTAGCGTGCTTTGGCATCCTAGTATTACAAGTCCAGGAGGCACTTCAGAGTCCCAGTGTTCCAAGCTGACTTTGGCAGCTAGTGAGACATGGACGCTCCCAAGGAATAATTAATGATTCTGGGGACTCTAGAGGATGGCAATTGAGACAAGGACTCATCTGGATCTGGACGTGAATTTAACAGGATAAATACCAAGCACACACTGAGCTAAATTATGAATCTACTCCCCTCAGAGTCCAAGGGCTACAGAGGGAAGAGCATGCCTTGGAGGTACTGGGGGAAATGTTTGTACATTTACCCTCTCATATATTTGAAGCATATTTCCCTTTGTGAAAGCTACACAATGTTAAGTGGTCAAATAGCACTGATGTGCAAGTCACTGACACTTAATGGGGCAGGAATGTGCTGGTGCTACCTTGAACAGACTCTAAAGAGTCAATTGTTATATTTTCTCTATGACTGTTTTATACCTTGGAAATCAGCAAATGATACAAATGAGGGTTTGATTTATTTTTTTGTCTAGACTTTGGGGGGGAATAAATGCTAATATAGTGTCTACCATGTACCAGTTACTGTGATAAGCACTTTTTACAAATATTATCTCATCTCATCCTGACATCAACCTTGAGAAATAGGTGCTCATTTTAGAGTTGAGAAAACTGAAGCAAACAGAGGTTAAATGACTTGTCCAGGGTCACACAGAACTAGTAAGTGTCTGAAGCTAGATTTGAACTCAAGCCTTCCTGAATTCAGGTCCAGTACTCTATCCACTGTGCCACCAACCTTTTCTAATTGCAAATTAAACAAAAAAGTCTACTGTGCATTCATTTTCTTTTCAGAGAAGCAGTTGTTAAGCATTTATCAACACACCCTGCAATGAGAGGAACAGAGTTGGTGGGGCTTCAAGATGATAAGAACAGAGACCACTCCCCACATCCTCAGGGTTACTTATCTCTGATAACCTAAGAGGCAAATGTGGCAGCCAGGATCTGAGAGGCAACATGACCATTGTATAGAATTAGAAGGGAACCCAAAATGTTTGGGTCTCTCTTACAAAGGAATGGTAGAAATAAAGGTATAGGAGTCAAACTTTGCCCAGAAAGCTAGGTTTTTGTCTTCCTCCCACCTAACCTCTTTCCTGACTTTATTATGTATATATAGTCAGCAACCTGCCTGTCTTACAATCACAAAAAAAGTCTATCCCTTTTCATTCTTGATTAGGAGCAGCAATGTAAAATCCTTTTTTGAGATTTTCTTTCTGAAATTCCTTCTGTCCTTGAACTTGCTACTAGACATTTTTCAATTCTTTTATGTAGTTCTTTTGTATTATTCTAACTGCTTCCTTAACTTGCTCCCTCCTAAATACATTTCGGCTGTAAGTCAGTCTCTGAATTTTTCCTTTCAGTTATTCTCAGAAATAATGTGTGTGTGCATATATATATATGTATATATATGTATGTATATACACATACATATACACATACATGCATACACATGTATACTTATATATACACAGCATGATTTTTTTTAGCATGACGTTTTCAGCCATACTATCAAATGCTTTCAATGAGGATGAACACAGCATCAAGGTCAGCTATGATACTGATGGTAAATTCTTCAATTTGAAAAGTCTACAAGCCAAGACCAAAGTGGAGGGAGTGTTGGTGCATGATTTTCTGTTTGCAGATGATTGTGCACTCAATGCAGCCTCTGAAGCTGAGGTGCAACAAAGTATGGATCAATTCTCTGCTGCCTGTGCTAATTTTGGCCTAATAATTAACACCAAGAAAACACAAGTGCTCCATCAGCCACCACAACACCATTCATATGTGGAACCATCGGTTACAATAGATGGAGAAGTTTTGAATGCTGTGGATAACTTCACTTACCTTGGTAGTCTACTTTCCAGGGATGTACACATTGATAATGAGGTTGATACATGCATTGCCAGAGCTAGTTCAGTGTTTGGAAGGCATTGAAGAAAAATATGGGAGAGAAAAAGTATTAAACTGACTACCAAACTGAAGGTCTACAGAGCCATTGTGCTGACTTCATTGTTGTATGCCTGTGAAACATGGACAGTCTACCAATGCCATGCCAGGAAACTAAATCATTTCCATTTGAATTGTCTTAGGAAGATCAGCCAGCAGGATAAGGTACCAGACGCTGAAGTCCTTGCTCGAACTAAAGTGCTAAGCATTCAAACTATGCTTCAGAGAGTGCAACTCCGATGGGCTGGCCACGATGTTTGAATGTAAAACATACACTTGCCAAAAAGACTATTTCACAGAGAACTCCCATGGGGCAGGCAATCACATGGTGGTCAGAAAAGGCAATACAAGGACACTTTCAAGGTCTTTCTCAAGAACTCTGGAATTGATTATGTGACATGGGAGACACTGACACAGGACTGCTCATCATGGTGCGTCCATATCAGAAAAGGTACTGTGCTCTTTGAGCAAAGCAGAATTGAAACAGCTTAAAGGAAATGTAGGATGTGCAAGCTTAGAGTATCCCAAATGTTCACATGGATTACTTGTGCTCAATCTGTGGTAGAGCATTCTGAGTTCGTATTGGTCTGATCAGCCAGTTGGACGCATTGAAACTTGATTTTATCATAGTGATGTTATTCTGGTCCTCTTCGAGAATGAAGGGCAGCCAACCAACCAATCAAAGTGAATTATACCTGAATCTATACTCTTGTGTATACATGTGATATTATATTTGTCATGCATTATACATGTTATATGTTATAGGCATTTATATATAGTTCTTTTCTGATATTATTTATACTTGGTGTCTATTTTGTCACAGAGTCAGTCACTAAATGCTGAGGTTGTTAAGAGACCTTAGAGATGATTAAATACAACCTCCTCATTTCTTAAAATTCCAAATGCTTATTCAGCTGACTTTTCTCCTGACAGTTATCTATGTTTACATTTCATCCATCCATTTTTTAAGCTCTGTTTTCTCATTAATCCATTTTTCCTTCAGATGAGGGATTAGCTCAACAATGAGGCACTTTATTAGGCAGAGGAGGTTTTAATCATGGCTTAATTCCCAACTCTGTCAGTATCTTAGCTCCTGCCTCCCCAGGCTTCCCTCTCCCTTCTAACCCTCTCTCTCTTCCTGTGTACAAGCTAGCTCCAACATCGGTGCTTATTCTGCTACTGTCTCATGTTGAAGCTGAAAAGGAACTCAGAAATTATCTTGTGCAGTTCCTCATTTTACAGATGAAGAACCTGACGCCCAGATATGAAATGACCTGCTCAAGGTCTCTGAACTCAAGGCCTCATAAAAAGACCAATCCTGGGCAAAATTGTCAAGTAGATGAAGTTTGGGAAACTCCTCTTTCTGAGGGTCTGAAACTTGATCTGTTTTCCTGCCCCTCCCTAACCCAAAGTAGACATATATGTGTAATTATTTTGTGAAAATCTTTTCTCTAAGGCTTTATTAATGTTAAGTAAGGTATAATTGCTAATATTAAATTACAGAGAAATAAATAAAGCAATTGTCAAAGCCTTAAAACAAAGAAATAAAACTCTTAAGGTAAGTTGTAGCAAAGCTTTGGAGGATGATGATTGCCAGGTAAAAGTGATCTCCAGTCCTTCCTCCATGCAATTACCAAACTGCTTTTCCTAAAGTGGACATCTGACCCTGTGGATCAATCGTCTGCTCAAGAAGTTTCATGGGCTCTCATTGGCCTTAGGAGAAAATCCAAACTCCTTTCTTTATTTAATAGCTTCTCTCCCATGGATTATTCATCATGACAGGCCTGGGAATTGACTTCTTCCTGTGATGTATATGTTCTGGCTGAAGAATTTACCATGAAATGCTGATCTTGCACCCAGGCCACTTTCAGGGGCTTGAGCTCAGCACTAAAGGACTTGGTGCTTTGGGATGACTCAGTAAATTCTGGGTGGTCCTTTGGTCAACCCCAGCCCCACCTCCACAATGAGGACTAATCACTCAACCAGGAAGAGCTACCCACTCAGTAGACTTTAAAAGGAGTAACTTTGCCTCTCTCTCTCACTTTCCCTCCTTTCCCCGTTCTCTTTCTTTCTCTTTTGGTCTTTGTCTGTCTCTCTTTGTGTTTGACTTTCTGTCTCTGTCTGCTGTCTCTCTGTCTCTCTCTGTCCCCATCTCTCTTTCTCTGCCTGTCTCTCTCTCTCTGTCTCCCTGTCTGTCTCTGTCTCGCTCTCTTTCAATTCACTAGAATGTATGGCAAGTTCCCCAGATCAGGATTTCCTGTGAGGAATGGAGACAGCCATTGGTTGCTCACAGCAGCCAGAAGAGAGGATTTGCTAAGGTAGCTGGATCTTGAGCCTCTGGCTGCCTCTTCTGCTTTGTGTTCCTTTCCCAGAGCACAGGTGACTGAATAGTGATCCTGAGAAGAGCATTTCGGACCTTTGATGTGACATGGTGAGTTTGAGAGGTCAGGAGCTAAGGAGTCTTCAGCTGGTGCCATCTAAAATACAGGGGATGCCTCTTGAACTTCTACAACACATTTTAGAGAAGACAATGATTAATGGGAGGAAGATTACCACCCTTGTCTTGGCTTTCCAGAAGATATTTATCTTTAGACAGTACAGAGGAGAGGAGAAGGTGAAATGCTTATCCTGCAGTCCCACAAAATGTTTAAGTATCAACCACCCAGAAGAATGGAAAAGCAGTTATCAATACAAGCTTATGAATCTTTCCTCTCATTTCCTTTACATTTCAGCCAAATAGGCCTATCTGTTGTTCTTCATATATGACATTCCATCTCCCATCTCTGAATTTGCACAGCATAGAACTGTGCCCACATGCCCTGTGCCTAGAACCCTCTCCTGCCTCTACTATCTGGAACAACCAGCTTCCTTCAAAGATCAGCTTAAGTGCTACTTGCTTTAAGGGGTCTTTCCTGACTCCCTGGTCAGTGGTACTCCCTACCCCAAATCACTTTGTGTGACCATTTTATTTCAAATATCCTCTATGGACTGACCTGTGAACATACATTCTCCTGGTAGAATTCTCCTCAAGAATCAGGACCGTGCATTTTATATTTGCTTCTCAGTCACTTTGCACATAATTTCAGTTATTTTTCAGTCATGTCCTACTCTTCATGTCCCCATTTGGGGTTTTCTTGGCAAAGATACTGGAGTGGTTTGCCATTTCCTTCTCCCGCTCATTTTACAGATGAGGAAACTGAGGCAAACAAGGTTAAGTTATTTGCCAAGGGTTACATAGCTAAGTGTCTAAAGTCAAATTTGAGCTCAAGAAGATGAGTCAGGAAGATTCCAGGTGTATACTTATCCACTAGGTGCACATAATAGGTATTTAATAAATACTTATTTTTAACTAGTTGATTGAGGCAGATAGCTGGCACAGAGGAGAGAGTTCTTGGTTTGGAGTCTGGAAGACTAGAATTCAAATCCTGCCTCAGATACTTTCTATCTGTGTAACCAAGTCACTTAACCCTCCTTATCCTCTGGTAATCACAGCAGCATATAGCAAGTGCTTAATAAATACTTCTTTCCTTCCTTTTTTCTTTCTTCCCTTCCTTCTTCCTCCCATCCTTCTTTCCTAGGTTTCTTCCTTCTTTCTTCTTTCCTTCACTCCTCTGTTCCCCATTTCTTCCTTTTCTTTCTTCCTTCCCTATCTTTCTTTTCTTCCTCCCATTTCCCCATCTGTAAAATGAGTGAATCAAAACTGATGGCTTTCTAGTCCATGATCCTATGATTGATTGAACTACAGTGAGTACTGTTTATTTATAATTAACATGACATATAAATCAGGGTTTTTACTTAGTTCTTTTGGGGAAAATAACGTAATACAGAATGCCCTTTGTACTCCTACCAGCTGCTTTAGTATAATTCCATATATTGTCTTAGTACCTCCCCATTATTAATTCAGTATTAATGTAAAATTCTTTTAATCTTTGTCCATTCTTATTTCCTGTTTCTGTTCATGAAAGTTTTCTGTTGTGCTCAGGATCCTTATCCCTGGACTGTATCAATATATCAGTAACAATTGTGTAGAATTCTTCTGGTTTCTGCAAACAAGAAGGAAAGGATTGAACTGGGCACGAGGTTCTCCCACTGTCTTTGAAATAAACCAAGCAACTGAGTTGTCTATTTCCTATAGACAACATTCTATATCCTGCCTTATTTCCTTTGTACATGATCCCCTATATCTGAAATGCACTCCCTTCTCATTTCTGTCTTACAGAAACTCTTGCTAATTTCAGTGGTCATCACTTACACTAGACCTTTACTGATGATTCCATCTCTCACCCTTGAAATTATTTTCTAGTATGTACTTTTTTTACAGCAAGACACAAAAAGATGATATATAGAACTAAATCTCCATTTCATATTGCTTGTATATAGACAAATATTGATAGATGTGTATATATAATACACATTTTATATATTATATATAAACATACACATACATAATAAATTCCTCAAGTTACTTTCAGAACTGTCTTGCTTGTCTGTGCTTCCTTTCAAACTTTCTTATGTTTTCTTCTATGCATTAAAAAAAAAGATGCTTCAATAACCTTCTTGGCATACTAATGTTAATCCCTCTTCCCCCCTCCCCCCCACCACTAACATCCTCCCACCAACAGGGGAAAAACACCCTTATTAAAGAAAGCATCGTGAGCAAGAGTGATCATGTCCAAAAAAATACGTGTTTCTTTCTGCAACTGGTATCCACCACAGCTCTCTCAGGAGGTGGCCAACATGCTTCATCACAGGTCCTCTGGAAGCATGGTTGGTCACCGCATTGATCATGTTCTCAAGGCATTTCAAGGTTGCTTTTCTTCATGGTGTTGTTGTCCTTATATAAATTGCTTTTCCTGATTTTGCTTACTTCACTCTATGTCATTTCATACTACCCAGAATTCTCTGATATTATCTCTCCAGTCATTTCTTACAGAACAATAAAATTCCATTAGTTTTACATGTCACAATTTGTTCAGTCATTTCCCAATTGTCTAAGAAGCAATCTAAGGTACTCTTTAGCTCTTTTAAAGTTTGTTTGTTTGTGGCTATTTCTTCTCTAATATTATCATCCCTCCTAATCTTCCCCCCCTCATTCCTTCTTGTTTCCCTGTTGAATTTAATATATCTCTATACAAAACTGTTTGTATGTCTAACTTCTTTTCATCCACTTGAAATAAGTGAAGTTGATCTGATACCTCTTCCCTCCACTCTTTTCTCTATATTTATATATTCTTCTCATGTACCATTATTATAAGAAATAGCTAATTCAGCTCCTGTTTTCTTCCTTTCTACATTAATATATTCCTTACTCTCCTTACTCTTTCCCTTTTTCAAAACTTCAGAAGAGAATCAATATATGCCCAGATTCTCTATTATTTTTTTCTTTAAATTCCCTCTATGCCTTTTACAGATTTTAGGGTTCTGAAAGGACAGTTGTTTCTAACACTACATCATCATCATATGACACTTTCCAATTATTCAAATAAATTTAGCTTCCTAGCTCTTTCTGAACTCTTATGTTAATATTTCTAAGTTCTGACTCAGTTCTGGTCTTTTCATAAGAAATGTTTGAAAGCTCTCTATTTCATTTAAACGTCCATTTTCCCCAGTAGAATTATATTCAGCTTTGCAGAGTAAGTTATTTTTGGCTATAAGCTTATACTCTTGCCTTTTAGAATGTTGGATTCTAAGATCTCCCACCTTTTATAGAAGAAGATGCCAGGTCTTATGTGATCCTGAATGTGGTTCCTAGGTAACTGAACTACTTCTTTCCAAGAGGTTAATCAATCCATCCATCTATCTATCTGTCTATCTATCCATCCATCTATTTATCTATCCATCCATCCATCCATCTATCTATTTATCTATCTATACCTGGGAATTCTGGATTTGGGCTATAATATTCTTGATATTTTTCCTTTTGCAGCATCTTTTAAGAGGTTCTGATGCCAGTTTTTATTTATAATTTCTTTAAATATAGTGTCCAAGTTTTTAAAAAATTTTTGTTTTCAGAGTCCAGTGATTCTTGAATTATCACTCCTTGACTTGTTTCCCAGATCCTTTGTTTTTTAAATATTAGACATCTTATATTTCCTTCTGATTTTCAATCTTTCCATTTTTTGTTCTTGATATATATTGGAGTCATTGATTTCTTTTTTGTCTAATTTTTAGTGAGTGTATTACTTGAGTGAGATTTACCACTCTCCTTTCTATTTATTCTCCTAATTCTTTCCCCCAGAACTTTTATTTCATTTAAATATCTTGCTTAATTTCTTTTAGATATTCATGTAAACCTGGAATTTACTAATTCCTAAAGTAACCATTCCACTCTTGAACAGGTTTAAATGTCACAAAATTTTCCCTTAATCCAAAATTTTTTTTTGCAACTTCTCCCTATTATCCCTAAATTTACGCCCAGGTCTAAGTAGAACAAGTCTAATGTTTCCAAGTCTAAAATACTTCACATATTATAAGATGGTATTCCTGTTCCTATTAAGTCTCCACTTCCCTAAACAAATCACTTCCAATTTCTTCAACCACAAGATCTGCTCTGTAATCTGAGTAAATGATATTCAGCAAATAGATCATCCTTGTGATTATAATTGGAATGAAAATTGCAAATCATTTCGCCTCCCTGGGCCTCAGTTTCCTCATCTGTAAAATGAGGGTGAGTGGTGGAACTGATGTCCCCTAAAATCTCTTCCAGATCTAAATCTGTATATGATTGTTTCTGTATATAAATGTCAGGATTATATTACATTGTGATTAATTCAGAGAAACAGCAAACAGTGCTCTTTTTTGAATGAAGGTTGACTGATGCTGGCAGCCTAGAAGAAGAGAGAGCCTTGAGTCTCACATTAAAAATCAGCTGGAATGTGGCTATAGAAAATGGCAGGTGCCGACAACCACAATGTTGTAAGTATAGCTCCTACTTAGCTAATGTGTCCTGAACTTAGCCAGATCTCCAGTACATCCCAGAACATGTTACTGAGCACAACATGTCCTAGAAGGACCCTTTGCAACCAGCACCTCTGCTAAATATATCCATGCAACCTAACATGCATGTCTTCCAATAAAACTCTATTCCTGTTCCCAAGGAGACTTAGAAGAAATACATAGGTTCTTGAGACTTCTGTTTGAATTCTGGACCTAAGACTTACTTTCAAGATGAACAATTCCCTTAACTGGACTCTGCCCAGGCAGTTATCATGGGATCATAGATCTAACCCAACTCCTTTATTTTACAGATAAGGAAACTGAGGGTCAGAGAAGTTAAATGACTTGTCCAGGACCATATACATAGCAAGTATCAGGGTAGGTGTTCAAACCAGGGCTGGGATTTGAATCAAGGTCCCTTGACTTAAACACAGCCTCCTATCCATTGCACCATATTCAGATTATGAGTTGCTAATCTGAATTAATGGATGGAGTTTCCACACCAGGAGCTCCATATACAAAGAAATCACATGTTGCACCCCAAAAAGTGTTCACCTGTTGACTGAACATGTATACCATAAAGACATGAGTGATTGAAAACTGGGTTTGAATTCTGGATCTAATTCTTAAAGAGTATACAATCCTTCTGAGCTTTAGTTTTCTCAACTATAAAACAAAGATAATAAAACTTCAGTATTTCTACCTTACAGGGGTATGAGGATAGTGCTTTATCTACTTGAAGGTACTATAGAAATGGGAGCTATTATCATGCATCCCTATAACACAGAAGTGACTTTGAGTTCTCAAGGGTCCCTGGCCCCAGCTGGTCCTACCAGACTGGAAAAGCTTTTGGATGACGTAGCTTATGGTTTTGTTGTGGCTGTTGTTCAGCCATTTCAGTCCCGTCTGGCTCCTCATGGCTCTTTTGGGGGTTTCCTTGGCAAATATGCCAGAGTGGTTTTTCATTTCCTTCTCCAGCTGATTTTACAGGTGAGGAAACGGAGGAAAACTGGATGAAGTGACTTGCTCAGGGTCATACAGTTCACAGAGTTAGTAAAGTGTCTGTGACCAGATTTGAACTCAGGTCTTCCTGACCCTGGGAGGCAGGTACATAGCACAATGGATAGGGGACCATGCCTAGAGTGAGGAAGACTAATGTTCATGAGTTCAAAACCAGTCTCAGACACTTACTAGCTGTATGACCCTAGACAAGTCAACTTAAACCAGTTTGCCGCAGTTTCTTCTTCTGTAAAATGAGCTGGAGAAGGAAATGGCAAACCACTCTAGTACTTTTGCCAAGAAAACCCTAGATGGGGTCACAAAGAGTCAGTCACGACTGAAATGACTCAACACCTTCCTGACTCCAGGTCCAGTGTATTATCCACTTCACTAGAGAGTTTCCAAAACCAAAAGTTTCCTATATCAATAAAATCACAGGTCAGGTCCATATTCTTAAGGCATGGAGAAGTTGTTATTTGCATTAACAGACAGAATTCCCTACCAAGAAAACCAAGGAGTTTTCAAAGTAAGCATAATACATATGCAATAAAATATTGACCTGATTTTCCAGTTCTTGGATCTTTGATAAAACTGTTCCAGGACAACAGCTGTAACCGGGGTGGGAATAACATGGGCTTTGCTCCAGTGAACTGAAATTTAGAATGTACTGATAACATTTGTATTCTTTCAGCAACATAGAAATGAGTGAGTTTAGTGCCTAGTTGAGGTAATGGAGGAGACTAGCCAATAAAAGCCCAATCTCTACAGCATGTGCAACACATTCCACCTAGTACCAACTCATGCGGAGACTTAGTGACTGCTTCCAGAAATATGTGATGGAGGCACCCTTACCCTCCCACTTCAGAAAATGTGCAGATGCTCTGTTTCCTACTTGGCTTATTATATGGTGACAAAAAGTCTTTTCAGTTGGCTTCTGAACCAGAAATGAATGAAAATACAAAAAGCCCAGACAAAATCTCTCTCTCTGTCTCTGTCTCTGTCTGTCTGTCTCTCTCCCTCTCTCCCTCTCTCCCTCTCTCCATCTCTTTGTCTCTTATCTCTATGTCTTTCCTCTCTCTTCCCTGGTAGCTTTGGAGGGAGAAATAAGAAGAAATATTGTAAGACTACAAGTCAGGGGAGAAGTAACAGTGGTGAACTACCACCTGCCTCCCAATGCCTTCTCTCCTTACCCTATTGCCATGTGGCTGAAAACATATGAGGCCACTTGCATTTCTGTCTCTGTTTCATGTCTTCTTTATCTTTGGAGAAAGAGTAATGGAAAAAACTCTGTTATAACCTCATAAGTGTTGAAGATCAGAAGAGCCACCAGAGGTCCAACAACTAGAGCCCAATACAGAGTGTTCTAATGGCTACAGCATCTGAGCCCAGTGAGGAGCCAGCTCTGAAGAGCAAATTGTTTGATATAACCCAGTAATCAATCGGCCTATCAGCCAAGAAGTCAAGCCTTGAAAGCAAGACAGTGACTTTGTCCACTGGCTGTGCCATGTTCAGATGATGTCTTGGTGGGAGAGGGTACTTTGTAACCAGCATTTTAAGTGTGGACCTTCCCTTCCCCAGGATTGCCATGGTAGAGGCTGTTGTAATTTGGTTTTCCTTATATCTTCTCTGTAAATTTCCTTTTGTAAAAGCTAATTGATTTAATTGCTTAAATGATATTAGGGATATGATAACAGTTGATTGATTCCTATGTGGAGGAGGGGAGGAGAGGGGGCAGGAGAGAATTACACTGCTATGGCAGTATTAGAAAGCTCACCAAGCCTCTGGATCACCTCTAGAATCCTAAAAGAAGATGTAGCCCATCACACTCTGGGGATATGATCTGCCAGTGCAAGTGGAGGCCAAGAGAATGACCCCAGAGTCTATGTGCTGCATTAAGAAAAATTAGTTAAAATAGAAAGCTATCATATGGCTGCTTTTGTTTCTGGTATCACAGATGAATTTCTCCCCTACTGGGTCCTAACTTGCTCTCTCTCCCAAGTTAACAATCATTGTTTGTTAGGTGCTCGCTATGTGTGAAGTGCTGTGTTAGGCATTGGTAATTCAAAAAACAAGCAGAAAGAAAAACAGTCCCTGTGTCTGGAGTGTGTTTTAAGGAGTTTTTAAAGTAAGCATAATACATATGCAATAAATATTCACCTGATGAAAAGCAAGCATGGGAAATTCCCTTGATGTTTATAGATCCAGACGATAGGCTCATCTTTTCTACCCCTCCTTTCCTCAGCTTTTCCCCTCAACATGGCAAATAAATATAGGTTATTCCTATAATCACCAGCACAATTTTCCTATTACAGAGACTTGTCTGACCTTGTTTAGGTCTCATTTGGATCATTTGTAGTTGAACAGGATCTAGACATTTTAAAAATTGTAGGACTTCAGATTTACACCTTAAATTTTATCTAATCCAGTCCCCCTAATTGTACAGATATATAAAGTGTGACCTAGTCAGGAAGACTTGAATTCAAATCTAATCTCATACACTTACTAGCCATCTGATTCCAGGCAAATCACTTAACTTCTATCTGCCTGCCTCAGTTTCCTCAATTATAAAAATGGGGATAATTACAGCACCTTCCTCAAAAGGTTATGAAACTCGAATAAGATATTTGTAAAACGCTCTGCACATAGTAGACGCTTAATAAATATTTATTCTCTCCCCCTGCTTTGCACAAGTCACTTAAACTCTTTCAGACTCAGTTTCCTCCTCTGTAAAGTGGGGGTAATATTAATAACTACATCACGGGATTGTTGTCACAATCAAACAAGATAATATATCTTTATAGTGCCCTAAAGTACCATATAAATCCTGGCTTTACACTTTTTAAAATTATTCACTGCTATTTTTCTTTCCATCAAGATTTAGCTCTCTGCAGCTTCCCCATAGTGCTCCTTATTCTGCTCTCTGGAGCCAATCAGAGCCAAGTCTACTTCCTCTTCCACATGAGAACCCTTCAAACCCTTGTTGCCACCTATCCTGTTCCTGTCCTCCTCACCCTCTTCCTTCTCTCTTGGCTAAACATCTCCTGTTCTTTCAACCTGTTCTCCCTTGGCATACAGTCTGCAGTTCCCTTACCATCCTGGTTTCCAGCTTGTCAATGTTCTTACTAAAATGAAACTAAATATAATGTTAATTAGTTACTTAGCATATCCTGCTCCTATTGCTATCATAATTAGATTCTGAGTTCCTGGAGGGCAGAACATTCATCTTTGTGTCCCTGACTGTTCTAGCTCAGCATCTTGCATGTAATCAATGTTCGATAAGTACCTGTTGATTAATTGACACAATACAATAAGCTTGGTTGGCCTCCCTTCACTGGAAAGAAGCTTTGACAGGGATATTAACACTGGGATCAGCACAAAATGGGCTCTCAGTGAATACTTGTTTGATTGTGAGATCTGTGAGTAAATATACAGGAATATCCCAAGATAGTCTCTGCAACTAAGATATTTATCATATTTCTAGAGTGGTTTTTCTATATGGATGAATGGAAAAAAAATGGAAGCCAGACAAGCTGGCTGTGAATGTTGGCTCTGTTGCTTCCTACTTGTGGGGCTTTGGATATATCATTAGCCTTTCTAGGTTGCTCTTTATATATCTGTACAATTAGGGGGTTGGATTAAATAAAGTCTAAGGTGTAAATCTGAAATCCTACAATTTTTAAAATGTCTAGATCCTGTTCAACTACAAATGATCCAAATAAGACTTAAACAAGGTCAGACAAGTCTCTATAATGGGAAAATTGTGTTGGTATTTATAGGAATAACCCATATTTATTTGTCATTTTGAGGGGAAAGGGTTGGGGAAAGGGAGGGGTAGAAAAAGTAAGCCTATGGTCTGGATCTAATAAACATTAAGAGAATTTCCCAGACTTTTTTTCATTGGTACTCTGAATTTTTTTTTTTTTTATTTTTTTCTCTTAAAGATCAGCTTTAACCCCAAATCACTCTGGTCCCAGACCAAGACTTCCTTAGTCACTGTTTGCACCTGATTGGCTCAGAATAAATGTAAATAACAATTGTTTCTGTTCTGGGCAGAAACCCTGAGGGTTTTCCCCTGCCAGATCTATCTATGTATCTATGTATCTATCTATCCATCCATCCATCCATCCATCTATCTATCTATCTATCTAATCTCTCAATCTCTCTATCATCTATCTATCTATCTAATTTCTCTATCTCTATCATCTATCTATCTATATTTTAAAGAGGTCATTACTTGTCTCATTTTTTTTTTATTAATCCTTAATTTCTGAATGGATACTGCCTCAGTCAAACTGAGACCTGTTAAAGACCTTAGCTTAATAAAGGCCAAGGTCCCCCACTGAATCCTGGGCTATCTCTAGTTGTCCTGATCCATATCTAGCCACTAAATCCAGATGACTCTGGAGGAGAAAGTGAGGCTAGTAACTTTGCACAGCCCTCCCTTACTTAAATTCAATTCACTTGCATGTCATGGCATCACCCTGCTGTCATGGTCCTCTTCAAAAATGAATGACAAACAGCAGTAGCAACTCTAATGCTGTTCATTCATCAAGCAAGAACTTATTAAGTATGTACTTTTCTTCATTTTAAAAATCTAATGTATTTTATTTTTCCCTAATTTTAATATTAAAATAATTTTTAACATTTGGGTTTTTTTTTAAGTTTTATATTCCAAATTCTATCCTTCCTTCTTTCCTTCTCCTCCCTCCTCCCAGAGACATCAAGCAATCAGATATAGGTTATACATATGCAATTATGTAAAACATTTCCATATTAGTCATTTTGTACAAGGAGACTTGAATGAAAGAAAAAAAGTGAAAAATAGAATGCTTCAGTCTGTATTCAGACAACATCAGTCCTTTCTCTGGAGGTGGATAATGTGCTTCATCATTAGTCCTTTGGGATTGCTTTGGATCACTGTATTATTGCTGAGAATAGCTAAGTCATTCACAATTGTTCATCAAACAATATTGCTGTTACTGTGTACAACATTCTCCTGGTTCTGTTCCCTTTACATCAGTTCATGAGTGTCTTTCCAGGTTTTTCTGAAATTGTCCAGCTTGTCAATTTCTTACAGCACAATAATATTTCATCACAATCCTATACTACAGCTTGTTTAGCTGTTCCCCAGTTGTACATCCCTTCAATCGTCAATTTTTAGCCACCACAAAAAGAACTATTATATTTTTGCACAAATAGGTCCTTTCTCCTTTTGGGGGAGGGGGGAGGATGTCTTTGGGACATTGACCTAGCAGTGTTATTGCTGGATCAAAGGGTATGTACAATCCTATAGCTCTTTGAGCATAGTTCCAAATTGGTCTCCAGAATACTTGGACCAGTCACAACTCCAACAGTACATTAGTGTCCCAGTTCTCCTACATCTCCTCTAACATCCATTGTTTTCGTTTTTTGTCATATTATCCAATCTGATAGGTACCTCAGAGTTGTTTTAATTTGCATTTCTCTAATCAATAGTGACTCAGAGCATTTTTCATATGACTATAGATTTGCTAAGGGATTCTTGAGGGCAGTTAGGTGACACGATGAATAGCGCACTGGTCCTGGAGTAGGGAGGACGTGAGTTTGAATCCAGTCTCACATACTTTGTAGCTGTGTGACCCTGGGCAAGTCACTTTACCCTGTTTGCCTCAGTTTCCTCATATGTAAAATGAACTGGAGAAGAAAGTTGCAAACCATTCCAGTATCTTTGCCAAGAAAACCTCAAATGAGGTCACGAAGAGTCAGGTATGACTGAAAGGGCTCAACAACAAAGTTAATTCTGACATATTTTGACTTTTCCATTTGAACTACTTCAGAAGGCTTACATAAGTGTCTTGTTATACCTGTATATGTAAATTCAGTTTCTGCTCTATAAAATGGGAGTATTGGACTGAAAGTTCTTCAAGTCCTTTCCAGCTCTAAATTCTACACTTTAGGTGAGGTGTGGTTAGAAGGGAGGCTCAGCTCTGCTAGCCCCTGAAGCTCTTTACTGTGTTTTCCTTAATCCCTCTGGGCTCAGCACCCATTCCACTCAATGGCTTGGGGCAGGATCAGGGAACCTGTAAACTTGAGGTCACTTCACAGTCTGTGAAATTTGGATTCAGTCAAAGGGCTGTACTTGAGGATCTAGAGGGCTACAAGTGTCCTCAAGGCCACAGGTTCCTCAAACCTCGTGGGGTCATGGGACTCTGTCTGGTCTGCTGGATGAGGACAGTGCAACTCTGCTTGACCCTACATAGCTTCCTCTCAGCATTCTATCCAGTGCTTCCTCAGCATTTGCAGTGGTTGTCCAACCTAATTATGAGCATATGTTGATGCCAACCAATCAGAGTGCAGTCTCTTAGGGAAAAGAGCACCTAGTTCATCCTCTGCTACCTCATGCCTGTTTGCATTGGCTGCAAATCTGGCTCTACATCACAGGGGATCTAAAAAGGCAGAAGGGAAAAGGGAATAGGCTCTTATTTCCTAGGGCAGGACCACAGAGCTATGTCCTAGCTATGGGACTTTGAGGGAAAGGAAGTTTGGAGGTCAGACAGAAACAGCAAAATCCAAAATTTCACAGAGGTTAAGTCAGGATGATCTCAGCTCCATGCAACCACATTCCCCATCACCACATGAAATCTGCATATCCAGCAAATGCGATTCTGTAATCAAGCTGCTTTAATATTGGACTCCGGAGGATTTTTTTTTTTTGGTATACAAATACCTATGTTGCAAAATTTACTTTTGAAACAGGAGTTTAGCAAAATAAAATAAGCTGAAGTGGCTATTTTTCTTACCTTCTCTCCTTCTACTCTCCTACTCTTTGGACCAATGAAAGGGTGTGGGGGGAGGGTTCCTATGGGTTAGACTATAGACAGAACTAGAAAAGAGTTTAGGGTTAGGTACCCCTTATGGCAGGGGTCCCTAATAATATATTATATTATTGTTGTTGAGAGTGTTGTATGTTGTTTAGTCAGTTTTCAATCATGTCTGATTCTTCATGTTCCCTTTGGGGGTATTCTTGGCAAAGATAGTGCAGTGGTTTCACATTTCTATCACTCATTGTACATATGAGGAAACTGCGGCAAACAGGGATAGATGATTTGCCGTGGGTCACACAGCTAGTATTTGAGGCCACATTGAACTCAGGTCTTCCTAACACCAGGCCTGACATTCTACCTACTGAGCTACCTAGCTGCTCTATTAAATGTCTATCCGGTGTCAGTCAATAAACATTTTTTAAGCACCAACTATGTACCAGTCATACGCACCAAATGCTGAAGATAAAAAGAAAGGAAAAAGAAAGTCCTTGCTCCCGAGGAGCTCACAATCTAATGGAGGAGATAATGTAAAAAAAAAAAAAAAAGCCACTTACAAACAAGCTATATAGAGGATAAATGAGAAATAGTCAACAACTGTAACTAAGAGAAATTGGGAAGACTTAGGTACTACACTACACCTGGTGATAAAAAGACATATCAGAAGAATGGCAAATACTCAAATTTGGCTGAAATAAAGGAAAAGAATAATGGGAAATAAATTGGGAAAGGAAGGTTGGAGCTCAACTGTGCAGGGCTTTATATGATAGGCTGAATTCTGGAAGCTTATTCTAGAAGCAAGAAGGAGCCATTAGAGCTTCTTGACCAGGTGAGTGACTTGGTCAAAACTGTGTTTTAAAGTAAGGGTTATAGTTAGAGTAGGTCTGGGTTGTGATGTAGGTGAGGATTTAGGGTTAAATTTAGATTTATGCTTAGCACAAGGGTTGGGATTCAGTTTATTAGTGGATTGAAAGAAAGGTTAGGATTTTAACTCAACTCTCTTCTAATCTGATATTTAAGATGAAGATCAGAGAAAGGTCTTTCTTCCCTTAACATTATGCTGAAGCTAGGAATTGGAATTAAGATCTAGAGCCTTCCTTATATTAGTTATGGAGGGGGCAAAGCTTTGGTTAACATCTTCGGTAAAATACTCTATTTCTCTGGATCTGCCTTTCTTCATGAATAAGATAGGAATAATAATATCTGCTTTATTTACTTCATTTGGTTGTCTTTTGAAGTAATGAAGTAACCATAGATATAAGAAAGAGAAATACTTGGAGCATGAAACCAATAAAAGCTATAGATCTCTATAATTGAGTTTGGGGTCATCCTTGGAATTTGGAGTGGGATGTTTTCTTGTCCATGTGAAGATTAAGAAAAGGAAAAGCTTTTCAATTCTGTTAGGTTTAGATTCTAGACTCAAAAATATTTCCCCTGGAATGCTCAGAGCATTACTGGAAGAAAAGTCAGAGGGTCAAAGGGTCACAAAGTCAGGCAAAAAACGAAAAACCCAGTTATAGTTGTTTTCCATCTCTGTCTTCTGCCCCAATAGGAAGGAAGGAAGGAAGGAAGGAAGGAAAGAAGGAAGGAAGGAAGGAAGGAAGGAAGGAAGGAAGGAAGGAAGGAAGGAAGGAAGGAAGGAAGGAAGGAAGGAAGGAAGGGAGGGAGGGAGGAAGGGAGGGAAAAGAGAAAGAGAAAGAATAAAAGAGGAACAGAGGAAGAGAGAAAGAGTGAGTGAAAGAGAAAATTCGAGAGGGTATGACTGATTGCATTCCCTAAATGTGATCCCCAGAAGTGAGAACAAGAACTAAGGGTGTGACTAAGAGTCACACAAGGTAGGATTGTTAGGATGCCAGCTATGAACAACTGGCCCAAGAAGAAAAAATTAGATGGAGTGGATAAAGTAATTATATAATGGGATATAATGAATTACAATTTTTACAGAACAAATTTGTTAAAGAAAAAATGTTCAAGAACTGCTAAAGGAGGTACAAATATTATTAATGTGGGGGTGATGCCAATAAGCAGTTAGACAATGAGTATTCTAAATATATATTAGAACCATAGAACTTCTAAGCTAGAAAGGAGGAAGTAAGCATTTATTAAGCATCTAGATGTTCAAGACAGTCCCAGGAGGTAGGTGCTATTATGATCCCCAGCTGAGGAAATTGAGGCAAATGAAGGTTTGTTTATTTTTCCTTTTTTTAAGTGACTTACTTGGGGTCACACAGCTGGTATCTGAAGCTGGATTTGCATACAGGTCTTCCCGACTCCAGGCTGAGCATTCCATTAATACCACTTAGCTACCTTAGACAGCTCATCTACTACTCCCATTTAATCAAGAGGAAGATCACACAGTTGGGTAGTAATGGGGTAGGAATTAGAATTTAGATCTCTACGGAGTTCTATTCCTCCTACACCAAAGTTAATATTTTGATACGGGAGGAAATATAAGTATATTGGGAAGACAAAGAATGATACATTGACCTTAGCACTGCAGAAGATGTGAATTCCAAATCTAGCCTTCTTCCCATAATGTTAACACTCAAATCTCTGGGTCATTTTCTCCTCCCCTATGATATAAGGGGACTGAACTATTCTAAGGTCTTTTCCAGCTTTAGATCCCATGATCTTTGGGGATGCATAAATTTTAGCATCTTTTGCTCAAGGTTGGGGACTGAAAATTTGGCTGGTCCCCAATTCAATTCAATTTCAACATTAAAGGAAGGGAAGGGAAGGGAGGGGAAGGGAAGAAGGGAAGGGAAAGGAAGGGAAGGGAAGAAGGGAAGGGAAGGAGGGAAGGGAAGGGAAGGGAAGAAGGGAAGGGAAGGAGGGAAGGGAAGGGAAGGGAAGGGAAGGGAAAGGAAGGGAAGGGAAGGGAAGGGAAGGGAAGGGAAGGGAAGGGAAGAAGGGAAGGGAAGGAAAGGGAAGGGGAGGGGAGGGAAGGGGCAGTAAAACCCAGGTCAACTGGGCAACTTTTGGCCATCTAAAATTTACCTTCCTTTGGAAAAGAGAAAGAAGGGGAGCGAGAGGCAGACAGGAGAGGAGGAGGTGAGGTACCCAGCTAGCATTCAGCCAGCTGCATCTACTCACAGGATTGTGTTCAGCAAATATCTGTTCAGTACCTACTGTGTGCAAAACATTGTGTGCACAGTACTAGGGGCAATTTAAAAAGACCAATTTTCATGAAACGCATAGTTTTTTAGGGGGACTAACATTTTCCGGAGGTGGGGAACCTGTAGCCTCAAGGCCACATGTGGCCTTCTGCGTATCTTGTGTGTGGCTTTTTGACAGAGTCCAAATTTTACAGAACAATCCTTTTATTAAGGGAATTTATTCTGTGAAGTTTGGATTCAAAGAGCAGCACTTGTGAACCTAGAAGGTCACGTGTGGCCTCTAGGCTGAAAGTTCCCACCCCTGATAGAAAAATAAAGAAAGCCCCGACTCTTTAGCAAGGGCTTGACTGGCGCTAGGAAGCATACAAGTAAAAGGGGTGAACTTTGCCCAAAGAGCAGGATGTTTGGTATACTGGGCAATTTCAAGAACCCAAAAGAGCCCTGACCCATGCTCAATGGCTGCATGGGGTGGGGGGGAGAAGTTTCACAGAGAGATTTGAGGAGCTCTAAAAGGTTCCCTTTGCCCAATTATATTTTCCTCCCTGACCTGTCATGTATTTAAGGTGAACCTTTTAAAGTAATTCTTTCATTCACAAAATGGTATCCAGAAAATGCAAATATATTTTATTACCTGGAAGACGTAACAGATTAACCCACCAGCAATCACTCAGTTTCCAAGGATTAGAGATCAGAGAGTTAGTTCTTCCGGAGTCTAAAATTAGAAGGAGTTTTAGAGATCATTTAGTCCAACATCTCATTTTAGAGAAGCAGAAACTGAAGCTTAGAGTACTAGGTTCAGTTATCAGTTATATCCCATCTTCCTGATCTATATCTGACCTCTGAACCCAGATGGCTCTGGAGGAGAAAGTGAGGCTGGTGACTTTGCACAGCCCTCCCTCATTTAAATTCAATTCATTTGCAAGTCATGGCATCATCTCCCTGATGTCATGGTCCTCTTCTAGAACAAAGGACAAGCAATAACAATAGTTATCTGGAATGCCAGCACCTTTGACAGCATTAAAATAAAGTAGGTGCAAGTGTGAATATTCAGATATCCTAATGGACTTATGATCCCATTTCTATCAAGGATGCAAACCAGAACACATCTATGCACGCTCATCCTGGGCCACTCTTGTCTAAGTCCTCCTACATGTCTGCCACAGAGAATTTACCCAACCTACTAAGGACCTTCCTCACTTTCTCCTGATATCAGGAGGGAGCACACTGGCTATTCATCTGTCATCCCTCACCAACCAACCTACCCATCTCTTCCCATTACACATTTCCCAGATGACACCTTACTCCAGATTTCCTTTGAAGTTCCCTATTGATTATACACTGCAGCCTGCTCATACCCATTACTTGCCTCACCATTGCCCTCTGTGTGGTAGTCATTTTCAATTTACAATATGAAATCTTTTTTACCACCAAGTGTGGGAAATGGGGGAGGGAGGAAGTGTTGGCTAGTAGGGTTTCCCTTCCCAGGGACAACAGGCCCCCAAGGAGAGGTGGGGAGACAGAGTGACCCTGAACTACCTGTGGGGTCTGAGGGAAAGGTGCAATAGGTCCGAGGACCAAACTCATTCAAATGGTTCTGTCACCCAGATTTCGCCCTTAAGAGAGGATTCCCACTTTGAAGGACTCTCGGACTACAGGGTGTCTGGTAACCCTAGGTTCAGTTCCTGGCTCTATTTAAAACCGCCCCCAATGTTATCTCCAGAAGACTGCCTAACAGACCTGGCTTTCTCCACCTGCCCCCACCCCTTTTTTTCAAGTCTGATTAATCCCGCAACCATTTAACCTCGAGGGGTGGCACATGCAACCACGATAGCTGTGGGGACAAAGGGAGAGTGGGGCCGCGGGGTGCACATTGTGGGGGTCTGAGAGGGATGGCGAGCTTCTACCTCCAGCCTAGCCTCACTATAACAGGGGAGCCCAGGTGGCCGAGAAGATCGTTCTGGGAAAGGGGTGGCGCGGCGCGGACTGGAGGAGGCCAGGGGTGCTTAGGTGTAAAGGAGTGAGTCGGAAGTGGGTCCAAGATGGGGGGGCGGGGCGGCTGCAGAGGCTGGGACTCCACTCCTTCCTCCCAGGCTGGGAGCGCCCAGCCGGCCCCTTTAAGAACTGGGCTGGCTCTGAGCTCGTAACTTACCGCCTTGCCGGGGTGGGATAGGCTACTCGGCTAGCGAGGGAGGGCTGGAGCCGTCCTCCATCGGGAGCCTCGGGACAGGGAGAGGGAGAGGGAGAGGCGGAGGGAGAGGAGGGGAGAGCGCCGGGGCTGGGAGGACTGTGGTGGCGGGGAGGGCTCGGCTGGGCAGGGCAGCGCAGCGCCGGGGAGGGGAGAGCTAGCGCGGGGGCGGCGGGGCCCGCGGCCGCTGGCTGCCGCTGCTGCGCCTTCTCTCCGGGCTAGCAGCAACCTGAGAGCCCCTCGCGTAGCCTGCTGGGCTCCCTCCAGTTTCCCTGGGCCCGGCGGAGCCTTGCATGTGGTCGGTGCGCCGCGCTGAGCTCTTCCCCGCGCTCCGTGCCCCTATCCGGCTCCGGCTCCGGCTCCCGCCCGTGCACGGCCGCCCGAGGAGGTGCACCAGGGGCAATCGGTGCTTTGTCCCGGGGGCCGGTCCGGACTGAGGGAGCCATGCCCCGGCGGAGTATTGTGGAGGTGAAAGTCCTGGACGTGCAGAAGCGGCGAGTGCCCAACAAGCATTATGTGAGTGAGCGGGCGAGCCAGCGACATTGTCCTTTCGCCGGGAGCCCCCTGCCCTCCCCTTGTCCGCCCTTCCCTCCTCTCCCCTCCCCGCGCCTTTGGCAGCTGGACTGGCCACCTCCGGACCCAGTGTGATTGCTCCCTTTTTTTCCACCTCTCCCGGGTGGGTGGTCAGCCCTCTCCAGTTGTGAGGGAGCCAGCCCAGCCTAGATGTAAGAAAAAAAACTGCACACGTCGGGCTGGCCGGCTGTTCCCGAAGCTGCTGGCTCGGGGTGGGGGGGTGGGGGGGCTGTAGAAAATGCCCAATGCCTTCCCTTTGCCTTTAGGGGCTTCAAACTTTGCCTGCCCTCTGCCCTCGGCTTGTGTCCCTCATTTTCTCTCTCTCTGCCTCGCAGGCGGTGAGTGGCCTTTTGTTTTGCTGCTCATGTGCTGAACGTTACACTAGAAGTTTGGCTTGGGCTCGGGCTGGTACTGTTTTTAACATCTTTGTCACTGTTTTAAAAAAGAAAAGGAAGAAAAAGGGGCGGGGGCGGCCCCTGATAGCACTCTGTCTGCCCAGGGAGGGAATATAGAAGACTCTTGTCCCGAGCAGAGATGCATGTGCTAGCTTTCGTGTCTCTTTATTGTCTAGGGACTCTCAGGACAGCAAGTTTCCCCCGTTTCCAGAAAGTTTGGTTCCTTAGGGTTTTGGAGGACTCAGCCCACGATTATGAAGGAGATTGCTGGCACTGAGATATTGCCTTTCCCAAAAAGAAAAGACAGATCCACTTTAAAATAGAAACCTGTCCAGCGACCAATTTCCACATCTATAAAATGAGACTGATCCTTGGAGACATAGATTTATAGAATGCTAAGAGTTGGGAGGGACCAGCCAGATTGTCTAGATTAATCATAGTGTTTTAGAAAAGAGAAAACCGAGATCTAGAGAAAGGAAGTGACTTGATCACGGTCCCACAATGAGGCAGTGACAGAACTAGAACTAGGATCCTGGTCTCTAGGCTCTCAGTTGGATGCTCTTTCCTTTGCCCCATATTGATGCAATGTGAGACTTGCACAGCATAAAGTTTGGATTTAGGGAAAGGTGGGTAGTGTCTTAGGTCTGAATGTGGAAACTCTAAAGATCTTCAAATACTACCTCACCATATATGTGTGTATCAATGTGTGTGTGTGTATAGTATATACGTATAAAACATATGTATGTATATATACATATATGATTGTATATAAACACACATCTATCCTTTATCCTAATGTTGGGTAGCAGAAATCTCTTGGATATATTTGAGACAGGATTAGGAGTAGCCTGGGATTGGAGGCCATATATGTGGACTCTACTTGATGAGAACAGGGACCGATGGAGTGGAAGGGGCTACAGGTTTTATCATCAATCTACAGGTTCCATCATCCGCATGAAGGACAATGATCTGGCATCAGCATGAAACATAGTAGTAATGAAATATATACTATCTAGGAATTTTAAAAAGATGATAACTCACAATGTATTAAGTTGGGGGGGAGGGGGAGAGAGAGAAAGAGAGAGACTGACAAAGAAGTAGAAACAATGGACTATAGAATAGAGAAGGGCGTTGGCTGAATAAATTTAGCTATGTTTTCTGAGTGAATGTATAAATTTTTTATCTCTATATATGATACATATGTTTTAATGAGAGTGCCTTTAAATTTGCATAACATTCTGAGAGGAAAAGGTAGGTGAATGTGCTTTGAGTTTTTTGAAATAAAGATTGTACTGTGTTATTATTGGCTGCAGAAGTCCTTAGTTAATTCAATTCAATTTGGGGACCATTTATTTAAGAGCCTACTATGAGCAGGGTTATTACTAAAGCCTTGTGGATTCTGCTGACAAAAACCTCAGCAAGCTTTGCCTTCAAGGGTAGTGAATATCTACTTTCTGGACCTGTGGCATCTTCAGATAGATTTTAGCCCTTTAATTCCATCTTTAAAGTGAATTGCTCCTTTAAAAAAAAAGCAAATAATGGCCACTCTTGGTGTGTATGCTTGGACTAACCTGTGGCCGTGTGATTGCTTATTTGGACTTTGTTCATATTCAGATCAACCTGGCCACTACAGTTCTCCCTGTTGGTTTTTCCCCTGGTCTGAACTGGGTGAAATCCCAACACTTCTATTGTTCCTTTCTTTGCCTTTTCCCCTCATCAATCTGTAAAACAATCAGCCTCGGTTCCCAGCTTTAGCTAAGTCTTTTAGAAACCAGCCTAGAGATTCTGCTTCTTTATGACATCATCCTCTACTAAGAAGCAAAGGGATTTCTGGATTTAGTGCCTTGCCAAGTTCCCCTGGCCTCTTGGAGGATCTTTGATCAATTACATAGGATCTTTTTCCTAAGTCATTTTATCCATTATCATTCACTTGGGAAAGATTTCAGTCTCTCTCTTGGATTTGCTCTTTGGGGTGTTGCCCACAGCACACAGATTTAATGCACCCAGGAACTATTTTGGACATTTATTTCATTTGGAGCTTCCTTTCTCTATTTCAGTTTAGTAGCTCTTATGTTCTTAGGATCCTAGCTTTAGACTGAAAGGGACCTCAGATACTGTCTGAGAAATAAAGAAACTGGTCATACAGGTAGTCTCAGAAATAGGATTTGAACTTAGGTTCTGTATTTCCAAAGCTATTGTGCTCCATTGGACTAAAGAGTTCTATTCACAACCCCTTGGTTTTAGAAAGGTACAGAAAATTTAGAGAATTGGGCTTCAATTGAAGCCTGTACTCAAGAGACAGGAAAACTATGCCCTGTGACGGTTCTTTTAACATGATGGGGAGAAAAAACTAACCTAGAGCAGGAAGCACCCTAGACAGCCAAAGGCAGTGGATTATTTGGCATGTTACATTCCTGAGGTTGGTTTGGTTCTGGCCAAACTCCTGGAGTTTGAATTTGGTACCAGGTGGGGTGGGGTCTTCCTTACAATGCCCATTTACTGCCAGCCCAAGAATCTGGATTAGTCTCAGGTTACTTGTTCTATGTTGTTTTCTTTCATTGTTGTCTTCCAATACCCTGGTGTGATTCCGATATCCTCATGTGATGTCTTGGAATTTTATAAAATGCTCCCCCAAAATAGTACTTTTAAATCATTTCATTCAAGAAATGTGAATTATCTATGCTCTTCCATAAATCCTCCATAAAGGATCTGCCCCAATATGCTGGAGACTTTCCCTTAGTTCACAAAGAATAGAGGGCAGGTATGAGTGGCCATCTGCACTGATGGAAGGAGGACCTACATTATGGATTTATTAAGGTACTGCTTTCAAAACTAATAGAAAGAGGGGTCACTAAACTGCGGGTACATATTGCATAAGAAAACCACAGATTAACATTATCTATGTCTTATTGTATTTTTATTTATTTTTCTAAATATTTCCCAATGTGGTCTTGATGTGGTTCAGGCCCAACTCTGGAGTAATGGGGGTCAGAATTTGACACTTCTGTATTAAGGTATTTTAAAAAGAATTAAATATGTGCCACTAATGGCAAAGTAGATGAACACTTTAACTTCCCAATGTCCTAAGTAGCTCTAATACTATATAACTTGCAGAGAAGTGCTCATCTTTATTGGAAGAGGGAATTTCCTTATCTGGGAATTAATGATGCACATGAAGTTACAATGAATCACCCATGCCATGAATTATCTATACCAACACCAATTACAAGTCTGTTACTTAGGAGTACGTATGCATAGGGGTGGGGGATAATGGTAGAGGAGAGGCAGTTAGATGGAGCAGTGGATAGCGTTAGAGAGCCAGGGTCAGGAAGACCTGAGTTCAAATGTGACTTCAGATACTTGCTGGCTGTATGACCCTGGCCAAGTCAGTTAACTCTGCCCCAGTTTCTTCATCTGTAAAATGAAATGGAAAAGGAAAAGACAAACTACTCCAGTATCTTTGCCAAGAAAACCACAAAAGGGAAGAGTCAGATACGCCTAAAAAAAAATGACTGAACAACATTAGAGAAATTCCTGCTTAAGAGGGTTATAGGTTCCCCAAAGTTGGAAGTATCTCTGTGCCTCCATTTCCTCATCTGTAAAATAAAAGGAGAAGGAGAACTAGGTTCATAAGATCATAGATTTAGACCTTGAAGGGACCTTACATATCATCCATGCCAATGTCCTCATTTTACAGATAAGGAAACTGAGACCCAGAGAAATGAAGTCATTTGCCCAAGGTCACACAGATAGTAAATGTCATAGTTAGAATTTAATAGTGGTTAGCATTTATATAGTACTTTAAAGTTTGAAGAGGCTTCATATCTATTATCTCATTTGATCTCTGATCAATGCAATGACCAACTATGATTCCAGGGAAGTCAAGATGAAACATGCTGCCAATCACCTGATGGTACAGATGGAACATTTTTTTGGCATGGCCAATGAGGGATTTCATTTTTTTTGCTTGACTATACATGTCTGTAACAGGGGTTTGTTTTTCATTCTTTCTGCATAGGAGGAGGCTGGAGGGAGAGAGAAGGCAGATTTTGGTTGAAAAAATAAAATAGAATTTAAAATAAAAAAGAAAATACAATGAGGTGGATAGATTTGGGACTCATTGCATCCAGCTTCCTATAGCATTTTCAGTCACAGTTATTGTCTGAGTGTTGCAAAAGGGATTCCCCAAGTGTGGTACCCAGAGGAGGTCTGAGGGGACTTCTCACTTCAGAGTTTTATGAATGGTGGAAGTAAAAAGCTTCTTTGTAAAAGCCTTTCCTGATCTTCCCCTTCCCTGCCTCATTGTTGCTAGTGCTCTCTCTTCCCAACATACCTTGTACTTGTGTTGTATGCATTCTGTATGTACTTAGGAGGGTATGTGTTGTCTCCTCCTCTAGAATGGAAACTCCTTGAGGGCAGTACTGATTTGTTTTTGTCTTTTACCTAGCACTTAGCACAGAGCCTGGAATTTAGTAGTGCTAAAGGCTTATTGATTTATTGATGTGGGTATTTAGAAGCGTGATTTCTGTAATCCCAACTTCCTTAGGCTTTTTTTTTTCAGTAGACCTGCAAAAAGCTTTGCATATTGAGCTCTTTAAATGGGGAAAATAAGTCTTGAAGCTACATGGTAAAAGGGAAAAAGCACTACATTTGGGGTCCACTCCCAAATATCACAAAATATTTATGAGTCTTTGGACATATACTCTCTTGGTTTCATCATTTGTAAGCTGAGGGATTTGGGTTAAATTGTTCATTCAAAACATTTTTGAAGCACCCACTATGTACAAAGTACAGTGTGATCCCTGAAGTTGCTTCCAGTTCTAGAATTATTTAATTTCCTAGAATTAGAGCTGAAAGGCTAACTGGTTTATGTTCCTGGGGTAATAGGCAGGCAAATCATGGGCTACCAAGCTTCCCAGAAGAGGTTACTATTCTGTGGCTGAGTTCTTCGGGACTTTGCTCTCTTTTAACGGGAGTGGTGGGAAAAATAAGCTCTTACTATGTGGTAGGCACTGTGCTAAGTGCTTTACAAATATTATTTAATTTGATCCTCGCAACAACCCTTCAAGGTCAGTGCTGTTATTAGTCTTAATTTGCAGTTGAAAAAACTTGGGCAAAAAGAGGTTATGTGACTTGCCCCCAGGAGCATGTAGCTAGTAAGTTTCTGAGGCTGGATTTGAACTCAGATCTTCCTGACTCCAGGCCCTGCATTCTATCTATCGTACCAACTAGTTGTCCCTGAGGGTTTCTTATACCTGGAGGATGTCTCCTGCTCCCTGTTTTTACTGCTAGTAGCTTTTCTGTGATAACTTAAGTTGGATAATTAGGAGAGCATTAATGAGACCAACCAACCAGGTGAGTGAGGTTTGGGTTTCACACTCCAAGTTATCTTGTATCTGTTGTGTAGCCATAACCTAACCAGACCTGTCACTTTATAAATATGTGCTGTTGTAATATGGCCTATCAGGGACAAGGTAAACCAGTCAAGAGAGTGAGGATGATGTGGAATGGAGGAGAGCAAAATAAGTGTATGTATATGGTGCCTATTATGTGCCCAGCTCTATTCTAAGTATTTTTTTTTCACAAATATGATCTCATTTGATCCTTACAACAACCCTGTGAGATAGGTGCTGTTATTATCTACATTTTACAGTTGAGAAAGGTTAAGTGACTTGCCCAGGGTTATATAACTAATAAATATCTGTGAATGGATTTGAACTCAGATCTTCCTGATTGCATGTCTTTTGCACTAGCCACTGTAGTATCAGCTGCCTCAGGATGGTTCAGTGCAATCCTTTCTTGCTATACTTCATGGCACATCCCTTACTATCAATGAATTTGTAGTCCTTGATCTTCATATAAAAAATTATGTGTAGATTTAACATCATCTAGCAGGCAGTTATGATGGGGCAGAGGAAACACTAGACTTCTGTTGAAGAGAACCCAAGTTCAGATGCTGTTTCTTATTAGTTGTGTATCTTTGGAAGAATTGCCTGACCTTTCAAAGTCTCAGCTTGATGATCTGTAAAATGGGGCAATCTCACCTGTCTTACCTACTCCATGAAATTGATGATCATAATTATGAGTCCTTAAAAGTCACCTAGACTTACTCCTTCATTTTACAGATGAGGAAAACGACGTATCTAAGATCTTACAGGTAATGAACAACAGATTCATTCCTTAATTCTAGATTTAGTGTTCTCTAAACTACTTGTCATGATCATATATATAGAAGCTTTTTGTAAACCATCAAGTCCTATACAAATGCCAGATATCATGACTTATCAACACAATTGTTATCAACTAAGAATTGCCAGACCCCTTTAAAACTTTACAGATCTCTTTTGTTTTTCTATGACTTTCACTTCCTCATATATCCTGCCCCTTTCTGTTCCCCAAAAAGCCTTACAAGAATAAAAAGATATTAAAAAACCAGTTCAGCAAAACTGACCTGTCAGACAAATCTAAGATTATATGTACTTTTCCACTGCTATATTCTTCTGCTTCTACCAAGAAGGGAGAGAGCTGCTTTCTCATTGGTCATCTTTAGGGTCAGCCTTTGTCATTATAGCTTCATAGCATTTAATTTCAATTTTTTGTGTTCTTTTCATTCACATTGTGGTAGCCATTATATATAGTTTTCCTAGTTCTTTTCTGGATTCTAAATAATCTTTGTTTCTTATGTCATAGTAACATTCTGTTATGTTCATGTCTTACAGATAGTTGAGTCACACCACAGGCAATAGACATCTACTTTGTTTCTAGTTGTTTACTATTAGATTAAGTAGAACTATAAACATTTTGGTATAAATGCAGCCTTTCCTATCTGATTCTTTTGGATCATATGTCTAGTAGAGCAGTTTGTGAGTCTGAGTATAGACATTTTAGTCACATTCTTAGCATAATTCCAAATTGATTTCCACAATGGTTAGACCAATTTAAAACCCCACCAATAATGGATCAGTGTATCTACCTTTTCATAGCCCTTCTAACATTGACTATTGCCATCTTTTCTCATCTTTGCCAGTTTTCTGGGTGTGACCAAATTCAGAACTGTTTTGATTCTCCTTTCTCTTCCTAGTTGTTTGGAGCAAACTTTTATATGGTTGTTAATAATTTGCATTTCTTCCTTGGAAAACTTCACATCTTTTGACCACTTAATGTTAAAATGACTTTTGGTCTTTATATTTGTGTTAGTTCCCTATAGGGCAGCTAGGTGACATAGTGCGTAATGATGGTCCTGGAGTCAGGAAGTCCTGAGTTCAAAATCAATCTCAGACACTTAACTAGTCGTGTGACCCTGGCCAAGTCACTTAATCCTGTTTGCCTCAGTTTCTTCAGCTGTAAAGTGGTCTAGAGAAGGAAATGGTAAACCACTTCGGTATCTTCATCAAGAAAACCCCAAATGGCATCACAGAGAGTCAGACATGACTGAAATGACTCAACAGCTGTAAGTTTCCTCTGTATCTTGGTTATCAGATCTTTATCAGAGATACTTGATGCAAAGATTTTTTTCCTTTAATACAGCATCTCCCTTCCTATCTGAGTTGTGTTGATTTTTTTCAAACAAAAGCATTCAATGTCATTTAATTAAAAATGTTTATTTTTACTTTTTGTGATTGATTTTATCTCTTGTTTAGTTAAGGATTCTACTCCTAGGCATAGGTATGAAAACACTTGAATGGGTTGTCTTTCAGTTTTTATTATAGTATGATTTTAATATTCAGTGGACCTCTTTTTCAAAAGATGTACTGTGAAGTAGGAGTAATATTGGAAGAGCCCATGTGGAAACAGGAGTGAGCATGCTGTCTTGACAGATCCAATAAGGATTACTTCAGTTATTAATGTAGGGGAGTGTTGGCTCTTCATTGGGCAGCAGCCTATCTTCCTGGGCTGCCTTTAGTGAGCATTGAATAGAAGTTTGTGGCCCTGCAGAAGAAGTCTTTCTGACAAAGCCTTCTCAGCTTAGAGGTGGTAGAGTTAGGACCAGTATTTGCCAGAAGGCCTGGCAGTGGTCACAGCTTGTTAATAGTCTGTGTGGAGCTTCTCACCTTTCAGTACTCAAACCATCTGTGCTTCTTCAGTGTGATTTGCAGAGGGTCAACTATCCTCTGGCTGACTTATTACATCCAGTGACCATCCAATTCAAGTATGGGTAGAGCTGAAAGATCCTCTGTATACAATTCTTGTGGCTGAGACTTTTGTGGATGAGTCTCCCTGAACTCCAATGTAAAAAGGTGCATTTAAAATACAAAGGAGGGAAGTGCAGGTCAATGCATTTCATATTTCTCTCTGCTAATTGATCCAGGAATGATTAGGAATGGCTCACAAGAACAAAAAGAATCCTTTGGTTAAGTTTTCATTTTTCTCATTCAATACATCCAGTCCATTGCCAATTGCTTCATAGTATTTCCCATATCTGATGATTCCTCTGAATCAGCCCTTGTTCTGACCTTTAGCTCTTCCTTTCCTGACTGCTGTCGTGGCTGACTCAGTGGTCTTCGGAGCACTCCACCTCCCCACTCTCTACTGCTGCCCAAGTACTCTTTCTAATGGATTGCTGGGATTGTATCACTGTACTCAAAAATCTTTAGTTGCTCCCCGTTGCAAACCTAATAAAGTATTTAACTTCTAGCACTGGCATTCAGTGCTCTTCAGTTTAGATCTGATTTGTCTTTCGTTCTCAGGAACAACATTCTCTTTCATGAATTCTGTTCCAGTTTATTCCCTTTCCCCAACAGTTAAAGTCTCTCAGTTCCTTCAAGGCCCAACCCCTTCCATGAAGCCTTCCCATACCTTGCCATATACTCTACCACAACCACCACTGCATTTATCTATGAGTGGTCTCCATCTTGAATTTCTCCTTCTATTTTTCCTGGATCTCTTTTACCCCTGCCACATTCTTCCTTCTATTATATTTAGTTGTACATACGTTATATTCTCCCTCCCCTTTTCCCCATCAGACTGAGAGCTCCTGGTGGGCAGGGATTTATGTCATTCATTATCATTGCTTCTTCAGCAGTTGTGACAGCACAGTTGTGACAGCACAGAGAAAATGCTTTAAAAAAAAAGGTTAGTTGAATTGAGTCAGAATGCTGTTTCCAGCCAAGGGGAATTGGAAGTCCTGAAATTGAGGTAGCTTCTAGAATATTTAGTGTTTGCTCACATAGTGTTCTCCAGAAAGGGTGGCTTTTGAAGCCACATAATTGAAATTTACTTCCTCCTCCATCCCTATCCCCAGGAATCTTAGAACCTTAGAGAGAGAACTTCCAGCCACTTGAAACTAGGTAGTTGCAAGGATGGCCACCACCTGTGTTTCCTTAGTGTGATTTGCAGAATTGATCTGCTAAGCCTGGAGTTGAAGAGTATGGTGGGTATATGGATAGACTTCTTGCAGGTTTTTGAGAATAATGGCAGTTACCGTGTAAGCGTTCTCTTCCCCTGGGATAATGACTTGAGAAAGTGGAACCATGGAATCCATCTCTGATACACTATCCTGCTGTTCAGGAGCCCCATTCTAGTCCTGGAACTAATTGGGTCAGGCTCATTGGCATAGATCACTTGGGAGCCAGTGGAGTCACACAGGCTGTTAATTATATGGAATAAGAACTCTTTAATATTTCCAGTGATCAGAGAGGATGATGGGTAGAGGGGCAGGCACAGCTGAGTCATCCCTCCTTGGCGGTGTCTTGACCAGCATGCTACAAGCCAGGGTTTTGCCACAAATTAGATGTTCCACCCCAGTCTCCACACTGAACTGCTTTCCTTGCATTACCCCAACCAGCTGCAAACCCTAAGGGCGGGACTTGGAGTGGGCCAGAATCCCAGACCTAGGACCTTCTTTTGGTTGGTAAAGGAAGAGGGCTGTGGGAATTGTATCTTGGAGGGAAAGAACTAAAGTAAACTCTTTTCTCTGGTATTATCTCACAATCTCAAAGTTGCCAGTCACAAAAGTTTCTCTAACTTAATTGAAGAAGTAAATGAATGAATGAAGCATTATGGTATGATGGGTGCTATTCTAAGCATTAGAGAAACACATAGAAGAAAAAAAAAAGACCTAGCTCTCAAGGAGCTCAAATTCTGTTTGAGAGAGACATATATAGGGAGAGTTCAGCTTCAAGATGGATGTTGAGGCTCATCATGGGATGTCTGCCCTCACAAGTCAGGGAGCCTGGCAGGGAGTGGCCATCCAGAAGGCGGGAGTGGATTATTGAGTCAGAGTGGAGTGGGGATTCTAGGTTCCCTCTAATGGGAGTGGGGTTGGAGAGAAAGGGAAAGTCAGTGTCCAGCCAGGATAAAAGGAAGATAATGGAGGAATGGGAACATTGTTAGGGAAGTTTGGGGCAGAGTTCATAGAACATAGGTTTTTAGCCAGTGTTCAATAGGCAATTGTGAAAGATTAATGAGAAGACAAAGATGCAGGCCCTGCTCTCAAAGAATTTATAGGACCTCTAGTTGGATATGCAGGTCCTATTCATGGATGATAATTAGAGAGTCAGACAAGATCATGGGACTTGGGTTGGAAGGGAACCCAGAAGTCACCAGTCAAAGGACCTCATTGTGTCTCGGTGGCTTGCCAAGATCACACAGTTCCTAACAGAGGCAGTTCTCAAAATTAGGGCTCCAATTAGTGAGGTTCACTTGCTTTGGAGTGAAAGGATCTGGAATTAGGTCCCTGATCTGCTACTTATTACCTGCATAACCTTGGAAAACTCATTTAATTTTTGGGGGGCCTCAGTTTACTCTCTGTAACATGAGGGGAGTGGACTAAATGAGCTGGAAGGACCCTTTGACAACTACAACCTATAGGAAGTATTATAGCGTGCACCAAATATGAAAAGTGCCAAAAGAGAGCTATCAATATGAACTGGTGTGTCAAGGGAAAGCATCATAGCAGAGCTGGGAAGTGAACTGGGTAGGATTTAGATGTATGGGGCGGGGGTGAGGGGGGAAGCATTGAGCGAAAGTAAATAGGCAGGAACTCTGATTAATTAGTGAACAAGATGGTCCCAGAGCATTGGTAATGAAGCATACCTCCCTTCTCTCGGTAGAGAGGTGAAAAACTATGGATCAGGAACAGTGTATTTGCTGTCAGACATGACTGCGGCTTCAGAGGATGTTGCTTAAATGTTTTTCTTTGTTCAGTGCATTAGGAGGATTAAAGGGTGGGTTAAGGATTAGTATAAAAAAGTAATAGTAAAGCTTTTTTATTAAGGGAACAAACTTAGTCTGCTTTGTGGATGAAAAGGGCTGTGTTGGAGGGACTAAAAGATGAAGTTGGTAGGCAGATGGGGTCAGATTATAGAGGGTCTTGAATGCTAGGCAGACTTAAAAATGTAAATGGATGGAGAGGAGGGTCCGTAGACTATTTCCTGCCTAGACTTGACTTTTAAGTCAACTGTACGTTCAACTCACCTACAATTCCTTTGAGGGAAACCCTTAGTTTTAAATATTTATTGATGTCATTTACGAGGCTTAATTAAGTCCTTTGTTAACACAAGTAGGATTTTTTTACTCTGGTCCAGAAGGAACTGGAAAAAAGTCCTTTTCAACTAAAACAATTGTTAATAACTTCCTCCCTTCCCAGGGAAGCAGTGAATCAGCAGTCTTATCATGATGACTCCTCTCTGTTAGACTTGTTCTTTGAATCAATCTTAGAAAGGATATCTTATTTCCCAGTGGTGAAGCAGGAAATTGGAAGGAATTTGAAATAGGGGATAAGGTAGGACAGCTGTCAGAACCGTGGCTCACTGTTCCTAGGCATAGAGCAAACTGATCTCAAGCTCTGATATAACTTGACCTGAATTTTTTCTTATTCTGGGTCTATTCTATCTACGTGAGCTCATTTTGAAAAAGTTCTGTGTGTCTTGAGAAGTTATTTCCACCACCTTTGCAGGTGTAAAAAGCACTTTTAGCTATAGTTCATGACTGGATTTTGACAGTTCTATAACAGTAATTAAAATGTCGCTCCTCAATTCAAAAACCTTCATTGCTCCTACATTGTCTATTGAATAGTACATAAAATGCTTGACTGTGACACTCAAGGCCCTTTACAGTTTTGCCCTCTTGCGTAGCCTTGTCTGATACTGTTGTGTATTCTGTATTCCACTCAAATTGGTCTATTTTCTATCCTTCATTTTCATTCTGAGGATTCCTGATCTTCTAGTTCTCTGTCTTTACTAATACACAGTTTTGCCTGCCTGAAATGGATGCCTCCTCTCATCTCTGTCTGTTGAAGTCTCTTCCTCCCTTCAAAGCCCAACCAAGGTCTCACCATACCCAATAAGTCTTCCTGGCTTCCCTTCCTTCTCAAAGTGACTTTTTTTTTTTTAACATTTTGATTTTCTCCTTGATTCCATAGTGTTGTATTTCTTTGTGTCTTCTCTCCTGTCCCTTGCTCCCGACCAGAAAGTTCACTGAATTTATTTCTCCTTGAAAGCAAGGCCTATTTTTATGCAAGATGATGCCTTCCTTTATTACGGGCACAATTTTATTGGTAGAAAGGGGGTAGAAGGCTGGCATGAGAAACACTGAAAAAGAAAATACTTTCTCAAGGCAAAGATGGCAAAGCATCATGTCTGAGTTCCATTAGACCACTATGAGGAATTTGAGACCAGTAGTTCCAAAGTCCTGATACCCAGAACTGTTTGGAGACTATGGGATAATCGTGTGTTGCCTAGTTGTGGCTTAGCTCACAGAAGTTTGAGGTTTCCCTATAACATAGAGGTGAATTGTTTCACATAAAGGGCTCTGCTTTGGCAAGTAAATTGGTCGCGATCAGACATTCTAATTGAGAGAGTCTGAGATGAGCCAGGTCCAACAGGCAACCTTAGAGCTAGGTCACAGTAAGACCTCAGGCCTACACTGCCATCCATCAACTCCTTGGAAAAGCTTATTGGAGGTAAAAGCTCTGCTACTTTGAAAAACCCATTGAAAGAGAAAGCTTCTACCTTACTTTTTCCAGCACAAAGGCTCTGCCATCTACTGCCTGAAAAGTGGAAACCCTTCAGACTCCAGCCCAGGAGGCTGACCTTGAAAGGCTCTGCAATCCAAGATGAAAGTTCTCTTTTGCTGAAAAAGCTTAGCACTGCCTAAGAAGCCCAGAACAGGAGTATCCCTGACATAGCAAGAGAGGGGGGAGACCCCATGCACCTTGTGCTACATATTGTCCCTAAAGAAAATCAAAGACATCAAAGACCATATTCCAAAGTTGTGAGTTGCCCTGGACAGGTGTGCCTTACTTCTTGGCTTCCTTGCTATGGTTCTGTAAGTTTGTTCCCATTCTCTTCTGTGGACCTATGGGCATTGGTGGGAGGTTCATGGGTGGAATGTTATGTTATATTTAATCTTGCATTGCCTTCTGTTTAGTAAATGTGTCTGATTAACAGTTAATGGTAAAAAAAAAAATTAAAAATAGAGTTAATGTTGTCATCTTTGTTGATTTGTGAAATGGGAAGCACACCTATGGATGCTTGGCAACTGTGGTTGTGCATAGTAGAATTATTGCTCCCCCACATAAGGGTTACCTCCTAAGACCTTGAGAGTAAGTTGTAGCAATATGGACACTCACTCTAAGAACCCAGGCTGGGGCGGAGCCAAGATGGCGGAGTAGAAGGACACACGTTTACGAGCTCCGAAACCAAAGCCCATAGAATTAATGTAAAAAGAGTCCCCCATAACTTAATACAAGGTGTGCAGAAACGGAGTGGAAGAGATTTCCGTTCCAGGGAGCCCTGGAGACCCGTCCCCAGGGTCCGTCGCACCCCGGAAAGTGGACCCCACCCCCAGCGCTGCCCTGGCCGAGGCCCCAGAGAAGCTGATCCGAGCAGGCTTCGGAGACGGAAGTTCCGGCAGCCGGGAAAGTCCCTCCACCCACAGAAGCTACAGGTCAGTGAGAAAGAAGGCCGGGCTGGAGGAGAGGGGGAGCAGGGTGTCTCCATGACTCGGGCCCCCTCGGGAGGAAGCGGCGGCGGCAGAGACGGGGGCAGGAAGTGGCGGAGGCAGAGGGGTGGGACACGGCTGAGGCAGCAGCGGACAGGGACTCAGGAATCCCCCAGCAGCAGGCAGGATCTTCATTACGGAAGATTCCTGCATAAAACCTGAGGGAGCTGAGCCTGGGAGACGGCCCTGCCCCCACCCCGCTCTATTACTGAAGGCTTCTGCTTAAAGCCCCCGAGGGAACTGAGCTTGGGAGGCGGGCCCCCCACCCCGCCCCCACCCGCTCCATTCCTGAAAGTCTCTACATAAAGCCCCTGAGGGATCTGAGCCTGGGAGGCGGCCCTGCCCCCACCCCAGCACCTGAACTAAAGCTCACTGATTGACAGCCGGCAGGAGGAAAGCCCATTTAAATCTCAGAGGCCAAGCACTAGCTGGGCAGATCCAGGCGGGGGTGGAAAGGAATCTCAGAAGTCAAGTAACTGGCTGGGAAAATGCCTAGAAAAGGGAAGAAAAATAAGACTTTAGAGAGTTTTTTTTCCAACAAATGCAAATGATCCCGACCTTCGGATCTGATGGCGAGGACGTATCCTTGCCATGAGGGAAAGACGTGGAGGGCGGGGCCTCAGTACCCCAGACACCCCAGGGGGGTGGCAGGTGGGCTCAGGCCCTGGAAGAGCTCAAAAAGGATTTTGAAAAGCAAGTTAGACAGGTAGAGGAAAAACTGGGAAGAGAAATGTCAGAGATGCAAGAAAAGTATGAAAAACGGGTCAATACCTTGGTAAAGGAGACCCAAAAAATGCTGAGGAAATTAACACCTTGAAAAATAGGCTCACTCAATTGGCAAAGGAGGTTCAAAAGCCAATGAGGAGAAGAATGCTTTCAAAAGCAGAATGAGCCAAATGGAAAAAGAGGTTCAAAAGCTCACTGAATTTAATAGTTCTCTCAAAATTAGAATGGAACAGATGGAGTCTAATGACTTTATGAGAAACCAAGAAATCACCAAACAAAACCAAAAGGATGAAAAAATGGAAGAGAATGTGAAATATCTCATGGGAAAAACAACTGACCTGGAAAATAGATCCAGGAGAGACAATTTAAAAATTATGGGACTACCTGAAAGTCATGATCAAAAAAAGAGCCTAGACATCATCTTCCATGAAATTATCAAGGAAAACTGCCCTGACATTCTAGAACCAGAGGGCAAAATAAGTATTGAAAGAATCCATCGATCACCACCTGAAAGAGATCCAAAAAGAGAAACTCCTAGGAACATTGTGGCCAAATTCCAGAACTCCCAGCTCAAGGAAAAAATCTTGCAAGCAGCTAGAAAGAAACAATTCCAGTACTGTGGAAATACAGTCAGGATAACCCAAGATCTAGCAGCTTCTACATTAAGGGATCGAAGGGCATGGAATAGGATATTCCAGAAGTCAAAGAAACTAGGACTCAAACCAAGAATCACCTACCCAGCTAAACTGAGTATAATACTTCAAGGGAAAATATGGTCTTTCAATGAAACAGAGGACTTTCAATCATTCTTGATGAAAAGACCAGAGCTGAAAAGAAAATTTGACTTCCAAACACAAGAATGAGAAGAAGCATGAAAAAGGAAACAGCAAAGAGAAGTCTTAAGGGACTTACCAGAAGTGAACTGTTTACATTCATACAGGGAAAGACAATATTTCTAACTCTTAAAACTTTTCAGTATCTGGGTAGTTGGTGGGACCACACATACACATGTACACGCATGCGCACACATACATACATGCACACACATACAGAGATAGAGAGCACAGATTGAACTGAATAGGATGGGACCATACCTTAAAAGAAACTAAGGTAAATGGTGAGAGAGAAATGTAGGGGGAGGGAAGAGAGGGAAAGGGAAGGGGGTAACTATATGTCATTTAAGAGGCAGGTAGTTTTTCTTAGTGGAGGGAAAAAGAGGAGAGCTGAGAAAAAAGAAAAAAACAAGAAGTTTACCCTCATCACATTTGACTAAACGAAGGAGTGAAATGCACACTCATTTTGGTATGAAAACCTATCTTACAGTATAAGAAAGTGGGGGAGAAGGAGGCAAGGGGGGGATGATGGAGGGGAGGGCAAAGGGAGGAGGGAGCAATTTGAAGTCAACACCTGGGGAGGGACAGGATCAAGAGACAGAAGAGAAACAATGAGGGGCAGGTTAGGAGGGATGGTAATCCAGTTAATCTTACACAACACGACTATCAGGAAGGTCATTTGCAAAGCTACACAGATATGGCCTATATTGAATTGCCTGCCGTCCCAAAGGGAATGGGTGGGGAGGGAGGGATGAGGAGAATTTGGAACTCAAAGTTTTAGGAACAATTGTTTAGTATTGTTGTTGCAACTAGGAAAGAAGACATACAGTTAATGAGGAATAGAAAGTCATCTGGCCCTACAGGAGAAAAGAGAAGATGGAGACAAGAGAAGGGAGGGATGACAGAAGAGAGGACAGATTGGAGATAGGGAAAATTAGATTGCTTGGGGTATTGGGGTGGGGGAGGCGATAAAAGGGGAGAAAATTTGGAACCCAAAAATTTGTGAAAATGAATGTAAAAAATTAAATAAATAAATAAAATTAAAAGGGAAAAAAAAAAAAAGAACCCAGGCTGACTTATATAGCCAGACTAGAGAAAGAAAAAGAAAAAACAGAAGGAGGTACCACAAATGCATAACATTTATATCACCAGTATATAGCATATTATCTTATACATGGTAGATAATTAATTATTTATTGACTTTTGAGAGACATCAAGTATAGTAGAAAGCACCCTAGATTTGTTGCCAAAGGTCTTGGGTTTGAATCCTAACTCAGTGATTCACTGACTGTGTAACCTTAGAAAAGTCATTTTGTATTCTTTGTTTCCCAGTTTCTTGCTTTGCTTTCCAGCTCCAGGGCCTATGAATTCCTAAAGAAACTGAAGTCAACACTTATTTTTGAAGCAACATGCGCTTGACACTGTAGGGGTTTCAACAAGGAGGTCTTGAAGAAGTTTATAATCTTGTTAGGGGCAAAGACACAAAACAGTAAAATGACAGAACAGAACCGGATTTAGTTTAGTCGTCCAGACAGCAAGTATTATAGAGACAGAGAGAAGGGAGAGATTACTGCGGGCTGAGATAGTGGAGAAAAGCTTCATGGGAATGGGATTAAAAATCTTTCTTCAGTTTTCTCTGCTCTTTCTTACCTCCATCCCTGCCCCTTTTAAACATTCCTAGACTAGTACAGTCTTTGCAATACCAAAGAGCAGTGATCTCTAGACACTCAGAGGATTGATGTCATTCCATCTTTCAGACCCTCAGTTTCCCCTTCCGTCAAATAGTGAGATCAGATTAGATGATCTCTAAGGCTGTTTTCCTAGCTTTAACATTCCAATACTCTTAAAATTTAGGTTGCACCCCCCTTGCTTCATCTCCAGATTGCTCCCACAGACGTTTCCACTCTCTAATTTCAATCTTTCCCTGTCCACTGGTTCCTTCCCTGTTGCTGACAAATATGGTCAGATTCTTCCCATCCTTTAAAATGAAATAAAAAAATAAAAAAGCCTCACTTGAGCTTACCATTTCCTCAAGCTATCATCCTATACCTTTCCTCCCTTTCACAATCAAAATCCTAGAAAAAGTTGTTTATGCTCATTGCCTCTCCTTCCTTCTTAGTTTTCAGTCCACTATGTTTTGGCTTCCAGCCTTTGTTCTTTCCAAATCTTAGGGTCATTTTTTCCCCAGTCCTCATCTTTCTTGAGTTTTCCGCATCATAACACTGTGATGATTGTCTTCTCTAGGTTTTTAGTCTTCCTCTCACCTGTCTGACCAGTTCTCCTCCATCTCCTTTGTTTACCTCATCATTTATATCACACCTGTATCTGTGGGTGATGTCAAGACTCTGCCCTGGGCCCCCTCTTCTCCCTCTCCCTGTACCATCACTTGGTGACGTAATCAGTCAGTTGATTGATAATTTATCATTTCTTTGTATTTGACCCCCTCCCCAGATCTATATATCCATCCCTAATCTCTCTCTTGAACTCCAGTTCAGCATCATCTTCAACATTTTCCCTCGAATGTCCCATAGGCATTAGTACAACTAAAACGAATTTATTATCTTTTCCTTTTTTCAAACCCTTACTTTTTTTTTTTCAGGAAGCTGGGGTTAAGTGACTTGCCCAGGGTCAGTTAGTAAGTGTCCAAAGACTGGATTTAAACTCAGACCTTCCTGACTCTGGGGCTCATGCTCTATCCACTGTACCACCTAGTTGCCCCCAAACCCATATTTATTCCAAAATTCTCCTTTTGTCAGGGGTGCCACCTAGGTTTGCAATCCTTGTCATCTCTGACTCCTCACTTTCTCTTCTGACACTGATACCAGTCTGGTACAGACCTTCTTCACCCTACTCCTGAACCATTGCAATAGCCTGATCATTGTCTCCCAGCCACATCTCTGCCCATTCCACTCCACCAGAGAATCACCATCAAAAGTGATCTTCCCGAAAGAGGTATTGACTGTGTCACCCCCGGCCTTACTCAGTAAATTCCAGTGCCTTTCTATCACCTCTAGGATCAAATATAAAACCTATTTGCCACACACATCCCTTGCTCTCCATGCCACTGATGCAGTGTTTTTACTTTGCCCCCCTCCATCTCCTGACTGGGCTTCTTCATTGGCTCCATCCCTTGCCTGGAATGTTCTCCATTTTCTCTGCCTTCTGGTTTTTTTCAAGTCTCAGCTAAAATCTCACCCTCTATTTGAAGCCTTTCCTCATTCTCCTTAAGTCTTGATGCCCTCCCTCTGATGATTATTTCCACTTCATCCTGTGTACAGCTTGATTATACATAGTTGTTTACATGTTTTCTCCGCATTAGACTGTGAGTTCCTTAAGAAAAGGAACTTTTACCTTTCTTTGTATTCCTGATGTTTAGCACAGTGCCTGACACATAGATGATGCTTAATAAATATTTATTGACAGAGCTGAGATATCCAGATAGTTGTCAAGTCTCATTGATTCTACCCCCAAAATATCTTTCTCATATATTCCACTTATATGACTACCACACTAGTTCATACCCTTATCACTTCACTCCTAAACTGTTGCAGTAATCTCCTAGTTGATCTCCCTGCCTTCAGTCTTTCTTCATTCCATTTTCTTCTCCACACAATCACTAACAGTGATTTTCCTAAAGCACAGTCCTAACCATGTCACCTTTCTCCTCAGTAAATTCCAGTGACTTTCTGTTGCTTCTGCAATCATGTATAGACTCCTATGTTTAGCTTTTAAAGCCCTTCACAATATGGCTTCATGCTACCTTTTCAGCCTTATTATTCCTGACTCCCTTTATACCCTTATAATGGGAGTTAAAAATCTTCCCTGCCCATTAATAGGCTTCAAGTGGGGCTATTAAGGGAAGCTTGATTAGAGGAGATTTGTTTAGTATGAAGGCCCACACCTTTTGTTAATTGCTAATGGGGCACTGGGTCAGGAGGGTCTTCCCTCTACCCCCCAAAGTATATATATATTCTGAAGTGAGGTTTTGCTTTGAGACTCAAATCATTGGAAGAGTGTTTGTGTGATTAGGCCAGGCAAGACTCTGGGTAGCCATTAAGCAGCCACCCCCGCCTTGAAAAACCCAGATGTTGGTGCTTCTTGCTCTGGTGACCATGTATGTATTGTCTATGGTCAGACACTTGGAAGCCTTGTCTGTTGGTCTTTGTGCTTATAATTTCTGTTTGTATTTTCTCTGAAGTTCAGGGTGCTGACTTTTTCCCCTAATTAAGTGAATGATATATTTGCTTGATTAAAATCAGATTGTTTACCCCTTTTAAGGTTGCTTTCCTTAGAAAAGCAGATCTAAGAACCTGTACAGCAGGCCCTCATGTGTATGCCATGGTGCTTGCTATTACAACACTCTGATTCAGTTTCCGACTGGTCATCAATCACGAATTTCTGTGCCTTTGCTGAGAGGCTGCCCTTGGCTATCCCAGCTCCCAACCTCATACCTGGAATGCATTCCCCCTTCCCCTCTGCCTCTTAAAATCCTTAGTTCCTTCAAAACTCAGTTCAAATGCCACATTTTACATAGGGTCTTTCCTGATCACCTTATGAGCTAGTACCTTCCCCCCCCACCACTGTAAAAACCCTTATATTTATTTTGTTTATATTTTGCATATAATTATATGCGTACATATTGTCTCCTTTCAGAGAACATAAGTTTCTTGAGATCAGACTGTTTCACTGTTGTTGGATTTTTTTATTGTATCCCAAGCCCAACTTTTGGCAAGTGATTAATAAATATCTATATACTCTGTGAGCCAGTGACACCATCTTTCTTTCTGTTCCTTTCACATGACTTTCTCCTTTTCACTGGCTATCCCCGAAGCCCAGAATTCTCTTCCTTCTCACCCCGTGACAAATCCCACTTTGAACAGGAGGCCTTTCTGGGTCCATCCTGCTCCTGGTAGTTCCTTTCCTCAGAGATTACATTCCATTTTCATGGTTTGTATCTGTCTCCCCCATTAGAGTGCCCTTTCTTCAGGGAAGGGAATATGTTTTTGCCCCTCTTTGTAGTGCATGGCACAGAGTAAGCACTTAATAGATGTTAGTTTACTTACTGGTTGATTGCTAGGAAATGGAAAAATGCAATACAAGATGTGTAGAGGGAAGTTATTTAGGGATGTGCCAGTGACTTTGAGGGACCCCCTCCCACCTGGAGCTTTTACCCCTATTATGTGGGATCCTAGAAGCAAGTCCTAGAGTTTGAATTTCATTCTTAGATTTTATCCAGGTGATTGGGATGGTTTGATTCATCTCCCCTTGACCCTTTTAATGTAATTGACTTGGAGGTTAGGGAAGAGGAGGGAGTGCCCTGCCTGGCATGGGTCTTTCTAGGACACTCCCCTTCCCCATACTCCTTGGGTTGTTCTGAAAAAGCAGCACTCTCTTGGAGTCTCCCAAACAAAGAACTAACTGTTGGCTCCAGAGAAGAGAGAAGGAAATTCACACGCCCCTCTTTCTTTCTTTGGAGGGGTGGGGAATTATGGATGTAGAAAGTTAACGTATTGTAGGGTGTAGCTGCTGTGTGGGTTGGTTTTTGCTTAATAACTTTTCCTTTGTTAAAAGGAAAGGCTGGGGTGGAGGTGGGGGGGGTGGTGGCTGGAACTTACATCTGGAAATGACCACGCTGTAAAAACAAAAGGCATCAATTTAAAGGCTAATAGAAAACAAATAGCCAACTGAACTATGAGTAAACTCTCTTGGGGCAGTGGTCCTTGGATTCAAGGGCCCTTTTAGTCCTAACCTACATCTCCAAAGCTGCCATGTAACTTCAGGGTCCTGGATCAGGTGAGTCTTCATTACTAAAATGGGAGTTATGGTACCAGCATTATGAACATCACAGGGCTATGAAGAAGGCAGTACAGAATTCTGAGGGGCTGCTGTTTATTGTCGCCACCATGGCAGTCTCTTGGGGCACCTCCCACACTCCTTTGTTTCCTTGCCCTTGACCTCTGGTGGCTTCTGGATGGAGAGGAAGAAATAAAGGGCTTCCTTGGATTAAAATGTTGCTCCCCTATCGTGATTGATCTCATAGTCAAAATTTGGAGTTATTATAAAATCAGAGATTTAGAAACGAAAAGAACTTTAGAGGCTGAGCTGAAGACCCTCATTTTACAAATGACTTGTCCAAGGCAACCTAGGTAGTAAATGTCATAGAATTTGAACCCAGGTTGTCTGATTCCAAGGCCAGGGTTATTTCTATTGTCTTTCATTTGTTTCCTCAGGGAAAGGGAGGCCTGGCTAAAACTTTTAAGGACTGGATGTGCTTGGTGGCATGTTTTTTTTCAGTAACTAGTTGTGATCTTTCCTATGTATTTTTGGCTCTTTGGGCACCAATCTACTTTCCATACTCTTTTCTCCAAATAGCTTCAGGAAATTGGGAGTAGTCATTTGGTTGTTTTTATTTTTCCTTCAAAAAATTTTTGGACTTTTTTTCTCTCAAAAATCACCTACTTGCTGATTCCGCTTCAACTTTTCAGTAACTCTCTATTACCTATGGAATAAAATTCAGATTCTTTATTCTAACTGATATCCATGGTTCTCCACAATATGACCCCTTCATAGCAAGGTGTGCAAATTAGGTAGGATGAAGGAAAATGATTAAACTTATTGGCATACACAATTCACTTTGTCGTTTTTGCATCTTTAAAGAATTTTAATGTCGCTTGTTTTACACAATTTATCACTGAGTTCACAAGATTTTGACACATTCTTTAATATGTCATGAGACCACACTTTTATCCCATTGGATATAAATCCTACTTTTGATGAATAGTTAATTCTTCCAAGTCTAGGCTTAATTTTAATTCATAGGTTTTCAGTAGACTTTAAATGAGGTGAATTTCCAGGTAATTGAATCATGTTTATCTCCTCTCTTGAATAAGTTTCTTAACTTTTTGTGATATGTGGCAAGGTCATTTACAATATTCCATTTACACCTGGGAATTTTTATAATTCTACTTCTCAGTATGTCCAACATATTTATGCAAGTTTCTTCCATTGGGATAAGACTTCCAGACTCATTAGAAGTTTAAAAAAAATTCCCCAGATATTTTTTGAGGTAAATATTTTACCATTTAACAAAGATTCTTAGGTCTTAGAGGCTTACCTAGATTTCTTCTGGTGATAATTTTGATATAATCTTGAGTGAGAAATTGGTTTTCATTCATTGAAATTACCTTTTTCTAATCTCCATTGCTCTAGTCTTTGTAGTATTTTTTCTTCATAGCAACCGTTATAGCTATTCTTTTGTTTTGTTTTACTATTCTTCTAACTTGGAGAAGACCCTTCCAAATGACAGTTCCTTTGAAGTTCTTTTCTTGTTTTCTGAGAATTAGGCTATTTTTCAGCAGTGGTCTGTCAGCCTTGGCCTTGGTTTTCATTTTGGAGCATACTTTCTTATGTACTTTGGTGTAACTGATCCTATTTTCTTGTAGGTTTCAGTGATACTAGAAATACTTGACTTTCCCCACAGCAACAAGTAATATCACCAAAAGTCATTGAAATGTACTTTTTAAGAACTACAACTATTTCATGTGTTCTTGGAGTAATACCCATCCTTTAAAACCACAGAATTGAGAGAGAGAGAGAGAGAGAGAGAGAAAGGAAGAAGAAGAATTAAAGTCGTGTATATGATAGGAAATCCAGCCCTGTGTCTAGAGAACCAACTAAATGTATTAAAAACAGCTCAGTATGGTTTCAGCTGGTCAAAGTCAGAAGTTCTGAGTAACCATAGTCTGAGTTGCACATATACATGACCCCTGTTATCACAAAATGAAACCATTATCATAGTTAATGGCTTTTCCCAAGTATTTGCACACCACTCCACCTTTCCAGACTTATATTATTTCCGTCCAGGTTTTCTGCACGTCAGCCAGACTGGTAGCTCTCTGCACCACCTTCCCAAGTCATTCCCCCCAAAGCATATACTTTCAGAGTGACTAAGTGTAGTAAAAAAAAAACAATGGATTTGAAGTGGGAAAATTGGGTTCAAATTCCGACTTTACTACCTGTGTGGCTTTGGAAAAGTCGAAATCTCCTTGATCTTCCATTTCTTCACCTTTAAAATAAGAGGCTTGAACTAGATAGATGCTACTATAGACTCTTCTAGTTCTAAATCTGTGGTCCTCCCACTCTTCACTTTTTGAATTCCTACTCGTCCAGCCCAGCTCCAATGTTACCTTTTCAATGAAGCTTTCCCTCACCTAAATACCCTACTCCAGAAACTGCCTTTCCCCTCAGTCCCCATTTTTTATTTTGTAATTCTCTATCTTTTGGTCTGATTTTTTCATTGCTCCCTATAAACTTCTTGAGAAAAAAGACTCATGTGAATTTTGTATCTGCTTCATCAGTCCTTTGCATGAGATAGGCATTTAATATATTTTTGTTTTGTTTCATTCTTCAGATCATAGATTTACAGCTGAAAAGCCATCTATCTAGCTCTAACTCTTCCTTTTCAGATGAGAAAACTATAGCTCAGAGAGTTTAAGGCACTTGCCTAGGTCAAACCCAGATCTTCTTGACTCTGTCCAGCATATTCTCTTATACCACACTGTGTGTCTGTCTGTCTCCATCTCTAGACTCATCCTGATTCTAAGCTGAGCCAGTGACCCTGTCCTGAGATCCAGTTTATGCTCTGCTGTGCCCACATTCTTAGCCTTACTGTGAGCATTATGGATTCTACCTCTGGCCTCTCCATATTTTATTTGACAGAGGAAGATATGCCTTGCCATGTTTGTTTCTTAGTCTCATCCTGCTGTCTTTACCTGACTCTTTTAGTTTCTTTGAGATTCTCTAACCAGATCTAGTCATCAGAGAGACATTTATTCCAACCACTGCCAGGCTGAGAATCTCCGATATACTGTCACACAACAAGCTTTAGTGTACTTCTGTTGAGTGGGGAATCTGACCAGACAGATCATGCTGTTTCTGGTAATGGATTAAGTTTCCCCTCTCTTGTTTTATTACTTAGAGTTGCTATTATATATCATTTCTGGCCTGAGCTCTACCATTGTATAGGTATGAGGATTCTCTTCTATTCTATGTAGTCTTGTGCTGATCCTGGGGACAAGAGGGTGGGCCTCAAAGCATAAGCCTGATTCATGATAGATAGATCCAACGAGATAATTGTAAAATGCTTATTATTAGCACAGTGCCTGGAAATATATTAGGTACTTAATAATTGCTTGTTCCCTCCCTAGATAGCATCATATTCAAATATAGAGGATGATACATGTTATTAGAATAATAATTATTTGTAGTTATCTGCATCTAACTATGAATTTCTTTGTATTGTGCTGGATGGGATGATGAAGCAGTCACATCATGCAGTGAAGAGTTTCTATTTGGCACCTGAGTACCTCAGTTAATAACCTGGTTCTTGTGCTTACTGGCTGTGTAGCTGAATTATATCACCTATCTGGGCTTCGGGTTCCTTATCTATAAAATGAGGGGTTTAGAATAGTTCAACTCTAGAGTTTCTTCTACTAAAAATCATGAGCTTTGATGTGCTTTGATAGTTTGAGTATAGGTGTCCAAAGTTGATGAGAGTAGGGGTTAGGATAGTTTGGTAATGTGGGTGGGTAGGTATGTTAGAACAGCTGTGAATGGGTCTGAGACTCAAGGGAGAAGAGGCCCTTGTTTCTTTCTCCTTTTATTTTTTTGGCACTATTTCTGTATAAGAGCAATCAAGTGCTATGTCTCATCTGTGTCTTTTAGTTTACTTTGAACTCCCTATACTCCAGCTGCTTATTTCTTCTTCATTGTTTCCTTATTGCACTGAAAGCAAGTAGATACAGTAACCATCAGGTTTCCATAGGGGAATACGTTGTATCTTCTATTTCTCTACAGAAGCGATTGGCAGACTACAGTGGAGGGCCAAATCATATCCTCTGCCTACATTGACTTAAGAATGGTTTTTATGTTTTAAAATATAAAACTTTATTTTAAAATGTAAAGTGCAGATAAAGTTTTTAATATTTTAAAATGTAAAAGCCACTTTTAACTTAGGCTGTACAAAAATAAATAGCAGATTAATCCCCACCCCACAACATGGAATCCAAAGCTCAAAGTGATGGGATGGTGGATGCCCTCGGAAATCTCTGTTTTTCTGGTCCAGACTTATGATTTCATTGCTATATGGCGCTCCTGATGAGGAAACTCCCTTATCAGTAAACTCCAAGGGTATAATTTATAGTTTTAAAGAATTGTCTGGGGCGCTGAGAGAAGGTATGACTTGACTAGGGTTTTGTCCGAAGTCAGACTTGAACTCAGATCTCCCTGACGTGAAGCCAGCTCTCTGTCCACTAGACCAGGTTGCCTCTGTCCTCTGTTACCCCTGCCTGGAGTGCATTCCCCTTTCCCTTCTCTTTGTAGGAGTCCTACCCATCCTCCAAAGCCCACTTCAGATCCTTCTTCTTTGAAACATTTACTGACAAACCCAGCCAAGAATGAATAGTCATTCTTCTTGGCCCCTAAAAGACTTGATTTCTGTAGTTCTTATCTGAGACTTTACTATTGTTTACATTTTTATATATTAGGCTGTTCATGATATTCTTTCCTTTGTTTCATGAATTTTTGCAAAAAATGGCCTAAAAAAACTACATTAGTGGAATGTATGATCAGAAAGGAGGTGGGCTGACCTTGTGGCAAGAATTAGGGGTGACTGATAGGAAGACAGAGTGCTTTAATGGTACCCACAAAATGGAAAAGGATCCAGTGGGATGCCTTCTGTGTGGTGGGTATTTCTCTTGTGAAGGATCACTAGGAGGTCATGAATCAGAATAGTATATGATGAGATGACATGGTTGGATTGACATCTGTATCAGGGGGAAAAGTAGTACCATTGATGAGATAACAGATCTGTTGAAGAGTGTTGGTTTAGTAGAACCAACACCAGATTTGGCTTTCCCCTATTCACCACCTTGGAGAAGCTCTTCTGGGCTCCAGCTTCCTCATATATAAAATGAAGAGATGGGACTAGGACCCTTTCCAGCTTTAAAATCTATGGGCCATCTCCCCAGTTAGATTGTAAATCACCTGAGAGCAATTGCTGTGTCTTTATACCTTTATGTAAAGATATCGTCATTTAGTTGAGAGTACTAGACTTGAGTATAATATAGATGTACATATGCTATAACTACTTAGTTATATACTTTAACCTTAAGTAAATCCTTTATCTCTCTGAACCTTAGCTTCCTCATCTCTACAGTGGAAAAAAATATTCGTACTCCTGCCTTGCAAGGCATCGTGAGGAAAGTGTTGTTGTGAACTGTTAAATGATAAATAAATGAGTTATTTTCTATTGTTGTTATGAGTCAACAAGCATTAATTAAATGCCTTCTATCTGCCATGTACTGGGGTAAAGCTCTGGGTTTTACAAAGATAAATAGGAAGCAGTCTCTGCCCTCAGGAAGCTTATATTCTGTTGGAGAAACCAGCATGTATACATATACACAAGACACCTACAAAGCAGATACAACATAACCTTAGATGGCAAGTCACTAGCTATGCAAGGGATGAGGAAAGGTCTTAATTAAATCAATTAATTAAGCTTAATTTAAATCTTGAAGGGAATCAGGGATTCCAAGAGGCAGAGGTAAGGAAAGACAACATTTCAGACATTGAGAGGAGCCTGTTCAAAAGTATGGCAATGAGATGGGTATGAGGAGCAGCATGGAGGACTGTATGGCTGAACCACAGCATACATGGAAGGAAGTAATATGTAGAGAGATTAGGGAGGCACGAGAGGGTTGTGTTATAAAGAGCTTTAAAAAGAAGTTGATTTAATCCTAGAGGTCATAGGAAACCACTGAAGCTTGATATCATTAAACTTCATTGTATCAGGTGAAATTGATAGTGTTCTGTGTACAGTATTTGTTCCCAACTTGGGGGCCCTTCCAGCATTAACATTATTTTGAGCTGCTTTATTCAAAATTCTTCATTCAGGTATGGTATATGCACATCAATTTTTAGTTAACCAAAACATTTGATTAGACAAATAACCCATTCTCTATTAAATAATCTGGATAAATGAGAATGTCTGTTTATCATTATTATTAGCTCCTAAAGGTCAAGGACCAAGGACTCTATAGTGTAATTCTTCACCTTACTACTTGTGTGACCATCATCAAGAAGTCACTTTGTGTGTCACTTTCCTTCTCAGTAAAATGGGGGGATTGGATTATATCTACAATGCTCTCATATCCATTCATCCCAGTTTGTAGCACAGTGCCTATCCTAATTAGGCACTTAGTAAATTCTTGATTGGTCTTCTGATTGTGGACTTCATAGTACTAATATAAGAGGAGGAGATTCTTTTCCCTAATCTTAAATATTAAGCTTTTCTCTTTGGACTCTAGTAGCCTTTGTGAAGACTAGCTAAGGGACTCCCTCAGATTCCTTCAGTGCTTTCACTGCCATTTTTCCTAGAAAGCTGGCTTTCAGGTTGGTTTCAGGCAGATAGAACAAGCCAGCTGCCAGTATCTTTTCTTGCCATTTAAAATTTCCCCGTCAGCCTTACCGGGGCCAGATGTGTGAGGAAGAAACTATGACCCGAGTTGGCAAGAGGAGGCTGGAGTGCTTTGCTGTTTGGGAGGGATCGTCATCCTGCCCAGCATTTTCCGAAGTTTAAATTTCTCAACCTGGAAAGCACAGACCTTCGGGTTGGCCTGTCCTGTTTCTGGGAATTGCTCCTCTGGGCCAGAGCCCTCTGGACTCTAGTAGTTTAATCAGAAAAACATTGGGAGTGGGGGGCACCTATCTTCATTTATTCATTAGGGGTTTGCAAGTTTAATAGAGAATTTATTAATCTATTAAGATAAAGCTACTTATTAAGAGAATTTATTTAACAAGCCAGTCTCTACCCTCAAGGAACTTATATTCTCATGGGAGATGGCATACCAACAGGAGAGCTGGAAAGGGTATAAGGAAGGTGCCATCCAGGAAAGGCCACTGGTAAGCAAGTGAGAAGTCCTGGGGATCTGGGAGAGAAGTTAGCCCTTTAGGCAGGCCAGGTACTCATCAGTCAGAAGAAAGGGCCTCAGAGCAGAGGCATCTCAAGGGTGAGAAGGGTGAGGATGTGGAGACAGGTGTCTAGAGGATTCATGGAGTCGGTGGCTTTACCCTTATGCTGACTCCACTTTCAGTAGGTATAGCCAGGTAACATTGCTTCCCCGAGCCTGGTGGTTAGTGGGCAGACATTCACCTTCCTCCATTTGTAGTGGCTGGTTTAGCCTGGGAGGAACCCAGCTGCCCCTTGGTTATAGCATAGAGTGGAATAGAGAATTCTAAGGCACTGACCTAACATATATGTTGGGTCAGCTTATATATTGTGCAATAGAAGTCACTTCTACTCTTGAAGATTTATCTTTTCCTTCCATGGGATTTTTATCCTTCTCATTGTTTGTTAGCCTGGTTTAAAAAAAGGTCACCTGATGGTCCACTTCCTGGTGATATTCTCCACACTGTTGGCCTGGTCCCTAGAAGACAGACTCACAATCTGTCACCAGGCCAATGCTTTTACAGCTTGGTAGGACCTTCCTGAACTTGTGCTGCATAAGTATGGCTTTAGAGTTCAGGGTCATTTCCATGCCATCATGAGGCCATGGAAAATGTTTACTTGTTAAAATAGGCAGGGTGGTATACTGTCAAGATTCTTTGCTTTGTGCCTCAGTTTCTATATCTAAGTGGGAATCTGTGGTTTAATCTCCCTGTCTCCTAGGAAGAGGCCATTGTTCCCAACACTTATATCACCTCTGTTCCATACCCCTTAGCTACCAATATGAATAATTGAAAGTGAGTTATAAATACCAAAGAACCCAAGCAATTCCACAGACCCAAGAAAATTCAGTGATTAAGTCAAAACCAATCAATTTTCAGGAGTTAGTGTAAGTTCATAGATTTAGAGCCATGTGGCCCAACTCCCTCATTTTGAAGATGAAGAAACTGAAGCACAGAGGGATGATATGACTTTCCCAGGATCACCCAGGTAGGAAGTGACAGAGGTGAGATTTGAACCCAGGTCAACTGATCCGAAAACCAGTGCTCATGTATATTTTACAGTGCTGCCTCTCTGGCAAGTCCTGGTCATTCAGTTGTTCATTGTTTTGAGCCTTATTTCATATCCAATGGGCCAGGAAAAGAAGCTTTATAAAAACTGACATTTCTATAGCAATTGAAGGTTTGCAAAACACTTTACAAAGAATGCCAGTCATTTGCAAGACTGTTTGGCATGCATGAGTTCTTTCATATAACAAAGCACAATCTGTTTCTAGTTCCCTTGGCAGTTAATGACATTATTAAGTCATTCCAAGGGATTTTTTTTTTTTTATTCCCCAGATTCAGAGGGATGGGAGTGACTGACCCAGCAGTGGCTGAGAGGCAGCATGCTACAGAGGAATGAATATTGAACTTTGAACCATGGGACCTGGGTTCAGATTTCACCTTTGCCTTAATAAGTTTTGTGTGATCATGAGCCACCCCTTCTTGGCTTCACTTTACTCACTACAAATTGAGGGGGTTAGATCCAGTTCATCTTGAATGTCTCTTCTGGCACCATCTAGTTATTCAAGGGTTTGCTTTTCTTAACCAATTATATGACTGGGCCCTCTCCACAGAATGCTAATTGGCACAAGTCACAGGATTTCAGAATTTCAGCCATTAACACCCTAACGCAGCTCTGCAGAGCTCCTGCGAAACAGATAAGTTTCCTCATCGTATTCCATCCCAGTATTAGGTTTTCACTGAGTGTAACAGATGAGATAGCAAGGTGATATCCATTATCACCACCACCTTCAGCTGTCCTTCACTGAGTACCTGCCTTGTGTAGGGTAAGTCAGATGTTCTGTCTGACATCAGCCTATGTAAATATAAGGCACTGAGCCCAATCCCTAGGGTTTATTTAATTTAAAAGTGTTTTTTTAATTGGCCACAGTCCACCCCACCCCTCAGAAAGCATTTAATTTACCATAAGCATCTGATTTGACCCTGGTCTGGGGAGAAAAGAGCCTTAGATTAGAAGCTTTTGTCTTGGTGTTCCTGCTAGCTAGCTGTATGACCATGGGCAAAGCACTTCCCCTCTCCCAGACTAGTTTTCTTGATTGAAAAGTGAGGGGATTAGATTAAATCAGGAGTTCTTAACCTGAAGTGGTCCACACACTTCCCCCAAAAGGTGTAAGGGGTTTATGGATAGATTTTAGATGACCTATAAACTTGAAGAGGAAAAATTACTGAATATCATTGGTTTTCTTTCTAATTCTATTATTTTATTTTCTATCTTTAAGAGCATTATTCTGAGAAGGGGTCCCTTGACTTCATCAGATTGTCAAACGGGTCCCTGACACAGCCCTGTACTAGATGATCCGTGAGGTTTCTTCCAGCTGTGAAGGTCTTTGGTTATCTGATTAGGCCTAAGGATGTCACAAAATCAGCAAACATTTCTTCTCCTTCGGGAAAAAAAAATTGTTCTGTTTTTCAGCATGAGTATTGCTATACAGTGTTTCTAGTGGTAGTGGTAAGATGGGCTGTTTGGAAAGTGGAACAATAATAGGGTGTCATGGCTTACACACAAACACACGTTTGGGAATTATTGACCTATATAAACCAGATGCTGAGAAGCAAAAGATGCAGAGTCAGCAAATTTGAACCCAAGGGAGCCTAGAGTGTTCCTAAAGAGAAGTGAAGCAGTGTTTCCAGTTAATCAAGCCCACTGTGTTTGTCCAACTGGCCCATGCTCTCTGTCTGGTCCCACCAGATTTAGCCACTCCAGTTCCTTGCACTTGCAAGTCCATCAGAGCGCATGCCAGTGGAAAATGGGCCTGGGAAGCCTTCTGGTGGAACTGCCAAGCCTCCAGATTGTCAGGAAGATGGAGGTGGAACTTGTCCAACCATTACAGAGCTGTTGCCTGGAGCTGCCAATCATGAAGCCCCACCAAAGGAGGCTGTCCCTTGGAAGACAGAAAAATAGGCACCGGACTGAATCAGATCAACCTCAATCTATTCACATAAGGCACCAGCTACTGCCACGGTCCCAAGAGGAGCCTGGCACCCTGCAAGCAGAGAAGAGTGCCCAGGAGTGGAGTGGAAAGACACTGCCCAGGGGAGTCAAGAGGAGTGATTCTGAGAGCTTGCTCTGCCGTTAACTCAGAAGTCACAGATCCCGCTCCCTGGAATCACTTTCCTTATGCAACTAAATCAGCGGTGTCTAATCACACATTCCTATTGATTAAGGAAATTGAGCGTGCTCCCCAGTGTGTGAATATTTACTTATTTATATGCTATATAATAATGTGGCTAGCTAACATTTTATATAACTGTGTAAGGTTTGCCAAAAACTACGGATACTGTTGTCTCCTTTGATCCTCACAACAGCCCTGTAGAGTAGGTGCTGGCATTATCTTCATTTTACAGTGAGGAAACTGAGGCCAAGAAAGCTTAAGTGACTCGACTCCCAAGGTTACACAGTTAATAAGTATCTGAAGGCAGGATCTGAACTCGGGTCTTTCTGACTCTAGGTCCAACACTTTATTTGTTGTTCCACTAAGCTGCCTTGTGATAATAGATTAGATGGATAAATATGGATAACATAAAAGTCATTTTGTAAGTCTTTAAGACATATACATATGTGTATATATATATATCATTTATGTTGTGATACACATTTATATGTATACACACATATATGGAGAGAGAAGTTATCCATGTGTACATACACATAAATTGTTTAGTTGTGTTTGATCGTCTGTGACCCCATTTGGGGTTTTCTTGGCAAAGATACTGGAGTGGTTTATTATTTCCTTCTCTAGCTCATTTTATAGATGAGGAAACTTAGGCAAACAGGATTAAGTGACTTACCCAGGGTCATACATATAATAAGTGTCTGATGTCAGATTTAAACTCAAAAGATCAGTCTTCCAAACTCCAAGTGGTGCCTTATCCATTGTGCTACCTAGCTGCCTTGATTTTGTTTATGTGTATATGTATATCCACAAATACACATATACATACATACAAACATATATACATATTTACATATGTATGTATATGTGTTTATACACATACCTATATACCACTTAAAGACTTTTTGTATGTCATGTCATTTGATCCTCATAACTGCCCTGTGAGGTAGATGCTTTTATGATCATCCCCACTCTACAGATGAGGAAACTATGACTGAGTGAGGTTAAGTGACTTAACCCAGGTTTACAAAGCTGGTAAGTTTCTGAAGTAGGATTCAAACTCATATCTTTCTGATTCCAAGTCCAACACTCAATCCACTATTTTGTCCGGCTGTCTCCATATAGATATGTACATGCATCTCTAAACTAATAGTTAAATACATTATAAAACTTATACAAAAATGCAATTTTTAAAGACATGAGATTAAAGTGAACTAATGGTTGATCCTAAAATCATTATGGAAACACTGCTAGTTATCAAGTAGGGAAGTAACATGGTCAGGACTAATCTTTAGGAAAATCCCTTTGGTATCTCTGGGGTGGGGAAGTATTAGAGGTAGAGGGACCCATTAGGATGTGGTCCCAGTAGTCTAAGTGAGAGGAGATGAGGGCCTGGATTAGGGGGGTGGCTCTATGAGTAGAGAGGAAGAAATGGATATGAGAAATGTAGATAGAAACAATGAGATTTGGCACCTGATTGGGTGTGTGGGGTGAGGGAGAACATGGAGTCAAAGTTCTATGGAGATTGTGGTCCTATGGGACTGGAAGAGAGATAGTACCCTCACTACTAAAATATCTTCAGCTATTGAGTACTTTAAAGTTTTCAGAGAACTTTGCACATATATCTGGTTTGATCCTCACAGCAATCCTATGAGATAGGGGCTGTTATCTCCATTTTGCCAATGAGAAAACTGAGGCTCAGAGAAATTAAGGAATTGCCCTGGATCACACACCTGAAAAGTATCTGGAACAGAATTCAAACTGAGATCTTCCTGATTCCCTAGTCTTGGATTCTGTTCATTATAGTCTACTGCATCTCTTAACACATATTTCTTGCCCTCAGAGAGCTTACAGTGTAGTGAGAAAATAAGGCACAGGTTTATTAAAACCAGTGAATTTCTTATGTTTTACATGACCACTATACATTTATAACATATCAAGTTTCTTGCCTTCTCAGTGATGGATAAGAGGAGAGAGAGAAAGAATTTGGAACTCAAAATTTTATAAAACAAATGTTAAAAATTATTTTTACATGTAATTTTGGAAAAATAAAATACTAAATAAATAATTTTTTAAAATTACAATAGCTTAAAAAAAGACATCTAATTTCAAGCAGAATATTGCTGGGGCCAAATGAGTGGCATGGACATTAAGTGCCTAGCTGTGCCTGTTGTCCCATAGCTGCCATCCTGCACCTGGGATTTGAGCCCAAGTTTTCTGACTTCCAACTCAGTGCTTTTTGTGTGACATCATAAAGAGATCACTTGCCTAACAATGTTAGCTCCTCCTCTAAATCTGATTGGAAACCTTTTGGGATTGGCCCCAACTCCCTTTAAGTATCCTTTAACCCTTCACCTTCATATCTCCGTGCTTCAGTAGCACCCTCTTCCAGTCAGTATTCAGTAGGAGAAAGCTCCCTTTTATTCATAGACTTGAATCTCCCCAAAGTCGCAACTGGAACAGAAGGAGTAGGGCCCAGGGAGCCCCGTGCTCAAGAATCTTTTCTAGCCCCATCTTTCTTTTGTCCTAGTTTCACTTGATTATATTTCTTAAGCAGTAATTCCTAGGCCTTCCCAATCCACCCAGACAGCTGTGCAGAAGGCAAGTAATGACTTTTAGCCTTGCAGGCTCATTTGGCTAATTAATCTCAAAACAGCAGAACTTCAGAGTTAATATATGGGTGACAACATATGAGTCTTAAGAGAAATGAGTCTGAAGGGAAAAAATAGAACTGAGCTGAAAGGAAAAAAAGGTGTATTGGAAATGTGACTGGGGGGGCACCATCTTCAGAGAGAACCCTCTAAATGATAAATTCCCTCATCTCAAAGTGAGGGCAGCTAGATGGGGCATAGTGGATAGGGTGCCAGCCCAGGAAGCAAGAAGACCAGAGTTCAAATCCAGCCTCAGATACCTACTAGCTGTGTGACCCTGCATAAGTCACTTAACCCTATTTGCCTCAGTTTCCTCATCTGTAAAATGAGCCGGAGAATGAAATAGCAAACCATTCCATTATCTTTGCCAAGAAAACCCCAAATGGGGTCATGAAGAGTGAGACATGACTGAAATGACTCAACAACAGCCAAACCCCCAAGAGGTAAAAATGTCTTTCATTTGGTCATAGAAGTATTTAGAGCCTGAAGGAAGCTTGGAGGTTATTTTACTTAAACCGTTCATTTTACAATTGAAGATAATGAGGGCCAGAAGACTAAGTAACTTGCTGTGTCAATTTGGAATCAAGAAACCCTGGGTTCAAATTCTATTCCTGACACTTACCAGATGTTTAATTATTGGCAAGTTACTTAACCCCTCTGAACCTCTCTTTCTTTATCTGTAAAGTGGACAGAATTCTTTGTAGTGCCTTACCAAACAGGGCTATTGTGAGGATCCAGTGATATCATGGATATAAGCACTTTACAGACAACGCTCTCTAGAAATCAGTTATTATCATGGTTGTTGCCTAAGATCATGGCAGTTGGTGAGTAGCAGTCAGGGAATCCAAATCCATCAGTTTCTCCATCACAGCACACTTTTCTCCCTCCTCGTTATTTACATCGTCATCACTTCATATCTGTCCCTTCCCATTAATTTCCCTTGGAAATTCCATTACTGCCTCTCTGATGTTCTTGCTTGGCAGATGTGATATGAAAAAGCCATGGATTTTTAAGCCAGATGCCCAGTGTTCAAACCCTCATTCCACTGCTTATCACCTGTGACCTCAAGTCCCTTTCCCTTTATTTTCTCCTCCGCAGAATGGATGCAGTGATCTCTTAGTGCCCTCCCAGCTCTAAATCAATGATCTTAGATGGATGGATGAAGAGCCCCAGTGATATTCAGAACTCACAAGAGTGAGAGATGGTGGAGGTTCTGTTGAGGTTTAGGGGTGTTATGGGCTCCAAAATACTGACAGGTCAGGTCCTACTCGAATGAATTTGATACAAGCCTTAAAAGTCAAAGAAAAACAAAGTTTATTAAAGATTCGCCACCTTGGGTTGACTCTTAAGGAGCCTAAGCATTTGTAATGCTTCTATTCACAAGCAGGCCAGATAGAATCTCAGCTAGACAAGAGTCTGAGTGGGATTGAATCTGAGTGCTTTCATGGAGGCAAGATGGAACTTAAATACAAAAGACTGAGGGAAGCATCCAGGTGTTGCCAGGTAGTCTCGGTCCCAGGGGTTGTCTTGATCAAACCCTGGGAGGATCCTGAAGGGAGTGACCAGTAGTTCAGATGATCCACAATCCAGGCTGGGCTGCTTGGACTTCAAGAGAATGCTGAGTAGTTGGGAATATCAAAAGGATGCTAGGATCAAAGGAAGAGAATGCTAAGTGATGATTGGATAGGGAGTATCCTGGCTGGAAGAAATAGGAGGGGAACCCAAGGAGCCCCTCCCCACCCAGGTCAGACTTTCCAGGGCCCTTCAGAGAAATGTAACAAAAGCCCTCCTGATCCAAGGGGAAAAGGCCTTGGCTTGAGCCTGTACCCCATCAGTACCTCACTGGTGAGTTCTTCCTTGGCCCAGAAGAGGTAGATGGAGGCCAAAAAAAATGGGTAGTTTCACTGCATACAATTTGAGGAACTATGGCTTAAAAGCAGTTTGAGCAGAAGGCAGAATCCTGGAAGACAGTTGTCATAAATGCAAACTTAAAGCAGTCTCCCTCCATTGACTTGGAAGGTGGTAACATGCCTACAGTGAAGGCCTTGAAACCAGACAGAAAATTAAAACCTCTTTCCATGGCTGCCGGGGATCAAAATGTTAATTGCTTTAACATGTGAATAGTAACTCTCCCCTTCTGACATTCCCTTCTAATTAATACGACTAAGGAATTTCAAACTGCTTTTGCCAAACCTAGAAATCCCATGGAATGGATATGAAAAATAGAATAAATAAAATGGAATTGCTAGACATAGCTTTTTGCCTCAGAGATTTTGTTAATAGGGTGAAAACACCTCATATTTTTGAGTTTGTATGATGAAAACATATGAGATCATGGAGCTCTGAAGGCAGATTTGGCAGCTGTTCCCTATCTTCTTGGACTGGAAAAGGAGTATCGATTGACTTTTTGATCTCTCTCCAAGAATGTCATTTGGGGCATAAATCAGGCTTAGTATATCAGACATGGATAAGGTATTTCATTTAAACCTGGGTTGTTTAGGTTTGATTTCAATTGTCTGTATCTGGGATATACAGATAACACATGAGCCATCTGTAGTCCAATTTTTTTTTTTGGCATGGTCCCTACATTTAATACTTTTTAATATCTATAAGCTTCTTTCTGTCCTCTTTTCTTTTCCATCAATTGAACTAGTCCCTTAACTGTTTTATGTGTGTGTGCTTTTAAAGGGTGGGGGGCAGAGTAATTCTTCATGTAATACTTCTGAATTTACATTCTTACAGTTGCCTTGGGGCACAAAGAAATTAAATCAGATTCAGGCACTGTGCTAAGCACTGGGAATACAATAGAGGCAAAAAACGATTTTACAATATAATCTGGGAGACCAGATGCAAAGAAAGACATACAAAAGAAACTATATACAAGATAAATAAGAAATAGTTGAGAGAGAAGACACCAATCACTTGTTCAGGGTTACACAGTCAGTAGGTGTAAGAAACAGAACTTGAATCCAGGTCTTTGCAAGTCTGAGAGTATCTTTCACTCCACTATGATACATTGTCTCTCCCATTAGTTATGGAGGACACCCAAGTCATCAGATATCCTAGAAACTCAGAGGCTTAGAGAGAGGGTGTGAGAGGGAAAGCTCTGCTGAAAATTAAGCCACTTCTTCAGATGTAGGGGTGAGGAGGTAGAGTACACAGCAAACTCATTGTATATTTTCTAGCAGTATCTATCACTAGGGGAAAGGGTCTAATAAAACCACTTTTCTTTTAGGAAGTGTGCAAAACAGGGAGAATATATCAGTGATCTGCACAGAATGGCACCTAAGATTTGTCTTTCTGCCATGGCTGCATGCCTCTTCAGAACCTATGCTCAAAGTACAGGTTGATTTCCTTCTGAGAGAAAAAGGTTAAGGGAGCTAGAGGAATGCCTCTCCAGATTATCAGGGAGAATGAAATGGTCCTTTTTAAAAAAATTAAAGGAAGAAGGGCTTTGATGTGAAAGCAAAGGAGAAAGAGCATCTGAAGAGGGAGTGAGAGAATCCTGATCTATGACAAGAAGTTTAAACAGTAGAAAAATAGGTCACAGAGGAGAAAGGGGGGAAAGGATCACTGAACACTTGGCATTAAGTAACCAATGAGGCTCTTCTCAAAGAAGAAGGGGCTCGAATCTCTGAAGAGGAAGAAATTGCTTGTGTTTCAGATATGAAGATCTAGATCCAACATCCAAGATATTGGGTCCAAGGTCATCCAGTAGGGATCAGAGGAAGATGAGATTAATGGGGTAGCTGGTGTTGACTGATTTCTGAAGGTTACTGAAGCAGTTATTTGAGACCTAATATTAACTTCAGAAAGGGCTGCTCTCATCACTTAGTCAATAAACATTTATTTAGAGCCAGGCTCTATGCTAAGAAATGGGGATAAAAAAGACAGTCCCCGCCCTTAAGGAGCTCACCTTTTTATTTATTTATTTAACTTTTTACATTCATTTTCACAAAATTTTGGGTTCCAAATTTTCTCCCCTTTTATCCCCTCCCTCCACCCCAATACCCCAAGCAATCTAATTTTCCCTATCTCCAATCTGCCCTCTCTTCTGTCATCCCTCCCTTCTCTTGTCTCCATCTTCTCTTTTCTCCTGTAGGGCCAGATGACTTTCTATTCCTCATTAACTGTATGTCTTCTTTCCTAGTAGCAACAACAATACTAAACAGTTGTTCCTAAAACTTTGAGTTCCAAATTCTCCCCATCCCTCCCTCCCCACCCATTCCCTTTAGGAAGGCAGGCAATTCAATATAGGCCATATCTGTGTAGTTTTGCAAATGACTTCCCTGATAGTCGTGTTGTGTAAGACTAACTGAATTACCCTCCATCCTAACCTGCCCCTCATTGTTTCTCTTCTGTCTTTTGATCCTGTCCCTCCCCAAGTGTTGACTTCAAATTGCTCCCTCCTCCCTTTGCCCTCCCTTCCATCATCCCCCCCCTTGCTTATCTCCTTCTCCCCCACTTCTCTATACTGTAAGATAGGTTTTCATACCAAAATGAGTGCATTTTATTCCTTCCTTTAGTCAAATGTGATGAGGGTAAACTTCTTGGTTTTTTTTTTTTCCTCAGCTCTCCTCTTTTTCCCTCCACTAAAAAGTCTCCTACTTGCCTCTTAAATGACATATAATTACCCCATTCCATTTTCACCCTCTTTCCTCCCACTACATTTCTCTCTCACCATTTACCTTAATTTCTTTTAAGATATGGTCCCATCTTATTCAATTCAATCTGTGCTCTCTGTCTCTGTATGTGTGTGCATGTGTGTATGTGTGTGTGCATGCATGCGTGTACATGTGTGTGTATGGACCCACCAACTACCCAGATACTGAAAAGTTTTAAGAGTTACAAATATTGTCTTTCCATGTGGGAATGTAAACAGTTCACTTCTGGTAAGTCCCTTAAGACTTCTCTTTGCTGTTTACTTTTTCATGCTTCTTCTCATTCTTGTGTTTGAAAGTCAAATTTTCTTTTCAGCTCTGGTCTTTTCATCAAGAATGCTTGAAAGTCCTCTGTTTCATTGAAAGACCATATTTTCCCTTGAAGTATTATACTCAGTTTAGCTGGGTAGGTGATTCTTGGTTTGAGTCCTAGTTCCTTTGACTTCTGGAATATCCTATTCCACGCCCTTCGATCCCTTAATGTAGAGGCTGCTAGATCTTGAGTTATCCTGATTGTATTTCCACAATACTGGAATTGTTTCTTTCTAGCTGCTTGCAAGATTTTGTCCTTGACCTGGGAGTTCTGGAATTTGGCCACAATGTTCCTAGGAGTTTCTCTTTTTGGATCTCTTTCAGGTGGTGATCGATGGATTCTTTCAATACTTATTTTGCGCTCTGGTTCTAGAATGTCAGGGCAGTTTTCCTTGATAATTTCATGAAAGATGATGTCTAGGCTCTTTTTTTGATCATGACTTTCAGGTAGTCCCATAATTTTTAAATTGTCTCTCCTGGATCTATTTTCCAGGTCAGTTGTTTTTCCCATGAGATATTTCACATTCTCTTCCATTTTTTCGTCCTTTTGGTTTTGTTTGGTGATTTCTTGGTTTCTCATAAAGTCATTAGACTCCATCTGTTCCATTCTAATTTTGAGAGAACTATTCTCTTCAGTGAGCTTTTGAACCTCTTTTTCCATTTGGCTCATTCTGCTTTTGAAAGCATTCTTCTCCTCATTGGCTTTTTGAACCTCTTTTGCCAATTGAGTGAGCCTATTTTTCAAGGTGTTATTTTCCTCAGCATTTTTTTGGGTCTCCTTTACCAAGGTATTGACCCGTTTTTCATACTTTTCTTGCATCTCTCTCATTTCTCTTCCCAGTTTTTCCTCCACCTGTCTAACTTGCTTTTCAAAATCCTTTTTGAGCTCTTCCAAGGCCTGAGCCCACCCGGCATCCCCCTGGTATGTCTGGGGTACTGAGGCCCTGCCCTCCACATCTTTCCCTGATGGCAAGAATATTTCCTCGTCGTTGTCAGATCCGAAAGTTGGGATCATTTGCATCTGTTCGAAAAAACTCTCTATAGTCTTATTTTTCTTCCCTTTTCTAGGCATTTTCCCAGCCAGTTACTTGACTTCTGAGATTCCTGTCCACCCCCGCCTAGGTCCGCCCAGCTAGTGCTTGGGGTCTGAGATTCAAATGGGCTTTCCGCACCACGCAGCTGCTAATCAATGTGAGCTTTAGTTCAGGTGCTGGGGTGGGGGCAGGGCCGCCTCCCAGGCTCAGCTCCCTCAAGGGCTATATGCAGAGACCTTCGGTAACGGAGCGGGGTGGGGCAGGGCCATCTCCCAGGCTCAGCTCCCTCAGGGGGTTTATGCAGAGACTTTCAGTAATGAAGATCCTGCCTGCTGCTGGGGGAGTCCCGGGGCCGCCTCCGCAGCTGCTGCCTCCGCCCCCGCCTCTGCCTCTGCTGCTTCCTGTCCCCGTCTCTGCCACTGCCGCTTCCTCCCGAGGGGGCCCGAGTCACGGAGACACCCTGCTCCCCTCTTCCAGCCCAGCTGTCTCTCTCACTGACCTGTAGCTTCTGTGGGCAGAGAGACCTTCCAGGCCGCCAGAGCTTCCGTCCCTGAAGCCTGCTCGGATCAGCTTCTCTGGGGCCACGGCCAGGGCAGCGCTGGGGTGGGGTCCGCTTTCTAGGGCGCGACGGACCCTGGGGACGGGTCTCCAGGGCTCTCTGGAACGGAAATCTCTTCCACTCTGTTTTTGCACACCTTGCGGTGATCCAGAACTTATGGGGATCTCTTTTTACATTAATTCTATGGGCTGTGTAGGAGCTCACCTTCTAATGGGGGGAGACCATAAGCACACAAATGTATGCAAACAAATTAGATGCAGGAGAATAGGACATAATGAAGAGAGAGAAGGAACTTGGAGTAAGAGGAGTTGGGAAAGGCTTTCTGTAGAAGATGGGATTTTAGTTGGGACTTAAAGAAAGCCAGAGAAGCCAGTAGTCAGAGATGAGGAGAAAGAGAGAACATTCAGGCACAACATTCAGGGAACAACCAGAGAATATGCTTGGAGCTGAGAGATGGACTGTTTTGTTCACAGAACAGCCAGAAAGCCAGTGTCCCTGGATCAAAGAAGTGTATGGCAGGAAGTAAAGTATAAGAAGACTGGAAAGACCAAAGAGTGGGGGAGACTAGGTTAGAAAGGGCTTTGAATGCCAAACAGGATTTTGTATTTGATTCTAGAGATGACAGGAAGATATTGGAGTTTATTGAGTAAGGGGGTGACATGGTTGATGACTATGCTTTAGGAAAAAAAAATTCATTCTAGAGGTTGAATGGAGGATGGATTAGAATGGGGAAAGACTTGAGGCAGGCCAGTCTACCAGAGTGCTACTGCAGTAATCTAATACTAGTAATCCAGTAATCTACCACCATTCCAGGACAGGCTCTCACCTGGTGAGAGCCTGTCCTGGAGTGATGAAAATCAGATAAGATGGATAAGAGAGCATATTTGCGAGATTTTTGCCAAGGTAAAATGGATAAACCTTGGCAACAGATTGAATTGGGGATGGGGAATAGTGGTGAGAGAGGGTGAGGACTCAAGGATAGTACCTCAGTTGCAAGCCTGAGAGCATTATGTTGCCCGTGACAATAATAAGGAAGGTTAGGAGGTGGGAAAGGTTTCTGGAGAGATAATGAATTCTGTTTTGGACATGTTGAGTTTAAGATAGCACTGTATAAATGTGAGATGTCTGAAAAGCAATTGGAGATGGAGTTCAGCAAAGTGGTTAGGGCACAATAGATAGATCTGAGAATCATCTGTGTGGAGGTAGTAATTAAACCAATGGAACTGATGAAATCACCAGAAGAGGGAGCAGGACAGACCCCTAATCAACACCTACCATTAGAAGGTGTGGTTTGGAAGAAGATCCAGTAGAGGAGCCTGAGAAGGACTGGACACATAGGTAGGAAAGGAACCGGGAGAAAGTGGTATCCTGAAAACCTGGAGAGAAGGAAATATCAAGGAGAAGAGGGTGAACTGCACAGAGGTTGAGGATAATGAGGACTGAGAAAAGGCCGTTAGTAGCTAAGAGGTCGTTGATAACTTTGAAAAGCAGTTTCAGTGGAATGAGGTCAGAACCCTTCCCGGAAGTATGTATCAGGATTGAGTCAGAGAACCTCCCAAGATTTTTCAAACTGGACATCTATTACCCATATCTGGTGATTCAAAGAATATGAATTATAACTGCCCAAAAGAATCTTGAAAGTGTTGCTAGTGGTGATGAATTATTGAGAAATAAACATTCACGTAGGGCCATAGGTTTCATCACTGCTGCCATTTAAAAGCAAGGGCTCAAGATGCAGTAAGTCAAGAAGTTGGTGTATGAATTATGCCCCAAGAGCTACTACGCTGTACGTGTCTTTTGAATCAGCTATACCACTACTAATACCCCAGTAAGATCAAAGAGAGAGAAAAAGGACATATATGTACAATATGTGTGTATATTATTGTACTTTAAGAAAGGATGAAGAGGATAGTTGCAAAGAAACATAGGAAACGTATGAACTAGGAGAACCATTTGTGCAATAGCAACGATATCTAAGACACCCAACTTTGAAAGACTTAGGAACATTGATCAACACAATTCCATTATATTGTAAGCTCCTTGAGGGCATTTTTGCTTCTTTTTGTATCCCCCAGATCTTAATATACATGGGAGACAATAAATATTTATTGATTGAGTAAAGACCAAAATACTTAAGATGAAACAGGTTACCCACCTCCTAATAGAGAGTTGATAGATTCAGAATACAGATTTTTTTTTTTGACATGACAAATGCTGGAATTTGTTTTTCTTGATTATACATGTTTGCAATGAGGGATTTCTCAAGGGGAGGGAGGAAGGAGGGAAGATGAATCTGACCATAAAATAAAATTTAATTTAAAAAAAAATTGGTGCCTGAGAGCATGTTTTCTGTTCTGTGGCTTAAAAGATAATGACAGACTTTTGGCCAAGGATGAAATGCTCTTAAAAAGGAGTAGAAAAATATATTTTGGAGTTTGGAAGACTTGAAAATCTAATCAAAATAGCTTTAAACTAAAAAGGATAAGGGAGAACAAAAATCACAAACAAAGATAACATAGAATAGCCACAATGTAGAAGAGATACAGAAGACTGACAGTGATGATGCTGATAAATTCAGAGGATATAATGTCTAAGAGAGAAGCTAGCAATAAATATCTGATGATCTCAGATATTTATACAGGCATACCTTAGGGATATTGCCAGTTTGGTTCCAAACCAATATCACAATAAAACAAGTCAACACGAATTTTTTTGTTTCCCAGTACATATAAAAGTCATGTTTACACTATACTGTAGTTTAGTAGGTGTGCAATAGTATTATGTCTAAGAAAATGTACATACCTTAAACAACACTTTATTGCTAAAAAATGCTAACCATGATCTGAGCTTTCAGTGAGTTGTAATCTTTTTGCTGGTGGACAATCTTGCCTCAAAATTGATGAATGCTGGTGGATCAGTGGTCGTTGCTAAAAGTTGGGATAACTGGAAATTTATTAAAATAAGACACCAATAAAGTTTGTGGTATTGATTGACTCTTCATTTCACTTTAACACTTAGAGGCCTTTGTACAGTTATTAACAGGCCAGATTTCTGTATTGTGTCACAGGGAATAGAGGAGACCTACAGAGAGGGAAAGAGACCAGGAACAGCCAGTTGGTGGAGCAGTCAGAATATACATACCACTGATAATTAAGTTCACTCATTTTACATGGGCATGGTTTGTCGTGCCCCAAAATGATTACAATATTAACATCTAAGATCATTGATCACAGATTGTCTTAATAGATATAATAGTAATGAAAACACTTGAAATATTGTGAGAATTACCAAAATTTGACACAGAGATGTGATGTGAACACATGCTGTTGGAAAAATGGTGCTGATAGACATGCTCAAGAGGGGGTTGCCACAAGCCTTCAGTTTGTAAAAAACAAAAAACAAAAAAACCCAGCATGTGTGAAACACAGTAAAGTAAAGCACAGTGAAAGGAGGTATGCCTCTATACAAATGCACAACATATGAGAAATAAGTAATGTGAACTAGAGATATTAACGCAAGGAAGCAAATTTGACCTCATAGATGTTATTGAGATTTTGTGGGACCCGTAACAATGCTGTGGCTCTGGAATGCTATAGATTATTCAAAGAAACAGGGTGGTTCTGGGTATGGGGAGGGGGGGCAGAGGACGGAAGGTGGAATAGCATTGTATAGTAAGAGGTGTTCGGAGGAGACTTCAGAACCGGAACGTGGAAGCAAAGTGGAGATAAAAACCAAAAGAAGCAGAAACAGAAAAGACATTGTTATCACAGTATATTAGTATGCTTCTACCTTGACAGAAAGAAGTAGGTTAAGTCCAGGAAACAGATTATGAGCAGGACACAGACAACAGGCACCTGCATTTTCTCTATTGCTCTGCCAAATGCAAGATAACTATTCATTTCTTAGTTTGCTTTTATTATAATTTAACCCTTCAAAAGGTGAAGGAAGCAGTGACGTTCCGCCAGGACCTTATTCTCTCCAACATAGAAAAACTAGTTTTAGAAGTAGAAATAATAGAAATCTTACAACCAAGTTGCTACTACATTTTAGAATTTGTGATAGAAAAGGAGAGGAGAGTTGAATCAAGTCTGATGTGCATCCTAGATTTTTTTGAAAAGCAGGATTCAGGAAGAAGGAAGGTAGGATTCCCTGGACTAAAATTCTGTAGAGGAATCCAGCACAGGAGCATTTACGGAGTCTTAAGCATGAAAATTTAAAGATGAAAAGTGTTACATTTCCTGTACAGAGGAAAAGGGGAAGATATCTAGAGAGACAAATAGGGATGCTCAGAGAAATCATGAAAAAATTAAATTTTTAAAAGATATTTAGAAGTTAGGATCAAGGAATCCAATAAAGAATGAATAGAAAACATGGTATGAATCTCAGGAACAGTAGCAGGAGCACTAAAGCATAGAATGTGCTGAGACTGTAGAGAAACACTACAGACAACAAAAATGTTTACGATTTTTAAAAACCTATTATTTAGAGGAAATATGAGGGTCAATGGATGGGTAGAGTAGGAGAATGAAAATAAGTTATTGAGAGAAGGAAAAACTGTTCAAATCTTATTTTGTTCAACCTTTGAAAAGGAGAATAATATTTGTACTAAAAAAGAACGGATCAAAAATGAATAAAAAGGAAGCTGAAATCCAAGATAATTAGGGAAATAATAAGAGGACACCTAACTAGTCTTAATGAGTTTAAGTAACTAGTTCAAACACTAGTTTTTAAATCAGCAGATGTTGCTGAGCTACTGTCAGGAATCTTAGAAAACTAATGCAGAGTGCAGTGAGCAGAGCCAAGGAAACATTAACAGCAATGTTGTAAAAACAAATAACTTTGAAAGATTTAAGAACTCTCATCAGTGGAGTAAACAACCATGATTGTGGAGGACTAATGATAAAGAATGATGCCTACATCTTAACAAAGGGATGATGGACTGAATGTGCAGATGAGTCACATGAGGAATAGATTTTTGACATGACCAATGGGAGAATTTGTTTTACTTGACTACATATATGTTTATGAAGGAGGCATGGCCAGATAGCACATGATCTGAAAAGATCTGCAAGTTTTAGTGCATTGCAAGTTCAGTAAGAGTCAGAAGTGAGATATGGTAGATCATAATAACAATAACATTTCTACAAGCACCTTAAGGTTTGCAAAGTACTTCACATGTTATCTCTTTAATCCTTCCAACACTGTGAGACAGGTGCTATTGTTACCTCCTTTTTACAAATGAGGAAAATGAACCTGAGAGAACCTAAGCAATTTGACTAGGATAACAAAACTAGTAACTGAAGCAAGATTTGAATTTGGATCTCCCCATTCAAGTCCAACATTCTACTCTTTAGAGCATTGTTCATCCCACTATATACCACCTGGATCAGACCGTATTGGGATTTTTTTTAAATTTAGTCCTGGATACATTTTAGTAAGAATAGTAATAGAGAATGTCTAAATAAGAACAGGAAGGTATGGTAGAGAGAATGGAGGACCTGAAGTCAGGGAGACTCATTTTCATGATTTCAAATCTGGACACTTAAGCCTGTTTGCCTCAGTTTCCTCATCTGTAAAATGAGCAGGAGAAGGAAATGACAAGCAACTCTAGTATAGAGTTTTCTTGGCAAAGAAAACCCCAAACAGGCTCAAGAAGAGTCAAACACAGCTGAAATGAATGAACAATAGACAGCCAAGATAGTGAAGAGTTTCTATATCATGCCATATGAAGAACATATGACAGCTATCTTCAGGTATTCAGAAGGCTATCATTTGGAAGAATAATTAGATTTGTTCTGTTTGGCAGAGCTATGGGCCATAGGTAGGAGTTGAAGAGAGCCAGATTTCAGCTCAGTATAGTGAAAGATTTTCTGAGTTAGACCTGTCCAAAAATGGGATGGGCTTAACTTAGGGGGTAGTCAATTTCTTCTTCCCTGATAGTCTTCAAGCAGAGGTTGGATGACCACTTGTCGGGTATATTAATGCATGGATTCTTGTCATGGCATAAGGTGGATTACATGGATAATGTCAGAAGGCCTTTCTTTCACTGAAAGTCTGTGGTTCTGTCAAAGCCTCTCCTTTGTAGAAAACATTTATCTTTTCAAAGAACTTTGTCTCATTTAATCTTTATACATGGTATGGCTGAACCTTCAGTCAAGTCCCCTGTAGCGTTATCATGATGTAGAGATTTATCCTGTGACTTTCAAGGGGCTACAAACCAGGGCAGGTCCTATGCAGGTAGAAAAGGCTTTGAGTATAATCCCCTTGGGGAACTGTAGGCTGAATGTCCACGGACCAGCCTAGTTAAATTCGGAGACACTCATCTCCAGGTTGGCCACAGAGTAGGGGACTTTTCAATCACAGCAACACCTGAAGATCATCAGTGGAGTCATTGAGGCATTTCAGTCTCCATGGGTAGAGGGAAGGAGCACCCATTCCAACAAATTAAAGCTCCTTGAAATGTTAACGTTTTATGGTAGCATTGTCTTTCTCCGTACAGATTAGAGAACTGGCAGAGGGGTTATGTATTGTATTGGACCTAGAAGGGACCCCAAACATTATCCAGTCTTATTACCTTATTTTACAGATGAGGAAAATGAATTTCGGAGAGAGTGATACTAGTTGCATGAAGTCACACAGTGTGCCAGAACTGGAACCCAGGTCCTCTCACTTCTCATTTGGTGTTTTCACAGTACACCTGATACTATCCCATTCCGGGCCCCCTGAAGTAGTCATTTTGTGTGTATAGGGTACCCACTGGCCAGGTGGAAGCTATATGGACTTAGTATACATTCCACAGGGGTGTCTTTAAGCAAGCAATCAACAAGTGTTTATTAAGCACTCTGCTAGGAGATGGTTATACAAATACAAAGAATGAAACAGTTCTTCTCTACTTGCAACAAGTTTACATTCTACTGGAAGAGACAAGAAGAACATATATAGATATAGATATAAATATTAAACACGCACACAAAGTAGTTGGCACTAGCAGTTGGGAGGGAGAACTAGGGAAGGCTTCATGCAGAACATGATGCTTGAGCTTCATCTTGAAGGAAAAAAATCAACTGCAGAGGGCAGAGGTATGGAGGGAGTGTGTCTTCCAGGAACAGGACCTCTTGAGGGCCAGTGCAGAGATAGGAAATGGCCTGTCAAGAGTGAGGAATTGAGAGAAAGCCAGTTTGACTGGATTAAGAGTGGAGAAGGGGGAGTAAAGGCCAGAGAGACTAAAACGATAGGTTAAGGCCAGGTTGTAAAGGACTTTAAAAACGAAATGTAGAGTTGATACTCTTTTTTTCCTGGAGGCATTAGAAAGCCATTGGGGTTTTGTCCAAAGGAACTATTCCAGGCATTGACTTCAGAGGTAAATCCCAACTCTCCTATTTATTGCCTGTATAAACTAGATTAAGTCATCACAAAGTGGGGATATCCTGCTGAGATATTAACATAGATGGGAACACTTAGCTATGTAAATGCAGGTCATTAATGTCACCCAGATTATTCAGTAGAATGTAAGCCATTTGAGGGAAGGACTGTTCCATTTTTATCTCTGGGTCACTGCTACCTAATACGGTGCCTGCCACTTAGTAGATATAATAAATGCTTTTCAGATTAATAACTGAATGAATATATTAAGGTAAACTGAATTTAGGAACTTAAAGAGAAAAGTGAAAAGCTAAATAAAGGGTAAAGGGGACAATGAGAAGGAAGAAAGAAAATAAGTGGAAAAAAACCCCATAGACTGGACATGCCCCAGTTGTTCAGGACCTACCCAGCATTTTATTTTGCTTTTTAATACAATGTTTTCCATCCATTTTTAGTGTGCAATTCACTGCATTTGCCAAGAATAACAGCTAACAATAGCTAGCATTAATTTTGCCTTTTAAAGTTTGCAAAATACTTTACAGTATTTAACTTTAACAATTAAATTTAGCGAAATACTTTACAAGTTTCCTTGTTTGAGTTTTGAAAGGGTGATCCACCTAGTCTTAACTACCCTTCCTCATTCCTTCCTCTTTCTTTCTTTCCTGTCCCTTTCCCCCATTTTCCCTTCCATACACTTAAATTAGGCCACCTACCAGTCCAGCCATCTGTCTGTCCACCCCCCAGAAATGATTGTATATGCAAAAATACAGTGGTTAACCTCCCTCCTCTTTCCACTGTGGATACCACAACTTGTATCTTCAAAGTCAAAAAATGGTCAAAAGGAAGTGAGGAAACTGGGGACATCTGGACATAACAATGAGTTCCTCATGAGAATCACGAAGTACTGATTAGGACACAGCACACCAGTGTTTTGTGAAATAATATTAGTACAGCCTACAGTATTTTTATTAGAAGAAATCTGGCCCGTCAGTAATTTTGACTGACTTCTTGCTCCAGTAAAAGGAATTAACATTATTCCCTAATCCGATCTATCTATTTCTTTATTTCCACTGAGATAATGGAAGATTCTCTTGTTATTAAAGTTTTGCTGTTACATCACCTAAAGGTGGTAAGAACTCTGCTAGAGTTAAGAAAAAGATGGGAGAAGCTGAGAAAACAAACAAGGGAGGTGACTGGAAACAAAAGAAAGCTCGTGTTGGCCAGCTGCTGCTGTTGGCTCCCACCACTGCCCGGGTCCTTTTCCACAGACCAAAGCAGGAGCCCAGGGCTGCAGTGGGGAAAGTTTTAGCTTCCCATGCTGAATGCTAGAAACAAAACCCTCATGTACCTAAGCAGGGCAGCTCCCTGTTCCTCTTTTGCCACCTCATGGGACCAAGACCACACTTTGCTTGGACCCCTTGTATTAGAAGCAAGCAGAGTGCCCCTTAGCTGATGTGAAAATGAGAGCACAGTGACTGAGTGCTTTGCCTGTTTCCCCTTGGTAGGGGATGTTAGATGTCCAGAATCAAGGAATCAGGGAATGCTTGAACTGAGAGAGACCTTAGATATCTAGTCCAATTCCCTCACTATAGAGATGGGGAGACTGAGGCCCAGAGACAGCAAGTAACTTCACCATTATCACATGGCAAGTTAGGGGTAGATCCAGGACCCAAATCAAACAAAGGAAACAGTATGAGAGCACAACTAACGTGTTTGTCCACTGTCAGTCACAAAGCATTAATTAAGTGCTTACTATGTGCCAGACACAGAGCTAAGATCTGAGGTTTCCAAGAAAAGAAAACTGTTTTCTGCCCTTAAGGAGCTCCAGTGAGCAAGAGAACATGTAAATAGGTAGGTAGATACAAGACATATACAGAGTAGATGGAAAATAATCTCAGGGAAAAGAACCAGCAGCTGCGGGTGGGGTTGGGGGATGGCAGGCACAGGGAAAAGCCTCCTGCAGAAAGTGGAGTTTGAACTGTCCCCAGTCAATTCTTCTTGTTTAAAGCCCAATTCAAATGCCTTTCTCCATCAAGGATGCTTTGATTCTCCATCTTCCTCGTCTTCTTACATACCAACTGTAAACACTTTGTTTTATAACTCTCTGTTGTGGTTAAGTGACTGTTGTCTATCACCATTTTATAAATAAGTTTTATCCACCTTCTAAATTGAGTTTTATGACCAAGAACCATGTTAGATAACTAAGTTTTTTAGCCTCCCCCCCAGCCTAGTATAGTGTCTTATATACAATGGGAAATTAATTTTGGTTGAATTAACTTCTTTTCCTTTATTTTCTATATTTCTCCATGATAGATAGTGTGGTATAGTAAAGAAAATGTTAGATTTGTAGTCACAGTACGTGGGATTGAATCCTGGATCTGCCACTGGTTACTTATATGTCACTTTTCAGGGCCTCAGTTTCCTCATGCATCCAATGAGAAGATTGGAACAGATTACCTCTTAGATCTCTTCCAGCTTCATGAGTTTATGTGTGACCTCCTCATAGTAGGGCACACCATATCTTTACCCCAATGTAGTGATGAGATTTTGGTCCTTTTTAAGAAAGGGCAACAACCAGCTCACTTCGCCTATTCCTGCACCACATAATGCAGCTCATTACTTCCTTTCATTCCAGTCTTCTCACCTCACCCCTCTTTTCACATCATTTATGCCCCTTTTGCTCTTTATTCTTCCTGTTTTTATTTATATCAAGGATTCTTAATTGTTTCTGTGTCATGCACTCCTTTGGCAGTTTGGCAAAGCCTATGAATCTCTTCTCAAAAGGACATCTTAAATGAGTAAAACAAAATCTTAAAATTACAAAGAAACCAAATGTATTGAAATAACTATCTGTAGACAAGACAACCTTGATCATGTGCATTCTTGGGTCTAATGACTACAATATGGGAGCAGTCAAGGTTAGGTGACTTGCCCAGGGTCACACACCTAGTAAATGTCTGAGGCCAAATTTGAACTCAGATCCTCCTGACTCCAGCACTGGTGCTCTATCCACTGTGCCACCTACCTGCCCCAGTAATTTTGAAGTAGTGACGGACACAAATAATATTTGGAGATAGCTATGATGTAAAAATATCTGTGATTTCCATTGGTGACAAAGCCACAGGTATGGCTAATTGTTAAACCTTGAGCTCCTGTGTTCAATTATGAGGTCCATGAGAACAGGGACCACAGTGCCTGGTATATAGTAAATTCTTGTTTATGGACTAATGCATAATTCATAATTAAAGGAAATAGTAAATTTCTTTTAGAGGTTACTGAAACTAAGGACACAATGAAACTAAAGATGTAATTTTTTTCCCACCCAAATTCCTAAATCCTTCTGAAATATATCCAGGGACTCCCAGATTAAGAATTTCTGCCCTATATCATCTTTAAACCAAGGATGGGCTTCCACTGAGTCACAGAATCACTAGTCATCTGATGTTTCTTGCTAATCTGTCCTCTTCTAAATGGATGATTCAACCATTGTGAGTAGGGAGTGCCAACAAAAGATAGGGATAAAGAAGATTATTTTAAAGTTGAGGGGTGGGAACAATAATCCTTCTTGCATTGTAATTAGTAATATTTTCCAAGATGATCATAACCCAAGACCAAGGGTTGAGATGTGCTCAACCTGCAAATACATTTTGCCACTGCAGACCACTAAAAGAAAAGTCATGAGAAGGAACAGGGGAAGCGGTAAGAAAGATGCAGAAAGGGTACAGAGATTTCAAAGTGTGGTCATCAGACCCTGGGAGTTCCTAAGGTCAAAACTATTTTTATAATACTCCTAAAACATCATTTGCCTATTAAAATGCCTCTTTTTCAACTACACATCTCTGAGACCAGATTTTCTTTATATGCTTAAACCAAAACAACATATTTTTGGTACAGTTAAAAGCTGGCTATTGAGTATTCAAGCCAGTAGGGGAAGAAAGCAGATATAGATTATCCTAAACTGTGGATGATCCTCAGAATATCCAAAGTAGGTGACTTTTCATAAAAACATGAATTTTCTCTTTTAAGTGTAGAAATCTGGATTTGGTTTCAGTGCAACTATTAGGGGAGTTTTCGTAGTTCTGAACTGTTCGTACAGAACTTCGAAATTTGTAAACAGTAATCCAGCAATACAAAGTGTAGTCAAAATGTTTTTCCATTTATGGGAATCTGCTTTTTTGTTGTGGTGATTTTGTTTTGTTTGTTTTAATCTTTGGCTCTTTTTCTTTTTTCATGATTCTTTAATTCCTCTTTATGGGTCCCAGAGGCTGTTTGGGAAGTAGGTAGCTACATTTATATTTTGTGGGACTGAGGCCAGGGAAATCACTCAAGATATCAGCTTTGGAATCTGTACTAGGAGGGCTTAAGAGTAAGGAAATCTATCCTGGTCCGCCAAGAGTAGGGAGGAAGTTGTTTCTTGATCAGTAAGTCCTGATGGTGTTCAAGGTACCTCTAAAAGAATATCTTGAGCTGTTAATAATATTAGGGGAAAGTCATCACAGTGCCTTGCCTTTCTTTTTTTCATTTACCTGAAACGGAAACAAAGAAAAAGCATCTCAAGTAGTGGAAGTTGTTTCAGCCAAGAGATCTTAATTCCTTGTTAGGAACTTTAGGGAAGTAAGGAAAAGATAGGGGCAAGTCACCAATTCCTAAATTCCTTAGTGTTATGTAGCATCCTTTATTTATTTGGTTTACCAATGCCTAATCTGCCCCTTCTTAAAGGAGTGGATGGCTTTTATATCCATCTACTCCTGTATCCTACTACCAACCCTATTCTGATGTGTCATCATGATATGAAGATGACCCTGAATATGCCAACTTAACATAAATCTTAGCAAATTGAAAAACCTCCCAGCAGAAGGATGAACAAGATACGTATTATCTGAGGACTTGCTTTGCTAAGTTCTGGAGTGCTCACCACCAGGCGTGGTGTGATGGAAAGTACAGTTAACTTGTAGTCAGAGGAGTTGGGTTCTGTTACTGAGCCTGCCACTTTTGAGCTGTGTGACTTTGTCATTTCTAGGCTCTTGTTTCCTCATCTGGAAAGTAAAAGCTTGAACTAGTTGGCCTTCTAAAGTTTATTTCATTTCTAAATCCATGATAACCACAGAGCAATCATTTCTTTCTAATAACAATAACTCTAAAATGATCAACCAAGCTGTAGAACAGCTGTCATCTGTGTCATCAGAGGAAGTCTTGGACCAGCTCTGTTTCACCCTAATTGATTTTCTGTTGCATTCCTTATAACAGCCTTCCCTTCCCTGTTCCAGCCTGTCATACCCCAGCTTTGTCCCCAGATCTTAGAGCCTCATATTCTACTGAGAAGACAGGCCATTTGCCTTGAGCTCCCTCCTTTCTTGTACCTTGCATCTCAAAACCCTTTCACATCTTTCCCATTCCTTTCTTTCCTCTGGTGATCCTTCTGAACAAAGCCAATTGCTCTATCTGTATCCTTGGTGCCATCTTCTTTAAACAAATTGCATCCTACCTTTCCCCCATCCCCAATCATGTTGTCTGTCTGATCAGTTTCTCCCTGTCTGCTGGTTCATTCCCTACTGCCTACAAACATGCCACAGGTCTTCTTTAAAAAACAAACCAAACAAACAAACCCATAAAGTTGTCTACATTTGTCATATCTCCTTTGTCTTGTCTCACTAATTTCCCAACTCCTTGGAGCCTAGCTTTTAGGCTCATCATTCAACTGAAATTGCTCTCCCCAGAGTTACCAAGGACCTCCTAATTGCCAAACCCATTGACTTTTTTTCTGTTCTCACCCTTCTGGACCTCTCCAGCATTTCATACCCTCTTGCTAGATAGCCTGTCTTCTCTGGATTTCCCTGATACTTTATCTTCATCCATTTACCACTCTTTAATTGTGAGTGTGCCCCAAGACTCTGCCCCAGATGTCTTCTTTCCATATACTCTTTTATTAGTTCCCCTGGGTCTAATGGTCATGATTCCCAAGTCCTGTATCCATCCCTCTTAGCTTTAATCCCACATCATTAAGTTCCTGTTGAATTTGAGCTGGATGCCCCAGAAACATTTCATATTTAATGTGCCCAAGTTGTTATATCTACCCCCACCCCCAACCCACCCTTTTCCCAAGCTTCCCCATTTTGTCAAAGGCCCCACAATCCTCCAGTCACCCAGGTTATCTTGTTTTGATAATTAAATGTGTTGTTTTCCCAACTGGACTACAAACTTTTTGAGGGCAGGAACCATATCTTATACTTAGCTTGTATCTCTCACTATAGGTAGCATAAGACATTGAACAGAAAATGATCTTAAATTTTTATTTATATAAAGGGGTGGCCTTGAGAAAAGACCACCTGGGTAGATGTTGTATTAAGCCACATATGAAGCAAAAATAACTTGGACTCTGATGAAGGTTGTGAAAATGGAGTCATATTGAAGCTACATATGGAATAGAATGATAGGAGCCATTATTAATTTCTGCTTCAACAGCAAGAAAAATACAGCAAATATTATTAAACATTAAGTACACAAACTGAGTGATACAAAATTATAATAACTAAACTTGACCCCAGCGAAGAGATATGAGAAAATACCTCTCCCTGTGTCTATGGCGGGGGGCAGTCCATGGATGTAGAATATTGCATATAATATCATGTACATGTGTTATATATGTATGTATGTGTATATGTATAGGGTATATTCAGGATATATATAGTATAGGGTGTGTTCAAGGAAGACTGACACCTCTGATGTGAGTGCTGCTGAGCCCTTTTCAGGGCTGTTTTCCATCTTTGAGGTCCACCTGATTCACCTAACTCTTATTTATAGTGCCAAGAAGTTGTAACACCTACAGCAGCCACACCCTGGTAAACCCTCTCAACTGACGGGCTAAACTAGGCTGAGGCCTCAAATTCTTTGGTGAGTTAGGGGGGTATCTACCTCAAGCATGTGAAGACTTCCCCTGTGGAATGGGTGAATGGGAACAGTTTGTTCCAGTGGCCACAAAGGCAGCTGAAGCAAGTACTGTGGAGCACTTAGGGCGTGGTTAGACATCAAAGATGCCAAGGCCATCCAGTGCATCCTGAGCCATAGTCAGTGATCTTGACTTTGTCATGCCACTGGACTCTGATGACTCTGAAAGACAGAGTAAGGCTGATGACTTTGTGCAACTCTGCGTCACTTAAATCCAATTCATGCACAAATTAAAAGACATCACCCATATTATTTTACCAGCTTTACCTACTGCAGAGTCTTGTGGCAGCAGACAAGTGCTGAAGCAGCAGGTGTGGATACACTAGGAGCTGTAGTCACAGCCCTGGGATGCAGCAGCCCCCTAGGTGTCAGAGCAGCTTTTTTTTGGTCTACATTGCTCACCTCCTGGGGTGAGGAAGGGGCTAGAAAAGGTGCCCGAAAAATTGTCTGCTTCGCCCAACCCTGGCCTGCTTACCAAAATAGGTGGGGATCCCATCCAGCGGTCGAAACACACTTAAAGAAATGCACACAAATTTTTGTCAGATTGATAGCTCTCACTCTCAGTAATGGAATGTGTGCACACTTAAGGACATAGAAGACGCTGGCAAAGCCCAGCATGGCGTGCCCAAGTCAAAGAGGACACTGTGCTCTGAGAGCAAAGTAGAACTGTAGTAACTCAAAAGAAAAATGAGATAGATGCATTGAAAGACATCTCCCTCCCAAATGTTCATGTGGATTTGTGCCCGACCTGTGGTAGAGACTTCCAAACTTGTATTGGTCTGGTCGGCTAACTGTTGACTCCAACATAATGATGTCATTTTGGTCTTCTCTGAAAATGAAGGACAACACCCAGCCAACTGTGTGTGTGTGTGTGTGTGTGTGTGTGTGTGTGTAAAGTGTTGTGGAATAAGCTCTCTTTGGCTTTTAAAGCCTTTATAACTTGGTCCTGACCTATCTTTCCAGTCTCACTGTAAATCGCTCCTGCATTCCGTGTCCTTTCTGTTCCATATGACTTTTCATCTCTCATCTCCACACCTTTATAGTGTGTGTCTCTTGTGGCTGGAATGCCTTTTCTCCTCAACCCTCCTCCCCCAGAATCCCTCAGTTCCTTCAAGATGCAACTCAAGTACCACCATTTCACCTGAAGCCTTTTCTGATGCCCCCCGGCTCACTCTCTCTCTCTAATCGTCTTATATTTAGCCCCCTTATATTTACTTGTATTAATTCTCTTTACATTTATTCTGGATGTGTGTGTGTGTGTGTGTCACAGCCCCTACCTCCTTTATCAGGTCATCAAAAGTGGGAATTGTTTCATTCTTTCTGTTTGTTTCTCCAGCACGTGTCACAGTGTCTAGCATACAATAGGAACTTAATGTTTTTTGATTGGTTGACTTTACTAACTTCTTTCTTTTGTTCCCTATAGGTCTATATCATCAAAGTTACTTGGTCCAGTGGTTCCACTGAAGCCATTTATCGACGGTACAGCAAATTCTTTGACTTGCAGGTAAAGATCCTGACACCTCAGTACTTGGCATCTGTCCAGCACTAATATCAGAGGCAGGGTCCTAGGAGGGAACCTGTTTTAAGTGGGTTTCTTTTTCACATGTATATGTTGTTCTATCCTTTGGGATTTGGACCTTCTACCAGAAGGATCAGAGGGGTTTCATTTTCTTGGGCTTTTAAAATAACACCCTTTATTTCTAAACCTTCCTTGATAGAAGAGAACATTAAAATGAGGCTTTTGGAACATAAAACATTTTAATTATCAAAATATAAATGCAGAGTCCACCTAGTTGTCAGTGCGAAGATACAAAATTGTAGATCACTCAAAAACCATAGGTATGGCTTACAGATCATTAGAGCATCATATATTTTGATGAAAGGGTCCCCAGAGGTTATCCAGCCTAACACTTCATTTTACAGATGGGCTATTTAAGACCAGAAAGGTTAGGGGAGTTCCCAAAGGCCACAACAGTAGTAAGCAGTAGAGCCAGTATTAGAACCCAAGTTATCTGATCCCTAATCCAGTATAATTCTTTGAATTTATATTTGTACATGGATCATAGTGGCTTGTTAGCTCAGGTGGTATTGTAATTCATCAGCCATTATTAACTAAGCATTGAATATATGTCAGCCAGGGACAAAGAATGCCTTCAAGATGCTAACGTTCTGTATACATATAAGTATGTGCAAAATAGTTCAGAGGTGGAAAACCACTAGCAGTTGGGGGTAGGGGGTGGGCACAGAAAGGGCCCGATGTAGGAGCAGAGTGTGAAGGATACTAAGAATTCTAAGAGTTAAAGTTAAATGCCATCTAGGCATGGGTAACAACTTATACATCAGAGGGAAAAATGAGATGTCCAGTTGGAATGGACCAAAGAGTAAGTGAAGGGTCATGGGTTTGGTTCCCTGTGGTGGCCATTTAGCTCTGAAGAGAAATAAACTCCATGCTCCATGGTCACAGATTGAATCCCTGAAACCAGAGAGCTGTTTTTAATGTACACAAGGCATCCTGAAGAGAGAGTGTCTGGAGTCAGTGTAAACCCAAGTCTGAGTACTAGAAAAAACAACTTGAGGCACGTGTCTTTCTGAGGGTGGGTGGTTAGCATCGTTTACCTATAATGAAATACAACGTAAGTGAAAATGGGTGTGACCGACATTCTGGGAATTCATAATGCTTTTTAAAACAAAATAATGAAGTCATTTGCTGACTCAGGACAAGCTGAAGAACTGTTTAGAGTTCTGCGTTCAGTAAACACAGTCCAGGGTGAAGATGAACAGTATATACTTTCTTTTCCTCTAACCTTACTGGTTTTCTGATGAACCCTTTTCCATGTTGAGGAATGTAACTGAGCACTCTGGTTTTAAAAGGCCCACTTTTTGCTAGACCAACATTTTCCTGAGGAAGGAGAAATTAAAAGCAATTTAAATCAAGGTTATATCACCTACTTGCTTAATTCTATCAATTAGGAGTTAGAAGCCCGATTTCCCCCAAATACAATCCACAGTAATAAGGAGTTTACTCTACCATAAATAGCCTCAGACTTCCCTGTCTTAAAAACTTTTTAAAAGGTATGGCTTGCAACATGTTCTAAAGATTAACAGATGGGCTGTTGGACCTAAGAAGGCATGGAATTCCAAAGGCGTCGGCTCATCATGGAAAATGCGTTTGCCTCCAGCTCCCCAAAATGTAAATCTGGAAATGGTTAGTGGAAATGCACCAGCTGATCTCAGCTGCTGTACGGGAGCAGAGAGAGGGAGTTGATCCCTAAGTCAATGCTTCCCAACCCATTCGTAGATGTAATATCCAAATGTTACTAGATTTCATGAGATTCCCTCCCTTCCTACTCTCTTCTTAAGAGAGATATTTAATATATACACTTATGTGTGTATACATATATATAATATGTATAAAAATATATACATATATGTAAATATATTTGTGTGTTTGTATACATATGTACATATGCGTATATATAAATGTATATGCATGTAAATATATGCATACATACATAAAATTAAAATGCATTTAGTTTGAAGAATTTGGTAATGTTCTAGGAATAGTTCTTGGAGGATGCATGATTTTCTTTAATCATTTTCCCTTGCTAGAATGCTGTCATCGTTGCCCTCTGCCCTGTATCAGCTCCCTCTCATCTATACTTTGACAGTCCTATAATCTATATAGCACAGTTTGATGATATCCCTTGTTAAGGTGTTCCCTATTTCACGTGTCATCCTTTTCTCCCCAGCTATATCATAAGCTTCTTAGTACAGTCCTCTTGCCTCTTAGAATGAGAAGCTCCCAGCAAAACTTAGCTTGTGGCATCTCCTCTTTGAAGACTCTCTTGATTGTTCCTCATTTCCCCCCACCTCAAATTATCTTGGACAGGCATTCCACAGGTCTTAGTGCAGTTTTAAGCTTTTATAGGTTGTGCCAAAAGTCAAAGACTTTTGGAATACCCTGTATTCCTTTTTCTGACCACATATTATGGCCGCCAGTAGAATATAAATTCTTTGAGAGGAGAGACTGTTCTTTTTTTTTTTTTTTGGCTTTGCATCCCTAGGGCCTTGAGTGTAGTGGATGCTTAATAAAAGTTTGTTGAACTGAATTGAATGATTATGTTGCCTTCACAGTTCTCTAAGCTCATTAGGTATGTGGTAAATATTTGTAAGATTTAAAGGCTTGTCTTCACCTTTGCTTTAAAATTCACCTCCTCAATACTTTCCCAGATAAACTTCACTTCCTTTTGGGGAGGCAGCATGGTTGATGGGTAAGGAGACCTGACTTCAGTTCCTGTTTCTGACACTAGTTCATTGTGTGACCCTCAGTAAGTCACTTCACCTGTAGACCTCAGTTTTTACCTAAAATAAGATTGGACAAGATGACCTCTGAGGTCAACAGCCACCTTTGACATGTTCTCTGAAGGATTACTCCTTCCATTCCATAATCTACATTGAATTTTTGTATGTAGTGATGCGAGCCATGACCACTTGTTCAACCATGTGGATTGACCAGTGCTTAGGTGACTTGCACTCCAGTGAGTCTGTATTATTATTGACATGACATCACATTCAGTAAGCCAGATTTTAACTCATCTATGCCTATCCAGCCCCATGCTTCTTGTCTGCATTGCCCTATAAGTTTACCAGAAGGGGATGGGGAGGGGTCACGCAACATGCTGGGGCCTTTCCTCATTTTCTTCTGATGTTATGAGCATACTAGTTCCATGCATGGGCTGTCCACTGCTTATGATGGTTTCCTACCTTGGGACCAGCTCACTCTTTTTTTTTTTTTTGCAATACCTTATTTGTTCTGAATTGCAGCCTGCATACACTATACACCTCCCCTTTGCTTTTTTGTGTGGTATACATTTTTAATACTTTGCAGACCAGAGTTTCCTGTGACTCACAGCTGTACAATAACTGATAAATTGTCAGTACTAAAAAGATTGGCCTTTGTTTCTGAGAGAAGTTTGGGGCCATTTTCAAAAGGCAATCCATCCCACTCTCCTCTTCCTGTTTAAGTCTGAGCCTGACTGATTGTACATTTGTAGTATCTGTCCAAGATGTGGATACAGAAAGGCAAATACTATAGGTTATCCATCTAACTACACATTATAATCTAGATAATAGGCATTCTTTTGGTTTTTCCTGTGTAGATATTTAGGGCAAACTCTCTTAAGTGGCTGTTGATCTCATCCAAGAGGCTTGGTGGTATTCTAGGGCTTGGTGCAACCAGCATAATTAAAGAGGACTATTTGGAGGACTTTATCATTTATAGGCAATTCCTCTTCAGCTTTTCTCCCTGCTAAATCCACATGACAGTGGTGAACACCATTGATGAGCTTACATCTCCCTGTTTTATGCTTCACCTGATATATCAATGATCAGTGGATTATAGGTCACCTCTGCTGTCATTTTTCATAGAAGTTTTTTTTTTGTTTTGGGTTTTTTTGGGGGGGGGCAATCAGGATTAGGTGACTTGCCCATGGTCACACAACTACTAGGTGTCTGAATCTGAATTTGAACTCAGGTCCTCCTGACTCCAGGGCTGGTGTTCTATCTACTGCACCACGTAGCTGTCCCATCCTTCACAGAATGTTGAATAACTTTGATATACGCATGTGAGACATCTTATTGGAATGAAAAATAAATCCCTTAAATGGGGGATTCAGTGAGATAGTCCAAGAAGAAACTGCAGTACATCTCATTCAGGGTCTCCAGCCTGTGGCTTAATTCAAATACCTAAACATCTCAGATTCCTATGGCAGCTTCAAGAATCTAACTATGTCAAAGAATATGAATGTCTTTAATGAAGTATTTTGCTCTAATCAATCAAAAGTTTGCAGTTGTTGCTTTTTTTTTTAAAGAAATAAGCAAACAATAAGCTAATGAGACATTGTATTCTCTAACCCTTTCATTTGTGTGATGGTAAAGATACCATGAAACAGTGCTTGCAGATCTGACTATTCCTTCATTGTGAATGTTTTCAATTCATATGGATGAATTTAATGAGCATTTTATGTAGACAGGAAAGTTGGTATATAAGTTTGTGGTAGTTGATATTCTCTCTGTCATGTTTTTCAGTATTAAAAAGGTCTATTTGGTTGCGTTTTTGTTCATGCTTTTGGCCTCTCCCTCTTTCAGATCTCTCAGTCACTGTCTTCAAAATTGTAACCCCTAGCACAGATCTCTTCTATGTCTGTTTGGCCTAACCCAACTGCTTGTCTTTGTTCTTTCTACATGCTCTGGAAGCTCACTTGGGACTGAAATATTAGAGTTCAAATGTGATTGTTTTGCTGTCTTTGATGGTTTAAAAAAAGGTGGCTATTAAAAAATCTTGGTAGTTCTTTCTCATTTTTCCTCCATTTGTTACCCTTCCATTTTTATCCTCAGATGCCCTTCAGATAACTTTTCTCAGTTTGTTTTCAATTCATTTTTCACCTTCTACTGCTTCTGTTTTGTAAGGTGATAGTGCTAAAAACAATTTTTATCATCTTCTCGAGATTTTATAACTGAGTTCATATTTTAAACTGTATCTCTCCACTTCATTAAGTAGCTCAGTTGTTTGACTACTAAGGTGCTTTTTTAGACTATTTTGGTCTCCTTGTTTTGGCAGTTGATTTATACTGGTTATATATCTAAAAATGGTTATTGTTTGTACCTGTCTTTTCTTCTATCTGTAGACCAGTTTTCATTATAAATAACTTAAGTAGGTCAGGGTAGAGTTATTTTCATGTGGACCATGTTTTTTCTCACTTTTGTTGTTCTAGCTTTGTATGAATTTTTCTTTGCTCTAACAATTTGGTATTCTGACTACAGTCACCACACTTGGACCAAGACTCTAAATAGATTATCACCTTGTAGGGCAAAGATAAAAACAGATGGCTACTTTGGGGCATTATTCCCATAATATTCCCACACCAGTGATGAGTTGTGTTCTGTCTGTGTTTCATTTTTTATGTTGTTCTTTGGTGCTATTGTTTCTAGCACCTACCATTTCTTTTCTCAAAGAAAGTGTTCATGATATGTAAGCCTGAAGCCTCTGGGTAGTCTACAAGTCATTGACCTTTTTCATTATTTATTCTTGTCCTTATTTCCCAACCTTTTCCTCATCATCCTCACTTCTTACTTTTGCATTGAAATCACTGAGTAGGAAAAATATGTGCAGATTGAATTTGAAAGGTCTTACCAAGTTCTTCATAGAATTTCTCTACCTGTTCATCCTCTGCAATAAACATTGATACATAAACTGCAGTTATTCTCATGGTGGGCATTTTACAAACACCTGTTAAGAGCTCTGAAATACAAGATGAGCAAATGACCCATGAAATGATGTTTCTCATTGTCTCTTGGGTGTATAAAACCAACTCCATGTGCAAATTTTTAAACTTGTCTCTTCAGAAAGAACCTGTGTGCCATCACTTTTCCATTTAGTGAAAGCGTCTTCTGATTTGCATGCCATTTGTACAGCAAGGATGTCAAAATCAATACAATTCAGTTCCTCTAGTAACATGCCCAGTTGTTGGCCATTGAGCAAAGGTTCACATTTAGAATATCAATGATTAAGCTAAAGTTTATGGGTGGTCTAAAAACGCTGACTATTGTTCCCTGTTCCCTTTTCCAGTGTTCTGCCACAATTGCTGCAGAGGCCACAGAGGACTGAGGGCAGTTTTATGTTTTCTTTTGTTTCATGGGTTGCCATGGTCAAAGAATTCATCATGACCAAATCACTAAACTACTGGCTTCTCTTTCCTTAAGTAGGCTGGTTCTCTGAGAATAGACCTGTACTCAAAGTTTTTCCAGCATAGTACTGCCCTCCTCCCCACCTCACTCTGGCCATGGGTTATACTCTAATGGCATAGCCTTCTGGAGGCCAAGCTGACCTCCATTCACAGTGCTGCATCAGAGTAGAACTTGATGAGGACCTAGGGAGCACCTGGAATTATCTCCCCTGGAGCCCTCCACCCACTTGTTCTTATACCCATAATCTTAAACCTGTTGGAACAAATGAACACAGTTGAGGATATTCAGTCTACTTCACAGAATCCAGTTTATATGATGGTTTCTATATCAAATGGAGGATTTCCTGCAGTCATTATAACTCCATTTTGTTTGCACTTGTATATAAATTTCATCATAGGCATCCTTATATCTGCTTCCTGTGCGCTTTCTCAGGAATTTGTAAATTCTTCCAGGGTAGAAGCCGTAGATATTTTGTTTTATGTACTATACCTCATTCATGCATGTTGTGTACACAGCAGGTGCTCATTCACCAGTTTTTTTGGACACAGTTTCTCGCATCTGGTGGAGGAATTTGAGAAGTTTAGGTATTTGAATTAAGCCACGGGCTGGAAACCCTCAGTCTGATGTATTTACATTTTTTTTCTTGGGCTATCTCAGCTGTCCACTGAGTTTCTCTCTTAGGGAGCCTTCTTTTATTCTGAGCTGGAAGCATTTAACCACTGACCCACATGGAGCCCTTTCAGTGCAGAAGAGAAACTTTGCTGCCAGCCAGTCCTTGGAGATGCCAAGAGCTTGAAGCTCTGCCCATGGTTATAAAATGGTAGGCCAATGGCAGACAGCCTAGAAGTGGGCCCTCAGGACTTCTCTCTGTAGAGCTGGGAGGTTAGTAGTCATGAGGGAGTGCTGAGCTGCCAAGGAAACACATTAGGGAAGGGAAAAGTGTTCTGGCCTAAAACTTTAGTCTTCTTAGCCAGACTTGATTGTTGCCAACTTTCAGCATGCCTTGTAAGGTACAGAGCTATTCTAAGTACTTGGGGTCCCTCTATCTGGAAGGCCCACCTTGGAGGTGAGCATAGTCATCGAATGTAGCATTACAAGGACCATCAGAATCTGAATGCAGATTGAAGCATACTCTTTTGGCCTTCATTATTCTTGGATTTTTTGGTCTGCATTTTCTTTTGCAAGATGGCTAATATGGAAATGTTTTGCATGCTGCCCATGTATAATCCATATCAAATTACTTGCCTTCTCAAGGAGGGAGGAGGGGAGGAAAGGAAAAATAGAATATGGAACTAAAAGTTTAAAAAAGAATGTTAAAAATATTTGTTGACATGTGATTGAGAAAAAAAACAAAATAAAAATTAAATGTAAAAAATATTGCCTAGAAATTTTAAACAAGGGACCATCAATCTATTTTACAAGTGGGAAAAATGAGGCCTAAAGAGATGGTTACTTCAAGATGATGAGAGAATTTAAGCTGATCATTTGAGGGAACTAGGGGTGTGCAGCCTAGAGAAGTCTTCAGAAAGAATAAACAATCTGTTTTCAAGAATTTGAAGGGCTGTCACATGGAAGAGAGTTTGGAATCATTCTGCCTGGCTTTAGAAAGCAGAATTAGGATCAAGGGGTAGAAGTTGTAAAGGCAGAGCTTGGCTCAATGGAAGGAAAAACTTCCTAACAATTAGGGCAGTCTGAAAAATGGAATGGACTACCTGGGGAAATGGAATGGACTGTGTTGGGAAGTAGTGAGTGAGCTCCCCTTCTTTGGTGGTTTTTAAATGAAGGCCTGATGACCACTTACCAGAGATTCCTGGTCAAGTACAGTTTGGACTAGATAATCCCATAAGTTTCTTCTAGCTGTGAGCTTCTATGCCTTGCCCAAGGGGATATAACAATGAGTTGGTTGCTGAACTGGGGCAGGACACAGAACTCTTGACTATTAGCCTTTTTCATATGATCACACCATAGGGGAGCTCTAGCCTAAATAGTATCCGTTGTCTTTCCTCTATTGTTTTCCTGCCTTTTTTGTGGCCTTTTACTATACTCCATGTGATGATTCAGCTAGGCATATACAGAATTCAGGAGTGGATGGAAAACTGAGCCCAACCATGTCATTCCACTTGGCAGAGTCATTTCAGAAATGTCAGAAATATCTGCCATGTAAATGGGAATGTTCTCATGGATAGTTCCATGAGTTTAATGGGAAAGTGGAAGGAGCATATAGTGCCAGTGCTGAGGCTGGGCTGGTCTTTTGTACCCCAAATGTTGTATTGATCTTGTGGTTATGCCATGATTCCCAGTACAGAAGTGAATGCTTTTGGCCTGATACCTAAAATCATACCACTGGAAAGGTCCTTAGAAATCATTTAATCCAATCCTTTGTTCTAGAATAGGATCAGTGACATCAGGAATGATGTAAGTGAATTGGATTTAAGTGAGGCAGGGCTGTGCTCACCTCAGGGTCATTGAGATCTAGTGGCAAGACAGTTCAGAATGACTGGAGATTGCCCCTGATGTAGTGGGAGACCTTGGCCTATTTTAAGCTAAAGTCTTTCCCAGGTCACAGGTTGTCTGAGGCAACACATATTCAGTAGTTAAAGGGTAGGAAAGAATTAAAGCAAAAGATAGTCTAATTTGCCTTCATAAAAGAATCAGTCTAGGAAGAAAAGAGCCTCAGAGTTTGTGGCCACAACAGAAACATATCCATTTTATAGACAAGGAAAATGAGACCAGAAGAGGTGAAGAATCATGTCCACAGTCACACTATTAGGAGTTGATTCCTAGTACAAAGTTCTTTCCCCTATAACATACTGCTTTAGTCAAATCTGTCTTTCCTCCTGACCTTAAACTTCTCAGCTTCCCTGGAGCTGCGCTGTCCTGATAGGTGGATGAGTAAAATCACCCAACCCACTATGTAGCTAACTGGCATCATGTCATACTTCCTGAAACAAAGGATCCACTCCTGTGTCCTCAGCACACCCTCTCCCACTGAAGAGCCCTAGTTCTGGAGTTGTTATTTATTCTTGACTAGCAACTTCTCAGAGGGTGATGTCTTGACCTTCTCATGAATTGGATTTAAGTGAGGCAGAGCTTTGCAAAGTCATCAGCCTCACTTTTTCCTGCAAAGTAATCAAAGTTAGTGGCAAGACAAAAGTCAAGACAACTGGAGATGGCCCAGCATGCAATGGGTAACCCTGACCTTTATAAATATGGACCCTAGAAGAACCCCTCCGCCAAAGAGGGGTTAGGTTTTCTTTTTTTCTCTCTGGCCACCAAAAGCAAGGGTTTGGCTGGAAATCTAGGTTTTCTCCTAATGAGACTAAAAAGAATGTAGATCAGGTCTAGAACAGCTGTAGCACATCTTCAGTCTTCCATATTTTCTTTACTACAGTGATTCCATCACGCTTAGAGAGTTGTCTATTCACCATTTTTCCATTGAGTTGAATTCAGTTGAGTTGAATTCCTTTGAGGTGACCCAAGGTATTTCCTCCACACAAAGAAGTTCTTAGATTTAAAACATGAAACCATAACCCATAACTCTTTTACACTCCCCTGAGAGATACTTAAAACATGAGACATTTGGGGGAGCTACTAAACAGGCATTTCATCTTCACCTCAGCCTTGTACTTTTTTGAGCAAGTCTCTCAAGTTCCAAAGGTTTTTGCATACTAGTGCTTGGCTTGTGCTTACTTTCCTGATGATAGCCATCTTTTCTAAAAAGGATAAAGTTGCAAAGAAAAAAAATCCTCCCACTGCCAGTCAGTTCTAACTGAGGAGCTCAGGAGCTCCCAAACTCTCCAAGTCAAAAGGTTGCCTCCAATACTGAATACGGTCATCATAGGTTCACTATTTGGTCATCCATGCTCAGAGTAATATGAAGCAGAAGAGGCAGCCAGGGACCTGAGGTTCAAGCTCAGGTTTGCCTGGAACCAAGGATGGGAAACCTACAGCCTTGAGGCCACCTGTGGTGCAAGTTCCCCACTCCTGGACAGCACATATGTCCATTGCTGCTGGGGGGCAGGAACAAGAGGAGCCAGAGAAAGTGTACAAAAGAGAATGTTCAGAGGGGTTCGCACATTTGGCTGAGAGAGAGTATGCCAAACAATAGAGTTACTCCTTTTAAGATGTATTGAGTAGGTCAGTCTTCCTGACTTCGTGGCCATCACACTATGATATAACCCATTCCCTCCTTTCCCCATTCTCATCACAGGGAGCAGGAGACCAAAGAGTTTATCTGTCATCAAAAGTCCTTCATCCCTGCCCACATGTATCCCTAGAACTTCCCACAGGTCTATCCCATGTATACTGCATGGTGAGGGAAGTGGGGAATGATGTACTCCATTCCAACCCCTGCTATATCTACGTCCCATCTAGCCATCTATCAGGATACCAAGGCCTGCCCAGGACAGGCATCTGATCATATGCCTACTCCCCTGCACAGACCCTCCCCTCCTTTCTGCTTCTTTCTTTTACTCTCAGAACAATCATTAAATCAATCCAACCATTTTCTAGAAAGGACATGACAGTCTATTCCTCTAACACTCCACTCACAATCCAGGTGACTGCCCAGACCCCAAACTCCCTTCCCTGGACATCATTCCCCAGAATGTGATCTATCTCCCTATTAGAATATAAGCCCTAGGGGCAGAGACTGTCTTACTTTTATCTTTGTGTTATATTGCCAATGCCTAGTACAGTGCTTGGAAATAGTAGATGTTTGTGGATGGATTGCTAACTCCTGGCCTCTTATGTTTTGCTTGTGATCTGAGGATTCTTTCAGATTTGCCCTTGGTTTTGTGTTTTGATTGGGGAACTATTGTTTTAAATCTAGGTCAAGGCACAGGTCAAACATGTTCCCTTCCCCTATGTACCTCGCTAGCTGATCTCCCTAATAACCTTTCTTTCCATAATGCAGTCAAATGTGCCTGAGCCCATAGGAAGGATCTGCTCAAAACTATAGACTTCAAATTGTGAAAACTGAGTATTTGAGGGAAAGGATATTTTATTCTTTAGATTCAGGGGAGCAGGCATAAGGATCTCCCAGCCTCTTGCAAGAGCCCAAGGAGCTAGAAACACCCCAAATGCACACATGCATCAAACCCAGTATACCAGTACTCATAGAGCACTTTCCCAGGCTCCTGCCTTTGAAGGGTTAAGTCTAGTTAACACTTAGCCTGGCAAGTATGCTTACCATATTTATTCAAATAGTTCCCTACTTAACACCCTTTCCCCTCTCCTCCCCTCACCCCTTTCACATCCCCTCAAGTTTTAGCAGATATTTTTCTGCTAAAAGGAGTGGGAGTGAGGAGCAGGATTATATTAGCAAATTGTTCACAGTTACTACAAGAAAGAGACTGGAGGAACCCAGCTTTCCATGTGTCTGAAGGCAGAATCTAAGCACTTAATCTGTGATAAGGCCTCTTAATACACTGTCCTAGAGTTTTCTTTCACAAGGTCGTTCTGACTTCAACAACAGTTTTGGGTTTTTGATATATCAATAAATAACTCCTCAGGAGAGAAGTTAAGGGAAGAAGAAAAAAATCACGTATTTCAAAGTCATTTCAGTCAGTTTATTTAAAATATCCAGGAGGGTCTCAGTGTGTAAATCCAGGTGAATGAGATTTGCAAGTTGGCTGGAGCCGCAACTGCATAGTGATGCTTTCCCAGTCTTCCTCCCATCCCTGCCTCAGTTTCCAAATCTTCCTCCTGGGCTTTGGGCTCAGAGCATTTGGATTATGATGTTAAAGAATGAGAAGGGCAGTTTTCAGCTTGAGAACTCCTCGGAGCTTGCTTCTCAGATCTGCCACTAACACAAACCACCTGCAGGAGTTAGAGCCAGCTTTCGACATTGTTTTCTTTGGACAAAGTGTTTCACTTTTCCTTCATCTGCAAGCTTATGTCTTGTAAACTGCTGAACTGGTGTTCTTCTGTTCCCTTTTAAGGCTTGTGATGTGGCAGCTTTTACGTGACACCCTCCCCAGCCCGACTCCCATCTCCCTCTCCCAGACTGACTCATTTACCTCCTCTACAGCCAGTCCTCCCCCTACCACTACCACTTCCTTTTATTATTTGGGGGAAATTGGGGAATTTTTCTGGTTTCCAGGGGTAATTTCTGTGGTTAGACTTTAGGGGCCTCTGGCCCTTCTCTTCCAGACATAAGACATTTGGGTGTGAGGCTTAGCCAGCATGGAATTCCCTCAATGCCCCATGTCTTGTGTGACTGCAAAAGGGATAAAGTATTCTTTAAGGTGAAGTGTCTCATGGTCCAAGGACCTGGTACCACTTTCCACTGAAACCTGTGTCCTTGATTTCTTTCACTAAACCCTCATCAACAATATTGTTACAGGCAATCATGTTAGCAATATAAGGAAGAAATCTCAGTAGCATCAGAGAGGTCTTAAAGTGAAAACATCAGGAGGCAAACCACATCTTCAGGCACTAGCTGGACATGGATAGCTTAAGGCACTTGGCTGACCATAAAGCAAAGCTTCATAAACTGCTGAAAACGATCAGTCAAGAACCCTAGTGATGACAGAGGTCAATAAGAAAAGCTACATATTCAGTCACAAGCATACATGTCCTCTATAAACTGGTAGAGATGTTACCAGGCCCTTGGGTCACCAAGAGGAAAAATGCTAAAAGGATAGCTTTCTGAGCTTAGTAGGATCACTATCAGTAAAGAGAATATGGGAGATAGAAGATATGATATTATTTTTAAGAACCTAATAAATCACCATGTTCTACAGCTGAGAGATTAGTCAAAGAACTTTAAGACAATCTAAAGCAGTGAATTCACATGCAAATAAACTATTGAGGGGTATCTCTGAATTTTACCACAGTCATATGATATGTTAAAATGATTCCATATGAACTTGAGAGTCATTGGTCAGAACACTGGAGTATGAATGATGTCACCATTCAATTTTCAGCATCGGTAATGTCTTGGTTTCCCAGTTTAGAAAACTGAGAATTTCCCTTCTTGACAAGTCTGATTGCCATATGTTGGTAAGAATGGCCTGACAGCCAAGCAGGAAGCTTGTATGTAGACCAGATTCGGATGTGGAAACAAAACCATGCAGTCAGTGCAGTCATTGTTATGGACATCATGTCTTGCTGACAGGTCATTTGGGGAGATTAGCAAGTTTGTGGTGATTGTTCAGGAGAGAGTGGTGGCCAGTGAGAGACATTCACAACCTAGCTGCAGCAGATTTTCCAGGCTATTGTATATGATTCCTTCTTCCAGTTGCAGGCAGTGGGCCAAAGTGGATTGCTTGCTATTTCTTATATGTGATATTCCATTTTCTATCTTTGGGCCTTTGTACTAATTGTTCCTCATGCCTGGAGTTCACTGGGGGAGAGGTGGGACAGGAAGCTAGTCAGACATTTGCTTTGGAAAAATAACTTTGGTAGGTAGATTGGAGGGGCAAAAACTTGAAGCACGGAGACCAATGAAGAGGCTATTGCAATAATCCATTTGAGAGGTCATGAGGACTTCAGTGGCATAGTTGTTGTGTAAAGAGAGACAAGGAGATAGATGTAAAAGAAGTTGCAAAGAAAAAAAATGGCGAGATTTGACAACTGCTGGATGTTGTGGGTTGAGTGAAAGTAAGAATATAATAAGATTGAAATATATGTGAAATATATTTATTTATTTGAAATATACATGATATTATATGAAATATAATATGAAATTATATGCAATATAATAAGGTTGAAAATTTGGGTGACCAGAAAGATGGCAGTAGCCTCCACAGAAATTGGCAAGTTCAGAAGGGTGGGTTTGTGTAGAAGATTATGTAATGATACATGTGGCCATCCTATGTATGCTGCATATAAATTTAGTTGATTATAAATATTTCTACCAACAAAATGCATACAAAATAAATACAATATTTGAGAATACTAGGAAAGATTTCATGTAGAAGCTATCCCTTGAACAGATTTTTGTAGAAAACATGGGAATTGAATAAAGAAATAGAGACCCAGAGAGAAGTGATTTGCCCAAGACTGTATGAGTAGTAAGTTGTAGAACTGAAATCTGGACCTAGGCAGTCTGACTTTAAAATCTTTATTCTTTCTAGTTATGAAAAGCCCAGATCTTTCATTCTTATGTTAGCTTTGAGTAATTTTTTCTCACCTATATGATTTGGAAAATAGCTCTGTTTGTAAATTTCAGAACAGAACCTTAATTGGGAAATTTTAAACTCACACAAGTAACACAGACCACACCTAGGACAAGGGGCATGCCCTCGTGTGAGGAGTGGGGCAGGGAGCCAAGGACACCAACAAAGCCACCGTAAACGATGTCATGTTCATGTTATGTCTGTACAATTGAAGAGGATGCGAGCATCTTTTAATTAGGTACCCTCTTAAAGATGGCAATGTGGGGAAAATCCACTACAGTTGCCTGGTTCTAATTATGACTGGTTTAGACTATTCAAAATCTCTTCTCTTTTCTCATAAAATCTTATTTGGGAGATGCAGAGTAAGAGTTCTGGGCCTTGAATTAATGAACAAATGAATATTCACTAATCACCTACTGTATACCAGGCACTGTATTAGCATTTAGAGGAAAAAATACAAAAATGAGACAATTCCTGCCTTCCAAGAGCTTACATTATTTTTTTTAAAGCTCATATTCCATTAGGGAAATACAACATGCAGAGGAAGGGAGTTTTGTTTGAGTGAGTCACTGAGTGAGTCACAGGAAGTGGTCCTAGATATCAGAACTAGAAGCAGTGGATACAAATTACAAAGGTGTAAATTTTGCTTGATATAAGGGAAAACTCCCTAATAATTAGAATTATTCCTGTCCCCCAAAATTAGTTAGATTTCTCCCAACTGAAAGTCTTCCAGAGGAGGCTGAATGACCACTTCTCCAGAGTTTTACAGTGGGGATTTTACTTTGAGTATGAGTTGAACCAGATATTCATAGAGGTCCCTTGGTTCTGATTTCAAGGTAAAATGGTGAGAGATATGGGAAACAATGTTGACTCTGAGTTTCTGCAAACTCCTGAATTCTGGGAAATTGACTGAATACTCTTACAATGGAAAGAAATAGGCAGTACAACAGAGTTCTTTAAAATCACATGCTTTTGCTTCACATTAAAGATTCATCAGCTCATAGGTTGAGCACTGATGTTGACATGTGGCTAGTCTTGTGAGTGAAATAAAAAGAAACAAGTCTAAACTTGAATTCCTGAGGTTGGGCCTTTAAATGAGTGATTCTCCAAGGTTCTTTAATGGTTCAGTGAGATGAAATTTGAATTTTTCTAGGAAGTTGAATCATTGTAACTTGAACCTAAATACAGTCTTGCTAGTCTCAGGAGTCAGAGTAACCTAGTTTGTTAACCTTTGCTGTGGTTAAAGAGATGTTACATGAACTTCAGGCCTGAGAGTTAAAGACCTGTGAAGTTAAAGACCTGTGTAGAAGAAGAATTCATTCAGTAATGATTTATTAAGTTCTTACTATGTGCCAGGCATTATGCTAGGCCTTCAGGATACAAAGACAAAAATGAATAGTGCCTCCCCTCCAGGAGCTTATATTCTATTGGCACTTGCTATGACTAGTATGTTTATAATATAGTAGGCATGAGTTAAAAAATTAGTGTTTTTGATGTGGGCTCCAGAATGGCTTAGCCCAACTGTCGTCACAAAACAGGTTTCTTTAAAATTGTACAATGAAAATTATGTGTATTACTTGATCAGTAAGCACTTATTGAGTGTCTCCTATGTGCCCAGTCACTAGACTACAAAGTGAAAAGTCCCCTCCTAAAAGGAGAGACAATAGGAGCATGTAGTTATACACAAAAGACAAAGAGAGCCATGCCGTGTATCCTTTGGGGCAGAAGGCACCAGCAACTGGAAGGACCAGGAAAAACTGTATTAAACAAAAGGTAGTGGGTGCTTGAACTAAACCTTGAAAGCAATCCAGGATTCCAAGAGGCTGAGGTTTGGTGGGAATGCATGGAATGGGAATCAAACAGTGCAAAGACTGAACCATAGAATGCTGGAATAAGGTTTAAAAAGGGTAGGTTGGGGGCTGGATCGTAAAGACCTTTAAATGCCAAATGGAAGCATCTGGATTTGTTACTAGAAGTAATTGGAGATAGCAGAACTTTTTCACTTTGCTAGAGATCTTGACAACTGCCTTAGCTATCAGCTTTACTCTCAGAACTTTTCTTGAGTCCATGGCCTGGTGATGGGTCTCCCTTAAAGGTTATGAATCTCAACATCTCCATTTTCTGAAATATCAAATCACATTTTCCATATTGACTTCTACCACAATTCCAGGCATGCATTTTCACAGGGAAAAATAATAAACCTAGGAAAATTTTTTTAAAGAGATTGGTAAGATATTTTTTCAAGATTGTTTTCAAAACCGCTTCCGTTAATAGCTGACTTTTCTTGTTCCCTCTGCCCCTTGTGTCTGTCCTTTTAGATGCAAATGTTGGATAAATTTCCTATGGAAGGAGGCCAGAAGGACCCAAAGCAGAGGATTATTCCCTTTCTGCCAGGTGGGTATAATCAGGACTTCTCAAACTTATGACTTTTGTGAGTCTTTTGTGACTTTTATGAATTTGTGAATCTCAGGATAATTTACAAACTGTTCTTTGAAACCAGGCACACTGGGCAAGCAATTTTAAGAAGAGGACTGAGAATTCTCCTATCTTTATGTTCTTCCTTCTAGTTATTTCTTAGAAAAATTATTTTCTTGATGCTACAGCCAAGAAATCACCAGGATTTCTGCCCAGACCCTGGGAAGTTTCTCTCTGCCCCAACTGGCTGTCTAGAATATTCATAGCCACCTTTGTATCATATTTTACATTCGTGGTGTGTGCTAAGTGCCATGGGAAACCTGAGTGGAGTGTGGTGAAAAGATTATCTTTTTATTCAAGATGCTTACAATGGAGAGATGTATAATGATGGTCTGGCACTAGACCAAGAGCAGAGAAAATGGAGTTCTAAGAGTGTACAAAAAGAAATGCAGGCATGACGATGTAAGGAACAGGGGTTATTTAGCCTGGAGAATTGGGGTTAGAGAGCTTTCCACAGAGTCTGACACATTATAGGTGCTTAATAAATGTTTATTGATTGGAGAAGACTGGGAGGATGGGGGTGGAGGCGGAAGATGGATCAGTTCTTTTCTGTTTCCGCTCCAAAGGGCAGAATCAGGATTCTAAGCCAGCACCGGGCTTGATGTTGGGAAAAACTCCCTAACTAAAGTGGTACAAGCTGCCTTGGGAGATTGTAGGCTCCTCCTCTTCACGCAGTAGCTGGGCAACTATTCATCATGAATGTAATAGTGGGAATTCCTTCTGAGTATAAGTGAATATTGCAGTAGCTAAATAGCACAGTGGAAAGAAGACCTGGAGTCAGGAAGACCTGAGTTCAAATGTAGCCTCAGACATTTGCTTGCTGTGTGACCTTGGGCAAGTCACTTAATCCTCTTGGCCTCAGTTCCTCATCTACATTGAGCTAGAGAAGGAAATGCCAGAACACTCCAATATCTTTGCCAAGAAAATCCGAAATGGGATCAAAGAATCAGTCATAACTGAAACAACCAAACACCAACATGGATTAGACTTAGACGGCTTTTGTGATCGTTCTGGGCCTTCCACCAACCATGTAAATGTCATGCAAGTCACTTTCCCTTGCCTGTATGTCACAGGATCATAGAATTATAAATTTAGAACTGGAAATGAACCCAGAAGCCATCTAGTCACCCTGGCATTTTACAGATAAAGAACTGAGATTCAGAGAGATTTAATGACTTTCCTCCAGGGTCACAAGCTTAGAATAAGGGTGTGATGTGAAATATGTCCCCAAGTCTTTTTTACTCCAAATCCATCACTGTATCTACTATGCCAGGTCCTCATCTATTGTAAAAGGAGGGAGTTTAATTAAATGATCTTCCAGGTCTAAAATTCTATACTTCTGTTCATCTGAAGTAGGAAACCAAAAAAAAAAACAAACAAATATTAATAGTGTAGATAGGAAGTTAATGTAATTAGTCTGCTATGTTATGTGCAAATTATATAAAAGAATGACACAGTTATCCGTTGAGTAGCAGAAGATGTACGCAGTCTTTCCACATGAATTTTCATTGTTTTCTTTCTCTCACTTGGGCCTGATGACAAATCTTTCTTTGCTACTGACAATGTTTGATGAACCAGGATTAGGACCCTAGTGTCCTAGATTTTTTAGACCTCAGCTATCATCCTTTCATCACTATAAACTTTTCTTTTCCTATCAAACAAGCATTTTGCAAGCATTTCTTTAACACTTGATATGTGACAGACACTGTGTTAAGTATTTGGAATGGACAAAAATTGATTTTTCTATCAAATAAATATCAAAAAAAAAGATTGTAATCACTGAAAGCACAGCACTCTTTCTGTTATTTTGTATTGATGATGATCTCACATTTGCATAGCAATTTATGATTACAAAGGATTTTACAATCATCATATTCTTGTGTCCTTGCAACACACCAAGAAGGAAGTTAGTCCAAATATTTATTATCCTTATTTTGGATGAATAAAACGAACAAGCTAAAAAGCATCAGTTACATGCCAGGCACTGTTCTTAGAAAGCAAAAGCAGTCCCTCCCCTAAAGGAGCTCATATGCTTATGAAGGTACATGTTGGTACCTTTCTAATGGAGGTGACTTCATTTAGGTACATATAGAAGTAGATGAAAGATAATTATTGAAGGGAAGGCAGTAGCAGTTTGGGGGACTAGGAAGGGCCTCCTTCAGAAGGAGCAGCTAGGTGGAGCAATGGACTTGGGGGATACCCATGGTTAGTGAGTGTGACATGAATGAAGATCCAGGGCAGAGCCAAGATGGTGGAGTAGAAAGATGCACATACACTAGCTCTTCCCCCACAGCCCATAAGATACCTGTGGAGAAAGACTCTCAACAAATTCTAAAGTAGCAGAAGCCACAGAACAATGGAGTGGAGGAGATTTCCAGCCCAGGGTGACCTGAAAGGCTGACAGGAAAGGTCTGTTGTACCAGTGCAGAGCAGAGCCCAGCCCAACCTTAGCTGCTCAGCAAGGCACTGGGTGAAGGACCCAAGCATGCCTTGGGGGTGGAATTCCCAGCAGCAGTAGCAGCTGTTTGCAGATCCCTCATCCAACAAGCTCCAAAGGTCAGTTAGGGGATTTTTTCAGGTGACCAGTGGCAGCCTTGCCCCCACTGAAAGCCCCTGGGGGAATTGAGCAGCTTATCTGAATCTCAACCTCCAATGCTGGCTTGGTGAAACTGGAGGCCAGGTGGCTATGGAGAGGAAACTCTACTACTCGCAGATTCTGGGCACAAAAGTTTCTTGTTGCTCCCAGACCAGTATACACACTTGAGTGTGCCACCTTGGAGGAACTGAGATCTTTCAGATCCCCAGAGTATACACTCCTCTTGACAAAGGACGCAAAAGTCAAGTAACCGGTTTAGAAAATGCCCAAAAAAGGGGAAAAAATAAGACTATAGAAGGTTACTTTCTTGGTGAACAGATATCTTCTGTCATCCTTTCGGATGAGGAAGAACAATGCTTACCATCAGAGAAAGACATAGAAGTCAAAGCTTCTGTATCCCAAACATCCAAAATAAATATTCAATGGGCTCAGGCCATGGAAGAGCTCAAAAAGGATTTTGAAAATCAAGTTAGACAGGTGGAGGAAAAACTGGGAAGAGAAATGAGAGAGATGCAAGAAAAGCATGAAAAGCAGGTCAACACCTTGCTAAAGGAACCCAAAAAATTCTGAAGAAACTAACACCTTGAAAAATAGACTAACTCAATTGGCAAAAGAGGTTCAAAAAGCCAATGAAGAGAAGAATGCTTTAAAAAGCAGAATTAGCCAAATGGAAAAGGAGGTTCAAAAGCTCACTGAAGAAAATAGTTCTTTCAAAATTAGAATGGAACAGATGGAGCCTAATGACTTTATAAGAAATCACAAAATAAAACCAAAAGGATGAAAAAATGGAAGATAATGTGAAATATCTCATTGGAAAAACAACTGACCTGGAAAATAGATCCAAGAGAGAAAATTTAAAAATTATGGGACTCCCTGAAAGCCATGACCAAAAAAGAGCCTAGATATTATCTTTCACGAAATTATCAAGGAAAACTGCCCTGATATTCTAGAACCAGGGGGCAAATAAATATTGAAAGAATCCACCAATCACCTCCTGAAAGAGACCCAAAAAGAGAAGCTCCTAGGAACACTGTAGCCAAATTCCAGAGTTACCAGGTCAAGGAGAAAAGATTGCAAGCAGCTAGAAAGAAGCAATTTGAGTATTGTGGAAATACAATCAGGATAATACAACATCTAGCAACTTCTACATTAAGGGATCACAGGGCATGAAAGATGATATTCCAGAAGTCAGAGGAACTAGGACTAAAACCAAGAATCACCTACCCAGCAAAACTGAGTATAATACTTAGGGGAGAAAATGGTCTTTCAATGAAATAGAGGACTTTCAAGCATTCTTGATGAAAAGACCAAAGCTGAAAAAAAAATTTGACTTTCAAAACCCAAGAATCAAGAGAAGCATGAAAAGGTAAACAGGAAAGAGAAATCATAAGGGACTTACTAAAGTTGAACTGTTTACATTCCTACATGGAAAGACCATATTTGTAACTCTTGAAATTTCTTCAGTATCTGGGTAGTTGGTGGGGTTGTACACATACACACACACACAGCACAGGGTGAGTTGAATAGGAAGAGATTATATCTAAAAATATGAAAGTAAGGGGTGAGAGGAATATATTGAGAGGAGAAAGGGAGAAATGGAATGAGGCAAATTGTCTCTCATAAAAGAGACAAGAAAAACACTTTTCAATGGAGGGGAAAAGCAGGGAGGTGAGAGGGAAAATGTAACGCTTACTTTCATCACATTTGACTCAAGGAAGGAATAAAATGCACACTCACTTTGGTATGAAAACCTGTCTTACAATACAGGAAAGTAGGGGAGAAGGAGATAAGCGGGGGGCGGGGGGATGGAATGATGGAAGGGAGGGCAATGGGAGGAGGGAGCAATTAGAAGTCGACACTCTTAAGGAGGGACAAAGTCAAGGGAGAATAGAAGAAATGGGGGGCAGAAAAGAGTTAGTCTTATACAACATGACTATTATGGAAGTCATTTGCAAAACTACACATATATAGCTTATATTGAATTGCTTGCCTTCCCAATGGGGATTGGTGGAGAGGGAGGAAGGAAGAGAAGTTGGAACTCAAAGTTTTAGGAACAACTGTTCAGTATTGTTCTTGCATACAACTGGGAAATAAGAAATAGAGGTAATGGGGTATAGAAATTTATCATGCCCTCCAGGACAAAAGAGAAGATGGGGATAAGGGAAGGGAGGGATGTTAGAAGGGAAGGCAGATTGGTGGGGGAATTAGAATGCTCAGTGTTTTGGGGTGGGGGAAGGGGAGAGATGGGGAGAAAATTTGGAATTCAAAATTTTGTGGAAATGAATGTTGAAAATTTAAAGTAAATCAATATAAGAAAAAGGAAAAAAAAGGAAAAAATGAATGAAGATCCAGGAGAAGAAACTGAAGAGTAATAAGACAGATAGGAGTACCCCAAGAAAGCAATGTCACCAAAACCTAGAGAAAAGAGATTATCAATGAGAAGGTGATAACACTGTCAGATACTAGAGAGAAGTCAAAAAAGACAGGGATTAAGAAAAAATTCTTTTTGTCAGTTAAGAGATTATTACAACCCTTAAAAAAATGAGGTCTAAAGAAGTAGTAAGCAATTTGCCCATAATCCTACATTTTGGCAGAGTTGGGGACATGGACCCATGGACCTAAAGTCGTAAGATTATAGATTTAGAGCTGGAAGGGATCTTAGAAGCTGTTAAGTACAATTCCCTCCTTTTATAGATATGGAAACATCTATAGGAACAGAAGGCCTAATTGCCCAAGGTCATAAGACTGCTGAGTATATGAGGCAGGTTTGAACCCAGAATTTCCTGACTCCAGTTGTAGTACTGTAAAGCCAAACATGGCAGCACACTTGAGGACTGCCTCTGAGAATGATTTTAAGGGTCCAATCACAATAACATAATGAACTCTCTATTCAGCAATAAACTAAACATTGTTCAATAAAGTATAACATTCATAGCAATATCCTTAAGCAAAATATATCATCTAATACATGTATGTGTCTCATAACATGTCATGTGGTGCATAGCATATATCACTGCATCCCAGGCTAGGGCCTTCCCCAGCATGAAGCATCCTTAAGGGGTAACAGAAAATACCACACCATCCATCCCTAGGTCACTGTAAGAACAACCTCCTTAATCAATACACAGTGTCCAAATAAAGTCTTCTCTCATCTTGACTTGAGGCTGACTTCCAAACCCCATGGCTCCTCCTCCGTGGGCTGACCACTCCCAGCTCTTGCCTGGGTTCACACACAGGCGGCTCTTTGCTCCTACTCTTTGTCTCAGAGTCTCAGGTCATGGAGACTGTTCTACTCCAGACTCTTCCTGCTTTTGCCTGACAGCAGGCTCCGGGGGCTCCTGCCCACAGCTTCTGTTTCTAGGAAATATTTGTGCACATGACTGCACCATTATCTCAGTTCACACGTAAAGACCAACAGACAGGACTTCTGACATCACAGACATTCTTTCTGTTAAACCTTCCCATAAGCAAGTTCCCCTAGCTCATTCACAGTCACTTCTCTCTCAACTCTACTTCTTTCTCTTCTCTCTTAGCTCTGATTCTCTCTCTAAGAAATACAGTATATGTACTGTTTCTACTCAAAGATTCTTAATTGATTCAAAGGCAAGACTCAATCAAAGGCATTTTTTGGCTAAAACTCAATATAGAAAAAAAAACAGAAAAAGAAAATCCTGTTTTGCTTGCTGTTACAAGTGCCCAGACTGTTATACCATGCTGCTTCTAAAATTATTTTACATCTAGCCCAACATTCTTTTTGCTCTACCAGAACTGGTAGATTCTTCCAAATTATGAGTGAATTTTAATACAATTTTTAATTTTAGAACCTGGAAATCCAGTAGAACTTTATTTATCTGACCTGCAGTTGATCTAAACTGACATGAACCATAAGATTTAGGACTAGAAGGGACCTTGGAAATCATCTAGTCAAACCCTCGCATTTCTTTTCTTTTCTCTTCATTTCTCTTCTATTTTCCTTTTTCTCTTCTCTATTTCTTTTCTTTTCGTGTTTTACAAAGGGATATTTGCTTCACAAATATAGCAAGAATAAACACACAACCTTTTCTCCTAATACTTTAGGGGCATAATCCTTAATATACCATCTTCTTATACCATCTGGGGGAGAGGATAGGGATTAGGCTTCTGAGGATCTCACTTCCTGCGCAGTAGTAGACCCACCAAGTTTGTGTCCAGAGGCCGTCCTGCTGCCAAATGAGTCCTCTTGCTAGGCTGGAGTCCCAAAGGTCATCCCCAGAGGTTGTCAATCACTTTTTGCTCCTTGAATATAGATTCGACATTCAGGGCAAAACCCAACCTGAATTCCAACTCTTGTATTCTGTGGTTCTCTCTTTGACACATAAGGTCACAGACTGTGCTCCCAGCCCTAAAATGGGGAACACACAAAAAAATGTAAAGTCCAAGGCTTTATTTTTCAGGAACCTCAGAGAGAGGAGCTAAGGCTTTCCTCCTTACCGCATGGTTTCACTGGACACCATGAGCAAGAATCACCAGATTCAAAGATGCAAAGAAACTAAAGAAATGGTGCAAAAACCTCATTTTTCAGATGCAGAAACTGAAGCCTAGGGAAGGTGACCAAGTATGTAGCCAAACTGATATTCAAACCTCGATCTTCTGAATTCAAATCCAATACTCTTTCCACTCACTTTTGTCTAAAACATATAAAAGGGGACCCCAGCCTCTCTGTTAGATCAGTTTTCACATTGGAACTGTGACCCAGCAGACTGTTATTTGTCTTTTCTTCCAACCTCTAGGGCAGGCTTTCCCAGCTTTTATTCTAATATGATTTCATCAATATGGGCATCTCCAGTTGTAGGAACTACCTCCCCCAATACCAGTGGCAGCCTATGATTAAGACAGGGATTGGCAAACTACTGACTACCTGTTTGCAAGCTAAGAATGATTTTTATGTTTTAAAATACAATACAACTTTATTTTAAAATGTAAAAACCATTCTTATCTCAGGGAATACTATTAAAAATGGCCATGCAGACTATAGGACACCAATTTAAGAGATTAGCTCTAGTGGCACCTAGATGTCAAGTAATTTGCCCAGGTTCCCTCAGCTTGTAAATTCGTTATTAGGATTATGCATTTAGAGCTGATAGAGACCTGAGGAATCTTTTAGTTCACCAGTTTTCCCCACTTAAGTTACAGATGGGGAAACTAAAAGCGAGGTCAGAGTTGAATCCTGGTTTTCCTGACTCCAAGCCCAGCATTCTATCTGTTATGCAACATTTCTTCTATTTCCCTATCAACATAATAATAACTAGCATTTGCATCTTGCTTTAAGGTTTAAAAGCAGCTTTACCAATATCATTTCATTTTCTCCACACAACAACCCTGACTGATATACAAGAATATACACTGGAATTATGCTTAGCTTCAGTCGACCTAAAAAAGATTCCCTGAACTCTGGGCATGTACCACATATTATTAGAATATGGTACAACAGATGACTAACTTTACTGGACAAAAATGAACAGTCACAATGGTCTTTGGAAAATCTCTTCCGGATAGAAAGAGTTAAGAGTACCTTCTTTGACCTCCTGAAGCTTTATTGATCACAGGCTCCCTACCCCCACCCAAGAATTAATGTGAACACTGTTCCCAGAAACTGGGCTTCTTTGTAACAAGCTGCAGTGACCACTTGTTGCATTCATGGAATCCCTTCAGTCCTCCAAACCCCCATATGTAGTATGACCCTAAGGAATGTCTCCTCTCAACCTCCCCAATGTCATTTCCTGCAACCCAAGAGAAGGGGTGGGGGGAACTCTCTAGAAATGTTCTGTTTCCCAGGGACGCAGTGGAGGTCTGACTTCACTCTCCAAGTTCTAAGACACTAGCATCAGCAAAACAAGAGCAAGTCTGATATTAGCACCGAAAAGGGGGCGGGGGGGAGGTGGGGAAGCAGCCCTGTGCAATTTTCCATTCTGACCAGAACTGGAAAAGCTAACTTGGCTGAGGACATGGCTTGAATAATAAGAATTACAGTTTGGCCTTCTTCCACCATAGAAAACAAAACCCACTAGTTCCCACCAGAATGATTCTCTTTTTGCAAAGCAACAATTCTACTCCAAAGAGCCTAACTGATTCTACAGAAGGTTGGAAAACCATACCATTGTGCTCTCCTTGTCAGGGGCTCAAATGAGAAGGCTCTAAAACTGGGGGGCATCCAGTCTTTCACGAACAAGTCACTGGGCAAATGAGCCAGTGACTGAAGCTCTAGTGCTCGTAACGTGATTCTACCTTATTGCAAATAAAATGAAGGTCTGAACATCTGAGTAAGGCACCTCTGGTGATAAATTTTTAGATCGGTGAAGCATGTGATGGATTTGATTGGATCTGAGGGGTTTAAGGGAGAGGAATTTTTAAGCTACAATGGAGGAAAGATGACTACACTGTGGAAGATTAGCTACACTGTGGCAGCATGGAAAGGTCATTGATCATTGATCTTGAAGTCAAAATTGTTCAGTTGTGTCTGACTCTTCATGATCCCATAGGCTATAATGTCCATGGGCTTTTCTTGGCAGATACTGGAGTGGTTTGCCATTGCCTTCTCTAGTAGATTACTTACCCAGGGTCACACAGTAGTAGTAAGTGTCTGAGGCCATATGTGAACTCAAGTCTTTCTCACTTCAGGCCGGGTACTCTATCCACTGCGCCATCTAGTTGTCTTCTAGGCAAACAGAGGTTAAATGACTTGATCAAGGTCACACAGCTAGTGGCTGAAGCTGGATTTAAACTCAGATCTTCCAGTCATCCACTGAGCCATTTGTTGCCTTTGAAATCAAAATATCTGTGTTCAAATCCTGGTTCCATCTGTGCATTCTTGGGAGAGCATTTATTTTCCTCATCTATAAAAATGGAGCTGATATTTATACTACTTTATCATCAAGGTGATTATGAGGAAAGCACTTTAAAGAAATGTAAGTTATTCTCATAATAATGACTCCCCTGAGCTGCTTACATTGAAGGATTCTGGGAACCCACTTCTCTTCCCAATTCCCTTCCATCCTTTTTTCCATAAGAACTCCAGTGGTTCTATTTGCTAGGAAATTCATGTTCTCCATTTTATGGGAGAAAGTGATCTATTCAAAAGTTCTGAAATCCCATTAGAGAAGTGGCAAGCTAGAACTTTAGTTCATAGAGTGAACTTTAATTCATAGAGCGAACTTTAATTCATAGAGCTAAACTATCTTTAGAGCTTCGTCCCTAATTTTTTAGTGTAAATTAATGAGAAGATGGGATTCAATTCACAGAACTTCACATCATAAGCCCTTTTTCCCAGGAATGCATCTGTTCTGAATTTTAAATGATAATTATATAACTGTTTGATTTACTAAGGTAATTAAGGGAGGTGTCTAAGTGACTCTATTATAAAACTTGTTTTTTAAAAAAATGTTTCTATTAACTATATTTAATTTTTTTTTACCCTCGGGGTGGGGGCAAGGGAGGTTATTGGATAAAAGCTACAGGTAAGAGGGCTTATGTTTTTCTGAACATTTTGATTAATATTTTTACACTTATTTTCACTCTGTCCCCTTGCCTTTCTTGCAAGGCATATGTGGTTGGTTGTATGCCTCTGCTTTTCTTCCATACTCTTTGGAGAAGAAATTTTAGTGCTGAATGATCTTTGCAGATAAGAGGGTTAGTAGAATGAATACTTGGTGACATGGACTGTGGAAAGGTAAAGAGGAATCTAATGAAGACCTTTTTCAGACTATTTTCAGTTTCTTCTTCCACATCAAACTAATTGCATCCCATTACTCTAAAGCACCCTCTTCCCTCCATTGATAGAGCACAGAATTATTGGGAAGATGCACAGAGACAATTATGAAGTATAAAACATGAATTTCCATTTTAAATATTAACTAATGACAACGTTGTCCTGGTGTCATCCACTCTAGGCAAAATTCTCTTCCGACGAAGCCATATTAGGGATGTAGCTGTCAAACGCCTGATTCCCATTGATGAGTACTGTAAGGTGAGTATGTTGCAAGTGATCTCAGAACTGGCAATCCCATCTTCCCTGTCTTTAAAGCTATCATTTTCCCTTGTGGTATCTACTGCTCCACTGGATAGTGAGCTCTTTGAGGACAGAAACTATCTTTTGCCTCTTTTGGGGGTCCTTGATGCTTAGCACAGCATCTGGCACATAGAAGGTCCTTAGTAAGTGTTTGATGATCAGCTGATTGCTCCCTCAGTGGAACTGACTTTATGCAGCATACTATATACATATATCATATATTATTGTCCCTCAACAAGGTAGTATCTTTTTGTTTTGCATGTACATATGCATATATATATCTGTCTGTTTCTCTAATATTTGGAAATGACTTTTCAGTCATCAAAACAGAAGCCACTGTAGTGAAGCACAGGGTATTGTAGGGTATTATTTCTCCTGTCTGCAACATGAATTCAAAAAGGGTCCCAGTTAAAAATAACTCAGTAGAGGTTTTAGTAGACGGAAAGCTCAGCATGAACCAGCAGTGTTTATTTCTGTGACTATAAGACAAAATTCTGTATTTGAGTGTCAGAACCAATGATACTCTGTCCTGGATAATCTCCATCAAGAGAAGGAGGAAATGTCAAAGCCTAGTGAAACTGAGTGATGTTGGAGAAAGAGCTTTGACCTTGGAATCGGGAGACCTGCCTTGGTTTGGATCCCAGCTCTAACCTTTCCTAGTATGTGACTTACAAACAAGTCTCTCCCTTAGCCTCTTCCTTCCTCATCTGTAAAATGGTGGTGATGATTCATGCTTCTAGGTTTATGAATCAGAATGACAAGATTTATACTATACTAAGATTGTGAAGAAAGTGCTTTTAAACCATAAAGCTCTGAAAATGGGAAACATTATTAAAGTCGTTCACTTCCCTTTATGTGCCATTAAAGGACATGTAAGTCAAGATACCTGCCAAGAATACTATGCTCTTAGACCTTTTAGGGTCACTCTGCCAAACTGATGAATGTTGTTCCAACATATCCCCCCAAGCCTTCCTAATGAGCCAGCTTAACTTCTCCTCCTCCTCCCTAATTATGAACCAGTTTCCTCTGCCTTTATAAATCTAACTTCCCAAATCTGAAGAGCAATCCATACATACCCACCCACACGTAGCACATGTATAATCCCCCATTCTTACCACCATCTCCAAATTCGATTTTCGAAGAAAAAGTCCTTAAGTGATAAGAAACTACTGCCTCCTGCTTCTGGCTGTTGTGTTTGATGGTGTAAGATATAATGAATCCATTTGGCTTAACAACTGGAACATAATGCCTGATGTTCTATGACCCACTTAGAAGCTTTTTTCCCTCTGGTTAATGCATTGCATTCTGCACTAATGTGTAATAAAGTGGATGTTTAGCTTAGCCTGAATTTCCACATTCTTACTTCCTCCAAAGGAAGAAACCAGTCTGTGGAATAAGCTAAAACTGTTGGGGAATACCATATGGGCATAGAGTTAAGCAGGACTTTCTCTGAACATATTAGACCCTGTACTAACTCCTTGTGTCTTATCCAAAGGGGTCAAGATTTCTCTTGGAGTACTGTGAAAGACATTTTATGGTCTGTCTGTCCCTGCTTTGAGAAATGTCCAAAACAGGAAAACTTGGTGTTTTTTCAGGAGCTGAATGGCTTCTCTTCCCTTTTATATTTTATTGTTCATAAACATTTGCTGACTTTCAAAGTGAAAAGTCATTGTTCAGATTCCCACCATGGGTAGAAGAAGATGAAATTAAACCTGTCTGTACAGCCACTTGTGACCAGTGACCAGATTAGTTTTGTATTCACTGGAGAAGGAGAAGATTGGCCCTAAAATTAGGTCTTGCGTTGTCTGGGGACATCACTTTTCCAGTCTGGTCCCTTGTTATTTGGACTGACTGTGTCTGCTATGGCCTCTGAGTAAAGAAGTTTCCTCTAAGTGCCAATTTGTGCAGGGTGCCCTGGGCTCACTTAAAGCTCAGGTCTTTTTTAACATCTTTCCTCTCCTGTTCTTTGCCTCTTTACCTTTTTATTGGGAGCCTAGCTCCCAGACAAAAATGAGCTAAATAATATGAGTAGAGGTCTGATAGGTCTAATATGAGTAAAAGTCTGAGAGATGGCAGGATTTAGGTGACTGTTTTGTGCAGGGCATATGGCTAACGGGCATCACCACCAATTTCCTGATGCCTTTTGCCTCTCAAACTTGGTGGAGTTGCCAGGCTATCATTAGCAAACATTTTAAGCATCTTTGAGAGGTGCAGTCCTGGGTCAAATGCCATGGAAAGCACACAATCTAGCTCAAGAGACAATGCTAAGCATTCACACATTCATAGAGTTACAGCTAAAAGGGACCTTAGAAGCCAGTCCTCTAATCCAGATGAAGAAACTAAGGTACAGACAACTTAAGTGATTTGCCCAAGATCATACAATTAGTAAGTACCAAGGTGATAGTTTTCGATTTGAATCTAATTCCTCTGACTCCAAATCACAACGTGTGAAACAACTACAATAAATATAAGTGACTAAAGTGTCCAGAAAGTTTTAGTGCAAAGTGTACTATCAAGGCTGAAATCTGCACCGAGACTTTTGGGACACTGTATATGTAATGTCTGGTTTAGTCTATAAATTCAGAGAAAGTGGAATAACTTAGTGTGTTATCCTGCTTTACTCAAGATGTGAAAATGAGTTCCAAACCAGTGAGTGAAGGAGTTTAGGAATGAAAAAAAAAAACAAACTTACTGAAATTCTTTTTGGATTCTTTGATCTACATATGGATTCCCTCTGGAATGGTGCCGAAGAAACTGACATGGAAAAAAAAGGGTAATAAAAATCAATGAGCCATAAATTCCAAGTGTTTTAAGTAAATATGACTTTTTCAAGAAAATGTCATTACATTTGACAGTTTATACAATTTTTACCATAGAGTGCTAACAAATATATCTACCATTCCAGAATTCAAGGGGAGTTCAGTGATGTGGGGATGGGGCAAGAGCCCTGTAGACTGTACTGATCCCTCCCTTCCACCCTAACTTATCAGCACCTTGAGGGGTGAGAGTGAATGATGTTTCTCTTATTTTCCACAGAGCTTAGCATAGGACTGAATATATAACATAGTCAGTTACCTACTTAATTCTTTTTGGTTAGTTAACTGACTGATCAACACAGAAATATCTAAGTACTCAGTCCTTGATCCATTCATTCTTACCCTGTGTGTTTGGCAAGGAATCCATCCCCATCAGTGGATGCTAGACTTTTTTCTTTAGTTTTCTGTTGCCAGATGGGTAAAAACTGAAAATAAAAACAGCATCTGATGGGTGAGAAATAATTTGATGTTTCCACAAAGACATTGTCTTTAACCTGCATATATCATTATTAGAGCTCATTGTCTTCAATGAGTTCTCTGTCTTAGGGAGAAGGGGGTTTCCTTGATTTCACTGAGGATAATGATGCTTTTTGGAGATTCCCCCACCTGTAACCTCCAGCCAAACTTCACCTACTTTGGGAAGAGAGAAGACAGTCACACCAAAGAGCTCTTGCCACCTTATTGAACCTTTAAGTCTCTGAACTGAAGACCTCAAACGGAAAATCTCCCAAGCCTTCTGAGGGTCCAGCAAGTTGAACCATATCTAGGTCCTCAGTAGAAACAGCATGGTGAGGATACCTATCAGAATGTAAAGTACAGGTCCAGATAAAGGTTATAAGAGCCCAGTGGGAGGATGGGGCTAGGGAACTGTGTAGAATTCTCAACCAGTTTGCACTGTGAATTTCTTTTCCCTCCTTTCCCTACAGTCAGATTTCCTACAGGGACATATTTCCACATTTCTCTTTGTTTCCTCAGGCCCTGATCCGATTGCCACCCTACATTTCTCAATGTGATGAGGTACTTCAGTTCTTTGAGACGAGACCTGAAGATCTGAATCCCCCCAAAGAGTAAGTTGGTTTGTTGACAGCCAATTGGCTTTTCTTTCAGGAACATCCACTGAAACCAGTAACCCTGGGGACAGCTGCTTTCAAGCTTCTATACTCTGACTACGAATGCCATGGTATCCCAAGACAGTGGGCAAACTGATGTCACTCGAGGAAGCATACAAAATTTGAATTAAAAATTAAAATTAATTAAAAATACATACCAGAAGCTTATACCTTGAAGCTGCAGATAAAACAAATTTAGTAAAAGGATGAGACAAACTAAACACTTTTTTAAAAAGCCTTTAATGAAAAAAGTAAGAAAAGATGGGAAAGACTATGTTGATTGAAGGGATATGATAACTGGGAAAGCTGAAGGATGAAATGATTACCTAGAATGGAATAGGGAGTTTCTAGGCATGGAAAAATAGGAGGGGAAAACAGGGAGAAACTTCTGTGTACCAGCACAAATGCCTAAAAGCTCAACTTAGCTTGAACTCAATAAAAAGGGTAAGAAAGTGGAATGGGCTGTTGACGGACTCTTCTATGTTGAAAGAGTTCTAGACTGCAGTAGTATTCCCTACTGAAAGTCTATTTCTTGCTCAGAGAGAAAGCAGTCTTCTGTCTTTTGGGTTGGAGTGGGGAGTGGGTGGAGAGGACCAGCCCTAGGATCTGAAAACCATTTAAAGAGAAGAAGGCTGCATGTCATGCTTTTGCCTATCTGTCCAGAGATTCTCAAAGTCTTAAGTCCTCAAAGTCACTTAAGAACCTTGAGATGAGCAAGGAAAAAATTCACTCTTGCAAAGAGAATATTTATTATGGGTCCAATCTTTCTTCATTAATAGTTTTATTACAGTCTCCAAAATTACTTAATTCCTACCTTTTACCAGGTTGTCATCCTTTCCCATTTTTCCTGCACAATATAGTGATTTAAAATAGACAAGGGTAGATCATGGACTTGAGAGAGATAATCTCAAAAGTGCTTCATCTCTTCCCTGAGTCCAGCTTCCTCTTCCTCCAAATGTCACTTCTGCCCTTCATTTTTCTCATTTATAATAGAGATGTTAAGGGGGATAAAGGAGGGCTATATTAGGAAATATAAGTGATATACAAAAACAAAAAAAATCAAAAATTTTATTTTCAAAAATTAAATAAATGTGATATAGGTAGATAGAGAGCTGGCCATAGATTCACAAGACCTAGATTCAAGTCCTGCCCTTAAAACATACTGTGTGACCCTGAGCAAGTCACTTAACTTTTCAGTGTCCTAGCTAGGTCTCTAAGACTGTATGTTGTAGAGTAGTTACAGCTTTGCTTAGGAAAAGGGAGTTATCTATGCCAATGCAGCTGCAGGTCCAAGCCAAAAAAAATTTTTTTTTAAATAGGGGTATGCTGTCTACCTCACGTTCTGGTTATAAAGATCAAATAAGATATTTAATATGAAAGCATCATGAAAAGTGTCCATTGCTATAGTACTCATTATTTCCTGTTATCTGAAGTAGCTAGAACCCTCAAATTTAAGTTCACCATAGCTGATTTCCCCTTCCAGCTTTCATTCTTTTTGTAGGTACCTCCTGGAAACCCTAAAACATGAACAAGATGACCCACGGGATGTATCTGGTTCAGAGAACTGTAAGATTTGTAGGTGTAAGAGACCATCTAGTTAACCAGTAAACATTAAGCGCCTAAGGTATTCCAGGCACTGTGCCTCATTTTACACTTGAATAAATAGAGGTTTTGAAAGTGGAAGAGACGGAACTCAGATTCAAACCCAGCTTTTCTTACCCCAGACGCATTGGTCTTTCCAGAATGTGGAAGGGAGAAATGATTAAAAAGCCACTAGAAAATGAAGGTGTTTTCTGGGTTTGTGGCACCTAGGATATTCTAGTCCCCAGCCAAATGCCCTGGTGCTTATCTAAGCTTGAATCCAAAATACTAATTATTCAAAGATTTTGCTTGTCTTGGTGAAAGGGATTTTAAACTGGTCCACAAGTTCCAGGGTGGACCTTGTACCACATAGTAAATAATGATGGAAAATGGCCGGACTCAGCCATCTGTGATACAGTATTTCTGAGATTTGTGTGGATGTCATCATTCATAAACAAGATAAACTCTTTCTCCAGGAAATTGAATGGAAACCAACACTTGAAAGGAATCGGAATATCAAGAACGCTTTTTTATTCATTATCTTCCTTTATTGGGAAGTGCTGGCAGAGAAGAGACTAGGTCAGCACATTCCATGCTCAGCTGCCTTGCTGGCTTTGCTTTGGATGTCTCCCTGAAGTCGATGGAGGACTTCTTGTATCCATCCAAAAGAGTGGAAAATACTCTTGTGTTGGGAAGGGCTTTGGCCTGCCAGGGGAGGAGGACACAGTGAGCACAAACTAATTCAGCTGTGTGAATCTAAATGGATAGATAGAAGAAAAATGGGTGGAGACTTATCTACAAAGATTTCTTGGAAAAGCAATGGAATTGGAGACCAAAGACCTGGGTTCAAATCCCAGTTCTGCTACTTGCCAGCTGTATGACCTTAAGGAAAATTGCTTTAAACCTGGGCCTCAGTTTCTTCATGTGTAAAATTAAAGCATCGGATGATCACTGGAGGTTAATAACAAAGCTTATGTAGTAGGGTTTGGACAGGGGAAAGGCATGGGTAAGATAGATTGGAAAAGGTTTAGGAAAAAATGGTATGAATTCAGACTGAAGCTAAAGCTGGTAGTTGGAATTGCTTGACTAGAAAACAGATGTTGAACCTGGATTTCCCATCCTTTTAGGGAGAATAAGGAGAACTGTGGTAAAGAACCTCTGCTATGAGAAATGGTAAAGAAGGAGGATAGTTCTATATAGAGCTCAAACAGTTAATAGAGGACCTTAGTGCTTGTGCATTAAGTAGGAGATAATTGGAACTCCTTATAGGTTTCTGAGGAGGGGAATCATATGTTCTCCATGTTGCTTCTTCAGATATAATATTGCCTATGATAAAGATTAGGAACAACTTGGGAAACCCAATCACACATGCACTTTATGTGTAGGAGAGTAGATCACAAGTCCACTTGATAATAGAGAATTACAACTAAGGAAACCTCTCCAAGCTTAGGAGCCCTTTTCTTCAGTCATTTTCTTATTTGTCTATACAATACAACCCAATGGGTAGGAAGGATCCCATGAGCCCATGAGTGATCATGCATTGCTGTTTGTCCAGCATGAGTACCTCCTTTAAAGACAAGTGTATTGGTTAGTTAGATTCTGGATTTGGCCATTGAGTACGTTTTCCATCACCGCAGCAACTTCCTCTGTGTGCCTGCAGCTTGGAGGGATATCCATTTTGGATCCATTCTTGCATTTTTTACTGATGTACAGGCTGAAGGTTCTGCATTGGTTGTCTGTTTCTCAAATTGAGGCCCACTCAAGACTTTGTCCTGGCGGTTTCCTCTTTTCAGAGAACAGAAATGTTTCCTTGTCCGGTGACTTCTCTCAGAAATTCAGCTTCACAAGGTAGAACTCTCAAGATGTAGGGGTATGGATACATCAAGGGAATTTTGTGATATCTTTTCTGAGAATTTCAAGATGTCTTGGAAACTTGTGCTGTTGTTTCTCTAGAGTGCAGAAACTGCATTCATCATTTATACACAGTACATGCTGACTCACTTCTCTTCTCCCTCCCACCCCTGCTTCTCTCCTCTACAGGGAACATATTGGGAAGAAGAAATCTGGTAAGAATGAAATTCTTTCCCCTCTCTATGCCATTGAATTATCTCTCCAGATTCTTCCATCTTCTCCTGGCCTTGGAATCTGAGGACCTGAGTGTGAGTCTTAGTTCTAAACCTTGTTAACTGTGCAACTCTGGACAAGTCACTTAACATCTCTGACCCTCAGTCTCCTCTTCTGTAAAGTGAAAATAATAATACTTGCTCTATCCATCTCCTCCACCAAAATCCCATACCAGTACCTCCTCATGTCATGGAAATGAGTTACCCAGGGTCCTTGATAGCAATGAAAGCCAAATGTAACCTTAGATAGGTCTTATGAAGCTGGAGGGCTTTGAATTTGGGTCTAGCAGTAGACTAAATGTCAACCATCTGAGGACCAGCCCAAGTACAGAAAGTGTCATCATTAGGCTGACCGCAAAGTGATGAATTTTCTTGAACATGGTAACTCTCAAAGATCATTTAGGAAGGAACTGTAGCAGTAGAAGGGACACTCACACCAATGAAATCAAAGGTCCCCAAAATGTCTCAAATCTCACAAGGTTGCTTTGAAGAAAGCCATTTATCATCTCTTCCAAGCCCTCTCGAAGTATTATCATCATCCTCATCACCAGTGTTGCATAGAGTTCCATCTAATCCATTCAGGCCTGTTCCAAAGGGGCAGCTCTTTTTCTCCCCGAAACCAGTCTTTTATAGCTTTCTTCACTCTTCTCTGGATACTGCAGCTTTCCCAATGAGGGAAACAGTAAAGAAAAGAAAGGATGTAGAGTATGTGGAGAGGGATGTTCTACTTTCAGTCTTGGGAGCCATAACAGTCTCAGATTTCTAGTAATGAGTCGAGTTTTGGAATTGGAGTTGGAAAGACCTGAGTTCAAATCCCACCTCAGACATTTTCTGGTGGGCGACCAATCAGCCATTCCAGCTCTGTTTTCATAGCTGTAAAATGATGAGTTAGACTCCAAGGTCTTTTCTCGATCTGCGATCTATGACGTCCCCAGGGGTGTCTGTCCCAACATTGTCTTGTACTATTGCCTGTGTGTTTGTGTTGCAAAAAACACCTAATAGTTGTTCCCAGCTTTGTCCCTCTAGGCTTCTTATGGCCTCACAGTACATTTTAAGGTTTGATAGTTGTGGGGCAATCCAGGCAAAAATAATAGAATCTTTCCCAAGTTACCAAAGCTCTCTTTTGTCAGGTTTTATCCAATAATTTGTGAGTACAGTTGAATATATAGGAATTAATAGAAGCGTTCCATTGGTGGTGGTAGTAGTCAGTATATTTTCCCTTGCTACATTTTTAGAGCTAGCTTCCGAGTCAAGTAGGGAATGTTCCTAAGGGTATAGGATCAGATGTCACCACTCCTGGAAAGTAACCAGATTCAAATCCTGACCAGCCCACTTGCTGCCTGTGTGCCGAGTTATTTCACCTCTCTGGGCCTCAGTTTCCTCTTTTGTAAAGTGAAGGCATTGAACCAAATGATCCAGTTCTAAACCTGGTTGTTCCATAGAGTGAAGGAGACTAGCTTCCTCCATAGCTTGCTGTTGCACATGTCCACCATCCAACAGTTGTTCTGAACTCAGCATCTCTGGGCTCTTGAGCCACTCTTGAGTGGAAAGACTGTGGTCACCAGTCCTTTTAAAAAAAATTTAAGGTTGTCCCTGGAAAGAAGACATCCTATAAACTAGATCTAGCCTTTTAAGGACTGGAAGGAACTGCCCAAAGGACCAAAGCCTAGAATTAGCTCCTACCTCTTCTCACCAGGCTCTGTTTACAGCTCTCATTTTCTGGTGTAATAGGTACTTGGGGGAGCCTTGGCATCCTGCGCAAGCTACAAATAGCCACTAGACCCATGGATAATTATATAGCCCCTAGAAGGGAGCAGAAATTAGGAGGTCATTTTGCCCTCCTTGAGACGGTCAAAAGGTCTGTGTTTTTGACTATTTCTAGGATCTTATCCCTGGAAGGAACCAGTGGGAGGGATGAAAAGGAAGGAGAATCAACTTTGGTAAATAAAGCTTTAGTGTCTGCATGGAACAGAAATATTTTTTTTCAGACACAGTGATGAAGGGCCTCACCTAGAAGGGACAGAGGAGCCTCTAATTAGCAATAACTCTGACAGCTTCACTCACCTGCAGGGCTGGAAAAGCTTATTTATATAGTCTGGACCATAACTTTCAAAATCAGAGCTAATTCTAGGTTCAGACTTCCTACTAATCCTACCTTTAAATTTGTTCCCCCTTTAGGACCACCTCAGGGGATGTTTGTGAATGTTTCAGGGAGGTTTAAAGGTCATCACCCCCGAGCATCTTCTTGCTTTAAGGAAACAGAGATGATTGAGTTGGGAAAAAATCCTATGTCTACACTAGGTTGTTCCTTTCGATCAGTTTCCCCCTCCCAAGGCTTTGGCTAGACCAGTCTTAAAGATTGTGAAGTTCTTGGAATTACACTGATTCTACTAGAGAAAGGATCCCACAGTCTCCTAGTGGTCCAGATAATTTCATTTAGCAATTATTTCCATATCTTCTTTGGACCACCCAAAACCAGCATTCTCTGAGGTTTTTTATACCATTCTAGCAACCCTGAATATTGTTCTTTACTCAAATATTGTTTGATTTCCAGAATCGAAGTGTATTTTTTGCCACCAAATTATAAAATTTGTGAAGCTTTAGAATGGAAGTGTCCAACACACTGTGTGGCCTACAACAGTTCTCACTGAGGTCAAACCAGATTCAAATGCAATTGGGAAATACTTTAAAAAATAAATAAAACCGCAATAGAACATAGATAGTGTTAATATTGTGGTCTTCTAAGTCAATATGCAGTCCACAGGGATCCTTCTGTATGGTTTCTATTTGAGTCTAACACCCTTGCTTTAGAAGATCTGTGTTTTCACTGGTACAAATCACAGCATCATCACACCTGCTCCCTGTCCCCCAAATTATCGCCTGGTGGACAAACTTCTGGTTCCAAATCAATCCCTCTCCTCACCTAGCTAAGGAGGTCCTTGAAGGACAAACATTGCCATACTCAAAGCCCTTCCAGCTTGGGTAGGACCTTCTAGAGCTTAGATCCAGCTGACTTAGCCTGTGAGGACTCAGGGTCATCTCCATTTTACAGTGAATCTTTGAAGGACATTGGTAGAAGGGAGATGCATTAGCATGTAAACCATTAATTTCCTAAGAAAATGGTGATCAAGGATCATTATGGCCAGTTCCAGGCATGCTCAAGCAATATTAGACTTGCTGGGGGGTGCTTTGCACCATTTTCCCAGCTCTAGAGTTTCCTCACTGCTGTTACACCTTGTTCTTTTCCTTTCTCTTCCCACCTTATACTCCCACCCCCCCTTTCAACTGTACCATAGAAATATACACCATGCCACATTTCCCTTGAATAATATATGTGTGTACATATTTGTGAATTCTATTATCATAAATTCTTCTTTGCAAAAAAACTTTTATCCCAAAGGATGCAATGAAGTGTATTTGAGAGCTTGCTGGCAATCTTAGACATCACCAGTAGATTTTACTGTTGTTCTGTAGAATCTGTTTGTGAGTTTTCTTGATAAGGATATTGCAGTGGTTTGCCATTCCCTTCTCCAGCTCATTTTATAGATGAGGAAATTGAGGCAGCAAATAAGATTAAGTGATTTGTCCAGAACCTCAAAGCTAGCGCCTATGATCAAATTTAAACTCAAGTCTTCTTGACTCCAAGCCCAGCGCTCTATCCGCTGTGCCACCTAGCTGCCCTTGCCTAGAACTAGGCACTCAGAGTCTGTGGCTTGGATAGGGGCTCATGCCAAGTTTTGGAAGGAACTGAAACTTTAAATTCTGTGGATAAGGAGAAGGCATTGTCTCACAAAAATTATCTCTAAATCTTGACCCACTCTCCTTTTTTCTGTCTTCCTTCTCCCTCTTTTCCATGTTCCTTCTTCCGTTAGTTCTCTGATTCATGCATTCTGTTGCTACAAAGTGTGTTAGGTCACATTTTCATACTGTTTAAAAACATGCAGGAGTTGGCGTGGTATAATGCAGTAGTGTCAAATTCAAATAGAATTGGGCATCCATTTCTATTTCCAAACTTTCCATAAGGATCCCTGTGGACTACAGTTTGATTTAGAAAACCATCTATTTACATTACCTGTGTTCTTTTGTATTTTTATTTGCTTTATTAAATATTTCTCAATTACCTGTTAATCTGGTTCCTGCTACACTGGGGAGAGTTGCCTGCCACTACACACTTTATACCTCTGGTATGGTGGATAGCTTGTTAGGCTTAGAGTCAGAGGAAGACCTGGTTTAAATCCCACCTTGGATACTTAGTTGGTATGTGACCCAGGTCAAGTCATGTGTCCTAGGACTTCTCTGAAAGATTAGATTTGCTCTATTTGACCCCAGAGAGCAAGATTCAAAAGCAGTGAGTAAAAGCATGCTCAGACTTAAAGAAAAACCTTCCCACTGATTAGTGCTATCTCAAAGTGGAATGGACAGCATTAGGGAAGAGTGTGTATCCCTTCAGTGGAGATCTTCAGACAGAGTTGTCAGGTATATTATGGGAATTCTTTCCAGATGTGGATTGAATTAGATGGCTAAATCGAATGTCAGAGAGCTGATCAAATCACAGATTCTTTGCATATCTGCATGGAAGCATTCAAGTGGAGTGGGAAACTCAAGTGTTAACCTCAGCACTGGCTCAGTCCATTGATCCAAATCTTATCAGGTCCAATTCAGGGCAGTCATGCTAATGTGAAATCTTTCTCTTTGGTAAATAAAATGTTAGTCCAAGATGGAGAGTTTTAACTGTTTGCGCAATGCTATGTTTTATCTTGAATAGACTTTGTTGGCTTTGTGCTCCCTCATTGGAAACCCCTCCCTCCAAAGAAACAAGACTCTAGGGATCCCTGGGACCTTTTTTCCCAAGATAGGCAATAGCCTGCTAGTAACATTAACCTGGAAGGATAGTTTTCTCCAGTTTGTGACCTGTGTTTTAGAAAAAAAAAAAAACATTTAGGGACCTTACTAATCCTTCCGACCCTTTCTGAGTTGCTAAATTTCTCAGGGAAATTTCTAGCATAAAGGAATAGAGTTACAACTAGTGGGACAAATAAAAACTTAATGATTGTCTGAAGAGTGGCTATAATGAATTTTAAACGTCCAGACAAGTATAGTCTGCATATTCAACTCTACTGTACATTCAAGAAGTATATAAAGATACTGGTGGCCCTGCCCTCATGTGCGTTTACCTGTTGTTTTGGACGGAAATCCTATTGGGGGCCTGTATGCCACAAATAGCCCCTCAACCATAATTTCTAATACATTCATGTTAGATACATCACTACCAGAGGACTATAAAATTCATAACCCATAGCCAAAAAAAAGTACAAACTTGCTACATTTGTATGTATGTTTAGGGTTCACTAAGAAACAGATATCACTGGTTCAAATCTGATTACTTTGCTGGGTTGTTTTTATCTCCTTTTGGTCTTTCATGAGCATATCCGTATGCACGTAAGTGCAGAGACAGCGGGATTCCTGAGGTTTTGAGTCCTATGTGTGGGTTAACACCCTTTGAAAGAAGCGCATACTCAGAAGTCTGGCTCCACCTGTTGGGATTATTATAAATGGAAGTGATACCCTGGCCTGTGGTAGCCCAAGGCTGACAGCTGAACTCTTGCCACAATCTAACTTTAGGATAAGATAAGTTAGGTTTATTTATAATTTAGGTTTATTTTAACCCTAACCATCCCTCCGCTCCACACCCCCTGCCAAATTTCTACATTGGCCCTGAGTTACCTTAAGGTCCTTCCTGGATATTTCTATCCCCATTGCTCCCTGCTCTGGGTGGGTAGTAGTGGCTTGGACCCTCTCCGGTGAGCTAAGTTCTAGCCCTCTGTAGGGGAGGCTCTGAGGGATTCAATTCTTAGGGGCTCCAAAGAAAATTAAATTCAACACACCTATAGCTCCATCTTTGGCCCCAAAGTAGCAATATAATTTTCAATGAAACAATGTGTTAAAATTTATGAAGCATTTTGTTCACAGCAATCTTGTGGAGTAGGTAGTTCAAGTATTATCCCCATTCTATAGGTGAGCGAACGGAGACTAAGAGGTTAACTGACTTGCCTGGTACCACACAGTTAGCAAGGATTGGAGGTGGGATCCTAAGCTCAGCATTCCTTTCTCTATGCTACACTACCTTTTTGGGAAAAGGTCAAAGGAAGGGATCACAAGGAAAAGGTGAAAGAGAGAGAAAGTACACTTCTAGTCTTTCCATCCTTGCCCATCTCCTTTCTTTTATACCTTCATTTTCTTCACTTCTTTCCCTTACCACGCCCTACCCTCTTCCTTCATTCCTCCCTCCCACTATTTTTCATTTCTTTTCTTCCTCCATCTTTTCTTCAGGGATACTAACTCCCTTTGGGAAGTGGGACGCACACACACACACACACACACACACACACACACACACACGTTCCCATACTGTGACCTTAAATACTGACTTCACTTGGCTGTCCTTTTCTCCATTCAGAATATTAACTTGCCCCAGCCTTCTCATTAGAGCCACAGGTACCCCTCCCCAGTGACTGTATTGATCAGATATGGAGATTTTTTTATTTTTCCTCGTTTCAGGGGGAGACTCAGCCTCAGTAGATCCAATGGTCCTGGAGCAATATGTGGTGGTAGCAGATTACCAGAAGCAGGAAAGTTCAGAGATCAGCTTGTGTGTGGGCCAGGTGGTGGACATCATTGAGAAGAATGAATCAGGTGAGACAGCTATTCCTCTCCAAGACTATCTTGGACAGACACTTGGGGACAGCGGCTGGAGGGAAGGAGAACTGAGCCCAGGATCCCAGGCCACAAGCAACACTAGCGACCTTTAGGTCATTTTGTCCCAGTCACATGGATGTGATGAAATGAAGCAGTTTGACCATTCCAAAGAAAACCTGCTTTTGTTCACTGGTGTAGGTCACATCTGTTGTCACAAAGTCTTTGTGGGTTTCAGGTTTTTATGGAGTTGATGATTTCAGTCTAGTTCTTAGACGGCTCATGTATTCACAGGACAGACACTGTGTCAGCTAGTTAACCATTTTTTTATCCTTAGCATTAGAATGATTGATGAACAGAACTCATCAAGTATTATATCAGACATTAGGACAGGACAAAGGAAAGGAAAAGAAACCAGAAGAGGTGAAACAGATCTTTTAATGAAAGAATGAAATATACAAAAGATTCAGCATGTTTATTTTGGCTAAAGTCTGTAACTAGCCAATCTAGATAATAACTCAGATGACAGGCTACGAGCCATAGCAATACATTGCTTTGAATCAAAATGTTCTCTAATGATAATTATAATAACTAAAGATTATGTAGTACTTACCATGTGCCAGACCCTGTGCTAAGCTCTGTACACTTACTACCTCCCAACAACCCAGGGAGTTAGGTGCTGTTAGTATCCCCATTTTACAAATGAGGAAATTGAGGTAAACAGTCATTCAGTGTCTTGCTCAGGGTCACACAGCTAATAAGTGTCTGAGGCCAGATTTAGACTCAGGTACATAGGAAGAAAAATCTATTTCTGACATTTTCTGAATGATGTAAACATTTGGCTAGGTTACTAATTAGCATCATCAGTCGAGTAAATTAGAATTGCATACATCCTGAATCTATGATTAATGTTAGCTACTAAATATGACTATCATTAATATGAACTGCAGTTTCTACAAATTAAAGTACAATTTCTCTAGCCAACCTGTGTATACCAGCCCAGATGCATCCATAAGCGTAGATATAACCGATCATTATTGCTCAAAAATAATCATGTCTTTAACCTCAGCAGTAAAAATTGTCCCCAGCCCCAGGTGTAAACTCCTCCCAAAAAAGAATTGCTTGTCTCTTATTATCAGGCTGAAACTGATGAACAGAAAGTTTGAGTGACTCAGTAAATGGAATACAGAACCAGAATTTATTCCATCTCCCCGCTTCCTTTCGGCTTTTTATATGGCACATTTTTTCCCCCTTCATCAGCATCAAAAACTCTTTACTTATACAGTTTCCAAAATAGTCTTCATCAAACTTGAGCATAATTTGGATACTGAGGGCAGTGAGTTGTATTTGGCCCAGGCATTTCTATGCACAGGAAAGATGAGCAGGAAAAGCATGGTTAAAACAAGTCCACAGATATGAAATGACAAAAGTCTAGGTCTTTGGGTAGCAGCCTTTTGACTGAATCCAAGTTTTACAGAACAAATCCTTTTATTAAGGAGATTTGTTCTGCAAAGTTTGGATTCTGTCAAAGGGCTGCACTTAAGGGCCTAGAGGATCACATATGGCCTTGAGGGTGCAAGTTCCCCATCAGGCCTTAACTTTAGTAAAATACAGTTCCCAATCCTAAACAAAGAATGTCTGAAGTCAGGTCCTTCTGGGTTTTCTCCAAACTGCCCTCTAAAGATGGAGGAAGTGAAACCCTTCATTTCCAATTCAAATGCAAAGTTTGCTTTTGCTAAGCTACTGGACCAGAGATTGCTTTTCTCCCAGGAGGTTTTCAATTCCCAGCAAAGACTGAATGAAGATAAAGGAGAGGGAATCCCATGCCAACCAAAAAGGCTTTAGCTGCCACTTTGTGGCAGCTTCATGTGATCACATATAACCACTCACTTATGCCTTCATTCAGTCAACATATGATGTGTGTAGGAATTCAAAGAAAAGAGAGATGTCATCTTAACTTAATTCTGCTACCAGAATTAATCTTCTCTATTCATAGATCTGGACATGTCACTTCTCTGGTCAAAACTCGTTATTGGATTTTTGTCTCCAAAGTGAACTCAGAGGCAGCATTGTAGAGTGGTTAGAGAGCTGACCTTAGAGCCAGGAAGACCTGAGTTCCAGTCTTGCCTCTGATACAGATCTGGCCAAGTCCCTGGATTTCTTACTGTTCTAGGCAACTCTCTGAGAGTTGTGAGAAATGTGCTGGTCTGCATTGGAAAAGACTTTCCTTATCTGGTAGTTTCCTATACCAATGAAAGCACAAGTCTAGTCCCTATTCTGACCCCTGCTCCTACAACAGAGCATATACCCACTGGATGTGTCAACCTGAGCAAGTCCTCTCAGTCAACAAGCATTTATTAAGCACCTAATATTTGCCAGATGGCAGCTAACTGATACAGTGGAGAGAGTACTGAACTTGAAGTCAGGAAAACTTATCTTCTTGAATTTAAATTTGGCCTCAGATACTTACTAGCTTTGTAGCCCTGGGCAAATCATTTAACCCTGTTTGCCTCAGTTTTCTGGAAAATGAGCTGGAGAAGGAAATGGCAAACTACTCTAGTACCTTTTCCAAGAAAAGCTCAGATGGGGTCATGCAGAGTCAGACAACTGAAAACAACTGAACAACAGCAAAACTTTGCCAGGTGCTATGCCAAGTTCAGTGATGTAGGCAACTCAGGCTCTAAGCTGCAGAGAAGGTGCCATCCTGCATTGATTGGGGGAGACGATTTCATCATCCGAGAGTTCCCTATACAATAAAATCACATGTAGCCCTTATTCCTGTCCCTGAATACCTTAACCAGGAATTCAAGGCCCTCCACAGTGCAATACCACCCTGCCTTTGCAGCCTAAACTGGACCACTCACCACCCCCATACAAGCACTATACCTTGCTACCTTTGCACCTTTGTTCATGCTGTTTCCTATATCTAAAATGTCCTCCTCCCATCCAAATCTATTGAAGTCCTCCTACCCATATTCCAAAGGTTTAACTCCAATAACACCCTCCCTAGATGTCTCCTCTAGTGCACCCCATCTCCCTTGACTTCTTTCTGGTATACATATTATGTTCTATTTTGTATAATATTCACTGATTCATACCCCACCCCCCCCCATTAGTCTATGAGGGCAGGAACAACGTCTTATCTAAACTTGACATGTCACCCAGGACTGGCATGGAATTCTCTGCACTACTGGCACTAAGTTATGTTTGTTGAACTGAATTAAGTTGAATCACCATGCACAGACATTATCAGGGAGAAGTGACGTGTAGTCTGGACATTTAAGGATGTGTATGATATGGATTGATGGGGAGAAGTAGGACAAATAATCTAGGTAGGGTGCATAGTAGAAATAAAGGCATGGATTTGGCACTGAGTGTGGTGCATAGGAGAGATGGTGAGATCAGTACAGCTACTCCACATTATCCAGCTACATTTACCCACTCACCTTTCTCCCCTCCAGGTTGGTGGTTTGTAAGCACTGCTGATGAGCAGGGCTGGGTCCCTGCAACTTGTCTGGAAGGTCAGGATGGTGGTCAAGATGAATTCTCTCTACAACCTGAAGAAGGTAGGAAAAATTCAACCTTGTATTTATATTTAAATGTTTCCAATGACTCCTGGTGAAAAGAAGGGATCCCTGTACTGAGTGAAAGGTTGGACTCAATGATTCCTGTAATTTCTTTAAGCTCCAAGACACAAGAATACACATGGAGTTATATATTCTTTTTGTCTATGTTCATGTCTTCTCCTTCTCGACTGTTGGTGCCAGAAAAGCTGGACTTTATCTTATTTGGACTTTGCATCTCCCTCAGCATCTAGAAAAGTTTCCTATACACATCTTATGTTGATTAAATGAAGGCATGAGTAAGTGGTTAAATGTGATCCTATGAAGCTGCCACAAGCAGTAGCTAAAACCTTTTTCGTTGGTGTGGGATTCTCTGAGCCTTCTCCCTTATCTTCATTCAATCTTTTCTGGGGGTTGAAAGTCTCCTGGGGGAAAAGTAATTTCTGGTCCAGTAGTTTAGTAAAAACAAACTTACCATTTGATTGGGAATGAAGGGAATCACTTCCTCTATCCCTAGAGACCAGTTTGGAGAAAACCCAGAAGGATCTGGTTTCAGGCATCCTTTGTAAAGGATTTTAAGTCAAGGTTTGATGGAAACCTATTCCTCTGTTTTCCATCCAGGAATCCTTCTTTGTCAGTTCATTACAGGCATTAATAGGTTATTAGCAAAGAATTTGAACTTATTTATAAAGTGTTTTGCAAACCTTCAAACACTGTATAAATATCATCAATTGTTCTTATTAGAGATTCTCCTAGTAAAGGCAGAAAGAAAGGGTCTAATCACTTGAAGTTTACTCTCCACCTGGTCTGTTACAACTGACAACCTAAGAGGGAATCTTTTATTACAGCCCAAATGCCTGGTATACTTTTACTAAGTCAGAGATTACTTGGGATGCTTTTCTCATTTAAATGCTGATGGGTACGATCCACATTTGTACTAAACTTGACTACTGCCACCATTAAAATAATAGGGTGAAATGATCTAGAGAGCCTTCCACATTTGGGTTCTAGTATTTCAGGGTTTGCCTCAAATTACCAAACCAGAAAACCATGTGTACTAATGCAGCCACCAGTCTCCAGCACATGGAACTGTTTTCCTTTAGAAAGCATGAATGCTAGCTAAAGAGATAGAAGAGAACACCCCGACCCAACCCTTCATGGAGGTGGGAAAGCCATAGGTGTTACCACACTGCACATATTTTCTTACTTTTTACATTTTGACAGATTGTGCTGATTTTTTCCCACTTTTCCCCTTCTTTTTTGTCTTTATTTGTTTTATGGGATGACTCTCTGAGCAAGGAAAGGAAAGAGAAAGGATAGTGGAGGGAAAAATATGATGATATGAAAAACAGAAGATATCAATAAAATCTTCTTTTAAAAAAAGAATTCATGAATGAAAATGCTCCCAGAACACTCAACACCTTGCCTGGACTTGAAACTAGTCAGCTATTCCTAACATGGGGCACCTGGGCTGATTAAGGAGAGAATCAGAAGCAACTCCTGTTGCTCCAGTCAGACAGTACTTTTGTGAATATTTGTGGTCTAATGGTATAATTGCTAAAAAGCCACCATTAGCTTATAGCTTTAAATATAAGGAACTCAGTTATTTTAAGTTTTTGTAAGTCATGAGCAGCTTTAAATGTATTTGTAATGTGTCGGGTTTTTAGAAAGGGGGTTTTTTAACCCCCTTATTCTCAAAGCATCAAAGAGGCCATGCGATGTGGTGGATAGAGAGCTAGGGTGATTATAGGCAACTCTAAAACTGAGTTGCAGAGGGAGGGAAGAAGAAAAGAATTTGAAATTCAGAATTTTGTAAAAATGAATGTTGAAAATTAGAATAAATAAGTTAATTTTTTTTAAATAGTTTTTTTAAAAAAAATAGAGTTGCTGAACAGTTGCCAATCTACATTAGAGTGGAGAATTTCCTAATCAGGACTTCCCTACACAGATCAAGTCACCACTACCCCCCAAAAAAATTCCAAGCCATTTAACCTTTTTGATACACTTCCATAGTTTCCCCAGTCTTTCCTCTAAATTATTCAAAAACAAGTTTTATTACTGTCTTGTTTTTCGCACTACTTATTTTAGTAATCATTTCTCCAGATACTGTCCCTATTCCACTGAATCCTCCCTTGTTATAGAGTAGGGTAGTTAAGTAGAACCCAGTTAACAGAACAGCTACTCGTGACAGTATATGTAATATTCTGCATCCATGGCCCCTCCCTCCAGCCCTTTACCAAGAAAGAAAAATATTTCTTCATCTGTTCTCTGAAACAAAGATTGGGCAACACAATTTCACTCCCTTTTTAAAAGCCTGTCATCATTGTGTTTCCCCCTAAATAATTCAATCCCTAAAGTTAGGGATCCTTAATCTTTTTTGTGTCATGGATCCCTTTGGCAATCCAGTGAAGATTATGGACCCCTTCTTACGGTAGTGTTTTAAATGCCTAAAATAAAATGCAGAGACTGCAAGGAAACCAATTATAGTGAAATACAGTTATCAAAATATTTTAAAAAGTAAGTTCATGGACCTTAAGAATTCCTATCCTCAAGCCTCTTAATAATCACGTGTGAGACACAAAATTAGGTCAATTTAGCTACCCTTTAGCTAGAGCTTGGGGGGTCCTTACTCAGGGACTTTCTGCTTCTGAAAGATCAAATGTGACATGGGATGAGAAATCACATGTGTATAAATAAGAAACAATGATAGTTTTGAGGTGCTGTCTCTGCCTTGTGAGTGCTGCCTTCTCATCTCCTGTTTTATCCATTTCCTGATTTCTACTACTCAACACGCTTCCTTCCCAGTCTCTTGGAGATACTGGTCTTTGCCCCGGCACGTGGGTCGCCGTCGGACACTTGGGGACTTGTACACCATTGGATGGGGTCAAGGTGGATTCTGTGGAGGCTTGTTTTATTGTTTTGTGTTTGGAGCCTGGTCCGCTGTTTCTGCCCCATGCATGAAGTCCTCTTCCCCTGTGACCATGTGTGTCTGTGTATTGCATGTTGATAAATAGTGACCTTGCTTGTGTCACTTGTACTAGATATATTTGTATGTGGGGGCCTGGAAAGAGGTCTCATCCTCAGACTCTCTTACAGCTACTATACTGTAGAGGATGCCCTTTTTCTGAGTTTCCTCTTCTGGTGTGACAGCTCCCCCTCAAAACGAACCAATGCCTTTGGAAGCTCAAGCTTTTCTCTTTGCTGAGTCATTAGTTGTCAGGTCTGCTTTCCTCCTCTTTGATTTGGGTCACTGACTGGGGTTAGAGATACACTCCCCACCCACTCCCCACCCCACATGTGGAGCCATTCCCAGGATGATGTCCTTTAGGAATCAAAGCGACCCATCTGAGCAACATCCTTTCTTCACAATCCGCTTATTTCGTGGAACCTCTCTTGCACACACAGGCCTTGGCGTCTTTCCATATATGGTCTGCAGTTTTCATGAATCACTGGAACAGCCGACTCAGCCACCCTGCAGGATACACCATTATTTGAGTCAACTTATTTCCCTACTTGGGTGGATCAGGGAGGTTAGATAAATAAATAAGTGAACATAGTGTAAGTCAGCCCTCGGTGCCAGACAGGCCAGCCACAAAAAGAAGCTTATTAGGAGTTACTGGAGAAAGAGACAGAGACAAAGAGATGAGGGAAAGGGGAGAGAGGGAGAGATGGGAGACAGATGGAAGAGGAGAGAAAGAGTTTGCATGCAGACTTCACCCCTTCAGCCGGCCTTAGCCGTCACTGAGAAAAAAAGGAAATTCTCTTAGGGCCAGAAAGGTTGAAAGTGCAGGAAGGAATCCACTTCTTCCATCTCAGCTTGCCTGTTGCTTCTTTTGGAGTTGGGTGTTGAGCATGGTGGGGACACCCCAAGGCCGTTTCCTGTGGTGCTCTCTCTCTCTCACCCCCTCACCCTGGGCATGAGTGCTTTTGAACAAGCTGAAGGCCAAACCCGTTCCTTTGCTGTCTGCAGAGTTGATGTCCAGAATCTGGATGGTTCTGAAGGAACATATCCCCTGTGTTTGATGACCAGAGACCTCAGGGTTTTACTGTGGGAGGGAAACATCTGGATTTAACTTTTCTGAAAGGAATTAAGTAGAAGGTCTGAAAGCAACTTTGGGGAAAGGAAGGAGCTACCTGTTTACATTTATTTTCTTCTCCTGGCCATATTAATGAAATTTCTAGCTGTCTTTGGTTGGTAATGATCTCATCCTCAGACCATCTGCTGCCAAAAGGATCTAATCCCTCAACACTACAGGCAGCCAGGTTGCCAAATCCAAATGAGAGATTGTCATAGCCATGTGGAACTTTAACCCTTTCTAGCCTGGATTGGATCCAACTGCTTGAGGACTGCCCCACCTTCAGCTAAGGTCTGATAGTAGATATAAAAGGATGAGTCATGGGATTCTAACTGGCCAGGATGTTAGCAATTCTCATAGGGCCCCCAAAGACTTGAGGACTAGAGTATAAAACCATAGGGGCTTCAGATAAATTTGGGGCATCTGCCTCTTGTTCTCTCCAATGCTGGGTGGAAAAACAGGGGACTTATTAAAAGACAGAAATAAGCTGTTCAGTTTTAACTGGGCCTTGAACAGTTTCTGAAGGAAGGTTTTCTGATCATATGGGAAGAATGAGGATTTTTTTAAGAAACGTGCTGTTATGACAAATGACTTTCCTCGGTGACTCTTTGGGCTGACCCAGTTCTAATGTCATACTTTGTCCCTAACAGAAGAGAAATACACCGTCATTTATCCATACACTGCTCGAGACCAGGATGAAATTAACTTGGAGAGAGGGGCCATGGTGGAAGTTATCCAGAAAAACCTAGAAGGCTGGTGGAAGATCAGGTATTCTTTCCTATCTCCCCTATGGGCTTAAAGAGGGAATGAGGGATTTCTCATATCAAATGACACTACATGGAACTCTGGATGTGATGACCTATGGGGGTGAAACTTTCAGGCTGATTTCACTGACATCTTTGAGACCTGAATCCTCTTATATGCTTCTCTCCTTAATCATATTCTGCCTTGTAAACCTATAATAGACAGTCTCATCTTCAAGCATACACAACCACAGCTAAACAGGAACTAGAAGAAATCCTAGTTTCTGACAATAGATATTTCTCACAAATGGCAATTCCATTGGAAACTGCTGTTTATTTTCTTTTTTTTTGGTTGTTTAGCATTTTATTTTTCCCCAAGTACACATAAAAGCAATTTTTGACATTTGTTTTTAAAATTTTGAGTTCCAAATTCTCTCCCTTCCTCTCACCCCCACCTCACTGAGAAGATAATCAATTTGATATAGGCTATATTTGTGTCATTGTGAAAAATATATTTCCATATTAGTCATATTGTAAAAGAGAAAATAGACGCCCCAAAATCAAGAAAAATAAAGTATAAAATGAACGCTTTGATCTGTATTCAGATATCATCAGTTCTTCCTTTGAGGGTGGATAGCATTTTTCTTAAGTTCTTCAGAGTTGTCTTAGATCATTGTATTGCTGAGAATAGCTAAGTCATTCATAGCTGATCATCTTACAGTATTGCCACTACTGTGTAGTGTTCTCCTGGTTCTACTCATTTCACTTTGCATCAGTTCATGTAAATCTTTCCAAGTTTTTCAGCGAGCATCCTGCTCATCATTTTTTGTAGCGCAATAATATTTTGTACTATTTATTTTCAACTCCACTCCAAGTAGGGGATACTTCATAAGCATAGCCACAAATCTCGTGTGCATGTGAATATGCAAATATACAAAAGGCCTATGATTTTTATCAGTGTGGAAACTTTCCGGTGCACAAACTCCCTCTGCTGATTCAGATTGCAAATCATATTTAACTAAGTGGATAAGTCAAAGAGTTGCCTCGACCCATTGGGGTTAAGTGACTTGACCAGGGTCACACAGCTAGTAAGTACATAAGAGGTGGTCTCTTTGGCCCCACCATTATTCTGCACTACCACCATTCACATGGAAGAAGGGTTTATGATTTCTTTGCTATACCACTACCACAACCTCTGTACTTTTACTTACAATGAATTGCTTTGGGTATCACTATACTCTCCCTTCAGGCATCTCAAAGGCAGTTGCGTATTACCTTTGTCTCTATCTCTCAAAGCCTAATAATAATGTTATTAGGGTTACTGTTTCTGCATTTGTTTTAAAATTGCCTTACAGAATATCCTCGTGTATAGTAGCTCATTCTCTCATAACAACAACAATGTAAGGTAGGTGGGACAGTTACTATCATCCCCATTTTATAGGTAGGGAAACTAAGACACATAAAAGTCAAATGCCTTTCCCAAAATTACAAAGCACCAAGATCTCCTAACTCCTAGACCAGGCCTGACTCTAGATCTCGACTTCACCAAGATTGCTGTCATTGTTATGCTAGGAAGAGACATCTTATAATCCCAAAAGAAAACGTTGGAGGACTAAACAAGGGAAGAGGTTTTTCTCAGAAGTGATACTGTTGTGTAAATTCTCTCCCACCATACAAAAGCATTGCTTTTGAGGGCTCTGACTAGACCTGGTGCAAAGTGGGTTGCCTTTCCCCTATCTTAGGCCAATGGAGAATGCAATATCAAGTGGTACCACCTTCCCTCTTCACCAGCCCAGGTTTAGACTTCACCCCAACCTTCTGGATAGTGCTCCTTTCCCTTTTCTTCTACTGCTGTACACTAATCCTGCCCCTTCCAAAGGAATCTCAGAATTCTTGCTCTACTTTGACTCTTAGATCTGCTCCCTGTTTGCCATGGCCCGCACCAGACTGGCGGACAAAGAAGAGGCAGGGAAAACCCTCTCAGACTTCCCACCCTGAGAGGCCCCAGTGCACCCAAAGGATTCCAAGGTGATCTCCAGGCTCTTCTTGCACCTAAGGATTAGATTTAATTAGATCAACCTGATCTAATTAAAATGCAGACTCATTAAAAGCAAAAACTATCATCCTTTTCTTTCTGTATTCCTAGCATTTAGCATAGAATTTGACACATAATAAACACTTAATAAATTCTTTTTCATTATCTGAAAAACTGATGGTATCATCATCATACCTCCCTTTTTTGGCCTGGATTTTATTTAAATTTTTTAATAAATATCCATTAATGATATTAACCTATAGTTTTCTTTGTTTTGTTTTATAGTGGTTTAAGTTTTAGGACTCTATTAGTTTCATAAAAAAAATTTTGGTAAAGTGTTTTCTTTTTCGGTTTTTGAGAATAATTTGTGTAGTATACTCTTTAAATGTTTCATAGAATTCACCTGTAAATCCATCTCAACCAGGGCTATTTTGCCTCCTTTGACCATCAGCACTTTTAACATTAGGCCCGTTTAACTCCTGTGATTCTTGGATCAGTCATCCGTATCATGCAGACACACTCCCCACCTTGCGTTTTCTCACATGGCTTCCTGGGGTGCAGCAGTTAGTCTCTGCTGCCCAGTTATTTGTTTGCTCCTTGATAGAGAAGAACATTAGCAGAGTGACTGATGTAACAAGTGGCTTTACCCACAGAGCGTAGAAGTTCTTTTACTAGTCGACTTCTTTTCATGTTTTCCTACTGTTTGGCTTCTCTGTAGGGATTGTGCCCAGTCCCTAAGTAGGTCTTTGACAGCAGCAGATGCTTACTACTGAGTGGTATCACGTTCTGTTACCTAAGTTGATACTCAGGAGTGGAGACACCCATGAAGTTTTAAGTTATATTTGGGCATGAGAGAGAGGGAGCCTTGATTTTCTTCTACCTGACCCCACAGCCCAGGCTCTACAGGAAATCTGCAGCATTTTGATAGCTGGGATTGGGTCAGCATAGCCAACCTGTGGCAACGGAGCAATGGGACTTCAGTGACAATTATTGTAACACTGTCCTGAGCACATGGACACTCAAGCACATGCTGGCTGACATATTAATAAATTCATTCCACCACTTTCTTCTTTCTATTCTCCCTTATTCCCCTCTTTTCTTTTGCCTTTTTTGCTTCCTCTTCTGCAAATCTTTTACTCCCATTTCTTCTTTCTCCCCCTTGTTTCCTTTCTTTCTTGTCTGTACCTAGCAGTGGCATATAAGGGCATTGATTGGCACCTTTATCAAGGCTAAAGAAGTCTGTCCTTGCACAAAAGAATGTTAGAAGACATGTCTTTTTACATGAGACCTTTCCTGATCCTAATGACCATCCAACCTTACCTCAAAATCATCTAATTTCTATTTCCATGTATGTGTTGTATAGTATTATACAAATTACTTGGTACAGAGTAAAATTCTTGAATTTGCTGAGTTACACAATAAACCTTACAACTTTTAACATCCTTAAAATATGAAGTTTGAGTGAAAAAAGATGATAATTGGGTGCTGGCATCTAGAAGGCATAGTATTTCCCCTCAGCTGCAAGAAAAAACAATTACTTCCCAGAATTGGCACCATGATGGTAGCTTTGACTAGTGTTTTTTGGACAGGAAGAGCTCAGGATAGGCTCGGGTTCTGCTGGTAAGCAAAATATATTGCTTGAGTTGTTTGGTTTATCCTTTTAATAAAACTGGCTCAAGTCAAATCTTTTAGAATTAGTCAGCAGCGACCTTGGGGGTTGGACTAGAGTTTGGGAAGTTTGGGAGAGAGAGACTGTGAGTTTTGCTGTTACTCCTGTAGGTCTAGGTTTGCAGGGTTGGACTTCCAAAGACTATTTCTTCCAAGACATTCTGCCCACAGTTCAGGCCACTAAGAGAACTTTAGTGCCTCACTACGTATGACTTCTCTTGAAAGGGTGTAACTTGAAATTTTATAACATGAAATCCCATGGTAGCTTGTGATTCAAAATCCTTTGACTATGTTTTTCCATTCAAAGGAATAGTCCCTGGAATGGAAGAGGACCAGGACCTTTTTTCTCTAATCACCTATTTAATTCTCAATACAATATGTTTTAATCTTCTTGACTTGATTCCAGTTTTTTTTAAAGTTTGTTTTTTCTTTTGAACATCTCAAAACACATTTAAACAAAATACAGCCAGGTTTTTCATCTGAGATTTTGTCCACTCCTGAGTCGAAACAAATTATCTTTATTCGTAGAAGGACCTTGGAAAAATGGGATCAATTCCATGTCCTCACCTTCCAATTGATTGGGTTGCCATTTGGAAGGCCTACAGTGACTTTCTGTGTGCACCAGTTACAGAGATTGAGTTAACCTCTGTACCAGATGGAATCCAACAGTTGTTCAGTTTGTATTTGGCTTTGTTAAGTCAGCAGACTGATTTCTGAGGACCTCAGGCTCTTCGTAGCTTAATGAAATAAAGCCAGAACGGGAGCCCTGGTTACATGCTTTGTGCTTCAGGCCCTGGACCAACCTGTCTATCCTACAAGTATAATGTAATAGTAATAATAGCTATAGCTCATGTTTTTATAGCACTTTACAATTTATAAAATATATTATATACATTACCTAATTTGATATTTACAACAGCCCTGAATTTGGAAATTGAGTATTATTACATTCATTTTACAGGAACAAATTCCATCACAGAAATTAAATTACTTACTTAAGATCTATTCAGGGTATGCAGATCATATGGTGGAAGGGTTGGAACTTGAACCAATGTCTTTTGCCTTTAAGACTCATATCCCTTTTTTATCCTATATTAGGTATCTTATAAGCAGTAACAATTATTCTTCCAGTTCCTGCTGGCTATTGCCTCTTCTTCTCTTATCATCATCTCTTTATTACTTATTTTTATATTTGTTATTCTCTTATTATCACCTCTTTACATACATTGAATTAATTTATCCTTTCACACTTCTAACCATTAGCATTTGAGGTGAATTTAAAAGGTTGGAGAGGCTTCCTCTCTGGCACAGGAAAAGTATGATGTGAGCTCACTGAAGATACTTCTTTTCCTAGGTTTCAAGGTAAAGAGGGCTGGGCCCCTGCCTCATACCTGAAAAAAGGCAGTGGAGAGCTGTTTGCTCAGAAACTAAGTTCTGGGTCACCAGCCCATTCATGCACAGTCGATGTGGATGGCATTTCCCGGCAGCAGAACTCAGCAGGCAGAGAGAAAGATGTACTCAATAACCAGAGAGACGGAAGGTTTGATAGTCGCACAGGACTCGATGGTGACATCAAACAAAGTGAGTGGATTGCCAGCAGGATAAAGAGAAAGTTTGTCATGTCCAGTTCATTCTAATCATAACTTGCACTTTACAATGTTTAATGCTTTTTTAAATGCACTGTCATAGGCCTTATTTTTTCAAAACCTCACAACCCTATTAATATTATCCCCATGTTTCAGATAAGAAAACTGAAATTTTTGAGTAGTCATGTGCTTAATGGCAGAACCAGAATTTAAATCCTAGTTTCCTGTTTTCTTCTAATTTCACCGCCCTTTCAGGGACCACATCTAAAAACTTCTGTGTGCCTTACAAAGAGAGGATTTAGTTAGGGAAAGGACTTCCAACCATTACAGAAGCAAAAGTCCTTCTTTGTCCTAGTTAATTTCACATAAGTATTTCTGCAGGTTGTTGTGTTGTTGAAACAAATATCTCTTAGCTTAAATCAGGGCCATCACCTTACTAGGGCATATAGAAGTACTGCCTCCATTTGGCAGTACCTGATCCCAGATGGACTGTTTCCCGCTTCTCATTTATTTTTGTTTTTATGCACTTGACCACCATTTCCTGGCCCTATTTATACAAAATTCTTGCATCTGGTTGAATGTAAACCCAGTGAGGAGAGGAACTGTTTAATTTTTATCTTTGTTTTCCCTACACCTAGCACAGTGTTTGGCATATATACTTGCTGACTCACTAATTGATTAAACCTGTGACTTTTAACTACTGAGAATCCCCCTTAAGGTCCCCCATAATCAGGACCAGTGTGCCATTCCAGTTCGGCTGTACTGAGCAGAGAAAACACTTTGTTGTCCTCGATCTTTGGCTATGCTGATCAGGGTTAAGGATTAGGAAAGTGGAGAAGGATGCCTGGAAAGTAATCTACCTCAGAATGTTGGAGGTCAGAGTGCAGGATGTATTAATGTTAAGATTGGGATGGTGGATCATAGACCTTCAACTGAACAGACTTCAGAGGCCTTTTATAATAAGAAGAAGGAAAAGGAGGAGGGAGAAAAGAAAGGAGAAAAAAGAAAAGAAAGAAGACAGAGGAGGAGAAGAAGGAAGAGGAAGAAGAAAAGGAAAAGAAAGGAGAAAAAGAAAAAAGAGAAGAGGCAAAAAGGTTGCCAATTATTTAATGTATATTGTCTCATCTGATCCTTAGAATAACTCTATAAAGTTGGTGTTTCTAGGAAACTGAACCAAAGAAAACAAGGGGCTTTCTCCAGGGTCACACAGAATCAGCCTCAGTTCTTCCTAAGAATCTATATTCTACAGTTCCTCGCTCCCTCTAGCATCCTCAGAGGAAACTGAGACTCAGGGAGGGCAAGTGACTTGACCAGAGGCAGGCATAAAAGCATGGTATTCTCTCCTCCTTTTCAATTAAATTTTAAATTTAAATTTAATTTTCCTTAAGTTTTACCTTATTGGCCACATATACACTGTAGCACCCATTTAGGACATTGCTAGGTAATACTCTCCAATTTGATCTCCTTGGAGAGGAGTCTTCCAGTCCATAGCACCCATCTCCAGTGATCCTACTCAGTATAGGCTCTCGAAGCTTGGTGTTCAGAAGGACAAGGTGAGGCCTTTCACCCACAGAGACCAGTAGTTTCTCTTCTCACACATACTGGGAATGGACCTTTTCACTCACCCTTACACAGCTTTTTCCTTGCTTCTGGAGTGGGAATTCCAGGAGTCTCTTTCATTTCAGAATAGACAAAAGCTTTATTTCATTTTGGGGAAAAAAGCAGTGTTGGCTGAGTGGCATGATCCTGAGCTGAGATAGTTCAAAGGAAGGGTATGGGTGATCTTGCAGGAGATCATTGATTCTTTCCCTATTTGAAGTTTTTAACCTAAAATTTTGAATAATTTAGGATATTTTCATACTCTGGCATCAAAATTATTTGTGTGCACATCTTATTTTACTCCATGAGGCTCTTTAGGTATCAGCAGCCCTGTTTTCTTTCTTTTTTTTTGTTTTTTTTGAGCTTTATGCCTTCCCTCTGTGTGTTGTACCTAGTTGGTGTGCAATAAATATGTGTTGAATTGTGGGTACTGCCTTGTGAACTGGAGTATAATAAAACTGTGTTTCTTCCCAGGATCTCCAAAGATGAGACAGAGACCCCCTCCTCGACGAGACATGACCATAGTAAGTAAAACCCTTGCCCTGGGGAACCTTATTGGAAAGGCTTGTTTATAGGGCAATCTTTTATACTTAACACAGAGTTTTTGTATTTAATAAAACATCTTCACAGACATCGTCATATTTGGTTCTCACAACAATTCCAACAATACCCATACTAGGTATAGTAGATATTATTATCCTACTTGACATTTTAGGAAACAGATTTAGAGACAATCGGTGATTTGCCTAAAGACACACAGGATATTAGTGACAAAGTCAAAATCAAGACAGAGGCACAGCTTTGACTTTTAGGCTAGGTCCCTTTCCAGCGGATAAAATACACGAAGTGTACCCCTCAAGATGAACAAAAAACAAACCTTGGACAAAAATATTCTCTAATGCCATACTAGTTTCCTCTGTTTATGTTCTGATTTTTGCCTCCAAACCAATAGAAAATTTTCTAATTCCTTTTTCTTAAAAAAAAGAAAAAGGTTCAGTGTAGCCCTAGAGTTCCCTTAGCTTTTCACATTTCACTCACATACGCTAAGCTGAAAAGCTTCTGATTCCCTGGTAAAATCAAAAATCCAACGTGTCTCTTTAGAACCAGGTCACATTTTAACTAGGTGGTGCAGTAGATAGAGCACCAGTGCAAGAGGCAGGAGGACCTGAGTTCAAATGTCATCTCAGACACTTGACACTCACTAGCTGTGTGACCTTGAGTAAGTCACTTAGCCCCAATTGCCTCATCGTGGGTCATCTCCAGTCATCCTGATGAATATCTGGTTACTGGATTCAGATGGCTCTGGAGGAGAAGTGAGGCTGGTGACCTGCACAGCCCTCCCTCCCTCAAAACAAAGTCAAGTGCAAGTCATGTCATTATGTCTCTGATATCATGGTCTTCTTCAGCAGCGAAAAACGAACACACATTTTAACTGAATCCCACAAAATGACCAATAGTGCTTAAACTTTTTAGTAATGCACTTTACATTGAAGTTAGTTTTGTGTTTAATTCTATCAGCCTCGAGGTCTGAACCTGCCAAAACCCCCTATCCCACCCCAAGTGGAAGAGGAGTATTACACCATTGCTGAGTTCCAGACAACTATTCCCGATGGAATCAGTTTCCAGGCAGGACTGAAAGTTGAGGTGAGTGTTCTTGACCTTCCCTTCCTACCTTCATCCTGCCTTTTCCTCCTCTGACTTCTCCTTCCTTCCTGTGTCCTCCCCTCCCATCCTCTCACCTTCTTTCCCTCTTGCCTGAACAATTCCCTGAAATTTCTCTTTCCCCTGAATATTTTTTCTCATCTCTCTTGATGACTCTAGAAAGTTAAGGTATTCACAATTCTTGCAAATATTTTATGTAGATACATGCTTGGAAATCCCTTGATAGATGGGAATAAAAACAAAGACCCCTTTCTTGGCAGCATGCATTATAGATATCAAAAGTGACACTTGAGATGAACCTAGCATGGTCATTACTCTGTGATGAGGATACATTGACCCAGCTCTCCAAAAACACAGTTGAATCAGCCTTCACCACCCATCCACTACCTCCTCCTCTTCTCCATTTCTCTCCATCATGTTCATCCTCCCCATCATCAGAATATGAGAACAGTATATCAGGTGGACAACTTGTCATGCAGGTTCTAAAAAGTTTTCTCTCTTTATCTCTCTCTCTCTCTCTCTCTCTCTCTCTCTCTCTCTCTCTCTCTCTCTCTCTCTCTCACACACACACACACACAAACACACCATTACAGATAAGAGGTAGGCAGAAAGAAATGGCACCATGACAAATGGTTGTCAGTTCATCATTTCCCATCATCATCAACAGTTGAACAAACATTCCTTAAGTAATAACTTACGTGCAAGGCACTGTCAAAATACATAATCCCTGGCCTAAGAGAGCTCCTGCTCTACAAAGAAGCAAACCCACTTATGGTAACTGCTCCTACTCCCTGATTCTGATTCTGCAGTCTTCAACAACAAATCCAGCTTCTGTTCCAGTGATAGCCTGGGCACTAATCTTTCTCATTAGAAAGAAATCTTATCTGTGCCCACCACTGGTTATGTAGGAGAAGAGGTGTGAGGAGTAGGAAGAAATTATACCTTTTTTATATCTGTTATCAACTTTTTTACATTTCCAAAGTATTTCTAAATCTCTTCTGACCCCAAAAGAAAGTTACTATTATCCCCATTTGAGATATGAGGAAACTGAGACACAATTGGTGACTAAGGCCAAGTTTTATAGCTAGTAAATAGCAAAATAGAGACCAGAACCCTCAGGATCACTTCACATTACATGACCTACCTGTGTAAGCAACATATCCATGTAGATAATTTTCTTTGACTGGTAGAAACTAAAGTTCTCTAAGAAGCACTGTCACTATCTAAAGAGAAATGTATTTGTAATTATAAATAATCATTATGTTATAAATTATAAAATACAGCCTATAGGCAGCTTAACTGGTACTTCAAAGTCTATTATCTGAGACCTCGAAGGTTCTTAATAATCTCTACCAAGTTCCCAACCTCTATTTCCAACTGCCTATTGGTCATTTCCATCTGGATTTCTCAGCATAACAAAAAATGTACAAGTTTAAAATCAAACTCCTCTTTATCCCTTTACTATGTTTATCCTACTGATTTCCATATTTCATTCAGTCACATAAGCTTAAAACATCCCAGTGATCTTTGATTTGCACAGTAGTAGCCATTTTTCCAACAAAGAATGTCTTGGGTCCTTCTCTTCCTTTCTAATCCCACTGGAAAGTGAGACTGGTGACCTTGCACAGCCCTCCCTCACTCAAATCAAAGTCAACTGCAAGTCTTGTCATCATCTCCCTGATGTCAAGGTCCTCTTCGAGAGTGAAGGCCAAACACAACCTGTGAGTAGACTGAGCTGCCTGAATGGGGACCCAGCCAGTTGAGTAACTTAGTTCTCCCTCTTCCTTTCTTCACCTTCTCCTTCTCCTTCTCCATCTCCTCTCCAAAGGAAGGTAAATTTTGATGGTCAAAAGCTTCCTAGTTAACCTGAGATTCACTGGCTAGATTCTTTCTCAAGGACCAAACCTTAAACCCATTTCACTCTGGAACCCATAGATTGGACCACAGTAGGTCCATACCCAAGCATCACTTAATGACTATTTTGGGGGGGCTCTCCTGGCTCAGAGTGAATGTAAATAGTAGCTATTTCTCTTTTGGCCACAAACCTAAAGGTCTTCCCTCCCAATTTGATTTTTTTTTTTTTTATTAAAGGGGCCATCCTTAGACTCACTTCTTAAAGAAGCCTATTCACTGAATGGGCATTGCCTCACTCAGAGTGAGAATCTGAAGAGACCTTAGCCTAAAAGGGACAGGGTCTCACATTGTATCCTGGGCCATCTCCAGTCATCCTTATGGATATATGGCCACTGGATCCAGATGACTCTGGAGGAGAAAGTGATGCTGGTGACCTTGCACAGCCCTCCCTCACTCAAAGTCATGTCATGGTCCTCTTTGAGAACAAAGGACAAGCACAACATAAGCCACCACTTCAGTTCAATGGGCAGTGGCCAAACCCTGGGTAAAACCATTATGACAAATGGCCTAAACCAGATTGAGGCTAACTGACAGACCTCAAACCTATTGGTGAGTTAGGACTGATCTGTCCCAAGCATTTGAAGACTTTCCCCAGCATAATGAGTAGATGAGAACAATTTGTTCCAAAGGCCATGAAGGTGGCTGAAGGAGGCACCATCGAGTGCTTAGAGCTTGGTCATACGTCCAAGGTGCCAAGTTCATCTGCTGCATCCCAGGCCATTACCAGCTCTCTTGTCCTGCCACTGGATTTTGATGACTCCAGAAGACAGAGTGAGGCCAATGACTTTACACAACTCTGCCTCCTGTAAATCCATCTCACTCTCAAGTCAAGACATCACCCTCCAAGACATCATTGATCCTCTTCAAAAATGAAGGATAAACAACTTTTCCTTTCTGATCCCACTGCTACCATAGTAATTCAAGTTTTCATTTCCATCCCTCCTTGACTTTGATTTGAGTGAGGGAGAGCTGTGCAGGTCACCAGCCTCACTTCTCCTCCAGAGCCATCTGAATCCAGAGACCTGATATTCCTCAAGATGACTGGAGATGACCCAGGATGGGCCCTTTAGGCCAAGGTGTTTGGAGGCACTCACTTAGAGTGAGGCAGCGTTGGGTGTTGCCTCATTCAAAATGAGACTCTGAAGAGACCTTAGCCTAAAAGAATCTGGATCCTCTGGATCCTCGTAGCTTGAGAGTGATCATCAGTAGTAACTGTTGCTGGTTCCCACCCATCCTGATGTCTTTCTTTTTTTGACCTTATTAGACACCCATAGTCCACCTCTGCAAAGAGAAGATGTATTCTAATACCTCCTCTTTAGGACCAAGAATCTTGTAAGATTCTTATCCTTGTTTTCCCCCAAATCCTCCAATAAGGCCTGCCCAATGTTCTGAGGACCTTTCTCTTGTTCTGTCTTTTTGAAAGATCATTTCAAATTCAGAAAATAATTTTAAAATGTTGAACATTAGTATAATGTTCAGTAATTAAATTTGCTTAATGGCAATTTGTAAATGAATTATTAAATTCAACACAAAATATCAAGACAGTTTTCCAGTCACTCCCTTTATGTCTCTGCCAAGATATTTTATCCATTCTAATTCATTTTTCCAATTATATGACTGGAGTTAATGGGTATTCTGTTTTTTGTGTCTGCTTTTTCATTTTGCATTATTTCATAAAGTTCCTTCTAGATGACTTTGCTTCATAATGGCCAGTCTGTATTTTTATAACCATTACCCTTTGTTGGACACTTAAGTTGCTTCCAGGTTTGTTTGGGTTTTTTTAAGTACTCTCTTTAAGTATCTCCCTTATTCTTTGTTTTTAATAATTTTCAGGATATAGTTCCAACAGTGGGATTAATGAGTCAAGTGACATGATTATTTTTGTTGACTTTTATTGCATAATGTGATATTGTGTAAGTTGGAAGTTCCATCAACAACGTGAGTGTTTTGTTGCCGTTCTTCACTCATTCAGTCATATCTGACTCTTTGTGACCCTGTGGACCACACTATCCATGGGGTTTTCTTGGCAAAGATACCACAGTGGCTTGCCATTTTCTTCTGTCAAGGCAAACAGAGGTTAAGTGGCTTGATCAGTCACATAGCTAATAAGTGTCTGATTCCAGATTTGAACTCTGATCTTCCCAACTCCAGCTCCTGAGGTCTATCCACTGAGCCATCTGGCTCATTAAGTATGAATGTACCATACCTATTTCTCTACAATCTCCTAGCATAGTTCCTTTCTTTTCTTTTTTCTTTTCTTTTTTGGAGGCATTCAGAGTTAAGTGACTTGCCCAGGATCACACAGCTAGTATCTAAGGTCGGATTTGAATTCAGGTCCTCCTGACTCCAAGGCCATTGCTCTATGTACTAAACCACCTACCTGCCCCTAGAGTTTCATTTTTTAAAATTATGCTTACCAATTTGATGGCTATGAGATGGCCCTTCAGAGTTGTTTATGTTACATCTCTTTGATTATTAGTGAGGTTACAGTTTGTGTTTCCTATTTTGAAACTTGTTTATTCATATATCTTTTGGCATCCCATAGGATTCTGTCCTAGACCCTCTTCTCTTCTCCTTGTATACTTCTTCACTTGGTGAGCTCATGAGTTGCCAGAGATTTAATTACCACCCTTTGTTGATGATTCTCAAGTCTGTCTGTCTTGCCTTAGTCTCTCTGCTGACCTCCAGCCTCACATCTCCAACTTCCTTTCAGACATCTCAAACTGGATGTTCAGCAGACATTTTAAAGTTAACATGTCCATTCCTGAACTCCATATCTTTCCCCCTAAACTCTCTTGCTTCCCCCAACTTCCTTATTTCTGTAGGAGGTACCACTATCCTCCCAATCCCTCAAGCACACAACCTAGATGTTATCTTCCAACTATGTCACCCCCAATATCCAATCTGTTTCCAAAGCTTGATGATTTCACCTTGGTGACAACTCTTGAATATGCCCTGTTCTCCCCTGTGACACTGCCACCATTCTGGTACAAGTCCTCATCATCTCACACCTGGAGTATTGCAATAACCTGGTGGTGGGTCTACCTACCTCAAGTCTCTCCCCACTCAAATCTGTTCTTCATTCAGTTACTAAAGTGAATTTCCTAAGCCACAGACCTAACAAGGTTACCCTTCCCCTCCACTCACTAAACTGTGCTGTCCCCCTATCATCTCCAGCATCAAATACAAAATCTTTGTTTAGGTTTCAAAGTCCTTTATAATCTACCTCCCTCTTACCCCCATACATCTGTCCAATCTTATTCTTAGCAACATTCTCTTCCATCCAGTGATACCACTTCAGCCATGTTCCATGAAGACATTCTCTCTGGTCCAGGGATTTTCTCTATCTCTCCTTTATCCCTGGAATGCTGTCCTTTCCTATCTCTATCTACCATCTTCCCTAGTTTCCTTTAAGTCCCAATTAAAATTCCATCTTCTGTAGGAAACTTTACCCAACCCCACTAAATCCTAGTGCCCTCCCTCTTTTAATTATTTCCTATATATCTTGTATGTAGATTGCATATATTTGTTTATACATTGTCTTCCCCATAAGATTGTAAACTCCTTGAGGGCAGAAACTGTCTTTTGCCTCTTTTTGTATTATAGCACTTAACATAGTGCTTGGTTTGTAGTAGGCACTTAGCAAATGTTTATTGACTGGCTGACTGAACTTATCCATCCTGGATTGGAAATTATCTTTGTAATTTTTTTAACTTTTCCTCATATATTTTAGATGACAGATATTTAATCTGACATTTGTCACAAATATTCTCCCCAATTTGTTGGTGTTCTTTAACTTTTAACTACTTAGTTTAATTGTATAGAAAAAATTTTTATTGTAAGTATAACCCTTCTATATGGTCCCAAAAATTCCTTTTACTTATTGAATAGAAAAAAAAAGTCTTACCCCTCAACAGCTGAGGCAAATATATTATTCCTTTTTTTCATCTTTTTATAGTTTGAGTTTTTTGTGTGTTTTAAGTTTCTCTTCCAGTTGAAATTCACTTATATATGATGTGAGACATAAGCATAAATCTATTTTGCTAAATTGTCCACTGACTTTCCCATGTACATTTATTAAATAGTGAGTCCTTCCCCTGGTTTTTATTTGTATAGATTTATCAAACACTAATCTTTGGTATACCTATACTTGCTGTCTAGATTCCATTTCATTGATCTATTTCTGTATCTTCTTTGGGTACCAGATAGTTTTTATGACAGCCACTTTGTAATATATTTAAGTCTGGACTTCCTCTAGTTCTTCTGACATTGAAAGAGTACGCCAATGGAGTATGTGGGCTATCCATCAATTGTCCCTTGCTTTTTCCATGTGACTGGCCCATATCCTTTTCTGGTCATAAATATCTCTGTTGACATCTTCCATGCCTACTACTTCTTCTGTTGTGCAACTTCTGCTGCAGTGTGTCATATTCTACTTATATTTACCTCAAAGCTCTCCATTACCAGTAATATATCTTTAAAAATTGGAGTAGACTGTGTTGGAGTTTTTCTTTTGATCTGATACAGTTTAGAGCATCTTTTCTCAACCCCAAATCTGCCTTGTCCTGCTAACATAAATATACTGTTTACTTCTTTCTGTTCTGTCCTCAGCATCTTTAGAATAGCAGCTCAACCTGAATCAAGGACCAAGAACTAGGTGCCAGCATTGGGAGGGCATTTATGGAAGAAAGAGGGGATCCTTTGAAGTTTCTGAGTTTTAAGAAGTAACATCATTTGAAAGTCAGAGTGTTGCATATGGTAAAAATTTGCAGCAGATTGGTAGCTAGGAAATACTGAAAATGTTTAAAATGATGGAATAATGATAGAAACTCACTGAAATTCACTGAATATGTATTTTGTTCATGCTATTTCTAGCCTTCTGTATATTCATTTTTCAAGTTTAAAAACTTCATTTGTTCCTTCCTAATGAATAAATAATGGAAACTTCTCGTAAGTTATGATGGGAAGAACATATTATTGCTTGCATACAATGAGCATTTAATTATTAGTAGTGTCAAGTTAATAGGATGTAATCAAATTAATAGAATATAAATGCCTGGAGAGCCAGAACTCATTTTCATTTTATCATTTATTCATTTGAATCTCTGATGCCTGGTGCAGTGACTTACACACAGTATATGCTTAATAAAATGTCCATTGATGAGTCTACTGACTACTAATTAATTGACACTGATATGCATTACATTTATTTCAGTTTGTGAGTAAGCATTTATTCATGCTACACATTGTATAAGGTAGCATACTGTGTGCCAGTCACCAGGGAAACAGATATAGGAGACAGTGCCTGCCCTCTATGAACTTCTATTCTACTAAGGTTTTGCAACATGTTCACAAATAAGTAGGATGTGTAAAAATAAATAGAAAGTAACACTAACACTCTAGAGAATCAGAAAAGGCTTTTTGAAGGATATTTTGCTCTAAGCCCCAAAGAGAGCTAGAGGATTCTTATTCCTACTTACCTCGGTATTATTGGGGCACTGGTCACTTTTCTACATAGCATACATATACAAGGGTATCTTTTGTTAAGAGATATTCCATTAACATCATTTAAGTTAATTTATGTAAAGTAAATCCTATTGCTTCACTGGTATCAATTATATTATCTGAAGTGGGTTCAGGAATTGGGGGTGGAGAGAGAAGTTTCTTTTAGACTGAATTGAAAATATTATCACAGGAGGGACTGAAATAATAGACAATTCTGTGGTAAATTAGTTCTATGCTGGCCGGAAGCTATAGTACTTTGTAACAATTCTCATTCCTTTGAAGCATTTTTTAAAATTTCAGCATCTCCCCTTTCTAGTTAAGTACCAACATGTACACACATGCACACACACATACACATACACACATGTGCATGCACAGAATCCTGGGTTCTAAGAATTTCTCCATGCCTGCACATGCCCTATCTCTAAAGACACAGTTCCTAATATTTTGGTCCTATGGGAACCTCCCTTAAGTCAAGTGGTTGTAAAGCCATTGTTAGTAAGTTGATCTGTTCTTTTATACTTTTCAGGTGATTGAGAAGAACTTAAGTGGCTGGTGGTACATCCAAATTGATGATAAGGAAGGCTGGGCCCCAGCAACATTCATTGACAAGTACAAGAAGACAAGCAATGCCTCAAGACCCAACTTCTTAGCTCCATTGCCTAATGAAATGACACAGCTTCGCCTGGGGGAGGCCATGGTGGAGAACCACACCGGCCCCTCTCGACCTTTGCCTGAAGCACCCCACAACGGCATGGATTGTGGCATACCTTGGTCCAAAGAATGGAAGGGTAAGGAGGGCCATCGGAATATCTCTTTAGATATGGCTGCATCAGCTGGGTATGAGGAAATCTCTGACCCAGACATGGAGGAGAAGCCCAGCCTTCCGCCACGGAAGGAGTCCATCATCAAATCAGAAGGAGAACTGCAAGAGAGAGAGCGGCAAAGAATGGAGCAGCTCAGAGGGTCCCCCAAGCCTCCCGGAATGATTTTGCCCATGATTCCACCAAAACACATGCCTCCACCAAGGGACAACAAGAAAGCAGAGCTGAAATCAGATAAAGGGAAATTGTTTCAGCAGAAAAATGAGATGGGGCTAGAGTGTGGGCACAAAGTGCTGGCCAAAGAAGTAAAGAAGCCAAACCTCCGTCCCATCATCAAACCCAAAGCTGAACAGCCTGAAGATAAACCTGAGTCATTTACCCAGAACCCCTTCTTGAAGTCTAAACCTCAGGTTAGACCAAAACCAGCTTATTCCCACAGGACAGAGACTCCTCAAGCTGAGGACAGATTGGACATCTGCAACCTCAGGAGCAAACTCCGACCTGCCAAGTCTCAGGAGAAGTCATTTGAAGAGGAAAATCACCACCCAAGTGCTACTCATGATGTCTCCTTCAGCAACAGTTTGCCTTCAGGGGAGACTTCCAGCAGGCCTCTAGAGCGAGCCACAGTAGACACCAAGCTCACACCTAAACAGGACAGTCTCATGGCAAAGGACATTTCTTCTAAAGTTCCCCCAAGGCCAGCAAAGACGACTGATCCTATGCCTAAAAGTAGCCCTACGCCTCCCAAAGAGTCAACACAGCAGAGACCAGTAGTACCTCCTCGGAGGCCACCACCTCCCAAGAAAACCTCCTCTTCTTCCAGGCCCCTTCCTGAGACCAAAGTGCCACATCGAGAGGTGAATGAAGTCAAGGCTGCTCCAGCTCTTGGCCGACCCATGCTTGTCCCTCCAAAGGCCAAACCTTTCTTACCTGGCCCAGGAGGCCAAGAAGAAGTTAAAGCAAAAAGTGGGCTCGGGTCAAAAGCAGCAACCAAGCTAGGAGAAGTGAGGGAGAAGCCAGCTACTATGCCTCTCCCTGCTGCTGAAGTCCCCAAAGATACATTATATGTGGCTATGGCCAACTTTGAAGGGGATGAGGAGACCAGTGGCTTCCAGGAGGGGACTGTGTTTGAAGTACGTGAAAAGAATAGCAGTGGCTGGTGGTTCTGTCAGGTCCTGAGTGGTGCGCCTTCTTGGGAAGGCTGGATTCCTTCCAACTATCTAAGAAAGAAGCCATAGTTCCCACTGTCCCGCCAAGCTCTCCATTGGTTTCACCTGGGTATTTAATTAGCTTCTTAACTTATCATTTTCTACAAGGCTTTAAAAGGAAAAGATGCCAGAGTACTAAGGCTTTCTCTTGATTCCTAAGAAGGAATGATCATGGAGAGTGCATCCCCCAGACTCAATGCAATTTAATTCAGTTCCTTGGCAGTTGTCCCTCTGGTAAGAGATTCAGTGCATCTTCAGTGGTGGTCTCCAGGGCAAATGGCCAACTCTGATCCTATTCCTCAGTATCTTTATCTACAATATGTGGGAGCTGGATGAGACCAAGGTCCCTTCTAAATGTTTTCAGTTACCCATAGAATTAATGCTTTAAGTGGGGGAAATGCGTTCTTGTTGGAACCCACCCAGTAGCTTTTCATCCAGTAGCTCTCACATAGCATCCAGGAACCAGGAGCTACTCTTTTCCCAGATTATGCTGGTATCCAGAAGGTAACTAGCAAAGGCACTTGAGATACCAGATCCCACAGCAGACCTCTGAGCACCAAAAAGTTAATCGGCCTTGATCAGATATGAAGCCAGGCCCAGTGTCCCAGAATAGGCCTTTTGAGACCCCTTTTGCATGACCCAGATTCACCTTCTCCATTTAACCTTTCATAAAAGCCATTCATTCCCATTTTTGTTATTTGCAGAAATACCTGCTGCCAAAAAGGGGCCTGTGTGCTTTTTCTAATCTTAACAGGTCTTTCCTTCATTAAGGTTATGGTCATATTTGACTTGGTGAGGAACAATCTTTACTCACATGCTACGGAAGTAGAAGAGGACAAGGACAGAAGTCCGCTAAACCTATCTCTTTTTTCTTTCTTTTTTTTTGTTTGTTTGTTTTTACACTCTTGAGAAAGCTTTATGTCCTGGAAGGGTGACTCCTACCCTCAGGCAGCACAGCATTCAGTCCATGCTTTGGACATCACTTTATCCCAGGGTTACCTAGAGCTGGTATCAGCTGCCTTTTTATTTCAATGTGGTGCTGTTCAGATATGGGAACCTGTCCTTCATGGGCAGCCCAACTCTAATTGGGGAATAGAGGAAGAAAGGCCCAAAATAGGAATTGACAGCTAGGCAATGGAAGCTAGGGCAATAGAGCCATTTGACTCCCAAAAGCTATGAGGAAAGGGTTCTAAATGTTTCTGCTTCTACACTGATCACAAAGCCCTCCCCTCACCACCCTGTCACTTTCTCTACTTATTTCTCCTTCTTTTTCCTGAATATTTCTCTCAATCTCTCATCCTGATTGTTCTTTGGGATTCCAGAAAGAATAGTTATGTGTTAGGTCCACAGCAACTCATTTTTTAGATAGTGACAAATGATCATAACTCAGTGACGTATCCCCTAGAATCCCATGACATTGGCAAGGTGAAAGGCAGGGATTCAGTAACCACTGCAGCAGTTGGGGGTGGGAGTGGGGGGAGAAGAGATAATGAATGATTAGCCTCATGAATCCCCAGTTCAAAACCCAATCACCAATCAAGAAATCCTCATTAAGGGCCTGCTTTGTCCCATGCATTATGTTAGGACTGAGAAGACAAAGGCAAAATAAAGTGGTTCCTGCCCTTAAGGAGCCTATGTCCTATTGGGAAGCCAACATGTACAGAGAAAAGTATATACTAAATGCAAAGTCATTGGAGGGCTATAGCGATGATGCTAGTAGCTGGGGATATTGGGAAAGACTTCCTGTAAAAGGCAACATTGAGCTGAACTTTGAAGGAAAGGAGAAGGGATGCTAAGAGATAGAGGTGGGTGAAAATTGCCCCTTATTCAATCCATTGGATGGTGGCAAGAGCTTTGCACCAGTTGGACTGACTCCTACTAAGGTTCTGCTACTCTCAATACCCCACATCTGGAAAGCATCAAGTTTTTCAGTGGTTTTGCCTTTGTTATCTCACTCACCCCTCACAGCCTTGTGAGTTAAGTTGGGCAACACTTATTTACCCCACTTGAAAGATGAATCACCGAGTCACATTTTGTTATTGTCACCCAGCCAATTTGTGAGATAACCAAGATGAGAACCCAGCTGTCCTAACTGGTAGTCCAGAGACAAGACTGTCTCAGCCTAAAAGAAACTAGGACTAGGCATCATGATTTCCTGGGAAACATGGTAGGTTTAGAATCAGACTACCTGGGTTTGAATTCCAGCTCTGCCAGTTAATACCTGTGTGAACCTGGGCAAGTCATTTAACATCTATGTGCCTCAGTTTCCTCGACTGGAAGAATGAAGGGGTTGGACTAGATGATCTTTAAGGTACCTTCCAACTCTAAATTTGTGATCCCATGATCTCCTGTGGAAGGAACAAAAGGGGCAAGGGCTTCAGGTGACAGGTGATATATTTGAAAGTAGGAATATACTTTCCTTCCTTTGGCTTGTTTCTAAAAACAAGCCAGCACTAGACTACCCCTTTCACTGGGTTAATGTCCATTTTCTTGGGAAGACAACTCCCCATACCCATTATAGATAGAAGGCTATAGGTACAAAAGTTCATTCTCTCATCCTTAATACTTGTAGATGTGTTGCTTTATTAAAGAAATGGCCATTAAAGGCCCTTAGATAGGAAAAAAAGACTAATCTACATTTTCCCTGGATTCCACAGTGCATGTTAGGATCGTGTCCATTATTCATCCCTTACTCTAAGGAATGTGTAACTCTGCAGGACCTACCACCTGGTATCCTGGGACTAATAGACTGGAGTGTTTCTCCTATTCCAGACTGGCCCAATCTAGCACTGTCCTCAGAAACCACTTGACAAGAAAAGATAAGCAAAGAAAATAAACAGAGAATAAAGAATCCTAGCCACTCTGAGAGTAATCTTTGCAAGTATGAGCACTCAAATCCCCTCTGTCATTCCTAGACCCTAGTTGTCAGAGAAGAGAGCTATCTTAAGCTTGATCAGTGTTAAGCCAATTTTTGATAAATGTTCCTTCTCTGATGCCTTCCTGAATTTGGCTTCATTTTGGAAAGGAAAGCACATATTTTGTTACAGTCTTGCTTCCCAGTTTCATTCATTCATTCACCTAATATTTACTGAGTGCTTATTATATGCCAGACACTATGTTAAGCGCTATGGCAGATGCAAATGTGAATAAGACCCAAATCCTTGACTTTAGGGATCTTTCAGGTTTCCATCAGCTTGAGGTGGTTTGACTTCCTGTCACAGCCATTCTGCAGCTGGTATCTATCCAAGGGCAGTTGGTCACCTCTCTCTTCATCTTCATTGTAGGAATTTTACTGCATATTGAAGTCATTGCATTGTGTGGTGATCAGCTAACTGGTGTCAGCTACATCAGAAGCCAAATTTCCTTCTTTTCTGTAGTAGCCTTTCAGTTTGAATCAATGTCCCAGGTTCTTATATCTCTTGTTTCACTAATTGATACTTCACCAAACAGGTAGTAGAAATGGAGTTGTTCAGTGTGGTCTGATGCTGTGACTGAGGTCTTTTCCATTCTTGTTTGGTGACATGTTTACATAATCCACTGGGATTATTGCAGTAATTTTAAGGATCTGTAATTTAGGGTGGCATGGGTACCCCTCCACTACCACTGATTGTGGCACCTCTCTGCCTTGGAAGATGTTCTTCATGAGTTGCATGGCTGAAAAATCCACAATCCTTCAGTCTCCTAGGTGATGAGCCTCTTGTAACATAGCAAAACTAGGATCAAAGACATTCATTCTGTTGGCAAGCCTCTTTGTGACTTGCAGAAAATGGTCAGCAGTTGATTCAAAAATGCAGTCTTCAGTCTGTTGTGAAAGTAGATTCAGAAGGGCTGTCAGCAATGTTTTTTATGCAATCTTTTTTAAAAGATCAAATGACCATTAACCTTGTCATAGAGACTATACATTCCCCATGCCACCTCAAACAGGTCAAAGACAAGTTAGCTTCTTGCATAATCTGATATCATGCTCTGGACCAAAATTCCAAGCTAAATGCCAACTCAAAAGACACAGAAATGTGTTTGGATTTCTGTATCCCAGTTTAACACACTATGTCAAATACTTAATCTCAGATCTGCTGTACTAAAACTGCTTGGGGTGAATCCGTATCACAGAACAACCAGTTTCTCTTTTAGCCTCAATTTTAATACCTCTTTGACAGTAATATTTTTCACATTAAGTTATATTCCCAAGCAATGTTGTACTGTGGAAAGAGTACTGGACTTGGAATCCAATACCTGAATTCAAATTATCGCCTTGTCACTTACTACCTATGTGACCTTGAGCAACTCATTAACTTCTCTTGGACTAGTTTCCTCTTCGGTAAAAAGAGGACATTGGAGTAGATGACCTCCCCAAGGTTCCTTCCAGCTCCAAATCTATGATCCTGTGACCCTCTACCACCTACTTTAAAGAAAGTTGGACCTCTATCCTTGAATAAGATATTTCTTTTAGTGTTAGGGCACTGGGAGATATTAGAAGTCTGTTTGGCTCCATGTCCAGCAGATCTGTAAGATACTAAATTGGATCTGCTCTAGTAGGGACTCTTCCCAATTGCCTCATGTAATTTTCAAAGTGGAACTCTTTGATTTAAAATATTGCTGAGTGTATAGGGCACAAACAGCCCACTTACGATTCTCTTGCCAAGTAAAACTCTCAAGAGCAACCTCTGCACAAGAAAACCAATGAAAGATGGAAAATCATTGCCATAAAGTTTATTTCATAAAGGTCATGCCACGAATCACATAGGCATGATAGTGGCAGTCATGGGTCTTAGCAAATCTACAACTACGTGGTAGTCAGTGAATATTTTGTTCCTTCTGTTCACCACTAAAGTAGAAGGCACAGTTCCTGCCTTCCAGGAGCTTACATTATGATGTGGTCAGGACCACATAGAAAATATGCAATTCATGTCATGGCTGCTATTCCCTTAGTCGAATTTTGCTCTGTTTTTCTTTCCTTACTACTGCTGCTATGACTAATGGAGACTGAGCCCCACTGAATCACAGTAGGGTCTTCCTTTGTTCTTTTGACCGTTAAGTTGGGTACCAAATGAGACTTTTAACCTGCAGCCTTTCTCCTGGATTCCTTTGATCTAGTTTCCCAGGCCCATCTCTTCTAGATTTATATATGATGCGATCAGTCAATAATACCAGACACCAAAGATTGCCTGTTAGCAGACGCTGAAGTCTGATTTAGTAGGAAAAGGATGAGTCATAGAAATTACAATGACCACACTGGCATCATTGATATAGTTCAGTGCCATGAGAGCTACTCCATCCTTTGACTTGGTAGAGCTGTTCTTAGACCTTACTCCTTTTCCCACCCCCAATCCTCCACTTCTGGCAACTGTGTCAGGAGTACTGGTGTCTAGGGACACCCCCAACAATACCTGCTACCCCAAGACGGTCCTGTTGAATCTGTGGTCCAGACTAGGTGGACCCCTAATTCATACCTAAACCAGGAGCCATCAACTGCTAATTTGTGCCATCAAATCTAGCTAACTACATAGGATTTCACTTTTTCAGCTGGAAAAAGTTAATTCTAAATAGTTCTCTGCTGATTTCCTTTGCTCCAAGGCCCCTAGTGTGGCCCTGTGTCTTGTTAAAACATTCCATGTTCCATCCTATTTCTGACCCCTCAATTCCAAATCAAGCATCCTTAACTACAAACAGGGACAAGAGGCTAGATAGAGCCTCTATCATCCCAAGGGAGGCTTTTCAAAGACCTTTCCTTAGTGACATAAAAGAGCAATAGTTGTTACTTTCTTGGAGGAAAAAAAGGGGACACAATTTATGATGTTGATTACCAGCAATAAGAACATCCCCCCCCTCCTATAATCTAGATCAGGAACATAGGTATATCTGATTTCATTTCTGTTAACCCTTAGGGAATGAGTCCTGCATGGACTGAATCCAAACACTTTGTGTGTTTCATAGAATAAAGCTGAAGAATCTTGGTGATTTCAGTAGTTCTCATACTCGACAAATGAATTCTCTGATGGTTTTTTTGTTTGTTTCCTTATAACACATAAACTTATATAAGTATATATGTGAGGGGGAAGGGGATCAGAACATTAACTGTAGCATGTGTAGGCTGTATACTTCACTGTTAGACTTTTTTTTCTTTTTTTTAAATAAAACAAAATGCTTGACTGGTTTCAAGCTTCATTGTGAATGCAGAGTCTGTGTATTTTATTTGGCCAAACTAAAAAAAGACATAAAGGATAGGAGAGAAGGCGCACACAGAAGTAGCTTTGTGCCCTAGGATATGTGGGAAAGATGGTCAGTCTGGTAAATTTTACATGCTCCCCCACATGGATGCTTTTCTGGGATTCCCAGAAATTTACACAAGACTCACTGGCACATTTACTAGGTACATAATTAATTCTTGTGGTAGGAAAACACATTTGCTCGTTCCTTTTTGTCGTCTTTCCTGGAGGTCCCCTGATCATTGCAGTAAAGGGAAGAAACTCATGCCACTTCAGGTTTATAATGGAGGAAAATCCAAGGGGAAGAAAATTAATATGGTAGAGTGGAAAGAGAACTGGTTTTGGAATCAGAGAAGCTGGGTTTGAATCCTGCCTCTAATTCTATTTGTGTGACCTTAGGCATGTTAAAACTTCCTAGGTGTCCATTTTCTCATCTATAAAAATGAGGGAGGAGCGGGGCATATGGGGAGAGTATACAAGCTCTAGAATTCAAAACCCACTTCTGCTTATTACAACCTGTGTGACCTTGGCAAGTCATTTAACTTCCCTAGTCTTCAATATCCCCATCTTTAAAATGAGGGAAATGAACTAGACAATAATAGTTAACATTTTATATTTTAATAGTTTGACATTAGCACCTACAGTGTGTGAGGGATTATGCTGAGCACTTTAGAAATATCTTCCTTGCTCCTCATAACCCTAGATGGTAGGTGCTATTATTATCATCTCCACTTACAGATGAGAAAATTTAGGCAAACAGGTTAAATGATTTACCCACAACCACATAGCTAATAAATGTCTGAGGTGGCATTTAAACCCAGCTCTTCCTGACTCCAGAATCAGTTCTGTATCCACTGTGCCACCTACTTATGCCTGACCACTAAGAGAGCTTCTAGCTCTCGATATGTCATCATAAGTAGGACTTCAAGTCCTAAAGACTTAAACTAGATTCCAGGATTCTAAAAGATGTGTGAGGAAGAAGAGTTCTTACATGTTTCATGCCCAAGGGAGGGCATCGGAAAAGAAAAGTTAGATGAACTGTTAAAAGAACACCACTGCCCCATCGGAATTATTTCCTGGGCCTCTTTAGAAGGCAAAACCCACATAATTAGTTGAATAAGTCAGCAACTATTAAACATCTGCTATGTTCTGGACATAGTCCTGGAGACAAAAATAAAATTGCCACTGCTTTTAATGAATTTAAATTTCACTGAGTTGGTTAGTGCATACCTCTAATGAGGCTAACGTCTTTGGTTCAGTGGTCTTTGTGGTCCAGTGACTATTGTGTGGAGAAAACAGCCTCAGACTACAGTCCTGATCCCAACCTGCTTTTTTACCCATGTGCGTGCCCTTGTTCCCAAAGGAAATGAGGTAAGACCCCCTATATGTAAGACCATGAATATCTCAATATGAGTTGATCCCCACTAACAGAAAAGCACCTCCAACTGCATCTTTTTACCAATAAAGGGTGGATCTTAAAAGGAGGGACTATGATTATGACTATAATGTGCTGCATTGTGAATTCCTAAATAAAGTAATATATTAATAGGCTTATGCCTCCTTTCCTCCTCTACTAACCCTGTGGTCCCACTTGAAGGAGGTAAAAGGAAGAAATGGCAAGTGTGTTATAAAAGAAAGAAGGGAGAGACAGGGACATCCCCAAAGCAGTTTGCCTTAGCTCAAATGGGGAAAATGAATTGAAGTTGGGAAAGGAAAGGCATGAACCCCAGCTTCATCTCCCTTCAGCTTGGACACTGTGTAACCCAAACCCTAAAACTCACTATAAAGAGTGACCCTGTGAGTTCAATGGGAAGGGAAGATACCTAAAAAAAATAAAATTAAGGGGTGAGAGAGGAATATATTGGGAGGAGAAAGGGAGAAATGGAATGGGGCATATTATCTCTTTTATGAGATGGGGATGAATCGATGTAGGGGAAAAGGGAGGAGGTGAGAGGGAAAAGTGAAGCTTACTCTTCACATCTGGCTTGAGGAAATAACATGCACACTCAATTTGGTATGAAAATCTTACACTACAGAAAAGTCGGGGAGAAGTGAGCTGTGGCAGGGATGATAGAAGGGAGGACAAATGGGAGGAGGGAGTAATTAGAAGTAAATACTTTTGGGGAGTGACAACAACAAAAGAGAATAGAATAAATGGGGGACAGGATAGGATGGAGGGAAATATAGTTAGTCTTTCACAACGTGACTATGATGGAAGTCTTTTGCATAGTTACACATGTATAGCCTATATTGAATTGCTTGCCTTCACAGTGGGGATGTGTGGAGAGGGAGGAAAGGCAAGAAGTTGGAACTCAAAGATTTAGGAACGAATGTTGAGAATTGTTTTTGCATGCAACTGGGAAATAAGAAATACAGGTAATCGGGTATAGAAATCTATCTTGCCCTACAAGAAAAGAGAGAAGATAGGGATAAGGGAAGGGAGGGGTGTGATAGAAGAGAGGGCAGATTGGGGGAAGGGGTAGCAGAATGCACAGTGTCTTGGAATGCGTAGAGGGGAGAGATGGGGAGAAAATTTGGAATTCAAAATCTTGTAGAAATGAATATTGAAAACTAAAAATAAATAAAAATTTTAAAAAAGAGTGACCCTGATAACAACCCAAATTTTAAACAGTGGGTGAATTGCATACTTAACTATTTAAACTACTTTTAAAAACTATTTAAAATTTGTTTTAATTTTTTTTAACTTTTTAAAAATTTTTATTTTTAATTTATGGAACAAAACAAGCATTCCCATAACAGTACAATAAAAAAGATGATTGCATATAAGAGTATAAATCTATTATGTATGACTTGCTATTCCTTTCAAATGTACAACAAAATGGTCATGTAAATTTCTTTTTTCTTCTTCCCCCTGCCCTGCCCTAGGGATGGCTACCGTTAAAAACAAATAAGCATATATATATATATATATATATATATATATATATATATATACATATATGTATATACATATATATGTATGTATTTGTAAAATTATTCTATACATCTATTTATCAATTCTTTCTCAGAATGCAGGTAGTGACTTTCTTCCTATGTCCTTTACAATTAATTTAGGTATTGGTCAAAATAACTTATTTACTCAAAGTTGTTCTTAAAAGAATATTGCTATTACTGTATACAATCTTCTCTTGGTTCTGTTCATTTCACTCTTCATTATTTCATTCAAGTCTTTCCATGTTTTTCTAATGTCATATGATGATAAACTTAGAAAATCCCAAAGATTCAACTAAAAAGTTAAAACAATTAATTTTAGCACAGTAGCAGGACATAAAGTAAATCCATAAAAATCATGGGCATTCCTGTATATCACAAAATTCTGCAAGAGACAATAAAATAATACCCCATTCAAAATAACTCTAGACAGTATAAAATACCAGGGATTACAACACTAAGTAAGCACAATGCTCACAAACCTAGGAATCCACATGCAGACTTTTACTCCCAGACCCTCTAGGGACCATTGATTCAAAATAACTTGACAAACTCATTAAGTACCTACTATGGTACTGGACTCTGAGATATAAATGAAATAGTCCCTGCTTTTAATTTTTATTAGATAAAAACATCAGAAAACTACCATGGGTCCTCCTTCTAAGGGCTGGGCTCTTTTTCCTTTCTCTGGCTCTTTATACCTCCCCTCCCCTGCCTCCCATCCCGCATGATTTATACCTAGTATCTTCCCCAAACAGGGAGGGTAGAAAGGTACTCAATGTACACTGTAAGTCAGGGTTTGATCAACTAATTATTTCATCTACACAAAAGACAAGCATGCGGTGACAGAACTTAAAAGAAGGTGCAGAAATAACATGATTGTAGAACTCTCCCAGGATGTTGAGATATAAAACCCTCAAAACAGAAGAAAGCAGTTTATTTGTACTGTTAATTAAGTATTTCCCATTTTACCTTAGCACTGCACTGTCCAAATACTTCCTTCTAAGTCCATGTCTTCTGCCTAGTCAAGGATTGTGTTTACTATCTTGACAATGGGTGCCTCATTTAAGAAGCTATATCATGGGGAGGAGCCAAAATGGCAGAGTAGAAAGACTCATGTATGCTAGCTCCAGAACCCACAGCCCATAAATTTCCTGTAAAAAGAACTCCCCACAAATTCTGGAGCAGTGCAAGCCATGCAGCAATGCAGTGGAGATTTCCATTCCAGAGACCCTGAAAAACCGACCCCAAAGGTCCATTGCGCACTGGACAGCAGAGCCCACCCCTGGCCACACGGCCCTGAAAGGAACAGATCTGAGCAGGCTTCATGGACGGAATCTTCGGCGGCCACGAAGGTCCCTCCACCCACAGGCGCTCCAGGTCAGTGACAGAGACTTCTAGGCTGGCTGAGAGAGGAGTGAGGTGTCTCTGTGGCTTGGGCCTCCTCAGGAGGCAGCGGGAGAGGCAGTGGCGGCCTGGGGCTCCTGGAGCAGACAGGAGCTCAGGGCCATTACTGAAGCTCTCCCCATAAACCCCCTGAGGGAACTGATCCTGGGAGGTGGCCCTGTCCCCACCCAAGCACCAGAACTTAAGCTCACATTGAATAGCAGCCACTCCTGCCACAGATAGCCCTGAGGCTGGGAAGCAGCATTTGAATCTCAGACCCCAAGCACTAGCTGGGCAGATCTAGGCTGGTGGGGGGTACAGAGGAATCTCAGAAGTCAAGTAACTGGCTGGGAAAATGCCCAGAAAAAGGAAGCAAAATAAGACCATAGAGAGCTACTTTCTTGGGGAAGAGATGTTCCTTCCTCCCTTCATTTCTGATGAGGAAGTATAATGCTTGCCATCAGGGAAAGACGTGGAGGTCGGGGCCTCTCTATCCCAGACATCCCAGGTGGATGTCCAGTAGGCTCAGGCCATGGAAGAGCTCAAAAAGGCTTTGGAAATCAAGTTAGACAGGTGGTGGAAAAACTTGGAAGAGAAATGAGAGAGATGCAAGAAAAGCATGAAAAATGGGTCAATACCTTGGTAAAGGAGACCCAAAAAAGTGCTGAAGAAAATAACACCTTGAAAAATAGGCTCGCTCAATTGGCAAAAGAGGTGCAAAAAGCCAATGAGGAGAAGAATGCTTCCAAAAGCAGAATTAGCCAAATGGAAAAAGAGGTTCAAAAGCTCACTGAAGAAAATAGTTCTCTCAAAATTAGAATGGAACAGATGGAGGCTGATGACTATCTGAGAAACCAAGAAATCATAAAACAAAACCAAAAGAATGAAAAAATGGAAGAGAATGTGAAATATCTCATTGGAAAAACAACTGACCTGGAAAATAGATCCAGGAGAGACAATTTAAAAATTATGGGTCTACCTGAAAGCTATGATCAAAAAAAGAGCCTAGACATCATCTTTCATGAAATTATCAAGGAAAACTTCCCTGAGATTCTAGAACCAGAGGGCAAAATAAGTATTGAAGGAATCCATCGATCACCACCTGAAAGAGATCCAAAAAGAGAAACTCCTAGGAACATTGTGGCCAAATTCCAGAGTTCCCAGGTCAAGGAGAAAATCTTGCAAGCAGCTAGAAAGAAACAATTCCAGTATTGTGGAAATACAATCGGGATAACACAAGATCTAGCAGCTTCTACATTAAGGGATCTGTGGAATAGGATATTCCAGAAGTCAAAGGAACTAGGACTCAAACCAAGAATCACCTACCCAGCAAAACTGAGTATAATACTTCAGGGGAAAATATGGTCTTTCAATGAAACAGAGGACTTTCAAGCATTCTTGATGAAAAGACCAGAGCTGAAAAGAAAAGCTGACTTTCAAACACAAGAATGAGAAGAAGCATGAAAAAGTAAACAGCAAAGAGAAATCATAAGGGACTTACCAAAGGTGAACTGTTTACATTCCTACATAGAAAGACAATATTTGTAACTCTTAAAACGTTTCAGTATCTGGGTAGTTGGTGGGACCACACACAGACGTACACACACACACACATGCACACACACAGAGGTACATGCGTGCACGCACACACACATACACACATGCACGCACATACAGAGACAGAGAGCACAGAGTGAATTGAATAGGATGGGACCATATCTTAAAAGAAATTAAGGTAAATGGTGAGACAGAAATGTAGTGGGAGGAGAGAGGGTGAAATGGAATGGGGTAAATTATCTCTCATTCAAGAGGCAAGCAGGAGACTTTTTAGTGGAAGGAAAAAGAGGAGAGATGAGAAAAAAACATGAAGTTTACCCTCATCACATTCGACTAAAGGAAGGAATAAAATGCACACTCATTTTGGTATGATAACCTATCTTACAGTACAGGAAAGTGGGGGAGAAGGTAAGCAGGGTGGGGGGGATGATGGAAGGGAGGGCAATTGGAGGAGGGAGCAATTTGAAGTCAATACTCTTGGGGAGGGACAGGATCAAAAGACAATAGAATCAATGGGGACAGGATAGGATGGAGGGAAATACAGTTAGACTTACACAACACGACTGTTATCAAAGTCATTTGCAAAACTACACAGATAGGGCCTATATTGAATTGCCTGCCTTCCCAAAGGGGAATGGGTGGGGAGGGAGGGATGGGGAGAATTTGGAACTCAAAGTTTTAGAAACAACTGTTGAGTATTGTTCTTGCTACTAGGAAATAAGAAATACAGTTAATGGGGAATAGAAAATCATCTGTCCCTACAGGACAAAAGAGAAGATGGGGACAAGAGAAGGGAGGGATGATAGAAGAGAGGGCAGATTGGTAATAGGGAAAATTAGGATGCTCGGTGTATTGAGGTGGGGGGAGGGGACAAATGGGGAGAAAATTTGGAACCCAAAATTTTGTGAAAATGAATGTAAAAAGTTAAATAAATAAATTTATATTAAAAAAAAAAGAAGCTATATCATGAATGTAGGGAGTATACCTCCACAGTGCAGCAGGCATCAGACAAGGACCCAAGATCTCCTGACCTCTCCAGCTCACAAGGCTGTCTCCAAGCCTGGACACATCCATGTAAGGACTGATTGCTGCTCAGTCACCTATGGTCAGACAAAGAAGCACAAAGTAGAAGGGGCTGAAGTCAGTCACTTTTAAAGATCAGCAACATTTCCTGCTCAGTGGTCAATAAGGGTGTTTTCTTCCTTACATCCTTTCTTTCTTCCTTTCTTTGAGAAGGAAGCAATTTGAGTCACAGGGTCACACCACTGGTGAGTATCTGAGGCAAGATCTGAACTCAGCTTCTGATTGCAGAGCAGATGCTCTACCCACTACACCACCAGCTGTTTTCTTCATCATCTCAGAGTGCAAGCACTTCAGCACTAAGCCCTGGATGTCATGGAAGTCATGTCAGAGAAGTCCAGTGCGTACTCCCTAGGATGGCCCCTACAGACCTTAATGCTACACATTTCAAGGGTGTAGTCACCCAATACACATAGAATGGGTGCCTGATCCTAGTTGGATGAGTCTACCTCTAATTCTAGTACTAGCCAAAATAAAAACTACTCAAATCACATCTCTAAAAATTAATTTAACAGGAATCCAAAGCAAAACCCTTAGACAAAAAGTATACTACAATTGCATTCAGGTGTCAGAGGATCTGAGTTTAAAATCTAATCAGTCAACAAGTATTTATTATGCACCCATTATGTGTCAGGTACAGTATTAAGTACTGGAAATACAAATGTGAACAAAAAGAAAGATAATCCCTACCCTCAAGGAATTTACATTTTGATGGGAAAGACAATACAGAAAAAGGAAGCTAATAAAAAAGTGAAGGGGAGAAAGTATCCAGAAGTCCAAAGGGAGTATTTAACATGGTAGGGAATGAAGAAATGGATGGCTTGGACACCCTCCTTAATATCTATGTGACCTTGGGCAAGTTACTTAACCTCTCAAAGCCTCTGTTATCTCATCTATTCCTAGCACATAGTATACTTAGTAAATTCTTGTTGTTTAGTCATGTCCAGCTCTCCATGACCTTGTTTGGGGTTTTCTTGGCAAAGATACTGGAATGGTTTGCCATTTCCTTCTCCAGCTCATGTTGCAGATGAGAAAACTGAGGCAAGCAAGGTTAAGTGACTTGCCCAGGGTCACACAGATAGTAAGTGTCTGAGACCAGATTTGAATTCAAGATGAGTCTTTCCTGGTGCTGTATTCACTGTGCCACCTAGCTACCCCAAATTATTGCTAAGGGGTTTCCCACAAGGCTGCACTGCTATGGAGTCTGTTGAGTACCTTCTCTTGCCTTTTCTAGTTTCTTTTTGTGCAGGGACTGTCTGTTTTTCTTGATGGCCTTTAACCTCCCATCTCTACTTCTAGGATTTGCAATACCAAAGTCTGACTGTGGTATCAATCATGGTAGGTGAGAAATGTCAAAACCCAATGCTGCCCTGCACTCCTAATCAGGAAGTCAGCAGGAGTCCTCCCTACCTCTGGATGCAACACAGGGTTTAAGTTACAGGGATGGGGAACCTATGGACACAAGGCTGCATGTGGCACTCTAGGTCCTCGAGTGTGGCCCTTTGACTGAATGCAAACTTCACAGAAAAGATTTAAGTCCTCAAGTGCAGCCCTAGAGGGCCACATGTGGCCTCGAGGCCACAGGTTCCCTACCCCTGAGGTACCCTTAAAGATCAGTGCAAATCTTGGTACTGCTATGGTGGCAACAACAGCAAACCTGTCTCAATTCGCTATGTGCTTTCTGAAGAGCCCTGTGTGGCAGGTAATGCAAACATCATGGTCCACATTTTACAGCACAAAATTTATTTGACCTAAAACTCTTCAACTTCATGGTGGCTCTGGAAGTGTTGAATCAGATTTTAAGGGAGAATCTATACGGATCAAACAATATTAGAAATTTGGTTTTGGTTATAGGCCTGGAGTCAGGAAGACTCCTTTTTGTGATTTGAAATCTGGCCTCAGATACTCACTAGCTGTGTGACCCTGGGCAAGTCACTTAACCTTATTTGCCTCAGTTTCCTCATCTATAAAATGAGCCAGAGAAGGAAATGGCAAGAAGCTCTGGTAATCTTTGCCAAGAAAATCCCAAATGGGGCATGGAGAACCAGATACAACTGAAACAACTGAATAAAAACAGTTAGAAGGTAGTTACGGTGATAGGTGACTGGTAAGGCCTTTTTTCCAACTCTAAATCTGTGATGCTAGCTAGGATCCCAAACTTCCTACTAACCAAAAATAAACATCTACCCATCCTAAGTGTAAAAGTTAGAATTTTTATTATACAGCAAGAATAAAAATAACTTACATTTCCACGGCAATTTAAGGTTTACCCATTGAAACTTAAACCTTATTGTTTCAGTTGTGTCCAACTAACTCTTCATGATACTGGAGTGGTTTGCCATTTCCTTCTCCAACTCATTTTATAGATGAGGAAACTGAGGCAAACAGGGTTAAGTGACTTGCCAGGGTCACAGAGCTATAGTCAGTGTCTGAGGAAGTGTCTCAGGAAGATGAGTCTTTCTGATAGTGGATCCCATATTGTTTCCATTGAACCATCTAGCCACCCTTGTAAAAATAACGCTTATCCTAAGCCTAGGAATGACCTCCAACACAACCTTACAGCCTGACATCATCCTGCACTTCATCCTATAAAGTAGTCAACACAACATTACTGCCTGCTTTCAAACTGTAAATTTAATTTTCTTCTGACCATGACCCCCAGCTAACCTTAACCCAATCCCTAACCTTAATTCTCAATGTAACCTTACTCGCTACTGTAACTTAATTTTTAATGCTAACTTCAATAGACCTTACATAAACAAAATATTCCTTTGAACTTTTGGGAAAGTTTCAGATTTCCAAAATGTGGATCTTGGAACCCTTTGAATGGATATCTGTATATACAGTTAGCTGTATTTGGGAAAGAAGTCAGAAAACAAGAGGGTTTATTTTTCACTTCATGAAAATATTTTCCTTCAGAGACATATGAGTTCATGACAACTCCTAGTACATGCTTGTCAAGTTTATCAAATGAGATTTGCAGATTTGCATGTTCTTTATTCTTCCTTGGGTTTCAAAAACATTTTTGAGAGATGATTAGTTTTCTGCTTCCCCTGACTCACTTTGAACTAAATGTATTTACTCTATAACAGAGTTCAGAGGGAAATTTTATGTGTTATGTAGTACAGCTGGAGGTTAAAAAAAAAAAATTAACCTTTGGATTTATAATTTTCCTATGCACATTTATTCTGTAACTGGTTAAATTGGAAGAATTGCTGTATTTGGAGTCAGAACACCTGGGTTTTAATCCTAGATAAGTCATTTTATATCTCTGTGACCTTGGACAGATCACCCAATCTCTGGATCTCCAATTCCTCCTAAATGAATTAAGGGTGTTGGACTGGATAACCTCTAAAATCCTTTCCCTCCCTGAACCTGTGATCCAGTCAACTACTTCTCTGTGGAACCTGTACCAAAATCTTGTAATATATAATAATAAAAGCAATAACAGTAATATAGTTATTTTATTTTGTTGATGATGTTCAGTTGTGTCCGGCTCTCTGTGACCCCATTTGGGGTTTTCTTGGCAAAGATCCTGGAGTGGTTTACCATCTCCTTCTCTAGCTTATTCTACAGAAGAGGAAGCTGAGGCAAAGAGGATTAAATGATCTTCCCTGGGTCACTTAGCTAGTAAGTGTCTGAGGATGGATTTGAACTCAGATCTTCATGACTCCAGCCTTAGTGCTCTAGCCACTGATGCACTTAGTGACCCTTTATTTCATGCTTTAAAATTTGCAAAGGACTCTGCAAATACGAGCTTATTTTATCCTGCCAAACACCCTTTAGGGTTTCATTGAACTGAATGGAATTTATGCCCCAAGATGCAGAATTTCAGGAAACTAAATCTGGTGATATGTGTCTCATGTATCAGCAATGTCCTTCACAAGGACTGAGCCCTGAATGAGGAAATAGAAAGGAAAAAAACCTGGATTCCCCTATATATTAATTGGTTATTAATAATCAGTTCTCCCAGTTTGCTTATTTAATGTAGTCTTCCTTTCACCTCCACCCTCTGCCCTTATACATGGATATTTAACTCTTTCTTTCCCAGTTCATCCCCCTCTTCAGTGTCTGTGGACTGTACTTTCCCTCCACCTCAGTCACACATAGGATCATGCCCTTGATTTCATCATCACCCACAAGTACTCTGGCTCTCACTCCATTCCTCCTGAATTCTTCTACCCAACCACCAGCTGTCATTCCATCTCCCTGTGCCTCTCTCCTCCTAAGCCTGGTTTTGTCCTTCACTTAACCTTCATTCACTCCACCAAGCCATATTCTACTGGGATAACAATAGCGTCTGCATCTCAGAGCTGTTGTGAGAATCGAATAAGATCACACTTGTAAAGTGCTTTGTAAACATAGATGCTAGCTGTTGTTTCTGTCATTATCTTTATTTTTTCTGTCATTGAGCATGTCCCTTCTAATAAGAGAATTTCTGGCCTAATTTTTTTAGTGTCATCTACTTTAGATGAGGATATTTTGTAGCTACTAGAGTCTACAAAACTAAACTTGAGATATCCACTACAGTTCTAATGTTAAATGGCTAGTTTCTTGTTTTACCAGATATAGAGACACTTTCCCTCTGTCATCTGTTCTTTGATCTGGAAATCATTTTCTTCTCTTTGAAATGCCATTGTATCTATTCTGCTTAGGTAACCAAAACCTGTATAATGTAGCTTAAAACTGATCTTCAGGGCTCACTGACTTTTGCATACAGTGATGCCTGGGCTCTGAGCAAAAGTAAACTTGGGGAATCCTCCCCTAACCATCTCTGCATCATTGATTACATGATGAGTAGTAGTACTTAATCAACTGATCCTTAGGTAATTCTATCATACCATCTTAGAATGTCAGTCTCATCACTTTGTATGATTTAGGTGGCTCCTGGTATCTCAAGTTCAACTTGTCCAACTTCCTAATATTCCTCTCCTGGGAGAAATGGTTTGTTTCTGGAGGAAAATGACAGTTTTGGATCTTTGGTACCTACCTTCCATAAGGAGTATTCCTCAGAATTATTCAAAGATGAAGTAGTATTTCTAGATTTAATTGCAACATCTAATTTTTCTTCATTTGAATGGAAATGTTCCTATTTTTTAAAATCAAATCATTAACATAAAATTTCCAGAAAGAACTAATTTCTGTCGATTCCTCAGGTATCTTCGTGGTCAAAATTCTCAGGTAAGACTTGAGAAACTTTCTTAGTTATTTCACTTGCCCTAATGTTAGTGATTTTACTTGTACACTCATCCAGTCCTCTCAATTTTCCGTTTAAAATCTTTCCAATTTGCCCACCACATTCAGTGTGAAAACAAATCCCCAAGGATGAAGCAGAAGAAAATGACAAGAAAACCTGCATCCTGTGCCCACAGGTCTTTTTTTAATGCCTCCACAGCTAATCAGAGTCACCCTACCTATATAAGACAGGTAAATTTAATTAATAAATTTTGTGTGTGTTATGAGTGCTCTACCAGCAAACTTGTCCCCCTGTCTCTCTCCCTGAGACACAATATTGAAGAATCTTATACAAACTTAGTTGATACAGCAGCAGCAGGGTTTGAGAGCATTGACTTCAATTTTAAAAGAAGTTTTACTTTGGGTAAAATGTCATCAAACATGTTACAGAGAAATCTTTCATGAAAGGAAGAGTCATTTGGTGAAGCAAACTTCATTTTGTCTTATTTTAAGAAATTGCCACAGCCATCCCAACCTTTAGCAACCACCACCTTGATCAGTCAGCATCTGTCAACATCAAGGAAAGACCCTCCACCAGCAAAAAGATTATGACTTACTCACATGACGCTTGGCATTTTTTAGCAATATTCTTCAATTAAGGCATGTATATTGAGATTTTATTTAGGCATAATACTATTATTGTACACTTAATAGACTACAGCATAGTGTAAACATAACTTCTATATGCACTGTGTTGCATATAGATATTGTGATATTCACTTTATTGAGGTGATGTGGAACCAAACCTGCAATGTCTCCAAGGTATGCTCATGTCTCTAGAATCTAGCCTACCAACTTTGATTTCTGTCTTTTTTCTTCCATTTATTTACTTTATTTATTTATGTTTATCTTATTTGTTTTTTATCTTATTTAATAAAACAAGCATTTCCATAACATAATATTAACAAAGATGATTGCACAAATCTATTATGTACAACTTGCTATTCCTTTTAAGTGTGTAATAAAGTTATCATGTAAATTTCTTTCCTTTTTCCTTTTTTTCTTCCCTCTCTCCCTCGCAACCCTGGCCCTAGAGATATCCTAGCAATAGCAATAAGGGAAGAAAAAGCAAAAGAAGGAATAAGAATAGAGAATGAAGTAATAAAACTATCTCTTTTTGCAGATGATATGATGATATACTTGGAAAATCCCCAAAGGCTCAACTAAAAAATTAGTTGAAACAATTAATAATTTTAGTAAAGTAAGAAATAAAGTAAATCCATATAAATCATTAGCATTCCTATATATCACAAACAAAGCCACTCCATTTAAAAGAACTCGAGACAGTATAAAATACCTGGGAGTACACCTGCCAGAACAAACCCAGGAACTATATAAATAAAATTATATTTAAAAAAACTTTTTATGCAAATAAAATCAGATTTCTACTTTGAGGGAAATAGCAGAATAGTTGTGGCTGAATGCCTCTTCCTTCCCTCACCTACTTCCAAGAGAGATAATGGATAGGAATTGTATTACTAGTAACCAGGGTACCAGTCTGGTTCAGAAGCTGCTTCTCTGGTCAGTCTTAAAGTAGCCCTTAGTTTATACTCACCAGCTTAACTTCTTCCCACCAAATATTGGTGTGAGTCATCAAAAATCTGTTTGCCCGGTGTGGCACCAGCTCCCCAAACTAGATGTATAATATGGCTAATAGACCCAGAGATTGGGCATTAGCCCTTACTTTCAGGCTCTGTCTGGATAGCAGAAAAGTTAATTCTATCCATCCTTTCCTGCCCTTTATTCTTCATTACTTATTAGGCAATTTAGGAAAAAACTTCATTTCACTATATTCATATCTTCCCTAATGGATAACAGGGCATTCTCCTATTGATTCTAGTTGGATCTTTGCTCTTTGTCTAAAACTTCTGATCTGAGCTTTGAGGAGCTCTGGGCCTTCAGCTGCAGCAGGATATTGTTGCATGGTTTCACATCTGGAAGTCACCCCACTGTATGCTGCCCTTGGTCCCAGGGCAAGTGCGGTTGTACAAAGACCATTCTCTCCTCCCCTTATCAGAGTGATTAATTTTTGTTCCCCATTATTTCTCTATGACTCTACTGCTCATGATCTGAACTCTTATATTACAAATATGTGGCAGAAAGGGGAAGAAGAGCACACTTAGATGAATAGCTTTTGGGAGGGAGGAATCCTCTGGAAGAGAAATGCTGTGGAGACAGGAATCTTTGCTGAGTCAGATGGCTGGGTACCCAGGAGACAAAGTGTTTTTAAGCATTGAGAATGTGCTTTGGACCCAACTAAAGATTCTGAGAAGTAAATTGTTATAGGATTTTAAAAAACTGACCCTTTGGGGACAGAAATTTTCTCCTGGTGGGAATAGTGGCCCGGTAGCCTTGAGACATAGGTTACCAGTGTTCAATGGTCAAGGATTTGCTTCAGGTTACCCAGAATTTTGAACGATGGGTTGTTTGGGAGCAAGAAATTAACCCCAAGGGAGCTGAGGATTTTTGTCTCTTGGCTACTCTTCATGCTGATAGAAGCAGTTGAAGAACAGCTGGCTGGAAAGGGAAGTGTTTATGTCCAATGAGAACTTGAACTGTTCCTGTGCCTGACTCAAGTGACTACACTTCACCAAAACCCCGGGGACTTAAGAGTTCCTTGACAGGTCATTAGTCTGGAAAGCATCCCTTTCCCCCTTCCTCTGTGACAGAGGAAAGGGTAGGGAAGAGAGAAAGCAGATTTCACTCTCAGGTAAAGTAACCTGCCAGGTTAAAAGGGCAGGTTTCCTAGAAGTGAGGCTGCTATGGAAAATAAGGAAGCAGATCACTATGCCTCCCCACGCCCTGCTCGGTAATCTAAAGACAGGAAGATCCTGAAGATGATCGTGCTGGGGGAATGGAGTAAATTGGAAGATCAGGACAAAGAGGACCCAGGGAGGGGGAAGCCAATGTCCTTTAGAACAGATTGCTGTGAAACCTAGCATTTCAGAGGAGAAGGAACTAATTAGAAGGTTTGTGGTCTGATAGATTGAAACCTCCAGCCTGTTACCCCTTCCTTCTTCTGAGGTAGGGGAAGAAGAAATATCTCAAGTAGTTGCTCTCTATCCTGACAGCATCCCCTTCCAAATCAGGCCAACAGGAATAGAGGTAGGCTGTGTTTGCCAGGTTGAGTCTTCCTTGGAGGACCATGGGAACATGCTCCAGTTACCATACACAGGCTAAACAAGGAAACTAGCTAGACATTTATTGACTCTCTGAAACACTGGATCCCAAATGACTATCGGGGCAACTAGGTGGTGCATTGGGTAGAGTACTAGAGTCAGGAAGACCTAAGTTCAAATCTAGCCTCATACTTACTAGCTATGTGACCCTGGGCAAGTCACTTAACCCCAATTGCCCCCCAAGAAGAAAGTAACCATAGTACCAATACACCCATATGTGAAGGCCAAGAGAATTCCCCTCAATGGCCTTAGCTCAGAATCTACCTTGTGGATCAACCAAATGATTAGAGCCTATTAAAAGAATTGTAGTGGCAATTTCCACTGAAGAATATCAAACCACTTGGAAACCAGACTGGGAGAGAAGGAATCCTCATGGATTTGCATAATAGCCAAACTGAAAAACTGACCACTATACCTTACTCATATGAGAAATTATTATTTCTCTCCAGTATGAATAATTAATTATTATAGTAGGACTAGGTTTTTTTCCTTTTTCTACTTCCTCATCCAGAAATCAATGGGTATGGGAAATTTTTCTAAAATATTTACCCAGTCAGGATCTAATCAAAGGCAGTAAAAGAAATTCTAAGTTTGGGCAAATGGGTACATTCCTGATCATTTTGTTTGCTCAAACTGACCTGGGAAAATATTGATTCTCCCTTTTGTCAAATATGTGATATGGAAATTGATAAGTACTTTTGACCAAGATTTGGGTGACTCAAGTCACATACCCCAAGACCCTCACTGTAATATAGCTCACCCTCTCATTGTAATATTTATTTTCTCATTAATTGTTAACCAATTATAGTTGATTGCCACCCTTAGGAACACCTGCTCTTCCAAGGATATATAAACTATGAGCCCACCCCTATGAGGAGTCCTTGGTCTAAGAGAGGTGTGCAAATGATCATCCTTTTATTAATAAACATGCTGGCCTTATTAATAAAATGATTAAATTATCCAGAAAATGTCTCTCAAACCTTTTTTTAAATACCACACTCATTTATCTTGCCCAGTGACAGGCACCCATCCCAGAGAAATCCAAATAGAATGATATGGTTGATCTGACAAATCCCTCCAGTAATCTGACTGACCTGTGGGGAAGGAAAGGGAGTAATTGGTATAGCACCTACTACATGCCAGGCACTATGCTAAGCTCCTCATAAATTTTATCTCATCTGATGCCCAAACTGGCCATGGAAATGACCACACTGTGTAGGACAGGGACCACCAGAGAGGCCTCTACCTTGCCTAAGAAGAAGCCAAGGAAGAAAAGGTTAGTTGCACTTCCTGTCAACTCCATGGCCATAAAAACAGGAGATCCCTAGAGAAGATACCCCAGGGGATACAGTTGGTCAGATCTTGAGAAGTGGATCACATAGGCCCATGCCACAGCTTCAAGGCCTATGGTCATAGAGGTAGTGGGGTCCCCAGGTGAGATGTGGGGAGTAATCTAGAGGAAATTGGTCAATGGTGATAAATTGATCCCAGCCAAGCTAGTGGGCTGGTGGACTGAGGGGACATGGAAGATCCTAAAATATTGTGGGAAAGGAAATGAGTAAACCTAAAAGAGAGAAGGTGAGCTGATGGATAGTGAAGAAAACCTTGGAATCTGGTCTGCACTCTCCCTTGCTTTATTTTTGCAGGTAACACTAAGTACTGGTTGGGAACTAAAGAAGGAGCACTGACTCTGTTTTCACCATTCCTGTTTTTCTGATTTCCCAGTTGTTCTTTAACTCTAACCTGAGTTTGAATCCAGCCTCAGTCCTTACTAGCTCCGTGATCCTGGGCCAATCATTTAATCCTATTTGCTTTAGTTCCCCATCTGTAAAATGAGCTGGAGAAGGAAATAACAAACCACAACAGTATTTTTGCCAAGAAAACCCTAACTGGGGTCTCAAAGTCAGATACAACTGAAATAACTAATGACAAAAGTCTTATGTATAGCTTTTCACTCTTCATTCAAACAATATATCATTATAGTCAATTATGTAAAAGACCATTACAAATTGCAAATAGCAAATAAGCCCATTTACTGAAGTAAACAGCAAACAGAAATCAGAGGAGTAATACAGATTATAATACAGGAAAAATACATAAGAGTGGATAATTGTTTTAGCTGGGAATGGGATCCGATCTCATCTCAGAGATAGACTGATCTCACCCAAGGAGATCCAATCTAGCAGTCTCTAAAGAATAAGTTGGAAAATGGGGACGTTTGGAAAGAGTTGGCTTCCCCTGTGTAGACTTGCTGCTTCTTTCACTCTCTAGAAGAATCTCTGGAACCACATGTCTCACTTCCCTCCCCCCCTCAAGAAACTCTGCACCAATTCTTTGAGTTCCTTAAAATAGAAAAACATCATCATGTTCAGCATTCTCCTGACAACTGAGAGTCACAGATCCCTCTGAATTCAGCACATAGCACAGAACTGCCCTCCTCCTAACCTGCCGGAGGTGTAGCTGAATTACTTATGGTTACCTCCCAATATGAACATATCTACATAAAGAATGATGCTTGATCATCTACTTAGGAAGGGGAACACAAAGCAGAAAAGATGTCAGGAACCCAGGTGAAACATCATCTCATTGAGTACCCAAACTCTAGAAGCTATTACAGATAGTTCCTGCTGTACGTAAGTGAACAGGCCCAGAGCTCTACTTAAAGCAATTTTTACATAATGTGAATTTGCCCTTGAAAGTGGGGAAGGCAGGGAAGCTGGAAGGGGACTTCCCCATGGAGTTCAAGGACACCTGGGGACTGGGAACAGAGAAGTGAGAGCAAGAGGAGGAACAGGTTGGGCTGAGATCAGCCATATGGGGGCCTGAGTGGGGGAATACCAGGCCTGGAACAGGAACATGGTACCTGAGCTGAGATAGATGATAGAAACACAGGATGCAGGGCAAAGGTCTCCTCTCTCCCAGAGGTCTCAAGCTAAGCTGACATCCACAGCAGTGACAGCATGGGATAAGGGACCCAGGAAGAGAATGCAAAACAGTTCTGTTTTCACTTGGAGGGTTTTTTAGGGTGTCATTTGTGGAAGGCCATGCATCAAGTCAAGGAGCAAGAACAGGGAAACAGAACACAGTGATGTGCAGCAAAGTTAATTTAAGTTTTGGTTTGGTTTTGGTTTTGTTTGTTTTTTGAATGAGAATTTCTTTACGAATTTTTTACTAATTGCATATATGTAAAGCATGAAAAGTCTTATTCCCCTAGTCCCCGCACCCCCTCAGGGAAGTCTAGTGAAACAGAGCTATTTGTAGGGATACTGGAGCCAGCTCTTACACAAAGCTGAGTTCCAAAGCTGATTGTTAAACTTTCTATATGGACATTTTCACCTTGGAAACTGGCAAATATTACATATCAGGATTTGATTTGTTGTTTTATTGCCTAGACTTAACAAAGTTATGGAAAAAATATTAATAATATGAATTAAACTTAAAAGGATTCCACATATGTACATATATATATATATATAAAAGGTGTGTGTACACTGGTGTATATGTGTATATACATATATGGAGAGCTAATTATTAAAGATTTGCCAGCACACATCTGGCTTGTGTCATCAAAAAAGAATCAAAGTAAAGGGGCATAGGATGGAGACAACACAATTCGTTTTTAAAAGTCTCCTGAATCATCTGTTCTTCTTATTCAAAACATCTCAAAGGTGCAAAGTCCTGAGTCACACAAGGCTGATAGGAACTAGTCAGAATTCATTATCTTAAAAAACAAAACAAAACATGTGCCCTGGATCCAAAGGGGCAGCTTTGTCCATGCCCTGTTTCAGTAGTTTTTGAAAGAGCATTTTTTGTGGAGGTGATTGGAGGCCAGTCAGACCACAGCGGGTTGAGAAGAGAGCGAATGGATGATGAGAAAGTGGACTTTTCTTTTGGGGAGTTTCGCAGTGAAAGAGAAGATATATAAAACAGTAACTTGAAGGGATGGCAGGATCAATTGAAGGTGGGTTGTTTTTTTTTTTTTAAAGAAAAGTGTGAAGCTGGTGTTTGTAGGCAGTGAGAAACTAGGGAATGGAGAGAGAATATTGTTGTAGGTAAAAGAAAAATGCTCAAAGAGACAAATTCCCAAAAAAGACAAAAGGGCATAAAATCAAGTTGTGTTCATGGTTAGCCTTAGTAAGGAGGACTAGCCCTTCCTCATAAGAGGAAGAAGGAAGAAAAGACAGGTGAAACATTAAAGAGTTTTTGAGGCATGGGGGTGGGGAAGGTGAGGGAACCCATAATAGATGGCCTTGCTTTTTTAAATAAAAAGGAAGCAAGGTCAATCTGCTGAGCACAAATGGGATAGGATTGGAATAGAGGGTTTAAGAAGAGAAGAGACTTGGAAAAGCAAGTTTGGGGAATATGAGATAATATATCTCAGGGGATATGAGATAATATATTCAGGGGAAAATGAAAGAATTATCAAGTAATAGTGAAGGCCCAAAATATAAATCTTCAATAATTTGAATTTGCATTGGATCCACTTGGCAAGTTCTTCAGTGTCATTCAGGGTTGATTATTGACAGAACATCTTTTTACATGTAAACTTCACATAGTTTATATTGCTAAATTAGTGGCTATAATTGCAAAACAATTGTAATTTATTTAAATAAGTATATTTTTATTCCTAGTAATTGAATACCTTAGGGAGTATGCTATTGTTATTAACTTTATATCAAGCATACTCACAAGTCAGGGGTTACAGGTGATGTTTATGCAGAACTATACAGTACAATCACTAAGATGCTTTTAATGTAAAGAAAATTTGACTAGATAATCTTTTAAAATTTTATTTTCAATTCGGGAAATAAAACAAGCATTTTCATAACATAGCACAATAAAAAGACAATTGTACAGGAAAATGCAAATCTATGCACAACTTGCTATTCTTTTCAAACATACAACAAAATTGCTGTAATTTTTTTTCTTTTTTTCTCACCCCCCCCCTCCCTATGGCTAAATTAAAAACAATTTGACTCGATAATATTTAAGGTATCTTCGGTGATCAAAGTCCTGCGTCCCTACTTCCCAACTTGTGAAAATGCCTCACAAGTTGCTCCATCCATTTTGACTTTAATCCCTTCCCTGGTTTTTCTATTTGTTATCCCAGACCTAGTAACATAATTCTGATTAGCTGCACATTATGTAGTTGTTTGGTTTTAAATGGTCCAGGTTTACTGCTGACATGTCTAAATCAACTCCTCTATTTCAGAGAACAGTTCTTGATGACCTTAGAAAAAGGTAGCCTATCTGAGGCTAACTGGAGGTCCTATCCAGTCTGTACCTGTAGAGGGAGTATATAACTCAGTAATTTCAGCGAGGTGAAACTCTGAGGCAAACATTTCATATACTCTACCTTAAGGCTAATACTGCTTTTCAAAGTAGAAAATATCCAAATTACATCAAGAGTGATGCAAGCCCAGAGCTTCTGAAAGAGGACTTCAGAACCATGACTTCAACAGCTGAATTTAGAAAAATTAGAACTCCTTAGAAAAGCTTGAGTGCAGGTAGGATTGGATGCATTCAGGCTGGCTGGCTGGAGATTGGCATAATTTGCAATACTTCTCCTTCTAGTCAAGGAGAAGATAGGGAGAGGGATACCATCACTCTTACAAATTGTCTAGTGGCTTGTGGTATTTGCCAGCCTTGTTAAATATCAGCTGTGTGTCCATTTCTGTTCGAATGAGGTAGGTAACCCTGACCTTGAAGAACTTAAAGCATTGCTGGGGTGAGGGGAAGATGGACAAAACTTGCACATAAAAAAAAAAGCTGGACTAAATGAAGAAATGTGAGAAATTTGATCAGATACTGCAGATGGTCAGAGCATTGAATAGGAGGAAGAAGGTGACCTGGCTTGCACTTGGGAAATTACACAGTGCTTTTAATGATTCAAAGCTGCTTCTTAAACAAAACTCCATTTTTTAAAAACATGAATAATTTTCAGTGAGAAGCGGTAATGGTGTAATAGCTAGAGTGATAGGCTTGGAGCAAAAGAGACTTAGATTCAAATCTCTTAAACTTGCTAACTGGGTGACCCTAGGCAAGTTAGTTAGTCAAACATATCTCAGGCTACTCTCTAGGACTTAACTGCTATAGCATTGATGGGTTGTGATCTGTTGATGGAAGGAATTCCCACACCAGAAGTCCCTGGCCCTGATGAAATTATAGGTGCTAGATTAAAAGTCAGAAGAGCTGAATTCAGATCCTAGTAGTGCCACCTACTAACCATATGACCTTGTTATGTAACTCTCCTGGGCCTCGGTTTCCTCATTGTAAAATGAGAGGTTGAACTAAATGGCTTTTAAGATTCCTTTCAGCTCCAAATCTATGAGCAACTGTACAAGAATTGTGATCACAGCTGATGCAATTTTATTCAATCTTTTTTTTTTAGTCATGTCCAATTCTTCCTGACTCTGTTTAGGGTTTTCTTGGCAGAGATACTAGTTTGCTATTTCCTTCTCATTTTACAGAGGAGGAAACTGAGGCACAAAGGATTAAGTAACTTGCCCATGGTCACACAGCTAGTAAGTTCTTGAGCCTGATTTGGACTCAGGAAGATGAGTCTTCTTGACCCCAGACCCAGTTCCTTATCCAGTGTGCTACCTTTCTTTGGATATATTTGGATGTATTTAAGAAGTTAGAGATGGGTCACTGCCTACAAGGAAACCCCTATGTGAGGCGTAAGAAACTATACCAGATTGACTGGAGAAAAACCAAATCAGCTAAGAGAGGTGACTGAAGTCAGACTCAAGGTGTTGGCATTTGATTAGAGGAGAGCTGAACTCTGTTGCTACATAGAGAACTGTCTAGGTCTTTCAAACCATCTGCAGCCTGAGAAAAGATATCTCTCAAGGGTACCTGTGTTGCCCTTTATAATTTATGAGAAGAGAAAGGAGGAGGAGGAGGAAAAAGACAGATGGTGGATCTATTTTGAGCTTTGCTGATATATTTTTGCTAAAAGAGCTTAACAGAGACACTAAATGGGCAGCAGCAAGACTGTGGACCTGACTCAAAGATTACTCAAGACAGGGGAGCTAATCATCCAATCACAGGATAGCTCTAGCTATGGCTAAAGTGAAGTGAATTCATTAGAGATGAAAAAGGCCCTTTCTAGGTAAGGGGGCAAGAAGGGGGAATAAGCGTTTCTATAGTACTTACTACGTACTAGACACTGTGCTAAGCGTTTTATAATTATCTCACTTGACCCTCACAACAACTCTGTTGGTATCCCCATCTTATAGTTGAAATTGAGACAAAAAAGAGACTAAGTGTTAGATTGTATTAGCAAGCACCCCAGCACTCAGGAGGGCCCACTGCACAGGTTCTTAGATCTCCTTTTCTAATAGGAAAGCAACTTTTGAGGGGTGTGTGTGGGGAAAGCACGAACCCCTCTTACTCAAATTGACTGCTCAGAGGCATCTAAAGGTAAAAACAGAAAATCTACTTTATTGGATCCCTTCACCAATAAAGCTGGAGTAGTCAGGTGCCTTACAGAAGCAGAATGTTAATTTATATATACTCTGACGTGAAAATCCCCCTCCCATCACTGACCATTATTCTCATTGGCTGAGAAGCAAGGTGTTACATTCTGGGCGGGAAATCTAACCAATCCCTTTTGAAACCTGGTTCAAATTTTCTACTTCCCCAGACATTACAAAGCCTGCGAAAATACATGTTATTATATGCAAATTAGGCATTGAAAATATATGCAAATGAAGCATTGACGACTCATGCAAATTGGGCATTGAGAACTTATGCAAAATCAGGTGGACCTGCGTGAGGACTGCAGACTGTGTGGGCATATGCAAATTAGGTATTGAGGAGTTAGTGAGTCATATCCAATCATTGATCCTAAAGCAATACATAGCCTTATATGGAAATCACCCGACTCTGGAGGAATGGAAACCTGGGCCTAAGGTTTCTTCCACTGCAGGGAGAAGACTCCATATTCCTGAGAAGTCTTCACTAAATCTGTTCCCATTCAGGGGTCAACAATCACTTTACTCAAACACGTATACCACAACAGAGAAAAACCAGCAGTACCAACAGACAGGGCTTCCAGTTGTCTGATCATAGGCAATACATACATAGTTACCAGGGAGAGAAGCACCACCATCTGGGTTTTCAAAGCCAGAGGACTTCTTAAAACTGCTGCCCAGAGTCTCATCTGGCACACTATCCTTCTTCCAAAAACTAAGTTCCAAAGCAAAACCTCGCCTCAGAGTATATATACTCTTTTCTGAGCCAGAGGGCACAACCCCTTTTGACTCAGTGCCTAACCAGCAATCAGCAAAAGGTGTGGCCCCTCATACAAAACAAGCCTCCCTCAATAGCCTCACCTGAAGGAAGATTTTAACTCCCATTACAGGGACTTGCCCAGAAACACCACAGAGAAGCACCTGAGTCTGACTTTGAACTTAGGTCTTCCTGACTCCTGGCCCAGTTCTCTAAACAATGTACCACCTAGCTACCTATTGCCATTGGCTCTTTTCTCAAGTTTCTTTTTCCCTACTATGAGCTTTTTCTCCATATCTTTTTTTTTAATCAAGGTTTGGATTTTTTTTCCAATTACCAAGCAACTTGCACTACCAGCTCCTGCCCCACTATAAAAAAGAGAAAAATACCTTTGTAACAAATATGCATAATCAAAACAAATTCCCATCTTGGCCCTTTCTAAAAATGCAGCCTGAATATATCATCCCTCTTTTACTGTAGCATTCTTCATCATCAGAATTATGGGTTGTACACTGTATTGATCAGAGTTATTAAATCTCAAACTCTCAAAGTTTTTCCTTTCTATAATGCTATAATATAAATTGTTCTGGTTTTGCTCACTGATTTACATCAGTTCATAAGTGTACTAGGTTTCTCTCAAATCATTTTGTTTCTTACATTTTATGGTAAAAAATATATTCCATTATATTAATATACTATTATATTTTGTTCAGCTATTCCCCTCCCCCCAATTGATGGATATTCCCTTAGTTTTCAGTTCTTTGTTGCCACAAAAAGAAAGAGCTACTATAAAGATTTCTTGTACATAAAGTACTTTTTTCCTTTTTTTTTTTATCACAATGGGGTATAAACCTAGTAGTGACATTTATAAATCAAAAGATATTTACAGTTTAGTAACTTTAGGGAAATCATTCCAAATTGTTTTCCAGAATGGGTGCACTAATTCATAGTTCCATTAACAGTGAGCTAGTGTTCTTGTTTTCCAAAGCCCCTTTGCTATTTGTCATTTTCGTTTTTTCTCAGCTTTTCCAATCTGATAGGTATGAGGTGGACTCTCAGAGTTCCTTTAATTTTCATTTCCCTGACTACTAGATTTGGTAAATTTTCATATGGCTATAGATACTTGGGACATCTTCCTTTGAGAAATACTTATTTATATTTTTCAATCATTTAACAATTGGAGAATGGCTCTTTTATCAATTTGAATCCTTTCTTATAAATCTTGGACATAAGACCTTTATCAGAGAAACTTGCCACAAGAGTTTTTTCTCCAATGAACTCTTTCTTTTTAAACCTGAGCCACAATGATTTGTTTGATTCTGATAGGGGATATGAATCTAATAGGGAATTCTAATAGGAAACATAGGGGAGTGGTAGCCAGGGAAGGAAGTTTTGTTCTAAGGAGTCACAGAGATAGTGAGCTGATATATAGAATAGTCAGTTGGCATGCCCTTTGTAAAAGCAATCATCTCATTGACTTGATTGCTGTGCTCTTATTAATAAACGTTTTTGTTTAGAGAGAGATTCAGAGTTCCCCCTACTAATCAAATTATTTTCTTTCCTAATTACTCCTTTTTTTAAACTATTCATCTTTCAACCTGGTGAAAAACTAACAAAGAAAAAGCTCTCTTCATTGAATTAAACAGGAAAGTAATACTTTTGTGTTCACAATATATGATTTACAAGATGGCAAACTAGATGTTTTTTCCAGCCCCCATGAATTCTCTAAGAAAACTCTAAAAGAGGAATTATGCATTGGAGGTGGAGCAATTACAATTGAATTTATAAGATAGGAAAGAAAGAAGCCCAAAAGGTAAAAGGTGTATGAATTAACAGTAGAGAACACTAATCCTTAAGGTGCATATTCATCATCTTTCCTGTATAGGCATTCACATGCTACCAGAACACACAGACCAATCCATGTGTATACCAATCTGAAAGCGTATACACTTCAGACCTAGACCATCCCATATCTCCTGGACCACTTCTCCATAACAAGCTTTGGGGTCAGCTGCTGAAGAGATTCTGCCAGCAGACCCAGCCTCTAATCATCTGCCATTACAATAACCATCTTATTTCAATAAGCAGCAGACATTGTATCTGCCTATAAGGAAGAGAAGGAGAAGGGAGATATTGAAATGGAACATGACAAATAAAAAAAAAAACTGAATACCACCATGCTGGAAATAATACAAGAAAACTGCCCACAGTTTTTGAATGTAAGAAACAAAGCATCAATTGAAAAAATCCACAGGTTGTCTCCAAAAACAAACCCTACACTTATAACTCTAAGACATATGAAGGTTAAATCTAATAGTTTAAATAACAAATTTTGCAGATTTCCAGGAGAAAGATCTTTAAGTATTGGGCATCCAATAGAAACTGTGGGAGGGAATGGAATAACACAGGGAGTCTCAAAAGTCTTAGTGCATTTTAAAACTTTTACTACCTTTTGTAGTTTAAAATTGCACTGACTTTGAAAATACTCTGTATATCCCAAAAAACAATGGATCTCAAAATGCAACCTCCAAATAACATACATTGCAAACCTGAGTGTAATATCAATGAAAAAAGGGACATTCAATATAAGAGGGACTTTTCAAGATTTCTGCAAAAATAACAACCCAGATATGAATGGATTAATTACATTAAACAAAGACATTCCCACCCTTAGCACTATATATATAAATCTAAGTCTCTTAGTCTCAGGAAATCAAGATCTCTCCTTGAAATTAAATTTTCCATTCAAGGAAGTCTGATTAAATATTTGTTTCAAGTGAGACAAAGGACTTCAGAGGATGATACTGACAATATTATTTCTTATTATCTATAACACAATGCAGGTCTTCTTGCGATATTCTGCCACAGCTACAAGGGAATGCAAGGGTGTTTGAGGGTAAAGATGGTTTGAAATTGCCACTCTGTGTGTGTGTGTAGGGAGTGTATTGAAGGGATGATTATAATTGAAAGTCAATCAGAAAAGAATAGTGAAGTATTGAGAACCCAATTGAAATTAGACAATTATACAACATAGATTTTTAGTAGACACATCTGGTCCAGTGGTGTAACTTCCTTCAGTAACATTCTGCATAATTAAAATAGGAACAGAAAAAGGGGATGGTGAGGAGAACCCAAGGGTGGGGCATGATCTGTTTCCCAGTAAGAAGAAAAGGGATTCAAATGCAGAGGACTATGTCTATTTTAAGCCTTCTAAGATATAGTATCCAGGTCTGGGGAGGCAATATTCCCCTGGTTTTCCATCTTGGCCAGATAACATCTGGAGTATTGTGTTTAGTTCTTGGTACCATTTTGTGGTAAGAGGATTTAATCAGTGGAGCCACAGATCAATTTGATGAATTTGGCCAGTGGACTTGATTAAATGACAGGGCATAGACTTTTGTCTGGGAAGGTCATCTTCTAAAAGGACCCAGGGAACTCTCAAACTGAGACCTGAGAAAAACCTCACTCTAGAAAAGCTAAGGTCACCCATCGCATCCTGGCCCATGGTATGTCATCTTAACTTTCGTCTTGCCACTGGACTTTGATGACTCTAGAAGAGAAATTGAGGCTGATGGATTTGGGGAACTCTGCCTCACTCAAATCCAATTCACCCACAAGTCAAAACATCACCCTTGTGAAGTCATTGGTCTTATTTTGAGACTGAAGGATGAACAACATTGACTTCCAGACCAGAGAATCACAGAACAGAATTTAACAGGGTAGGTAGGGAAGGGCGGGGAAATGGGGAGGGAATAAGCTCTATGTTTGCCCAGTTCTGTTCCTCAGACCCCTAATGCCTTTTGCTTTTTCTAAGCACAGGTCAGAAACTAGCATTTCCCTGACCAAGCAGCTAGAGCTCCCAAAAAATCATATTATAGCTAGACATAGACTTGTCTATAAATAAGGATCCTAAGAGCAGACTTTGCTGGCATTGTGAATAATCTCAAGTTCAAGAATTTGGGTATTGGTCTTAAAAAGGTAGATTCCATCAACATTATGCTTCTTGGAGAAGGAACAGGGTTGCCAACATGGTCTCTGAAGTTGAGACTGGAGTCATGTCATGGTGGGTTAAGGGAGGAAGGGAAAGAGATCTGGACCTTGTTAACCTTGGCTATAAGCACGAATTGCTCAGACAGTGTATTTTGGAGATGAGAAGGAAAGTTAATTCAATTGTCTCCAAAGGGTACTTGGTGCTTACTTGATGGTCTATTTGTATGCTTTTTATGTTTCTATAGCAACATATATACTCACTCTTTAATTACACACACACGATTCACAAGATTATATGTTATGTATTACATATATGAGATTCACAAGATTTTATATGTGTACATATATGTGTGTACGTATGCATATGTATACAGGTATATATATATGTGTGTGTGTGTGTGTGTGTCTATAAATATATAACAAGAATAAAACTATAAACATTTCTCCTCAACATACTCTGCATTGGCCATGTCAAAAAAACAAGTTTCATTTTGTACCCTGAGTCCTTTACTTCCATTAGGAGGTGGGCAGCATGTTTCATCATAAACCCTCTGGAATCATGATGTCATTGTGCTGGACAGAGCTCCTAAGTCTTTCAAAGTTGCTTGTCTTCACAATGTTATTGATATAGTATAAAGTGTTCTCCTGGTTCTATTCACTTGACTCTGTATCATTTCATGCAAATCTTACCAGGTTTCCCCGCAACCAAACCTTTCATCATTTCCCAAGGAAAAATAGTATTCCATTGCATTCATATTCCCTAATTTTAAAAGCCATTTTCCAATTTACAGGTACCCCCTAAGTTTCCAGTTCTTTGTCACTCCAAAAAAGAACTGCTATAAACATTTTTCTTCCTTTTCTTCCTTTCTTTGATCTCTTAGGCATAAACCTAGTAGTAGTATTCAGGGGGTAGAGTCAAGATGGCAGAGTGATAGGAAGTAATTCATTAAGCTCCTTTCCACAAATTTCTTCTAACATTTATAGAAAATGCACCACACTGAATTCTGATGAGGAAATCCAGAAAAAATCATGGTGAGTCCTTTGTCCAGCTAAGGTCGGTATAGGGAGACAGACAGAGATCTTTGTAAACACTAGGGGCAAGACCAGGAAAGCAACAGTGAGTGAAACATTCCAGTGCCCAGGGAGAGGCTGTGCATTAGGGTAAGAAGAGGTCTCGGGGGGAGGAGCCAAGATGGCAGAGTAGAAAGACTCACGTATGCTAGCTCTGAATCCACAGCCCAGAAATTTCCTGTAAAAAGAACTCCCCACAAATTCTGGAGCACTGCAAGGTGCACAGAAACACAGTGGAAGAGATTTCCATTCCAGAGAGCCCTGGAAAGCCGTCCCCATGGGTCCGTCACACTCCGGACGCGGAGCCCAGCCCTGCGCTGCCCTGGTCGCGTGGCCCCAGAGGAGCAGATCCGAGCAGGCTTCAGGGACAGAATCTCCGGTGGCCACGAAGGTCCCTCCACCCACAGGCGCTACAGGTCAGTGAGAGAGACTTCTAGGCTGGCCGAGAGGGGAGCGGGGTGTCTCCGTGACTCAGGCCCCTTCGGGAGGCAGCAGCAGAGGCAGTGGCAGAGGCAGCGGCAACCGAGACTCCCGGAGCAACAGGTAGGAGCTCCATTATCGAAGGTCTCTGCATAAACCCCCTGAGGGAACTGAGCCTGGGAGGTGGCCCTGTCCCCACCCAAGCACCAGAACTTAAGCTCACATTGAATAGCAGCCACTCCTGCCACAGATAGCCCTGAGGCTGGGAAGCAGCATTTGAATCTCAGACCCCAAGCACTAGCTGGGCAGATCTAGGCTGGTGGGGGGTGCAGAGGAATCTCAGAAGTCAAGTAACTGGCTGGGAAAATGCCCAGAAAAAGGAAGCAAAATAAGACCATAGAGAGCTACTTTCTTGGGGAAGAGATGTTCCTTCCTCCCTTCATTTCTGATGAGGAAGTATAATGCTTGCCATCAGGGAAAGACGTGGAGGTCGGGGCCTCTCTATCCCAGACATCCCAGGTGGATGTCCAGTAGGCTCAGGCCATGGAAGAGCTCAAAAAGGCTTTGGAAATCAAGTTAGACAGGTGGTGGGAAAACTTGGAAGAGAAATGAGAGAGATGCAAGAAAAGCATGAAAAATGGGTCAATACCTTGGTAAAGGAGACCCAAAAAAGTGCTGAAGAAAATACCACCTTGAAAAATAGGCTCACTCAATTGGCAAAAGAGGTTCAAAAAGCCAATGAGGAGAAGAATGCTTTCAAAAGCAGAATTAGCCAAATGGAAAAAGAGGTTCAAAAGCTCACTGAAGAAAATAGTTCTCTCAAAATTAGAATGGAACAGATGGAGGCTGATGACTATCTGAGAAACCAAGAAATCATAAAACAAAACCAAAAGAATGAAAAAAATGGAAGAGAATGTGAAATATCTCATTGGAAAAACAACTGACCTGGAAAATAGATCCAGGAGAGACAATTTAAAAATTATGGGACTACCTGAAAGCTATGATCAAAAAAAGAGCCTAGACATCATCTTCCATGAAATTATCAAGGAAAACTGCCCTGACATTCTAGAACCAGAGGGCAAAATAAGTATTGAAGGAATCCATCGATCACCACCTGAAAGAGATCCAAAAAGAGAAACTCCTAGGAACATTGTGGCCAAATTCCAGAGTTCCTAGGTCAAGGAGAAAATCTTGCAAGCAGCTAGAAAGAAACAATTCCAGTATTGTGGAAATACAATCAGGATAACACAAGATCTAGCAGCTTCTACATTAAGGGATCGAAGGGCATGGAATAGAATATTCCAGAAGTCAAAGGAACTAGGACTCAAACCAAGAATCACCTACCCAGCAAAACTGAGTATAATACTTCAGGGGAAAATATGGTCTTTCAATGAAACAGAGGACTCTCAAGCATTCTTGATGAAAAGACCAGAGCTGAAAAGAAAAGTTGACTTTCAAACACAAGAATGAGAAGAAGCATGAAAAAATAAACAGCAAAGAGAAGTCATAAGGGACTTACCAAAGGTGAACTGTTTACATTCCTACATAGAAAGACAATATTTGTAACTCTTAAAACATTTCCGTATCTGGGTAGTTGGTGGGACCACACACAGACGTACACACACACACACACGCACACACAGGTACATGCGTGCATGCACACACACATACACACATGCACGCACATACAGAGACAGAGAGCACAGAGTGAATTGAATAGGATGGGACCATATCTTAAAAGAAATTAAGGTAAATGGTGAGACAGAAATGTAGTGGGAGGAGAGAGGGTGAAATGGAATGGGGTAAATTATCTCTCATTCAAGAGGCAAGCAGGAGACTTTTTAGTGGAGGGAAAAAGAGGAGAGATGAGAAAAAAACATGAAGTTTACCCTCATCACATTCGACTAAAGGAAGGAATAAAATGCACACTCATTTTGGTATGAAAACCTATCTTACAATACAGGAAAGTGGGGGAGAAGGTAAGCAGGGTGGGGGGGATGATGGAAGGGAGGGCAATTGGAGGAGGGAGCAATTTGAAGTCAATACTCTTGGGGAGGGACAGGATCAAAAGACAATAGAACCAATGGGGGGCAGGATAGGATGGAGGGAAATACAGTTAGACTTACACAACACGACTGTTATCAAAGTCATTTGCAAAACTACACAGATAGGGCCTATATTGAATTGCCTGCCTTCCCAAAGGGAATGGGTGGGGAGGGAGGGATGGGGAGAATTTGGAACTCAAAGTTTTAGGAACAACTGTTGAGTATTGTTCTTGCTACTAGGAAATAAGAAATACAGTTAATGGGGAATAGAAAATCATCTGTCCCTACAGGACAAAAGAGAAGATGGGGACAAGAGAAGGGAGGGATGATAGAAGAGAGGGCAGATTGGTGACAGGGAAAATTAGGATGCTTGGTGTATTGAGGTGGGGGGAGGGGACAAATGGGGAGAAAATTTGGAACCCAAAATTTTGTGAAAATGAATGTAAAAAGTTAAATAAATAAATAAATAAAAGAAGAGGTCTCAGACCCATAACAGGGTACCTCCAGAGCCATACTGGGGCACTGGATAGGACAGGTACCAAGTGGAAACTTTTTCGTCTGCTACCCAGTCTAGGGTTGCAGTGAGAAGGGGACCTATGTACAACAGTGGTTTCTCATGTAGCAAGGCCCTGGGTTGTACAGAAACAAAAGAGGAAGTTCAGAAGCTAGTAGCAGCTGTAATAGCAACAGCAGCAGTGAGCATCAGTTTTCTTTTCTTGAAATATAACAGGGTTTTTTGTTGTCTTTATTGCTGTCATGGCATTCAGATTATCCAATGATTCTAAAATAATTTCTTTTTAATCTGTTTACCAGGTCATTTGCTTTTGAAGTAATACTTCATGTTTTCTTCTATTTTTCAGTCTTTTGACCTTGTTTTAATATTTCTTGTCTCACAGAATCTTTAAGTTCTGTTTGATCCATTATAATTTTCAGAGTCTTTTAGTTGGGTAAGTTTTGTATCTCTTGTACTAAACTGTTAATTCTCCCTCCAAAACTCTTATTTCTTTTACAGTTCTTCCCTCTAACATTTAAATTCCATTTGCAAAATTTTTTAAAATTTTTTGCTTTTCTTCTAGGAATTCTATTTGACTTTGAGGTCAAACTATGTTTTACTCTGAAACCTTTTAAATATTTTTGGAAGCATTTTCTTCTTTTCAGTTTGTGTCTTAGGTGTTCCAGGCATCATAATAGCTTATTGTTTTTTTGTCTTTTTGTTTATTGTTTTTGTTTATTGTCTGTTGTTCTTGTTGCTTATTCATTCTTCCACACATATTTCCTAAATTGTGACTTTGTATTAGGGTCCGGGCTCTGAATAACTCTAGAGGGAATGGTCTTGATTTGTATTCTCTGGGGACCTGCCATTGCTTTCTCTAAAAATTAAGTGCCATGTTCTTAAAGGATCCCAGGAATGTATAATGGTGGGAACTACAAGCTTTCGGTGCACTCTAACTGGTCAGATTCAGAGTGAACCCTGATGGCTTCTTTCCTAGTCTGAGCCTTGCAAGCTCATGACCCTGGTTTTGGTCTAGGTGACACAACTATATATAGGTTTGCCTTGGTTGAAGCTGTTAAAGATTGTGCTAACCTAACCACAGCAACTAGCTGAAATGTTCTGTGGGTTCTAAGCAAAAGAATTTCAAGCTTCCTCCAGGTTTGAGCTCCATGACCTAGTTATTCAGTTGTAGACCTCAGACTGGGCAGGAGGCTGATTCTGCAACTGCATTCTGTATCAGAGACACACAATTGCTGCTTGATTCTGTCCCTGCTCCTTGCCCAGCACACTCAGCCTATTAGGTCCTTGACCCTCTGCCCTGGTAAACAGCTCCATGTCTGTAGGTCTGTAGGTGTAGATCTAGTCAGTCCAGGCTAGATTTACTAACTAGCTCTGCAGTCCTAGACTGCTCCTTGCCCTAATACATAGCTGCAGTAGAAGGCTCTGTGTAGTGCCTTTCTTGACAGACCCCATCCATCCCCAGTGCTCACAGATCTCTGTCTATAGCCCTCTGCATCTGATGAAGTTGAAAAATTACTTTCTGTAGTTTTTACTTGGCTTTCTGATCATGACTCAGTCTGGCACTTTTTCTGGATGTTTGATGGAATACTTCTTGGGAAAATCTAGGCTATGCTACTTCCTTCTACTCTACCATTTTTGTTAGCTTTCCAACATGGCCAATGTGGGAATATTCATAAGAAATGATTCAGAGTGAAATAAATAGAAGAGAACACCATACATGACCACAGGAATGTAAACGAAAAGCTCAATAAAGGGAAGTTGAACTTCGAGTGACTGAAAAATTATTGAGAAGAGATAAAGCAATATATCTAACCTTCAAAGAGGTAGGGGACTGCTAGAACAGGATATTGTATATATTGCAGACAAGGTTCCTGAATAAGATGTCTTTGCTCAGTTCTGGTTTTTTGTATGTTCCTCCTAAGTTGGAATTATTTCATTCTTGAAATCTGTATCCCCAGGGTCTAGCACAGTACCTGGTATACAGTAGGAAATTAATGCTTACTGATTGAATATTATGAGGGTTAAATCTGGAAGGGGTAGGAATTGATAGAGATGTAAAGGAAAAAGGCACTAATAAAATACATATATTTTAAAAAATAAAATGAATCTTAATCTAAGCTAATGATTCTGGGATACAAGGTGCTATTGATAGTGATGGCAAAAATGGGAAGATGTTCCTTTTTGGGGATTTTTTCTTACCTACATGGCAGAGAAGTATTCTTTCTGTTCTTCAACATAAAACCACCATGAAAAGTTGTCACATCAGAGAATCTATGAATCAGTGAATATTTGTAAAATTGATGCTTTTTTTTCCTTTTCCTGGTAACAAATCCTTTATGCTCAATAAAAAAGAAAGCACTTATCACTTGGATTGTATACTATCTGCTAAATCAATAGGAATGAAAGTTTGTTGTGGTCTCTGCAAGTTCCAGAGTGCAATTAAGGACAAAGCAAATTCTTGCAGGGAAAAATCAGCCTAGAGCTTCTTCTTCTTCAGGGACGTGATCTCTGTTTTCTAAGAAGAATTTAGAGTTGAGAATGAGCAAATCAAAGGCTTTGTTAAATAGCTCTCAATTCTCAGTGCTCTCACAAAAACTCACATAATTTAAGATTATATTTATGCTTTCTTGAAATGCAAATGAAAGTTTGCTGCCATCTCTGCAAGGTGTTCATGATCACAATTCAGGGTGCTAAACATTCTTCAGAAAAATTAAATCTCTTCTTTTGAGGAGTCTCTCTATTACAAGATGAATGCACAGATTCTTAGCTGCAGGCCACGAGACACAGGCTCTTCTGTTGAAGACTTTCATCCGGAAGTATTTTTAGGGTTTCAAAAAGCAATCCAAGAGGCGTGTGTGTATGCGTGCGCGCACGCGGGCGCACGCATACACACACACGCACACCTTTTGGATAAAATAATGATGGTTTAGTTTAAAATGGTTACTTAGTGAAGTTTTAGAAACCCAAGTATAATGGTGAAAATTTAAAAACATCATAACTGGAAGATAGGTAGAACAGAGTTGAAAAGAAATAGCCAAGGAAATAAGTGAGTCAATAACCACATCACCAAAATTGGTTGATCAATCAACACACTTATTGATCTCTTATTATATGTCAAGCTTTGCGCTAGGAATATAAAAAAAAAAAATGCCAAGCAATCTCTGTCTTCAAGGATCATATATTAGAATAGGGAAGAGAACGCTCACGTGGAAAGAGAGCAATCTCATGGAACATGCATTCAATTACCCTTCTTTATTCTAGCCTGCTACAGGCACTGGCTTTAGTACTTGGGGATAATCTGACAGAATGTATCTCAGTGCTTAAGGATAAAGGCTCTTTGAAATGATAAAGTGATCCTTTCAATGGTTGCTGAGCTGGAGAAGCCGACAACTCAATGAACCTTTACAGAAGTGAGGTACTTTTGGCTCATGCATTTTACTTTAACCCTCCTGTGTGAAGATGAATAGTGCTCTTTATCAATAAACTCCTTGGGTAGAGATGGAGAGATGGATAGGTGCTCTTTCTCCTGTTCTCTGACCAGTGGATTGTGGATTCAAACAGGTGAGCTTGCACCTGGCCCCCTGGTTGCTTTTTCTGCTTTATATTACCTTTGCTGAGTAGGTAATCAAACATTATTCCTGAGGACATGGCCAGGCTGGGAGGTGATCTTATCAGTTCAAGAAGTCCAGAGTTCCTGAGTTAAATGAGTGGAGCTGACTGGAAGCAAGGGAAGCTTCAGCATTGGTGAAAATGATCACTAAGAAGAGGAAGTTCCCATTCCCTTTCTTGGCTTGACAGAAGATATGGACTTCATGATAGAACATACAGAGCTGAAGAGAAATGGAAAATGCCTAATCAATAATCCTGAAAAGTGATTCATATTTATACAAGGTTTAAGTATCTGTCTCTTAATACATTAAGTTATTGCATCCTTTAAGTCATTTCGTAATATATGCTGTGAGACTTTTGTGTCCAGGCTAGCCTGGCTCTCTTTCTCTAGATTCCTTGACAATGTGTGGTTACTAGTGAAGTATTTGAACTGTCCAACATATTATCATTCATGCTTCCCACATTATTGTCCCAGTTCCTTTCCCAGCATGTCTTAGGGATCTTTCTATGCCGGGTTTTTTTTTTTTTTGCCTGCAAATTTATCTGTTTATAGTAATTCTTTTATATGTAGGGAAAAATACCTGTCTCATATTTTATTTATGTTTCATATTAAGCATCTTTTTACTCCTCTGCTTTAGGGAGACCTAGGTGCAAGACAAAACCTAAAGTTTAAATAATTTGTCCCTAGGATTCTGAGGTTGGGAGGGGAAACAAATCAAAAAGTGTGTAAAAATGGAGCTTAGCCTCAATAGAAACCAGGCTCCCCCAGGATTGAACTAGGTCAGCTTGCCTGGAGCAAGAGCAGACTGGCCCCTTAGGGAGATAGAATGGATGTAGTGCTTCAGCTTTCTGGGCCCGGGAGTATTTCTCAGTGTTAGATACACATATAAGTACATGTATGACACATAAAAAAGATAAAAGGTACCTTTGGCTAGGAAGGCATTAGCAGCTGAAAGGTCAGAAAAGGTCTCCTGGAGAAGGTAGCATTTGAACTAGTTCTTTAAGGAAGCGAAGGATTCCAAGAGCCAGAGCTACAGAGGGAGAGTACCCTAGGCATGAGGGATAGCAGAGAGAAAGGAGATGGAGGGTAATGAATATGGCTGGACCACAGAGTATAAGGAAGACGGTGATATGTAAAAATAATGAAGAGGCAGAAAAGGCAGACTGTGAAGAGGTTTACATGTCAAAAAGAGGGCCTTATATTTAATTCTAGTGTAATAGGAAACCACTGGATTATATTGAGAGGTGTGGGGGGGTGGACAGGGAGACTCAAGTTATAAGAAAATCATTTTGGCATCTATATGGAACATGAATTGGAATAGAAAGAGACTGGAAGGAGGTTAGATGCTTTTGGAATAGTCTAAGTGAGAAATAATGACATGATAACAGGCTGAGCTGGGATGAAGCTGTATCTGTGGAGAGAAGCGGATGTTTGGGAGAGATATATGGGAGATAGAAAGGGACAGGATTTGGTACTTTGGCTATATGGTTGCAAAGGAGAGTGCGTGCGTGCGTGTGTGTGTGTATTTATATATGTATATGCTTATTCCTTTTCCTAATTCAGTTCTAAGTGAATTTTAGGTATAGATAAGAGTCAGATCTGTGAAAATTCAAGCTTTTTATGAAAACTGAAGAATTTAGCTTTTTAAAAAAAGAAATTACTTCTTTGAGATATCTCACTGATATAGGTACTCTCTCCAATGGTACCATACCTTCTGATCATTTGTTACAGAACATAGACCTGGAGTTGGAAGAGAACCAGGAGGCCATTTAAACTAACCCTCTCATTTTACATAAGTGGAAAAGGAGGATCAGGGAGGCTGTAATTTGCTCAAGTTGAGGAGCAGAATCTGAGCCCAAGTCTTCTTACCTTATTACATTATCCTATAGAATAATATAAGAACATTATTATCATTCTATAATGATTTTCTGCTATGCGAAAGCAAGTCAAGGACAGCTAGGTGGTAGCTGTCTGTAGTTCCATGTCTGGAGTCAGGAAGACTCATCTTCCCATACGTAACTACCTAAGTGACTCTGGGCAAGTCACTTCACCCTATTTGCCTCAGTCTCCTCATCTGTAAAAATGGCAAGCCATTCCAGTATCTTTCCCAAGAAAACCCAAATGGGCTCAGGAACAGTCAGACGCGACTGAAAATGACTGAAGAACCACAAAAGAGAGACAAGAGCCTCTGACAATCATTTGCAAGTTTGTCTAATATCTTGGGCGTCTTTAGGTTACCAGAGAAGGGACTGAACTGTCCAGCGTATTCACTTTCACTCCTTCCCCAGACTCTTTGATATCTTCTAGGCTGTTTTTTAATCCTCAAATTTATTTGTTAACCATACACTACAACCCATCGTGTTGATTTTATTCCTTACAGATGGTGGTACGGCACGATTTGCAAGTACAGGTATCAAAAGAATATTGATGTTTAAAATACAGGCATGAGTTTTACTCAAAAGCTCAGTTACTGATGCAAATGAAAGTGCAATCTAACTCTTACAAATAAGAGGGAAAAAAACCAGATTCTCCCATTCATCCACACAGGAGAAACCAAGTGGATGAGGAATGCCTGCGGTCCACACAACGGGGACGTCTGGATGGCCAGGCTATTGCGCTTGGTGGGTCGGTCCCATAGCGCTCCCGATGGACCGTAAAGGAGGCTGAGAATGGACGAGCAGGAAGAAATCGGGCGACAGGAAAGAACGACCTGGCACCACTTATCCGCCTCGGGCGGCCAGCAACGTTCCTTAACATCTTCTCGGCGGGACCGCTGGGAAATGAGAGCACCTATTGATTTTCGCCTAAAACGCACAGTGCCTACAGACAACTCTGACTTAGTTCAAAAAAGGTATCATTCGGCCTCCGGGCGGGGGGAGGGGAAGCTTCGTTCAGGGAGGACTCGATCTCCCTCTCTCTCACACCCGCTCCCTTGCTTTGTTTCCCAGACGCACTTCACCCCGAAGGACGAAAGCAGACTCGCAGGAGTCTCGCAACTGCCCTCCGGAGGAGGGGCCTGAGACCCTCACCTCGGACCGATCGCTTTCCCCCTTCCCCTCATTCCTGTTTTCCTTCTGCCCAGGCTGCCAATCAGAGCGCTGAACTCCCACGGCCACGCCCCCTCCCTCCTCCGGCGATACCTCCAGACCCGCGTTGGGGGCGGGGCGGGGCAGGTGCAGGGCGGGGCGGGGCGGGCGCGCCGCGGGCGGGGTGACGGGCTGACTGACAGACCGACGGGCCGCCGGACGGACGGGCGGGCGCGCGGGCGGACGGACGGGCCGGCGGGCTGGGCGAGGCGGGGCCGATGGGGCCGGGCTGTCGGGGCCGGCTCTGGGCAGCTCGCCTCGCGGGGCCGCCTTCGGGCTGCGTGTGAGGGAGGCGCGAGGCGGGCAGCGGGGGCGGGGGCTCGGGCTCCGGCCAGGCATGGGTCGGGGCGCCGGCGGCGGGCGCGCGGGCCTGTTGCGGGCCTGGGCCGGAGAGGCGGGGGCTGAAGCCGGGGGGGTGGGGGCTGGGGGGCGGCTGAGGCGAGGAAGGGGCCGAGCCAAGGCGGTGGGTGGAGCGGAGCCGGGGTGCGGCGCGGCGCGTGGGGGGGAGGGGGGGCGGAGGAGGCCGAGCACGAGCACGCCTGCCCGGACCTCGGCGGCGGCGGCTGCAGCGGCGGCGACCGAGGAGGAGGCGGCGGCGGGCGGGCGGACGAGGCCGCCCCCATGGGCGGGTGTGTGGGCGCCCAGCACGACTCTTCGGGCAGCCTCAACGAGAACTCGGAGGGCACCGGAGGTAGGTGAGCGGCAGGGGGCAGCCTCGTCCCCCATTGTTCCCTGGGCAGGCCCCGGGGGCGGGGGGCCGTCCCGGGCCACCTACCCCTTCCCCTCCCCCCCTGCCCGGCCGAAGCCCCCTTTGTCATCTCCTCCCCTACGTCAGCCCCTTCTCCTCCCCCAGCCCCAGCACATGGAGAGGGCCGGGCAGGCTCCCTCTGGGCTCGGCTGGGGGGCTCTCCGACCCCCCCCGGGACAGACCGCGGATCCGGGATCCTCCAGGACGGGTGGGTTTTGTTCCCCTAGTCCTGAGGTGGGGACTTCTGGTTCCTGGTTCCCCAAAACTCCGACACCACCTCCCCCTTTCCAAAAACCAATCTCTCCATCTCTCATCGCTTTCAGGACTTAACCGCTCTCTGGCCCCCGTTTTCTTCCTTCCTTGTTTAGGGACGATTTACTCTCCAGCCCCTTTAATTATTCAGGAACAGGATGGAGGCACGCGGGCAGGGGAAGATGGATGGGGGAAGGGGGGGATGTTGAAGCTTATGGCTTTTATCTCTAAGTACACCCCCCCCCCCCCCCGCCTCCCCCCCGTTCACGGAGTTGACTGGTCTCAGCTTTCGGGAGTTTCAGATGACAGCTGCTCTGCTGGTTCCAATTTGTCCACTGGAACGTGCAACTTTCTGGAGTTCGCTTTGAGAGTCTAGAGGATTTTGAAAGGGGTGTGGGGGTGAGAAATGATCTAGTAAAACTCCCCCCCCCTTTCCGATTGTATGGAGGGAGGTAGTATGGCATTCTGGGGTGCTAATCCCACTAATTTCCAGCTTTTCATGTTTAGCATCTATCTGCTATATAGTGTGATTTACCCGACTTATTTCATCTGTACTTTTAGGTTTTGTTGTCTTATTTTTTGCACGATTATTTAATTTAATTACTAAATACTCATTTGCCAATTAGAGTAATTGCAGGTCAGTGTTTAGATGTGAAAATACAATTTTAGCTTTATTGGGGTAAGTAGCTTTTAAGTAGAGTATCCACGGAGGCAAAGTGGTACTGAGGATAGGGTGCTGGCCATAGTAGGGGCTTAATATATGTAAATTGATTGATTGGCCAGGACCACCCAGTGTCTTTTGGGACTTTAGTCCGTTAATTCATTTAACCTAAGCCTTGTGCTCTAGGCTGCTATCTGAGATTATAAATTGCAAAAAAGTGACCTGCTTTGATAGAAGGGAGATTCCTATACCAAAGAAATCCAGTCCCTTTGGTTTCATCAACATTTATTAAATACTTACTATGTGCAGGGCTTTTGGTGCTAAGTCACTTAGGCCACGGACTTCTTCCTATTCTGTTCACATTAGCATAACTTTTGTAGGTTTGTAGAAACTGTTTGAATTTTATGAACTACAGTTTTGGAATTTTGGTGTTTGGCTTGGTTTGTTCAAATGGTGGCTGCCTAGGACAGTGCAGTACCATGTGAAAAGATAATTGCTGAAGTGAATTTTTAGTTATAAAGGGAAAAAACCAGATTTTTTTTTAACATAAAATATATCTAGATCTCTTGCTTGTCCTTTAGCATTACTTTGTGAACCAGGCAACCTTTTATGTCTTCAGATTATTTTGTTTGCTGAATTCTGTGATCTTTAGCCTCATCACTTCATTAAAACTACTAGGCACAGTGGTGTAACTAAGTCATGGGCAAATATTTTGAGAGCCCAGTGAAGAAAACTTTAGTGAATTAGTGAGAAAATGCAGCTAAAAGTTGCTTAGTGATATAGTATTATTTGATGGTAAATTAAAAAGAAGATGCACAATAAAAACAGTATTAGGAAGGTGAAAGGAAGCACTGGAATGAATTAGTCCTAAGATGTGGGCTATACGACTAGAGCATATTTTCAGTGCCTGCTGTGTTTCCATGTTTTAGTGTACTTTTCTGGCCATCTTTTTATTTATAGGTACTGGTCTAAACAGATTTCTTGGTTTAATTAACATTTGTGGTTCAGTCATTTCCAGCTTTTTGAGATCTCATTTGTTTGGTTTTTTTTTTTTGGCGAAGATATTGGAGTGGTTTTCCATTTTCTTCTCTAGCTCATTTTACAGATGAGGAAACTGGGGCAAATGGGTTTAAGTGACTTACCTAGGGTCACGTAGCTAGTAAGTGTCTGAGGCAGGATTTGAACTCAGGAAGATGAATCTTTCTGATTCTGAGCGCAGTACTCTATCAGTGCCACCTAATTAACATTTATTTAGTTCCTGTTATGTGCAAGACCTTATGGTAGGGGTTACCTTGGTGTCAACCCTGGAGCACTCACTTGCAATTCCTCTCCAGTTGTGCAGCTACTATGCTGGTACTGGCCGTTATCACCTCATGTCAGGACTATTGCAGTAGCTTGTTTATTAGTCTCCCTGCCTCTAGATCTCTCTACTCCATTCCATTCCCCATTCAGCTGACAAAGTAAAATTCCTAAAGCCTTGGTCTAACCTTGTCACTCCCTCCTGCCCCCCCCATCTCAGTAAACTCCAGTGCTTCCCTATTACCTCTGAGACCAAATATATAAAGTTCCATGTGTGACTTTTAAAGCCCTTCACAATCTGGCTACCTCCTAACTTTCCAGTCTTATTCCCTTTCATGTACTCTGATATCTAGCATCACTAACCTTATTGCTGTTCCTTGCACATAACACTCCTGTCTCCTGACTTTGTGCCTTTTCTCTGGATGTTCCCCATGGCTAGAATGTTCATCTTCCTCCTCTCTGACTCTTGACTTCTTTCAAAACAACTCAAAAACCCATCTTCTTCAGGATGCTTTTCCTGATTATCGTAATGACTGTGTGTGTGTGTATGTGTCTGTGTCTGTGTCTGTATCTTGTATGTACATAGATAGTTATTTACATGTTGTCTCCCCCATTAGCATGTGAGTTTCTTAAGAACAGGGACCTGTTTTTATTTTACTTTGTATCTGTATAGTGCTTAGCTTAGTCCTGGACACATATGGTAAAAGACTTAATAAATGCTTATTGATGATCATGGAGGTGCATAGATAAAAATGAAAAAGTGATCCTTACCCTCAAGGAGATTACATTCCTGGTATAAGATGCAGATAAGTAAAAAAAGAAAAAAGGTAATTTGAGGAAGCTAGGAAAAATAGATTAGTTCAAGACTGGCTAGACATTACTGTTTTTTTTTTAAATTGCAGTTAACTGTGCTATAGAAATGGCATTCATTTCTTGAGAATTGCATTCCTCAGAATTCAAAAATTAGGGAAAGAGGAACAGAAAAAATCTGCTTATAGCTGCTTGGGGGCTATGGCCTTTACTTCCTGCTAATAGAAAACTTGCCTTAGAGAACCACGCATGGGGATATTAATATGACTAGCTAAAGGAAAACCTTGAATGAGTATCTGTGGCTTTTGATGATTGGTGTCCATATTCTATTTTGTTAACATACATGATTGAATTAATGTAGTAAGGTTATAGGAAGTTGGTACTTCAAGTTTAATAGTTCTTCTTTAGGGTTGGCTGAGTTAAGTAGCCAACATGGGAAATGGAATAGATTTGAGAGGAGAGGATACATACTTTTAAGGGCACCACAACTTAATTTTGAAAAATGTACAATAGTTTGCAAGCTACTTTAAAAGATATATCATTTTTACATAGGTCAGGAAGGATTTTAAAAATCAGTATTCAGTGTGATATTTCTATATGGTGGTTTTGACCTTGATTTCAAGCTGCAAAGATGTACATTTTCCATTTACAGAATACCCCATAGACTGTTTCACTTAATTCTTCTTAAATATCAACCAGCACTGGCTCGGTGTCTGTTTTTTCAAAGAGACTGGACAAATTCAGCAATGTACTGAGGAAGAAAAGTGGCTTTATATACTATATGAAAATAATCTCTTGAGAAATATTTCAGTCAGTCAATAACATTTATTAATCTCTTGCTGTATTCCAGGGCCATGCTAAGAGATGGGAATACAAAAAGGGGCAAAAGACAGTCCCTGCCCATAAGGAAGTCATAATCTAGTGGAGAAGACAACAACAAAAATATATACAAACAGACTGTATACAAGATAAATTATTGTTCGGCCATTCTAGTTACGTCTGACTTTTGGTGATGCCATTTGGAATTTTCTTGGCAAAGATACTGGAGTGGTTTGCCATTTCTTTTTGCAGATAAGGAAACTGAGACAAATTGTGTTAAGTGACTTGCCCAGGGTCATACAGCTAATAAATGTCTGAGGCTGGATTTGAACTCAGGTTTTCCTGACTCCAGGCCAGATGCTCTGTCTGCTGAGCCACCTAGCTGCCTACAGGTTACATAATACATAATTAAAAGAAAGAGGTCACTAGAATTAAGAGAGGTTGGTAAAAGGCTTCCTGTAGAAAATGAGATTTTAGTTGGCATTTAAAGGAAGCACAAGGGAAGCCAGTAGGCAGAGATGAGGAAGGAAAACATTTTAAGCATAGAGAACAGCTAAAGAAAATGCTTGGACCCAAGAGATGGAGTGTCTTATATTAGGTGAACTTTGAGGAGACTTGTGTCATTGGATCATAGAGTGTATGGTGGAGAGGCTGGAAAGGTGCAAGGGGGCTAGGTTATAACAGGCTTAGAATGCTGAACAGAACATTTTGTATTTTGTCCTGGCAGCAATAGGAAGCATTGGAGTTTATTGAGTAGGGAGATGTCATGGTTGAATCTATGCTTTAGGAAAAATCACTTTATTGACTGAATGAAGGGTAAATTGGAGTAGAGAGAGAGACTTGAGGCAGGCACAGGCAAAAACCTACCAATAGGTTAATAAAATAGTATACTGTAAGGTGATGAGGGCCTGCACCAGGGTAGTGGCAGTGTCAGAGGACGGAAGGGGACATATTGGGGAGATGTTGTAAAAATGAAATTGACAGACCATGGCAACAGCTTGGATACGGGGGTGGGAGAAGGTGAGAGATAATGAGGAGTCAAGAATGACGTCTAGGTTGTGACCCTGAGCATCTGCAAAGGTAGTAATGCCCTAGTTTTCAATAATAGGAAAATTGGGGTTGGGGCAAATATAATGAGTTTGGTTTGAGGTATTTTGAATTTAGGGTGCCTACTGGTCATCCAGTTGGAGATGTCTGAAAGGCAGTTGGAGATGTGAGATGAGAGGTCAGCAGAGAGATTGGGGCAAAATAGGTAGATTTGAGAATCATTGACAGAAAGGTAGTTATTAAATCTCTGGCAGCTGATGAGCTCACCAAGTGGGTGGGAATAGAAGATAGTCTAAGAGAGAACCCTATAGGACGCCTACAGTAAAGGAGATTGAGGAAAAACAGTCAGAGAAGTAGGAGGAGAACAGAGGGCGGTGTCCTGAGTACCTAGAGAATGCCAAAGAGAGAGTGACCAGCAGGGTCAAAGTTGCAGAGAGGTCAAGGAGAATGTCCTCATAATCATATGTCTCCTGCTAATTAGTGTTGGACTCCTTCCTTGAGGAAGACTATGAAGTTTTCTCGATAAGATGATATGAATGTCTTCCATCATATAAGATTTTCATTATCTGATGTCTTGGTAACTTTTTAATCTTAACTTTCTTTGCCATTCCGTTCTTAGAATTGAATTTTTGTATTTTCGCTACACTGATAAAGTCTCCTTTTGTTGTTATGTTGCAATAGGTAGATCATCCTGATCATATAACCACCCGCTAAAGCTTCTTTTTGGAGTCATGAGTGGTCTCTTAACATCTGGTGGTCTTTTCTCAGTCTTCATCCTTTTTGACCACTCTGCTGCATTTGACTCTTGACCATCTTCTCCATCTGCTTATTTTGTCTTCTTTGGGATTTCCTAACAGTATTTTCTCCTGGTTCTCTTCATATCTGTTTGACTTCTTTTCACTTTCCTTTACTGGATCATCACCCATATCATGCCCCTTAACTACAAGTGCTCCTCGACACTGTGTCCTGTGCCATCTTCTTTCTTTGCTCTCTCTCTCGGTGACCTCATTAGCTCTCATGGGTTTATCTACATCTCCATGCAGGTAACTTGCAGATCAATATATATCCAGCCCCAGTCCTACATTACCAACTGCCAAGTGGACATTTCAAACTGTATGTCTCAAGAAAATCTTAAATTCAGCATATCTAAAACAGAAATCATCTTTTCTCCCAGACATTTAGGTAGCGCAGTGAATTTAATATTGGGCCTTGAGTCAGGAGGACCTGAGTTCTAATTCAGTCTTAAACATTACTAACTGTATAATCCTGGGCAAATCACTTCCCCTCTGTCTGCCTCAGTGTCCTCACTTGTTAAATGGGGATATTAATAGCACCTACCTCCCTGGGTCATTGTGGAGATTTAGCATAGTGCTTGGTATACTTAGTAGGTACTTAATAAGTACTTCATTCCTTCCATCCAAACCCCATCCCTCTTTCAGACTTGTCTATTTCAACTATTTTTCCAGTCTCCCAGAATCTTAATCTCAACTTTCTCTTTGATTTCTTATTTCACATATTTAATCAGTTGTCAAATATTGCCATTTATCTTTTCTTTACCACTTTAATTCAGATACTTATTACCTCTTACCTAGATTTTTTTTTATTTTTTAAAAAATTTAATTCACATAAAAAAATTTTTCTGTCTCATTTTCCCCTCATTGAAAAAAAAGAAAACCAAAATCTTACAATAAATAAATATGACAAACCTTATAGTAAATATGAAGAGTCAAGCAAAATTGCCTGTATTTTTATCAGTTAACTTCATAGTAAAACCAAATTAGGTATTTACCTCAAAATTACCAAATTTTTCAAGTAACTCAAGTTATATTCCTTGTATCATGTTACTTTGTGTTTCAGTCCTGTCCACATCTTTGTGACTGCATTTGGTGGTTTCTTGGCAAAGATACTGGAATAATTTGCCATTTCCTTCCCCACCTCATTTTACCGATAAGAAAAACTGAGGAAAACTGGATTAAATAATGACTTGCCCAGGTCAGATTTTATCTCATGATGATGAATCTTCCTGACTTCAGGCTCTGTACTTCATCCACTGCACCACCTACGCTGCCCTCACATAACAGAAAAAAATTTAAAAAAAATTTTTTTTAAAATTTAAAAGTTTAGAATCATGACAAGGCTTACAAGATGAGTATGAACCTGATTTGAGGGTATGTCAGCCTTCTTATTGATTTTCCTGCCTCAAATCTTGGCACACATGCCCCCCCACCCCAAACCCCTTCCTTCAGTCCATCCAGCACACAGATGCCAAAATGATTTTCCTTTAAGTAAAAATCTGACCATGTCACTTTCCTTCTCAATAAACTGCAGTGTTTCCCTAGTTTCCCTGATACCTGTTTATTTCTTAAAGCTCCTTAACAGCCTGACCAAGACTCATTTTACGTTACTGCTCTACCTATACACCCTGATCTATCCAAGCTTGACTTTCTCTCTCCATTCTTCATGTGGAATACTCATCTCCCATCTTTTTTTCTTTCTACACTGGATGTCCTCTATACCTCAGAGTCATTCCCTCCTCACCTCAGCCTCAAACAGTCCTTCTTCTCAAGAACTACCTTCCTTATGAAGCTTTTCCTGATAACTCCAAATGTTAATACCCATCTTCCTTTTACTTCCATATTTAACTACCTTGTATTTATTTTAATATTTATTCTTTGTATGCTTGCATATGTATTTGTTATTTCCACTGTTAAAATAAGAGCTCTGTGAGAGTTAGGGTTGTTTCATACTTTATATCCTCAGAGTTTAGCATAGCACTCAATACTTATTAGGTGCTTAATAAAGGCTTATTCATTAATTGGTTATCTATTAACAGTTTATTACATGCTAGGGCAGGAATAGGGAACCTGTGGCTTTCTATGTCCTTGGGTGTGACCTTTTGACTGAGTACGTTTTACAGAACAAATCCTTTTACTAAGGAGATTTGTTCTGTGAAGTTTGGATTTAGTTAGAAGGTTGTATTTGAGAACCTAGAGGGCCACATGTGGCCTCAAGGCCAAAGGTTCCCCACCCCTGCTGGGGATTTCATTTTTGTTTAACATTTCTCGATAACTTCCTGTGTATGGTTCCTCAGTAATATTTTAATGATATCATTGGTCTGGGGAGAATTGTAGTTTAGGTATTTTTCATTGCCATCAACTATTCCTGAATCTATAGGCCTCTTAAAATAATACTAGTGTCTAGGTAATCTTTTCAGTGGTCCAGGTCAAAAACCATTTGTCTTCTCATCCTATATGACCCTTGTCCATGTTTTCTAGTCACTCTACTATAGGGATTCTACTGGATTCTGTCTGCCCCACTCAAGTCTGGAAGCCTTCTGCTAGATCTCTTGATTTTGCTTGAGAATTAGTGGCATACTCCTTTAAAGGAATCTACTTTAGATAACGTGTTGAATAATATTACCAATAGAAAACTTCTTGATTGATATATATATTCATGTATAATTCTTCATCAGTGACATATTGCAGCTTTTTCAAACCTGCCATTTGGGATGGCCTGTGATGTTTAATCTTCAGAGACTATGGTATTCCATGACTTGCAACAATACAGTATTACTGGAAGAATATTGTTATTACAAAGATGGGCTTTTATTTCAGGGAGGACCTTAGTACAGTCATTAAAAGCACTGTGCAGTTTCTCAAAGACAGTCCAACCTATTCTTTTCCTGTTGTCCATAGCTAGTGTCTATTCAGATAAGTATATGCACTGATAAATCTACTCTGTTGGTTGACTATCAGACTGCATAGACAAATAGACATTCATTTATTTACTTTTTTTTTTCTTGTCTGAATAATTGTGCCAACCTCTTTTGAGTTATCTCATTTAGGGAAATCTGCAGGGTTTAAGGGGGCTCATTGTCATGACCAAGCAGCATCTAGATGACTTCGCCATCTATAAGGAATTTTCTTTTTCTAATTTTGCCTTTACTCTGGATTCTTTCCATGACAATGGCAAGCATCTTTGATCATCTGACATCTATATGTGCCCCTGTTTTATGACCAACCTGATATTAATTAATTACTAAGAGATCATCTTATAAAGTTCTCTCTTATATCAAAGAATCATGTATGATTTTTAGGTATGCGTTGGAGTCACTTTGTTGAAAGAGAACCTTCAAGGTACTGTTTTCTTTTATGGATATTATATGACCAATTTGTGGCTTTTAGTTATATTAATGGCACTGTCTACTAGTTATTTTAAAATGTACATATTAATAAAAGTTGATCCTGGAACTTCCATATAAAAATATTGATGAATGTAATGGTAATATAGATATGTTTTTTGCATCCACATATACTTGTTTATGATGAATTGCGAATTTTTCTGGATAATCAGTAAAAAATGTCAGTTTCATTAACTGTATGTACACAACCAGATTGTACTAATGGTAGACAAAGATAGATGAAAAAGTGGAATCCACTAATAAGTCTTAATACTTTTGACTAATAGTTACAATCTCTTCCTCCATTGCAAATAGAAAATATGATTACTTTGAATTACTTTGCCTTTTATTTTCCCTGTCCACTCCATGAAAAAAAGTGCTAATGACTAGTGAAATGATATTTTAATTTTATTTTTTTAAATTTTTTTTTGAGGGGTCAACAATTACTTAAATCAAGTGTGTGTATCATTCACTTAGTTCAGGGGAAAAAGACAACACCCTGAATTTCAGAGAAAATACAGAGAAATCAAAATCAACAGGCTTGACTTCCAACTTTCTAACATAAGCCATACACACATAATTGATCAACAGAGAGATCCAACAGTCTGACCATTACATACATACATACATAATTACCAGAGAGAGAAGCACCAACATCTGGGTTTTCAAAGTCAGGGGCTCCTGAGTGGCTTCCCAGAGTCTATTCTGGCCCAACAAATACTTCCAATCATTAAGCCCCCAAGTAAAACTGAGTACTTTTACATGTTTCAGAGTGAGAGGGCATCACAACCCTTGAGAACCAGTGCCTCAAAGGTGTGAGCCTTCCTTCAGATATTTCCTAATCAAACTCCCTTTAATGGGCAGGTCCATCAGGGAGGATCTTCTCAGTAAGAAGCAAAATTATGTTAAGAATAAACAAAAATCCATTATCAAATGCCTTCTTAGGGAGGAGCCAGGGGAGGGAGAAGAGAACTTTAAAACTCAAATTTATTTTTTTTTTAATTTTATTTATTTTCAGTGTTCTACAATCACTACCATATAACTTAGATTTCCTACCCCCCACCCCTCCCTCCCTGAGGCGGCATACAATCTTATATAGATTCTACACATACATTCCTATTAAATACATTTTCACCATAGTCATGCTTTGCAGAAGAATTAAAATGAATGGAAGAAATCATATAAAAAACCAAAACATAATACACCAAAAAAAAAATGATCTGCTACATTCTGCAATTGAATTCCATAGTTCTTTCTCTGGATGTGGAAGGCATTTTGTTTTAGAAGATCATTGGGAATTTTTTTTTTTAAGTCCTTGCATTGCTATGAAGATCCAAGTCTACCAGAAAAAACTCTTGCACACTCTGGTTGTTGCTGTGTATAGAGTTCTCTTGGTTCTGCTCCTTTCACTCAGCATCGAGTCATATAAGTCTTTCCAGGCCTCTCTGAAGTCTTCCTGTTCATCATTTCTTACAGTGCAATAGTGTTCCATAAACATTCATATACTATAATTTATTCAATCATTCCCCACTTGATGGGCATCCCCTTGATTTCCAGTTCTTGGCCACCACAAGGAGTGAAATGGTATTTTTAACAAAATATTCAATTTAGCTGCTGAATCAAGAATTAAACACACCTGGTGGGTGGGGTATAAGGCTGGTAATAATTTCATACCTGTTAAAGTAAAAGAAAAAAAATCAAGCTATACATATAACTTGAAATAACTTGAATAACCTTGAGAATACAAAAGAAGAATAAAATGACTGAAGTGTGCTGATTGGTGGGATTGGGTCAGAGAAGGCTTCTGCAGTTAAAGAGCTGAATGTATGTCTTTTGGGTAGGAAACCAGTGATAGCTGTTCTTGATAACTTTTACTTTGATAGGAGAGATAGGAGGGAGAAAATTTAAGGATAATTGAGGCAGCTATTCAAAACAGGGTTGTAACACAGTGATACTCTGGAAAAGAAATGAGTTTGACTACAGTGAGAGTAGTGAAATAGCCCAGAGATGTTCTGGTATAAAAGTTATTGGACCGTGAGAGAAAGAGCACTTTGGTGCAGAATACATACTGTTTGAGAAAGAGATTTTTGATTTGGCATTGTTAAAAGTCATAGCAAGTCTAGAGAATTGCTGTAGGAACTGCACCCTGCTAGAATGCCTTAGTTTTCTATCAGAGTAGCTGAAATTGTCTCACAAATTTTTTAAAATGCAAAGCAACTTTAGCATTCACCTAGTTTAACTCATAAATTAAGGAAGTTTCCACTATAGCATAAATGTTAATTGATCATTTTGCCTCTGCTTGGAGACATCAAATGAAAGAGCGCATCACTTCCTGAGGTAGTCCATGCTTTTTTTTTTTTTTTTAAAACTAATTTGTAACTTAAATTTTCCCTTCACACCTTCCTTTCTTGGTCGTTACTCTGGAGTTAACCAGAAGACATCTAATTCATTTTCCACATGTCTGTCTCTTCAGATATTTGAGCATAAACTATCATGTCCCTTTCAATCTTCTCCAGACTATTTCTTATGACACAGACTCAAGGCCCTTTATCATCTTGGTTTCCTTCCTTTTATAGCTAATCTATAGTGCTTACTATGTGCCAGATACTGTGCTAAGTGCTTACACTTATTATTTCATTAGATTTTTACAATAACCCTGGGAAGTAGGTGCTATTATTATCTCTGTTTTACAGATACAGAAACTCAGGCAAAGAGATTTAAGTGACTTGTCTAGGGTCACGCAGCTAGTTAAGTGTCTGAGATCAGATTTAAATTCAGGTCTTCCTTACCCCAGACTCAGTGCTCTACCCACTATACTACCTAGCTACTCCTGGCCCAGTCTTCTGTTAATTATTGTCTTTAAATTGTCATGCTCGATCAACTTTGATAGACTTGACGCTCCACAGCAGTACAATGATCTAAGACACTTCCAAAAGACTTGTGTTAAAAAAAATGCTATCCACATCCAGAGAAAGAACTGTGGAGTCTGAATGCAGATCACAGCATACTGTTTTCACTTTTTTTTTTATTTCTCATAGTTTTTCCCTTTTGTTCTGATTCTTTCACAACATGACTAGCGTGAAAATATGTTTATGATTGTATATGTATAGCCTATATAAGATTGCTTATCTTGTTGGGGAAGAGGAAGGGAGAAGGATGGAGTGAGAAGAAAATTTGGAGCTCAAAATCTTATAAAGGTGAAAAACAATAATAATAATTAAAAAAAAAAAACAACCAAAACTGAGCCATGGTATTGTAGATGTGGTCTGATCATGACTGAGGATGAAGGAACTCTCATCTTATTCCTGAAAGCTATATCTCTTCAAGCAGTCCAAAATCATGTCTACATTTTTATTTGCCTCATCCCAATGTTGGCTTGATTCATACTGAATTTGCTGTCACTAAAACCCCCATACCCTTTTCAGGCACATTACTGTCTAATCATGCCATCCCCATTCTGTACTTTGCAGGAAGGTTGATTTTTTTAGGAATCCAAATTTAAGAGTTTACCTCTATCTCTAATTTCATCCTTCTGTTCAGCCCAGTGCTCTAGCCTGTTAAGTTCTTTGTGGATCTTATTTTCTGTCATCTAGTTCTCTCCTTTCATCCTGATGCTATTACTTGTATTTTTGTGTTGTCTGCATATCTAATGAGCATGCCATATATGCTTTTATTATTGATAAAAATATTCAATAGCACAGGGCCAATCACAGATCTTTGGGGTACTTGTGCCAAGTTGACATTTAACCATTTAACTGTTATTGTGTGCTAGGCACTGGCGATAACAAAACCAAAAATGAAATAGGCATTGCCATTTATATGATTCCCCTGATAAAAAAATTTTAAAAATAAAGTAAGATTAGGCTTAAGATAACTTGTTCTTCATGAAGTTATGATGTTTCTTTATATTCACCATTTCCTTTTCTAGTTGTAAGTAATTATCTTTTTAATGATCCATTTTAGGGTAGGACTAGGAAGGAGAGAAGGAGGATTTTTATTTGGAAAAAAGCACAGTCCAAAATTTTTACAGTAATTCAAGTTAATCTCATTGATCTATAATTTGAAGATTCTTCTCTTCCCTTTTTAAGATATCTGGACAATATTTGTCTATAGTCCTGTGGTGTTGCTTTACTGGTTTCTGTATTCTTTCAAATGTTACTCCCAATGCTTTAGCAATGATATTTGCCAGTTTGTTCTGTACCAACGGGATATGGTTTGTCCAGACCAGGTGACATGAATTCACCAAGGGCTTTTACTGGCTTCTTACCCTGAGTATCAACTCCCAGTTAGCCACTTTTCTGTCATTTCAAGTGCAAAGGTCATTTTTCTTGACAGAGAAAAAAGAAAAAAAATTGAGCATCTCTGCTGTTTTTCTTGTCAGTTTTCATCTAAACTCTTCCTTAAGTTAATTAGAGCAGTTATAGAGAGTTATAAAGACTTAATAGAGAAAAATCCTTTCTGTTTCAAGACAGTTTGTGTGACAAACATAAATGGGGCCACATTTTCTAAAAATATTTTTGATCTCTAATTGTAATTCACTTATTAACAATGATGCTAATTATTTTAATGGTTCACATTAGGCAAAAACAATAGATAGTGAGCTTCTACTGCTCTGATAGAAGTCAGATTGGAGGGAGAGGATTGAAGGAAAATAGAAATATCAGTTCAAATTAACAGGAATCTTGTTACCTCTGAATTTTGATGTCTTTATTCCAATCTTTATTATTTCTTTTTGCCTTGATCCCAACAACTCTTGAGTTGTTTTTTTTTTTTTTTTAATTTTAAATTCATCCACCTTATTAAGCTCTGTAAATGAAAAGCTTTGGTAGCACCTTTCAAAAAGAAATGTAATTAAGTTCTTTATTATAAGGGATGTTTCTCTGGGAGGAGTGAAAGGAGGTGATATGTTGGGGAAGATGGAGGAGATGTAAAAATAAAAGATATCAATGAAACCTATTTTAAAGTGGAATATAATTAATGAATGACTATTTATAACTAGCATGACTAGGGGTATTACCAGTACTTTTGTGAATGAGTTAGCACCAGTTGTGTTTGTGTCCTCTGAGTTATGGCCAAACCACTTCCTTTCTATGTTGTAACCTAGCATCAGATAGATTTTTAGACTAAGATATGTTTTCCCATTAATTTGGCATGTTGACAGATTTGTCATTTTCTTTGATTCTCAGATTTTTCATTACCAGTAGATCACTTGAATGGTTTGTCTAAATTTGGTGGACCCACTATATTTGCTTCCTCCCACCATCTCTACTTAGCTTCCTGCTTTCCATTAAGGGACAACCCACAAACTTTTTATATTTTATTGATAGTGCAAAACTCATAGTTTGAAAACTGTATTAAAGTGTATGTACTATGATGCTTGTATGTTGGCCAAAAAAGCACTGTGACCATGGTTATGTCTCAGTTACTTTGGTGTATAGTCAGCCAAGCTAAACTTTATTTTTCTTTCAGTAAGGTGAACTGAGATTCTAAATCCTGTTGAAAACAGGAATTATAATGTTCGTGTGTATATTTATTCATGTACATATGTGCACATTTTTATATGTGTATGTATGTAGATATAAATGTTATAATATATAATATATATAAAATATATAAAAATATAAAATGTTATAATCTAAAGATTTGGAAAATTCTGTTGGGCTTTGATTTTTCAGAAATAGCATATTTCTGTATTTTGAATATTTCAGATGTCTACGGAAAAAGAAACATTCAATTATTGAACATTGAGTTGCATGATTTTCATTTGTATAAGACTTTGACTCTTCCAGATCCAAGTTCTCCTGTCTTTTTTATGTGGGGAATTTATATCAGCTGAGCATATCAGTGTATTCTACACATGAGCTAGTTCCCCTTTTATATAATTTGGTGTCTGATATTGCTAGACCCACTTCATTTTTACTCACTTTCATTATTTTCCTTATCTTTTGATCATCCAAATAAAAAAATTTTTCCTAGCTCTGTAAAGTAATTTTGTAATAGTTTGGTATGGCAAAAAATATTTGCTGTATGACTTAGTTTAGGTAATATTGTCATTTTTATTGTTTTATTGGCATGGCCAAACTATGATCAATTAATACCTCTGTTTAGATTTGTCTTTATTTTTGTAAAGAGTGTTTTGTAGTTGAAGTCACGTATTTTTCATATGTATGTCTTGGTAGATGTGTTCCCAAATGTTTTCTATATTCTATAGTTATTTTGAGTGAAATTTCTCTCCCAGCTGGATTCAGAATCAGAAAACGGGATTCTTTGTATGAGTTTATTTTGTATCCTGCTACTTTAATGTTGTTATTATTTCAGTTAATATTTTAGCTGATTCTCTAGGGTAGGGTTCCTTAAGTACACAACAAAGTTATATTCCTAAAGTATAATCTGAACATATCACTTCCCTACTATTAAACTCTGGTCCTCCTGTTTACCTTTACATTCAAATAAAGAATCCTCTGGCGTTTAAAATATTTTACAGCCTGACTCTAACTTTCCTCTGTTCAACTCCACTGTGTAGTTTGACCAGACTGCCCTCTCATTTCTCACTTCTGTGCTTTTGCCCTAGCTGTCCTCAATCCATGGAATGCTTTTCTTCCTCACCTCTACCTCTTGAAATCCCTAGTTTTCTTCAGAGCTCAGTTCCAGTTCCACCTTATACATGAGACTCTTTCCTTATTGCTCAAGATGTTAGTGTCTCCCATTCTTCCCATACCCTGTATTAATTTTGTGTAGACTGTACTCATTTACATATTCATCATCTCATAGAATTTAAGATCCTTGAGGTCAGAGGTTGTTTCATTTGTCTCTACAGCCCAGTTGCCTTGCATAGTGCTTGGCATGTAGTAGGAGCTTAATAAAGTTTAAATGATTGATTAATTCTGAAAGTTCTCCAATTCTAACTTCTCACACACTGCATATGCTTATAGTCTATTAATTTCACCATTCTGCATCCATCATATTTGTGCTTATTGATACTTTCAGTCCTGCTCAGCGTAGGAGCCAGGAGAGTTGTGTTGCTTCTGAGGTTGAATTTGCTTCTGCTTCTACTGCCTCTTCCCAACATCCTTTCCAGTATTTCCCATGAGGAAAAAGAAGGCTGCTGGAGCCAGAGGGACTGCAGAGGTCAATAGTAATAATAGCAGTGGAAATTACTCTTCTCTTCTTACCAGTGGCAGCAAAAGTCTTGCCCTCTTTAATGTACAGAGATGAGGGGAGTTTTTCTTAAAATATACTGCAGGAAAGAAAAGTTCAAGTATCCATAATCCAAGTTAGAGAATTGTATTCATAGTACTCTGGGTGAAGAGTGACAACCTAACATGAGAACTTGTAGTTTTCTTTACCTACTTATGCCTGCTGGAATGCTGATAACTCTTTTATGTAGTACCTTCCTCCTTTACAGCCCTGTGAGGTAGGGAGTGCAGTTTTTACTCATTTTAAAGTTGAAGAAGCAGGTTCAGATGTTGTGGCTATGTCAGAACTAGAACTTGAGCCTGTCTCTGACCCTCTGCTGCTCCTTAGATTATATACTAAGCTACTGCAATCATAAAAATTCTTTGCTAGCTTCTATTATCCCCTTCCCTTTTTAAATTAAAGTTTTTTGTTACATTTTAAGTTCCAAACTCTCTTTCTCTCCCTCCCCACCTGATGCTCACTACAGAAGGCCACATTTGGCACAGATAAACGCTCATATGTGTATATGTACATGTATATATGTAAAACCATACTGTGCATACTTCTGTTTGTCAGTTCTTTCTCTGGAGGTGGATAGCATCTTCCTTCGTTGATCCTTTGTAGTTGATTTGAGTATGATATTCAGAATAACTTGGTCATTTAGTTATTCTTTCAGCAATATTTGAATTTTTATATTTATAATGTTCTTTTGGTGTTCAGCTCTTTTCTTCATTATTTCATGTCTTTCCATATCTTTCTAAAATAAAGCTGGTCATCATTTCTTATAGCACAGTAGTATTCTATCACAATCTCATGCCACAACTTGATTAGCCATTCCCCACTTGATGGACATTCCCTCAATTTCCATTTCTTTGCCACCACAAAGAGAGCTGCTCTAAATATTTTAGGACATATATTGGTTCTTTTCCTTTTTCCCTGATCACCTTGGGAAACAGACTTAATAGTGATACTGCTGGGTCAGAGAGTATACACAGCTTGATAAATCTTTGGGCATAATTCCAGATTGCTCTCCCAAATGGTTGGATCAATGCATAGTTCCACCAACATTGTTATGGTTCCAGTTTTTCTGCATCTCCTCCAGCATTTGTCATTTTCCCCTTCTATCATTTTAGCCAATTTGATAGGTGTGGAATGATAGCTCAGTTGTCTTAATTTGCATTTCTCTAATCAGTAATGATTTAGCACATTTTTCATATAACTATAATATAGCTCTGTTTATCGAAAAATTACCTTTTCATGTCCTTTGATCATTTATCGAGGAATGGCTCTCATTTCTATAAATTTGCCTCAGTTCTTTATATATTTGAGAAATGGGATCTTTATCAGAGAAACTTGCTGTAAATTTTTTTCATAGTTATGATTACTATATAGTTTCCTCTATCCTATTTTCCCCTTTGTATCTCTTTCTCTCTCTCCCCCTTCTTTCTCTTTCTCTCTCTCTCTCTTTCTCTCCTTCCCTCTTTTTACCCTGTCCATTTTCAAGTGTTTTGCCTTTTTAACTTTTACTTTTTAACTTCTCCCTCCCCCAAAGTACCCTCCCTTCTATCAGTGCCACCCCCTTCCCTTTTCTCATATCTCCTTCCCTCCCTATTTTTCTGTAGGGTAAGATGGATTTCTATACCTAATCAAGTGTGTATATTATTCCCTCTTGGAATCAGTTCTGATAAGAGTAAGGTTCATGTACTTCCCCCACCTGCCATGTCCCTAGCTTCCCTCCACTGCAAAAACTCTTTTGTGCTTCTTTTATGTCACATAATTTACCCCATTCTACCTCTTCTTTCCCCTTCTCCTAATGTGCTTTTTCTTGCCCCTTAATTTTGTGTAATTATTCCATTATATTCAGTTCACACCCATGCCGTCTATGTAAGCTCCTTTTAATTGTCTTAATAATGAGAAAGGTTTTAGGATTTATAAGTATAATTTTCTCATGTAGGAATATAAACAGTTTGATGTTATGATTTTCCTTGTCTGTTTACCTTTTTATACTTCTCTTGAATCTTGTGTCTGGAAGTCAGATTTTCTATTTGGCTCTGGTCTTTTCATCAGGAATGCCTGAAAATCTTCTATTTCATTGAATGTCTATTTTTTTCTCCTGAAGGATTTTACACGTTTTGTTGGGTAAATGATTCCTGGATCCCTAGCTCTTTTGCCCTCCTGAATATCATATTGTAAGCCCTCTGATCCTTTATTTGTAGAAACTGCTAAATCTTGTGTTATCCTGACTGTGGCTCCATGATATTTGAATTGTTTCTTTTTGGTTGCTTTCTTGACGTGGAAGTTCAGGAATTTGGCTGTACTATTCCTGAAATTTTTCATTTGGAGATCTTTCAAGACTCAGTGGTTCTTTCCATTTCTATTTTTATCCTCTGGTTCTAGAAAATCAGGGAAGTTTTCCTTGGTAATTTCTTGGAATATGATATCTGGCTTTTTTTTTTTTATCATGACTTTCAGGTAGTCCAATAAATCTTAAATTATCATGGATCTGTTTTCCAGCTTGGTTATTTTTCCAGTGAGATATTTCACATTTTCTTCTGTTTTTTCATTCATTTTATTTTATTGTTTTGTGATGTCTCATAAAGACATTAACTTACTCTTGTCCATTTCTAGTTTTTAAGGAAGTATTCAGTGAATTTCCTACCTCTTATTTCATTTGGCCATTTCTGCTTTTTAAGGAGTTTTCTTTTCAGTGGATTTTTTACATATCTTTTTTCATTTGGCCAATTTTGCTTTTCAAGGCATTACCATTTGACCTGTTTTGTTTTTTAAGATGTTATTTTCGTCATTATTTTGAGGGACCTTCTTTATACCAAGATGTTGACTCTTTTTTCAAGATTTTCTTGCATCACTCTCATTTCTCAATTTTACTTCTGTATCTCTTACTTGATTTTTAAAATCCTTTTTGAGCCCTTTCATGATCTAAGACCAATTCGTATTTTTCTTTGAGGCTTTTAATGTAGCAGTTTTGGCTTTGTTATTGTCTTCTTCTGAGTTTGTTCTTCGAACTTCTCTTTTACTATAGTACCTTTCTGTAGTCAGGATCTTTTTCTGCTGTTTAGTCATTTTCCTAGTCTATTTCTTGACTTTTAATTCTATGCTAAAGTGGGGACTTTGCTTCTAGAGTAGAAGAGGCACTGTCCCAAGCTTCAGGTTTTTTGTGCAGCCATTTCAGAGAAATTTCTGGGAACCTGTAAGTTTTTGGTTCTTCCAAGGTGGTATGATTTTAGGGAGAGATGTGTTTACTATTCTCCTGGCCTGTGTGTGACCACAAGCCCAGGATTGCTACCCAGATCCAAGTATGAGCAATGAACAGAGTCCTGCTCCTTCTGATTAGTTGTCTGACCCCCTTATCATCTGTGGACTGAGAGATCTGGAAACTGCCCCTGCTTCCACTGATTCAGTTGCTTTTAAGACCTACTACTGGTTTGTTGGGGTGCAACCTGTGCTGGACTGTGCTGCACTTTCACCCTGGTTCAACAGACTTTCCTGCTGACTTTGTAAGTTTTCTTAGGCAGGAAAATTGCTTTACTTTACTTTAGTGGGTTCTGCTGCTCCAGAATTTATTTTATGGCATTATTTAAAAATTTTTGGAGGAGTTTTGGGGAAGCTCAGGCCTTTTCTTCACCATCTTGACCCCTCCCTTTCTGGCTCCTAAAAGTAATTTTTTGGTAATTTAGTTGGGATGACATTGAATAAGTAGATTAGGTTAGGTAGAACTGCCATTTTTGTTATATTGGCTCTGCCTACCATTGAACAATTATTATTTCTCCAGTTATTTAAATCTGACTTTATTTGTATAAAGAGTGTTTTATGATCATATTCATATAGTTCCTGGGTATGTCTTGGCAGGTATACTCCCAGGTATTTTATGCTGTCTATGGTTGTTTTAAATGGGTCATCTTTTACTATTCCTTCTTGTAGGATCTTATCGATAATGTATACAAAAGCTGATGATTTATGTGGGTTTATTTCATAGCCTGCTACTGCTAAAATTATTGTTTCATTTAGCTTTTTAACTTAATCTCTAGGATTTTCCAAGTCATATCATCTTCAAAAAGAGATAGTTTTGTAACCTCATTGTCCATAGTGATGCCTTTGATGTCTTTTTCTTCTCTTGACATAGCCTGATCTACTTATTCAGTGTCATCCCAATTAAATTAACAAAAAATTATTTTTATGAGCTAGAAAGGGAGGAGGAGCCAAGATGGAGGAGAAAAGGTTCCTCCTCAAACCTCTCCAAAAAACTTTAAAGTGATATAGTAATGTAAAATAGAGTATACTTTCTTAGGATTTTTTTGGTATTGTAAGGGATGTGGTTCATTTATGCAATCTATGAAATTTTACCTTGCTTCTCATAAAACTGCTTCCTAGTCTTATACAGAGTGTACATTCTCTTTTACATTAGAAAAACCCTCATTCCCCAATTGATAAATGGTCAAAGGATATGAACAGGCAATTTTCAGGGGAAGAAATTAAAGATATCTATAATCATATGAAAAAGTGCTCTAAATCATTATTGATTAGAGAGATGCAAATCAAAACAACTCAGAGGTACCACATCACACTCACAAGATTGGCAAACATGACAGAACAAGAAAATGATAAATGCTGGAGAGTGGGAGAGTTGGAGCACTAATTCATTGTTGGTGGAGCTGTGAGATCATCCAACCCTTCTGGAGAACAGTTTGGAACTATGCCCAAAGGGCTACAAAAATGTGCATACCCTTTGACCCAGCAATATCGCTACTAGGACTGTATCCCCAAGAGATTATAAAAATGGGAAAGGGTCCCACGTGTACAAAAATATTTATAGCAGCACTCTTTGTGGTAGCCAAAAACTGGAAGTCAAGGGGATGCCCATCAATTGGGGAATGGCTGAATAAATTATGGTATATGAATGTAATGGAGTACTATTCCACCATAAGAAATGATGAACAAGAAGACTTCAGGGAGGCCTGGAAGGACTTATATGATCTGATGCTGAGCTAAAGGAGCAGAACCAGGAGAACTTTGTGCACAGCAACAACCACAGTGTGTGAGAGTTTTTTCTGGAAAACTTGGAACTTTGTAATAACACAAGAACTTACTGAGAAAAAAAAATCCCAATGTTGGTCTTCTAAGGCAAAATACCTTCCACATTCAGAGAAAGAAATATGGAAGTCATTTGCAGAATGTAGCAGATCATGTTTGTGTGTGGGTGGGTTTCAGCGTATTATGTTTTGATTTGTTATATGATTTCTTCCATTTATTTTAGTTCGACTACATAGCATGACTGTAGTGAAAATGTGCTCAATAGGAAAGTATATGTAGAACCTATACAGAATTGTATACTGTCATGGGGAAGGAGTGGGGTAGTGGGGGAAAGGTGTGGGGGGATAAAATCTTAATTTTAAGGAAGTGATTGTAGAACATTAAAAAAAATAATAAAATAAAAAAAAGAAAAAAGAAAAACCCTTAGAAGTCTGATGTCCTAAATTATAATCTCAACTTTGCTGCTAAAAATGGATTTGGGATATTAGACAAATGACTCTACCTTTTTGACTCTCAGTTTCCTGTTCTGTAGAAGGAAGGAGTTGAATTAGATGATTTGTCAGCTCCTAAGAGTTCTAATATTCTATTATTGTATTTCCCACGAAGTTGTGGCTCTGGACTCTTTCTTTCATACATTCTCTTTTCCCATACTATGTCAGTGTATCAGGTTTTACTTCTCTTTTCAAAAATTACTGATAGACTTCTGTTTTCTCATCTTCATTTTGTTTCATGTTTTTCCCTTCCCTCCTAGTTCAATGCTCTGAGTGCAGTGGGCAATTCATACATGTTAACTAGTTGTTAATATTTTTTCTAAAGGAAACTTTATGTAAGTTTCAAATTTTCATTTCATAAATTATTTTGCTGTAGATTACAGAAAATGGGTAGAATCCAGTTCCTTTTGCCTTCTGTACCAGTTGTTATTAAGTCTTTGGGTCCTTTTGCCTTCTGTACCAGTTGTTATTCATTAAGTCTTTGGGCTACTGAACTTTTCATTTGTTTTTGTTCCACCTCTTTTAATGGTACCATCAATTATTAAAATGTGTCCTAATAGCAAGAAATGAATGCGAGTTTGTAGATGAAAATTGTCAGTTATAATATAGGTCAATGTAGAAACAACATGCAGATGAAACTATATTGATATCAAATTAAGTTGACTAAATAAAATACAGTTGTTACTGGCATATAGTTGTGAAATAGTACCTCCTTTGGTTTGATTAAGCTGCTCTATAACAGCTAGAACATGGTGCAACAGTCAAGGGCTCCCATGAGTCATAGTTTGTGGACCTGTGCTCTAGGAGAGAGGAGTTGAAGGGATAGTGATAAGGGACAAAGCTATTTCCAAGGCACCTTAACTAAAATGTGGAGGTGAGGAAAAGAGGTTTTGCAAAGTAGTTCAAAACAGTTTATGTCATTTAAATTTACTAATTTGCTCAATATGATTTTTGTTTACTGTAAGTTCCTTCTCTCCTTCTTTACATTTACAAAACCCATTGACATCCTCCCTAATTCTTTCCTCTTTCACTGTAGTCTCTGATGAAAAGGTGACTCTTCTCACTAAGAACAACCTCTCTTTATGTGCCCTCAGGGTACTATTTTCCATGTCCTTTAGCAAATTGCCCCAATAATCATCCCTTTTCTTTTTAATCTGTAATGTTTACCTAGTGACTGGTTCCTTTTGTCCTGCCCAAGTCTCCTCCAACCTTTAAAAGCCGCCATTTGACATATCAATTAGGGAATGGCGATAAAACAAATTGTCCTTGAATACAACGAAGTAATACTGTACTGTAAGAAGGGTCAAACATTATGAATAGAAAAGAAGTACAGAAAGACTTAAATGAGTTGATGCAAAATGAAGTAAGCAGGGCTAGAAAATAATACTGACTACATCAGTATAAGTGACAAGAACAACCACCACAATAAAATGAAGATGCATTTCAAAATTATAGAGAGCAAGTTTTGGCCTCAAAGAAGAGCTACAAGGAGATTCCCATCAGTTATTTGGTTGTGGTGGTAGAGATGGATAAGGAGCGTTACATACATCAGACTTTAAAAACAACTTGTTGATTGGTTTTGCTAATTTTTTTCTTCTTCTTTTCTTTCTCCTTCAAAATTCTCTGATTGGGGAGAGGGGTGTGAGAGGTAGAAATCGGTGATAAAAAACCAAAATATATCAATAATAATCTCTTTTCAAAATATGGGAAAAAAAGATTTTATCCCTTCCTCAGGTATATATCCTTCCACAGCTATAAAAAGCATATAATCTTTTCTAATTTTTAATGGTATGTTTGTTAGAATTCAAGTGATATATCCATTTTCAATTTATTAATGGAATAAGAGGTTGGTCTAACTCCAGTTTCTGACATACTGATTTCCATTTTCCCAGCAGTTCTTATCACTTAGAGAGTTCTTTACTAGGTAATAAATATTTTGGGATTTATCTAAAACTGTCACACATGGATTTCTGATTTCTGTTATGTGCTTTACTGTATCTCAAAGTAGGAGTTTTATCTTCCTGATAGTGACCAGAAATTCTCTGGGCTTTTGCTAATTCTTGAACTGCTAAAAATTAACACACAGAACTATTTAAACAAATTCTACTGTGGAAACTATTTATTCCAGATAAGTTGTGGTTGAATCTGTCATTTTTTCATTCTTGCCTCAAAACTCAATGGGAAAGTCTCAGTATTTTGTAAATATGAAGTGAAAAAGCAGAAATGACCATTGCATACAGCAGATGTAACAGGAACAGGAGCTTGGGGGAAAACAGATATCAGATATTTCTGGATTAAACACTGAATGAGACCTGTAAACTGTAACAGGAGACTTGAAAACGAGGAGAATCTGCTATCTGCTAGTTGATTGAAATGCAATACTGTTGAAAGGGGGGCAATGCGACACTAGGGAAGGGAGATGTGGGGAGGAGAGGAAAAATGTCTTTCTGAAGAGATAGAGCAGAGAAATAAAAACAGGTTCATACATGTGTTCAGTTTTTTAATCATTCTAACTTGTAGCCCAATAAAAAGTTCTATTCTGTATATAATCTTGTAGGAAGCAGAGATAACAAATAAAGTGAGTTGCAAAAGTATAAACTATATTTAAGAATTATATGCTATAGAAAAAAAATAAGGGAACATTGAATTAGAAAGGTTTGGATTCACACACATACGGCAAAACTTGGATTTTAGCCTTTGTCAAAGGTGAGAAGATAGATGTTGTATTTGGAGTAACTATAGAACTTATAGTGGAACATAAACAAGGTTTCAGGTAAAGTAGCAAGTACAATTAAAGGAAGAATTGAGGTTTAAGGTCGAATTAATTTTACTTTGAGGAATAATTCTGGTTTATTTAGGAGAAGAGTATAAAATATATTGGCAAACTACTACTGAGTAACAAGATTTGTTGGAAGAATAAAGTGTGATTTTAATGAATCAGAAAATATTGATCAGCATTGTTTCTGAATCTTATTATTGTTTCTTTTTCATTAAGTGTACATTATTTATTTTACCATCTAACATTTTAATATGGATCAATACTGAAGTAGACTTTGGCATTTAAAAATATATACAGACTCCATATTGCTTTGTCTTGGCAGTTTTTCTGATGTGTACTTTTAAATCTTTTTTCATGGCATGATTAGAAGATTCTGTTGATCTCACCTCAGACACTTGACACTCACTAGCTGTGTGACCTTGGGCAAGTCACTTAACCCCAACTGCCTTATCCTGGGTCATCTCTAGTCATCCTGATGAATATCTGGTCACTGGATTCAGATGGCTATGGAGAAGTGAGTCTGGTGACCTGCACAGCCCTCTCTCATTCAAAACAAAGTCAAGTGCAAGTCATGTCATCATTTCTCTGGTGGCATGGTCTTCTTAAGCAACAAAGGATGAACACACAGAAGATTCTGTATATTACTATTATCCCTTCATATTTTGTTTGCATTTTTCCCCAACAATGCTGGTTAAAGCTGTTATTGCCATCTAATTTTATTTTTAGACTATATCATCTCAAAATATACTAGTTTTGCCACATATCAGTGTTATAAAAATGTGGTATTATTTTAGGAAAGGGCCTCTATCAGTGATACCAAAATAAGAAGAGGGAGGCATGCGCAGATTTATCTAAATCATCTAAGAACACTACATAAATTTGGATGTTTTCCTCCGTCCGAAGAAGGGACAATTCATAGACAGTTCATGGTTGTTTACCATTGGATAAGTGATCAAAAGATGTAAACAAACACTTCTTAAAAGAAAAATTGCAAAATATTCAGAACCACACAAAAGAATGCTCCAAATCAGTAATTGAAATGCAAAAGAAAAAAATCTTGATGTTTCACCTCAAACTCTGCAAAAAATAGGATCAGTGGGATTGGGGATTGATGGAGATGCTAATATGTTGTTGATGGAACTGTAAAATAGTGCTACCATTTTGGAAAGCAGTAAATAAAGTGACTAAAATGTCCATACCCTGTGAACCAGAGACTTAATTACTAGGCTTATACTCCCAAGGAAGCCATTGATGATAACAAAATCCCTGTGTACATCAAAATATTAATAGCAGCACTTTTTGTGATAGCAGAGAATTGGAAACAGAATAGATGGAGAGTAACTAAACAAATTGCAATACATGAATGTAATGGAATGGTGGTTGTCCTTCATTCTCAAAGAGGACCAAAATGACATCACTGTGATAAAGTCAAGTTTCATTGTGTCTCACTGTGACTAATCAGACTAATAGGAGCTCAGAATGCTCTACCACAGTTGAGCACAAATAGTCCATGTGAATATTTGAGGTGGATACTCTAAATTTGCATATCTTGTTTCCTTTGAGCTATTTGAATTCTGGTTTGCTTAAAGAACACAGCACCTTCTCTGATGTGATCACACGTTGTTGAATGGTCCTTTGCCAGTATCTCCCATGTCACACAATCAATTCCAAAGTTCGTGAGAGAGACCTTGAGAGTGTTCTTGTATTGCCTCTTCTGACCACCATGTGATCGGCTGCCCCATGCGAGTTCCCCATAAAATAATCTTTTTGGCAAGCGTATGTTTTGCATTCGAACAACATGGCCAGCCCATCTAAGTTGTGCTCTCTGAAGCATAGTTTAAAATGCTTGGCAGTTTAGTTTGAATGAGGACCTCAGTGTCTGGTACCTTATCCTGCCAGGTGATCTTCAGAATCTTCCTAAGACAGTTCAAATGGGAAGCATTTCAGTTTCCTGGCATGGCACTGGTAGACTATTCATGTTTCACAGGCATGCAACAAAGAGGTCAGCACAATGGCTCTGTAGATCTTCAGTTTGGTGGTCAGTCTAATACCTTTTCTCTCCCATGCTTCCCTGCGGAGCCTCCAAGACACTGAGCTAGCTCTGGCAATGCTTGCATCAACTTCATTATCAATGTGTATATCCCTGAAAAGTACACTACCAAGGTAAGTGAACTTATCTACAGCATTCAAAACTTCTTCATTTACTGTAACTGATGGTTCCACATGTGGATGGTGTGGTGGTGGCTGATGGAGCACCTGTTTTCTTGGTGTTAATTGTTAGGCCAAAATTAGCACAGGCAGCAGAGAATTGATCCACACTTTGTTGCATCTCAGCTTCAGAGGCTGCTTTGAGTGCACAATCATCAGCAAACAGAAAATCAGGCACCAGCACTCCCTCCACTTTGATGTTAGCTTACAGCCTTTTCAAATTGAAGAATTTAGCATCAATGCTGTAGCTGACCTTGATGCCGTGAAAGCATTTGACAACATGGCTGAAAACATCATGCTAAAAAGCATGGGAGCAAGCTCATAGCCCTGTTTCACTCCATTGGTGACTGGAAAGGCACAAGAGCATTGTCCACTCTCTGGGCAAGCATGCTATCATGAAATTGATGAGCAATACTGCGGAACTTCTCTGGGCAACCAGATTTTAACATAATTTTCTATAACCCCTCATGACTAACAATGTCAAAGGCCTTGGTCAGATTTTCAAACGTTGTATACAGACCTGTGTTCTGCTCCTGTCATGTCTTCTGGAGTTGTCAGGCACTAAACGCCTTATAGACTGTTCTTTGACCCTTTCTGAAACCACACTGGCTCTCGGGTAGATGACCATCTTCAAGGTCAAGGATCAGCCTCCTATTAAGGAGGACTCTTGCAAGAATCTTATCAGCAGTGACTAAAGAGAGAGCCTCTGGGATGGTCACAGCACAGTCTGTTTCTTAGAGATGGACAATGGAGGCATCCTTGAACTCCTGGGGGATAACCTTGGCTTGCCATATAACCTGGAAAATTTCAGTCAACTTTTGTGTGAGCACTGGACCCCCACCTTGTAAATCTCAGGTAGAATAGAATCAGCATGAAGTGCTTTGTCCCATGAAAGGAACCTAATGGCCTTCAAAACATCTTCTTTAGTTGGAAGTTCAGCTAAGGAGGGATTGACTTCAACTTGAGGTAAATGGTCAGTGGCCTCAGTGCTGATTGCTGATGATATAGAATGAAGTGAGCAGAGCTAAGAAAACAGTATAAATTCTAAAACACCAAATTTTGTTTATTCATGTAAACATGGTATAAATATTAATCTTAAATGTATAGATGACTACTACTTTTTTCTTTTCAACATTTTCAAGCACCGATTTTCATAAATCAAAATGTCTTTAATAGCTTTGTAATATATGTCAGTGCTAATATGTTAGCCATTCCTTTATTGGTCATATATTTTGCTCTTATAACTAGCACTCAGTGAAATAAACTCTTTCTGAAAATTGACTTGCCAGTATGACCTGTGGAGAGAGTGTGTATTTGGCTCCATGAAAAACTAAAGGGATTGTATAGGACCTCATCTGAAGAAAGAGACTGAAAGGGTGCTAGGGATGTCTTTTTGTTTACACACACACATATAGATACTTACACATACATATATGAGTGTATTGTGTATGTATGTATCCACATATATATTTGCATGCACACGTGCATATTTACCAAATTTAGAGAGATCAGGCAATTCACACAGTGAATACCATGAATTTAGTTTCAGGGTAGCCATTTCTACTATGACATATTTTAGTGTGGTATTTAAAAGATCATAAGATTTAGAGATGGAAAAGATTTTAGAGATTATGTAGTCTTTTCTCTTTTCACAGATGAGAAAATCAAACCCCAGAGTGAAGTAATAACTTGCCCAGTATCAAATTAGGTAGTAAGTAGCAGAGCCAGGATTGGAACCCAAGTTTTCTGACTCCCAGATTTTTTCTACTATGTTGAAATTTTTTCCTGCAAAATTTCCACAAATTTGCCATATTAGGTATGCTTTTTTATTATGGCTTCAGGTGAAAACATGTTTTCTCCACATTTTAAAAAAAGTAGTGTAATTTACGGAAACTCATTTCTCAGTTGACTTTTCTAATCAAATTCTTCCATAAAATGAGGGATGGCTATATAGTAATAAAAATGCCTTATATTTGTGCAGTGTTAAATGGTTTTCAGAATAGCAGTGTGTTACAACATTTGATCCTTGGGTGTAACCTTGGAGGAGGTAAGGCAAAATGGATTGTATTTCCCCTTAACTCAGAGAAGTTGAGCAACCAGCCTAAGGTCACACAGCTATTAAAGGTTGGAGCTGGTACCAGGGCATAGATCCTTTGACCTGACTTTTTCCCATTGTATTAGTACTGCCTTGATAATTAAGTATTAAAAACCTTGATGGGTCCTTCTGGATCATAATATATTTAGTTCTTCTTTACTGTCATTAGATGGCAGCTAGAAAGTAGAGAGGTTCCAGAAGAAAGCAGAGATTCTTAAGCTTTTTCATGTCATGGACCCTGTTCCCTTTTCAGAGCAAAGCTTCTAAATACTAAAATACAGTACATAGGATTACAAAAGAAACATTGAATACAGCTATCAAAATGTTGAGAAAGTTCATGGATCCCAAGTTCAGAATCCTGGTGCTGGTGTTTTACTTTTGTTCATGTAAGTTATTAAGACACACTGGATACTTGCTTAACCATTGGCAGTAAGGCAGTATCAGTATGTTGTGTTGATCTTAGATTCCATCCATGGGACTTTATTAGAAAGTGCTTCCCCAGCATAAACACTAAAAAGACAATACTATGGTAACATAACAAAATGTCAGTTGTCTTGACTTCTTTAATTATATATTTTTAAAATAGTTTTTTATCCATTTTTTACATCACCAAGTTTCCTCTAGTGTCCCTCCTCTTTCCTTCCCAGACACCCATCCTATAAAATAATAGTATTTTTAAAGACAAGAAGAAAAGTCACTATAAGTTATCAATACATCAAAAAAAATCTGAAAATATGTACAGCATATAATATTTGTGTGCCTTAGCAAAGAAGTAGAAGTTATTATATTTCTTTTGAGTCATGCTTAATCTTTATAATTTTGCAGTATTCACTTCTTTTTTGGTAGTTCTTTTACACTATTGTAGTCCTTGTGCTGTTCTTTCCTTGGCTCTACTTCACTCTGTCAGTTCATGTAGATCCTTCCATGCTTCTCTGTGTTCATCACATTCTTCGTTTCTTATAGCATAATATTCTTTTATACTAATATACTACAATTCTTTAGCCATTCTCCAATCAGTGGGCCTCTATTGTGTTTCTAAATTTTTGCTTTCACAAAGAGTGCTAGTACAAATGGCCTTCTTTGGGGGTAGAAACCTAGCAATGGAATTTGAATGAGAGTATAAACATTTTAGTTATTTGTGTGTGTGTATGTTTGTGTATCTGTGTACATATATTATTTCATTAAATATTTTTCAGTTACACTTAAAAATGTTTGGCATTCATGTAAAAACATTTCTGAGTTTCAAATCTCTCCTCACCTCTTGAGAAGGCAAGCTATATGATATCAAGCATACATGTGAAGCCAAGCAAATTACAAATTTTAATAATTTATTTTTGTTATTCTCAATTAATTCGTAACTCCCCCAACAATGTACTGGTGCGCTTATCTTCCCACAACCCCTATAACACTGACTTCCCTTTCCCATATTTTGTTACCTTTGCCAATTTTCAGGATTGTTTTGTATTATTTTTTTATTTGAAGCATTATTAGTTAATTGTTATTAATGATTTGGAGCGCTCTTACATTTGGTTGTTTATTTGCAATTCTTTTGACGACTGTCAAAACCCCTTATGTATTAGAGAATGACTTTTGTTTGTATATATATATATGCATATAAATGCCTGTATTATTTATATATATATATACACACACATAAACAGGCATTTATATGCATATATATGTTAATTGTTTGTCTTGAATACCAAACCCTTATCAGGGAAATTTTATTCAAAGCTTTTTTTCTCCATTCAACTGCTTCCCTTATCTTTGATATATTAATTTTGTTTATGCATAAGCTTTTCAGTTTCATGTCATTAATTATATTTATCTTATTTAAAAACAGTCCTGAAGACAGTTATTTTTACCTCAGTATAAGCAAATATTTAATCTAACTCTTCACAGAAGTGAAGTCCCAGAAATTCAAATGTAAACCTTAAAGTTGAAAGAACAGCCACGATTCTCTTTACTATAGTCTTCCTATCAAAATATGCTGTTTAAGTTCATCTTTCTTAAGAGATGGAAGAGGAAGCTTGGGTCGGCTATGTCCCTGGGGTTGCGAGTTTTGGTACTATTTTCTGACATATGGCAGCTGCTGTGGTACCATTCTTGGCAGTTGCCTTGTTTGCTCAGTTGGTTAGCTCATTGGTATAATGAATATAATGGTGCCAAAGCCATGGGTTTCGCAGGGCCAATTTAACTTTACTTGAGAAGTACTATAGTAGAAAGAAAGATATGGTGTCAGAAGACCTGGGTTTGAGTCCTAGACATTTTACAAGCTGTATGACCCTGAACAAGTCACTTCTATGAGTGCCGGTTACTTTATCTGTAAAATAGGCATTTTAATATTCATACTGCTTAACTAAAAGGGTTGCTGTGAGGCTCAAATAATTTATTTAAAGCACTTTGCAGAGTAATATAGAGATCTATGTTATTACTATTGCTACTTTATTTCATGTTCACAAATTATTACTTCCCCATGGGCAGCTTTCTCATAAATGTGCTCTGTTGGCTACAAGAGAGGAGTGTAGGAAAAAGAATGTGACTAGGTTAAAATCAGTCATTGTTGTTTACTAGAAAAACAAACCACTGAAAACATGCTCCCCCACAGGTCTCTGGAGTCATCTTCATATAGAAATACAGCATACTTTTTTCTAGGCCATATTATTGTTATTATTTTAAAAGATATTTTTCTCCCAATTATATGTAAAAACAATTTTTGACATTTTAAAAAAGTTTTGAGTTGTAAATTCTATCTCACTTTACCCTCTCTCTGAGATGATAAGCAATCTGATAGAAGTTACATGTATGCAGTCATGTAAAACATTTGCATGATAGTTATTTGTGCAAGAAGATTCGAACAGAAAAGAGAGTGAAAAATAGAATGCTTCGATCTGTTTCAGACAACATTAGTTCTTTCTCTAGAGGTGGATAGCATTTTTCATCATGGATCTTTTGGAATTGTCTCGGATCATTGTATTGCTGGAAATAGCTAAGTCATTCACTGTTCATCATGCAGTATTGCTGCTACTGTGTACAGTGTTTTGGTTCTGTCCACTTCACTTTGCATCAGTTCATGTAAATCTTTCCAGGTTTTTCTGAAATCATCCTGCTTGTCATTTTTTATAGCATATTAGTACTCCAACACATTCATATACCACAGCTTGTTTAGCCATTCCCCAATTGATGAGCATCCCCTTGATTCCAATTTTTAGGTACCACAAAAAGAGCTGCTGTAAATATTTTTGTAAAATAGCTCCCTTCTTTTAAAAATTTATTTGGGATACAGATCTTGGCCATGCTATGAATAGAGGTATGATCTAGTAGAAGTTGTTCTGGAATGGTTATCTTGAGAACTGGGTTCTGGTGTTAATTGTGCTTTGAGCCTTGGTTTCTTCATCTATAAAATGAGCTTGTACTACATAATCAGTATGTCTCTTCCATGCCAAAATTCTTTTGTATATTACTATATAACTGAGAGAAAACAAAAGTTATGCTATTGATGAAATGGCAATCATAATACAGTGATGATGCTAATCCTCTTGACACTGCTCCCACTTCAGTGCAGGCCTTCACCACCTCATGCCTGGACTGCAATAGTCTGCTGGTGACTTCCTGTCTTAAGTCTCTCCCCACTTCATTGTTGCTGCCATTTAGACACGAAAGTGATTTTCCTAAAATGTAGGCTGGATCGTGGCACTCTACCCCACCCAATTCAATAAACTCCACTGGCTCCCAGCTGCCTTCAGCATCAAATACCACTTGCTCTGTTTGTCATTCAAAGTATTCAAAGTTTATAACTTGTTTCCATTCCCTTTACTCCTCAGTTTGTTACTCTTTCTACCCAGTGACACCAGCTCCCTAGCTGTTCTGTTCCACAAACAAGACACTCCCTCTCTTGCCTCTGGACCTTCTGTTTGAGTGTCCCGCATGTCTGGAATACCCTCCTTCCTCTGCTTTGACTAATGACCTCTCAGAAAGCCTTCCCCCATCTCTTAAGTCCAGTGCCTCCCCCAGTTAATTATTTCCTATTTATTAAACACATGTAGCTTTGTATATATTTGTTTTTGTGTAGTACTTCCTCAGCTTATTAGATTATAAGGTCCTTGAGGGCATGGACTTTTCTTCTTTTTATATCCTTAGCACAGTTCCTGGTTTATCATAGATACTTAGTATTTATTGATGGATTGATTGATAATAAGTTCTAGTTATTAAAGGCCCCTTTGCTAAATTTTTCCATAGGCAAACTTTTTTATTAACTGACATTTATATAGATCTTTATGGTTTATAAAATGCTTTGTTTTAAAAAAAATGACACTAGTTAAGGTTTGTAAAAAGTGCTTTGCCTACATTATCTCTTTCGATCTGTATAGCAGCTCTGTGAAGGAAGTTTTACTGATTTTAGTGTCCTTATTTTGTTGATGAGGAAATTCAGGCTGAGAGGTTAAATGAGTTACCCAGGATTACACAACTAGTATATTGAGGCAGAAGGTGTAACTAGGCCTCCATGATTCTAAGTCCAGTGTTCTGTCTATGAAGTTCAATAACATACTGCAAGTATTCTTTTATTGGCAATGTTCTTGAATGGAAAAGTAGATTTGAATCCTGAGTCTGTTACTAGCTAGTTGTATGACCAATGGCAAATTACCACTTCTCTCGTTTATTTTACCTACTTCACAGTATTGTGATATTCAATGAAGTAATGATATAAAATGTATTATAACCAGAAATATCAGGGGTTTTGAATATGAATCTGTTGTAATTCACAAGAATGAATGAATAAATGAAAAAATCATTTTAATAAACACTTTTCCCAAGGCCTGGGCTAAGAGCTGGGGATACATATTAAAAAAATGAGCTGGGGCCCCATTCTCAAGGAACTCACTCTCTAGTGAAAGAGAGATCAAGTGTGCGCGTTCCTCCTTTGTTGCCGAAGAAGAAATGATGACATGACTTGCACTTGACTTTGTTTTGAGTGAGGGAGGGCTGTGCACGTCACCAGCCTCACTTCTCCTCCACAGCCATCTGAATCCAGGGACCAGATATTTATCAGGATGACTGGAGATGACCCAGGATGAGGCATTTTGGGTTAAGTGACTTGCCCAAGGTCACACAGTTAGTGAGTGTAGTGTCTGAGGTGAGATTTGAACTCATGACTGCTGCACTGGTGCTCTATCCACTGCACCACCTAACTGCCCAGTGAAAGGGAGATAACACATAAAAGAAAGTTTAGCTAGATGGCAAATGAAAGGCCCAGAAGTCCTAATGGTATGGTGCAGTGGTGTCAGACTCAAATAGAAACAGATCCTTTCACCACATTGACTTAGAAAACCACTAACATTGTTATATATTTTTTAAAACTCCTAATTATATTTTAATCTGGTTCACTGAGTTTTGATACCTTTGGTGTAGTGGATTAAAAGGGAAGGATGGCAGAGCCCCACATCATCCATGAGATGACAGTGCTAGAGTTCTAAAATGTATAGAGTCAGAGCAGTTTGTAAGGCCTTATTGACTGAGCCTTTTAAGCAGTTAAGTAATGGAATTAAGACTAATGAAAAGAGCAGAACTTTTAGTCTTGGCTGTTGTTCACTGTTTGATGTTAGGTACACTTGTGTCTCAGCTATCTTCTTTGTCAAATGAGGATAATTCCCCTGTCTACCTTACAGTGAGATCAAATGAAATTAGATATGGAATTATCTTTTGATTCCTGCCTCCCCCAAAAAAATGAATAGGAAAGGGGAGTGCAAGAATCTGTTACCTATAAGCCAATGAGCTTGGATTAGATTCCTGACAAAAATCTGGTATGTACTTTTTAAAAAGGATGTCTGATCAACATTTAGAAAAGAAAGTTGTGATCAAAAAGAACCTGCCTGGCTTCTTCAAAGTGGTCATTCCAGACTGACTTTGTTTCATTTTTTTGAGGATTATTAAAGTGGTATTTGAAGGGAAGGCTGTAAATATAGTTCACCTAGATTTTTAGTAAAGGATTTGATAACTTTGCTGTTACTTTTGTTAAGACAGATGTAGCATTGAACACTACTATAGTTGAGAGGATTTGAAACAGGTTGAATGATCAGCATGGGATTAGTTATTATTTTGATGTCAGCTTGGAAGGAAAACTGCAGGGGGTGGTCCAGATCTGCATGCTTAGCACTATGTTGCTCAATATGTTTGTCAGACCTAGTCAAAAAACATTTGTTAAGCACCTACTTACTGTGTGCCAGGCACTGAGCTAAGTAACAAGGATACAAAGAAAGGTAAAAGAAAGGCCCTGCTCTCAGGAGCTTGGAGTCTAATGGTCACACAGCATGCAAAATAACACCACCGCCAAAAAGTCAAAACTGCAGACAAGCTATAATAGGATAAATTTGAAATGATCACCTCAAGGAAGATGTTAGCATGGAATGATATGCTCATCAAATTCAAATGACACAAAACCTGGAGTTGTATAACATACTGAATTATAGTCAAGATTCAAAAATATCTTGAATAGGTAGTGGGTTAAATTTAATTGTGTAAATGTGTTAAATTTTGGTAAAAAATCAACTTTATGTATACATAATAGAGAAAACAGCGAGATGGCTCTTCCTTGGAAAAATGGTCTGGAGGTTTCAGTGGGTAAGACTCACCCATGTGAAACATCATGAAGAGTATTGCAGAGCAATTTATCAACAAGTATAAGATACTCTGTATTACAAACTGAACTTGAAAGTGTTGAGTGAATGCCAGGTGTTAGAGTTGGGTAGATAGGATAAAAAGGTAAGTTTTGAGCCAGATATCGAAGAAAGTGGTGGACATACAAAGGCAGAGAAGGGAGAAATGGTTTAAAGATCTTTAGAGGTAGTTTCAGAAATTTTATCTGGTGTCAGAAGTGTACTGAAGCCCCCTTAAAGGGGAATTGTTAAATTTTCAGTGTGAGCACTTACACTTCAGAAATTACTAAATGCTTTGTTATTGTTTTGTTGATTGTCTAGATTTAAAGTGATGAAGAGAATGTTAATAATAGTGCAGATTAAACTTAAAAGTTTGTGGAATACATGTCCAAAAATATTTATAGCAGCTCTCTTTATGGTGGCCAAAAACTGAAAATAAAGGGGAAGCCTGTTAATTGGGGAATGGCTGATTAAATTGTGGTATATGAATGTAATGGAGTACTATTGTGCTATAAGAAATGATGAATAGGAAGACTTCAGAGAGTCCTGGAAAGACTTGTATGAACTGATGCTGAGTGAAAGGAGTAGAACCAGGAGAACTTTGTACACAGCAACAGCCACAGTGTGTGAGGAATTTTTCTGGTAGACTTAGTACTTCATTGCAAATGCATGGACTTAAAAAATTCCCAGTAGTCCCTTAAGGCAAAATGCCTTCCACATCCAGGGAAAGAGCTATGGAATTCGATTGCAGAATGAAGCAGATCATTTTCTTTTGTATTATGTTTTGGTTTGTTTTATGATTTCTTCCATTAATTTTAATTCTTCTATGCAACATGACTAAGGTGAAAATGTGTTTAATAGGAATGTATGTGTAGAACCTATATAAAATTGTATGCTGTCTCAGGGAGGAAGTGGGCAAGAAGAGGGGAAGAAGGGGAAAAATCTAAGGTACATGGAAGTGATTGCAGAACACTGAAAACAAATAAAATAATTTAAAAAAAAAGTTTGTGGAATATTCAATTTCTCCTGCAGAGCCAGTTGTTAAACCAGCATACTCCTGGAGCTAGCGTATGTGAATTGGCTAACCTGTTAATCTTTTAAAGTGATAGAGAGCATTAATAAGTCACAAAAAGGAATTAACAATTGCTGTTACTCCTTTTGGTACTGTAAGGAGGTTTTAATAAACCAAGAAGTTTGTGAAGGAAAGACTTTTGAAAAAATGTAATTGTTATGCTGTAGAGGACAGGCCTGAATAATGTCCATCTAAGACAGGAAGAAGGGTAAGAGGGATAAATTTGATAATCAAAATAATAAGTTAACTGAATGTATTTTGTCATATGTGTTATTTCTTTCAGGTACTTGAAATAGCATATATCCATTTAACTTGATCCCAGTGACAGGTTTATTTTCCAGAAATTATAGGGCTGTGATGCTATGTAGAATTAACAACCAATTTGATGAGCAAGCTGCTAGAAAATACATTCAGTGCTAAATGCATACAAGAATTAGGGATAGAGACTAGACTTGTCATTTCCTTAGTATAGGAAACTCTTGGAAGAGAGGACTGCTACCGGTTGTGATAGCCACTTTGGCTACAAATTATAGTCTTACAGAGTTTTTGGGACTTGTTGAAAGATTTGTCTATGGTTATTTAGTCAATTTATGTCAAAAGTTGAACTTAAATCAAGGTATCTTGGCCCTAAGGCCAGGCTTCTCTATCTGCTATGCCATGTTGCCTCTCAAAGGCATGAGAAATCCAAACAAGTGCCGTCTCTTGTAGAACAATGACTAAATCAACAAACCTTTTTTGTAAAACCAAGAAAATAAAATTTCTGTTAAATTCTAGGAGTCTCGAGTTTTCTCTTTGGGTTATCTGAAGTATATGAAATAAATTTTAAAAAGGGAGGCATCATATGTTATTGTAAAAATGTTAGAAGCTATGTGGTTTAAGAAAAGTAACTTTATAATCTGACAGGGTAAATTACAAAAGTATATCTAGCTAATTATCTAATGTAAGACTTGAGGCTAGCTGATATTTTACAAGGAATGCTCAACGACATATTATAAAGATATTTATGATAGTAAATAGTAATAAAAATGTTCTCATTAAAGGAAGTATAGAATTAGAATTGCTGAAGAAAAGATTGTAAACAGTACAAAAATACAATAAAAGTAAATTCATTCAGAAAGCATTGATTGCCTGCCATGTATAGAATATCCTTAGGTATTCTAGCACCATACCAAGTATTAAGATTATTTTGAATCTTCTTTGCTTATATATGGATTTGAAAATTGGTGCAGCTAGGTGGTACAGTGGATAGAGCACCAGTGCAGGAGTCAGGAGGACCTGAGTTCAAATGTCACCTCAGACACTTGACACTCTAGCTGTGTGACCTTGGGCAAGTCACTTAACCCCAATTGCCTCATCCTGAGTCATCTCCAGTCATCCTGATGAATATCTGGTCACTGGATCCAGATGACTCTGGAGGAGAAGTGAGGCTGGTGATCTGCACAGCCCTCCCTACCTCAAAACAAAGTTAAGTGCAAGTCATGTCATCATTTCTCTGATGGCATGGTCTTCTTCGGCAATGAAGGATGAACATAAATTTGAAAGTACGTTTGGAAAGATAGTTATCCTTAAGCAGCATGTATTATCATATTATATACCCTCCTTTATTCATGTGCAGGAAGAAGGGAAATGAACGACGACTCACGTTTATATTGTGTTTTTATTTTAACCAACAGAACCTTTTTATGTCTGTTAGATTATCTCTTTCTTGCAATGGATTTCCATCTATAAGGTTCATCGTGAGTTCTATAAATTGACCTGTGTTGTTGATTTAGGTATATTTTTTAGCTTTGTTCTGCCACCTTTTTAGAGATTATACCAAATTACCTCTTTGGTATCACTGGAATACCCCCTTTACTATCTTGACCTCAGGGAGGGGAGGCTCTCAAAAATGGTGCTCAGATAGCTGAGTGTTTGACCAAAAATTCTGACTCTGCTTATTTTTCCTTCTACTTGTTAGGCCACCTGCACTCCCACAGAAATATGCTTCACAGAAGTTGATGCTTTTGAACAGTTTTCTGCCCCTCTTTCTGATTCACTTCAAGATTATATTGCCAGCTGTTAATAGAGTAGAAAATTACCTGTCACTCTGTTAGTTAGCAGAATAAGTTGGTGGGTTGTAATCATCTGGAGTAACTTTATACTTTTGGATAAAAGTTGACTTATCTGCATTTTTCTGTAAATGTGAGGGAAAGAATTATTGGATCAAAGTAAATGTTTTATTTGAATTAAGCCATTAATTTGGAATCGTAAAGTGTCTCCCAATTGTTAGTGTCCTGATTTCTGAAAATTATTTTGTGTATATTTTTTATTTGCTTATTTTTGCATCTGTTATATGCCTCAGGAGAATATAATCTTCTTGAGGGGAAAGTCCTTCATTTTTGCCTTTGAATCTCCAGTGCCCTTAGAGCCCATAATAGGAACTGTGAGAAACACGGTTTGGGGACCACGGGACTTCCCAGGCAAGGTCAGGGAGTGCCCCAGGCGAGCTGCCGCTGCTCTACTTCCCTGGTAGCATGCCACCTGGAAGACCCATGTGATAGACCCATTCTCACTGAAAGAATTCAGAAACAGTGGGCAGAGGAAGTGGGTGTGGTGCTCACTAAGAACACCCACACTGATACAGAAGCAGGAGAGGTTACACAGTTCTCTCCTCCTTAGAGTTAGGGTTAGTTCAGATTCCTCAGAGATACATTCTTTATTACCCTATATTCCCTCCTTATGCACATTATATAGGTGTGGTAGTGAGGATGCTTGTGATGGGGACATTACCTCTAAGGTCTGAGCTGTTTGTTCCCCCTGAAGTCAGGATGTGCTTGACCAGTGTCTTTGCAAAACAGGTTATGAATGTTTATCTTATCACAAGCTCCCATCAGCCTAGGAACTTTACTATTTTTCAAGAACATTTAAGGGAGCAAAACACGATACAATAATATTCATTCTTACCAGAACTTAATAATTCTTATTGAATTAGATTGACTTTTTGAGATGAACAAGGCTTATAGTAGTAACAAGCAAAATCAAAAGAATTTTTAAATGCAAATCGATTTTTAAAAATTAAACAAAGTGGCATCCAAAAAACTGTTAGGAGGTGCAACTGTAGGTTTTAGTGGATCTCATCATAAATGAGATGAAATGGAAATTGTGATGGAATGGAAAATGCATTAGATTTGGTGTTGAGTTCTGGGTTCAAGTACTGGTTTTGCTACTTATTAAGAGTATGACTTTGGGAAAGTCATTTATTTACTCAATGTTCTTCCAGTCTATAAAATATGGGGATTAGACTAGATGATCTTTAAGGTTTCTTCCGGCTCTAAATCTATAGTCTTATATGTTAGCAGTTTATCTGAAAAAATCTAGGGATTTTGTTGACTTAAAGCTGGGGCCTAAGTAGTGGGAATAGTGAATTCTGTGAAGTGGCATTATTTGATTTCATTCTACATAGTTCCACTGGCCTGAAACCAGTTACTGTAAATTTTACATAAGTATAACTTCAAACAGTGCAAATTTGAATACATACAAACATTTCACAAAATTCATCAATTTGGTCTGGCAGCCAAAATACATGATTTCTTTTGTTGAATTAAGAGAGACACATCTTTCAGGAATAAGAAAGTGATCATCCTCTTATACTCAACTTTTCATCAGACCACCTCTGGAATATTGTGCTTAGTTTTGGAGAACCACATTTTACAAAGGAAGTATCCAGAGGAAGATAGCTAGATGGTGAAGAGCCTCTAGTTTGTGCCATTTGAGGAACCAGAAATGTTTAACCTGGAGAAGATTTGGAGTCCATGATGCTAATAAGAATGAGAATAGCATTTGTAGAGTACTTTTAAGGTTTGCATAGTATTTTACATCTGTTTTCTCTTGGTCTACAACAATATAGCGAAGTAGATGCTGTTCTTATCTTAATGTAACAGATGAGCAAGCTGAGACATAAAGAGTGACTGACTCAAAGTACACAACTTGTAAGGGTCCGAAGCAGGATTTGATTTTGGATCTTCTTGACTCTTAAGTTCTGTGCTTTATTGCATCACCTTGTTGGCTTATCATAATTGTCTTTAAATAGTTAAAGTGTTTGTTATATGGAAGAGCAATTGGATTTATTTCCTTTGCAGGGAGACTAGGAACAGTAGGTCTAAGTTGCAAAGAAAAATTTAGGCTTGATAAAAGGACAATCTCCTACCAATTAAATCTATTCAAAAGTTCAATGGACTGCCTCAGAAGGTGAGGGGATTCCCCCTCATTGACTGTCTTCAAGCAAATACTAAATTATTATTTGACTGGCATGTTTGTAGAGAGGATCCCCCCCTTTCTATCTCAGATATGGGTGTACTCTATGGCAATTGAGGTACTGTGTGGTACAATAATATTCCATTATGAGCATATATTAGCTTGTTTGGCCATTCCCCAATTAATAAATACCCATTTTGTTCCCAATTTTAAGCTACTACAAAAGTGTTATGATTATTTCCTAGCATACTTTTAAACAAATCCAATATTAGCCAATTAGAGTTTTACTTCTGTTCCCCTACTTTTAGTAAAAATGGTAGAGAGTAGTGAAATCAGTTAAGAGGTAGTTTAAAAATATCTACTATATTGTTACCACCATGTCAACCTCTGTGGTATTTATACATGTATTCCTGCTTTCAAAAATTGCTATGTTGTACAGAGCAGAAGAAAGTGCTAGACTTGGAATCAGAAAGATATGTTTGAATCTGGCTTTAGACTAGCTGTGTGATCCTGGGCAAGTCACTTAAGATCTCTGTGCTTTAGTTTCCTCATCTTTAAAGTGGGTGTAATAATAATATGTACTTCTCAGGATTGCTGTGAGGATCAATGAGTCAGTCAGCATGTAATGAGCTTTGCCGACCATTAAGTGCTTTATAAATATAAATATATATATATATATATTATAATCAGGTGAAGGGTAACATTGAATTACTTTTGAATTGAATAAAGCTGTATTCATTCAACAAAAATGTGAATTTTTCTATTTGCAAGGTTGTGTGGTATAAAGAGCTGTCTGAAGAACTGCCACTAACCTCAAGGAGGTGACATTCTTAGGGGAGATAACATTAGTATTCAAGCATATTACATGGTCATACAATATTAACTCTAGGAAGGACCTTAGAGATCATACAGTCCAACCCCTTCATTTTACAGATAGAGAAACAGAGGCTCAGAAGTAAAGGTTCGAATATACTGTCTATATTGAGTTATTGGCACAGTTGCAGTTGAAATTGGTCTTTTAACTCTAAGACCGTTGCTTTTTCTTGCTTCTTTTATAATTAAAAGTCGCAAAAACGTTATTTGCCAATAGTTGCCCAAGGTCTGTTTGTTGTTTTGACATGTATATACGCACATACTAATCATTATCTTTATTCCCTATCAGACCAATTCCCTGCTTATCATGGCTGTTTCTTACTTTTCTGTACACATTTCATTTAGAACATGCCTGATATGGGTTACTTTAGGAGAACAATTAGAGGGCTTGGAAGCAGTGATGCAAGTCAGAATAATACTGAGTGTTATGAGGCGGGGAAAGGGCTGGAGTAGGTGTTGTGAACATACATATCATCCAAAGTAGGAGGACTTTCTGCTGTTTTGAGATGAAGTAGGTGGAATTTGCTAGAGTAGAAGAAGTGAGTATGGCCTAGTCATAAGGTGTCTAAAGATGCAGTGTTTATTGCAAAATATCAGTTGTTACCATCTAAGGAAAGCCAGCTGAAAGTATGGGGGTTGCCTAGATAGGTATTGGAATTCCTTTTATTCATTGTTTTGCCTGGTCCAGATTTTATTTGGCCCAATGCCAGCAAAGGAGTGATCATTTCATTGTTACTTTAAAGCCGTTTCAAGATTTATTCCTCTTTTTCGCCTCCTTCTTGCAATTAAATATAGAACACTAAATTCACCATTCACCCTCTCTCCACCTACTCTGTCACTCATCTACCAACCTACTCCTTACCACCTAGCATCCCTTCCCTTTTTTCTTATCATTTCTACCTCCTACCCAGTCTTTCTTCCATCCATCAAACTGTATCCCTTCACCTCTATGAGTGTAGATTAATGGTATAGTTGTATCAATTACCACAGTCCTTGGGTACCTCCTCAATGTCCTGGGTATCAGGGCATGAAGGAGTTTCATTAGAGTGGTGATGTCACATGGGTTAGAAGAGGGGCAGAGGACTATTTCCTCTCCTTTGTTCAGATCCAGCTTCTAAGTAAATTTTTCTAAAAGACAGCAAGAGAAACTGATCTAACATCTCCCCCTTTCCTTACCCAGGTCAGAGGACCTGGGTTTAGATCTTCACTCTGTGTTACTCAGCCCTTCTGGTCCTCATTTTCATCTGTAAAGACAAAGGGGCTGGACTTTATGATCTGTCCTTTTCAGTTCTAAATCCGTAACTTCTCTTTGGGTTAGATATGTAATCAGGAAACTTGGGCTGATAATTATTAGCAGTGCAACCATGGACAAATAGTAATGATCCCTCACTTTGATGTAACTCTTGAATGTTTATAGCACTTTTCTCCATGAGGGTGCCAGTTTCACCACCTAGAGTCTGAGCTTCTAAACTACTGTACCTTGGCAGATAAGCTGGAATGTTTTTATGAACATCATCCTTCTTCTCTATCATTCTATGACTGTTGCTTCTCCAAAGGATTCCTAGTATGAAATATATCAGGGAACTACTGTTAGTGCTAGGTACTTCATTCTGGCCATCCCTGAGAGAGGCCCCTGAATGGAGAGAAACCAGTTGTAATTGGAAGTCCAGCAGATTGGCTCTATCATTGGTACTGGAAACCTTAGTTAGCTAGGATCCTTTCTTGTTCTAGTTCTAGAGTTGAGTAGGGAAATCTAGGAACCACAAGGATTAAAAAGCCAGTGAGAAAATTAACTAAGTAAAATTCCAAGTGTTTTTAGTTCAGTGATTAGCAAGAAGGAAGTTGGTAAATTTTTGTTCTAATTCTGGACTTTTGCTTTCTTTCCAGTTGCTTTAGGTCGTAATCAGCCTCTGAAAAAAGAGAAACCAAAATGGAAAAGCGATTATCCCATGACAGATGGACAACTGCGCAGCAAGAGAGATGAATTTTGGGATACTGCTCCAGCCTTTGAAGGCCGTAAAGAAATTTGGGATGCTCTGAAGGCTGCTGCGCATGCATTTGAAAACAATGATCATGAACTGGCACAAGCAATCATTGATGGTGCAAATATAACATTACCACATGGTAGGTTCAGTATTCTGGGGGGTGGGATATGAAAGGGGTGGGGGAATAGAAAAGGAGTATGCGGAAGTATACATCCATCTCATTTCTTCAGCCTAAAGAGGAAAAAAAACCGGAAGCATTTTCTTTTTCTTGTTATGTGATATTGTAACACTTTTTCAGTGAAACAAGGAACCTCACTTCTCTTTTTGTTCTTTCATCTCACTCTCACTCTCTCTCTCTCTCTCTCTCTCTCTCTCTCTCTCTCTCTCTCTCTCTCTCTCTCTCTCTCGTCTTTTCCTGCTAATGGTTCTTTGCTATTTGGTGCTCTCAGACAGCACTACTTACACAGGAGTCAAAACAGATGTTCTGCTTACAACATTAGACCTCTCCTCCCTCTTCCTTGACTTTTTGTCTCATTTTCTATTTCACTCCCTGTTGACCCCTTACCTTTTTTCTTTTAGAAAAAAGACTGAGTTTCCCTTTCTCACCTAGACTAGAAGTATATCACACCAACTCGAGGGCCCAAACGAAATTCTTATTGGCATGGGAACTCTGACCTGCTTTGTGTCTAACTTGTATTGGTTCACTCCCTTCTTTATGCCTTAGGGTAGCCTGGTGACCCTGCACTCCTGGGGGCTCACTATATTGGTGCCATACTTAGTGTGGACAACCTACTTGTTACTATCTTCATTATGTTTGATTTTTTCTTCAATCTCGTGTGTCATTCTAATATACACTTCAAAAATAACAGTATTTTTCACTTTATAATTATTTCCCTACCATCATCTTTGTTATTTGCTATCCTAAACAATAGAAATGTTGGTTGGTCTATGTGTGACCTTGACAATCTGTTGATTTTTAGGTGTAGAAAAAGAATTTATGAAATTTGCAAATACTTTACCTTGAGAATGATTCTTTTTTTGTTTGGCTAAGATAGAACAGAGGTTTGAGGTGGAAGCAGGACGTTTACCTGTCCTGTTAACTTTTCTGTTATAAGGTTATGATATTCTTCAAATAGGGAGTCTAGGTGGTGCAGTGGATAGAGAACTAGGCCTGGAGTCAGGAAGATTTATCTTCTTCAGTTACAATCTGACACTTATAACTATGTGACTGAGCAAGTTACTTAACTCTTTTTGCCTCGATTCCTCATTTATAAAATGAACTGGAGAAGAAAATGGCAAAATGCTTAAGTATTTTTGCCAAGAAAACCCCAAATGGGGTCGTGAAGAGTTGGATATGACTGAGAATGGACTGAACAAACATACACTCCTCCAAATAACGCTTTTGTATGGTATAAAGGAAAGGAGTCTCCTTATTTTCTTTTCATGTACTTTTGTAACATTTGTCTTGAAAGCAGAATTTCTGAGAGTTAATGTACCTGTCAAATTGACAGCTGGTAGGCTATGTCTGTGTGACGTATCTGCCATTTACTCAAAGAAAAAAACCTTGCAAACTGATCCTTTAATAACACTGAATTTCCAATTGTTGTTCTTAACATAATTGTTTGTGTATACTCTCTGATTCTCTAGCCTCTTATAAAGAGGTTAGAATAGTTGGTTTTAAATATATGGAGGGCAGCAGCCAGAACAGCTTTGAGTTGAGAAGCAATAGATAGTACCTAGGTTGTTATGACTTTGGAATTATAATTCCTGAAATCTGACTATATTTGTAAAAAAAAGTGTATGTAGGACACCATCTCTAGGAGGATTCTTCTTGATTTTGAGAGAGACTATTGAATAAGACTCAACTCCTGTCTAGTATTGAATCATACCTTTCTTTCATGCTGGAGAAGGGAGGAAATCTCACTGGTTTCTGTGCTTTCCATTTTAAAGCTCTATAGCAGGGCTTCTTTAACCTGGATTCCTTAGATCCCTAAAGGGTTTGTCTGTAGATTTCAGGGGGTATGTGAATTTCCCTGGGGGAAGAATTATATCTTTATTTTTATTAACTTCTGACTGAAATTTAGCATTTCTTTCAGTTATGAATTAAAAAACAAAAAGAAAAAAATATTATGAGAAGGCAGCAGTTCACAATCTTTTCCAGAGAATGCCAAAGGTCTATCAGCAGAAAGGGGTACATGATATTAAAAAAGGGTAAGGACTACTTGTTTTATCTTGGGTCTTACAGTTATTCACATTATTTCTCTTAATTGAATTTGTTTCTTCAGACTTCTTACTCAAGATCTTGCTTGGGTATATTACTCAACAGTAAATCCTTTGGGCTTTGAATCTGACATATTCTGTAGGCATATTTTGTAGATTCTAATATAATTAATTTGATTATTTCCTTGGTATATTAAGTATATGAGGCATGCCTTCTGGTCCTATAGTTTTGGTTCTCCAGAAAGATTATGCATCCTTATCCATATACCTGAAGGAATTTTGGGATTGTTTTGATTCAGTAGCACTGATCAGCTAGCCTTTATTAAGTATCTACCACTTAATGTGCTAAGCACTAGTAGTGGTGGATCTTTCATAAGATGATAGATTATATTGAACAGTATTGTTAGTAAAGGAAACAATGGGAGTAGGAATCATTAGAAGACATTGCAGAAGAGACCCAATGTCCATTTCTACCATTGCTTCCCTCTCTTGTTTTCATTCATCCCTCCTCTGTGTTTCTCTTTGTCATCTATAACCTTATCCATTCTCACTTCCTCTTTCTCAGGTTAAAAACTGAAATGTCCTAAAGAGGTGTTAAAAAGGAGAGTGGGGAAGTAGGACTGAAATTACTTTTAAATGTTTTGTCAGTATCTTGTCATATATTTGGTCTTTGTTTTATTGATTTTAGATTGTGAAGGCTTTCTGAATAGGAACTGTCTTTTTAAATTTATGTAGAATGTAACTCACGTGCAAATACTAATTTTGATGAGACTTCCTTTTTGGTTTGCCCTGTTCTTATCTTGAAGCATTTTAAATGACTGAACCAAGTACCTTTCTTGTATCCTTTCCTTGTTGCTTTACTTTCCTGTTCTTTTTGCTGTAAAGGGGCATAGTGGATAGAGTACAGGCCTGGAGTAGAACCGAGTTGAAATCTAGTCTCAGACACTCACTGGCTCTGGTGTCCCTTAGCCAGCCACTTAACCTTCATTTGCTTCAGTTTCTTCGTCTGTAAAATGGAGACAAATAATAGCACCTGCTTCTCAGGGTTGTTGTAAGGATCACATGAGGCACTTACTATGTGCCTAGCACACAGTAAGCAATACATATAGAAATAAGTAGATACAGATAAATAGACGGGCATATAGAGATATGCATACATACATACATATATACATGCATGTACACATATATGTTAGCTGTTATGATTATTATTTCATTGAACTGTGTCTTCTCTAGTTTCGTTTTTACTGTGGATGAATGGCCAGCATTCCTAGAAAAAATTATTGTAGTCTGTATTTTTCCAGATCTTTTTCTTCACCTCATGATATCTTACTTCTTTCCCATTTCCTTTCTGAAACTTCTTGAGAATCCCAATTAGCCCTTTTTCTTTTTTTTTCCCCTGAGGATTACCATTATGCCACTAAACAGAAATCCTGGCAATATCCTTACAATAGATATTACTTAAGCCTTTTTTTGCCAAGCTGGAAATTGAATCATAGAGAGGGCAAGTGACTTAGACAAATTAGCATCATTGCCAGGATTAAGGTTTGATTTTGTTTAGTTCATTTTCTAAAATTACAAACCATCTTAAAAACTCTTACTGGGCAATAACCATATAGGTTTAACTTGTATAATAAAAGCAAGTTTTGATTATAATGATAATGAAATAAATTTCACAGAATTTTAAGATTGAAAGAAGATTTGAGAGTTCATCTTGTCTTCTTTCTTGTTTTTTGTTAGGGCTTAAACAATCCTAGGAAGATGGTTGCTATGATTTTTTATTCAAATGTCAACCAAGGATGAGACTCCCTAGCTTCCATTGGTAATATAGCCCAGTTTATAATCAAGATCTTCTTTCTAAAGTCTATGCAAAATCCCTTAGAATAAAATTTTCATGCATTTCTCTGAATGAAAAGATTAATTGTTTACTGTTTTCCAGAAAATATCTTTTGAAATCTTTTTTCCTCTTGAGGCTAAATTATAATAGCTCTTTTATTCTAACCTTTTAGAACCTATTTTCCAAAACTTGTTATAGGGAGGTATGTTGGGGGAAAGGGAGAGTGGAGAGCAGTGGGAAATTTTTTCCTGACTCCTTTTTTGTGCTTTTTCTCCAAAAACATTGTGTAGTGGAGCTTGATATTCCACATTGTCTCGGGGCCTTCACATTTACACATTCACTAAGAATGGCAGTTTTAATAGTATAATACAATTTGATGTTGCTAAACTAACCAAGATACTTTAAAGAATTAAAAATTAATTTTGTTGGCCCACTAGGGGGAAAAGCACTTTAAAAAAAAAATTGCCCCACACTGCAGCCTAAATATCTTCCTGACAAAGGCATTTGCCGTCATTTTAAAATACAGCTTGGAATAGGTATGGTTATGACTGTTGCACTGGTAAAACCATCAATATCACCCTCCCTGTCCCTCCTCCAAAAAAAACCCGTGATCTAATCACTCAGTCAACAAGTGTTGTGGTTGTTCAGTCACTTCAGTCTTGTCCAGCTCTTTGTGATCCCATTTGGGTTTTCTTGGCAAAGATGCTGCTATTTCCTTCTCCAACTGATTTTACCTTTAAAGAAAGTGAGGCAAATAGGCTTACATGACAGTGTCTGAGACCAGATGACTCCAAACCCAGCGCTTTATCCACTGTGGAACCTAGCTGTCCTAGACAACAAGTATTGTGTGTGACTTCTGTGTACCACATACTTTGCTAGGCACTGAGGAAAAAAAGAATAAAGCAACAGGTATGTGTGTGTGTGTGTGTGTGTATATATGTACATAAATGTGTATGTCACATATATAATAAGTATATGTGTATTGCATGAATATAGAGGGAATAAAAATACATCTGAAGTAGTTAAATACAGTTTAGTTTGGGAGGGAGGATACTAGCAGTTGGGAGCATCCAGAAAGTCTTCCTTGCAGAAGAAAGTGTTTGAGCTCCATCTTTTGTTTTAAAGTGACTTTGTAAGGCAGAGGTCAGGAGGGAGGAAGTGCATTCCAGGCTTCTTGGATAGCTGGTACAAAGACAAGAAGACAGGAGACAGGGCTATTTTTACTGGATTGCAGAATGTGGGACGACTTACGTCCAGCAAGGCTGGAAAGACAGTTTGGAGCGGAGTGTTGTGTAAGACTTTAAAAGCTAAACAGAGTAATTTGTAGTTTATCTTAGAGGTAATGGGAAGCCACTGGAGCTGACTGACTAAGGGAGGCACTGCTATTGCCATTGTTAACTCTTCTGAACTTTGCTAAACAATTTCTGAGCAGTCATAGCAGCAGAGTTGAGGTACTTGATTAGCCTTTTATGTTGCTACATTGGTACTCCTATGAGGACACATTCTTAAAATGTATGTGCTTGGGCATATTCAGCCAGCTGTACTCATCCTGTGTGTGTGATCAAAGCCTTTGTCCTTGTTGTAACCTGACCAGTCATTTACCAGTAAGTGCATAGAGTTCTCTGGTTTGGAATTAAAGAGCTTCAAAACAAAAAACAGAACTAAAAGGGAACCTAAAGAATACAGAAAAACTACAGTATAATTTTGAGATGAGAACTATTACCCTTGAATTAATAGTTGTAGTAATAGTAGTAGTAGTAGTAGTAGTAGTATAGTAGTTAGCATCTATATAGCATTTTAAGGCTTGCAAAGTGCTTTACAAGTATCATCTCATTTGATCCTCACGACAACCCTGGGAGTAGGTGCTATCATTATTCCCATTTACAGATAAGAAAATTGAAGAAACAGAGATTAAGAGACTTGCTTAGAGTCAGACCACTAGTGTCACCAATTTTGGACTCTGATCTTCCTGATCTAGCACACTATCCACTGTACCATTAAGTTGAATTGATCAAAATATCCACTCTGAATAGTAAAGACTGTCCTATCATTTAACTGTTCTCTGACCATAAAGTTTATAGAGAATTTTGTGAAGCAGTGAACTTAAGACAGGTGAATTTGGATTTATTTTTACTTTACAACATTTAGTTCCACAAGTTCCAAATTTTTTCCCCCTCCCCCATCCCCAAGATGGCATGCAGTCTGATATAGACTCTTACATATACATTCACATTAAATACATTTTCACATTAGTCGTGTTGCAAAGAAAAATTATAACCAATAGAATGAGCCATGAGAAGGAAGAAATAAAACAAAAAAGAGAGAGAGCAAATAGTAAGTATGCTTCAATCTATTTGCATTCAGACTCTGTAATCCTTTCTCTGGATGTGGATAGCATTTTCCATCATGAGTCCTTTGGAGTTCTTAGAATCTTGCATTGCTGAGAAGAGCCAGGTCTATCAGAGTTAGTCACCACACAATATGGTTGTAACTGTGTACAATGTTCTTCTGATTCTCCTCCCCTCACTTGACAGCAGTTCATCTAAGTCTTTCCAGGTTTTTCTGAAGTCCGCTTGTTCATCATTTGCACAATAGTTTGCATTACATTCATATACCACACAGATTGTTCAGCCATTCTCAATTGAAGGGCATCCCCTCAATTTCTAGTTCTTAGCCACCACAAAAAAAGCTGCTATAAATATTTTTGTATATGTGAGTTCTTTTCCCATTTGTATGATCTCTTTGGGTTATAGCCTTTGAAGTGGTATTGCTGGGTCAGAGGGTATGCACATTTTTATAGTCCTGTTGGCATTTGAACTTTGATTCTTTGTGAATTATAAAGGCATGTAAATGCTGATGAAGTCTGCCCTTTTAATCTTGTGTTGAGCTTAGAATATTGAGTAAAAATACAAGATTTAACTGTTTGATGTGGAGGTAAGCAGGCCTTTGGGTATAAGGAGAGCTCTTTCCCTTTCAATTGAAATCCATTCATCGTGCTGCAAATCACTTGTTTCAAATAAATATATCAAAAGAAATATCAAAGAATATCACAGAAAACTACCCTGATATCCTAAAACCAGAGGGCAAAATAAATATTGAAAGAATCCACCAATTACTTCCTGAAAGAGATCTAAAAATAGAAACTCGTAGGAATGTTGTAGCCAAATTCCAGAGTTCCCAGGTCAAGGAGAAAATATTGCAAGCAGCTAGAAAGAAGCAATTTGAGTATTGTGGAAATATAATCTGGGTAACGCAAGATCTAGCAGCTTTTACATTAAGGGATTGAAGGGCTTGGAATATGATATTCCAGAAGCCAAAGGAACTAGGACTAAAACCAAGAATCACCTACCCAGAAAAACTGAGTATAATACCTCAGGGGAAGAAAGTGGTTGTTCAGTGAAACAGAGAACTTTCATGCATTCTTGATGAAAAGACCAGAACTGAATAGAAAATTAGACTTTCAAACACAAGAGTTAAGAGAAGCATGAAAAGGTAAACAGCAAAGAGAAATCATAAAGGACTTTCTAAAGCTGAACAGTTTACATTCCTACATGGAAAGGTAATATTTGTAACTCTTGAGACTTTTCTCAATATTTGGGTAGGTGGAGGGATTATATGTACACACACATACGCACACATAGACAGAGAGCACAGGGTGAACTGAATCAGAAGGAATGATATCTAAAGAAAAATAAAATTTAGGGGTGAGAGAGGAATATAGTGGGAGGAGAAAGGGAGAAATGGAATGGGGCAAATTATCTCCCGTAAAAGAGACAAGAAAAAACTTGTTCAATGGAGGAGAAAAGGGGGCAGGTGAGAGGGGAAAATGAAGCTTACTCTCTTCACATTCGGCACAAGGAAGGAATAACATGCTCATTCAGTTTGGTATGAAAATCTGTCTTACACTACGGGAAAGTAGGGGAGAAGGGGAGAAGTGGGATGGGGGGATGATAGAAGGCAGGGCAAATGGGAGGGAGTAAATAGAAGTAAACACTTTTGGGGAGGGACAAGGTCAAGAGAGTAGAATAAGTGGGGGGCAGGATAGGATGGAGGGAAATATAGTTAATCTTACACAACATTGACTGTTATGGAAGTCTTGCAAAACCACATGTTTTATAGCCTATATTGAATTACTTGCCTTCTCAATGGGGATGGATGGGGAGGGAGGAAGGGAGATAAGTTGGAACTCAAAGTTTTAGGAATGAATGTTGAGAATTGTTTCTGTATGTAACTGGGAAATAAGAAATATGGGTAATGGGGTATACAAATCAGTCTTGCCCTACAAGAAAAGAGAGAAGATGAGGATAAGGGAAGGGAGGGGTGTGATAGAAGGGAGGGCAGATTGGTGGAAGGGGTAATCAGAATGCAAGGTGTTATGGGGTGGGGGGAGGGGAGAGATGGGGAGAAAATTTGGAACTCATAATTTTATGGAAATGAATATTAAAAACTAAGAATAAATAAACAGTTAAAAAAAAAGTAGTAGTCAAACAAGTTATCTCTCCAAGCCTTCCCTGCCATGTTCAACATTTTCTCATGTTTATATTAAATGAACCTGGCATATTATATATTAACTTTATAACTGTAGGGTAGAGCTATTTGTTTGTAGATTGATGGTGATAGCATTAGCGCTTAGGTTGGTTGAGGTCCAGTGAAGAGGCTACATCAAAGAAGACATCATGGAGCAGTGGAAAGTCAATGAATAAATATTTATTAAGTACCTACTATGTGCTAGGAATTGTGCACAGATAGGCAAAAGACCTTGTCATCAAGGAGCTCACAATATTGGAGATAACAAGCAAACGTATATACACAAACAAGCTATATATAGTATAAATTGAAAATAATTAACAGAGGACAAGTACTGGAATTGAGAGGGGTTGGGAAAAGCTTTCTGTAGAAGATGGGATTTTAGTTGGGACTTAAAGGAAGCCAGGGAAGTCAGCAAGCCGAGCAAAGGAGGGAGAGTGTTCCAGGATGAGGAACAGACAGAGAAAATGCTCAGAGCAAAGAGCTAGAGTATCTTGTTCATGAAACAACCTGGATGTCAAAGAGTAAGTATAAGAAGACTGGAGAGGTAGGATGAGGCTAGGTTAGGAAGGGCTTTGAATGCCAACACAGAGCATTTGTATTTTATTCTGAAGGCCATAGGAAGCCACTAGAGCAGAGCATGTGGGGGAGGGGGAAGGGGGCCGGAGGGCAGAACTAAGGATGTGACATGGTAGGATCTGTGCTTTAAGAAAATCACTTTGTTTTGTGTGTGTTCATCCTTCATTGTCGAAGAAGACCATGCCATCGGAGAAGTGATGACATTACTTGCACTTGACTTTGTTTTGAGGGAGGGAGGGCTGTGCTGGTCACCAGCCTCACTTCTCCTCCAGAGCCATCTGAATCCAGTGACCTGATATTCCTCAGGATGACTGAAGATGACACTGGATGCACTGACTGGGAGACTTGGGCCCTTTAGGCCAAGGTCTTTGCAGGCACTCACTTAGGGTGAGGCAGTGCCCATTCATTGAATAGGCCTGTTTAAGAAGTAGCTAGGGCATGGCCCCTTTAATGAGGCTGAGAAAAGAAAGCTATCAGGTTGGGTGGGAGACAGCAACAGTTACTATTAACGGTCACTTTCAAGCTAGGACCATCCAGAGGAGTTCTCAGGCAGGGCCCCAGTGGAGTCCCAGTTTCAGAGTGCAGTAGGTTTAAGGTTTTAAGGATGAGTGGAGGGAGTGTGGGAGATACTTAAAGCAGGCAGACCCACCAGCAGACTGGTGTGAGCTGATGAGGACCTGCACTAGTGTGGTGGCAATGTCAGAAGAGAAGAGGGAGCATATTTGAGAGGAGCTGCAAAAGTGAAATCAGTGGTCTTTGGCCACAGTTTGGATATGAGGGAAGGTGGGATAAGAGAGAGGGAAAATCCAGGGTATCTCCTGGGATAGGACCAGGAGAATAGTATTGATTGATGACAGAGAGCGAAGAAAAGAGTAACAAATTTGCAGTATAAGGACATGACTGACTGCCAGGTCTTCCTTTACATCTTAAGGGACTATGGGTATGTCATTTTACCTTTCTGTTTCTGTCTCCCCATCTTTAAAATGAGAGGGTTATGCTAAGTCAGTGGTTGTCAAATTCCCTCCCTGTAGGCCTGAACCAGATTAAAATGTAATTGGGAAATGTTTAACAAAATAATAAAAAATGCAATTAATGTTGATGTTAATTTGTGGTTTTCTAAGTTCATATGTAGCTGGCAAAAATCTATTTCTGAGTTTGACAACACTGGACTAGATGAATTCTAAGGTCCCTTCAAGCTCTAAATTTGTAATCCTTTGATACCTTTCAGTTAGATATTAAGTGGGGAGATCAGGATAGGTTTTAGTAGAGAGAAAAATAGCAAGTTGAGATACAATAGACTTTTCTAATCTATTCCTATTAATAACTATGCCAAACAAGGAGCATATGAATCCTCAGAACGCTGAGCTTTAGGGACTAGGAGTCTGGTCCATTGTGATCATTTTTATGATCTCAGTTTATTTACGCTTGCGTATCCTGTTATCAGTCACATCCAACCATTTCTGCCTTGGTGCCAGTATTTTCCTTTTGAGGGCTTTTATTTGCTGTAGATAGGAGAACCACGAATCCTACATTGTACATCCTATACATTTGCTTAGAAATTATAGTAGCAAAAATATCTTGTTCTTTATCCCTAGGTAGAGTAATTAAATGTGTGTAGGACTGCATCAAGAATTCTTTAATGTATCTTATTGATAACCACCCCAGGTGGCAGTTTTAACCTATAGTTACATAGTTAATATATATTATTCCAAGTTCACCTAATAAAATTGTCAGAAAATGTTGATCACAGGACGGAGTGCCTGAAGAGACACGTGGTATGACTGTGACTTAAGAACATCATTCAGGGAAATGATTCACAGCAGGATGAGTGGATTTCATAAGGAACCTAATGGGCTATTTTTATTATTTGACAACTATTTTAATTTTGTTATAACTTCATAGTGAAATATTTTGAAGTCATTAAGAATAAGCATATAAAACCATTACTTGAGGAAGAGGGATTGTTGAGGCTCCACATCTAAGTGCAAGATAAATTAAAACCATTTAGAAAAATTATACTTGAAATGAGAACATAAAAAGATAGCCAGTTACTAGCAACGGGACTCCTGAGGTTCTCCTCAGCTAATGGAGACAATGGCAAAGGAACAATGTGAAATGACAACTTTAGATACTGTATGCCCCTGTTAAGACAGGGATAGATGTGTAAGAAAGAGAGTCAAGAACCCAGAATGTGACATTGTGATTAGGCTGATCTTCACCTTCTAACTTTGGTAGCCAGACTTGAGTGGAGTTGCTATAGATTGCCCCCTGGTGACCAATGGAACATCACTGCATCCTTTTTCTAAATTGCAAAGGTTGACGTGGTAGTACTAATGTGGTACTGGGCAAGAGAAGATAGTCAAGAAAGAGTCGTCTTTAGTCACTGTCGTCACCATCAACTCTCAGATCTCTCTCTCTCTCTCTCTCTCTCTCTCTCTCTCTCTCTCTCTCTCTCTCTCTCTCTCTCTCTCTCTCCCTCTCTCTCCCCTTCTCCCTCTCCTTCTCCCTCTCTCTGTCTCTGCCTCTGCCTCTCTCTGTCTCTCCCTCTCTCTCCTTTTAAATATCTGAGTTTCTCTTATTCAGACCTTTACTCTTCTTTCTCTTGTCCCCAAATCTTCATCATTTCTTCCTGATAGGCTCTAGTTCTCAACCTCACCTTTCTGCAGAAACATAATTCTTTAAGAATAACAGTGGCATTCTTCAGGATGGCTGTAATGGCCTCTTGGTTTCTTCTTTCTTTAGTTATTATTGTCATAGTTAGCAAACATTTATGCTACCAACTCTTTAACTCTTGTGAACATCTTTTCCTTCTTTAATACTTTTTTCCTGTTTTATTTGATATTCTTTTTTCACTCTATTTTCCTGCTTCCCTTTTAGTTCATTCTTTTTCAGTCTTTTTTCTATCTACTTCTTCCCCTACCCATTCTCTAACTTGCATTTTAAATATTCTCTCTTTATAAATATTATCCTCATTTTATGGATGGGAAAATTGAGGCAGACTGAGGTTAAATTACCTGCCTGGGGTCACACAGCTAGTAAGTGTCTTGGTCTGAATTTTTACTTGGGCCTTCCAGCACTACAATTAGTATTATATCTACTGCTTCACATAGTCACCTCTATTTGTGGACATGCCCCTAGGGCTTAGTCCTGGGACCTTGACTCTGGACTTTTTTCCTGGTGTGCTAACTTCAGGACCACCGTTGGATCATGTGGTTATAATTACAAATCACTCATCTCTTGCCTCAGACCTGACCTTGGCCTCTTTCCATACCTGCTTTTTTGTTGTTGTTTTTTGTTACACATGATTTGTTTCTTCAATTGTCTGTATTTCAGGTAATACTCAGAATTAATTCTAAAACAAAGATAAATTAACTTTTATTCCTCAACTTTTAAAAATTATCAGTGATTCATTCATTCTTCAGAAACTTTAAACTAAAGATTCTTTTTTAACTTCAATTGCTAGTACCATACTTAATCTATCATCAAGTCCCTGCTAATTTTCTGAAGTCCTCTCAGATCTATTTCTTTTCTTACTGATGCAGACCAGCATCTTATCTGTAGTGTGTAATCTTAGAGAATTGCCAAAGGCTCTGAGGAGTTAAATGACTTGTACATTGTCATACGTTGTGTCAGAGGTAAGATTTAAACCTATGTCCTTTTTTGCTCCTGTGCCAGCCCTCTCTCCACTCCTTCATATTGCCTCTTATAGAGATTTGATAAAAATCTTAAAATACTATTTTCATTATGTTGGGCAGCTTAAAGTAGTTTGCTGTTATATCAAATCCAAATTCTTTAGCCTTGCCCTCATGACTCTCCCCTATCATTTCATTTCTTGTTGTTCCACAGCATAAATTTTTCATTCCATCCTACTAAATCTGCTTGCTGTCAATTATATATGAGTTGCTTACCTGTCTTCATGTCACTCTCCGTGTTTACAATGTTCTTTTCTCCCTTTTTTGTCACTATATTCCCTTCCTTTTTCTAAAAGACCATCCATAATTCACTTCTTCTAGGAATTCCATTTAACTCTTAATTTTCTTGCTGTCGCCCCCCCCCAGCTCCCCTTATAGTTTGTAATAGATTAATTGCCACTTATTTATGTATCACTTTTTAAAATTGTTCTTAAGATTTAGTGGACCTATGTTCTGTCAGCTCACCCAGTTTGTAAGCTTTTAGGAAGCAGGAATAATGTCTTACATCTGTTGAATTCTTTCACAATGCTTAGTACAATGTTCTGCACACAGTCAGTGGGTGCTTCATATTACTGAATGTTATAATTACTTTGTTGGGTATAAATGGGGGATTGTTTTTTTATGCCCCTTGAATTCTGCTGGGGAGTTTGAAAAAGAAGCCACTTTACTATTATGGTACTGATGAGATTTGGAGTATCAGGGAGCAGAGATTTGGAACAGACAGGTTGACAAATAGACACAGTTGGATAAATTAGCACTACATATTGTGGCCCTAAGAGTCTAAAGGGTAATATTCAACAGTTGACTTCAACAAACTATAGGAATTGGTTTGTCTTATACAGACCCTGGAAGGTACTTTATGGTTATAAATATTTAATTTGAGGGAAAAGGTAAAGTGTAGTCTTTGTTTACCTATGATTCTCTAGCTTTCTCTTGTTTTACTTTAGATTTTAGTCAGAAACTGAAATATTTGAAACTCAGATGATGTTACATCCAAATGATAGAGAAAAGTACAACTGTACCTGATGTAACAAGTAATAGTTCATCCTAAATTCCTAACATTTGTAATACAGATATTCAAATAGGAAGATTCTTGAGTGACAAAAATACTCCAGTAGCTGACTTCTAGACCCAAGCTTTGCTTGTCCTGAAAAGTTACTTGAAGGTGAGAGAGTTGTAGTCATCATTCTGACAACCTCTCTGTACCCAAAAGTTCCCATTCAAACTCTCTCGCTGCACTTTGGGCTTAAAAACCCAACTCTGACTTATATAGGGCTATAAAGACGAAGAGGCATAACTTACTTTTCATGAGGTGAAGTATTTTGGACTTAGAATCTGCAAAACCACTTACTTGGTGGCCGAGATTGTTTTATTTTTGTATTTGTGTCCCCAGAAATTATCTTGGGAGTAAGCAATATAGATTAAAATTGATTAAGTGAAATGTGTTTAATGAATAAGCAAATGAATAACCTAAAACTAAAGCTTCCATCTTAGGATGCACAGTGATTAGAACAGCCTACACCTTTTCTTCTCAGAGAGGACTTTTTTCCTTTAAGAAACACTTATTTGATAGTGAGCCAGGGATATCACTCATATGTATATTGTCTGAAGAAAGTGTACCAAAGTGACTCCCCATACGGATTTTGCTACCCAAGACTAAAAATCCATTTGACATTCAGTGACCAGAGAAATGGTGACCTGTGATAGCTAACATTTATATAACATTTTAGGATTTGCAAAACACCTTTTAAATATTATCTCATTTATCCTCACAACAATCCTGGGAAGTTGGTGGTACTATTATTAGCCCCATTTTACACTTGAGGAAACTGAGACAGATTAAGTGACTTGCCTAGGGTCATTTAGCTGGTAAGTATCTAAATCTGAATTTGAACTCGGGTCTTCCTGACTCTAGGTCTGGCACTGCCTACTTCACCACCTAGTTGCCAGAGGAACTCTTCATTTTATAGGTAAACGGCCACATTGGTGAAAAGATTTGATGGAGGTGATGCAACTTGTTAGTAGGAAAATTGGGTTTAGAATTCAGATTTCCTGAACCCTTGATCTGAGGAAGCTATAATGGAAGGTTCTGCCTCTGGCACCTACTAGCTGTGTGATCACAGGCAAGTCACTGAACCTCTAAGCCCTGGTTTCCTCCTTTATAAAAATGGCAATAATATCTAGTTCAGAAGGTTATTGGGAAGGTTCACTGAAATAATGACTGTGACTTAAATAACACCTCAAAGTTTTCAAAATGCTTTATATGCATTAAATTGATGCTTATGACCCTTAATATCATTGAGGTATGTGCTTTGAGTCATTTTTTTATATTGAATTTGCACTGTTTTCTGTTTACTCTTTTCTTTCTGTTATTCCTCCCCTTATAACTAGGAGCAAGATAGCTGAGTTGGAGGTCCAATATGTGACCATGAAACAAAGAGAAACCATTGAATCTTACTGGTATCATCTGTAAAATGAAGGCCTATTCAAATGACCTCCAAGAATCCTTCTACTTTTAATCTATGATCCAGTGTTCTGAGTTTATAAGTAGAATCATATGTACAAATAGCCCTATGTGAGTTCATAGGAACAGAGAACAAATGTAACATATGGATTCCTGTTGTATGGGTTTCAGTGTCTAATGATAATTTTTTTGAAGTAGATTCATTTCCATGGTGTTATAACACAGTGCTTAAATTAATAGGTCAGAAATATTGCAGCTTAAATAATGCTTCCAAACACATAGGACAGGTGAATGGAGATAGTGACCAGAGTGTAAAGCTTATCACATGATCTTTTTACTGCTCTTCAGACCCATTCAGTGAACCATCTGGAAAAGGTCAGCTAAATCAGACTGAACTTTCACAATACTGATTGGTGGCCTTTAGAGCTTGTTTAGACTCTTACTTTAGTTCCATTTTAGATGTTTTGTATCCCAATGGACAGAGTCAGTGTTATATGGTAGGTAGAGGGCCAGTATTTGAGTCAGAAAACACTTGGGTCTGTTTACTGCCTTTTGACATATACTACTTGTATGATAATGGATAGGCCCAGGGATGTAATGGTAAATGTTTTAACAACTGACTCCCTTTGTGAACAAAATTTTCCATCACTTTCTTAAATCTAGACAATCAACAAAATAGGCCATGATTTGTAGATTTGCTGATTTCTTATGTATAAGTGTTGACACTGCAAATTTAACAATCCTCACAAATTCAGCCAGTGACTGACTCCAGCATGTGGTTGTTTAGTTGTATCTGACTCTTCATGACATCTTTTGGGGTTTTCTTGCCAAAGACACTGGAGTAGATTGCCATTTCCTTCTCCAGCTCATTTTACAGATGCAAAAACTGAAGCAAGCAGGGTTTGCCCAGCATCACATAACTAGTATGTATCTGAAGCTGAATTTGAACTCAGATCTTCCTGACTCCAGGCCACTCAATCCACTGTGCCACCTAGGTGCCCAGTAACCTTGGACAAATCAGACAACCTTTCAGTACCCTGAATCAGTTCTCTGAGACTAAAAGTTAAACAAGTTGCTGATTTTCATTGACTGATTTACACTGATAAAAGCACACATTAATAACGTTTGCCATTTTTTTCTGACACTTAACAATTAACTAAAGGTAAGAACCTCTATGGACTGCATCTAACTCCAGGTTAGTCAGATTCTAACAAGGACTGCATGGGGATCCTATAGCTCTTCAACACAACACAGTAATTGTAGAAACGCATTTTATAGCTTATCTGCGTATTGGCTTCCCATTTCCCCCTCAAAATCTCTGATCTGCACAGATGAGATTTGCCTAAATATTTATTCTGTAAGACTGTGGTTTTATATAATAGTTTTTAAAACTAAGCCACACTACTGACAGTCTGGTGTTCATGTTGAAGTGTGGCAAAGTTCTGTCTCATCACAGTATCATTACATAAAAAAGCCCATTAGAACAAAACCATTTCCATTACAAAAGGAAATGGCCCATAGTAATAGTATATTGTTGATCTTTAACTTGAAATTAGCAATTAATAATTCAGTAGAACAATATTTTTTCTGAGCTAACTAGACAGAAATCTAAATTTATTTACCTCATTCCTTCATATCCTCCTTATGCCTTGCCATCCTTTTAATCTTATTTGTTAAATAGCTTTAGGAGAAACATCACTTTTCTAAATGTTGTGTGATTGATACTCTTACACTGCGTTAAGTTGAAGACAGCTAGGAATCTTCTCATCTGTAAGGATCAAAGAACACACAGGCCAGCTATCATAGAATTTTAAAGATGGTTTCCTCTTCATCCTTAGAAGTCATCTAGTCTCTACCTTTCTTATTTGACAGATGGGACAGCTGAGAATCTATCTTACCCAAGTGGTAGAAAACCTGGAAACCCAGTTTAGTTTATGTTTAGTCCTGTGCCTTTTATCATGTACCACACTTCTTCTTTTAGTAGTGCAGGATATGTAAATACTTCAGTTATAAAGTTGTTGACTACTTAGGGTTGATTTTTAAAAATAAATGTAGTTTCAGTCCTTACAGTTTGGATACCCTTTTAAAATTGATTGATTCTAACACTAAAATTGAGAAATTTGCACATTTTGTACCCTTTCAGCTCCTCCACTGAATTTTTATGTAAGTATGAATTATTTCTGAAATGACTAAAGTGATTTAGTAGGAAAAGAATCCAGAAGCTCAGATAAAATTTTAGATTGGGTTGCTTGCTGATTTGTGGTCTCTTGCCTCTGTGTAGTCACATACTTGGAGTACCTTCTCATCTCTACCTGTTGAAATACATCTGTCCCTTCAGAATTCAAGTCAGGAACCACTTCACCACAAAGCCTCCCTGAATCCAGCAGGGTAAATATATTTAAAACAAGGACCATCCTGTTACTTTGTATTCGTGGAACTGAGCACATGTTTTTTCAATTTTTTTCAATTTCAATTACATGTAAGATTTTTCAGTTTCAATTACAAGTAAGATTTTTTTTTAACATTGGTTTTGTCAAATTTTGAATTCCAAATTCTCTTCCTCTCTCCTCCTCATTCCTTAAAAGGGCAAGAAATTTGATATAAATTATACATGTGCAATCATGCAAAATATATTTCCAATTAGTCATGTTGAGGTAAAAAAAACTGTGCTTCAATCTGCATTCAGACACCCATCAGTTCTTTCTCTGGAGATGGATAACATTTTTCATCATAAGTCCTTGGAATTGTCTTGAATCTTTGTTATTGCTAAGAATATCTAAGTCATTCAGAGTTGATCATTGTACAGTATTGCCGTTACTGTGTACAGTGTTCTCCTGGTTCTGCTCATTTAACTCTGCATCAATTCATCTAAGTTTTTTTTCTGAAATTATCCTGTTCATTTCTTATAGCATGATAGTATTTTTTACAACCATATACCACAAATTGTATAAATTCCCTAATTGATGGAGATCCCTTCAATTTCCAAGTTTTGCTGCTGCAAAAAGAGCTGCTATAAATAGGTCCTTCTCCCTGTCCTCCACCCCTTTTATTACTTTGGGCTACAGACCTAGTAGTGAGATTGCTGGGTTAAAAAGTATGCACATTTTTATAGCCCTTTGGGCATAGTTCCAAATTGCTCTCCAGAATGGTTGAACCAGTTCAAACACCAGTAGTGCATTATTAGTATCCCAGTTTTCTCTTGTCCCCTCCAATATTTGTTATTTGCCTTTTTTTTGCATATTAGCCAATCCTGATAGGTGTGATGTGATAGCTCAGTTTTAATTTCCATTTCTCTAATCAAGTGATTTAGAGCATTTTTTCATGACTATATTTAGCTTTGATTTCTTCTTCTAAAAATAGCCTCTTCTTATCCTTTGACCATTTTTTGATTGTGGAATGGCTTCTATTCTTAAAAATTTGACTCAGTTCTCTATAGATTTGAGAAATGAGACCTTTATCCAAGATACTTGCTATAAAAAATTTTTCCCAGCTTTCTGCTTTTCTTCTAATCTTGGTTGCATTGGTTTTGCTTATTCAAAATATTTTAAATTTAATATAATCAAAATTATCCATTTTATGTCTCATAATGCTGTTCCTTGTTTGGTCATCAACTTTTTCTCATCCATTGATCTGAGAGGTAGCAAACTATTCCTTGCTCTCCTTATTTATGGTGTCACTCTTTGTGTCTAAATCATGTACGTATTTTGACCTTTTCTTGGTATACAGTATAAGATTTTGGTCTCTATACCTAGTTTCTGCCAAACTGCTTTTCAATTTTCCCAGTAATTTTTCTCAAAATAGTGAGTTTTCTTGTTCCAAAAACTTGGGTTTTTGGGTTAATCAAACTAGATTACTGTAGTCATTTACTATTTTGTACCTAATCTGTTCCACTCTATTTCATAGCCAGTACCAGATTGTTTTGATGATTCCCACCACTTTATAACAGTTTCAGATCTGGTATTGCTAGGTAGCTTTTTTCTTTCATTAATTCCCTTGATATTCTTCATCTTTTATATTCTTCATCTTTTGTTCTTCCAGATGAATTTTGTTGTTATTTTTTCTAGCTCTGTAAATTAATTTTTTGGTAGTTTGGTATGGCATTGAATAAGTAAATGATTTAGGTAGTAATATTGCTTTTTTGATTATATTACTTTGGTCTTCCCAAGAGCAATTAATACTTTTCCAATAGTTTAGATCTGATTTTCTTGTTTGAAAAGTATTTTATAATTGTGTTCATAGAATTCCTGAGTTTGTCTTGGCAGATAGCTTCCAAAGTTTTTGACATTGTGTGCAGTTATTTTTAAACGGAATCTCTCTTTTTTCCTTCCTGTTGGATTTTGTTGGTGATATATAGAAATGCTAATGGTTTATGTTGGGTGTATTTCATATCCTGCAACTATGCTGAAGTTAATTATTACAACTAGGTTTTTAGTTGATTCTCTAGGATTCTCTAAGTATGCCATTATCTTTTCTGCAGAGTGATAGTTTTGTTTCCTCTCGCCTATTGTAATTCCTTCAATTTCTTTTTCTTGTCTAATTGCCATAGCTAGCATTTGTAGTATAATATTCAATAGTAGTGTTGATAAGGACATCCTTATTCACTCTTTATCGTATTAGGAAGGTTTCTACCTTATGCCTGTTACAAATAATGCTTGCTGATGGTTTTAGATAGATACTACTTATCATTTTAAGGAAACCTCCACTGATTCCTATGCTTTCTCACATTTTTAATAGGAATTAATGTTGTATTTTTATCAAAAGCTTTTTCTGAATCCATTGTAATAATTATGATTTTTGTTAGTTTTGTTATTGGCTTATGGTCTATTATGATGATAGTTTTCCTAAATATCGAAGCAGCCCTCATTCCTGGCATAAATCCCACCTGATTATACTTTGTGATACATTGCTGTAATCTCCTAAAATTTTTGCATCAATATTCATTAGGGAAATTGGTCTATAGTTTGTTTTTGTTCTTCCTAGCTTAGGTATCAGTACCATACTTATGTCATAAAAAAGAGTTTGGTGTAGGACTCCTTCACCTATTTTTCCAAATAGTTTATGTAGTATTGGAATGTTATTTAAATGTCTTATAGAATTCACTTATGAATCCATCTGGTCCTGGGGATTTTTTCTTAGGGAGTTCATTGATGGTTCAATTTTTTTTTTTCTAAAGTGTGTTTATTTAAATATTCTGTTTCTTCTGTTAATCTGAACAATTTATATTTTTGTAAATATTCATCCATTTATTGCCTCACGTTCTGGAAAGGATGCATCTAATATTTCTGCTTCTCTGCATTTGGTTGTGAGGTTTTTGTGCCCTAATACATAGTAAATGTTTCCAAAGGTGCCATATACAACTGAGAAAAAGGTGTATTACTTTCTATTCCCATTCATTTTCTCCAGAGGTCTATCATATATGACTTTTCTAAAATTCAGTTCATCTCCTTATTTCTTGTTTATTTTATGGTTAGATTTATCTAGTTCTGAAAGGAGAAAGTTGAAGTCCCCAGTAGTATAGTTTTACTCTCTATTTCCTCCTCTAACTCATTTAACTTTTCCTTTAAGAATTTGGATACTGTGCCAGTTGATCCATATATGTTCAGTATTGATATTCATTATCTATGATAACTTTTTAGCAAAATATGGTTTCTTTGCTCATCTCTTTTAATTAAGTCTACTTTTGCTTTTGCTTTGTCTGGGAACATGATTGCTGCTTTTTTTTTTTTAACCCTAGTTGAAGCACAATTGATTCTGCTCTGCCCCCTTATTTTAACTCTGTATGTACCTTTCTGTTTCAAGTGTGTTTCTTGTTAACAAGGTGTTGTTGGATTCTGGTTTTTAATCCATTCTACTATCCACTTCTTTTTATGGGTGAGTTTATCCCATTCACAATCACAGTTATAATTACTGTGTATTTTCCTCCATCCTCTTTTTTCCCTTGTTTATCCTGTTTATTTTTACTCTGCCCCTCATCAAAAATCTGTTTTGCTTCTGACCTCTGCCTTCTTTAATCTGCCTTCCCTTCTATCATTCCCTGCCCCTTCCCCTTTTATTCCTTTCCCCTCCTACTTCTTTATAAAGTGAGATAGACTTCTATACCCAGCTGTGTTTGTATGTCATTCCTGCTTGGAGCCAGTTCTGGTGACAGTAAGGTTCAAGTATTACCTGCCCCCACCAACACACACCTCCACCCCAGCACAGCATCTTGAATATAGATGTTTAATAGGTACTTTTAAATTGAATTGAAAAATAGATAATAATAATAATTAATCTTGCTGATTTTTACCTATCATTGCTAATCAACTAGCAAGCTGACACCACAGCTTTATATTGTATGGACCACAGAAGACACTGACAGGTGACTTGGAAATTTCCCAAAGTATATACCACATTGAATTAATTTAGATCACTATTACTTTTTTTTCCTCCTTTTGAAGGTGCCCTTACGGAATGTTATGATGAACTGGGAAACAGATATCAGCTTCCAGTCTATTGCTTGGCCCCACCAATCAACATGATAGAAGAAAAGAGTGACATAGAGACTCTGGATATTCCTGATCCACCACCGAATTCTGGATATGAATGTCAACTCCGTTTACGCCTTTCCACGGGCAAAGATCTCAAACTTTTGGCTCGTAGTACAGACACAGTGTACCACATGAAGAGGAGGTTGAATGCAGTGGAGGGGGTAGAACCAAGTAGTCAGCGCTGGTTCTTTTCAGGCAGGCCACTCACTGACAAAATGAAACTGGAAGAATTGAAGATCCCAAAGGACTATGTAGTACAAGTTATTGTGAGCCAGCCTTTGCAAAATCCAACACCAGTTGAGAACTGAACTGGTCTTGTTGGCTGGCTTTCTCTTCTTTTGGTTTTTCCTCCTTTTTGGCGTGAAATTTATTTTCACTGCCCTTATTTACCCATGAGTTCTGAGGAATGACCATGGAAAAATTCCATCTGTGATGGAGATCTACACAAAAAATAAAACAAAAAGAGCCAGCCTTTGAGACTCATGTGATTGCCATTTCTAATGCAAGAGTCAACAGACAAAATAGATAACCATTTATTAAAAAAACAAAACAGAAACCCAACATAAATGGCTATGTTTAAATGATTTGAACAATGAATAAAACAGCCATCTGTGAAGAACAGCACCTTTTGAATTCAGAATAAGTTTTTTTAAAGCAAACCAGATTAGGCTATTTCAAAAAATTTCTACTGCATAATTTGCCCCCACATGTAGGCAATGGAAGTGCAGTATTTGTGATGTTTCTTTTCTTTTTTTAACTATTGTTATTCAAAACTTATCCATCAAGGGGGAAAAAATGGGAAAAATATCCCTAGCATTGTGTTTCAGCATTGCTTTCCCTTTTTTCATGTGTTGAGATTTTTTATGTTCATACCAACCAATTTTGGTACCTTTTATCAAGCTGGTTATAGGCAGCCTTATGCTGTTACTGACTTCTGGAGCACTAGGCAATAACTTAGTAAATACAGTAAAATCTCTTATATTATATTGTATTTGATTCACAGTTCTTTTGTCTTCCTGCCTCAATGGTATCTGGAAATGTCTGCTGAATGGTTGACCTCTGTTTCTGCCTCAGGAGGCCACTCCTCTAATACCTTTGCTATTCCTAGCTGGGGGAGAAAAAAAACCCTAGTAGTCATGGTAGCTTGTGCTTCAAATGCACGACTGCTTTGAAGTAAGTTGTGTGTTTTCCCCTTCAGAACAATGTGAGGGGCATCTTTGTAGGGAAAGAGAATCAGCATAGGGCTATACCAGCCATTCTCCTGACCCAGATTCCATTTCAGGGCTGCATGGGCTGCATGGGAACAGTGAAACCAAATGTCTTCACAGAAGGATGGAATGATTTTCCCTTTTCCCTATGCTTTGCATGAAGAATGTATGAACTGCCCATTTCACCTGTGCCTAGGAGGAGAATTGTGCCTATTTTCATTCTAGTCATCCAATAATAGCCCACATTTCTGTAGAGCTTAACAATTTACAAAGCGCTTTCCTTATTTTGACCACTCAGTATGAAAGATTTCCTGACATTTAAACACCAGCACTAAAAGTAGTTCAGTGATGCATTGCTTCATCACTAGACATTGCATGATTTTCTTGAATGCTTCCTAATTTACCATTCATTATTTCTAGTAATACTGGATGGTAATTTTCCTCCATCATACTTTCTTGGATAAGTATATATAGGAAAATGAGAATGAGGGACCAAAAAAGTCTTTTGGTTCATTTGGTTTGTGAAGTGTATCTTGGCCTCAGTTCAAGTTGCCAGAGAGTGAGATTGTGGTCTTACTGATTCTGTAAATGGGAAGGGAGCTAATACATATTGTTAGCCAATATCCCATATAATTTCAAATCTTCATCCCTCAAAAAGAAAAATAAAGAGATCCTTTTACTGGAGACAAAAGAAGGTCAAAACTTTAAGTAATTCAAGTAGTAAGCTTTATTAACTTAGCAACAAAATGTAAATTAATTTTAAATGACCTGAAAATAGTGTTCAAAATGATAGGATGACTGGACAGGAGATATCTGTAACTTATTTGTAACATGTTTCTTTAAAAAGATGAGCTAATTTCAGATCTCTCTTTTATTTAATTGCCTTAAGATTGTGGCTGCGGCTCTTTCAGGTCTGCTCAAAGCCTGGAATTGGAGAGAAGTTTGAAGCATTAATTTCAAGAGGAGTTGTTAGGCACTGGGGAATGGAGCGCAGCATTGTGTTACGTTGATTAACACTCCTACAATCGAAGAATTGCATCTTGTTTGTTCATTTGCATGCCACTGGGAACTTCACTGTCCCTTAGTCTTGGTGGTTGGAAGAAAGAAGTTCAGATGTATTGCACTTCAGTACATTTTTTTAAGCTATTCATGGCAGTAGGTAAAAGTTCATTTTTCTCTTGAGGATTACAAGTTCTTTTGTGGATTTTGTTTTGTTTTTAAGGAACTTACATGTTGAATCAGTTTTTTGGGTATGATTAAAACAACTAACCTGGCTGAGGCAATTATGGTGCTCTTTAATTGTAAGTAGACTATTCTAAGATTGGATCAAGACTTGATATGTATAACTTGAGCATGTAGGGTTTTTGTACTTTTAAAAATGTCCTCCTGTTTGTCTTGGTAGATAGCTAAAAACTCTTAGTAAGTTTTATGTTGTTAAGGTTTTTTTTATTATTATTTAAGAGTGATCTGCCTCATTCTAATGAAAAGTGTGAAGTTTTTTTTTTTAAATCTTAGCTCAATAACTAATATGTTTTTTATCAGAATTAGGTTCAGAACAAATCAGACATGGTCATTTGTAGTTTTGTATCATCTACTGTGTTTGAGTCTGTAACTTGGCTGTCTTGGTCTCACTTTTCAAATACAAAGTCATTTTTATTTTGAACATCATACTTTAAATGAAATTTATTTTTGAAATTTTATCCGACAGCAAGGCACAGTGGTTAAAGATTTGGCTTTGGAGTCAGCCAGACCTGGGTTTGAGTCTCTGACACATGCAACAAACCCTGCCGTAGGAAACTATAAGATTGGCAAAAGCCAGTGTGCATTGGTAGAGTTTCCTCACTAGAAGTTCCTGAACCAATGAAATCACAGTGTTAGCCCCCCAAAATCCCTTGTGTTGGACCAGATAATAAATTAAAATTTAAAATCCTTTAGGAATTTTGCAAAATTTCAAGCAAAACCTTCAGAAGTGGTCTATTTTTGGTAATAGCAAAATTAGCAGTTTTTCAGCCTTTCCCACCAACTGTAGGTACTATTTATGTAATATTTTCCCTAACAGATATAAGAAAGACAACCTGTCTCCCTTACACTAGAAGTTCTCTGGTTTTACATCACTTTCGCATTTCCCCATGTAGATCAGAACTGTGTAGATCACTCAACAATAGTAGTTGAGGGCAGGATAACATAATAGAACACTAGATTTGGAGTTAGAAGCATTGGACTTGAAAATCTGTTTCTGCCTTTTATTACTTCTTTGGCCTGGAGCAAATCATTAACTTTCTGGGCCTTAGTTTTCTCATTTCTAAATTGAGAAAACAGTTGAGATGATCTCTCAAGTCTTTACCAGTTTCCAAATTTGTGATCCTGTGATACAAGGAATCTTAAACAAGTGGATACCTCTTTCTAGCTTGTAAGGTTTTGCTGAAAAGGGGATTATACATAAATAAGGTATTTTAGGACCTTAAACATTTCTACTCATATTCCTTAAATACTTCCTTGACTTAGTAATGCCCATTTCTATCATAACTTCTGAATCCCTTGAGCCTCTGATTTTCTGAGCTTTGCAGAGGCTGCAATGAGAAGTAGTTTTGCTTCTATTCCTAGGGTAGAGGTTGTAGAGGCAGATTGCAACTCCATATGAAGAAATAACAGCTAAGACTATCTGAAAGTGGAATGAGTTTCCTTGGGAAGTAGTGAGAGACTAGATGACCTCTTATTGGAAATGTGTGTCGGTCACGACCCACAGTTTAAGAAGCACTGAAGGGTTGCGAGTGGAAAAAGTTTAAGTCCTGAACTGGATGATGTTTGGGGTTCCTTCTGGATCTTGAAAGTCTCTTAAGTTTTAGGTACATAACAAAAGTTTTAACATACTCAGCTGTGACTCTAGTCTCCAGGTGGTAATAGTTCATCAACATATATTAATATTTCAAGCACCTGTTATTTCATGGGTGTGGGAGTTCTCTTGAAACCAACTTATTACAACCTGTCTATAGTTTAGTTTTCTGAGATTGGAAGGTTAAACAACTTTCCAGTATTCAAGCATAAACCCCACCTGTCTTCTAATCCTCCCCTTTATCTACTACACCACTAGATGCATATATCTTTAAATAGTGTGTGAGCATTAAGGGGACAGTGAAGCAGAAGTTTTTTTAATCTGGTATGTATGCTTCCCAAACCCATTCCCCCTATAATCAGCAACAGAAGCAGACTTTGAATTAAATTTTTGGTAATTATTTGAAGAATACAGGAAATTGAGTGTAAAGTTGCATCTTTTTTACTGAGTCCCTAGCTGAGTAACTGTCCTCTACAATCTTATCTTCATCCACTCCAGGAAATAATAAATCTCTGCTTTCTTGGGCTTAGACGTTTCAAACTGTGTTGTCTTTGTGCACAGGAACAACAGATTTTAGCCATAATTATGACCATATATTCTAGATCGCTGTAATTATAGTTAACATTTAATTTAATACTTTAAGGGTAGAAGATCACTTTACACACATTATCTCATTTGATCCTTACAACCACCCTGTGAGGTAGGTGCTGTTATTATCATCATTTTATATATGAATAAAGTGAGGCTAAGAGGCTAAGTGATTTGCTCAGGATCACATGATTATGAGTATTCGGGGCAGGATTGAAATTCTGTTATTCCTGACTAAGTCCAGTGTCCTGTAGTTCCATTGTGCTACCTACCTGTGAAATATAACCTGAGTAGCCATATGAAGCTAGTTTGGTGGTAGACTGTGTGCCTGTCAGAGGGTGAGGATGAGGTTAGCTAAATTAGGAGAGGGTCATTGCCAGATTGACCACAGAGCTATACATTTTTGGCTATAGTAAATTTCAAAGATCATCTACTAAGTCTGTGTGGTCATAGGATGGAGGTTGTAATTTGTAGAGGAAATACTCATACAAATAATATTGAAGAGCCTTTGAACTTCCTAGTTATCATCCTAGCATCACCATCTTACAAAAATACTTAAAGTTCCTTTTTGTGCATTTTGCTGGGCTAGGTGCTAAACTGACCTTAAATATATCTGAAGGATTAGCCAACTATCCTTCTGAAATGTGGAGAGTAAAACTGAAGAATATCCTTAGAAATCTTTTAAATTCTTAAAGTTCTCATAATGCAACTAAGAAAAAACTTCAAGAAAAGCTAAGTGGTAGATTAAGTTGGATGACTTTTCACTAAAGGAATTTCAGACCCCAGTCCACATTGCTGGTATAGGCTAATTTGACTTTTTAAGGATGAGTTTCAGTTTACATCTGTTGCAAACGCAGTGCTTAGAAAATTAGACTTAACCACTTGACTAAGGAGTATTGGCAGGCTTAACAGAGGAACCTCTTATAGTTAGCAGTATGTTCTCAAAGCCTTTCCTAGTCATCAACACTAATTCCATATAGGAAGGAAATTGCCTGCTTATTTCAGAAAAAAATGGAAACTTCTGTAGGTTATCAATTTTTGCCAAAATAAAAAGCAGGAATCATTTGCTCACCTTTCCTTCTTCTGACATTCTGAAAAGATGCTGTCTTCAGTGTGATAAGTAACATTCACTTTGTGATAGGTACTGTATCTTGTTAAACCTCATCAAGTCACTGCCTTTGTGAGCTCTGGGAAACACTGATTATGAGCTCCATCTACCCAGCCCACTGTAGAGAAAAGCATGCTTGAGATTTTCTTATGCTAGCCTCATCTTTCACAATTATTCTTAGGTGGTAGGGAAAATCTGCAGATGTGGCAGCCATAGAATGAAGATCGAAATACCCTGGTGAAGGTGGGCTTATTTTATGGCTTTTGTGAAGGATCTCTTGAGATGGCAGACTCTCTTACTTGGATAGCTGTCCTTCTTCAGTGATGACATTGTTTACTTGTGCATCCCAAGTAACATTTGGTTATAGCACTATTATCAGACATGTGGCAATCATTTCTTTCCCATGTTAGGGCATTGGTAGGAATGTTGAATTTTGTGTCAGAGGACCTGAGTTTAAATCCCTGAATAAATCACTTTACTTCCCTGGGACTCATTTTTCTCATCTGTAATGTATAAAGAGGTGAGACTAGATGACTTCGATGGTCCAGTTCTAACCCAGCTCTTGGTTTTTGGGTCTTTTTTTGCTGGAACTAATTTATTGTTCCACCTTGGGATGGTTTCTAGGGTAAGAAGAATGGAAAGTTTGAGTTGCCAAGAACATATCAGTCTCCTAAGTAAGTAGAATACATGTCCTTTAAGGGTAGTGTTACAGAGATTGTTTTACACTGTTATTGAATATAATGTCTAGGATTATAAATTCCTTCCTAGAATGGATTAATCTGTGGTGGGCAGTAGTATGTGTTGTATACTGTGTGATAATAAGATAACCAAATTTAATTTTTGGTATGTGAGGTTGAATTATGCAAAGGATAGTAAGGAAACAGCAAGGTAGGACATGTCTGAAAGACTTTCAAAGGTCCCCCTCACCTCTTTTGCTCCCAAACACAAACAGTACTATGGGAGGCAATAGTAATAAAAGAGCAGTATAAAAGGACAGTCACCTTTTATTGTTCCATTATGACTAAGAACTTTTGACATAAAGAACCATATCCTTAGGCTTTTAATCCTCTCTGCTGCAAAGGCTGATTTTCTTATATGGAAACCCTCTGAAATATTCTGATAGAAAATTCTTGTTTTATACATGTATGACATGAAAAAAAGGTTGGAAATCACCACTTCTACAAATATGAGAAGTAGAGAAACGTGATATTAATTGAACCAGATAGACTTGATGCTGATCACTTATAAATCTGGCAGGGACTGCAGATACTGGTCCCCAAATCCCCAGAAATAAGTCTAATTTGGGTTTGAATAGGAGCAAAAGTCAGTCTTGGATCTAAATGTCCAGGGTCTTTGTTACTTGGGAACTGGCTCCTATATTAGCATGCCATACTGGAAAGAGCACAGGAGCCTAGATTCCAGATCCTGTCAGCTAGCTGTGTGGCCCTGTTAAATCTCCTAATTTCCCTGGGCTTCTGTTTCCTCATTTTCAAAAAGAAGGGGTTGGCCTAAGTGGCTCTTGAGGTCTCATCCAACCATATAATCTTGTCTTCTAATTTGGACCTCAGTGCTATTCACCTTGGCAGCATGACTTCTTCAATTGAATACGTGACCAGATGATGAATCTCTTTTCAAAAATCTGTCGCAAATCTTCCCTTATATCCATATGATTTAAATGTGCAGGATTTATCTCCAGTGTTAGAAGCCATAGGATGCTGTGGGTTACAAGTTTTATCATTTTTGTGAGGCTCACAGAATCCCTTGAATACTGAATATCACTGGCCTGACCTATTTAGCTTAAAGGTTTAAAAAATATAATAAAAAATTATGCCTCTTTGGGACATTTTGCCCTTTTACTGCTATGGGAAGGGAAATGGTCTATAATTTTTCTCTGGTGTCTTGATTGTTGAAAGCATTACTTTGATTCACCTTCTGGTAAAGCATTGTGGTCTTCATATAATCACTTGGCCTCCCTTCAGCCTTTACACATATTCTCTGAAGCATTTCTCTAGACTCTCTTCCAAGTAGTAATTGCTTTAACCAAAAGGATTAGTGAATTCTGAGCTCTGGTAAATCATCCCAACCCCAAAAGTTCTTTCTATACCACTATATAAAAAGGAGTAGAAAAATTTGTAGGCAAATCAAAATTCTGGCTGCCCTGTTTTCTCTTTAATGTACCTGCAAGCTGTCATGTTGAAATGGGAGAAGCTCTAACTTTGGAGTTAGTAACTCTGGGTTGCCACTTGCCCTATGTTTACCCTGGGTTAGTCAACTAATCTTTCTGGACTTTATTTTTTTCCTCACTGTAAGGTGAGGTGGCTGAACAAGATGATCACCAAAACCTCTTTCAACTCCAAATTCTGCCATTCTCCACCCAATCCTGCTTGTTCTGGGGGGATAACTTGCATTCTTTGGGCCTGAAAAGATCTTTGTCCTAGGAAACATAAACAATATTTAAAAGGAATACAAAGCACCTCATGCTGTTTATACACACAAAGCCCTGGGATCTAGCTCCTGATGAGACTCAGTTTGGTTTTATAATCCCACTGTGGCTGTTCTCAGAATGACCTCATGCCCTAGCTCCTGACATGTTACTTGCCTGTAACAGCTGAAGGCAGCAGTCCTTAACATCTTTGGGAAAACCCCAATTTCTTACCAGTAAGATTATTTACTTGAATATGCATTATCCCTGGCAGCTGTTACAGGTTTCTTCTCATATTCTTACTGTGTACCACACCCCACTTGTAGACCCAGATATCTTGTAGAATTGGATTTGGAACAGGGTAAGAAGGGAGGGAGGCCAAACTAACTGGGAAGGCCAAGTGATGGAGCTCCTCTGTTAGTGCTGAGGCTCATACCTTCCCCTGCTTGGCATCATGGAAGGTGAGTGAGATTTGGGAGTTAGAAGATCTGGATTAAAAAACAACCCAGAGTAGAAAGGGACCTGAGAAACCACTTAATTCAATGCATGTTTGAACAGCTATGCTTTGCAGTTTCTCACTTCTGAAGCAGCATCCACTTTTGGATCTCACTGGATTAGGAAATTTACCTTACTTTTCTTCAGCTTGTACCCATTGATCTACCAAGCAGAATATTTTTCCACATAATAGCCCTTCAGATACTTGAAAGCTGTTGTCCTATTGTTCCCCTGTAGACTTCTCTTCTTCAGGCTAAATATTCCTAATTCCTTTAGTTGTCATAAAGCACAATCTCCAGTCCTCTCAATATTCTGGTCTCACCTTCCTCTGAACGTGTTCCTGATCAGACTTTAACTAGTAGGAAGGAAATTAGGATTTTACCGCAGAGCATCAAAGTATAGAAAGTGCAAATGATATAACGATAATAGATTATAACAATGATTTTAGAAGGTTGTACAATTTTAAAATGTGTTACATTTGTATATTTTGTAACATTCTAATAGTGCTTTTTTTGAGTAGCATAGATACTTTTGAGTATAAAGATTTAACTTAAGAAACCAGATGGTGATGTTTCCCCTCCACACCAGGTAGGGGAGCGCTTTCGTGGATTAGTCCCACTTTGCTCCTTTCTGATTTGGTGTTTTGTTTTTTTTTTTACCTGCAATGGCCTTGTGGTGTTCTGAGCTCTCCCCACCTGTCTCCGTTGTAGACTCTTCACCTATCGCTGATTTGGGCACCAAATTTGGCTTGACATAGGCATCAGAATTACTGCTTATGACCGTGTTCCACCTTGGGAATATCCTTAAAATGTATCCAGCAATGAATACAGTACTCCAACTATGGTCTTACCAAGGAAAGATAAATACAGTGGTATTCTAGTTCTGCTACATTCACTGGGCTGAGTCATTTTGGGCACATCGTTTAATTCAACAGTTTAGTTGAATTTAGTAAACTAAACTTCTGTAGGCCCAGTTACATTCTCTGTAAAATGAGAGGGTTAAACCAGTTAATATATAAGGCCTATTCCAGCTCTAATAGTGTTATTCTAAAGGTTAAAAGCCTTCTGAAGACTCTTGTATTGTTACAAGAGTCTGCTGTAACAGCTGATAGGGATAGTGTATCTTCAGAGAAACAATCTTACTGGTAAGTAACTATCTGGTAAGGGTTTTCTCTTTGACCACCTTCTCAAATACAGTTTCTCAAACTTAGTTCAAACTGAAAAGATTATATACTTTTTGGTGAGAGATGCATTTCTGTAGTTTACCACAGTGAGAAATACATGTATATGTGTGTATACATGTATACATATATATGCACATATATGTTATTCAGTTATGTTGGGCCTTTGTGACTCCATTTGGGTATTGAGCTGTCCTATCTGATCTCTTCACCTCAATGCCAAGCCATATGATTGGCAATTTTAAGTGAGAGGATATATTTCCAGATTTTATTGAATGAATTTTGGGGAAAGCATTATTAGTAAAAGATCAGCCCTGTATTTCATGAGAAGCTAAATTATTAAGAAAGGTTATTCAGGATTAGGATTTAGCACAGAGGTATTTACATATAATGAGGCAAAGTACACCAGTCACCCTAGTGTTTACTCAGGCATCATGGGAGTCCAGGTAATCAGTCATTAGAGTGGTGCTCTAATGAGATGGAGTGAAAGGGATCTGAGAATGAATTTCCCCAAACCCTGGCTTCCCCAAATTCATCTTGAAGAAGATGGTAAATGTTGGTACAGAAACATTATCTAGGTCAATGAAATGTCAGTTCATGGCTTACTGAAAAATGCTACACTGATAATTAGAAGTCATGATAAAAAGGTGCCAGAGAAGTGCTATATTAAAATATGTGTCTGGAGAAGTAAAATTAATTCTTCCTTATTTCTTACCCATAATGAAAATCCTTTAAATCTGCTAAAACCTTCCTTTTAAAAGAACTTGAAATTTGTTCGTGATAAAAGAACATTACTAGCCAGTGATTGTAGCTTCATGGATAGAGACTTTTCCTCCAAGATTAGACGGGGTGAGCAAATATAAAACAAAAAGAAATTCATATGATGTCATCTTTCTGTGATCTTCCAATACAAAATACATATATGGCTTTCTTTTTGTTTTTTACATGGAAGGAGAAAAATAGAGTTTAAAAAAAGATGATCGGCCCCATGTCAGTGTCCTAGAATAGGTAGCTTAACTGTGTCCATCTAGTCATTTAGGAAAACTGAAACTGAATACAAATGACTGAATAGGGCATGAAAAATAAAGGATTTTTTTCTGTATGCATCTGACTTTAGGAGTGAGGTAGGCCCTGAGGAGAATATAATCCTCAAATCTTTGTAATGAAGGTGGAAGGCTAGATAGGAATAGTCTCTTGACCAGTGGTAAACCAGGAACATTTTGTCCAGTGCAGTCTTCAGCGAATCCAGATAAGATGGGGTTTTGATTAGCTTATTAAATATTAGAGAACTGGGTCATGTCCAATGAGAGAAACTGAAGATATTCTAATCAGTATTGTACTGCCTTGAGTAACGCCCTGGTGTCACAATCCAAAATTTTACGAACATGCCTATTGATTACTTGCAGAAAAGTCTGATACCCCACCTCCCTGTAATCTCTCATGGAAGAAATAAATTCTAAATTTTCTACTTCGTAGATTCAAATTTATTTTAATAATAAAAGTATTCACTTCTTCATTCTGTGGTCCTCTCTCCACCTTTCAAAGAGAGTTTTCTGTTTCAGAAGCACATGTTTATTTCTCTCTGATTTCTGCCTCTCCTGATGTTTGTCAAGACAGAAGATAGTGAACAACCTGAACTCTTTGTAATTAAGACGCTGGTATTTGAGGAAAAAGATTAATACAGGAAAATTAAATATGAACACTTTAAGAAGGCAAAGGGTGGCAGTTATTTCTCATAAAAAAACCTATGACTTTTCAAACAGAACCTAAAGCAGGAGCTGGGAAACCTCAATATATGACATGAAGACCAGAGGAAGAATCCTAATCCTACCCTGTACCTCTCTGTGTGGGCTTTAGGTTAAAATGGGTGCTTCAACATTCAAAGCTTCTACATGTGCCTCACAGAGTCCCAATCAGCAGTTTATTTCTACTGGCCTTTGCAGCAGACAGAGGGAGCTTGGTAGCTAGGTGGCAGTGTGTATAGAGTACTGAGACTGATATCAGAAAACCTGAATTTAAATGTGCCCTCAGATGCTTTCTAACTGTGACCCTGGACAAGTCATTTAACATCTATTTGTCTCAGCTTCCCCATCTGTAAAATGGGAATAACAATAGATAGCACCAGGGTAGTTGTGAGGATCAGATGAGGTATTTGTAAAAGTACTTAACACAATAGGCACTTGCTGTTTATTCCGTTCTCGGTGAGTGGGAGGATAAGGTGGGGTGGGAAGAGGGCTTTTTTTTTTTTTATCATATCCACCCTTGGAAATGTCAAGTCTCAATTTCTGTCTAGCACTTAATACCATCTACAAGTATGGTCCTTGCCTGTCTGGTTTATATTAGCCGATCAAATTGTCTTCTGAACAGACTCTTGCTTCTATATCTTTTAAGTCTTTTCTCATTTAGAATGTTACCTGTCCAAGGCTCCGCTTAATTTCCTGTTTGTGAATTGAATTCATTTCTTGAATTCATAATTGTAGAATAGGGAGGGGCCTTAGAGGTCATCTACTTCAACCTTCTTATTTTGCAAATGAAGAAAGTGTAGACCTGAAAGATTAAGCGATTTGCCCAGGTCTTGTGTGTTAGTCTTTTCTTAATTAGGTTATGAATTTCTCTACAGAATAGACAGTTTCATTATTTTTATGGATCCTCCATAATGCTGAACACTTCTTTTTGGATATCTTTTCCACCCTTGAATATGTCAAACTACAATCTGTATTGTTGAAAGGTATATGGGGCATTCCTTTAGGAGGAGGGAGTTTTGTGTCCCACCTTTGGAATTTATGAACTCACCTCATCACCTGTAACATCAAAGTTCTTGAAGATCTGTTTCATTTCCTGGTTCCTGAAATTGAAGAGGAATCGGAAGGCTTCAAACTGGCTTAACCTAACCCTAAGCTCCCCATCTCTGTCAAGTAGCTCAAACACAGGCCGGGAATGTCGATAGATAAATCGCTCTTCCAAGTGACTCTGTTTAGAGAAAGATAAATATAAATCTCTAGCAGGTACATCAGGTTAGTGAGTGCCTTCTAGACATTAATTCTGGAACTTGATATTTTCTGTTGGTCTGTCCTTCCCAGGGCCAGGGAGGGTTTGATGAAGTTTCTTTAGCTTTTCTTGATTGTACAAGGGGTCCAAATCTATTCAGAAACATTTAAACAAATCATCTAAGGGCCAAGGCTATTCCCTTTAATCTTTTTTTGAAAGCATGATCAATGGAAGATAAATTTTGTTGGAGCCTAGATTTAGTAGTGCCTTAACAAAATAATGGTAGATGCTTTGGTATCTATAATCAAAATGATTTTGACCTACCTCATGTGACAATAAGACACAAATGAGCATGTAGAACTCTTCAAAGCCAATCTGTCCTATGGCATCCCAGTCCAGCATGTCAAACACTATCATAATTTGGTTCTTGTTCAAGTCAGTCACATGATGAAGAAAGTGATAGAAGATCACATCTGAAAGAGAAAAGGTACCAATTTCTCTGGTGCTTACCCACATGTTATACTGTGAGCCATAAAAACAACACTAAGACACTAAATGTTCCAAGAAGGCCATTAACATGGGAGCAGTCCTTCCCTGGATTTCTAGTGCACTTGGGATTCCTTCCAAGGGCTCAGGTTGTTTCCTTTGAAATCAGGAGAGTATGATAGCTCATGGGGTTTAGACATTTAGTTCATTCTCCTTATCTTACAGATGAGGAAAATGAGACCCAGAGAGATTGATTTGCTCAAGATCGAATAAATGATATTAAGCAAGCAGAGCGTTTACAGGAGAACATGGGCAAAAATCACACAAGTGCATGAATGAGTTGCAGTGTGCAACAATGGTGGGAATACATAGATTGATGAGAGATCCATCCTTCATTAGAAAGTATTGAAGTATTTAAATATTGATTGAATGCCTACACTATGAAAAATGTGAAGAATTCTTATACAAAACAGTGCGCATGGTACAGGCAGGGATATGTCCTTACATTTTGGTGGGATGGGTTGGGATGAAATGGTCAGCAGCTCCAAATTATCTCAAATCTATTGGTCAGTTCCTAATGATTAGTGACCCCATTCCCCAGTTAAATATATATTAGATGGATGTTTATGATGTTATAGTTACTTCTCTATGTACATATACATGGTGACCCATCCATAATGCATCTGTCATAGTCATCCCCTGTCTTTCTATATCATAGTATTTATAACTGGAAGAAACCTTTGTCTATTTTACAAATGAGGAAGCTGAAGCTCGGAAAATTGAAGTGGCTGCTCTAAATCATATCATGTTGAAATCTTTTGATTGCTCTGAAGTCATTATTAGAGTCTGGAAGGATTCATGGTGGTCTGACATCACAAGTATCCTTATACAGTCAAGTCGAGATAAAGAGAATGTGGTGTCAGGGAAGTGGCAATGTAGTGGGAGAATTACCATATTTGAACTTGGGATCTGGAAATTCCAACCCTAGTTTTTACCTGCTTGAGTCTTTCATCTAGATTTCTTGACACTGAGCACACGGATTGGTCTTTTCTCAATCATACATTTTTGGTCTTTTGCTGTGTCCCATATTATACCTCCTCATTCCCTCCTTGTGTCTCTACATTGCCTGTTGTGTACTCTACCACATTAATTTAATTCTTGGCGATTGTTATTCTTTACATTTTGAAGTCAGAAAACATTGCTGGAAGAATATTAATCTTTAAAAAAAAATATAGACCCTTGTTTTTGGGATTGCTTGAGGTTGCATTGCACAGTTTTCAAACGCAATCCACCCTGCTTATTGTCTCCCATTCAATTTTAGATCTAGTTCATTGATTGTTTATAGTCCCTCCAGTCTCTCCCTCTCTCCCTTTCCTTGCCTCCTTCTTTCCCTTCCTTCCTTCTTCCTTCCTAGTTCTCTTTCCCTTCCTTCCTTCCTCCTTTCCTTCCTTCCTTGCTTTTCTTTCTCCTTCCCCTTCCCTTATTTCCCTCCCTTCTTCCCCTTTCTTCCTTTTCTTGCTTTCTTTTTTCCTCTTTCTCCCTCTCTTATTTCCCTTTCTTTCTAGACTGGGTCTCTATCTCATCTATGCTAGAAATGCAGCAGCCACTCACAGACCCAATCCCACAGCTGATCTGCACAAGAGCTTTGACCTACTCTCTTTTTGACCCACACCAGTTCACTCCTTAGGCAGCTTAGTGGCCCTCTCACTCTTGGGACTCACCATATTGATGCCAAACTTAATGTGAACACCTAATCTACTAGCTCAAAACTCCTAAGTTCAAGTGATCCTTTATTCTCCCCTAGGAATAAGAAACATAGGCATGCACAGCCATATCTGACTATCTGCAGTGTTTTTCTAAGGGAGTTGTATTGTTGATAGATGAGCTCTGTGGGCAGTTCAACAGTTGTATTATTATTATCTGGCCAGGCATTCTTCATCCAGTTGGTCTTTCCATGTCTGGATAGTTAGGTCAAACTTTTGAATGATTATGGTTCTCATATGGGTAATGCTCAAGGACTTGAGAAAGTCTGAAAAATGTCATCTGCCCAAAGTATCTGGAGGATCTCACTATCTGCAGGGATCGCTTTTCTATTTTGGCTCTAGTAGTTTATGAGCTCCATAAAGGCAGGTAACTTAATTTTAATATCTCTCCGTAGGCCTCCCATAGTTATCTAAAAATTATTTCTAAATGACTTAATAAAGTTAAAAGTACTTACCATTCAGACCCTGCATTCTGTGCACATCAAGAACTTGGAAATATTCTGACAACGCCTTGACATTTCTCACAGATAGTAAACAGTATATTTTATCTAAGTAGAGGTACCACAGAAATGATCCTTGTTTCACTTTCATCTTGTCACTATTTGATTCTGTTTGCAACTGGTCACTTAGGCAACACAGAATAGAGAACTCTGCCTTTGAACTAGAATGATGATTTGGGTCTCAGAGTTCTTATCTTTACTAAGGAGTTGCCTTGGTTAAAATGGCAGAGGAAGTGGTTAGTTCCTGAAACTATATACAATCCCCTGATATACATACACACATAAATACATACATATGTATATACATATATATGTATATATATATATATATATATATAGTTACATATATCTCACTGTCATTTAAGATTTAGCAAAGTTCTTCAGGAGGCAATGTAAAAAGAGAGATATTTCTGCTTGAGTGGGGAAAGGGGAAGGAAGGGGAGATAGTTCCTAAATCAGTCCACAAGTTTATATTGAGCACCTGTTATGTGCAAAGTAACAAAGGCATAAATTAGAACAATATCAATATATAATTTTCTATATAATGTGTCAAAAGGAGTAGAAGAGATATAGAGGATCCATTGGATCATGGATCCAGTGGAGGGATAGATTTCTTTGGGTCATGGTAGTCAGTGAAGGAAACAAGGTGAAAAATAAAAAAGAATATTTAGGAAATAGTAAGCAAATGAGTTGAACTGGGTTGTGTGTGGGGGAACAATTCAAGGTAAGATTGGAAAAGCTATGGAGGGTCTTGAATCCCAGGATAAAGAGTTTGTATTTAACTTGTAGACAAAGAAAAACTAATGACTGTTTTCTACAAAGAGAAATAGCAGGCAAAAAACCCAGATGTTTTGGGAGGATGATCCCCTGGCAAGCAAAGCCAAACCAAACTGGCATTTTAGAAAGATGGTTGTGCCAACATAGCAGGATGGGGATGGGGTGAGAGAGAAAGGGTAAAGTCATCAATACTAATATTGGTCTACTTACTGAATGTAAATTAGTAAGAACTCTGCTTAGGGTGAAGATGGTTGGGTTTTTTGGGGTTTTTTAAATTTTCAACATTTACTTTTATGGGATTTTGAGTTCCCTCCCACCGCACCCCCTCCCAAGACAGGAAGCAATCTGATATAGGTTATATGTGTACAATCATGTTAAAGATATTTAAAGCAGAATTGGAACAAAAGGGAAACACCAAAAGAAAGAAGAACGGTGAAAATAGTATGCTTCGATCTGCATTCAAACTCCATAGTTGTTTCTCGGGATGTGGATGGCATTTTTCATCATGAATGTCTTTTGGAATTGTCTTATATCATTGTATTGCTGAGAAGAGCTGTTACCATAGTTGATCATGGCACAATGTTGCTGTTACTATGTCCAGTGTTCTCCTGGTTCTGCTCACTTCACTCAGCATCAGTTTGTGTAAATCTTTACAGGTTTTTCTGAAATCTGGCTGCTCATCATTTTTATAACACAATAGTATTTAATTACATTCATATACCACAACTTTTTCAGCCATTCCCCATCTGATGGGCATCCCCTCAATTTTACAATTCTTTGCCATCACAAAAAAGGCTGCAGGAAATATATTTCTACCTGTGGGTGCTTTGATGATAGTTGATTCTTACTCTTGTGTTTCCATTATCCAAAGATGATGGGACCTATTTAAAATCTCACATAAGAATTCAGTAAACTTTTCGAGATCCTATGTATATGAAAAAATACTGGCCAGGAAGAGAAAGGACTCTGTTAGTTTATCTTAGATTGGATTTCAAGAGGTTGTAAGAAAGGTGCAGACTTGAAATTGAGGATAAGGAAGGGGGTGATATAGAAATTTGTGGATTGCTTGCGGATGCTGTTACTATGACAAAAGGGAAGGGCCGTTACTCACCAAATTCCTAGCCATTTGTGCAACATTTTTAGGTGACCTATGCCTTGGAAGATAGTAGCCATTTGAAGTTCTAAAATATACACTTATAGCTTTGTAAGACTGACCTCAAGTTACCTTAATTCCAGTTAATTTAGGAATAGGAATCAGATGTGGGCAATTAGTAGAATGAGCCTGAAGTGAATCATCCACTATAATGGAAAGGTGCTCTTCTCAGCTTCAGAAGACAGGAGAGAGAAAAAAGGGGGCAGGGAGGGAGAGAGAGAAATAAAAGAATGAGAATGAAATTTTATAATCTCAGGGTATTAATGGTAGCTATATAGATGAAGGGAAATAGAATAAAGGAACTTAACTTGTGTCTGAGCTATTCTTGTGACTAAGAGGTTGCTTTCAGATAACAGAGCTAGACAACTGGCCTCAGAATCAGAAAGTACTATTCTAGTGTTACCTCTGACTTGTGGGGCTGTGAGACAAGTTGCTTAAGCTTAGTGCCTCCGGCAACTGTTAAGTTACAGAAGTTGCTTTTTGCATTGATAGAAGTTTCCTGAATGAGAGTTCCCTACATAGATGCAATTGCTAGACAGAAGAAAACGGGGACAAGTGTTGCTTTTGTATTTCTACACCTTTTGGCTGTTAATAAACACTTAATAAGTGTTTTTAATTAAAAAAAAAACAAAAAATTTGCACTAGAAGTTCAGTGACTGCTTCAGTTTCCTTATTTGTAAAATGAAGGGGGTTGGGCTAGTGATGTCTAACTTTACAGGCGGATGTTGGGTGGGAGGGGAGGTAGGGGCTTTTTACAGACTTATTTCATTTTCATCTTCTCCCTGTACGTCCCCCTTCTAAGCTTCTCCCATCACCCCTCCATTCTTCCACCCATGCCCTCGGGAACTTCATTCCACCAGTCTATTACAATAGTTCATTTTATTCCATTTGAAAATAGAAAGAGTTGGTGGGACTTGGTCCAAATAACCTCCAAGTCCACGATCTCTCCCGTTGCAAGGGCTCACTTTTCAAAGTAACGAAAAAGAACATAGTTTCCGGTTATTCCTAGCTGTATGATTTTAGAGCAAGTTTCTTAACTTCTCGGGGCCTTAGTTTCCTCATCTAAAAAATGAATGGGAGAGTTAGATTCCACGGCGACCAAGGTTCTTTCCAGCTCTAAATCTATTCTCCTGTGACCCTAAATTCTCCCAAATCAGCTCCTTTAAAAGAAGGCGTCGGTCAACTACAGTGTCCAGAGGGCCCTGCGGCGAAGGGGCGGGGTCGATTGGCTACTGCAGCCAATGGAAAGCTGGCGTGGCGCAGCTGGCCTCCCTGCAGGTGGAGTCGCGGGCTCCGGGACTCGGGTTAGGAATCTTCGAATTACCCCCTCTGGAGCTTGGCTTTTGGAGGCGTGCCGCTGTTGATGCCGGTGTGCTGCTCGGGGAAGGAGAGCGTGCAGTGGTTGCGCTTCGGGTTCGGAGGCTTGGAGATCACTTGGCGGAGATAACGCTGCCAACGCTGCCTTCTCTGTTCCGGGTGCTCAGAGTCCCAAGCCGAGCCCTAGACTCTCCAGCGGCGCACTTGACTGTGGGTTCGCGAACCCTGGGGAGGTGGAAGAGGAGCCCGATCCCGGAGGCGTGAGGTGCAGAGAGAGGGGCTACGGCTCCCTGACCGTACCGCTTCCATCCCCCTCCCTCACTGCGTTCGCCGCCGGGGTGCAGAGGCTGGCACCGCCCTGCGGAGCTGGGGGCCGGAGCCACCTCGCTTAGCCCCTAGCGGCGTCTAGGCGCCCTCGGCATCTCGCGCGCCCCGGCCAGCTTGTTCCCCACGGAGCATGGCTTTTGCCAACTTCCGCCGTATCCTCAGGCTGTCCACCTTCGAGAAGAGAAAATCCCGAGAATACGAGCACGTCCGTCGGGATCTAGACCCAAACGAAGTGTGGGAGATCGTCGGGGAGTTGGGCGATGGAGCCTTCGGTAAAGTTTACAAGGTGGGTGCGGGAGGCTGGAAAAGGGTGTGTGGGGCACCTCGGGGATACCACCGGGAGCCGAGTTATGCGGTCCTGGAAATCTCGCAGGGGCGGATGGTGCGCAGAGGGCGCGGACACAGTCACAAGTCTGAGGGCAGTTCCGAAAGGTAGTTTGCGGAGCGAACCATGCATCGGGAGACTAGGCGATGCCAAGGTAGCTCTGGGCGATTCCCGGGGATGGGCTTCTGAGGGCCCCGGGAAAGGTCAGCTTTAGCCGCGGATCCTTCCCCGCTCCAGCTACCTTGGGGTAGTCTAAGAGGCATGTGGGAAGACAGAAGAATCAGCTTGAAGTGTCGTGTCCACTCAGAAAGCAAGTCCCCTCCAACCCCCACCGCCCCCACTGTATTTTGGGCCTCCGTAGAAACGGGGTGGGGAATGAAAAATCAGGTTCCAAGTGTTAGCTCTAAAATCAAGGTGAAAGGAAACAGGGTACAGGAAGTTTGAAGCCCTAAAGCTGACCCTGGGGACCAACTGTCTAGGAGCTGCTGTTGTGATAGTGAAGGTTGTTTGCAGATTACGATCTGGATTCTAGTTTGACCTAGTCCCAGGTGATGAATTGGCCTTGTCCTAAGCATAATCCTTTAGACTTTTGTCACTCTTTGTCACTCTCAGAATAAAATAGACTCTTCGATCTGGGGACTTTTGAGACTACTTAGTTGATTCAGTTTAGCTGAATTCAATGTATAGATATCTCCTTCACTCTACGGTTGAGAAGAACAAGGCTTACCTTAATTTCTTATCCAGTAACTAACCTAAGATCGCATAATCGCTTGAAACTTAACCTTCTTACATTAGCTTATGGACTTTTCAAAGAGGATATTGGAGTTCTGCGTGGTCTTGCCCTGGGCCTTCCCCAGAGGATAGCTGCCTCCTCCTGAACCAAAAAAACCAAACGATTCGTTTTGGGATGATGATCCGAGTCACTCGCTGGTACTGGTACTGGGAATCACAGTTTATTGTCTGCATGGTGGATACACTCACCTTTCTCATTTCAAAGGAGCTGGGGCTGAGAGGAAAAATGATGAGGCAAAGAAGTAATTTGCTACTTGAAGTCGTCTGCTTACACCAGTGTAGATGGTCTAGAATTGATTTTAGTTGCTGCTTTCTCCTTGGTCAAGGATCCCCCTGTTCTGTATTCATCTCTAGGTAGGTGAGTCACATCCCCCACCATCTGCTAGGCCAGGGACCCTTAATGGAGTACAGGATGCAAAGACAAGAATGTAAGGATCCTTGCCCTCAACTAGCTTAAGTTCTCTTGGAGGCTTACATTTATTGGGGATGTATGGAATTGTGTAGGAAATTAATACTGGTTAATATGTTCTGGAAGGGAGAACATTAAAACTTTGGGGTTCAGGAAAGGCTTCATGTAGAAGGTGGCACTCTCGGAGTTTTAAGAAACAGAAAAAGGACATCTTCCCAGATGTGGGGGTCATCCTGTTCAAAGACACGAAGACAGACTCTGGAATGTTCCAGGTATGAGGAAGAGCAAGACCAGTTTGGTTTGACCATAGTGCATATGAAGGGGAGTAATGTATAATATGGCTGGCAAGGTGCATTGGAACCAGGTGGTAAAGGGCCTTTAATGCTAAACAGAAGAGTCTGTGCTTGATTCCAGAGGCAACCAGGAACCATGAGAATGTATAGAGTAGAGGAGTCACATGATCAGACCTTCTTCTTTCCAAGTATCTTGGTCATTTTTTAAACTCTAGCATCACGTGACTCCTTTATCTGGTGGATGGCAGTGACTGCTGCCTAATTTTTAAAAAATACTCTTTGTGTGGTTACTTCCTCTAAGTGGAAGATTGGCCCTGCATGTGTCTGACATGTAGAGGTGACTTGTCTTGTGCCATTCTTGCTTAAACTAGTCCTGCCTTGATCCGAGCTTGCATAGTTTGTTTCCAGGCAATCCTAAAATCTTAGAGCTAGAAGGGACTTCATAGATTATCTGGTCCAACTTTCCCACTCTGCATAGGAATCTCTTCTACACCATTCTCAACAGATGCCTTCCAGCATCTATTTGCACACTTCCACTGATAGTTCACTATCTTAGAAGGCAGCCCAATACATTGCTGGATAGGTGAATTCCTTAGAAAGTTTGTCTTTTAAATTGAGCTGAATCCAGCTTTCCTGTAGCTTCTCTTATTCCTTTTTCTTTCCTCTGGAGAAGTATAAAATATCAAGTCCCTTTAAAACCAACAAACAAACAAAAAACTCAGCCTTCCATAAAGATTAGAGGTATTTTTAGCTAGCCACCTATGGTGTTCAATATGGTTATAAGTAGATATTTGAAAAAAAATCCATTTTTGTGTTTTCTTGGCATGGACATTAAATTCATGCTAAGGTGGGACAGATTTATTCTAGTCTTTCTTCTTACTTCCTGAAAATTGTCATAGATTTTGAACCAAAAAGGAATGCAATCCGAATCCATTATAATACAGATAAGGAAACTGAGACCCAGAGAGGTTATAACTTGAATAGGGTCACATAGGTTATGTAAGTGTACAGCCGACTTGAACCCAAGTCCTCTATTTCCATATTCAGTGTTTTTTTCATTTTTAATCCCCCCCTCCCCCCCAGTGTACCTACTGTGTTGCCTACATGAGCAGCTCAGTATTATACCTTTGTTTGGTTTGGGGGCAATTCACAACTCCTACATGGAGTTCTTAAAGATAACTTCTAGTGGCTTTTCAATGGCTGCTGCCACTTCTTAAACATCCTGTAGATCAGAGCCAAACTAACATTTTGAAGTGATCCTTAAGGAGGAATTCTTCCCTATTGAAGTGTGGTGATGGCAGTGCCAGGAGTCAAAGTGTGACTGACCTCTCTTAGTGAAAACAAGAGTTTAAAAAAATAAAAGTTTTAAAGGCTCTTGTCTTTCCAGGGTTATCTGATAAGAGTTTTTCTTCTTTCTCTAGTCAAGACGAAGCCTTTTTCCTTTACCCTTCTCTTCTGCCTAATATTTTTAAAGCATGTTTTTCAACTTCCTTTTATGTCTGACTACTAGAGGCTTCTCACTTTCATGTGCTATTTCCCCACCCCCCTACCCCCTCCGGAAAAAGGATCTGTACAAAGGCAGTAACCTTATTTCCTTTAAACAAAATATATTTTTTCAAACAGAAAATAGGCTCCTAATAATTCAAAAATTAAGGTTATTTGAAATTTCTGGGAGATTGTACTTGGTTAAGACTTTAGAATTTCAGTAGCATCTGAAGAACTGACTTCCACTTGGAGGCCTGAGTCTTTGCTCCAGGTCCATGTCTGTACCAGGGAAATTGCTAAAACCAAGTCAAGTTAATTTGAAGAGAGTTAAATATCTGCCTTTCCCCTCCTGCCCTCCCCCACCTGCAGAGTTGCCTGAATCTCCAGATGCCCCAGTAACCTTTGGGCTGAGAATAAAACTTGGAAGCTCCTTTACTTCATAGCCCCCATGGTCCTGGAATGGATGGGAGATAGAAGGATTCTCTTTGTGCTGCCCCTGTAAATGTTCATACTGCATGATCAGGCATGTCCTGTGCTGGGGGCTGCATGCTGCTGTGTGAGGCTATTTCTTTGATATTACTGTCTCATCTGCTTTTATAGTAAAAAGGGATCATAGAGCCAGAGTTGGAAGGGCCATATAGTACATGCCCTCCCATTTTACAGATAAGGAAATTGGGGCACAGAGATGCTAAGAAACTTGCCCAAGTCACAGAGCTGAGATTCAAAATAAGGGACATTTGACAAGACCCAGCACTATTTTTACTAGCCTGGGATTTCCCCAGTAATCCCAGAAACAACAGAACTGTTAGTATCAGCTGATCACCCTCAGTGCATGATGTATTCCCTCAGGAGAGCTAAAGGCATATGGGTCCAAAGGACCCTGCTGATCAAGGTTAAGGTGCTGAGTTCTATCAGTAGATTTAGGAAATGCCAGGGATACTTCTGGTTGTCCCATGGAAGTCTGAGGCATAGAGAAGGAAAGAAGGAAGAAAGAAAAAGGGAGGTGAGAAGGAAAAAAGGAATGGGAAAGAGGAAAAAGGATCCTGTAGAGGAAAGAGAAAAAAACTGCATCTGTCAAGGAATGGTCATGGAAGGGCTACCAGCAGTTAACTTGGAGGTCCCTGCCTGCCTCTGGACTCCCATGTTCTGTGCCTGAAAAACTTCTATTAATCCTAGAGCACTTCTCATACTCATACTCATTCAAAAACCACACCCCACCTTCAACCTTCAGCTCTACCCTGGGCCCCACTGACAGGACCTTGCACCAGGGAGGAGGTGTAGGGTAGCCACAGTAGCAGAGGAAGTGGTGATATCTGCTGAGGCAGCAAAGGAAGTAGGCAAGGGAAGCTGGGTGGTGGGGCCCCTGGTTGCTATGAAGCCAAAGAGGTACACTATCCTACACTTCTCCCAGATCTCATGAATATACTGATGCTGCTGGCCTAGTGCTGTAGAGGAGTTGCATGATCACTAGACTAAATAGCCCAGGGGACAGGAGAAATAAGGAGAGGTGTTGTGGGCTAGGGGATGTTTTCAAAGATTGAGGCCTTCTTCTCAAGAAAATTTTTTTTAAATTTTAAAATTAGCAAACAAATAAAATGAGCATTATATGCTTATACATTGTCTTATGTAGAGTTCACATTTATTATATAATTTATAATAAATTCCACATGTCACTTCCAATGCTGTCTTGCTTGCCTGTGATTCTTTCTGACTTGCCTTCTTTTCTTTTTTGTGCATTTGTGCATAAAATACCTGTTTTCTTTTCCTTTCTTTTTGGATACACCATCTCCCTTCTTCTTCCTGTCTTCCTCCAAAGTGAAAAACAGACAACCCCAAAACAAAACCCTTGTAACAAATGTTGTTGTTCAGTTGTTTCAGTCATGTCTGACTCCAGTGACTCCATTTGGGGTTTACTTGGCCAAGATACTGGAGTGGTTTGCCATTTCCTTCTCCATCTCATTTTACAGATGAGGAAACGGTAGCAAACAGGGGTAAGTGACTTGCCCAGGGATTCACAGCTAGTTGGTGTCTAAGGCCAGATTTAAACTTAGAAAGATGAATGAGTCTTCCTGACTCTAGGCCTGGTGCTCTGTCCACTTCAGCGCCACCCTGCCTTTGTAACAAATATGCAAAGCAAATTCTCACATTGACCATGTCCAAAAATGTGTGTCTTCTGTGTCTTCTCACCTCTTGATCATCATCAGTCTTCTGGAGTCCAGGTTGGTCATTGCACTGATCAGAGTTCTTCAATTTTTTGAAGTTGTTTTTCTTTATGCCATATTGTTATTATTGTATAAATTTATCTATCTCCCAGTTCTGCACAGATCACTCTGCATCAGTTCATAGAAGTCTCTGAAACACTATCACTTTTATCATTTCTTAGAGCACAGTGATATTGCATCATACTCCTATGCCATAATTGGCCCAGCCATTCCCCAATGGATGGGCATTCTGCTGGTCTCCAGTTCTTTGCTATTTCAAGAACTTTCATAGATATTTTTGTACCTATAGGTCCCGGACGTTCTTCTTTCTTTGCTCTCTTGAAGGGTTTCTCTTTTTCAGAAGTCCTTCATATAATTTAGAGCTGGAAGTGACTTTAGAAATCATCTAGGTTAACTTCTTTGTTGTAAAGACATAAAAACTGAAACCCCTATAAGGAAAAGAACTTGTTCGAGGTTATATAACTAAGTTAAGACCTGAACGCAGGGCATGGTGCTATGGGGAATACCAAGGAAGACAAAAATAATTCCTGTCCTCAAGGAGCTCACATTCTTTTGGAATAGTCAGTATCTTAATAGCTAGTTCTATATGAGATAAATACAGACTAGATGGAAGGTAATCTCAGAGGAGAAGGCACTAACAAAGAGGGAGTGTGGAGAGAGGACCAGGAGGGAGACTTTGTAAATTGGGAAAGCCATAGATCAATGTTACAATTGTTGGGAAAAAAAAACCTTAAAAGGATAAGGGCTGTACCCATGATTTCATTGCTTTACAGAGCTCCCCTAGGAGCTCTACCAGTACAGGCTGGTACCTTCTCTGTAACTTATCTCTATCTTAGTTGCCTGGAGCTGGGGCCCTCAAACATTTTATGTTCGGGACCTCTTTTACACTATTTAAAAAAATTATTTAGTTTTAATTTGTGAAATAAAACGAACATTTCTGTAACAATAGAAAAAAGATGATTGCACATGAAACTGCAAATCTGTTATGTATGACTTGCAATTCCTTTTAAATATATAATAAAGTTATCATGTAAATTTTTTTCCCTTTTTTTATTCCCTTTACTCTCTCCCCCTCCCCATGGCTACTATTAGATATCTTTATGCTCTTAAAAATTATTGAATTCCTCCCCCACTTTCCCACATAAGAATTTCTGCTTATGTAGGCAGTGCCTATTAGTATTGACAATATTAGAAATTAAAATGACAGTATTTTTATGAAAACAGTTTTGACCTCATGGTCTCCTTGAGGTTTCCAGACTATGTTTTGAGAACCTAGAGTACTGAGGGAATAAGTGATTTTGATCAGGGCCATACTGCTGGTATGTATCACAACCTAAACATCGTTCTTCTAGGATGTCTCTCTATTCATAGTTGTCAGTCTGTTTGGTATCAGGACCCCTTTGCACTCTTAAAAATCATTGGAGACCCTTCTAAGAGCTTTTGTTTATGTGATTTACATCAATCAATATTTGCTGTACTAGAAAGTAAAACTGACGCATTAAAAAACCATTTCTTCTAAAAATACTAAAGAACCAACTACTTAAAATAAATAACATTTTTCATAAAACTTTAGTGAGAAGAGCGGCAGTTTTAGATATTTTTGCAGATTTCTTTAAGGTGTGACTTGGTAGAGGAAAGCTTGGTTCTCATATCTGCCTCTTTATGTTACAATCTGCTCTTGTGCTTGAAGCGTATGAAAAGAAATCAGGCCTCACATAAAGATGTAGTTAGAAAAGGGAGGAGCATTTTAATTGCGTTTTCCAATAATTGTGGCTATTCTTCTTTGATATACCAAAGCTAGGGAACTTGGAATATGGAATCTGAAACCATATCCATGAACTTTCTATACTATTATGTTAAAAACTGTTGGTCTGTCTAGTACTTTGAATGGATCATTTAGCATTGTGTAATTTTGTAATATATTAGTCATTTGGAAAATATTGGTTCATTGCTTATTAACATCTATAAAACTGATGGAAAGATAGCTTTCATCAGTTTTCATTTCTGCTTTGCCCACTACTGCTTTTGCCCCATTTTTTTTAGGGTGATTGCCCCATTTATTTGAAGTAAATTTCTTGTTTCTATGAATCAGAGAATTCTCTAACTTATCAGTTTCATCTTTTTCAGCATCCTTGAATGTCTGTGGGTTGAGAAGTAGTCTGCTAATATTTCTTTTTAAGTCATTGATCCATCCTTAAATATAAGGAAAACATAAGTAAATTTTACTTTGCAATAAAATATCATAAACTTTAATATGAGTTTTAGATAAAATTTAAACATTTGGAAATGTATTTGAAAAATGTTTTTGCAAAATACGACAAAATTCACTTCTTATGTTTTCACATAACGCAAGGAAAATGTTGGGATTTCAGAATAACAATCTACTGGTTGATAATGTTATAGAGATAATAATGAGCATAACTGGAGATAGCTAGTAAATTGAGTTAATCTCTAAAAGCAGATGTATTTATACTCTAAACCTACCACCTTATGAAATTCTGCAATACACAAGTACACACTCCATTAGACATCAGAATGATATTGTCATCACAGGTCATGTAGCCTCTGGAAAACTACATTGTACATTTGTGTGAGAGAGAATGAGAGTGAAAAGGACGAAGAACATCCTAGTATTATTACGAAAGATCTCAAAGTTCATTGTGGACAGTGACTGCAGCCATGAAATTACAAGACATTTGCTCCTTGGAAGGAAAGCTATGGCAAATCTGGACAGCAGTATTAAAAAACAGAGACATCACATTGCTGACGAAAGTCCATATAGTCAAAGATACGGTTTTCCAGTAGTAAGATATGATGGTGAGAGCTGGACTGAGTGCCACACAGTTGACTTCTTGGAAAGCAAGGAAAATCAGTCATATACTTAAAGACATTAATTGAGACTCTTCGCTGGAAGGTCAAATACTGAAGCTGAAGTTTAAATACTTTAGTCACATAATGAGAAGGCAGGATTCATTGGAAAAGAGCATCTTGTTGGGAAATACTGAAGGCAAGAGGAGATGGCAGAAGATGAGGTGGATAGCTAGTGTTATGAAAGCAATGAACATGAACATAGATTTCAGGAGATAGTGGTGGACAGAAGGGCCTGGCGTGTGATGGTCCATGGGGTCACAAAGTATCAAACACAACTGAATGGCTGAAGAAAAACAACAAATTTTCTTTTTTGCTTTGTCTTTTTATATACTCTTCTCTTTTTCTATTTCTCCATTATCTACTCTCTCCCTTTTCTATATAAAAAAAAAAATTCATTTCTAGTTCCCAGCTTAAAGACAGTAGTCTATACAAGAACACTAAATTGATCATAGGACAAAGATTCAGACCCAAAAGGAACTCAGAGGTTATACAGTGACCTTATTTTACAGATGAGGAAACTGAGGCCCAGAGAAATAAAGTGATTCACCCACAGTTACACAAGGAATTAGTGTCAGAGGCAGAATTTGATCTCAGGATCTCTACCTCCAAATACAGTGGTCTTTCCAATGCACCTGCTACCTCTGAGGTAGCAAGTCAGTCATTTGGTCAGTAAGCATTTATATGCTTTACTGTGGTACCAGGCTGGGGATATAAAGATAGGCACATTCTAAAGAGGGAGACACCATATAAATAGGTACATATGAGATAGAATAGGTGGAAGGTAATCTGAAAGTGGAAGCAGGAAGGATCAAGAAAGGCCTCCTGCAGAAGGTGGTATTTGGGCTGAGTTGGAGGAAACCAGAGAAGCTAAGAGAAGAGAGGAGGAGGGAATTCCAGGCCTAGGGGAGAGCAGCTTGGAAGGCATGGAGGCCAGAGATGGAATGTTGTGTTAGAGAAGCGTCAAGGAAGCCAGTGATGATGGTTGGTACAGATAGGGGTAGGTGGGGTGAGAAAGTATAAGAAGCTTGGAAAGGTAGGAAGGGGCCAGCTTGTGACAGACTTTAAGTTACAGGGAGTAACTGGTTCTTCCTGAGCCAGGAGAGGTCTGATGGGTCACTTAATATCTGTCTGGTCCACAAATGGTTAAGCTTAGTCAGCATCACACAAAGCTTCCTTTCTACATATGGCTCCCCATTCCACTGTCCCAGAAGGGGAGTTTAGTTAAAACAACCACTACAAAAACACGCTAAAATCTCTCCCATGATACCCTCCTGGAGATCGCGACTGACTGGCTGTGTGAAGATAGCTGTGATGCGCTGCGCACCCCATGTGCCATCACTGCCTGCAGTCAGTGTTTCTTCCCACCCCTAGTACAGGTGGCACTTTCCATTTGACGCTGATATTTTCCAGGGTGGAGATACATAGTTTTAGATAGAACAGCCACTCCCATTTTCTATCACAGTTTACAGAATACTTTGCTCACAGCAGTCTCGTGAGGTAGATAGTGCAAGAGCTGTCCACCCCACTTCAGCAATGAGGAACTTGCTAAGGATTGGACTCAGAGCGGTTAAATGATCTGCCTGAGGTCATGAAATTAGTAAAAGAGCAGAGCAAAGGTTTCTGATTGCAAGTGTCCTTCATTTGGTCTGGTTTTGGTGCTATTTGGGGATTGTTTGATAATCTGAATTCTTGATTTGTCAAGAATATACGTGACTCTAATCTGTTGTTATTGAGTTGTTTCAGTCATGTCCAATTTGTCGTGATCCCATACGGGCTTTCTTGGTAAAGATCCTGTTGTAGTTTGTCATTTCTCCTGCTCATTTTGCAGATGAAGATTGAGGCAAACAGGGTTGAATGACCTGCCCAGGGTCACACAGCTAGCAAATATCTTCCTGGCTCAACGCCTGGTACTCTTCTTACCTTTTGTACCGCTTGGATGCCCCATATATGTCTGATATATAAGTGAATTCTGTTAGCTCTTTCCCTTATTCTTGAAAGACCTTTCTCTTTTCTTATCCGATATTCCAGTTCTCAGTGTTTATCTTCCTGTGTCCCGGTTGCAGCACTCTCACTCAGCCCCCAAACCTTAGTCCTTTTGACTTTCTCTCAGTGACCTTTGTGTTGGGTGCTGTGATAGTCTGGGTTCTTTCTTTCTTTTTTTTTTTTTTAAAGATAAATATTCTTGATACCTTCATTTTTCCTTATATAATTTCAGCTTCCCTTATAACAAAGAAAATTAGTTAATTAAAAATAACCAGTGCAATAAATGACAACTTTGACAGTATGTACTCTAGTCTGCCTTCCCAGCTGATAGCAGGGAAATATGTTTAATTGTCAGTTACTTCATCAATTTCTTGATATTTTCATTTACATTGTTGCGTATATGTGATACATATGATGGTATATATGCACCTACTTGCATATATGGTTTATCTTATTTTATTTTGTACCATTTCATTCAAATCTTTCCATGTTTCTCTGAATTTCTCATATTTGTCATTTTTTTTTACTGCACAATAATTTCTCATTATGTTCCTAATATGTTTATTCAGCCATTCCACAACTGGCAGACACCCACACTGTTTTTAGCTCTTTGCTACCACACAAAATGTTGCCATGAATGTTTTACTATGTATCAGATCTTTCTTGATGGGTTTTTTTTTTTTACCCTCTTGGGGTCTGTGCCTTGTAGTGAGATGACTGGCTTCAAGGGTACAAAGAGTTTAGCCACATTTCTTTCATAGTTCCTAATTATTTTGCATAACAGCCAGGCTAATTTGTAATTTCTCCAGAGCTAAGATTCTCTTTTGCTTTCTCACTGGTCCTTTGGACTTTCTCCCACACTTTTAGAGAGTCAGTTCTTTAGAGTGTAGCTTGACAAGTCTCAGGAAGATGTAAGCTCAGATCCAACTTTAAGACATTTACTAGTTGTGTGACCCTGGGCAAGTCATTTAACCTCAGTCTGCCTCAATTTGCATATCTGTAAAATGATGATGATAGTAATAATCTATTTCCCATTGTTGTAAAGATTAGATGAAATGTTTGTAAAACATTTTGTAAACCTTAAAGTACTATACATATGCCAGTTATTGTTGTGATGATAAAGATGATGATGATATTTCCAGGAGGCAACTAATAATGATAACCAGTAGTAGTAGTTAATGTTTATATAACACTATAAAGTTTGTAAAATATTTTACATAGAATATTTAGTTCTCACAGCACACCTGTAATATAGCTAATAGAGATATTATTTTCATCCCCATTTTACAGATGGAAAAATTGAGACATAGGAAGATTAAGAAATAAAGTGACTTGCTCATATTTATAGCAAAGTAGGCTTCTTGATTCCAAACCCAATATTCTATCCATTATACTGTGCCGCCTCTTATAATGCACAAATATTTTAACAAAGAACTTGAAACTTCAATGCATTGTGCCAGTGATGTTTCTGTCATGACCGCTATGCTAATAGTGACCTGGAGTCACAAGACCTGGGGCTGAATCCTGGCTTCTACACTTTCTGTGTGACTGTGGATAGGTCACCTAACCTCTCTGGACCTCGGTGTCATCCATAAAGTGGGCATAATAATACAATCCCTACACCATCAGAGGTGTTTTGATGAAAGTGCTTTGAAAATTGCACCCTAGTATAGACATAAGGGTCATTATTACCTTTATGTGAGATTACAACACACAGACATGTAACTCAGGATGGTATTCCCAGACCTGTCATACATGGCTGTTCAGATTGTTACACCCGGCCACCAAGGCAATTGAACACAACCTGCTGGTCCTAGATATACCGGGGCTTCATTTTGCAGTTGCTGGGACCCCAAACCATCTAGCAAATAGTTTTTGCCCAATTTTGTGGGAGACACTATGGGGAATATAGAAGAAACCCCAACCCAGCCCTTTTTCTGAATGAAGTTATAGCCTAATTAAGAAGATAAGACATAAGTTATGTAAGGAATTCAATAATAGTGTAAGCCAGTTACATATGATGTGTGACAAGGCCATATAAAATTCATTAACAAATGCATATGCCTCCTTCACACTCCTAGCCACACTCAGTGGTTGCAGAATATCCTCCCTCAAAAGCAGGGATTCTTAACTTTTTTGTCGGGTACCTCATGCTGAAGTATATGGACCCCTCCTCAAATTTTTTTTTAAAAAATTCATAATGAAAGGAAATATCCAAATTCAATTAGAAGTTAGTGAATGTAAAGATGTAATTTTTTTTTTGGTGGACCACTTGAAATCATGGACTGCGGGTTAAGAAGCTGTGCTCCAAAGCTTCCTTGGCTCTAACTTCACACAGCAATAAACTTTGAGTATGTTAGCCCTGGACCAGGGGCTTCAGAGATAACCTGGGCCAGCCTCCTCATTGGAATGATAAGTAAACTAGGCCCTAGAGAGGTGAAGTGATCTTGCCCTTAGACCACATGAGGAAATGGGTTCAGAGAAATTAAGAGACTTGCCTGTGGTCTCACAGATAGTACTTGTCAGAGCCAGCATATATAAACCTCTAACTCCCAAGTTCATTTTTCTGCCATATCTTTGTGCCTCCTCAGCCTTAGAGTTCATAAGACCCTAGCCAGAATGCTACTTGGACCATCCCATCATCACAAAACTCAGAGCAGTGGGGAGAAAACATGTGTAATCTACCTTTGTTGGTGAGGTGGTGGGCAGTGGGTGTGAAATGATTCATACATACTGGTTGTATGTTGGTTCTGCTTAAATATTTTTCTTTTTATCAGATAATATTCCCAGAGTGGAGGCGTATATTTGGAATTGACTATGATATAATAACAAAAACATCAATAAATTCAGATTTTTGAAGTACTTTGTAAACTTTGGGCTTTTAAAAATTTTTGTGTGTAGCAGTGGAAGATGTACAGAATCATTTAGTCCAGCGTGTTTACTCTGTCTCTCTTTATCTCCATCTTTCTCTCTTTCCTCTCTTTCTTTCTCTCCCTCTCTCTCTTTGAGTTTTATTGATGCCTTTGTGTTTTACATCACAGTCATTTCTGGAAATAACACTCCCTTCCATGGGCACAAAGAAATTCTGTTGGCAAAGCTGTGAATTAGTCTGGCAATTCTGGAAAACAATTGGGAACTCTGCCCCCAGAGTCATTACCCTGTATGTATACCCTTCAACCCATCAATGCTCCTTCTAGACATATAATCTCCAAGAAGTCAAAGACAGAAGAAAGTCCCCATGTGCACCAAAATATTTCTAGCAGTACTTTTTATTATAGTAAAGAACTAGAAATGTTATGTTGTGTTTTGTTTTAGTTTTTTTCATGGTTTCTCCCATTCATTTTAATTTTTCTTTGCAACATGACTGATGTGAAAATGTGTTTAATAAGAATGTATGTGTAGAACCTATATAAGATTGCATGCCGTCTTGGGGAAGGAGGGGGAGAAAAATCTAAGACTTATGGAAGTGACTGTAGAAAACTGAAAACAAATAAATTAATAAAAAAAGAAGTGGAAAGAAAGGGAGTGTCCATCATCAGCTGGGAAATGCTAAACACATTATGTAGGAGTGTAGTGGAACATCTTTCTACTATAAGAAATTACTTTAAAATAATTTACCTTCTCCAGATTGAATCTTCCTTTGTAACAAAAAAAAAATAGGAAAAACTACCTGTTATTGTTACCACAATCAGAGAAATACCACATTCTGCCCTGAGAGTTCCCTGTGCCTCTGATTGATGTTTGGCTGGAGATGCACTTCACTCTCTGTTCTTCTGGGTTTTTTTATTCCTCATAGTTTGATGTCCTTTTGATTGTTTCACTTTTGTGTATATAATTTTTTTTTAATTCTGCATTTTATAAAATGGTAAGCAAAGGAAAAGATATGGGTGCCATAGCCACTGTAGGACAAAATAAGGTGAAACATTTCTTGGTAGCATTGTCACCATTTGGATTCTGCTTATCAGTGTCAAGTGAGAATTTGTTTTCCCTGGATCTCCTTAGAAGGGCCTGCTGTCCTCACAAGTGTATAGATTCACATTTATGTGTTTAAAACCAAAAACTTTTAATTAATTCCCTTGAGACCAACCCCAGTTTTTTGCTCTTATTTGCTATGTCCTCCTCCAGGGGCCCCAGATTTGGATTGACTCCACATGATCAGCTTTGCCTAAAGTGGCTGAGTGCCTTTGCCAGAGTTTTCCTTGTGGAGAGCAGGGAGCATTGAATGGTATCTTCAGATGTTGCTCTGACATTCACTGCATTTTACTCCATAATCTTTCCTGTCTTTATGTTGCTTGTTCTGAAACTCAGCTGTTTCATTTGTCAGTCAGTCGAAACTTGGCATGGTGACTGGTGAACTGGGAGCATTTTCTTTTCCTCCTTGGCAGACAGATTAACTCTGTAAGTCCTGGTAAGGTTCAAAAGCTTTGCCCTTTGGAGAGGAAGAGAGTCACATCCTAATGTATCTATGGAAGGACTCAAGTTTAAGAAGGCCAGATATCTGTCTCATATGTTGGACCAGGAGAGAGAGACATTTTGTGATGTCCCTTTTTTAAAAATTATTTTTGAAAGATTGGGTCTTCTCATCTCATCCAGGCTGGAAGGGCCTACTCATGGGCTCTGTCCCTCTCCTGATCCACAAAGCAATTTTGACCTGCTCTATTTTTGATCAGGGCCAGTTTGTTCCTTCCTTAGGTATCTTGGTTCTCCTTCATTCTCTTCCCGCCCCCTTCTTTGGAGTTTACTATATTAATGTTGAACTTGGTGCAGACGTTCAACTGGCAGCTCAGAACTTCCGAGTTCAAGAAATTTGCCAGTCTCAGCCTTCCCTGTGGTGGGACTTCATATATATACCCTCATACTTGGCTATGGTATCCTCTTCTCATACACTAAAAAGAACATTTACTACAGAGTCAGAGAGATATGGGTTCAAATGTCACCAATTACCTGTATAAACTTGGGTGAGTCATTTAAATTCTCTGGGCCTCTTTATTCCTCTGTAAAATGAGGGGGTCGAACTGGCTGATCTCTTAGGGCTTTTCCAACTCTGAAGCGTTGATCCTTCCCCATCCCCCACTCACTATTCATCGTGTAAGGACTCATTTCTCTCAGTCAGCAAAGAGTAACTCTATTGATCCAGGGATGTGCAGACCATTAAAAAACTCCCTGGGTCAGCATTTGAGGTCAAGAGAAACATGTAGCACTGAGTACATAGGAGGCATTCAATTACATATTTATTAGTCACTATATATCAATACAGGAAATTTTATCTATATGCAAAGTGGCCAGATACCTTTTTGCAGTAAGAGGAAGTGCGGCAGTTCCCATTGACTGTGTGGGGAGAACATCTGACTCTTCAGGGCAGGAAGATCGTAGTATCCCAGAGCTAGAGATTCAAGGCACCTCAGAGACCATGTCACCCACGCCTGCCCCATTTCACAGATGAGGAAGCTTAGACTCGGAGAGGCCTCAGCGCTTGTTCTTCCGATTCAGTTCCTGAGACTCTGAGTTGTGATCTTCTTTTGTACCCCGGAGTAGGAGGGGGGCTCAGGAGACAAGAGAGTGGAAGTTCCTCGAGGATAGGGATACTTTCTAGTATTTTGTGACCCCTGTGCCTAGCATGAGGTCTGGCATATAGTAGGTACCTAATAAATGCTTATTTATTTATTATATATTTTATTTTCCCTTCAATTACATGTTAAAGCAATTCTTTAACATTTGGTTTTTTAAAGTTTTTAGTTCCAAATTCTCTCTCCCCCCACCCTATTACCTCCCTGAGATGGTAAACAATCAGTTATAGATTATGCGTGTGCAGTCATGCAAAACATTTCCATATTAGTCGTTTTGTACAAGGAGACCCAAATAAAAGAAGAAAGAATGAAAGAAAGAAAATGAAAATTAGCATGCTTCATTCTGTATTCAAACAATATCAGTTCTTTCTCAGGAGGCAGATAATAGGCTTCATCATTAGTCCTTTGAGATTGTCTTGGATCTTTGTGTTGCCGACAATAGCCTAGTCATTCACAGTTCTTCATTGAACAATATTGTTGTAACTGTGCATAATGTTCTTTTGGTTCGGTTCACTTTATAACAGTCATATAAGCCTTGCTAAGTTTTTCTGAAATCTACTTGCTTGTCATTTCATATAGCATAATAATATTCCATTACTAAGGTCTGCCACACAGCTTATTTAGCCATACCCCAATTGATGGCCATCTCTTTGGTAAATGTTTCTTTATTAATTGTCATAGTGTTAGGCTGTAATACTGGAAGGGACTCTAAGGATCATCTAGTTCAGCTGCCTTGTTTTAAAACTGAGGAAACTGAGGCACACACAGATTGACTTATGCAATATGACATAGGTAGTTGAGCCAGAGATTTGAAAACAGGTCATTTGACTCTAAACCCAGTGCCTTCCCTAGTGTACCAGAAATGTGGATTGATAGATGAGGTTGGGGGAAGGAGGGAGGGCAAGTCAATAATAAATATCATTATTAATATATATTATAATTTTAAATAGTTATAAGAGCATATATAATTATATAAATTCAAAATTTATATATAAATTATACAAAACCATTATATTTTTATCATAACAAATATATAATTATAATATTTGTCACTATTGTTGTTAACCTGCCCTCCTCTAATGATATAATAATAAACATAATTATTTATACAGTATCTTCTGTGTGTCAGGCATGTTACAATTATTATTTCATTTGATCCTAACAACCCTGCCAGGTCGTTGCTATTATTATCATCCTTGTTTTACTGATGAGAGAGCTGAGGCCTACAGGATTAAGTGACTTGCTCAGGGTCATACAGCTAGTAAGTGTCTGAGGCTATATTTCAACCTGGATCTTCCTGACTCCAGGACTAGTGCTCCATCTACCACCTACCTGTCCCTTACAAAGCATCTATTCTCTGCAGAGCACTGGGAGAAACACAAAGTTCAGGTAAGAGTCCTTTTCCTCAAGAAGTTTATAGACTAGTTACTAGGAGTAAGAAAGACAGACACTTCACAGTATCACCAATGAATTCAGGAATTACAAAACCAAGTGCCATGTGAAGGTTATAAGTAGGAATGAAGCCCTAGGATGGGGAAAGTCCTGGAGTAGCCAATGAGTCCAGGGGAAGAACTGACACACCAGTGAGGTGCTGGGTTTTCTTGATCGCTCACGTAGAGCTAGATCTCCTCCATGGAGCTATTTCTCTCAATGATGTGGGCCATAATCCTCCTGCCTCCCCATCTTCTGCAGCTCTTACTCATGTCTCCCCATAATTTATCTCAGAGGGTCTACCCACCCAGGGTATTAGGGGCCTTCTTTTCTGTCTCCTGACATCTTCTGAGCCCTCATGGAGCACATGGGCTGTCTACTGGTTTTCTCTTACTCTTGCCACATGACTAGCCCATCTTTTTCTGATCATCCGTGTCCTCTAATTACATCCTTGACTGGTTTTTTATAAGTCTTTCACTCATTAAATGCTCCTACCCCCCAGGAGCTTCTCTATCACCCTCAGAACAATTAGGAAACACCCATTTTTCAATGTGGTCTTTGGAACTGAACAGGAACCAGCACTTCACTGGTTTCTCCTTGAGCAGTCTAGGGGAGCAGATGAAAGCTCTTGAATTCCATTGGAAAAGTCAAGTGTGTGTATTTGTCCTAAAGTACTTTGGCCTGGATGATCCAACTTGGAGCTTCCCTTCTTGTAGTCCCTGTGGCACTTCCTTTTTGCAGTCGCAAAGCAGGCTTTTGTTTGTGGTCTTAACCCTGCTGTGGGGCCAAGTGCTGTTTTGTTTTGTTTTTTTATGTTCTTTTTGGTTACTGTTTGTTGCTATTTTTTAAGAGGCATCAGACTCTAGGCATTGCCCAGAAACTCTTTGCCAAATCAGTAACAGTTGCATTATAAAAAGATTCTAATGGCTTGGGAGTGGGACTAGTGAACAAACCATCATAGTGTAACACTGTGTCTTTTGGGGAAACAGGCTAATAAATCTTAACGTGACCTAAACTCTGTTTGACACATGCCTGGCACTTTTGTCAAGAAAAGAAGGGAAAAAACCCAGAACCAAAAAAAAACAAACCCAAGCTTTATCTTTGATTGTCCCCTTCTTTGGCACTGGACCACGTCAGCTCATCTAACCAATCAGCTGTGAACTTTCCTTCACGTGGTACTGCCCACTGTAGGAAGTTGCTAGGAGACCACTGGCAAGTAGTTGCTTGCTTTCTCTCCCCCCCCCCCACCTTTTTTAGGGGCTTCCCCTCCCCCCAATTAAGCAGAAAAGAAGATATCTTTGTATCTGAGCCTCAGGCTTTGTTTGGCTTATTTTTTACCTCTTGAAGGAGGAATTTCCTGCCTTCGATGGTAGTTTAAACACTTATTGAAAGATGTTAGGGATCTCCTTGGAAGCCTCCAAAAATAAGCCTGAGCCAGAAAAAAAAGTTGTTGCATGTCCCTTAGCACTTAGAGTTGTAGAGCTCAGAAGGACCTCAGAGGTCACCTAGTTCAACCTGCTCATTTCACAGGATAGGAAATTAAGGCCACAGAAGTTCAATGACTTGCCCAAGGCCACACAGCCAATAGGTAGGCAGAGTCTGGATTTGAAGCCAGGTCCTCGGACTCTAAACCCAGGGTCGTTTTCTACTGTACCATCCTGCCCTCAGTTATTCTGAAAATTCATTCTCAAACCTGTAGACATCAATTATATAAATCTGTCTGGCAAAGGCATCCTTTGTTTTTTTTTTGAAAGAAGCTTTTATGGCCTGTTAGAGTTGGATGGAGCTGCAAAGAGTATCTCTTCCAATCTCATTTAGCACTTGGTTCGTACTGTTCACTTTTGCCAGCAAAGTGATGATGATCACCCTTGTGATCTGGCTTCTTAGTGAAGATACTAAGTGTGTGTTAAGACTTAGTGACAGTGTTGCTTTGAAAAAGTGCATGCTTTCAAAGACTGGAAGACTTCACCTGCTTGCTTGGCCTGCTTTCCCCCTCACTCTCTCATTGGTGAGTTTGTGATGTGGCCCATTATATTATATTATATTATAGCTTGACTTTGCTGCCCATACGTTTGCCCTCTCACCCTTTTCCAGTCCTGGGACCACAATCAAATCAGTAGTGCTGTTGCTCCCAGAAGGGGTGTGGCATTCTGCTCCTTTGTGGCTCCACTTACCAGCTCTGTAACTTTTTAAAAAATATTTTCTGTTTAAAAAAAATTAATAATATTTTATTTTTTCCAATTACATTTAAAGATAATTTCCAACATTCATTTTTAAAAGGTTTTGAGTTCTAGGTTTTCCCCCTTCCCCAAGATGGCAAGCAATCTGATATAGATTATTATAATATTATTATTATTATGTATATGTGCAATCATGTAAAATATATTTCCATATTAGTCATGTTGTGGACAAAAGGAAAAAAACACACCAACTCCCCCCAAAAAAGTGAAAATAGCATTCTTCGATATGCATTCAAACTCTATCAGCTCTTTCTTTGGATAGCATTTTCCATCTTGAGTCTTTTGGAATTGTCTTGGATCGTTGTACTGCTGAGGAGAGCCGAGTCAGTCATAGTTGATCGTTGCGTAATTGCTGTTACCGTGTACAACGTTCTCTTGGTTCTCTCACTTCACTCAGCATCGGTTCATGCGAGTCCAGGTTTTTCTGAAATCTGCCGGCTCATCATTTCTTAGAGCACAATAGTATTCCATTACATTCATGTACCACAACTTGTTCAGCTATTCCCCGTTTGATGAGCATCCCCTCAATTTCTAATTCTGTGCCACCACAATTTGTAACTTTCCAACCCAAAATATCCTTCCCTGGCTCCCATTTCTTGTATGTGTTATCTTTTCTTATAGAATGTCAGCTTCGGGAGGGGGACTATTTCTTCTTTTGTATTTATATCCCCACAACTTAGCAAAATCTTAACATGTAGTAAGCGCTTAGTAAATGCATCTTTACTTATTTAATTAACTGCCACTTGGCTTTGAGATAGCAGAACACTTCTGGATCTCCTCCTTCGACTTGCTTTTCCTCTGCTGTTTTCTTCTTGGAGTCCTCACCCCCCCCCCCCCCTTGTTTTTTTTTTTGATTCCTTAAGGCAAATGTTCTCTCAAGTTTTTATGTTCAACCTGCCTTCTTTTTTCTTTTTGCACTTGGTGATCTCATTCAGTTCTATAACTGCTGTCTCTAAGAACTGGAAAGTCTCTTATCTCCAGCCCTGATTTCTGTCTCTTAAATTCTATACATATTTTTTTATTTTACAGTCTCTTAAATTCTATATCTACATATTTTTTATTTTACAAAGTGCTATTTATTTTGAAGATATAGCAAGGATAAAGTACATATATTCCGCTCCCATACACACACCCACACCCTACCCCACCCACACACACATACACATAATTCCCTAAGAGCATGCCTTCCCCTATAACCAGTGGGTGGGGTGGGAAGGGAGTAGACCCAAAACTCAGCTCATTGCTACTTAGTAGTAGATCCACCAAGTTCATGTGCAGATAATAGCATGACTGCCAGATGAGTCCTCCTGGGCTGGGGTCCAGAAGGTCACTCTGAAGGTTGTTACTTGCTATTCAGGGCATTGCTGTTGAGTTTGCTGGTGATACCTAGCCTGGATTCTGCCTCTTGTATTCCTGTAGCTTGCTTTCTGAGGCAAATCATTCCACTCCCTGTACATATAAGAGAAAGGGACAAATGAAAAAGCCATCTGCACCATCTGTCTGCCAACTGCCACATGGAAGCACCCATTTCTCAGCAGCTATATGGCTTCAAAAGAGGAAGACCCTAGGACTCCTTCTGTTCCCTCATGATCTCTCACCGGTCACTGAATTCCCCCAGACTTGAATGAAGGAAAGAGCCATGCCTGCTTTCCTAGCAGACATCTCTCTCTGGATGTCCCACCAGTCAGTGCCTTTGAATCTGGGTGCCACCACTTACTAGTTGTGTGACCTTGAACAAGTCACTTTATCTTCAGAGCTTAGTTTCCTGGTGGTTTGGACTAATTGACTTCTAAGCTCCCTTCCAGCTTAAATCTGCATTCCTGCAGTTCTGTATTCTAAAGCAAACTGAGAGGCAGTGGGACTGTAGAAAGAGGAGTGGGACAAAATAAGTTGCAATTCTGGTTTTGCTCCATACTATTTGTGTGACCCTGGGTAAGTCTCTAGGTTTCAGTTCCTTCATCTGTTAAGGAAATAAAAGGTGGGTTGGGGAATTGGACTATGTGACCACTAAGGTTTTCTTTTCATGCTCCTGTGCTCTTCATTTAAAACCCTGTCCCTCCGTATGACTTCATTCTTTTCCTGGTGGCACCACTGCCAATTTGGTATTATCTTTGACTCTCCCCTCTTCCTTGTCTATCCTATCCAGTGAGCTACTTGTTGTTTCTGAATTCACAGTATTTTTGTGTCCATCTCTGCTCCCATTGCTACCACTTTAATGTATGCCTTCTTTCCTAGTCATCTAGCTAGATTTTACAGTGACTTCTTTACAGGTCTTCCTGATTCCATTTTCTTCCTCTCCACATTCCCCTTTCCCCATCCCTTGACGTTATCCTTATTTGGCTCATGGAAAACCCAGAAAAGTACTCTAGAATATTATCCCAAGGGTCACCCTTTGTACCTTATTCATCCCAGAAATTAAACAGATTCCTTGGCAGAATGTGTTATGCCATACACAGGGCAGGTAAGGGAACCTAGCTGAAGCATCTGAGTATCCTGAGGGAGAAACAGAAGGCATTATATGACAGGCAAGTCAAACTATCACTATGACCACCACCTTCTTCAGACCCTGATTGGGACAAAATGGGACACTGGGTCCAAGAGCTTGGAAATAGATGTATTTCCCAAACTACCAGACCTGCTTTTAGCTACCACAGCTATTTTTGAGGGGAGAGATCATTTGGACTTGGGACTCCCCTTCCTCATTACCACCAGTAACAACTGCTCACCAACCTCCACCAAAAGGCAGAGAGGCACAGGAACCCTGAGAGTGGCAGAACTGCTCCTCCTCCTCCCAGATCACCAGCTTTGCTATGAGGCCAACCTTCCTAACTGTCTTCTGAGGAAGTGACGCCTGTAGAGAAAAGGGCCAGCCATCCCCACCAACTGTCTGCCAACTGTCAAGGCAGGCAGACCAGTCTAGCTGAAGCGTCATGGGAGAAATAAGAGGCATCATGTGCCAAACCAGTCAAAACATCAGCACCACTTTGACTAGCACCTCTTCTCAAACCCTGATGGAGACAGCCTAGGAGTCTGAACCCAAGAATTTTGAATGTATTATTACCTCAAGCCCAGTGTCTTCAGTAATTATCCTAAGAAGCAACCCCCCTGGAGATGTAGCCAGCAACTGTTCTTACAGGTGCTCCAACTATTAAAGACCCAGAAAGGAAAGTTTCTGTCACCAAAGTGGCACAGTAAATAAATAGTTCAATGTCAGAAGCTGATATGATTTTATCCGTAGAAAGGACATTAAAGGAGAAGAATTCACATTTGCTTTGCCTTCAAACCGTAAGGACAACATATGGTGGCTTCTACATCCACCTGTGAATTTCTTAAGTCCAGGGACTGTTTCGCTTTTTCTATTTGTATCCCTGGCACTTAACATTTTGCTTTGTACATTGTAAACACTTAATAATGAATGAATGTTCATTCATTCATCCTTCATACTGCCTCCAGACTTACCTTCCTTCTGTTGTTTATATCACTCGCCTATTCAAAAACCTTCAGTGGCTCACTTTTCCCTACCAAGGAAAGTCTGACCTTCCACAATATGGCATCACCCTATATATACTTCTAGCCTTATCTCCTGTTACTCTCATTCACATATTCTACACACTATTCCAAACAGACTAATTGTCATTCAAATTCCCTCCTTTGTACCTTTGCTCTCGTTCCTTTTGCTCCTACTCCTCATCTGACTATTGAGTTTCCAGCCAACCTTTAAAAACCAATTAAATAACAACCTTCTGTACCAAACTCTCTTTGGTTCTCCTTTGCCTCAGCCACCCACCTTGGCAATGATTGCCCTCTTCCTCAGGGTCTCATAGAAGTTTGGTTGCCCCTGTCTTATGTACTTATCATGTATTATTTTGTATTTATTTGGGTATGTGTCACATTCTCCTGTGGGCAAGATAGAGAAGTGAGGATGCAAAGAGGTGGGTTCGAAGACCAAAGGCTCCCTTAGGCCAGATTCTGTATCTCATCATCAAATCACGAAATAACAAAATCTCAGGGCTGGAAGCATCATCAGAAGCTGCCTTGTCATTTTTCTCAACACTTAACTGAACAAGATCTCTTTTTCTTTTTCAATTTTTAAACATGTTTATTTAAAGTTTTGAGTTCCAAATTCTGTCCTTCCCTCCCCTTCCCCCTTTCTGAGATGGTAAGCAATCAGGTTTTACATGTGCAATTGTGTAAAACATTTCCCTTGTCATATTATACAAGAAGACTTGAATAAAAAAATGAAAAATAGCATACTTCAGTCAGTATTCAATCAGGATCAGTTCTTTCTCTGGAGGCAGATAGCATGCTTCATCATTAGTCCTTTGGGCTTGTCTTGGATTGTTATATTGCTGAGAATAGCCAAGTTATTCACAGTTCTTCATCTTACAATGTTGCTGTTACTGTGCACAGTGTTCTCCTGGTTAGGGTCCCTTCACTATGCATCAGTTTGTGTAAGTCTTTTCAGGTTTTCAGGATCTCCTTCTAGCATCCCAAAGAGTTGCCAATCTCCAATGAAGGGAGACTTGCTGCCTTCCAAAGCAGACAGCCCTGTTAGGATGTTTTCCCTTAAATCAGGCTGAAATCTGCCTTGTTCTTATTGCTCTTAGTTCTCTCTGGGGCCAAGAAACATTGGTCTTGGCCCTTTTCTACATGACAACCCCTTAGACACCTGAAGACAACTCCACTGTTCCTGCAAAACTTCTGTCCTCCAGGCAAAATGTTACCAGGTCTGCAGAACCAGAAAAACCCCAGCGTGTATAATTACAGCTACTGTATGTAAATGAAAACAATGTTAAACAGGTTTTTTTTGTTTTGTCATTTAAGCCTCAGGTCAAAAATACTGGACAGCACTGATAGTCGCCTGTGAAACGTATCTGTCCTTTCCCCAGTGGAAGCAGAGCTGTCATTCACAGCTGTCAGTTATTCATTTTTGTTTTTTTCTTGAGGACTGCATATCATGGAGATTCAGGTGTAGTTAGTGTCCTGGGGTTTTGTATGATGTGTTAAAACAAATGATTTTAAAAAATCATTTCTTTGAATTGATTTGTTGTTATTTTTATTTTTTTGTCCCCTTGCAACCTGGCCTAGTGGTAGCACACAGATGACACTTAGTAAATATCTGTTGATTCATTAAGGGTATGAATTCTAAGCTTCTCAAGAGTAGGGATAGTCTCTCTGAGGTCTTTATCTCTTCCAGAAAACCTCTAGCAACACTGCACACAATAGGTATTCAATAAGTGCTGTTGACTGACATCTCCAATCATGGGTCAAAAATTGGACAAGGCCTTACGGACCATCTGGTTCAGCCCCTGCCACATTTTACAAATGAGCAAACTGAGGCCTAGAGAGGTGAAGGGCCTTGCCTGAAGTCCCACAGATTACTAGTGACAGAGCTGGAATATCAGAGCTTCTGAGAGGGTCAAGTATTTTTTGTTAATGCCTACTACGTGCCTGTGGTAAACACTGAGGGTACAAAGAAAGGCAAACAAAACCCAAAAAACCAGCCTCTGCTCTCAGGGGACTCACAGTATAATAGGGAAAACATCATTCAGAGAACTTGGTACAAGCCAAGCATGTTCAGGATAAACTGGGGATAATCTGAGAGGGGAGGCAGTAAGGTTAAGGGTGACTGGGAAAGGCTTCTTGCGGAAGGTACAACTTTCGCTGAGACTTGAAGGAAGCTGTGAAGCTACCCAGGTGTAGCAGTAACTCTGGGGTCTCTGGAGGCTCTGGGGTCTGTGACTCTGAAGATCTCTAACTCCATGAGTCTGAGGCACTGATTTCTTCCCCAGGACCCCTGTGGAGGTGGGACAGGAGAGAGGAGGGAGCTGTTTGCATGTTGTAAAGAGTCAGGGATGAGGGAGCTTTTATTCAGGCACTTGCACAGATTAACTTGAGGGAAGCACACCAAAGCTCTAACTTCTAGACTTTACAGAAGAAATGAATTTCTACCAGGGCAGAGAAGATTCCAGGATTGGGGGAAATTGTTCCCCGCACCCCACTTGTAGATCATACCTAGATCAGCATGTCTAAAACTGCACAGAGAGGGATTTTGTTCTTGAATTTCTTCCTATAGAGGTTTTCTCCCAGAGGAAAACACAGTAGTGTTGTTGCTGTGTGAGGGGCACATCCTGTTAACAGGGTGTAGGCTCAGGCCATTAGTCATTGGCTGGGCCTTGAAGGAAGGCAAGGGCTTCCCCTCATTCACTGTGCCCTGGCTGTAGTTGTCTGGTGGGAGCGGGTGACGTCAGAGGCAACAATGGACCACTATTCCGCCCATGCGTGGCTTCTACCCCACACCCTGGGTCAGCTCCTTCCCCTCCCCTCAGCTGGAAAGCCCTCTCCAACTCACCCTTGGACTCAGCTGGCTATCTCACATCCTCCTCTTCCTCCTCCCCAAATGAAGTATTATTGTCAGCAAAACAGCTGTGATTTCCTCAGGTGGGTAACTCCCCTCACCAACCTAGGTATCATTTGGAGCATAAGTCTTAGGGAGTTGCCTGAGCCTCAGTGACTCATGAAGGCCACACAGTGAATAAATGGCAGAAGCCACTTTTGGAACGTAGGTCTTCCTGACTAGAAGCTCACTACTCTATCTGCTACCCTACCATGGCCTCCTTAGGCGTGATTAGTGATAGTACTTGCTGACAAATGCTTTAAGGTTTGCAAAACACTTGAGGCACTCCATGCCTTTCCATTGGCTGTCTTTACTTCTGCCTCTTAGACCTTGATGGAAGATAAAGATTCTCAGCTCAGGCACTTCCTCTTATGAGAATCCTTTCCTAATCTCCTAGTCATTACTTCCCTTTCTCTGTCCATGTTGAATTTCTCAATAGAATGTAGGTTCTTTTAGGGTAGGGACCTGATGGGATGGGTTCTTTGCGGGGTGGGGAACTCTCAATAGTGCCTTCACGTTATTGAGTCGTGTTAATCACATCTGATTCTGTGAATTGGAGTTTTCTTGGCAAAGATACTGGAACAGTCTGCCATTTCCTTCTGCAGCTCATTTTCCAGATGAGAAAATTGAGGCAAATAGGGTTAAGTGACTTGCCCAGGGTCACACAAGCTAATAAGTGTCTGAGACTGGATTTGAACTCAAGTCTTGACCCTGGCCCAGGCCTTTCTCCTCTGTGCCCCCTTGCTGCCCTGGCTTCACATTAGGTTCTTTTTAATAAGTGTGACAGGTAAGCTCATTTTATAAATGCAGTAACAGAGACTCAGAGAGATAAGGTGAATTGCCTACAGTAATACGACTAGTGTCAGAGGTTAGAGTTGAGCTCAGGTCTCTTCTGACTCTAAGTTCAACACTAGTGACTAGATCATGCTACAAGTCAGCTGCTGACCTCCCTTTCTACCTTCCTGTGATTTTAGGGACAGAGCCTTGGAACAAATTTTTCCCATCTCCCCTCTGGATGCCCTTCCCTTCTAATTCAGGAGAAACCCTGCTCCATCCTCATTTCCCTCTCTCTTTGCTTCTTAATAAATGCGTGTTGGTTGATTATTTGCGTCCCCTTTATCTCTAAGAGTTCAGGAAGCCATACTAATTCAAGCCAGCACTTCCTTCTTACCACAGTGCTGCTGAGGGCTGAGGGGGTGGTTAAAGGCGGTGAGATAAGATTTTGTAGTTTAGAAGTATATGATTTAGCAGATGACCCCATTGCTCTTGCCCTTCGTGACTCATCTTGAGTGGACCATCCCTACTTCCTCACCACCCACACTCCTTAACTCCCTTGGAACCTCATTTTGTTTCCATACTCCACCCAGATTGCTCTAAATTCACCAGTGATCTCTCCCTGGCCAAATCCTGGTCTCCTCAGAATCCCAGAGCTTTGCAATTAGTCCTCTGAGCCAATCCTATTATTTCATGCAAGAGCAGTCTGAGACCCCAAAAGGTTAAGTCACCTCTTTGAGGTTACCTGGTAGCAGAGCTAGTGTTCCAACTGTGCCATGTCTCTCATCTCCAAGTCCAGCGCTCTCCATTGCACTACAGTGCCTGGTCTCTGATGGTTTTTTTCTCTTGCCTTCTGTGACATTTCACTATTTTGGTGAGGTGGATTGAATGATAGGTTTAGGGTCAGGAAGGACCAAGTTCAAATCTGACCTTAGACACTTACTACCTGTGAGACACTGGGCACAGTACTGGGGAATCTGGGTACCTTGACAATGTGGGCCTAGATCCAGGAAAGATAAGGGCAAAACTGGTCTATCAGAGCCCAGGTTGGTCCCACAGGGCAGAATCCAAGGTTTGAATGGGGAAGACATGGAAATGATGTCCTGAGTGGAGATAGCAGTCATGAAGAATAGATGTCATATGTGAAGGGTTTAGGCAAAAGGAACATGGTAGATAAGGCTGGGAAGACAGAGTGAGGCTAGGATGCAGAGCTAAAGATTTTGGAGCGTTGGTGATGGTGGAGAGGGCAGGGGGACAGTTGGAGTAGAGTCAGGTCATAGAACTAGTATCAGATTCTGTGATTCGATGGGAAGAAGGAAACATGAATTATGTTCCTTTCTAAATATAGTCACCTCTTTGAAGTCCTCATTTAGAAGCAGTTTGCAAAGCCCTTAGTTCCTAGGCTAAGCCACACACACAAGCGTGAAGCCTCTTTTCTTTGTCTCCCCCGAGGGGTTTCCTGGTTCCTCAACCTGTGTGGAATGTAGGTCCAAACCCTACAGCAGGATACACAGTCAGATTCAATTCAGCAAGATTTAGTTAAATATGGAAATATTTTACGTGATTGCACGTGTATAACATGTCTGCTTGCTCATCAGCTCAGGGAAGGGGAGGGAAGAAAAGGATAGAAATTGGAATTTAAAACTTTTAAAAACAAATATTAAAAAATTGTTTGAACATGTAATTGGAGAAGACTTGTATATATACACACACATTTATAGACATAGATACATATGTGTATTTTATATATATGTATATATACATATATATATATTACACACACACACACACACACACACACACTCCCCAAAGCAAATATTTAGTTAGCATTTTATATATTGTCAGCACTGTGGAGGAGCTGAGAAAGCTCTGACTTTGAGACTTTAAGTCAACTTGACTTGCCCATCCCTGGAGATCTTAGGATCATGGATCTATAGCTGGAGGGGACTTACAAGACCCTCTCTTCCAACCTCATACCAAGGGAAATAAAGTGTCTTGCCTGAGGTCACACAAATGATAAATGTCAGAGGCAGGATTTGAAACATGGTTCTCCGTTGAGGATGATCTGGCTGGAGGAGGGGTAGGGTGATCCTGCTCAGGTGTAGAGGTTTATGACGTGTGGAGTCGGAGCAGAAAGGGACCTTAAATCTTGTATCACCCACCCCCTTTATTTTACAGATGAGGAAGATGAAGCTCACAGAGGTTACATAATTAGCACGCTGTCACAGCCATAGTAAGTAGCAGTCAGACTTGTATGGAAGAGGTCCTCTGACCTCTCCCACTGTGGTACAGTTAAATGACCTTTGAAACTTATTGTTCTTTTCATTTACATCAGTGTTGTCATTGCGCATGTTGTTTTCCTCCTTGAAATGCAGAAGTAAATATATAATACTTTATAATCTTTAGAAACTCTCACACATATATTCTTTTTTCGATCTCCTTTGAGATAGGCAGGACCTGCAGGCTTACAAGTTCCAAGGCATAGGTGAGCCATGAGGTTCCCTGAGGTCGTAACTTGCTCAAGGTCACTAGCCAGGAGTAAGTCCAGTTCCAAAGTACTCTCACTTTGTTTCAGCAAGATCTCATGCTGTGAAACATGGAATCAGAAGCATCGGAGAGCAGCACATGAGCCAAAGTAGAAGTATTGCTGCTATCATCTGTCAGGCTTCAAGGGAATGTGTAAGTTGAGGGAGCCAAGGTAGTAAAGGCCCAGAATAGTATATATTCTTAATAGAATTTAAAGTTGGGAGGGCCATTGAAATACAGTCCCTTCACTTGATAAAGAGTGATAGTGAGGTCCAGAGAGAGTGTCAGCGACTTGTCCTGGGTCACTCAATCACTCAGCAAACATTTATTGAGCGTTTACTTTGTGCCAGGACTTTGCATTCTAATGAGGGATATAATGCGTTAGGGTTAGAAAGAAGTTAGGGAATAGATAGCCGGTAACCTTAGAGAGTTTCACAAGTCTTTAGGGGTGTAGAAGTGAGATACCAGTGTAGACGCCCTGACTCCAAATCCATTGTTTGATGTCAAAAGTCTCAGCTGGTCAGGGGTCACTCTGAAAGTGACACACAATCACCTCTTTGGTATCAGGAGGCAGCGATGAGTTGCATATCCTTTTTTTTTTCTTTAAGGACATAGTTTTTCAAAAGCCTCTCATTTTAACTAAGGCGCTTAATGAACCTCATTTTCCATTAACTGCCCATTTGTCTGATCTTTCCCTCCCCAAGCCCTTTGGAAATAGAGAGAAAACTACTATGCCAACATTCCTTGGGTGTTTACATAAGCAGTATGGTTTGCTAAGAGCTGGAAGCTGACCTCAGATGTCAATAACCCCATTCAGGCATGTAAGCAATGTATATTTGACTCCACCTGGAAAATGAGCCAATGGTGTGGTGCCCTCCCACCCACTTTGCTGGAGAAACATTCCTCTTTGGTCAACACAGGAAAAGCTCCATGCCTTATTAATGTCTAGCACTCAGGGTGTGCCTTTGCCCAATGTGATTGCAGTCATGTCTGATGGAGTGGGAACTTCATTTTGAGCACATATTGCCAAATGCAAAGTTCTAGGAAATGCAGTGGGTAGGCAGAGACAGAAATCAAACATTCAAGGAGTTTCCATTCGACACGGTAGTAGATTCCTGTGCCCAACAAGCAGACTAGGGACTTCAATTTTTTCTTTACCCTTGAACTTGGACAAGGCAGATTGGTCAAATGCAGCCTCCTGACTTTTCAGCAAAACCAAACCGATCACTACTTTCAATATTCCTCTTGACAAAAAGAAAAAAGAACCCGTTTTCTGGGAAATGAAATTTTAGTGTGTCAGCAGTTAAAGGTTGTGTGGGTGAGGATTTTGAGGCACTCTGAGTGAACTTTTCAAATTATAATTTATCTACTAAGGGAAGAGAAAGAAACTGAAGATTGATCAACTAGTGATGAGTTTGGTTATTTTTAGTGAATTATGTAACACATTAACACTAGCAGCAAGTAAATTTGTCAGAACCTTCTGTAGAATAGGGATAGATTTAGTGTAGGAAGTGGTAAAGTAGACAGACCATGAAACTATGGAAAATCAAGTCTCAAGAAATCCTACAAGAAAAAAGAACTTAATGGACAGACCCATTTGCATCTTGGTTAAGGTTACTGAATATACTTCTACTCTGTTGTCATTACTGTGTAGGTGTTAGCTTACCTTCTGGTTTTAAAATTTTTCTTCACATAAATATTTTCATGTTTATAATGACACAGTTCTCATACCTGTCACCTTAAATAAATCAGTAGTATTCTAAGTATTGGTTGGGCTCAAGACAGGACTTGACAGCTTCTTGGTCTGTGCAAGGCAATGTATCACAGTGGAATGAGGACTATTTCGGAAGTTTAAGGCCCTCCCTGGGGTCTCTTCCAACTCTAGTGCTGATCATCCCTTGAATCTTAACTTTGATATTTTTCTGAGTAACCTTAGACAAATCACTGAACCTCTCTGGGCCTCAGTCTAAATGGGGACTAGATGCTACTTATTGGGTAACCTTAGACAAATCACTTAACCTTTCTGGACCCGAGTTTCTTCATCAGTAACATGAAGGGGATGGACTAGATGACCTCTGAAGGCCCTCTCAGCCCTACCTCTAGGAGCCCATGACACTTTGCCTCTTGTTGAGACTTTCTTTAATCCTTGATCATAAGCCAACTCTGATATAGAATAGAATGGGGCGTTGTGGAATATGGCAGCTGGTGAATCTGAGGAGACACCACAGGGTAAACCAAACTGTTTATTATTTTGGGGATTTCTGTCTTACAGGCCAAGAACAAGGAGACGGGTGAGCTGGCTGCTGCCAAAGTCATCGAAACCAAGAGTGAGGAGGAGTTGGAAGATTATATAGTGGAGATAGAAATCCTGGCTACATGTGACCACCCCTACATAGTGAAGCTACTGGGGGCCTTTTACCACGATGGGAAGTTGTGGGTAAGAGTTTCCTGCATGCCAGTCCTTGGTATTGGAAGATCCTTGCAGACACAATGGAAGAGCTTCAGGAGATCACAGAACTAGCTATGCATAGCCAATTCATATATATTCCACTGGCAGAATGCAATGTGGTACCAAAGGAAGTACATACATTCAAGAACCAAGAAGTAGGATGAAAATAAATTGCTTGATGTGTAATTTGCATATGGAGGGGGGGAGGTCCAATGGAGAAAGGACTGACTTTGGGGTCAGAAGGACCTAGATTTAAATCTTGCTTCTGTCACTTACTATATATGTGACCTTGTTCAAGTCACCTGGTCTCATTTTCCTCATCTGAAAAATAAATAGAACTAGATGGTTTCTAAAGTTCCTTCCATTTCTAAGTCTATTATCAGGTGATCTTTTGAACATTCCTCAGGATGTCTTGCATTATAACCTAAAGAAAAATCTGTAATCTTAGTAAAATTCTCCTAGAGGAGATGGGGAATGGAGGTGAGGCTCAGCTTTTGAGGTGGTTTGAGGAAGATCCTCCAAAAGTCATGCCATACAAGTGACTAGCAGACTGAAGGAGGATTATGCCCTGGAGGTCAAGACCAGACAGGATGTTGAGGAGAAGATACAGAAAGGTCAAGGAAGGTGAGAATGCAGAAATGACTTGTGCATTAGGGACGATCTTGGCAGCCTTAGCCAATTTGTTTTTAGTGGAGAACTGGAAGCAGATGCCAGTGTGGAAAGGATTGGGAGGAAGTCAGCAGTCTAGTTAACAGTTCTTCTGTCTGTAGTTACTGGTAGAGGGAAGGATTCTGAGGAATAATGTTAGTGTCTGCTATAACAATATCTCCATGCAACAGGCTTTTGGGGAAAAGTTTACAGTAATATTTGCCCCTTATATTTTTAATTTTGAGATTGAAAACTATTACATTTAATGTAACACTTGAAATTAATTCTGTAATATATACATTCTCAAGCAACATACCTAGATTTTGACATGAGGGTATAATCGAACATATATCAATGCTTATCTATCCCCAGTGACTGAATCCCATGTTCTCAGTATGGCCCAGTATGGCCCAGAACACAGCTATTTTACATGTGGTATTTTTTGACTTTTCTTGAAATGACATAATAGCTGAAAAGGATCAAAGAATTGCCCCTAGAAAGATACATGTTCTTTGGGATGAGAACTTTCTTGTTCAATTTTCCCTCTAAATTTTTTTTTTAACAAAACACCCCTCGATACTGTCTCTTCTACACACACACACACACACACACACAGAGACACAGACACATGCACACACAGACACACACACACACACCAACTGACTACTAGGCACTTTCCCTTGAACCACTGTATGGAAGTTAGCCAAAAACCACAAGATCAGCTTTTCTTCCGGAATGTGTAATCTTAGTAAAATCCTCCTGGTGATTTCTTATCATCACTTCTGCTTTTTTTAATGTCAAAAAACTTCAAGTTTAAAAAAATTTCCCCAAAGACACAAAACCCTCAAAGTGAATAAATGGAAAAAACTCCTAGCTGATCCTTTGAGTTTCCTTTGGGTCTTTTCTTTCTTCCTTTCTTTCGAAGGATCGGGATGTATTCTCTGGGGGAAGATCTTCATGACTTCGATTCCTTTTAGGTTTGTTCTTCCACAGCCAAACTACAGGGATGGTGATTAAGTTGGTCTCTAGATATAAATAGAGGTTAGGAGGGTTCAGAGCAAGAGTTCTTAACCTTTTCTGTCATGGATTCCCTCTTTGGCAGTCTGCTGAAGTCTATTGACCCCCCCTCCTGCATTGTTTTTAAATGTATAAAATAAAATACGTAAGATTACAAAGGATGCTAGTTATGTTGAAAACAAGTTGTAATTTTTTGCTGTTTTAGTTCACAGACCCCTAGGAATTCATCAACCTCAGAGTGAAGAACCTCAGGTGTAGAGAAATACATGCATATTAAATGAAAACATTTTTGAGGGATGCTCATAACATTTTTAGGTTGATTACAAGAAAGGAACATGCCCAGAAATAGAATTTGGGTTTGAATGGGACTATAGTGTGATCCAGGATGGTGGTTTTTATGGTCTTTTGAATTTGGAGGTGAAGAAAATCCTGATTTTCCATAATATCTTAGTCACCAAGGAAATACCTAATCCAAAGACGAAGTATCCATCAAAACTAAAGAGAGATGTGTAAAGTTGGGTAAATCAAAATGATTTTAAAAGTCTCTCCACTCACACTCCAACGCTAATGCCCTTCAGCATCAGTCTTATTGTGGACCTTTACTTAAGATTTCCATCTCAACAAATCCAGCAATTGAAATATTGATTCACTGTCCAGTGATCTAAGGGTTTTTGGCTTCTCCTTTTTCTCCACACCATTTCTTACCCATGAGCTTTTCTCTCAATTTTGGACCTTCCTGGGAGAAGCATGATTGAAGACGCTCTATTGGAAGCAACTTTGACTCTCTCCTTTCCTTCTCCTACCACATCCTATTAGCCTCCACGTTCTTTTGATCTTTTTTGGAAATCTTACTCTCATTTTTTTCTTCCTTTCCATTTCCACTGCCACCAGTTTAGACTGGGCCCTTACCATCTCACTTCATGTTGCTGCAGTAGTCTCCTATATCTCCTCCCTTCACTCAGCTGCTGCCCAGTTAGTTATCCTAAAGCATAATTCAGATCTTGTTGGTCTTTCACTTAAGAAATTGTCTAGGGCTCCCCATTGATTATAGGATGAAGTCCAAAGTCCTTGTATCCAAGGCCTTTCACAATCTGTCCCCAGATACTCCCATAGCCTTATCTCCCACCATGCCTGGATCCGAATCCTCCACTATGGCTAAACTCTTCTTCTCTTTTCTCTTTAGTTCTCCTGAGCTTATTGTCAGTTATATTTTGTCTGTGTTATTGCTTCTGTTTGACATTCCCACTCTGTTTATAAGGATAATAGTTCACATTTCCATAACGCCTTGAGGCTTATAAACTGCTTTATAAACCTTTGTCCAGAGCTTAGTGCAGTCTCTGGCATATAGTAGGCATTTAATAAATTTTCATTGACTGACTGGGTTGCAGAATCCTACCCATTTTTCAAGGTCCTACCCAAATTATACCTCTCCCATGAAGTATTTCTCGATGTACTCTCTCATTGGCACTGCAGTTCTCTCCCTATCCTTTTCTCCCTTTCTACTCTAATCCCCTCAATCCTTCCCCTCTTATTTCCCATTTCTTCCAACATTGAAATCCTACCTAATGTTGGATTTTTATTCTATGTATGCATGATTATGTCTGTACACACTTATAGTTATTTCATGTGTGTGTCTTATCTCTCCAAATATATTTTAAGTTCCTAGAGGGTGAGACTGGGTCTTATATGCTTATCAGCTCTAAGATTTTGGAATCCTAGATTTTGTTTTCCCCATGACCTAGTGATTTTTGTAGTACTTTGGACACGGTAGGGACCCGATAAATACTTGTGAACAAATGAGCTCAGAGAGCAGATGGTTGTGAATTTCGGGGGAAAGTCCTTCAGTATTAGCAACACATTATCTTCTTGGATACTGAAATTATTTGGGGGACATTATTGGCAGGAAGGGATGACGCTGATTTCCATATTTTGGACTTCAAAAACAAACAGTTTGAAAAGAGGAAACGTTGATCCAGGTCAAACTGCAATCCTGACCTGTGATTTAGGAGGGCAGGGCACATGTGGACTGAAGAGTCCTGGTCGTCATACAGGACAGTTCCTTGCTCACTTCAGGTTCTTATTCTGACATAATTTTCTAGCCATTATGTAGTATTCTCATATTATAATGATGCTCAACTGATTTGCCCATAGTCACCAACCTATCTTAGTGGCAGAACTGAGGCTAAAATTTAGGCTTTCCAACTCTTGGCGCAACAAGGGCTCTTGTCTCCAAACTGTGTTCTGCCCAGTATGTTCAGATCAGGAAACAGGAATTGTAAACCACTGGGTCCCCCAAATATCTTAAGTAGATTTAAAAAGAGGTAAGGCTGCAATTCATTCCAGGCATGTAGAACAAGCTGTACAAAGGCATGCAGAAGCGGGATGGAAGGTACGAAGTAATAAGCAGGCCAATGTGGCCAGAATGTAAAGGAGGTGAAGGAGAGCCAGGAAAGGCAAGAAGCCCTGCATTCAAGTGCAGGATTGAGTCCCTGGAAAATGGTATGGAACATAATCTTGTGTGCCTGTACTCATCACAGCAAAGAATGATAATGTTCATGAGAAAAGAAGAATTGGAGAACCACTGCTTTAAGAACCGAACGTCTCTGATTTGCAAAAGGGGAAGGAGTTTCTATATAAGGAGTTCCCTTATGTAGAACCTTATAAAAATAATGGTAACGATAATAATAACTGGCATTTTATATAGCACTTTGAGGCTTATAAAGTGTTTTACATAGGTTATTTCATTCATCATCACAACAACTGAGACAGGTACTATTTGTATCTCAGTTTTACAGATGAGGAAACTGAGACTGAGAGAGGTTAGATGGCATGCCAAGGGCCACACAGCTGGGAAATGTCTAAAGTAGAATTTGAACTCAGGTTTTCATGGCTTGAGGTGGTCCATTGGATAGAATGCAGGGCCTGGAGTCAGGAAGACTCATCTTCCCAAGTTCAAATCTGGCCTCAGATGCTAACTAGCTGTGTGAACCTGGGCAAGTCAGCTTCCCCTGTTTGCCTCAGTTTCCTCATCTGTAAAATGAGCTGGAAAAAAAATGGCCAACCATTCCAATATCTTTGCCAAGAAAACCCCAAATGAGATCAGGAAGACTTGGACATGACTAAAAGATGTTGTTAATTGGGAGGTGGGGGGAAGCTGAAGTGATACTAATTCCACCTTCTCATTGAAATGTCTACCAGTCAGGCTTGTCTTACCCTTAAACGTAAATTGTTTTAATCTTGTCTATAAAAAAGCTCGATGCACTAATAAACTACTTTTATTTTATTTCCTGGGTTTTCCTTAATTGCCCAGGGTGAGGCCTGAACTAGGAGTTTATTTTAACACCACCTAGCTGCCTGGTAAAATCACAGGTCCTTCAAAAAAATTATACAAGAAGTTAAAAAAAAGTTCTATGGGGATAACTTTTAGTTGTTTTGCATACCCTTGATGAGCAGTATTTGCTCTCAAATGTCCCATCTCTAAGCATTAGGAGGACAGGAAGGTTTATTATGTTTGGGTAACAATTTATAGGCTGCCCTTCCCCAGAAAGTCATTGAGGGTGGAGATACTTTAATGTGGACACCTACTTACTGAAGACTGGGCAGAGGCAGATTGGGCCTGTGACTTTCCACAAGGGTGACAGCATCCAGGTTGTTTTTGGACAGGAGTACATTGCATCCTTATCCCTCCCACTTTTCTTCTACCTTTGCCTTATTGATAATAATAGTTTATACTCAAAGGTGCTCAATGTTAGATATGCCTGTTCAGTTTCCACAACATATTATATATATTTTCTCATTGGATCCATGAAGCAAGCTTCTGAGATAGGTCAGGCAGCTGTTAAATGAGCCCGTTTTACAGATGAGGAAGCTGAATCACTCAGTGGCTTAGTAAATTAACTGCAGGCCACAGCTCTGTGATTTGTGCTCTGTGAGTCTCAAACCTGATCTCCTGCTTCAAGCCCCACCTTACCTCCTCCTTCACCATCATATCACATTGCCTTTATAAACAGCCAGCCAAGTTTCTGGTCCCATTAAGTTCTTCCTTGTCTTAGAAATTCCTGGGGATCATTTCAGCTGACCCAAAGAGTCCTTCTTTCCTCTCTTTAATTAGTGGGAAAGATGAACTCATTTTACTTACTCCAGCTTTTTCCCCTCAAAGGTTTTCCAAAATCCTAATGGGAGGGGTGGGTGTGGAGGAAGGGTCAGTTATGTTCTGAAGAGGGGAGTGGTGGGTGCTGGGACTGCTGAGCTGAATGGTCACATTGTTTGATGAGGGGCACTGAGATCTGGGAGCAAATTCTCTTGACTCCACCTACAGAATACTCCAGATAAGCAGCTGACATTTTAATGTTTACTGTTTAGCACTGGCTCTATGGACTTCCTACCACAAATAGGTCTTGATTGAGTAACCAGAAACCTCTTCCTTATCTGCTGGCAGGATGGCTGAGTAGGGGGTGGGGTGGTAAGATAGATAATCATTGGAAGGTTGGGGTCTTTTGCCCATGGCAGAGTGCTTACTTTGGGTGTTTTAGTGGTTTTTGTGTCTGGGTTTAGAATAAAAATTCAGGGTTCTGTCCAACTTTCAGTGTCATAGAATGTTGGTATGGCATGAAATCTTAGAGCTTCCTTTGGTGCCTTATTTTACAGAGGAGGAGACTCAGACCCTGGAATATTTGTGTTTCAGGAGGCCAGGCTCTCTGGGCTTCCTGTGATGATCATCAGGCTTTCACTCTCTCTTCTTACCTTTTATCCCTGTGCTAGTGAAATTATTTATTGGAAAGCGCTTTGAAAGAAACAAAATGCTAAATGAGTGTGAGGTCGTATTATCAGCAATCATAATTTTTCACTAATTCAAGATACTTTTATGGAGCACCTGCTGGAAATGCAAAACACTTCCACCAGAATATGAAGTTAGCACGCAAGGGTGCCTTAGAGAGTATCTGCTTCAAACTCCTTCATTTTAGAGAGCAGGAAACTGTAGACCAAAGAGAGGAAGTTACTTAATCAAGGTCACAAACTGTCTTGGGCTGTTGCCATGGTTTCTTGTATTTGGTGGTGTTACATCTAATATCATAAGTGTGTACGTGGAAATTTTTTTCTTGTTTTTTTTAAGTTTAAAATAAATAAGTTTACACCAAAAAAAATAATATATCATAGCTACACAGCAGATAGCAAAAGTTGGATTGCCTACACAATGGGAAGACCTTCTGGGTGACATGTGAGGAAAACCTTGCAGAGAGTGGCTTATCAGTCCCTACATATTCTTTGTCCCTGTTGTCCACAGGCTAAAAGTTAATTGCCGAATCTCCAGTGTGACCCTGCTGTTTCTCTTATCTAGGTAGGGCCACCCTGGCCACCCTTATCTTCCTATGAACAAGCACGCTTGGTATGTGTGTGCTCAGGTGGGTTTGTTTGGCAGTGTTAGTAGGGGAAGAAATGACACTAAATTTCATCTTCTTTCTGTTCTGTGGTATTGGAGCAGGAAGAGGTCTTACTCAGGTATTGAAGGGGCTTTTTAAGGAGCCCTTCCTTTCTTTTCCTTCCATAGAATTCATGTAACATTAGTGTTGGAGGACAGGAGGGGGCCTTAGAACATGGAACATCAGAGTTGGAAGGGGTCCTAGAACAAAGAATATGGACCATTAGGGGAAGAAGGGTTGTCCCATATCTTTCCTCATTTGTATCCACTCAACTCCTCTTTTTCTTTCAAGACTGAACTTTGGTGGCTACTTTCTTTCTTAGGGCCTTTTTTGATTCTCTGTTTCTCTGCCCTCCCACCCCCAATCCAAACAGAAAATACTGTTTCTTTCTTCAATTTCATTGATTGTAGATTAGAGTTAGATGGAGACCTTAACGGGTGGGTAAAGCCAGCCCCTCGTTTTTATTTTCTTTTACTTAACATTATATTTTTTTTCTCAATTAACAGGCATTATTTTCTCTCATTTTTATTTTGCATTCTGCATTTTTAGGATATTATCAGTCTGTCAGGAAATGAGTAACATCCTTCACCACTGGTCCTCTTAGAATCATGACTGGTCACTGCGTTGGTCAGAATTCTTATTTGTTTTTATGATGTTGTTTTACTCTGCATCAGTTTACATGATACTTCCTGGGTTCCTCAGAAGCTGTACCCTCCACTGTTCCTAATGGCACAATGGTATCCCATTACATTCACATACCATACTTCAGCCATTTGTTGGGTACCCCTTTAGTTTTTGCCACCACAAAAAGAACTATCAGCATTTGTGTGCCTAAAAATTCTTTTCCTCTTTCTTTGATCTCATTCATGCATGGGCCTAGTAGTGATATTGCTGACCCAAGGAGTAAGCCCAATCTAATAACTTTTGGGGCAAAGAAACTTAGGTACAGTAAGGTAAAGGACTCATGGCAAGGACCCACGCTTTGCAAGAAGCTTGTAGTAGGGCTGGGATGTTCTTTAAGTATCTTTTTTAGGATGTCTTCTTTGCCCCTGTCACATCTGTGTCTTGTGTATTGTACTCATTTATATATTCTTTAATTAGAAGACTATTAGATAGTCTTTTTTGAGATAGAGGCTATGTAATTTTTTTAATGTGTCCCCAGTTTAGTAGTGATTGTTGTTAATAAGTAATTGTTGTTAATAAGTGATTGTTGCACTGAGCCATGCATGATCTAGGCCAACTCTTTCATTTTATAGATAATGAACCTGATGCTCAATCAGGTTAGTTTGTCCAAGGATACTAATGGTAGAATCAGGCAGCTAGGTGGCACAGCGAATAGAGTGCCAGACTTGGGGTCAGGAAGACTCATCTTCCTGAGTTCAAATTGGGCCTCAGACATTTAGTAGCAATGTGACCCTGGGAAAGTTACCTATCCCTGTTTGCCTCAGTTTCTTCATCTGTAAAATGAGCTGGAGAAGGAAATGGCAAACCACTCCAGTGTCTTTGCCAAGAAAACCCCAAATGGGAACATGAAGACTCAGACACAACTGAAAAATGACTGAACATTGATGGTAGAGCATACTACCCATTCTGGGTTGAGAGGGAATGATGAGTATAATTTCAAAAGAGTGTGAGGTTCATTCACTTCTGCCTTGAATTGGAGAGGAAATTGACAAGTCCTGTCTATCCAGGATTGCACTTGTGATCAGGACCACAGAGTTTGAGGTTCATTTGTCATCTGCTCACTTAATCTTGAGCTCAAACGATGTAGAGGCAGCATAGGGTAGAGCATAGAGGGCTTCACTTGGAGTCAGGTAAATCCTACGTTCAAATTCAACCTCAGATGACTCTTTTGGCACCTGGGGGAGGTACCAATCCCTTTAGGTTCGTACCAAATACTGACTTGTTCATAAACCTATCAGCAGCTACAGGAGGAGCTGATAGACTTTGCAAAGCCTGTGGACTTGCATGTTCAGGTTTTAGAAATAAAGACTTGTCAGTCTCAGCATCCTCATATGTAAAAAGGAGATGTGTATATTTTAATGACACCTCTTATGCAAGGTTGTTTTGAGGAGCGAGTGAAGTAATATATGCAAAAGACTTGGCAGACCTTAAAGTACTATATAAATATGAGCTGCTGTTACTATCATCAGTAGTATTCATCTTAATCTCTTCCTTTTCAATGATGTTTAGATAGAAATGGTCCTGGGATGTCAGTCTCTGACTTACTCTTTTATATTTAATATTTTAGGTATTACTACACAAGGGGATAAAATAACAAACTGCCTCTAGGGTATTAACGGTGGGCTAAGTGGCCCAGAGTATAGTGCAGAGGAAGTTGTTGTTCAGTCGTATCTGACTCTGTGAACTCCTTTTACAGATGAAGAAACTGAGGCAAATAGGGTTAAGTGACTGGCCCAGGATCACGCAGGATCAACACTTACTAAAGTGTTGGAGGCTAGACTTCAACTGAGGTCTTCCTGACTTTAGGCTTGGTGCTCTATTCACTGTACTAACTAGCTACCTCTAACTGTCAGGAAGACCTGAATTTCACTCCAGCCTCAGACACTTATTAACTTTGTGATGTTAAGTTACTTAATTTCTGTCTGCCTTGGTTTCTTTATCTGTAAAATGGAGATAATAACACCACCAGCCTCCCAGAGCTATTGTGAGGATAAAATGAAATATTTATAAGGTATTTTGAAAACTTTAAAGTGCCTTTAAAATGCTAGTTATTATTATTGTTATAAATAAATAATAAGATGATGGTAATAGATATGTGTTTGGTGTGAAGAAAGGGTTTAAAAATGATCAAATTTGTGAGTAGGAGAACTCTAATTTGGAAAAGTATCTTTTTTCCCATAAGACTCTGGAAATTAGTGCATTCATTCTGGGAACATTAAAAGTTGCACACAGCCCAGCATCAGGGCTATAGGGTCAGTGGGAAAGAAGACAAGGTTAGGGCCTGGGGACATGGGGGAGGAGGAGGAGACTGGGACCTTGAATTCTTTGTAGTGACTTTTGGGTTGGTGCATATGGTGAGAATGGACTTTAGGACCACTTGCTTAAATGAATATTTTGAGGTCCTGGAATGAATAATATTTAAGACTTTGACTTTTTTATGCTATTGACATTAAAAATCAGAATGATCATGGGAAAATGGTGCCTTGTCTCATTGCCAAAGAAAAGCTCTATTAGAAAAATATGTATCTTGAATTTAGGGGTTTTATTAAAAGAGAATGAAAAGATATGTTTTAATAAAGAGCAAAATTCGCATGGTATAATGAAAAGGCCATAGTGTCACCCAGGTCTGGGTTCACCTTTTGATTCTGCTGCTGTGTGACCTTGGACAGCTGACTGAATTTCTCTGGGTCCCAGTTTCTTTATTTGTGGGGGGGAAAAAGGTAGGGTATGACTCCCCGGCCTAACTTTCTGGCAATGTGTTACTTAACTTTTGGTTTCTCTTGGCTAAATATGGAACCAAGCACACTGTAAGCATTTTTAATGAAACTTCAGAGATAAAAACTACTCTGTGGGCATTGACTTCACCTGGTTCAGAGATAGATTCCACTAATGGCACTCCTTTGTGAGTAACTCAGCAAGGAATTTACTCTTGCCCTATCCCAATCCTATGTGGAAATCTGTGAGCTCGCATTACCGGTATCATATGAGAGAATCAGTCAGATATCCTCTAGGTCTCAGTGTCCTTCCCTGGATGACTCCAGATCTGGAATTCTTGATTCCTGATGGTGTGTTCTGATCCTGCTTGGTTCTCTGCTTTAAGGCTGTCTCCATGAGTATTTCCAGCTGCTTAGAATTTAGCCATGGGGGTAAAACCTGAGCTAGGCATCTAGGTGGTGCAGTGGATGGAGTGCTGGGTTTAGAGTCGGGAAGACTCCTCTTCCCGAGTTCGGATCTGACCTCAGACTCTGGACAAGTCACTTAACCTTGTTTGCCTCAGTTTCCTCATCTGTGAAATGAGCTGGAGAAGGAAATGGCAAACCATTCCAGTATGTCTTCCAAGAAAACCCCAAATGAAGTCACCAAGAGTTAGAAGTGATTGAGCAACACAAAAGCCTGACCTGACCCCCTTGTTTTGGTCTTGAACGTAATGGACAAAATGAGTGACCTCACACCCTTTCGAAATCATGCTTATTGTACCTTCTTAACTCATGGGGGATGAGTAGAAAGAAGTGTTAGGCAGCATTGGAAGCAGAGAAATCGGAGTGCTCAGGAAGAGAGACTTGACTATTGGTGTTCACTCATTTATTTAGTATTACAAGTTGGTGGGTGACCTGGGTGGGAACTGTGGACGTAAAAGGAATTGGAGTTTTTTGTGGCTGATCAAGTCTTAGCCACTAGAAGGATTTCTGTTTCATCCCACCTTGCCCCTGTGGCCAGACTGGAGGCCTGGGTTGCTGGGTCCAGCCTTTTTATTTGCCCTGGACCTATAACCTGATTTCTATGTTCCAGAGAAGGCTGTTAGTTCAGCACAGCAGTTTTCTCAGATAGCCTCTGTGTTCACTCTCTCATGCTTTACACTTAACAAGAGGTCTCTCAGAGGTCAAACAGCATAGTGGATGTCTCTCCAAGTCAAAAAGGCCATTGCTTCCTTCTCTGACTTGAGTTCTCTTTGACCTAGCCAGGACATAACTGGATGCTTTCCTTCTCTGTTTAAAGTACAAGAGAACTTTCTTGAATGTACTAGCTAGCAACTCCAGAGGCCAATGCCTTCTTCTATGTTCCTTGGGAAAATGGATTTGGAGGAACTTAATAGCAAGCAGGAAATCGAAAACAGTAGGAAAGAGGGAGAGGAGGGAGGAGAGATAGAAGAAAAGACAGAGACAGAGAGAGAGGGCAGAAGGAGAGAGAGAGAGTTCATATAGTTTGGGATCTTTTTTCCTTTTGGGAGTGGGGCAGGACAAGGCAATTGGGGTTTAGTGACTTGTCCAGGGTCATACAGCTTAGTAAGTGTTGTGAGGCTGGATTTGAACTCTAATCCTCCTGACTCCAGGGCAGGTGCTCTATCCACTGCTCATCTAGCTGTTCCCCTCCTCCCTCTTTTTTTCTAAACAAGAAAAAAGAGCCCCTTCTGTGAAGAACTGATGAGAAGCACTGAGTGGATTAATAAAAATAAATGAGGATGAGTATACTGTGGCAGGGAGCATGGGAGACTGAAAGCATGACCTGTGTCCAGGGGAAATCAAGTAATTTGCTTTGCCTAGAAGACCAGGTAGGTATGTGTGGGAGAGTAATGGGAGATTAAATTGGAAATATAGTTTGGAGATAGATTGTGGAAGGTTTTGAAGAGCTTTTTGGAGAGTTTTTTTCTATTTGATGGGCACTAAGGAGACTTGGAAGACTTATAAAAATAGGGGAGTGACATGATCAAAGATGCATTTGAAGAAGATAAATCTGACTCTGGTGGGTGGGTTGAATTGAAAAGGGACCAACTAAAGACAGGGTAGCCAGTTACCAATATGCTGCCATGGTCCAGACACAAGATAATTGAGGCTTAAACTGGGACTGAGGTAGTGAGTGAGGTAGTAGAATGAAAAGGAGGAGGGGTATCTGTGTGATCTTGCCAAGAACTTAGCCCCGGGTTGAATGTGAAGTGTGAGGAGAGAGGGAAGAGTAAAAGATGAGGGGGGGATTTTGAGTCTGGGTGACTGGGAGAGAAACAATCCATGAATAGAAATAGGAACTTGAGAAAAGGAGCTGATGGGGGAGGAAAGGGTAAGGAGGAAGAGATAGTTCATTTTTTTTTTTAGCATGTTGAGTTTTAGGCACTGGTGCTTTTAATTTATTACATAGCTATGTGACCTTGGGCAAGTCACTTCAGTTTTCTAGGCCTTACTAAAATAATTAATAATAATAATTGTATATAAGAAATATTTATATAATGCTTTGAGGCTTACAAGGTACTTTATATACTTTATCTCACTTTTTCTTACAACCACCCTGTAAGGTAGTTGCTATTGTGATTTCCATTTTACAGTTGAGAAAACTAAGGCTCAAAGAGGTTTTGATTTGACCAATATGGCACAACTGGTAAATATAGGAGATAGGATTTGATCTCATCTTCATGGCCCCAGGTCCAGGAATCTATCTAATAATATCTAACATTTATATAATGTTTTAAGGTTTTCAAAGCATTTTATAAATATTATTTTATTTTATCCGTACAATATCTCTTGTAGGTAGTTCCTATTATCTCCATTTTACAGATGAGATCGAGGTTATGTGACTTAACCTGGAGTCACACAGCTTCTCTGACTCTAGGTTCAGTCCTTTATTTACTGCTCCATCTAGGTGTTTCTCCAACACTCATGTTCAAGTCATGGCCTCTGCTTTGGAGATTATTGACATAGTGGATATCGTTCAAGTGCAAGACTTGGATTCAGGAAGATCTGGGTTCCACTCTGACCTTTGATACTGGGCACAGCACTTAATCTCTCTGAGCCCTAGGTTCCTTCCTTAGGATTTATCAACTAAATCATAGATGAGTTGAGATCTGCATTGATAAAAAAAAGCTTTATCATTAGGAGCTTCCTATAAGATGAAATCATTGCTCTTTCACGTATATTTATTCCTTTCCATTATTGTGGAATGTATTGTTTTCTTGGTTCTACTTACTTTGCCCCATCAATTCCTATGAGAAATTCCAGCATGATGATAATCCATCCCATTCATATGCCCAGTTTGTTCCTTGTTCCACTGTTGGTGGGTAGCCACCTTCTTGTTTCCACTTCCTTACTACCAAAAAAACCAGTAAAGGACCCTCGCATCAAAACTTGGAATAGCACCACTTCCTAGTCCTGACAGGCAGCTTGTTTTCCTGGCATGTTCTAAATGTTGGGATTCATCCACTCACTGGCTCAGGAAATCTTGCCTGATATGCTTATCCACATAGGGAATCAGGTGCCTTTAAGATGGAATGTTTGGGGCTAGTTTTGTCTCCTAAATGAGAAATATGCAGAGATTATTTTTTTCTAAATTCTTCTGGACTCATGATCTATGTAATTGCTTCTCAGTCTGTTAGCCACAGAGGCCATGGAGTTATTGCCAGGGGATATGCAAAGCCATCTTTGAATTCATAAACAAATCTAGCTTTTGGAGGCTGAACAAATAATGATTCACAATTGTAGGTATTACTATCTCATATGTATGCAGATACTACAGTGATTAATAAATAGAAATCAAGTCAAAGGATACTAATAACCAACTTGTTATCACATGGAAGTCCTCAAAATATTCTGACATTAAAGGAGGTCCTTATACTCAAAATATGAGAATAACTACCATTTGGCTCTTCAAAGTGTTGCTTTATGAGATTTGTGTTGCCAGCTGCCTTATATGAATGGATGTTTGGGTAGCAAAGTGGATAGAATGCTCGACTTGGAGTCAATAAGACCTAGGTTCTAATCCTGCCTCAGACACTTACTAGCTATGTGACCCTGGAAAAGTCATCTAACCTTTCCAAGACTGTTTCCTCCTTTATAAAATGGTGTGAATAAAAACACCTGCCTCAGGATTGTTATTGTAAGGATCAGATTAGATAATGTATATATAAAAGCAATTTGTAACCCTAAAGGACTGTATAATTTCCTGCACCTCCTTCTTTCTGACTATTCTATAAACTGTTTGGGGACAGGGACCATGAGGATTCTTTCTGTTTCTTTCAGTGCCAAATATTTATAGTAGGGCTTCAATGCATTCTTGTTGCATGAATAAACAAATGAGTCATAGACGGTATTTAATAAGTGTCTATCTAGTTATCCTGAATGCAGAAAACAAGGTATATATATCTGTTTCTTTGCTGAGCTTAAAGAATGCTCTGCTTCTCTAACAAGGAAGAAATAGTGTGGGAGCAGGAAGGCTTCCTCTTTCATAAATGGAGAGCTTGCCCTTTTCAACATGTCTCCCTCTTCTTTTGTGACCATCCTTAGTGAAGGGAGGCATGCATCCTTTTCAAGTGAGTTTGCACAAGCTGATTTTTCGTTTTTTTCTTTTTCTGGGGGTGGTAGTGGTTGTTGTATTTGTCCTTAGTTTTTGAAGAGGACCATGACATCAGAGAAATAATGACACGACTTGCACTTGACTTTGTTTTGAGTGAGAAAGGGCTGTGCAGGTCACCAGCCTCACTTCTCCTCCTGAGCCATCTGGGTTCAGTGACCAGATATTCTTCAGGATGACTAGAGATGACCTAGGATGCACTGGTGGACTTTGGCCTTTTAGGCTACAGCCTTTTCAAGCTAGCTAGGTAACTCAGCTCATCCTTTCTCTCAACCTAGCCTTCTCCTCTTCAAAATTTTGATGGCCAGAAGCTGCTGAGTTAACTTGGGGTATACTAGCTAGATTCTTTCTTCCTCCCTCCCTCCCTCCCTCCCTCCCTCCCTCCCTCCCTCCCTTCCTTCCTTCCTTCCTTCCTTCCTTCCTTCCTTCCTTCCTTCCTTCCTTCCTTCCTTCCTTCCTTCCTTCCTTCCTTCCTTCCCTCCCTCCCACCCCCCTCCCCTAAAACCTTAGATCCAGTGCACTCTGAAGCCCATGGATTGAACAATGGGTAGTAGTGATGGATAGCACAAGAAACAGTTCTAGGCAATAGAAGAAACCCACAAAGTAGCTAGTTTTTATGTGTGTTGGATAACTCCTGAGAGAGGTGGGAGTGATAAATGTCCCTGGGGAAGACGCACACCAGGTTGATAGAAGCAGCCCAGTAAGTCCTAAGGTACTACATCATTATTACTTTCTAGTTGTCCAGAGTATGGAGGCTTCATTTTTAAAAATCATTGATGTCTTTTGTTTTTGTATCACCTTCATTCCCTTCATATACCCTTCCTACTTTCTCCTTAAATGAGTCCTTAAAAGAAAAAGTTAAAAAGAAAGAAGTAAGAAAATCCAGCAATTTAGCCAACCTGTCAACTTAATCTGACAGTGTATGCAGTGTTCTAGACCCAGAGCTCTACTCCCCACCCTCGCTTCCACCACCCCTGCAAGGAAGAGAAGATTGTACATTGTGTCTTCTTCAGGGCCAGGCTTGGTTATTATAATTACATAGGCTTCAGCTTCTTATTTTTAAAATTTTTCTTTCCATATGAATCAATTTGCCATTGTTTTTCTGGTCCTACGTACTGCCCTTTGTGTCATTTCAAGCATCTTCCCATACTTCTCTGAATTCTTCTCATTCATCATGTCTGAGAACACAATAGTATTGTTACATTCATATTCCATGATATGTTTATCCCTTGCCCAGTCAATGAGTATCTACTTTGTTTCCAGTTCTTTGTTACTACAAAAGGTGCTGCTTTGAATATTTTGATGTATAGGAGACTTCTCTTTCTTCCTTTGACCTTTGGTCTATATAACTAGCAGGAAGATCCTTGAGTCAAAGGAATGGATGTTTTCATTCCTTTTATTAAAACATAATTCCAAATTGTTGTCCAGAGTTGTTGGGCCCATTCACAGCCTGGTGACTCTTTATTCTTCTGCTTGGGCCTCCTGTTCACTTGGGATTCTGTTTGATTTTTCTGCAGATTATGATTGAGTTTTGTCCTGGCGGAGCAGTGGATGCCATCATGTTAGGTAAGTCTCCCTCAGTCACTGTAAACATGTAAGGATACCTAGAGTTGGAATTCTTAAGATATAAGCCAGAAGAAACATATGACCTACCTAAGGGATGGATTCTTTATCTAGTCAAAGTACTTCTGGTGTGAACTCAGCTGGCCAGAGGCCTCTCCACCAGGGGTTAATTCAGATAGTTGGATGTTGCCTTCTTCAGCACTGGGTTCCCTTTTAGGACTTTTGGAAGTATGGAGTGTGCTCAAAGCCCAGACTATGCTGTGTGGTGTAGTGGAAAGAGTATTGGATTTGCATAACATAATAGATAGAGTCTTGGACTTAGAGTTGGGAACACCTGAGTTCAAATCCTGCCTCAGACAAAGCCGTGTGATCCTAGGCAAATTACAAGCTCTCTGTCCCTCACTTTGCTCATAGAAATTGAGAAGGTTAAAGCTGGATGCTTACAGAACAATATGAGAAGATGCCTACCCCAACTCCTTTGTGAGGGCAAGGGGTCCATATGTGTGGAACATTTCATGTGATGTATCATTTCAATATGTTGATCAGTTTTTTGAAATGTATCTTCTTTGTTTTTTACTTTTTTAGAGAAGCTCTTTGTTATAAAGGGTGACTCTTTGGGAGATGGAAAGGAAGAGGTATAGGGAGAGATACAGGTGATATAAAAGCAAAAGACATCAATAAAAGCCTAATTATAAAAATTATCTATTATTATAAAAATTATTATTATCTATATATTATTATCTGGTATCATGCTGCTGACTCACATGGATCCTGCTGTCCACTAAAATTCCTCAGATTTTTTTTTCAGACAAACTGCTATATAACCCTTCTACCCCATCTTGTATTTGTAAAGTTGATTTTTTGAACCTGAGTGCAAGACTTTGTATTTTTTACCGTTGAATTTTGTCTCAGATAAAATAAATCTTTCTAGATTCTATCTGTCACGTATGTGACCTGGGACAAGTAACTTTACCTTTCTGGGCCTCCGTTTCCTGAACCCTAAAATAAAGGGTTTAATGATCAGCCTCAAAAAAAAAAAATGAGGATGGAATTGTACTTGGCCTCTGAAGTTTCTTTTAGCTCTAAATCTGCATCTTATGACTTGACTTCAAATCCTGCTTCTGACAATTAAACGTGTGACTCTGGGCAACTCATTCAGCCTCTCTGGACCTCAGTGTCTTAGTCTGTAAAACAAGCAGGTTGGACTCTATCACCTCTGAGATTTCTAGCAGCCCTAAATCTATGACCTAGACTAAGCAAAGGATGACAGGTGGGTGGTTCTATCTTTGCACATTTCCTCCCCTTGTGTGTTTGTTGTGTCCTGTCAATCAGTTTCCTCCTTATGTCTCTTACCTTTTGTCCCATTATAGATTTGGGACAGAAAGGGACCTTAGAGGTTATCAGGTCCAGATGAAGATGAAGTGTCCCAAGCTCAGGGGGGTGGTTAAATGACTTGCCCAGGGTCATACAGCAAGTCACATTAGCTAATGATAATAATAGCATTTATATAGTACCTACTATAAGCCAGGCACTGTGCTAAGTGCTTTACAGATAGAATCTTATCCACCCTGGGAGGTAGGTACTGTTATTATCCCAACTTTACAGATTAGGAAAGTGTGTCAGATAGAAGTTAGGTGACTTGTTGAGAGTCACACAGCTAGTGTCTCAGGCATGAATCAAACCCAGATATTCCTGGCTCCAAGTCCAGAGGTCTATCACTGCTGCATTTTATTTGGGTAGAAAGAGTCCCAAAGACTATGGCTCACCTATTTCCCAGATAGAAGGATACAGCAGTAGAGTGATTGGAGGGTGTTTTGAAAAATGATAAAGTTCTTTTCAGATGCTAAGTGCTTTATTGTATGTTTAGCCTTTACTAGGGTGAGTTCATGTTATAGCTTAACTTCATAAAGAGTAGGAAAATGATAGATGGCTTATCCCCTCATTTTATAATCGGCAGAGTAACTAAGGAGGCTAAATACTTGACCAGGATTATGGGATGAAGTGATGGAGAATCAGATTAAAGATGGTCCACCCCTCTGTCCCTGCCCCAACTCCTTCCAATTTCAGAGGTCTGACCCTGGCTCCCTAGATGGGCTGGGGGAGGATCAGGCTGTGAGGATGAAGCACTGGGCTGGAGCCAGGAAGGGACTCTGATAGAATTTACAGTTGCAGTCTGAGAAGCCACACAGAGAGGGGGCCATATAAATAGAGAGTGGGGGCAGTTGCCTGTGCTGAAGGCAGCTAGGGAGCTGGGGAGTACTCCAAGGTTGTCATCTGGGGAAGCATTGTTTCCCAAACTTGGATGGGATATTTTATGTGCACCTTAGGGGTTTGGCAGGAGGGAGGAGAGTGGTGCTGATTCAGTGCAAGGAGTCAGGACTTAGAGGGGAGAAAGATTTTTGAAATGTTTTATAAAGAAGTTGAATAAGGCAACCCTGTCCTGAAAAGGTCAGAGATAAGGGCAGGAAATTTATAGGTTATGAGGTAGATGAGAGCTTGTGTGATACAGTAGAGAACACTAAATTTGAAGTGTGAGAACCTGGGTTTGGAACTTGGATTTGCCAGGTCCTACTTGGGTGTCATTGGACAAGTCATTGAATGTCTCTGGGCCTCCGTTTCTTCATCTGTAAAATGGGGGAAGAGTGGGGGTGACCTCTGAGGTCCCTTCCAACTCTGAATTAGCTCTCTTCAGCAGAGCTCTTCTTAGGTAGCAAAATGGTGATCTCAGTGATGTCTTCTTGATCTCATGATGACTGGACTAGCCATGTCCTTTTACAATATATCTGTCAATGTCTTTGTCTTTTTAAAGAAAAATTGATGCATTTCATTTTCGCATAACACTCATTTCCAGATATATCCCTCTTCTCTCCTTTATCAAGAGAGCTTTATTTTTTTGAGGGGGGAAGACAAGGTAGTTGGGGTTAAGTGACTTGCCTAAGGTCGCACAGCTAGAAAGTGTGAAGTGTCTGAAGTCACATTTGAACTCAGGTCCTCCCGACGCTAGGTGGGGTACTCTATTCGCTGTCCCACCTAACTGCCCCAAGGGAGTCTTTATAACAAAGACTAGAGACAGAAAGAAACAACCCAACACAGTTTATAAGACCAAAGAACTTACCAACTATGCCTGAAAATATATGCAGTCTTCCATACCCATAGTCCCTCACTTCTACAAAGAGAGGAGGGAGGTATATTTTCTCATTTATTCTCTGGTGCATAGGTTGCTCATTGTAATTAAATGTAGTCTTGTTTCTTTTTTAAAATTTCCTTGTATCTTCTTATAGTCATTGTGTATATGACCTTGGGGTCCTTGCCACAGCCAGAATGCAGGGGCTAGGCGGTCCCCAGACTGCCACTGTATAGCTGTTTGTCAGTTCACATATAGAGTTTACACCTTGGTAAAGACAGAGAATGACTTCAGGTATCTGGATGTGTGTCTAACTTGGCTAGAGGGAAGGTCCAACTGTCCAGGATATGCAAAGATCCAGACAACTATTGGTCCATTTAAGGCTGCCTAATCATTTGTTTGCTGATTTTTGCCCACAGAGTTGGATAAAGGGCTCACAGAGCCTCAGATCCAAGTAATCTGCCGTCAGATGCTTGAGGCCCTCACGTACCTCCATAGTAAGAAGATCATCCACCGTGACCTGAAGGCGGGCAATGTGCTGATGACCTTGGATGGAGACATCAAGCTTGGTAAAGGCTTCTACCCAATATGGTGCAGCAGTTTGGGTTAGGTGGGAGATACGTGTGAGATAGAACATGGAGGCAGCTTTGGGCTCAGCCAAATAAGCTTCATGGCATTTTACTGAGTTGGATTCCTACCTTGGAAGTAAACCTGTACCTACTCTTCCATTCTTATCACTACACCCCCACCTCCACTCACTCCCCCTCACAAATGTTTTTCTCCAGCCAGGCTGGTTTCTTATACATTTCCACCTCTTGCTTCTGTTCATTCCATCTACCCCACCTTGGAATGGCCTTCTCCAAAGCAGGTGCTAGAGTGATTATCAGTAGTAACAGTTGCTGGTTCCCACCCAGCCTGATGTCTTTCTTTTTCTTGACCTCATTAAAGGGGCCATGCCCTGGCTACCTCTTAAACAGGCCCATTCAATGAATGAATGTTGCCTCACCCTAAGTGAGTACCTGCAAAGACGCTGGCCTAAAGGGCCCAAGGTCTCCCGCTGCATCCTGGGTGAATATCTGGTCACTGGATTCAGATGGCTCTGGAGGAGAAGTGAGGCTGGTGACCTTGCACAGCCCTCTCTCACTCAAAACAAAGTCAAGTGCAAGTCATGACATCATTTCTCTGATGGCATGGTCTTCTTTGACAACGACAAACACAAGATGATAGAGTACTGGCTTCATGATTCAGTGGAGAGAGCCCTGGCTCCTGAGTCGGAGGTTCTGGGTTCAAATTCCATCTACTCTGGTCATGAATTGTGTGATCTTGCACAGAACACAAGGTGCTAGAGTACTGGCTTCATGATTCAGTGGAGAGAGCCCTGGCTCCTGAGTCAGAGATTCTGTGTTCAAATCCCATCTTCTCTGGTCATGAATTGTGTGATCTTGCACATGTCACCTAATCTCCTTAGGCTTCATTTTCATAATCAGTAAAACTGTTTTTTTTTGTCTTTGTTAAGTCGTTCAGTCATGTCTGACTCTTTGTGGGTTTTCTTAGCAAAGATACTGGGGTGGTTTGCCATTTCCTTTTCCAAAACTATTTTTACAGAGTAATTAATGACTGACTGGGTGGAGAACGGGAGGGGGAGGATGAGGATTTGAGTCAAGGTTGGACTACGTGGCCCTTGAAATCCCTGCCAGCCCTAGAGCTGTGCTCCTGTGATCTAGGTTTGTGTCCCGTACCGTTGTTGCTTACTAGCTTTGTGAGCTTAGCCAAGTGAGTAAACCCCTCTGAGTCTTGGTTTCTTCATCTATAAAATGAATATAACGATCCCTGCCTTATCTACTCATAGGGTTGTTATGAAATTCAAATGCTTAAAGTTATTTGTAAGCTAAAATATGAAAAGCATTGTTATTACCATTAGTTTCCATCCTTCAGAGCCCCAATCATGTCACACATCATTCATGAAACTTCTCTAATTGCTCCAATCCGCATTGCTGTCTTCCTTCTCTGAAGATTCGTATGTAGCATGCCATTCATTTGGCAGTTCAAACTCACCTCAGACCCTTGACACTCACTAGCTGTGTGACCTTGGGCAAGTCATTTAACCCCAATTGCTTCATCCTGGGTCATCTCCAGTCATCCTAATGAATATCTGGTCACTGGATTCAGATGGCTCTGGAGGAGAAGTGAGGTTGGTGACCTGCACAGCCCTCCCTCACTCAAAAAAACCCAAAAAAACAAAGTCAAGTGCAAGTCATGTCATTATTTCTCTGATGGCATGGTCTTCTTCAGCAACGAAGGACGAACACACACATTCAGTGGTAATGTGATGCCTTGGTGCACCCACAGTGCATTCACATGCAAACACATACATGTATATATGCAGGTACATATACATCCATATGTGTATATATGTATATATAACAATTAACAAGCATATGTATATATTTATGTGTTTTATATATGCCCAAATATATTTTCATATTTGTATATAAATATTAATTCACATAGTTATACATACACATCTGTCTATCTATATTTTATTTCCCCTACTATAACCTTTAGCTCTGGAGGGTAGAGATTGTATTTTTACTTTCTACTTCTTTGTGTCTCTGGAATACTTAGCACACAGCAGGCCCACAGTCAGTATTTGTTGATTGCCTGAAACTGAGTTTCTCTGGATAGTCACATGGGTTTGAAGAAAAGTATCAGCAGTTGGAAACAGGCTTGACCTGATCATTTGTTTGACTTCTGAGCAGAAGATTTATTGCTGTTGGTCATTGACCAGCTTATTGAAGTTAAAGGATCAGAAACTGGCAAGCCATTCTGACTAAGGACCAGCTTGATACCATGCTGGATTTGAGGTTAACGGATATAACCTTGAGTTCTGTCTCTGTAGTCGTGGGACCTTGGGCACATCACTTCACTGAGTTTCCAGATGGTTGTATTTATAATAATGATGATAATAATAGCCAGCATTTATATAGCACCTACTAGGTGCCAATCACCAAGCTATGTGCTTTACAAATATTATCTCATTTGATTCTCACAGGAAACCAGACGGTTTATTTGTTTTCAGTGTTCCACAATCACTACCATACAACTTAGATTATTTATTCCCCCTCTTCCATTCCCCCACCTCTTCCCTCCCTCCCTGAGATGTCATACAATTTTATATAGGTTCTACATATACATTTCTATTAAATATATTTCATCATAGTCATGTTGTATAGAAAAATTAAAATGAATGGGAGAAGTCATATCACAAACCAAAGCATAATATAGAAGAAAATGATCTGCTACAATCTGTGATTGAATTCCATAGTTCTTTCTCTGGATGTGGAAGGCATTTTGCCTTAAAAGACCATTGGAAATTTTTTAAGTCCTTGCATTGCAGTGCAATTCTAAGTCTTCCAGAAAAGTCCTTGTACACTGTGATTGTTGCTGTGTACAAAATTTCTCCTGGTTCTGTTCCTTTCACTCAGCATCAGATCATATAAGTCTTTCCAGGCCTCTGAGAGGTTATTATGATCCCCATTTTGCAGATGAGGAAACTGAGGCAAACAGATTAATTGACTTGCCCAGGGTCATATAACCGTTGTCGGAGGCTGGATTTGAACTCAATCTTCCTCAGTCCAGGCCCAGCTGAGCCACCTAGCTACCCCTTTATTTAGATCAATAAATAACTTATTAAGCACTATTATTCCAAGTGTTTGAATAAAAAACAAAAACAGAAACAGTCTCTACTCTCTAGGTGCTTATAATTGGTTGGAGAAAACAACGTGTACAGAGCAATACAAAAGAGTAGCAAGTAATTTGTTTTGGGGGAGGAATAGTCCTTGCAGCTCTGGGAATCAGGGAAGTCTTCCTGAAGGAGGAGAGAGTGCCTGAACTGAGCTGAGAACAAAGCTGGGCTTCTAAGAATAGAATGCTGGGAGGGAGGCCACTCCAGGCATGGAGAGGTGATCCAGTCAAAGGTGTTGATACACATGGAACAAGGATTACTGTGTATGAGGAATGCCAAGTATGTGAAGGGGAGTAGTGCATGGTAAGGCCAGAAAAAATGAGCCAGAACCAGACGGTTATGAGCTTTAATTGCCAATCAGAACAATTTGTATTTTATCCTGTCGGATCTACTGGAGCGTGTTGAGGAGAGAAAATTGATCAGACCCTTGCTTTGGGTTTCACATATTGGAAGCTATGTGGAGTTTGTAGTGGGAGGGACTTGAGGCATGGGACCCATGAGGAGGCGATTGCTAAAGCCCAGGCAAGAAGAAGGCTCTGAACTAGGGGGGGGTGGCCATGTGAGTAGAGAGGATATAATAGATGGGAGAGATGGTAGGAAGCATAATTCTCTTCTAGGTGTGGGTCCATGATCTCATGATCCTATAGCTAGGAAAACATGGAGCCATGTTGTGGTAGGAGCAGAAAAGAGGAAATGGTGACTCTCTTGAACTCAAGGGCATGAAAATCAGGATGTGATTTGGGACTGAAGTAGGATGAGGACTCTAGGCATGATGGGAAGGAGCAGTATCCTGGGGCTGGACTTACAGGGTGGTCAAAGCATCATTTGAGTTTATTAGCACTTCACCGGGACTGAAGAAGGCTGTGTAGGAGCAGGACAGAGTAGGAATGGGCATCTCCTGGGTCAGGGCAGAGCAGGGGTTAGAGAACGGTTCTGGGAAAAAATCAATTAGGAACAAAAATATCATATGCTTGGGAGAAGGAACAATCCTCTGTTATTCTTAAAAAAGTAAAGATTGGTATAGCTTTGGAAAAACACAACAAAAATCCATTATAATAGTTTGCTGTTGTCTTCAATGAGTATTGCCTACTATACCTACTGTGGACCAGACATTAGGAACACACAGACAAAAATGAAAAAGCTCCTGCCTTCAGGGAGTTTACAGTTTTATTATTTTTCCAGATTGTGATGAATCTGTGTGGACAATGGACTACCCATTGCTTATATCTTGCTGTAACTAGGTGACCAGCCCCCTTCCTTTTTGGTCATATATCTGTCTGTTATCCTTCGTGCAGTTTTTCCTGAGCAGTTCATTTTGGGGAAATGTAGCAACCTATTCATACCTAGTATGTAGCTCCCCATTGTTCTTGACCTGAACTACAATTTAAATTCTGTATGTCATGTGTATTCTGATATACCTTGGATTATATCCTCTGCCTGTGTCTATCAGAAACCAATTATATTTTGAGAGAAAAAACATATGCATGTGGAAAGATAATTAAGTACAAGATAGTATATAAGAAATGCCAAATGAGTAGGACAGTGAGTCCAAAGGATTCTGAAGGAGATGACATCTAGGGAAAGCGGGATTTGAGAGGGACCTTGTAAAATATGGAATAGCCCATGAAATGAGTGTTTGGCTCTGTATTCTAAAAGCTAGTAATATTATAAAATATTTAGCATGAGACCTTTAATCTGGAGTGTCTCTTTTATCCCTTTTTTTTTTTACCCCACTGTTCTGAACACCAGCTGGAATTGTAGACAATGGCTGAGTCTTCAGCTTGCTGTTTTCTGCTCAAAGTCTATAAAAAGTATATTTGTTTCTAAGAGGCGACAGCAAAACAAAACCTAAGTACTTTGCAGGATACAAGAGAGATGTATGACTGGTCTGCTTTCAGTGAGCCCCTGGAGTCTAGTCAGAGCATGTGTTCAGGAAATAGTACTCCCAGTAAATGCTCAGGGACAGTTTTTTCCTCTTATCTTTGTCTCCCAGTACCTAGCACAATAGCTCACACTTGGTAGGTCCTTAACATATACTTTGCTGAGTTGAATGGTAATTACGTAGAGTTATTTAGGGACTAGAATGGGTATTCTGGAGGAGCATTTGAAGCCCAGAGAGTGGAGAACATCAGTGTGGCACTGGAATGGAGATGGGACCTGAGATGTTGACTATGTGTTGGTGTATGCTGAGTTTGTCTTGCCTACAGATCTGTTTGAAGTTGCCTTTCCTCCTTTCCTTGTGGGGCCTCATCCTGTCTATTATATGGCTGGTTATGCAGAAATGAAGCAAAAACTGCCATGTGTAATAGAAACTTAGAGGCTTAGACTTAAGAGAAAAAATCAGCTTTTTTTTTTAATCTTAAAGAATATAAGAATATGTAAGAGGGATGAGATTGAATAGTTTTTTTTAAATTACTTGGGTGTATTCAGTTGAGAAAACCAGGAAACCAACTAAGGAGGAAGAAAAGTTCACAGAAAGTCAATCGTGTGTATATTTACATAATCACCCTTGTGTTCCCTGAGCCCTGGTATGGGGATACCCATGGGAGAAGGATTGTTGTTCTGTTTTGGAAAATCCTCTTTGCTGTTGACATCTGTAAGCTGCAGCCTGGTCTTGGCAGCCAAGGGGACACAGGAGATTGGATGTCTGGCTCTTCCTGCCTTCCTGAGATAGCCTGTGGGGCCCGAGGGGGGCTCCTCATGTATCCTTGTACAACTCACACGCTCTGCAAGAAATCACTACCGCAAAATTGTCCTCCCAAGCATTTCCCCACCCCCTTGCTGAGGATAGTAAGTGGGTCAGGTTATTGGGGAATAATTAATGTGACCTTGGCAGCAAGCATGTGCTAATGTGAGTACCCTTGCTATACAGTTCCTTCTCTGATTCTAACATACCTTTTGTGGAGAGTCAGTAGTCAAGAATGAAAGTGTGGCCTCTTCCTTGAATGCTATCTCTGCTATCAGCTTCCCTTGTGATTCATTAAATGGTTGTGAAATGAAGAGGAGGAGGTGGTTTGGTTATAAAATATCCTCTGCTGCTGATTGAGAAGGAAGGCCCCTTCTTTTAGTGTCCATCTAGGGTGAAGGGTACAGGGCTGTCACCCTTAGCTTACAGAGATTGCAAGGACATGGCCACCTCTTCCAGGGTATTGCTGGGAGTGAAAGGAAAAGGTATCTATGACTTGAGGATTTCACAGATTTACTGTAATATTAGATTTCCCCTGCCTTCTGAAACTTCCATTTCCTGTGTCTCCTAGGGTTCTTTAGGGTATTGACTTCGCTACCACTTCTCATGCTATATCTGTCTTTGGGGTCATTTTTTGTTGTATCCAGCTGGTAGATATTTTGTGATTGTTCAGTCATGTCCAACTCTTGGTTACCATATTTGGGTATTTTCTTTCTTCTTCTGTTTCTTTCTTTCTTCTATTTACCCTATTTGGGGTTTTCTTACTAAAGATACTGCAGTGGTTTGCCATTTCTTTCAGCTCTTTTGACAAATGAGGAGACTGAGGCAAGCAAGGTTAAGTGATTGCCCAGGGTCACACAGCTAGTAAGTGATTGAGGCCAAATCTGAACTCAGGAAGATGAATCTTCTTGATTCCAGGCCCAAGGCCCTATTCACTGTACCACCTAACTTGGTAGATACTAGGAATATGTATATTTATTGATCAGTGAGTATTTATTAGGCTCCTTCTGTGATCCAGGCACTATATTAGGCACTGGGGCTACAAAGACAAAAAATTAAAATCATCCCTGCCCTTGGGAAGCTTCTTTTCTGCTAGGTCTCAGGGGTGGGGAACTTGCGACCTGAAAGCCAATGTGGCCTTCTAGGTCCTCAGGTGTGGCCCTTTGACTGAATCCAAACTTACAGAACAAAAGGACTCAGTCAAAAGGCCACACCCGAGGACCTAGAAGGTTGCATGTGCCGTGGAGGTCAGAGGTTCCCCACCCTATGACTAGGTTCTGCTAGATTCTTTGAATGGAGAAGTGGAAGTAGTGAGGTTTCCCAAGGATAAAAACTGAAACTGTTCTTACTTACACTTTTCAGAAAACTTGATTAAATGTATTTGAATGTGCTCTTTTTGAGCTTAAGATTCTGTATTGCTGATTTCCTGAGCTTTATGAAATGTTTGTTTGTTCAATCAGAAATTGATAGGATGTAGAGTTGGAAGAGACCTTGGAAGTCAAGTAATCTAATTTCCTCATTTTACTTATGAGGAAGCTTTAGACCAGAGGTGTTAAGTGAGTAATAACCCGAGGTCATCTAAGAGGGAGGATTCTTACCCAGGTTTTCTGACTCCACTGTCTAGTGTTCTTTTCTTGACACCTTCCTCTCTTCCTTCCTTCCCTCCCTCATTCATTCATTCAACAGACTTTTATTAAGCATTCACTGTGTGTTGAAGGTAAAGGCGAAATGACACCTATTTCTTTCCCCATGAAGTTTATTTTTGTTGTCCTTAGTTGTTTCCAACTCTTCCTGACCCCATTTGGGCTTTTCTTGGTAAAGATACTGGAGTAATTTACCATTACCTTCTCCAGCTCATTTTATCGATGAGGAAACTGAGACAAACAGGAGTAAGTGACTTTCCCAGGGTCACACAGCTAGTAAGTGTCTGAGGCTGGATTTGAACTCAGGAAGATGAGTCTTCCTGACTCCAGGCCCAGAACTCTTATCTAGGCACCACCTAAATGTCTTCTAAGAAGTTTATAGCCTATTAGTGTAATACTGAAACATGGAAGCAGAAAAGGAAAAGGAAAAAAAAGACTAGAATCATGGTCAGAGTTGATATAGGACAGGAGTGGGGAACCTATGGCCTCAAGGCCATGTGTGGCCCTCTAGGTCACCAATTGTAGCCCTTTGACTGAATCCAAACTTCACAGAACAAATCCTTGATTTCTATACCCCTGATATAGGAGATGGTGAAGAGATGGGACAGAAAAGATGGGTTAGGAAAGATGAAGGGGAAAAAAGACATAAGAATTGAGAAGTACAGACAAAGAGCCTTTGGGGCTAGTTATGTGCCTTTAGTTGCCTTAATCGTGGAAATCTTAGAGGCTAATTAGAGCGATCACCTAGGACGACAGATATTAACTCCATACTTAATGAGCCCAAAGAAGGTGAGGTAAGGTGGCTGTTATAATCGGGTAGAAGGAAGTCCCCTGGGTCTTGCTTGGTTATGTGTGAGAGTATTCCCCAGTTCTAGGCAGGAGTAGAGCAGCCCTACTCATAGCCAGCTGCTCATCCTTAACTCACACTAGGTCATCGAGGGAGGGAGGAAGGGATTGGAAGGGTCGGGCTGGAGAGAGTGCCATTGGGGTGATGTGGCTATAGCGCAGCTGTCTCTAGGACATATCTAGATTACTTCTTTGGGTGCCTGAGGCTAGGATAACAGAAAAGTGATTCATTTTTACAAAAACAGACAATATTAGGTATTGGGTCAAGTATATTTTTGTGATTTCTTATTAATAGGAGACCACAAGCTATAGTATATCTAATAGAGATATTTTCAGTCAGGGAAATGTTGTCTACATACTATATGCAGATTTCAACATTTCATAAAGGGAAAGAGTGGGGACAGCTAGAAGGTGCAGTAGATAGGACGCTAAGCCTGGCATCTGGAGGACCTGATTTCAAATGTGACCTCAGACTCTTACTAGCTGTGTGACCCTGGGCAAGTCAATTAACCTCAAATGGCTCTTTAAAAACAAACAAAAAACAAAAGGAGGAAGTGTGATACTGTGGAAAGCATTATGGATCCAGAGCTGGGGACTTGGGCTCAATTCTCATCTCTGTTTATTTACCTGTGTGGCCTTAAGCAAATTACTTGATCTCCCTAGGCCTCAGCTTTCTCATCTGTAAAATGTGGGATGGGACCAGATGGCCTCAAAGATCTCTCCAAGCTCTAATGTATGATCCTGTGACATCAAGGGCCCTCCAGCTCTGTTCTTATGCTGTCATTATGTACAAGATACAGAAGTGGGTATTAGATGATGGTACAGTCAGGCAGATGTAGAGCCAGGCTCCGGACCTGAAGAGCAGTCATTAATGACTTTTTGTCAGCCAGCAGAGATGGTTGATATCTCTAGTAGTGTCCCGGGGGTTAGTCTTTTCCCCTGTGCTATCCTTGTACTATTAAACATTTAATGAATGACTTGACTGAAGGTATGAGTGATACACTTATTAAATTTGCAGATGATTCAAAGTCAGGGGGGATAGCTAGTATGTTGGATGACTGAATTAGGACATAAAAAGATCTAAATAGACCAGATCAATGAACTAAATCTAATAAGAAAAAATTTAACAGAGATAAATTTGAAGTAATTGACTTGGATTTAAAAAAATAAAACCAAAAACCTGCTCATGTATATCATAGGGGATGCATGGTTGAACAGTATTTTCCAATAGGAAAAGATCATTGGATCTTAGTGGGTCTTAGTTCGATGTCAATCAACAATGCAGCCAAAAAAATTAATGTGATCCCAAGATGCATCGAGAAGCCTAGTATCCAAAACAAAAGAAACGATAGTTCTGTTGTCCCCTTGCCTGATATGACAACATACGAAGTACTTGGTTCTGTTCTGGGTACCGCATTTTATAAACAACATCAACAAACTAGGCTTTACCAATGGAAGGATGGCCAGGATATTTAGAGAACTGGATGCCATGATGTGCTGGAACCAGCTCATACTAGCTTGTGAGCTGTGTGACCCTGGGCAAGTCACTTTACTCAGCTTGTGAACTGGTTGTTACATTTCCAGTGAGAGCATTTAAATCTTAGAAATTGCAGCTACTAAAAATCATGGCTTGATTGATCATTGTTGGCTATCTAAACTTTAGAAAATGATGGAGGAAATATTAGTACTGCAGATTAGACTTAAAAGTGTGTTGTGCCTACTGGCCAGAGAGCCAGTTGTTAAACATTAGTTGGTTATGTTTAGGATGAGTAAGGAAAGACTTGACACAGATATAATATTTGAAGGTGGATCAAGGGAAAGTGTGGATTATTCATTTTATCCCTAGGGAAGCAGAGCGAGGTTGTAGCCAAGGCTGAAAGCTGCAGAGAATCTCAATAATTCTATATAAGGAAAAACTTTCTATTGTTCTTTAGTTGTGTCCAATTCTTTGGGAACTCTGTATGAGGTTTTCTTGGCAAAGATACTGGAGTGGTTGGATTAGGGCAAATAGAAGTTAAATGACTTGCCCAGGATCACACAGCTGGTACTTGTGTGAGGCTGGATTTGAGCTCAGATCTTCTTGACTCCAGGCCCAATGTTCTATCCACTGAGCTACATTGCTGCCTCCTTCCCAACTATTAGAGCTTTCAAAAAATGGAGTAGACTGCCTTGTGAGGCACTGTATCCCCTTGCTCTGTAGGCATTCCCTTGAGGATTGGGAATATTCAGATCTTGTAGAGGTGAATCCTAGACAGGCAAGGAAAGGGCCAGGTTGCTGTTGGGATATTAGATTCTATAATTAAAAATGTAATTCTACAAATCAAAACATATCGTTCTACTATTTTAAAATGGAGGAGAAAAGGGGACATATAGATGGTTGGAAAAGAGGAAGATAAAGTGAGACCGATGTGAGGGGTATTTAGCTAGGGCAGTGGTGGGAAGCCTGCAGCCTCGAGGCCACATGTGGCTTTCTAGGTCCTTGGATATGGGCCTTTTGTTTGAATCCAAATTTTACAGGACATATTCTTTTATTAAGGAGATTTGTTCTGTGAAGTTTGGATTTAGTCAAAGGGCTGCACTTGAGGACCTATGGGGCCAGAAGTTCTCCACCCTTGAACTGCTTTCCCTCTATCCACTTGTGGTGTGAAAAACATGATGCAGTGGAAGTAGGACTAAACTGACATTCCGGAGACCTCGGTTCTAGTGCCAGAACTGTCACAACCTTGGAGACATTTTCTCAAACTCTTTTGACCTCAGTTCCCTTATCTGTAAAATGAAGAGGTTAGACTTGATGAACCCTAAGTTCCCTTCTGCCTTTAAAGCTATGATCGTATGATCCACCTCTGTGCTTAGGTCTAATAAATAATGGAGTGATACACTCTTAGGATTCTCTGAATATTAAAAAGCATTCTATGAATTTTCACCTTATAGCTAACTTGTGCAGAGCCCCAGTCATCCCATATTTGGAGTGACAGCATTTTAGGGTTATGAAAACTATGCCTTCCTAAATCCTCTGGGAAAAGTGTGAAGCAGCCAAGACCTAGGAGGCCAGAGGGCCCGGGGTGCGCAGCTGCATGGGTTACTCTTTCTCTGCCTCACTCCCTGGGCAGTCGATGTCATTCAGTCTCAAAGGAGAAGCTTGGCCCTTGCTTCCCAGTCACTAATTATCCCAGTGGGTATTAGGGGAAGAAGGAGTTAACTACCCAGCTGCCAGGGTGAGGAGGGCTCTTGGGAGGAGCCACCCTCTGGGGAGGTTTGGATAAGCACACCGGCATTGTGAGAGATGATGTGGGTGCACATGCATGTGCGCATGTGTGTACATGCGTGTGTATGTGCACGCATCTGTATCTGTGCGTGAATGGGTCCATGCTTTGTTTTTCTTGCATCTAAGAAAGGGTGAGGGCCAGGAGAATCTCACTCAGGTTTTTCCTTTTCTGTAGCCGCTCTTTAGGCAGTATCTACCGGAGAGTCTTGCAGTGTTTCTGAGAGTTGTGCTATTCTCAATAAACATCCTTGGGGTATCCTGATCCCCTAACATTTGTATCCTGATCAAATGTTAATTTAAAGGCTAACAATAATAATGATTGTAATTATTTATTATAAAATTATTATTACATTATAATAACTTTTATAATTGTACTTATGTTATAGTATATTATAATATACAGTTATTATTATTGTATTATAATTGTAATAACAACTGACCTTTTCATAGTACTTTTAAGTTTACACATTGCTTTACATACATTTTCTCTTTTGATCCTCACACTAACCTGTGAGGTAGGTACTCCAGCTGTCAATCCAACTTTACAAAGAAACTAAGGCAGATAGAGCTAAAGTGACTTGCCCAAGGTCACTCGGCTAATAAGAGTCAGAGGCAGGATCTGAACACTGGTCTTCCTGATTTTAAGTCTAGCAATCTTTTTTCAAAAATTTATTTATTTATTTTGGTCTTCAACATTTATTTCCACAAGATTTTGAGCTCCAAATTCTTTCCCCATCTGTCTCCCCCTGCCTCCATTCCTAGATGGCGTGTATTCTGATTATGCCTTCTCCAAATCTAGCAGTCTTAACACTGTGCCAGAAGGATTGAAGATGATCCCTTTAAAGCCAGGATTCTTAACCTTTTTTGTCTACTCTTTTGGCAGCCTAGTTATAAGTCTGTGGATTCCTTCCAAGAATAATGTTTTTAAGTGCATTAAATAAAATACATAGGATTACAAGGGAAATCAAAGATTAGTAAAAAAAAAAAAAAAAAAAGTAAAGGCATCTTTTTTCCCATCCAATTTCATGGACTCCCAGATTAAGAATCTCTGTTTTAAAGGGTGCATTTGATTACCCTGCTTCCAAAATAATGCTGCACTTCCAGCTTCCTGCCTCTCCAGCCTCCAGCTTCTCTTCTGACATACGACATCATGTTAGTTCTTCCCTTGGAAGGGATCTTTAGACATATATATGTGTGTGTGTGTGTGTGTGTGTATACACACATTTTGTCTCTCCTTTTAATCACTAGATGAGGCAAATAGTTGGCATAGTGAATAAGAGTATTCAATCTGGAGTCAGGAAAACTTGAATTCAGATCCTGCTTCAGATACTTACCAGCTATGTGTCTCTGGGCAAGTCACATGACCTCTCTGAGCCTCAATTTTCTTATCTGTAAAAATGAAGTAGTTGAGCTGGATGGTTTCCCAAGGTCCCTTACACTCTAAATATGATTTGCTTTCTGTGTGTGATCATCCTGTCTAAACAGAGAGGCAGAGTAACCTTCTTGCACAAAATTATATATCTGGTCAATCCCTGAGATGAAGTTAGAGCCTAGGACTCTAGACTCCAAGTCCGGTGCTTCTTTCATTTTGTCATACCACCTCCATGTAACACCCTTCGCCTTCCTTTTCCTCTCCCTTCTCTCCTCTCTTCTAGTTTTAAATTTTTATTTATATCTTATGTTTTAATATCACTTTTATTTCTGAATTTCATTTTCCTTCCAGAACCCTTTAAGCCAGCCCATGCAAAAAAGAATAAAAAAGAAAAAGATCCAAGAAAACAATTCAACAAGACAATACAACACATGAACCAGGTCTAATAATATAGAACATGTTCCTTACTGAGTCCTCAAAAATCCCTTCTCCCTGCAAGGAAGGGAGAAGAGTGTATTTTTTCATCTCCTCTTTAGAGACAAGATTGGCAACCCTTTCTTTGCATTCAATATATGGGGCAGCTGGGTATTGCAGTGGATAGAGACCTAAGCCTGGGATCAGGAAGAACTGAATTCAAATTTGGCCTTAGACATATCCTAGGTGTATGATCCTGGGCCAGTCACTTAACTTCTGTTTGCCTCAGTTTCCCCATCTGTAAAATAGGAGTTATTAATAGAACCTACTTCCCAGGGTTGTTATGAGGAACAAATGAGATGGTTGTAAAGCGCTTAGCACAATGCCTGCCACACAGTCAGCACTATGTAAATGTTAGCTATTATTCAACGTGGTATAGTCCCTCCATCCTTCACTCCTCTAGGACCTTCTTATTCCTCATTTCCATAGCTCTCCTTTACCAGACACGCCCTTTGTTGTTCTCTGACAATGCTTAGCAGCCATGGTTGACCTACTCACATAGTCTTCAGAACTCAAAACCAGGGCTGTGGACCAGCCCCCAAAGAACTTTAGCCCTGCCTTGTTCCTAAGTCAAAATCACTCTCTCAGGAGACGGAAAAAGAACTGGTTAAGCAAAGCAAGTAGATACAATGATGGCATCTAATAAGATATGCAATATTCTGTACTCATAGTCTACCTTTCTACCAAGAGGAGTGAAGTGTGTTTTCATCATCAGCTCTCTGGAGCCAAGGTTAGACTATATAAATAATCCAAATATGTTGTATAAAATGTACCACTACACACATTATTTTAATAATTATTTTTATTTTTCTCCCATTTCTGCTTCTTTGCTCTGAGTCAGTTCATACACGTCTTCCCATGTTTCTTTGAATTCCTCATAGTTGTCATTTCTTAAGGAACATTAATATTTCATTATACTATATGCCACCATATGCTCACTTACTCCCCCAATCTACTACATTTCTAGTTTTGTGCTATTATAAAGAGTGAGGCCAGGGAATATCTTGGTATATAATAGGATTTTTTTTCCTGTCATCAATCCCCTTGGATTATGTGCTCAGTATAGGGCTTACTGAACACTTTGGTGATTTTTCTCACATTCCTAATTGTTTTCCAAGAATGAGTAGACCATTTTGCAGTTGTCTCAGCAATGTATTAGTATTTTTGACTTTTCAATCCCTCATAACATTGCTAATTTCCATCTTTTGTTAGGCAGTTCTCTAAGACTATATTATCCATGAATTCTCAGACTGTGCCACTGGAGAAAGTTTCTACACTAGGAGCTCCCTATTTCCATGTAATCACAGGTCTAGACCAAAATAAATCATCTTTGGCAATTTCATGTGTATGATGCAAAATCTGAGAGTTGTTTTAATGAGTGTTTTCCTTAGCGATTTGGAGATTTTTTTTTTTCATTTGGATGTTGAGAGTTTGCATTTCTTCTACTGAAGAATCTTAAAATTTAGATCTTTGATTTTGTACAAGTTCATGTGCTAAGTAGTTCTTGAATTCGCCTCAGCTGTAATCTCTGAGAGAGGTAGTGTGAGGTAATGGCAAGGGCTCGGAAAACCTGGATGTGGATTCTACTTCTGATTCTACTTACTAGCTGGGTGACCCTGAGCAAGTCACTCAAATTCTGTTTGCCTCCATTCCCTCATCTGTGAAGTGGAGATAATTATAATAGTAGCATCTATCTCCTAGAGTGGTTGTGAGAATTGAATAAGGTAGTAATTGTAAAGCACTTAGCATAGCATCTGGCACGTAGGAAGTGCTATATAAATTATAATATTATAGCATATATAATATTGTTGTTCTTATTATAAATTTAATATGGAAATACCCACACAACTCTCTCAAACTTCACCCTGCTCTCTTCTGTTTTAAAAATATTTCATCAGTGTGCATTTCTTCCTTGTTTTTTGAGTATCACTATCATTACCCACTATTACAGTGATGGGGAACCTGGATTCAGTGAAAAGGCTGCACTTGAGGACCTTGAGGGCCACATGTGGCCTGGAGGCTGCAGGTTCCCCACCCCTGCACTAACCCCTTTAACAACTCTCCTTCTTCTCCTGTCCCCTCCCTTGTAACCAATACATGTAATCAAGCAAAGTAAACCCACACATTGGCTGCCTCATTCTGCCTCTTTAGTCTACCACCTGTCCCCCATGAGGTGGGAAGCATGCTTCATCATAGCCTTGCATTCTCTCTGCTCCAATAAGACATCATCTATTATGTCAAAGTTTCATTTTATCCTAAACTCTTTATCAAGATGATGACTTTTCTGTGACTATGAAAAAATACTTCCAAGTCTCTGTATCCAGCTTCATATTCTTCTGCCTGTAGCCATAGATATCTGAAGGACCACTGGCTGATGGTTTTTTGTTTGGGTTTTTTTTGGCGGGGGGAATATGTTCAGTGGTCAGTGAGTGTCTCATAGAAGCTTTATAGCCAGTCAGAAGCTTTATGACCTGCGGGGATCAGGGCTAGGAATGCCAGAAGGATTCCTTATCTGACATTTTTGCCTTGCAGCTGACTTTGGAGTATCTGCCAAGAATCTGAAAACCTTGCAGAAACGAGATTCCTTCATAGGAACACCTTACTGGTGAGTAAGCTAGCTTCTCGAAACTGGATCCGGAGCTGAACTTTGAGCCAGAGATTCCTCCTTCACCCCCTCCCCTCACCCAAAGCTACTTGCTGGATGAAAAGCACTGGCATGAAGAGTTACACCTACCATTGTTCAAGGCCCAAATCAAGGTCTGCCTCCCTTTTACCTCAGTCCTTACTGGTTTCTCCCTCTGTTCTGAATTCCTACGGTACTTAGAATTTGTGCCACATAATTTAGCACTTCATTGTATATTGTCCTGTACATTTATTTATTGTTTCATGGACATTAGTTTTGCCTTCCCTTCCAGATTACAAAATTCCTTGAAATGGGGAATCACGTATTATATAACTTATGTTTACTATAGTGCCAGCTGAATGGTTGTGCCCCTGACTGGTCCTCAATAAATACTTCGTAATTGATTGAAAAGAAAAGCAAGAGGGTGTGTTTGTGTGTGTGTGTGTGCGTGCGTGCGTGCGTGTGTGTGCGCGCGTGTGTGAGAGAGAGACAGAGACAGAGAAAGACAGAGAGACAGATGGAGAGAGAGAAACACAAACACAGAAAAGGAAGTGGGGAGATAGAAAGAGAAAGAAGGGAGGAAAGAGAGAGAGAGACAAAGGAGAGGGTAGAAATTAATGTAGGAAGACTAGAAAAGTATGATATGACTACGGTAATAGTAATTGTAATGGCTAGTCTTTTCATTGATTACTTCAAAGTTTACAGAGTACTTTATCACACATTATCTCATTTGATTCTCAGAATACTGTGATATTCTATTACCTCCACCTCCATTTTATACATAGGGAAACTAAGACTTTGAGAGGTGTTAAGTGACTTGGACAAGGTTGCAGTGGTGGTGTTTGATATGGGACTTGAATCTGGGATCTTCCTGACTCCAAAAACAGCACTGTCCACTACACTGATGATGTGTTTGTGGAATAAGAAGCCTTGTTCTCCAGCTGTGGCTTTTCCACCTTCTAGCTGTGTGACCTTGTCCAAATCACTTCATCTCTCTTGGACATAGTTTCCTTGTAGTAAAATGGAGTCAGGGAGGAGAGCTGGATATTCTCCAAGGCTCTTCTCAACTTTAACTTGACATGTGAGGTTGGTGGACCTCTTGTCCTGAATACCTTCTAAGCTCTGGGAGTGCTAATACAGGAGTTGACAATTGTATATGCAGATAAAACTGATAGCCTATTTGTTGGTAAGACAGTGTTTTAGTGAATGGTAAAGAGAGGCGGAGACAAATATATATGAAGTTCAAGTGGAGTCTTCTGTTCCTAGCTAGGGCTGTGGATACTGAAACCACAGTTCACTCAGCTCTCGGGATCGTTTCTGAAACCAGCCACAGGATCATAGATTTGGGGCTCGAAGGGACATTCCAGGCTATCTGTTCCAATCCTCTCTGTTTATAGAGGAAGAGTTCCAAATATACAAGGTATATCATTTTTAGAAGGGATACAGAAAAAGATAAAATCAGCAACTCTTGCTGAAGGCACCTTTGTAGTAAATGGATCCAGGAGAGATTGAATCACATTGGGCATAGAGCAGGGGGGATGAAAAGGCAGGACTTGTTCCATTCTCTCCTACACAGGAGTCTTGGGAAACTTGATATCATTTATGTATTCCTCCAAAGTTGCATGTGAATTGAACTTTTGCAAATGCTAGAGGAGCTTACTATCAGAATTAAATTCATGATGAATCCTTTTAAAAAGTGAAGAATCCTTCTCAGTGCATAATTTCTTCCAATTTATCTATCAGGTAAGCTTGGGTTATCATATACCAAGTTTTCTTAATGTGGGGAAGACTCTGGCATTTGTGGCTAGCCATAGTGCGGAAATGTGGCGCTTTGCCTTCCAGCCTTGGCTTACCTAACTGCCCCATTCCTCCTCCTTTCTTCCCTTGATCAATTTCTTTTTTTCTATCAATTTCTTTCTTTGATCATGTTTGTTATTTTTGTATACTTATTTTACATCACTTTCCCCTGCTTTACTGTCCCCCTTGTGCTCCAGCATCCTCTGGAATTCTGTTTCCCCCATTTTCCTTTTCCCCCAAAAGTGCTCGTCCCCACTCTGGGCACGCTTATGTCTTGCTCTCTACACCTTCTGATTTATTCTGCCATCTGGTGGAAGGAATCAACAACTATAGGCTGACATGGAGGAGGCGGAGCCATCAATTTTTATATGAAGAAAATAAGGATAGAGGAGTTAATGTGAAGGAATGGGAAAAGAGCTGACCTTGAAGTCAATAGGACATGGGTTCAAAACCTGCCTCTGATACTATATGTATTTGGCTATATCGTCCTGGGCCAGTCACTTGATCTCTCGGTGCCCTTTTCTAAGACAATGCTACCATAAGACTCTAACATTTATATAGTACTTTATGCATGTCATCTCATTTGATCTTTATAATGAAAGTTGTTATAGTCCCATCTTACAGATGAGAAAACTAAGATGAAAATAAGTTAAGTTGTAGGGTCCAAAATAGTCCCATCTACAGTAAAAGAAGCTTAGGCAGAGCTCTAAGCCAGTAACCAGATATTCCTCATGATCTCAGATGCCCCTTGTCCCCTGTGCTTTATGTATGCATTGCTTGATCCCGAGACACACAGAAGAGGTCCGGTAATATACAGAGTCCCACTGGTTCTTGACCCTCCAGGAGGGTCATAAATCATACTTCAGCATGGTTGGTCACAGGATGGGCAAGGCAAGGGTCATCTCTGCTGACTAAATGGTCACAAGATGAGCCCCTCCTCATATTGGGCAAGAGAGGTGATCCAGGGTACAAAAATAAGTTGGGGGACTTTCCAGATCACGTCAAGACATCTCACCCATGCTTCCCTTGGTCATGCATTCATCAGGCCGAAAGGGTGGAGGTCCTCTAGTCAGCATTTCATGTTTAGGCAAGTGAGCTTTATAGCAGGTTAGTGAGCAGTAAACTTATAGCTTGAAGTTCAATGTTTAGGGGCTTGTAGATGGAATTATACTATTTGTTCTCCTTTTCTTTTGTTGGTTTGTTTCTTCTTTCTTGTGGTTCCTCCCATTAATTCTAACTTTTCTTTACATTATGACTAATGTGAAAATATGTATAAGTAGAGCCTATATCAGATCTCATGCCATCTTGGGCAGGAGAAGTTAGGGAGAAAATTCAAAAGCCAAAACCTTATGGAAGTGGATGTTAAAAACTAAAAATAAATAAATTGTTTTTAATAGTTTGGTGGCTTATTATAAGAAAGAATTTATCTTATCTAATTATCTCTGAATATTATATATGTAAAATATATATAAGAATTTATCTTATCTAATTATCCCTAAATATTATATATGTAAAATATGCATTAATACATGTAATTCCCCCAATATTATATATGTAAAATAGGCATTAGTACATGTAATTCCTATATTAATATTAGTTGACTAGATTTCCTAATATATTTATAGGTAAGTATGATCACCTAGGTAAGTATAAACCCCTATGGATAAACTGATTAATATTGATTAATTAATAATATCAGTGTTAATTAATTAATAAAATAGGGGTCTAATTAGAATCATCTATCTCACAGTGAATTATCCAGAGTCATGCAACTAGTAAATATCTGAGGCAGGATTTGAACTCAGGTATTCCTCACTCCCAAGTCTAGTACTCTTATTCACTATACCACCCAGTGGCCTATAAATAGTAGAGAAAGCACTGAATTATATTAATAGAGGAAGATCTTCACCAAGTGCTCTCTACATCCATGGAAAAAAAAAAAAAACCAGGTCCAGTCTAGAATGACTGCAACAGCAGCAATAGAAAGGAAAGACAATGGGAGTAGGAAGTAAATAAATGAATGGAAAAGACTGCTCACATGTAGATATGGGTTTGTTGCTAAATTGGATCCTAATTTCAAATAGAAGCCTTGCATGTATGCTAAGGATTTAACTCTCCTTCTCTTCTTTTTCTTGGCATTCTGGATCTGTTTCAGGATGGCTCCTGAGGTGGTGATGTGTGAGACCATGAAAGATACTCCATATGACTACAAGGCTGATATATGGTCCTTGGGCATCACACTCATCGAGATGGCACAGATAGAGCCCCCACACCACGAGCTGAATCCAATGAGAGTCCTCTTGAAGATTGCCAAGTCGGAACCCCCTACACTCCTCACACCATCCAAATGGTGAGAAGAAAAGGGGACCTGACCTATCTATGGTGGATTTATGCTACCACTGTAGAGTTCACATTCTGCTTATGGGAGGTTAAGTATAAAGGTTATTCATTGCTCAGGAACTGGAAAAACTAGAAGGGGAAGAGCCCCATGGGATAGGAAGAAGCCACTGCAGCATTCAGAAATCACCAGGTCACACAAACTATGACACAAGTCCCTTCATCATCATCCTGGCTTTTAGGTTGACCACCCAAATGACTTCCTCTCCAGTCTCTCTAAGCCATCTCCCTTGATCCTTACAGAATGATGGAATGGGAAGTACCTCAGGAGCCTTTGAATCCAATCTGTACTCCCAAGCAAAGTCTTCTTCAACCCACCTGGCAAGTGTTCATCCAGCCCCTGACTGAACTCCTCCCATGAGGGACGATATACTGTCTCCAAAGGCAGCTATTCCAGTTTTGGATAGCTCTTCTTGTCAGGAAGTTTTTCCCTACTCTGAGCTGTATTTGGCCTCTCTTTAAGATCCACCTTTTGATCCTGTTCTGCTCTCTGGGGTCAGTTGGAACAAATCGAAATCCTCCCACATCCAGCCTTCACATACTTGGAGCCAGTTATAGTGTCCTTCCTACATTTTCTCTTCTCTAGGCTAGACATTCCCATTTTCTTATTGAGTTTCATCACTCATCTCAGAGACCCTAAGCAAACGTACATAGATCCCCATAGAAACCAACCCAGGTTATATAACTAATCAGATATCCAGGTAGAAGAATGAAAAACAAACAAACAAAAAAAAAACTAAAAAAAACAAAACAAAAACCAAAAACAAAATCCAAAGCCAGACCGAGAGGCATCCTGGTGTATGGAGAGAGATGGACCAGCACTCAGGAGACCTGTGTTCCAGCTCCTCACTGTGAAATCTTAGGCAGATTACTTAACCCCCTTGTGCCTCATTTTCCTTATTTTAAAAATTAGAGGATTGGATTAGAGGATCTCTAAGCTCTTTTCTTGTTCTAATATTTTATGATCTGAGTGCTCCATATAAAATTGAGGGGCTAGGCATCATCCTCATTGGAAACTAGTTCACTGTCCCTGATTTGGGAGTAGATCCACCAAGGTCTCAAAAAAAAAAGGAAAAATTTTAAATGATCATATGACATTGTCTTGAGTTGAAGCCTTTGGTCTCTCTTGAATAAAAGAAAATCAATTTCCACTAATCAATGCTAAGGACTTGATGGCGCTGTCATGATATTATTTCATCCTGTTTCTTATAAGAAAAAGAGGCCCTAGTGAATCTTTTTCCACCTGTATTAGGTTGAGGCTTTTTAATTGGCCTTCCCTCCCTTTATTTCCAAACTACCCTCTCTACTTTGGGATAGATTAGCTGAAATGATCATGATTCTTTAGGCCAAGAATTGCATCTGACTGGAAGCACCGTTCGAAGGTCTAGGAATGCTATGGTGTTGGTGTAGAGGAAAACTTTCACTGGCAGAAGGCAAAACAACTCAAAGAATTATGGACCAACAGTCTGATGTCCTTGATCAACTAATGTACACAGAAAATGGAAGCCAGAACTTGTTCCTAAGTAGATCTGGTGGTGCAGGAATGACTATGGAGCAGCCTTCTTCATTCATCTTACATGTTAGCCTGAGTATGTGGCATTTTCTTTTCTGGCAACCAAGATTGATTTTTCAGGCCTAAGAGAGGGGCTGGATGGTTAGGGATCTGACAGCTCCTTCAGAGAGGATGTAGTTAGCGAGAGACTTTGAAAGGGAGCTTGTGGGTCAATTTTCCTGAACTTCTGCCCCATTTTGACCTTGCTACTAATTTCTGTCCCTATGTACAGGTCCTTAGACTTCCGGGACTTCCTGAAGACAGCTCTGGATAAGAATCCTGAGACCCGGCCCAGTGCTGCCCAGCTCTTGGAGGTAAGTAGATTCTTCCCTTCTTCCTTCCTGCTAACTTCTAGGATTAGATCACTTCAAAGGCAGCAGTGAATGCGTGAATGACCTGTAAACAGACTCAGCGTGTCACCTTTAGCTTCCATACCTTTGTGAAGGTCATCTCCCATGTCTTGGCCTGCAATCTTACTCATCTTGGCCTTTCAGAATTTTTTTCTTCTTTCTGGTGTAGTTCAGGAGCCACTTCCATTTCTCCTATTCCATTTCCCTGCCACTGTTCCTGCCATAAATGTTTCTACAGAATGTTAGATCTCTTCTCTGCCCTACCTTGTTTTGGACTTCTCTTTTATCTTTGTACATATCATAACCTCCCAAGATTGTGAACTCTTTCAGGGCTGGGCATTTTTCTCTCTCTTGCATTCCCAGTGTTTAGCTTAGCTTTGCATATAAGTAAGCATTCTTAAATCATGAATTCCTGAACCCTAAAACACTGTTTTACCTAGAAGAGACTTTAGACAGCATCTGGTCCAGGGGTGGGGAACCTGAGGCCTTAAGGCCACATCCCCGAAGTCAGATCATTGGACCGTAGGGTTTAGAACTACGAGGGACTTTAAAGATCACTTTGATCCAGAGGTCCTTAACATTTTTTGAGTCATATCAATTGACCATTTCACCAGATTGGCAATCTAGTCAAGCCTAAGGACCCCCTGTTCAGAACAATGTTTGTAAATGCATAAAACGATATATGGAATTATAAAGAAAAACCATTATATTGAAATACAGTTACCAAAATATATTTTTTAAAAAACCAAATTCATGAACCCTAAATTAAAAATCCTCGATCTAGTACAACCCTTTTGTTTTACAGAAGAGGAAACTGAGGCTGAAAGAGGTAAAGTGGTTAGCCTAAGATCAGATATATTGTTGGTGGCAGGGGGTCACTGGAATCCAGTTCTCATAACTTCTCTTACACTCTTTCCATAAATTCTTGACCCTTTAGGTTCCATGTCACCACACTATGACTTTGGTGCTAAGATAACCCCCATTTTGCCATTTCTATTCTAAGTTTTCCTTGTCTCTATGTTGAACCAGGTCACAAAGTTTAGCTTATAATCTCTAGAATTCTGACTTCATTTTGTTCCCTCCAACTGTCTTGCCTTTTTTGTCCTCCAAGACCAGCTGGACTCTAGAAGCAGAGAATTGAAGGTCATTATTATTCGGGTGAGGACTTCTCCAGAGAGACTCAACTTTAGGGGGTCTTTCTTCACAATACAGCTTTCTGATTTCATGCACTCACTTCTGTTGCAATAGTTAAGTCAAGAATACTGGAGTCCTCTTTTGAGCTAGTGATGTTAGCAATGGGTTCAGCAGCTCTCTGCTTCCTTTCTCTCCTTTGCTATCAGCATTTGGTCTTTTCACTCCTTTTTCTTTCCAAGGGAAGATGAACAAAAGAGGTAGAAGGCAAAGCAATTCAGATCAATCATTTTTTCCCACCTGATAGTATTTTATTTTTTCCAGTGACATGTAAAGGTTGTTTTCAATGTTCACTTTTATACTATTTTGAGTTCCAGGTTTTTCTCCCTTCCTTCCCTTCCCCCTCCCCAAGATGGCATGCAATCTGATAGAGGCTATACATGTACAATCCTGTTAAACAGATTTCCACATTAGTCATGTTGTGAAGGAAGAGTCAGAACAAAAGGGCAAAAGCCACGAGAAAGGGGACAAAAAGAGAAAATAGTATGCTTCGAAGATCAGTCATTTTTGAAACTTTGGGCTTAACATTTATTTCAATTTCACTGGACAGTGATGTTGCTCTGGAGGTGAAACACTGAGCCACACTATAATATAATAGTGAAAATACACTTTCAAAAAAAGGATTTAAGTGCATTGTCTGAATGGGGCTTTATTGCTGTTATATAATGCATATTTACACATAATATATTACAATATATTGATCTAATTAAACATAATTATACGTACTATAATACATATTCTTGTTGGGAATGGATGGGGGAGTATTTATTAGAAAACATGTTAAATGCACAGAATTTAAAGTGGACACATTTATATTTTTAAAATCATTTTGTTACTAAGACACATTCTTTGTAATAAAAATAAAAAAAATAAACTGACTTAAAAAAACTTTTGAAGTTACTTCTAGATGTTGTTTATCCCTCCTTTCATAACTACCCCATCACCAATGATAATGGTATGTGATTAATCCTGGTGAAAGAGGATTTTTTTTAACTGAATTATCAGAAAACTCATCTCTATTAAACATCCCATTTATCTTGTGCAGTAGTGCTTTGGAATATGTGGCAACCTGTAACTTCAGCCATCAGGTCATTTCCCTGTGTGGGAAAATTTTTAAAAATCATTTGGGAGTGGGGGGTTTTGGGGCAGCTAGGTGGTACAGTGGATAAAGCACTGGCCTTGGCAGTCAGGAAGACCTGAGTTTGAATTCAGCGTTAGATACTTACTAGCTGTGTGACTCTGGGCAAGTCACTTAACCCCAATTCCCTCCAAAAGAAAAGGAAAGTCATACAATGAATAGAGTTTGGTGGAGTCACTGGCCCCATTTACCACCACCCACTCCCCCAAAGGGAGGAGTTAGTCAGCTGCAATCCATTTAAATGCCTCAATCCATTTACGGGACCATTCCTTTCTCCAAGGAAGGGCATCTTATAGTCGGTAAAGTGTGGTATATGGGCCAGAAGGGGCTGACCAGCTGTTCTCCATCTCCAGCCTTAGAGGAAATAGACTTTAAACTTCAGCATGAGGAATTTCAATTTGATATAAGGAAGAATTTCCTGTCTAAGGATTGTTAACTGCTGGATGAAAGAGGTTACGGACTCTCCCTTAGAGAATTTTCAAAAATTTAATAAGACCTCCTATTGAATGCTACTTTTAATTTTTGCTAATTATTTTTTTTTGTCATATGAGGTAGGATTTTTACGAAGGCATGCCTAAATTGAACAGATGTCATGATGTAGCGAATACATTCCTGGATTCGGATCCAGGAAGAGCTAGATTCAGGTCCTTCCATTGATACTTACTGGCTCTCTGATCATGAACAAGTCCCATCCCCTCTCTGAGCTTCAGTTTGCTCATATGTAAAATGAAAATTATAATACTGTGTGATAACTACCTTGCAGGGTTGTTTTAAGTCTTAAATGAGTTCATGTGTGTGCTTTTTCTTTTTCTTTTTTTGTTTTTTTGAGGCAATTGGGATTAAGTGACTTGCCCAGGACTAATAAGTGTTTGAGTCTGGATTTGAACTCAGGACCAGTGCTATATCCACTCCACCACATAGTTGCCCCTACGTGTTTTAATAACGTTTGTTAAATATTATTAATAAATATAAATAATTGATGAATAAATGTTAATAAATACAAATAATAATTATTAAAATATTAGCTTTTCATGTGAGCTATTATTCTTTAAACTCATAATTCTAGTTTGTGGCACAACAAGGAGGGACTAGGCTCTTGGCCCTAGATCCTCCTGTTTCTCATTTATCCAGATAATTCCCTTGGAGGCTTAGGAGGAAGGTTCCCTCCACCCTATGACTTTGCTGATACATTTAGAACAGAGATAGGGACTAGACCTGGGATGTGATTGTTACAGTTCCTCCCAAGTGTAGAAAGTCTCTATGAATGCTGGTCAGTTGCATCTTTGCAACTGACTGGCTTAAAGAGGTGTCTTTCACTGACACATGAAATCAGCTGTTAACACAGCAGGAATGTGTCAGAGGCAGGATTTGAATCTAGGTCTTTTTGGCTCCCAGATCAGCTCTCTGTCTAAGCCATGCCACCTCTGTACCTATCATTACATATGAAAGCACATAGTATCATTACAATGTCCATTTTTAAAGGTGGAACCCAGTGCCAGTAGTTCTTAAGTTCCACAGAAGAAACTGAATAAAAGTAGATGGGCTTAAATTTTAGTTTGCTTATAACTAATGGAAAAAACTCCCTTCACAAGAAATAGAATTTTTGTTGGATTGAGCAAAATATTAATTACATATCAGGATGGTTTTTCTAAAAAGTTTTGCCTTTTTACCGCACAGTCCTTTCCCCAAATCCTTCCTTCCTTTCCCCATTTTTATCCCCAAAGAGACTATTTAAGGGTACAGTGGCTAGATTGAGTGCTGGACTTCCATCAGAAAAACCTGAATTTGAATCGTGCCTCAAACACTCGCAGTTTGACTCTGGGCTTAACTTTTCTCAGCCTCAATTTCCTCATTGGCAAAATGGAGGTAACAACAATGCCTCTTAGCCTGAAAGGGCCAGCATCTCCCATTACATCCTGAGCCATCTCCAGTCATCCTGATGAACATCTGGTCACTGAACCAAAATGACTCAAGAGAAAAAAGTAAGGCTGGTGACCTTGCACAGCCCTCCCTCACTCAAATCAAAGTCAACTACAAGCCAGGTCATCATCCTGATGTCATGCTCCTCTTCGAGAATGAAGGACAAAACGCAATAACAGCAACCTGTCCTGCCAGGTTGTTAAATGAGATGATGTAATGTAAAACACCTTGTAAATCTTAAAGGGTGAGATAAATGTTAGTTCTTATGGAAATCTCCCTTATAGCAAAGGAAAACAGGCAGGCAAAACATACTAACATAGGACCATCTCAGACTGTATAGGTAACATTGCACATCCCAACTTTCTACCAAGAGGGGGGAGCTCAGTGACTCACCCGGAATTTATTCAGTGTTAACTGTGTGCCAGGCACTCTGCCAAACATTAGGGATACAAAGAGAGCCAAAAAACATTACCTGCCTTCAAAGAGCTCCTAGACTAAGGAGGGGAGACAGTACGTACATATGAGATGTAGACAGTGCAAAAAGGGAAGAAATGGGAACATGTATTTCTTCATTTATACTTGGGTACCAAAGGTGGTTATTCTATTTAACCTGAGTTCAGCTCTCTCTTTGGTGACATTTCGGTTTATTTTTTTATACTCATTGTGTATCTTCTCGTTCCATTTTTTTTTTGCCCTATGTCATCATTGGTGCATATAAATCTCCTGTTGTTCCTCTGAATTCTTTATATGGAATGGACTCTCCAGTCTCCATCTCTGGGGAGTATTAATATCTCAAAGTAATAGTGTGCTGGTAAATGTTTAACAATAGCCCTCTGAAATGCAAGACATACTTTTAAGTTTGATCTGCTCTATTAACATTTTTTCCATTTCTTTCTTAAGTCCAAAAATCAACAAAGCAATAAATCAAGCCCTGATTTGTGCCATTTGCCAATTTCAAGGTGTAAATGCTCATTTTTCTAAGCCCCGACAAACCTCCCCGCCCTCCCCTCCCAATAAAGTATATAGGTATTCATTTGCCTGAAGGCCAGAGCGAGGATCCTTGAACTCTTGAAGGCCCATGATTGAAAGATTCTTAAGAAGTTGCCTTAAAACATGGTTATGTCCTGGGATATTTAGAGCAGAAGGCCTGTTTCTGCCCCTGTGCATATTAATTTCCTAGCAATCTGTGCCAGTTTGGGGACCCCCCCTCAACATGTCAGCTGCTCTGAGTAAAGATCCTTGCCCACTCCTTTGGACTGGGCCATTGCCTGTACAGTATACTTTGTGCTGGTGTCTCTCTCTTTAATCTGAACTGGCAGATTTGAAGTGGAGGAAGAACCTTTCTAAATACATCCTAAGCTCCCTTCTCTTTCTGGAGAGATGATGAAGGAGAAAAGTGTTCCATGGCTTGTGTCCCAGAACAGTTTACAAAACAATGTACTTAACCCTAATCAGTCACAGGAGGTACCTCCTAGCTCTTGCCAGCTATGGTCTCCCCAGGCTTAACACCATGTGCAGTGTTGCTCCTGGGGACTTGGGGCTGACAGGGCTTGAGCCAGCTCTCTGCTGTTTCCTTATGTGAGTCTTTTTACCAAAAAATCCTTCTCCCTGCCTTTAGTGCCAGGCAACTTCTTGCCTTCCTATCCTTTAAACACCAAGTATAAGAAATGGGGACAAATGACCTAGCCTATAGAAGAAGCGAAACACAGTCTCATTTAATTGCCTCTCATTTGGTCACTGTATTATGTATCTTTAAGAAGCATAGGCATTTCCAAAAGCATGCCTGGGAAGTTTGTTCTTTTGGCTACATCTGCATTTCAGCCACTGCAGCTATTTGACCTTTGACTTATTGCTCAAGTTCGCATATGTGAGGTTACACAACATTTATACTTAAGGAGCTGTCAGGATCTGATTTTCCACTCTGATACAAAAGACTGTTGAAACCCTAAACCACTTCCCTAACTTGCTCTGGAGAGGGCTTTACAAGGGACTCAGAACTAGAGTAAGGGGTCTGGTTCTCATCTGTGGGGTGCAACTTCACTAATTTGGACTGCTTGGGGATAGGCCAGGTCCAACAAATGGAGTCAGAATTACAGAATGTTTTTAAAAAATGAAACTTTACTTGCAAGTACTTAGAGTAACTTGGCTGAGTCTAAGTATTTCTTAGGTTGACTCCCTTTAGGAGGTCTGCTTTAATGAAAAAATAAGAATGATTTGTAATTAGCATAGAAACAGAATTTTTGAGTTAGAAGAGAACCTCAAAGTTATCAATTCCAATTTTCTCATTATGTAACTGAGGAATTTTGCCCTAGAGAAATTAAATGGCATGCCCATATCCCTGCGAGAAATAGCTAAATAATCTACTGGATATTGCACTGGACCTGGAGTCAGGAAGACCTGAGTTAAAATCTCACCTCAGATTCTTACAGACTGTGTGACCCTAGGCAAGTCACTTAAGAGCTGTCTGCTTCAGTTTTCTCCATTATAAAATGGGATAATAATCCCACCAACCTCCCAGGGTTGTTGTGAGGGTAAGATAATATTTGTGACATGTTTAGCACAGTGCTGAAGGTAACATCTGCTGGAAACCATAAAGAACTTAGTATTTTACAACATATATGAAAGAGCTCTTTACTCTTAAAGATGTTACGTTTCTAGAAGTACCTACAGATTGAGTGTATTTTCCTCCTGGAAGGCAGTGTAGTATAATGGCTAGAGCACAGGAGATAGAAACAGAAGAAATCCTCATTAAATAGCTCTATGGTCCTAAACAAGTTATCTAACCTCTCTTGGTGTGAGTTGATATCTGTAAATTCCTTTGCAAATCCTTGAATACCAGGTAGATGTCAATGAAGTAATTTATTAAATACTCACTAAGTGCCAGGCACCATGCAAAGTTCTGGGGATTAAAAAGTCAAAGGTGTTTTCATATCTTTGTTGTTATTCTTGTTGTCAGTTTCTCTCTGCAGACCTTTGAGAATCTGGACCTGGGTATTTCTTAGGTCTTTTTCACACTGTAAATCAAGTAGCAGTAGGCCCTCTTAGAACTTACGTTAGTACTTACCCTTCCCCAAAAGACTAGAGTCCCCACCTCCAGTGTGTCAGCCTCACTGCCAACCTCTAGCTTATGCAGCACAGGGAAATACCTTTACTAATCCTTGTGTGTGTGTGTTGTTTACTCAGCATCCCTTCGTCAGCAAAACCACCAGCAACAAAGCTCTCCGGGAGCTGGTCGCTGAGGCAAAGGCTGAAGTCATGGAGGAAATCGAAGACCATAGGGAGGAAGGAGAAGATGATGACTCAACAGAAACAGTATCTGTAAGTCTGGCTCTTTAAAAGAATACAAAACAACTACTTCTTGTAAGTCTTTTTTTTTCTGTTTCTTAAAAAAGCACCCCAAATAATCATCAGTGGGAGAGGAATGTGTTTTCAAGAGAATTTCATCCGCGTGCACTGGGGACTAACTCTCACACTTGTGGATGTGCTGTTTTAAACTCCTCTGTTCTTCATACCATAGAGAAGATTCCTTAGTGACTTATTTCCATCCAGCTGAACAGGAAAGCCTTTTTTGGGGGAGGAAAGTACCATTGACCAAATGCCATTGCATGTCTTTGTGAGCCAACATGTTTGGGGAGAAGCTCTACTATACCATCAATTGAAGGAGCAAGATTAGACCTACGTAGAAAGAGATTTGCTCCATAACCTCATAGAATTTTAGAATTGGAAGGGTCCTTAGAGGTCATCTAGTCTATATGCCTCATTTAATGGAGCAAGCCACTGAGTTTCAGAAAATGAAAGCAATTTGCTCAAATTCACACAGTTTCTTAGTGCTACTAAAGAGGGTAGAAAAGAAATGGCATATTTAGACAATGGATTGATTAGGTAGAGAAATGTAAGATCCCTCCAGATTCTCTTGCTTGGAAGAAGTTGTAAAACTGACCACTTCAGTGGGAGAGGAATCAGAAAATGGAGAGTCAACAACTCTGTGATACCAAGTTTATTTCCATTTGACAATAAGACACCATGGCTATGATCTCTGGTTGATATCACTGTCCAGAAATATCAGTTGAGTCAGAAATTCAGTAGGGAATCTTTCTTTTTTAAGGAGTTCTGTGATGATTCTTTCTGAAAGACATGATCATCTAATAATTTGTTGATTTTTCAAGTTCATTCTTCTGTATGGGGAATGATTTCATATGATAGGCAATCCAATCCCATGTGAAATGAGTCTTGGAAAACTTTTCCCAAGGAATCATCTTTCTGTAAGGCATCATGGGAGATAGGGATATGTCCTTGTTTCATGCAGTATATTTATATAGTGCATATTAGTTAGCCCTTATGTCCAGGAGGTTACATTTTAGCTAAACATACATGTTCATGGATTCCTAGAAGTGATAGCTACAATATAGTAATGAAATGACCTAAACAAGGAATATAACAATGAAATAGACAGCCCTGCCTTGGCCTCATTGAAATTCCTTTCTCATTCATTTATTTCTTCAACAAGTATTTTTGAATATTTACTATGTGCCTAGTGCTATGTCAAGTGCTGGGGGGAAGGGAACACACAAGCACTACGAGAGAGAGAGAGAGAGAGAGAGAGAGAGAGAGAGAGAGAGAGAGAGAGAGAGAGAGAGATGATTAGTAATTGTTAATTGACACTACACACTCCAAGTTCAGAGAGAATAAGGAAGAGGGGGAAAAAAAACAACAGGGTTCTTGAAAGAAGGAAAAAAAATGTAAGAGAACTAGGTGTTAGAGGTTCCAGGCCCTTTTAGATCCCATTGATTTTGGTGGCTACCAACTCTGAAATCTTCTTATTAAAGTGTGTAGAAATAAGGTCATTGAGGCATTTTTTAAAAATGCAGAGAAGAGAACAAAGGCTAGAAAGAAGCGCTAACAAGCAGGACAGCTTTGAAAGTTACAGATAGAATTTACTCCACCTAAAAAGACAAAAGAGCTGTACATGATAGAGATCTGCTGTTTCAAAAACAATCTTCTTTTTCTGCCCCACTACATATAGGGAAATGTGTATTTTATTTGGTGTTTATTAGGTTCAGAATAATTTTTTTTTAAATTTAAAATATGTAGAAATAATTGGTTTTATGTTTTTTCTTAAAAGTCTCCAGGGACACACATGAGGGACTCTTCAGAAGTGAGTCAACTGAGTTTTGATGGAGAGAAGCTCCCAGAGATATCAACTCCTGTCCCCATTGAGCCCAAAGGCAACCTAGATAAACCCAGTGACAAGCTTTTGGATGGAGAAATTGCCCCTATCCAGGTAGATGATGGCAGCTCCATTCAAAACACAAGCAATTCCGACCTGCCTGGAAATGAGAATAGCAAAGCTGTTCCTATAGTCCCAGGGAAATATCGATTCAGTGCCCCACCAGGATTCTTGGATGCCAAAATTTCAGCCATGGAAGAGAAACCTTTCTCTAACCATCAGAGCAACGACCTGGACATTGCTGCCAACAAAAACAGTAAGGGGAGTCGAAGCCGGCCCACGAGCAGCATCCTGGAGAACTCAGTGGGTGAAAAGATTGCCAATGGGAGTCTAGAACCTCCTGCTCAAATTCCCCTTGGCAAATCCAAGAGAGACTCAGACTGTGGGAGCCTCTCTGCCTCTGAGAGCATGGATTACAGTGTCTCACTGTCTGCTGACTTGTCTCTAAACAGGGAGTCAGGTTCATTGTCTCTGAAGGTAAAGTTTGAGCTTTGGTTAAATCCTGCCTGAGCCAGGCGATTCACACCAGGGGAAATGTTTGGTTTGGTTTGGGAAATATGGTGATCTCCTAGTTTAGTTCCAGTTCAGTAGGCTTAGAAAATATGATTCTGGTTTAAATTGACTGACTAGTTTTTAACCTTTGATTAAACCTCAGGGGACAAAGCACCGGAGTTGGAGTCCAAAAGACCCAAATGTAGGGGCAGGTAAGGTGGCTCAGTATATAGACCACTGGCCCTGGAGTCAGGAAGACCTGAGTTCATATTCTGGTCTCAGACCCTTAATGAGCTGTGTGACCCTGGTCAAGTCACTTAACTCTTAATTGCCCCCACCCCCCCTCCAAAAAAAAGACCTGAATTGATATCTTCACATAATCTGTGACATGGACAAGTCACTTAGTCTCTTTGAATCTCAAGTTTCCTCTTCTGTATAATACTACTACTGCTACTAATAAATGGAATAATACAATAGTATATAATGTGTTATTAATAGTAACTATATATAATATATGGGGTAATAATAGCATGCATCTCACAGTGTCATGAGGATCAGATATGTTGAATATCTTGCAGCTGCTTCAAAGTGCCACATAAATGCTAGTTATTGTTGCTGTTGCTGTTATGTTTATATAAGGGCACCTTTTGGGTTCTGTTCTGATTTTTATTCCTAGTTTAGTATAAGATCCTAGTTTAACCCACAGGGAGGCGAAAGCCTTCTCATTGTCTACTTCCAGGGTCTAATTCCAAGAGCCTTATAGGTGGCTCACCTTGTGGCTAACAATTTTCTTTAATGAACAATTCAATTCAATTCAACAAGCATTTACCTAGTGCCTATCGTGAACTAGTATTATGGTAAGTGCTGGCACCACACAGATAAGAAGTAAAATAGCCTGTGCCCTCAAGAAGCCTGTCTTGTACCTGGTAGCAGGTCAAATGGGATAGGCATTTAGGTGGCACAGTAGGTTTGAAGTCAGGAACACTCTTCCTGAGTTCAAATCTTGCCTCATACACTCGCTGTATGACCCTGGGCAAGTCATTTAACTCTGTTTGCCTCAGTTTCTCCATCTGTCAAACGAGCTGGAGAAGGAACTGGCAAGCCCTCCAATATCTTTGCCAAGAAAACCCCAAATGGGGTCACAAAGAGCCTAATATGACTGAAATGACAGCAGCAAGAGGAAAAATGATTGACAATGCCCATGTGAGAAACGCGCTCTCGAAAGAATAAGACATTAACTAATACAGCAGTTAATTTCGTTCTTGCCTACATAGGCAGGCTTGTTTAAGGCAAATGCACAGAATCTACATCTCACCCCCATTCGCATTTCCCTCCCCTGCTCCCATTGGCTGGCAGGAGCAAGGTTCCCAGTCCATTCGAAGACACCTAAAACCCCACCAACATGGCTCTCTGCCTCAGGTTACATCCCTCCCCTCCTCCCAGTTGTCATTTCCTTTGTATTTTGACAAGTCATAAATTCTTCCAAAGGAATTTCCTTAATTGATGTGCAATCTTCCTGGCGTTGACCTGAAAGTGTGGTTAAAGAGGCCAACAGGTTAGGTGATATCTTAATTGAATAGGTGGTAAATACAGTAAGATAAGACAGTTGACAAAATGTCAATTGAAATTATGACCTATGGTATCTGTGTTTTCTTTACCATTAACATGCCATAATATAGAATGCGTCCATAAAATACTAAAAAAGTCCCATTATTCAAGGTAGTGTCTCAGATGAAGGGTCTCATCCTTAATGACCATACACAGAAAAAATAAGTCAGCCCCATCTGGCCTTGTTGAGGTAGGAAGAGGTATTCTCTGAATTTACTCAGGGAACAAAGCAGCTGTTAGGTCCAGGCTCTTCTTGGGGTTGATTAGCTCAGACTCTGGCCCTTACTGAGAATCAAAATAATATTAAATGATTATCACTGGTATTATAGATATTACATATTTTCTGTGGAAACATAAATTCAATTAATTTCTTGTACCTGGCAGTCATACTAGTAATAGCAATAATTAGAATTTATATAATGCTTTATGGTTTGCAAAGTGCTTTACAAACATCTCATTTTATACTCGCAGTGACCCTAGGAAGTAGGGCTATTATCATATCCATTTCACCAGCAAAGTAAACAGCTAGTAAATGTCGGAGGTTGGATATGAACTCAGATCTTCTTTACTCCAAGTCCAGCACTCAATTTATATACCACCTACTGCTTCTTACTTGGTTTCAGAACATCTCTGTTCAAGTGGCAGCTTTTCCACTCACTAGCTGTGGGACCTAGGGCCAGTCACATAAGCCCTCTGGGCAAGAGGTTCTTATCTCTAAAATGCGGACAATATTACCCTTACTCACTACTCTATGAGTCTGTTGTGAAGAAAGTGTTTTGTAAACTGTAAATATATAAGCATTAGCTATTTTTTTCTTTAATTAGCAAAAGGGAAAAAAAACTTTCCTCATCTTGTAGGAATTCCAGAGCCTTCCCTCTGTTAATTGTCTCTTTATCTTGTATGTAGCTTGCATTGTAAATACTTGTTTCCAAGGTTGTCTCTCACTTTCCCCCCATTTAGATTGTAACTTTCTTAAGGGCAGGGATGGTCTTTAGCCTCTTTTTGTATCCTCTTCACTTTAAGTACATAGTAGGTGTTTAATAAATGTTTATTGAATTGAATTGAAAAATAACTCTCCTTGGGGAAGCTCCCTCTCCCCAGGTCGATCAGTGCATGCTCTGCAACTTTTAGTTCTACAGAATAACTTGGGGGTGCTGAAAGGATAAGGGACTTGTCAAGGCTCACACAGTCGTATGAGAGGCAAGTCTAATAATATGAACTAGCGTTAATATAGTGCTTTAAGGTAGTCAAAGTACTTTACACACACAAACATACATACGGACACTGTATATATAAATTGATCCTCACCACAATCCTATAAGGTTGATACTGTTTGGCTATTTTACAGATGTGGAAACTGAGACTCAGAAAGTATCTAGCCCCAGATTATGTCATCTAGTAAGTGTCTGAGGTTGGATTTGAACCCGGGTCTTTCTAATTTCAAGTCCAATGCCCTATCCCCTATACCATGCTGCTGCATACTAAGTCATAGAGAAACATCTTTTTGCCATCTTTCTTTGAGGAGTATTTGAAAACATTCCTTTCTAGGCCGTGGCTTCAGTCATTCAGGCAACCTACACTTCCCACTGCTAAACTGTTCCTTGACCAATGACATTAGCACAGACAACTTTGAGGTGTTCAATACCTTACAAAATGGGGAGCCCTCACTGTCAGATGGAGGTTCCGTGTCTGTGGGTGTGCATGTATGTAATCAAGTTCAGTCTTTCTTCTTTTCCTTTCATCTTAGACATTTATTGTTTTTAGAGAAAGAAAGGATAACTTCTGTACGTGTATGGGACTTCACTGGGTCCCAACAAAGTTGAACCAGAAAGGCCTTGTCTAGATTAATGAGGTCTTTCAAATCCAAGAGGAAAGAAACCATTGGCCAGAGACAACCCTAAAGATTGTTGGTGCCTGTGTATATGTATTTGGGTGTGTTTGTTTTCAAACAACATCCTTCCTTTGTTCTGTTTTGAAAGCTTAGCTTAGTTTGGGTCATTTCTGTGGGGTTTTTTTTTTGTTTGTTTGTTTTGTTTCCTTTTTTTGATTCAATATGGTAGCATTTTATTTGGCAATAGAAAAGGAGGAAAGGAAGCATTGTACAAAAGAGGAAGAGATAGAATTGGTAACGGGGAAAAGGGGAATTCCAGGGTCATCCAGGGAAAAAGAGACCTGATGAGGCAGGAGCAGTAGATAGAACACAAAAGGACACAGATGAAATGGAGTGGATCCAAGTATGAAAGCAGACCAAAGATTCATAGATTTTGACTTGGAAGAGACCTCAGTGGTCATTTAGTCCAGAGCTACCAACCTTATGGTCTACTGGGAGCAAAACTCTCAAGTGCAGCCAAGCCAGTTTGCAAACTGGGAAATGGTTAACCACAACAAAATACAATACAGATAATGTCATTTTGTGGTTTTCTAAGTATGCAGCTGCAGGGGGTCTGCTTCTATGTGAGTTTAACACCCCTTATTGAGTGAATCCCCCTCACTGATCAGAGGAAGAAACTAAATCCCAGAAAGGTGAAATAATTTGCCCAAAGTAGCAGAGAGGGAGCAGTGAAAGCAAGGCGTCCAACTCTGTATCTGACTCTTTCCATTACACTGCTCACAGGTGCATTGGGGAAATAGGTTTACCGTGGAAGGCAAGTTTGAGTGTAGCACAGAATTGTCACCAGTAGTCTAACACTAACAGTTACAGGTTATTGCCGTCCAGTTAAACAACCCGTTGTTAAGGTAGTATGGGAGGGTGGTGAAAGTTAACAAGACCTGGATTCAGATCTCCTGCAGATATACTCGTGTGGAGTTAAGCAAGTCACTCAACCACTTTCCATCTTAATTTCTTTCTTTTAAAAATAAATTTCTAACTGATACCTTTTTTTATATCACTAGACTTTATGCCAGGATCTCTCTTACTTCCCCTCTCAGAGAGTTGTCCCTTATAACAAATAATATTTTTTTAAAGAAAAAAATATTTTTAAAGGAGAAAGAAAAATCACAAAACTGATCAATACATTGAAAAATTCAGAAAATATTTGTGATGTTCCATGCCCATGGACAGCCTACCTCTGCAAAAGAATGGGGTTGGGGTGTTCCATCTTAGTTTCTTCTGAAAACACTAGGATAATAACAGTTATCTACCTTGCAGTATTGGAATAAGGATCAAATGGGATAATGTCTGCTTTTGTTCAGTCTTTTCAGTTGCATCAGACTCTTTGTGGCAGTTTGGGGTTTTCTTGGCAAAGAGATTATAATGGTTTGCCATTTCTTTCTCCAGCTCATTTTACAGATGAGGAGATTGAGGCAAACAGGATTAAGGGACTTGCTTCAAAGATGAGTCTTCCTGACTCCAGGCCCAGCACTCTATCCACCACACCCGCCTAGCTGCCTTATATGCTTAAGCAAATCTCAGACCCTTTACACGGTCAGCTGCTGTTATTAGGGGTCTACTATGTGTACAAAAAGCCTCGTGCTAGCTGCTGGGCAAACAGAGACAAAACAAAAAAATAATTGCTTCCCTTAGTGAGCTCAGATTCTACTAGGAGCATCTTGTTTCCAAATCTAGAGCATAGACCTTCCTTTCCTGTAGTCACAGACTGAGGAGGAAACTGGCCTCTGGAGACAGCTTTGATTGATCGATTCATGATTGATAGGACTTTCAGGAACACTTGGATGCTGGCTCTTCATCAAGGGTCCAGAGAGTCAGTAGTGCTGGATTAAGAGTCGGAGAATCCAGGTTCAAATTTCTTCTCTGCTATATACTGTGTGACTTGGTTTAAATTATCAAACTTCAATTTTTTCATCTGTAAAATGAAGGTTAGACTAGAAGATGTCTGAAGTCCCTGGATACTTTGAGATTCATGATTTTCCTTTAAAGGTACTCTACCCATCCTCTTTCCTCTTTCCCATGATGCATCTGCTCCTTTGTTGGGGTGTCTGCTCATGTAAAGCTTGTCTCTTTAGTTACCTTGACCTTGAAAATTTCTTTGGAACTAAATTCTGGAATCTGGTTCACAACTCTGAGACTTGGGCAGAATTTCCTGACTTGACTTCTAGGCATTTAGCCAACAGTCTTTTTACATTACAGTGAAGGCCGTGTGGTGTATTCTCATGATTAACTTATACATAAACCAGATACAATGAGAGGGAAAACATAATTCTCTGTCAGCTCTTTCATCCCCCTTTGAGGGAATGTTTCTGATCCTATTGATGGGGGTTGGGGAGAAACCAGGAGAGAATGGGTTAGCTTCTTAGGTTTCCAAAAGGACAAACTAATATTGTTGGGCCTGGGGAAACCAGACTTTTATTTATAGTTAACCTTTGATTACTGGCTCACTCTAAAAGGAGCAGATAAGCCAGAACTCAGATAATGTAAAAGCTGTTTGTATTTAGCCTTGGAGTATTTTTAGAAGCTTCTTGGGGGTAGTCAATTTACCAGCAGCCTCATTCCACTTGGCATCACTTAGTTGATAATGACTTTACATTCCCTGAGCCCACACTTGGTAGGTAGCATAGGAAAGGGACTGAGTGGGCCAAAAGATGAAGATGAAGTAGAAAGTGGATAATCCACATGTGGTTAATTGAATGAGAACTGAAATAGCTTTCACTGGCAACTGCCTGCTGGGTTGCTGCATTGTGTCAGGGCGGAGGGAGGAGCACGGAACCATCGGGCTATTGTTGAACCTGCGATGACTTTCTTTCTTCTCTCTGGAAGGTAGGAACATTGACTGGAGCACCCAATGGTTGACCTCATTCCCTTTCTCTGTCATTTCCTATATTGGCACATTTTTGATCTGGTTTATCAGCTACTGTTTAGACTAGGCCCAGCAATATGAGAAGTCTTTAGTTAGAACAGAAATATGGGGGTTGGAAGGAAGTATGTATTTGGTGGGGGACTTAATAAAAACTTGAGGGGTTCCATATCTCCTTTCCAATTCATCTTCTGCACACTGGACAGAATAATCTTCTAAAGCACACAACTGACCACAACACTCTCTTTTTCAAGAATCTTCAGTGCTGAAACACACAATCCAAATCCAATTCATCACATCGTAATCTGGCTTCACCTTAACTTTCAAGACTTAACTTCCTTTCACACATTCTATATTTCAGGCAAACTAGTCTACTTGTTTCCTGAACTTGGCTTTCCACCTCCCAGTACTTGACGTCTGCATAAGTGACTCCCCCTGCCTGGAAGGCACTCCCTCCTCGGCTAGGTCTTGTCCTTCAAGGTTCAGCTCAAATTCCACCTTCCTGAATAGGACCTTCTTTATGCCTCTGGATGTTTGTGTTCTCTCCCTCCTCTTATCTTGTATTTATTTACTAACAGCCTTTAATTAGAATGTAAACCCCTTGAAGGCAGGGCCTGTTTTGTTTGTGTTCTTTTGCTTCTTTATTTTCAGCACTTAGCACTGTCCTTTTCCAAAGTGAGTGGATGGGACTAGCACAGACTTTTCTACCAAATTCCAACATATTGGAACCAGGGAATCATCCCTATTTACTTAAAAATCCTAAGTTCAAGAAAAATCAAAGGAAACATTACTTCATGTGGCATGTAGCAAATTTATATCATGTGGCCAAAGTCCCATGTGCTGCAAGAAGTCTTTCCCAGTCCTCTTTAATGTTCCTTCCCTTTAAGACTACCCCCGGTATATCCTGTATCTATCTTATTTGTACATAGTTGTTTGTGTGCCTTGTCCTCCATTAGACTGTGAGCTCCCTGGAAGCATGGACTGATTTTTGCGCTTTTTTGTATTCTTAGCACACAGTACTTGGCATACAGCAGGTGCTTAATAAGTGCTAGTTGACTGGACCTGTGAATAGCCTTTTGAGAAATTTAAAATCATAGATGACATCTGTAATCAACCACATATTGAGTAGCAGTGGCTACATGCTGGGAATACAGAAGTAGTCTAAGACACTGTTGGACCCTGCCTTTAAAAAGCTAACAATTTATATGGGTAAACAAGATGAAAACAATGAAGCCATCACCAAACCGTGCTTGGATGCATCTGTGCTCTCCTTAATTTGGATATTCCTTCTAGTGATGTAGATTGCAGCCCTTCCACGCCTTTTCCTCTTCTGTCTCTCATCCCAATGTTTCTTTTGGTTCACTTCAGAGAAATTAGTCCCCCCATGGGGGTGGGGGCAGGGTTTCCTTCCTTGATTTTGTGAATGTGCTAGTGGAGCGTGTGAGTTCTCCCTTGGTTATCCCTTGCTTTTGGTGATAACCCACTAAATAACACAAGACCTTATATAACTAATTCTGGAATTATCTCCAGACTCTGGACCCTAATGAACATTTACAATAGTCAAGGAAAAATACATGGACATGGTGGCCTGATTTCAAGAAAAAGAAAGAACGCTTTTTTTGAAGCTTCACAGAGGGGGATATCTTTTATTAAACTGTATGTCCTAATTTTTGTTAGAAAAATAAGGTCAGCATGTTCATGGACAGTGTGGGATTTGAGCTGGATTCTGAAGGATGATAAGGCATGGAAGAATCAATGAATACTGTTTGCTACTTTTTTTTTTAAATTAAGAGGTGAGAATCTCAGTTGAGAGAGATGAGTAGCTGGAAGAGAGAAGAGGTTTGGAATAGCTTCTGTGAGGAGTGAATTAAGAGAATCAGGCTGTTGAGTCATTTCACTCTCCCTGACCCCATTTTCTAGGCAAAGATATTGGAGGGGTTTGCCATTTCCTTCTTGAGCTCATTTTATAGATGAGGAAACTGAGGCAAACAGGAAGAAATGACTTCCCCGGGGTCACACAGTAGGAGACTGACCTGATTACAGCTAGAATTTCTTGGAAAATGAAATTGGAGAGGCAGGGTAGGTCATAGTGGGTCTAGAAATCCTTGGAGAAATGCTTAAGCAAGATAGAGTGGGCATCATTATAGTCTCTTGAGCAAAAGAGTGATATAGTAAATCTTGTGCCATTAGCCTGCCATTAGTTTGCTGAGTTATTAGAATGAGGAGAGATTATAGTCAAAAAGGTTGTTGCTTTAATCCAGATGTGGATGTGGTATGAATGGAAAGAGCGTTGGACTTGGGTCTCATATTAGCTGAGTAACCTTGGACAAGTCACTTCCCTTCTCTGAATCTCAATTCCTTATCTGTAAAGTAACAAGGTTGGGCTAGATAAATTTCCAGGATTAACATCTGTGACTTAATTCACATCCTGGGGCATCCTGGAATAGGGAACAGAGCATGGACTAGGATAGTGGCAATAAGAAGGGAAAGAAAGTGAACAAGACAAGAGACTTTTCAGAGGCAGAATCAAATAACCTCAGTGAGAAAACAGATATGAGGGCTAGAAGAAAGGAAATGGACAGAAAATAAGGTTTTCAACCTGAGTTGTTGAGACAAACTAGGAATATTTGTGGAGGACAGAGCATACTTCATCTTTTAAAGCTGACATTAAGGAATAGAACTGTGACCTTAAAAATGATTTCTTTGTGCCCATGTAAGAGATGAAATACCAAGTTTAAAAACAAGATGAGTCTGTTCAACTCAAGTCAATAAACATTTATTCTGTGCCTAAAAAGTAGAAAAGGGTGTTAGGGACTTAGAATATGGTTATTTTATTCTTATTTGAATTTTTAAGTTTTGCCTCTTATTCTTTCTCTGGACAGGAATCCAGGGTGCACAACAAAACCCTGAAGCGCACCCGGAAGTTTGTTGTGGATGGTGTGGAGGTGAGCATCACCACATCCAAGATCATCAGTGAGGATGAGAAGAAAGATGAAGAGATGAGATTTCTCAGGCAAGCAGACAACTTTTTTTTAATTGGAGCAGTAGCCATGGAGTTTAGTAAGATTATTTCTTCTTTAGGGAGAAAGGATTGGGATGAGGATGGGGAAATTTGGGCTGTCTTCCAAAATGAAGTCACCCTACAGATTTGCCTTTTCAGATCAGACTGAGGAGAGACACCATCAGGGGTCTGGGTTCAAAACCTGAGAGAGACACTTTTCTAGCTATGTGATCTTGATAATTCTTTTAACCTCCATGAGCCTCTGTTTCATTATTTATAAAGTCAGGATAATTAATAGTATCTACCTTACAGGATTTCTTTGAAGGTCAAGTAAGATAAAATATGTAAAAAAGGGAAAGGGTAGGGACACTTATTAAAGTGCCTCCCATGTGCCAGGCACTGGGCTGAGTGCCCTATGTTATCTCATTTGATCCTCAGAACAGCCCTGGGAGGTAGGTGTTACTATTCTCATTTTGTAGGTGATAAAACTGAGGCAGGTAGAAGTTAAGTGACTTGTCCAGGGTCACACAGCTAGTATCTGAGACCAGATTTGAACTCAAACCTTTTTGACTCGAGTCTTGGTACTCTGTCTACTATATCATCTGGCTGCCAAAAAACACTTTGTAAATCTTGGAGCACCATGTAAATGTGAGCTATTTTTATAGAGAGCGAATGGTAAGCCTTGGTAATGGATCAAATATGGGGGATAAGGAATCAAAGAGGACTCTGGAATTTGAAGCTTAGGTGACTAGAAGAATGAGAGAATCGGCAGAAATAACAAGTCAGGAGAAGATGGTTTGGGGTGGAAAGTGGGTAAGTCAACTTTAGGCATGTTGAACTTGAGAAGTCAGTGGGGCATCTGGTTAGAGATTTTTGTAGACTATGGGAAGAGTGGACCTTCTGCTGGGGAGAAGAAGAGGAAGAGGAGAGACGCTGAAATAATGTTGGAGGTTTGTGAAGCACTTTACCTATGATTCCTTTGATTCTCTCCCAAATCCCATAAGATAGGTACTATTCTTATCATTCCCATTTTACAGATAAAGAAATTGATGCTCAGACAGGGTAAATGATTTGCCTATAGCTACACAGTTGGTAAATGTCAGAGGCAGAATTCAAATTCAGGCCTCACTTGAGTCCAAGTCCCTCACTTTTTTCACTGTCAAGGGGTTAGGGTTGGTTTTGGAGAGAGATTTTGAAGTCTTCCATCTGCTGGTGATTGTTGAGGTTCAAGGAGTAGATGCAATCCCTCAGAGCAAAAAACCAAGAGAGCCTAGTCACGAGCTTTAGGACAGGGGGGTGGTGGGAATGGGAATGCCTCTGCTTAGTGGAGGAAAAGTTTAAATAACTACAAGACACATTTCAAAGACAAATTGAACTGTGTATGTTAGAGTTCTCCATCGGCTATAGGGACTTGGGAGTTAATTCTGGATAGACATCTGCTTCCCCATGAAAACCTCCTGGCGTCCCACCTACTAGGCAAAGCCTACATCGGATCAGGCTGTTTTCTGTACAGCTGGTCCCTCGGGATGGGCTCAGGTTTTGTAGGGGGAAGGAAACACCTCCTCAGTAGTACTTTAAAAACCTCCATTTATCCTATATCCCCTATCAATGATACCTCCACCCAATAGTACCTCAGGTTTCATAAGCTAGAATTCCAACTCTGTGATGCCTTGTTTAGTGAGGATGCCCTTTGGCCTTGAGCTCCTCTAAAATGAACAGAGAAGTTGTGTTCTGTTCAGGTAAAATGGATGAGATTTCACTGAGGTGAAGAGGAGGGCACTTGTTAATAAGGAGCTTTTTTTCTTCCTTTTTTTTTTCCTGCTTACTTGTGATCTGTGAGTTTGAATTTCCCTTAAATTATGAAGGCATTCAGAATAGTTAGGGCCTCAGGCAAAGTTGAGAGAGAGGAACAGAGACAGACAGAAAGAGAGACAGAGAGAAGAGGAGAAGAGGAAGAGGGAGGAAAAGGAGTACTCAGTCTTCTGTGACATTTGGGTGCCTGTATTCTTAGCCTCCCCCATTGTGTTCTTTTCAATGCCTGCGCTTTGGACAGTATGATATTGCTGTCATTTTAAAGACAGAGATAGAGAGATACTACTGGATTTCTTATCTCTGCCCTTTTGGATTCATTGCCTTTCATCTCCTTCTTCCAAAAACATCATACTCATCCCTCTGTAGGGAAGTTAGGTTAGTAAAAATGATGTTGGTGTCTTGCCTTCCCTACTTCTGGGCCATCATACCTTCCTACTCCTACACAGAGGGGAAACTTGGCAGCTAGACTCAGCTAGCAAGTTTGATGAATCCAGAAACTCTGGAACCTGTCTTTGAAAGTCACATTGAGATTTGAGGTGGGTTAACTATGGGGTCTCTTCTCATCCACAGATTGGAAGGCATTCTGGGGTTAGTTAACATTGTAAATTACAGAGACATGGGATGTGGAAAAAGCAGGTTGGAATTTTTAGTAGACCCTGTAAGGGCTGAGTTAACTTGGTGAGACCAATGGAGGCTTTGTGAAGAGGGGAGGTTCTGATTAGGTCTCTGAGAGAGCTTATCAGGATTAAGGATTTATAAACATTTCTCTTGAGGGAGTTAACCTGCATCTAATTCAGTCAGCTTTATTCAGTTACCAAGAAATGCCCCTTGTCAAGCAGATTCCTTTAATAGGATTCTCAGAATCAGAATGGTAAAGCTGAAAATGAGCTTGGACATCCCATTTACTTACACTTCCTATCTTAATTCTAAAAGTAAGGAGGCAAGCCCAGAGAAGTAAGGTGACTTGCCCAGGATTTAGTGGCAGAGCTGATAAACGGACTTTCCCACCCCAAATCTGTTGTTTTTTCTACCACACTAGCTTTCAATGTCTTACGTCATGCAGTTTCTGCATGTTACCATGTTTATTCAGGCTCTCCCTGTGTGTGAAAAGTGATTCCCCTACAATGTTGCCCCACATAGGGCCAACTGGATGACTTTTGGTTGCCATGCTTAGCATAGTAAGTATTTAATAAAGCCTCCTTTCTCCTTTCTTTTCTTCCCTCCTTTCTTTCCTTTCTTCCCCTACTCTCTCCCTTCCTCCTTCCTTTCTTCTCTCCCTCCTTTCTTCCCTTCTTTTTCTTTCCTCTTCTTTCCTGTTCCAACCCTTCAGGCGCCAAGAGCTCCGAGAGTTGCGTTTGCTCCAGAAGGAGGAGCACCGTAACCAGACCCAGCTGACCCACAAGCATGAACTGCAGCTGGAGCAGATGCAGAGACGCTTTGAGCAAGAAATAAATGTGAGTGGGGAAAGGGTTCACTAACTTAGTCTTTCCTTAGAAACAACCCAACTGGAAAAGCTGATAGGGCAGCTCAGGGCTTGAAAGCAACATTTCCTGGACCACTGCTAGGAGCTGGAGAATATTAACCTTTGCTCTGAAAAGAAGAAAAGGTCACATTAGACCAAATATGACCATCTGCAGTGAGATGTGGACAGTCTCTTCAAATGTATTTTTTAGCAGTTTCTCCAGCATGCACACCACTCTTCTGTATCCTCTTCTCAGCTAATTCCTCCTCCATCCCACTCTCCATATACATACATGTATACACACATATTTAATGAATGAATAACTGAAAGAAAAGCATTCATACTCAGAAATAATGACTTTTTGATAAATGTATGACTTTCCCCAGGGAGATTTGTATTTGAATAGGAAACTCTTGGCAAAAGTTTTCTAGACTAAACAGATCTTGGGAGTATAGATTTAAAGCTGGAAGCACCACAGAGGTCATCTAGGCCAACCCTGTAATTTTATAAATGAAGAAAAAGGGGTCCAGAGAGGTTAAGCTTAAGATCAACACAAGTTGTAAGAAACAACAGTGGGATTTGAACCCAGTCCAGATTCTTTCCACCACACCATGCAGCCTGTTGGTGGAGCTGATAATCTAGTGGCTGTTCTCATCAGAGGCATGCCTGGAATGGCCCCCTCTTGACTATCAGTTCCTATCTCCATGCTCTAGTATGAGGATGCGGGTTCCTCCCAGGGATACTTATGCTTCTTTACGGGTTCCAACTTTGTATGAGGGAGTGAATAAAGGCTTGGCCTCCCATCCTGGAAATAAACTCTAGGATTGCCCTTGTCTCCCTGTGCCTAGGCCAAGAAGAAATTCTATGACACAGAACTGGAAAACCTGGAGCGGCAGCAGAAGCAGCAGGTGGAGAAGATGGAGCAGGACCATGCTGTCCGCCGGCGTGAGGAAGCAAAGAGGATCCGGGCTGAGCAGGAGCGGGAGTATGCCAAGTTCCAGGAGGAGCTCAAGATGAAGAAGAAGGAGGTAGAGTCAGGGGCAGATTTCTGGTCCAGGAACACTTGATGGTCTTCAGATTGCTGACCTACCTTCTTGCTTTCCCTCTGCCTCCTGCAGACATCTCACAAGGTGGAACCTAGTGGAGAAGGAGTGCTCCCTTGGGTTCTGAATGGTTTGAGGGTTTGTGATTTGAATGGGTTATGGGAATAGGTTTTGAAGGGTGAAAGGGTCTCAAGTCTTGAGCTGTGGGGATAAGATGGGGAGTAATTGCTGGTCCAGAGGGGATACACATGATGGATAGAGGGTTAGACCTGAAGTCAGGGAGACCTGAGTTAAAATCCAGTCTTGAATACTTCTTAGCTGTGTGGCCCTGGGCAAGTCACTTAACCTCTGTCTGCCCCCGTTTCCTCAATTATAAAATGAGGGTAACAACAATAGCACCTATTTTTCAGGATTGTGGTGAGGATAGAATGAAATGATATTTATAAAAAGCACTTAGCACAGTGGCTGGTACCTAGTATACACTCTATAAATGCTTATGCCTTTCCCTTCTCCTTACCTTCCCTTCAATTCAGTGCTACACTGACCTCACCTTGGTTATACTGTTGGGATGAAGAAAAATGGGTCAGGATAATAGGGGCTGTGTGACACTGTAAAGAGCCCTGGATTTGGAGTTAAGAGGAACTATATTCAAATTCTGGCTCTGTGACCTTATATTACCTCAAAGCCTCAGTTTCTTCATTTGTAAAACGGAGGGGTTGGACTAGATGACAACTTTAGATTTATGGTCCCTGGATCCAGAGTCACATGACTTTATGCCCATCTTGACTACATCCCCTTTGAGAAACTCCTATTGTAACAAAAGGAGGAGCAACTAGGATTGATCCAAGGTGGCAGGTGATCCCTTCCATTGAAGCGAGTTCTTCTGCAGCATTTTTTTCTTGCTGGTGATCCTCTTGGGAATCCCTCTGACTCTGCCTTGCTCCACAAATCCCCAGCTTCTGCAGAAGCAGGGGTTGGAAACAGTCTGGTCTAGTTACTCAGTATGGATGCCCCTTCAACAGGGCAGAAAGTCACCAAGAGTAATAAACGTAAAATAAAATAAACTTAAAATAAGAATAAACCAAAAATAAAAAAAAAATTAAAGTAGGCATCTTCTTAATGACACCTCTCCTCAGATCTCAGGGTAAAGATTCTTAACTTGAGATCTACAGAACCCTTGGATAGATTTCACAGGGTCTGGAAATTTGAATGAGAAAAACAAATTATATCTTTATGTCCATTAACCTGTAGTGGAGAGAAAAATATTGTTTGAAAAGACCACTCGGTTCAGCAGTTAAAGAGGTCTCTGACACAGAAAAAGCTAGGAACCCATGCTTTAGGCACCGTTTGGTTTCATACTGCAGTGACAAAGGGAACCAGATGCTAAAGTCTTGGATAAAGAAAGCTGCCACTTTCTGAGAATCCAGATTGTCTGAGTATGAGATAAGGTCACATCCAAAAAAACTCTGGTGGCTCCCTCTTACTTCCAGGATCAAATAGAATTCTCTGTTTGGTCTTCAAAGGCCTTTGCCGCTTGTCCCCTACCTCTGGTCTTCCAACTTCCTTCCACGGACTCTGTGATCCAGCCACACTGGCCTCCTTTGTGTTCCTCACACACTTGATTCTGAGCCTCTTTGCTGGTGGTTCTCTGTGCCTGGAATCTCTCCCTTCTCATCTCCACCCTCTGGTTCCCCCAGCTTCCTTCAAGTCTCAGTTAAAACCCCACCTTCTTCCCAGCCCCACTCCCTGCCTGTGCCTTCCCTCAGACATCACCTCCAATGTACCCTGTATACAGCTGGTACACAGATAGTTGTTTGCATATTGTCTGCTCCATTAGAATGCAGGTTCCTTGAAGGGAGGGGCTATTTTGGCCTTTCTTTGTATCCCTAGGACTTGGCATGGTAAATACTTATAAGTGTTTGCTGACTTAACTTGGTGACAGACGGCCACCAGCTACTGTAGTTCTCTTTGTCTGCTTGTCCATCCTTGTTTTATAGATAAGGAGACTGAGGCCCATAGGGGGGCAAAGGGTCTTCCTGGATCAAACTGAGAGTAAACAGCAGTCAAAACAGCAGTCAGGATTTGGACAGAGGCCCTTTGACTCCTTTGCTTTTGCTTTTCTCCATTCTTCTCTCCTGCCTCTAGTACTCAGTGAAGTCTGTGTTGGTATTTCTGTTCTCAGCTTTAGAGTGTATTGACTTACTTGTTGGCAGTCAGCTTCCTTAGAGTTTGTTTGCTGATCAGAGGGATGTTTGATCAGTAGGGCTTACCTTGGCTTTTTGTTACCAAGGTCAGTTGTTGCTGGTGCATAAATCCCTTTTCTGATGTGCTGCCTCCCTTCTATGAACAGTGATGTCATTAATTTGAGACTAGACATACACAGCCATGGTATTTATGAAATGGGAGTAAGGAAGAAGAAAATCCTCTCCAACCTCTAGATAGAAGAGGAAGTCTGCAACCTCCAGAGCTGTCCCCTGGGAAAGAAAGATTAGACCCTGGGGCTGCTGAGCCATTGTCAGTGAACTCTCCAGCTGGCTGAAGAGGAGGCTCAGAGAAGGCGTTTCCTTTTGGTCTTTCTTGGTTTATCCCATAATCTCTGTGTCCTGCTGTTGTCAGTTCCCCAGCCCACATCCTGCTACTGTCTGCCAACCCTACACCCCCCAGATTTTGGTCCCCAGATCCTAGCAACATGGTATCTCGGGACAGGGAAGACGTTACGGTAGTTTATTTATGTAGAGGGACTATGGTCTTTGGTACCTAGTGCTGGGTTTAGGGCCTTAAATTTAAATTTAAGGTAAAATGGGACAATTATTTTGGAATTTAATTGTGTAGATGCTGTGGTCCATTGTACTTGATTCTGCTTTTAGGACATTAAATTTAGATATACAGGTAGAATAGGACGTATACTTCAGAGTTGTGTTGGGAGACCATGGTCCTTTGTACTTGGCATTGGATTTAGGGCCTTAGATTCAAATGCACAAGTAGAACAGGGCAATTATATTGAAGTTTACTTGTGTGAGGATACCATGGTCCACTGTATTTAGTATTGGGCTTAGGGTCTTAGATTTAAACAGGTAGACAGGTAGAACAGGCACATATTTTAGATTTGGAAGGATTCCCATCTGCTATCCTACCACTTACATGATGTTGGCCGAATCTTTTAACTTCCCTGGGCTTCAGGTTTCCTTCAGCTCTGTCTCTGGAGGCCATAGATCATTGTCCTGCCATAAACAGTGACTGTTGGAGCCTGGTAAGGAACAAACTTAGTTCATGTTCAAAAGAATTCATAGGATCAAAGCTTTAGCATTAAGACCTTAGAGTCCGCCAAGTCCTACTCATAAAAAGAGGGAACTGAGGGTCAGGCTGACACATCCGCAGTCATACAGGTTAGAAGTGACAGAACTGAGATTCAAACCCAGGACCTCTGGCTCTAACATCAGTGCTTTTTCCCACTGCCTCACATATTCCTAGGTTTTTGTTTCCTTGTATGTGCAATGTTCATATGTGTGTGGGTAGGGGGCAGGAGATGCTGGGTGATCTCCAGATCATTTTCATCTTTAAATCTCATGATCCTATTAGATGATCTCTAGAGTCACACAGTATCAGATACTATCACTTGTCACCCACATGGACCCTTCCCTGTTGGCACCATGCCCTTGCCCACTAAAAATTCCTTTTCTGGTTCCATTCCTTCTGCCATTAGTTCATTTCGTTACAGTCTAGTGTTCACAAGGCCTGAGCTAGGTATGCTTGGGCCATCCCATGGCTACAGGCTGATGTGCCTGGTGCCAAGGTTATGGGGAAAACCAAGGCAGGGAGAATCCTTAGGCAATAGCAGTAAGAAGTAGCTGGGGTATAGCTGTTCCCAAGACCCATTGTTGTTGGTGCTTAAATCCCCCTTCGGATGTGCTAACTGCCTCCCTCCTGTGAATAGTGGTATAATTAATTTGAGACTGGACACACACAGCCCCAGCCAATCATCTTGCAGACTCAAGGTGTGGGTGGTTTGGTTTCAGGGTGGATTAGGTGAGATGACTTGGTGTCAATTCACCACTTCTCCTAGAAAAGGAATGTGAGTGCATTCCTGCCGATTCAGGGGCCAGTCATGTAGGAGCTGCAGATGCAAGGCTCAATCTGGTTCTTACTACTATTTCCTAACAGTGCTTTCTATTATTTCCCCTATTACTCTTGCAGCAACCCCAGGAGCACTAAATTGGTGGGTGGGGAGAACAAGGATGGTGTCAGGTCACCAGCAGGGTTGGGCAAGGTAGACAGAACCTGAGTGGGAAGAGGTGTCCCTATGGGCAGGAACCCAGAAATGGAGTTGGTGCAGTGTGATCGCTTACGTTGTTTGGCACTGGTTTCAAGCAATGAATGTTGAGACAACTTAGGGATTTTGAAATTTGAAGATGCTTTTTCACATGTGTGTCTAACAGCTCCACCTGCAGCCAGAGGGGTTTAAGGAAGCCCAGTTTGGCAGGGACTCCTGAAAGGCCAGTGGCTGAGCCCTTTGGAGTGTGGGCATACTGCCAAGTATAGTTGAACTGCAGGTGGTAGAGACAGCTTCCAGGGAGGGGAGGGAGGCAAGAGAGGATTAAGGCTACATTTAACATGGGCAGTGGTGTTTAGGGGCTTCCCTGGGGAATGTTTTTCTTTGGTCGTTCCTATAAACATACTGAAGGCGTGGCCATAAGGTACTTCCTTATCTCCCATAATACCACCTGCAGTGACATAGGAAGACCACGGTACTCCTCTAACCCCTTAGGGGAAGAGACGGCTTTGAGGGATTAGTAGGAAGGAAGGAAACAAGCATTTATTAAGTGCTTCCTATGTACCAGGCCCTGGGCTAGGCCTCATAGAAGTCCCAGGAACTCTGGTCTGAAGGAGTTTGGAAGTATCTTGGTTGAGAGCTGGGTGTAGAATGGAAGGCAGATGACGTCAGACACACTCCATACGTAGGTCTGGTTTCTTACCAAGGGAGGGTACTGTTTTTTGGAACTGACAACAACACATACCCAAAAGCATCAATAAGACTCAAAACAAGAAGCGACAGCAACTAGGGGCAGACAACCTTCCAAAGAGTATAGATGTGAGTAGGGTGGTTGCTGAATTCTGGCCATTACATGGCAGATTTCTGGTGGGAAGTAGACATGACTCCCTTCATTTAAGTGGTCTTTGATGCTCAAGTACTTCAAGCTTTCTAGGTAACTGGAGATTCTTCTGGGAATGATCACCCAAAGACAGAAGCCTCACAACTGCTAAAGTGACTCCCAAACACAGGTCTTACTGTGGCCCTCTTCCACTCAGCAAGCTCAAGTGGTTCCCCATTTTTTCCTGGATAAAACATAAACCCCTGTTTGCAGTTATATTTGTTCACAATCTGCCTCTGACCTTTTCCCCCCAGGTTTATTATATGTTACTCCCAATTGAGATAATTTGAGGTTATTCTCAAATGAAATAATATTTGTAAAAAGCACTTAGCACAGGTCCCGGCCCATAAAAGGTGCTGTTTAAATGTTTATTCCATCCCCCTTCCCTTCCCTACTCCCCTAAACGTACTCTGTGATTTAGCTAAGCAGGCCTTCTCCTTGCCGTGAACTCACACATGGCATTCCGTTTCCCCACCCCATGCCCACAAGGCCCTCCCTCCTCACCTCTATCTCTTAGAATCCTGAACTTCCTTCAGAACTCAGTTCAAGTGACGTTTCCTACTTGAGGCTTTTTCGACCCCCAGCGACCAGTGCCATTCCCCCTGAAATTGTCTTTATTTTGTATCTATTTGGTATAGTTATATGTATCTGTGTTGGTTATTTTCTCCTTTGATAGATTTTAAGTTTCTTGAAGGCAGGGGCTGTTTCTTTTTTGTTGCTGTGTCTCCAGTATCTAGCACAGTGCCTGGCACACGGTAGTCACTTAATACTCATTTTTTGATTGACTGACTCAGATTAACACTGTCCTATAAAACTGGAGAAAACAGAGACCCTTCACAAAGGGATAAGGAAAAGTCCTTAGTGCATTTGGGCATCTCTTCATCGTTCATTCCTTAGCAATAAACTGTCAGGTGAGGTGCTGTGATAATGGAGAGAATACTGAGTTTGGAGTCAGAAAAGATCTGGCTTCAATCCCGGTTCTTGTATTGGCTGTGTGACTTTGAGCAAGTTCCTCCACTTCTCTGAGCCAGATGATCAGGACTTGGTGGTTCTTGTCAAAGATGAGGCTCCCTCATCTTTAAAATGGGATGATAATGTTTTCACTGTCCACCTCACAGGGTTGTTGTGATGGGACTTTTAGCAATAGAGCAGTAACAGATCTGCTTTAGTAAAAGGAGTTGCCTTACCTGGAATGGATTCCTTAGGGAAGTGGACAAGACTCTTAACCTGATTTATCTTACCCAAAGGTCATTGTCATCTCTCCTGCAGGTGAAGAATGAGGTGGAGAAACTGCCTCGACAGCAGCGGAAAGAGAGCATGAAACAGAGATTGGAGGAGCACACCCAGAAGAAACAGATTCTGGTGAGTGGGGCCAGCCTAAGCTCCAGGTCACGGTATTACACTTCTGCGAGGTCTCTGCAATGGTGCAATGCTGCAGCTTCCCATTGGAGGACTGAGCTCTGGCTAGTGCCAGCTCTTAGGGACTTGGGAAGAAAGAATCTATTGCAGACCAAAAGTTGGGAGGGGGGAAGGGAGGAAGATAGAAACTTGGAGCAGGAATAAGGAGAGGAGTTTCACCAGGTTGGGGTTAAGCAGGAAGAGATTCTATGCTTCAGTCCCTTATTTTCTCCTGTGAGGTGTCTGACTGGCCTGTTTATTTGATTGTCTACTCCTAGAGGCCTAGAACTGCATCCTATAAACCTTTAGATCCCTCATGGATGCCTAGTATAATGCCATGCGTGTAGCAGGTGCTCAGTCAATATCGGTGGAATGAATGGCCAGTCTTAGACTTGGGTTAAGAGGGAGAACTATTCGTAGGCCCATCCCATTCTAGGAAACTTTTGTGGTAGGAAGAATGATCTTTCAGCTCTCCGATATCTCTGCTGTTTCATATTTGACACAAGGCAGCCCTCTTGTTGGAGTACCGAAAGTAGGGACCCAAACTCCCCTTGGAATTTAGAAGTAGTTTTTAGCAAAAATAAAACAGCTTAGTGCTGCAATAAACTTGAGGAACCAAGTATTCTAAGAGGTGAGACATACTGGATTCATTTTAATTCAGAAAACGTTTGCCTGGCATTGTGCTAAGAGCTAAGGATATAGAGACAAAAAAAATGATAGTGCCTACCTTCAAGAAGTTTATATTCTACTAAAACAATGGAAACGAGCTCATGAAAAATAAATTCATAAATGACAGAGCCCTGATGTTTTATTTGGGAGGGGGTACTTCCCTAACCATGGAGGTTGATGCCAGAGAGAGCAGCCATGCTCCCCCACAACCTGTCCCTCAGTGCCTAAATCAGAGACAGAGTACTGGTCTGTTTGTGCCGAGAGTGGCTGAGTCTGTTACTATTTCTAGCTAAGATGTTCAAGTTGATGGTAAATATACTGTATCTCCTCTCTCCCTTTCAGGACAAAGAGTTTGTCGCCAGACAGAAAGCAGACTTGGAGTTAGCTATGAACATGATCACAGCTGAAAACAGAAGGGAGATCTGTGACAAAGAGAGGGAATGCCTGAACAGGAAGCAAGAGCTTCTTCGAGGTAGGTAGAAAGGAAAGTAGTTTCAGTTCAGGCCATATCCTGGATACACAGGAAGTGGGCTTGCTTGGGAAGAAAGAACCACCAAATTCTGATCATCTGGATTTCTTATTATTGCAAAATATTAAAACCTAATTGAGATGAATTGCAGGAAAGTGAGTTTTATCAATGACAAGGGAGCGATGATCATGTACCTGCCAGTCTGACCCTGAGGGGACATTATGGTGGAGCAACTATTTTGGTTAAAAGTTTACCAGATAGATCATATAAGTGTAAAGCAATATCCTTTATATGGCTTACCAGTTTTCATTGAGTTAGGAAGTAATGAAATACAACGCTTCAGCTAGGCCGAATTTATAATTAAATCTTTCTTTGATTCAGAAAACCTTCAGGATCCTGTAGAACCTCAAGTGCCATCATTCTGAACACCAGCTATCATTGTTCTGTAGACACACTGCAGCACCAGTTAATTGAGATTTCCCATTGGTAAAGTGCTAGAGAAGGACACTCTGATGGTCAGAGTGTGGAGTTTAGGGGGCAAGAAAGGACAAAGTGGCAGATGTGAGGTTATCCCATCTCCTGCCCAGGGGACTTATTAATTTATGTCAGTCTTACAGTTAATGAAATAGAATTGTATCCCATATCCGTGGATTCACAGAATTTTAGAGTTGTAACTGATCTTAAATGTCATCTAGTCCAATTTTCTCTTTTTACAGACATGAAAACAAAGGCTCCTAAAAGGTTGAGTGATATGTCTGAGATCACGGTGGTAGCAAGTGGCAGAATTAGGTCTTTTGAGACAAAATCCAGTGGTCCTCTCTCTGCCCCATTCTGTTGCCCAGGGAAACTGCTGGAAGGCAGCAGAACTGCCCACATTTTTGAAGGCCTATTTGGGCAATCAGTCAACAAACACTTATTTATCCCCCCAATATTTCTTCCCTCCAACATCTATCATTTTCTTATTTTGTTCATGTTAGCCAGTCTGATAGTTGTGGTACCTCCGAGCTGTCTTAATTTACATTTCTTTAATCAGTAGGGAATTAGAGCATTTTTTTCATATATCTATAGATAACTTTGATATCTTCTTCTGAAGACTGCCTGTTCATATCCTTTGACATTCCTCAATGCTGGAAAGACTTTTATTATAAATTTGACTCCATTCTCTATATATTTGAGAAATAGGACCTTTAATCAGAGAAACTTACTATAAAATTAACCCCCCAGTCTCTCTCCCCCAGTTTCTTGCTTTCCTTCTAATATTGACTACATTCATTTTGTTTAAACAAGCATTTATTAAAACCTACTCTGTGTTAGCACCGTACTAAACACTGAAAATACAAAGTCAGACATAAAATTATAAACAGTACTGCAAATATACCAAGTACTTGACAGCCTCTTTTTTGTCAACCAATGAATCAACAGACGTTTGATAAAATATCAGAATTGGAAGAGATTGGAAGCCTTCTAGACCAACCCATATTAGTAGTAATGAGCTCACATTTATGTTGTACTTTATGGTTTTTAGAGCCCTTTTCAAATCCATCCTCAGACATTCACTAGGTGTGTAACATGTCACTTACCCAGACACCTTTGGGTGCCTCATCTGTAAAATGGGGATGATAATAGCATCTGTCTTTCAGGGATGTTCTGTAAAGCTCTCTGCAAATCTTAAAGCAGTGTATAAATACTATTATTATTAGCACAGCATCTGACACATGATTAATATTTAGTAAATGCTTCCTGATTGACCTACTGACTAATATGTAAGATTGTGATCATGATAACTTACAGTACTTACCTGACATGGTTCTTGTAAAGTTCAAATGTTGTGGTGTATGTAAAGTGCTTTGACCCTCACAAACAGCCTTGTGAAGTAGATATTATTATTATCTCCATTTTATGGAGGAGGAAATTGAGGCAGACAGTGCTAAAGTGACTTGCCAAAGTTATCTACCTGGTAAGCATCTGAGAAGGGATTTGAACTCGGGTCTCCCTGACTCCAACTCTACTGCATTTCCACTGTGCCACCTAGCTGCTTCGTTCTGTGACTGCAGAGGAGCTCTCTCTAGCATCCTTGTCCAGTTGGTCATTCAGCCTGTAGTTGTAAACCTTCAGTGAAGCTCAGAAACCACTTGTTTCAGTTGTCATAGAGGGGATTGATGGAGGAGAATGAAGAGGCCAGGTTTCCTGAAGACTAAAAGGTGGAGGGAGGAGGGGGTGTTAGACATCTTAGACTTGCCCTCAGTTCTTCCTTGTGCTCTGCCCTGATTGTTTTCTCTTCTCTGGGGTTGCTTTGTCCTCCTCAGACCGGGAGGCCTCCCTGTGGGAGCTTGAAGAACATCACTTACAAGAAAGACACCAGCTGGTTAAACAGCAGCTGAAGGACCAGTATTTCCTCCAAAGGCACGAGCTGCTCCGAAAGCACGAGAAGGTAGGAGAGCTTCATCTTCAGGTGATGTGAGAGACGGAGGCAGGAGGGGAGCATCTGGGTGCTATGCATGCCCATCTGGAATGTGTGGATGCCGGACTTTGAGTCAGGAGAGAACTGGTTCAAATCCTAGCTCCATCCCCCTAATGCCAATGTGATCATGGTGAAAGCGGATCATAGCGATGGAAGTGATCTTAGAGATCAAGTCATCTAGTCCACTGAGGAAACTAAGGCCTAGACAGGTTAAATGACTTGCTCAAGGTCATACAGCAGAGGTGGGATTTGAACTCAGATTCTTTGACTCTAAAACCACTACTTTTTCCACTGTGCCAGCCCATCCACCAAATGTAAGTTTCCTCTTTTGTAAAATGAGGAGGATAATGCCTATAGTGCCTACAGAGCTGTTGGTAGTCTCAAATGAGGTAGAATACACAAAATGTTCTGTAAACCTTAAAGCACTATATCAAACACCAGCTATTATTAGGGAAGGGAAGGGGGGCACTTTGCAGACATCATCTTGTTTGAGTACTCATTTATTTTCATTGTTATTAATGTGGAATGAAGGTGGCACGTGAGGATTATAGGATGATATTCTGCTGCCATTGTACTTCATGCCCTCTATCATGGTACAGTGGAAAGAGTGCTGGGTTTGGAGTTGGCTTTGCCACTTAACACCTGTAACACCTTGGGCATACCACAGTTTGTTTGGGCTTCAGTTTTGTCAACTACAAAGTAAGGATTAGGTTAGTTTAAAGTAGATGGAACTCTTAAAGCTATTGGTGCCCAAAGGGTTGAGTTGAGAGGGAAGGAAGGAAGGGAAGGGGAATGGAAGGAAATGAGGAAAGGAGGAAGAAAGGAGGGAATGAGGGAAGGAAGATGGAAGAAAGGAGGGCCATCTATTAAGCTCTTAACGTATACAAAGCACAATGATCCTATGATCTGCTAAATGAAATGGGTTCACACGATGATTGACTCTAAATCTATAGTCATTTTGTCCTGTTTTTTTGAAAGTGAAGTGGAGGTTGGAGAGAAGACTATGCAAGGAAACCAAAATGGCCTCAGCCCAGGTCCACAGACCCATCCCTAGTCTAACATCCTCCTCCTGAATACTGCTTTGGGCTTCAGCTGTTGCCATATCTTAGTAGGGCACAGTGGGAAGCTGTGGCTGTTGGCATTAGGAGGACACTCTGCCCTTGGGCAGGCACCTGTAACAGTGGGCTGTGTGGAGAAGCTTTGCTTGAGGGAACCTCTCAGTTAAGGGGCCTTAGTGGCATTTAAGTGCATGAAGGATCATTTAAGGTACTTTCTAACTCCAAAGCAAGGGTATTTAACCTTTTGTGTGTATTTCATGCTCCCTTTGGCATCTGGTGAAGGCTGTGGACCTCTTTTCAGAATAATATTTTTCAATACATAAAATACACAAGATGACAAAAGAAATCAGTTGTATTGGAATATAGGTATCAAAAGATGTATATACATATATCTATGTGTGGGTGTGTGTCTGTGTATACATATATATGTGTGTATACGTGTACTTGTGTGTGTGCGTGTGCGTGTATAAACATCCACAGGCCTCAGGATAAGTAGCTCTCGAATCAGCTTTTAGGTTAAGACCGAGTGCATTGGGAAGTACAGGAGTGGAGGATATAAACTTTAGTCCGAATTTCTCTCACAGCACTTCCCAGAGAAATGTTCAGGAGCAGTTGGCTAGAGTAGCACTGCCCTCTCTGTGGACCCTTGGCAGCCCATTCATTGGGCTCTTCACGCATCTCAGAGGCCTAACCCTGTGGTCACATGACTGATCATCAAAGGGCTTGGAGAAACTGCAGAAATAAATCCTGTCTCCCAAAGAGTAACCACTATGCACAACTGAGGCAAACAGGTTTAAGTGACTTGCCCAGGGTCACACAGATAGGAAGTGTCTGAGGCTGGATTTGAGCTTAGGAAGGAGGAGCCTTCCGACCGGGTACCCTATCCACCATGCCACCTCGCTGCCCCTCACACCACACTGCCTCAAAAATCAGGAATAAGGCATGAAGATGAGTCTAGGCTGCAGCAGCATTCCTGTTACAATCCTGAGCTTACCTCCACCTTCTCTCCTTGGTGATTTTTGTCCTCTGGGTTGTGATTGTTTGCCTTGGAGTCCCTGGATATAGGACCTTCATGAATATCATAGTAAAACTTCAGTTAGTCAGAGGTTCAGGTTAATTTGACTTTCAGGCTGAGGGTTACTCAAAAACTCCTTGTTGCCTAGTTTTCTAAAATATCTTTGCTTCAGTGCACCAAAATGAATTTTTGATGACCGAGACTCTTATCAATCTTTGCTACTAGAGAGGTTGAGGCTGGCATGGGCAAATCCACCTAGGACAGAAATGGAGCAGGGCAAAGCTTCCATGCCTGTAAGCTGTACTTCCAGCTTTGGTGATATAGGGAGAAGATCCAGTTTCAAAATAAATTAGCAAAAAATATCAGTTACTATTTTATTACTATATAAGTTTAGAAGATGTAGGGGTTTGGGATCAATATGTACTGACCCCAGAAGTCAGTCTGGGAGTCTGATGTTTTGAGTAGATCACTGATGAAAGTTTGTTTTTGTACAATTTGCCTTTTTCCCCTAAAGGGAAGTAGTTGTTGGACCGTGTCTGACTCTTTGTGATCCTGTGGACTACACTGTTCACGGAGTTCTCTTGGCAAATATGCTGGGGTGATTTGCCATTTCCTTCTCCAGTGGTTTAAGGCAAACAGGGATTAAGTGATTTGCCAAAGGTCACACAGCTCATAAGCATCTGAGGCTGGATTTGAATTCAGGAAGATAAGTCTTTCTGACTCCAAGCCCATCTTCTATCAACTGAACAACCTAGCTGCCTCAAAAGGGGAGTGTAGGTTAATTAACATTGGGAGGCTAATAATATTCATAAGAAAAGAGCTTTAAATTGGGAGTCAGGGTACCTGGATTCCAATTCTGGCTGCTACATTTGGCTTTGTGATCATGGGAAGTCAAAGTCTCTTTGGGCATTAATTTCCTCCTCTGAAGTAAGGGAGTTAGATTAAATGACCTCCAAGATCCCCCCTGAGAGGGAGAGTAGTATTAGAGAGCAGGCCCACAGCCAGGATGACCTAGGTTCAAGTTCTGATTCTGATGATCTAGAGCAAGTCACATGACTTCTGTTGGTCTCGGGCAACTCTCAACCAAAGGATCTCAACCTTTTTATGCCACAGGCTTCTTTGGTCATTTAGCGAAGCCTGTTTTCTCTTGAGAATTACTGAAAATTCCTTCTCAGAGTAATGTTTTTAAATGCATAAAACACATACAATTACAAAAGAAATTACTTATATTAAAATATGGCTGTCAAGATACTTAAAAGACAAGTTCATGGGCCCCTACTCTAAACTGAGACCCTAAGTTACAGAGCGGGTACTGATCTGCTCTGGTGGAGAGTTTCCTCAGTGTGAGAGTTCCCTCTGCTGATGAAATAACCAAAGGTCTCAACCAAAGGAACTCTCTTCTCCTGGGTCTAAAGCTCTGTTGTTCTCCTGAGCTCAATGAAGCATCTTCATTTTTTAAACTCATTCCACTGTTGCTTTTTCTCTGAACTTCTCTTCTTTGGCAAGATGATGGCTTTGTTTATACAAATAAATTCAGATCTAAATAACTGAAGTAATATTTATTGTTCGTGACTAGCTAAAGCCAATATAATTTTTAAAATGACAATTTTACCTAACTAATCTATTCAGTCATCTCAATTAAATGACTAAAAACATTTTACTGAGTTAGAAAACATAAGAACAAAGTTCATTTGGGAGAGAAATAATTCTTTCTTGCTTGAAAGAAACCAGGGAAAAAAGATGCAAAAGAAGTAGACTCAGTAGTCAGACCTTAAAACTATGTTATAAGGTGAGAGCAGTGTTGACATGTAAAAAGGATAATTTTGATTATTTTAAATTTTAAGTATTTGATTAATTTAACTAAAATAAGATATTTTAAATCCTTTTAAATATTTAAATTATTATTTTAAAATTCTTGTATAAATAAAACCTATGTAGCCAAGAATAGAAGGAATGCAAATTGGGGGGAAAAACTTGCATAGACAATCTCCCAGGTAGGATGTGATTGGGTTGGAATATTGCTGGGGTGTAGGAAATGTTGTGCTGGTTGATGTAGAAAAACATGGAAAGATTTGGACTGATGAAGGAAGATGCTATCCACCTTCAGAGAAAGTTTGTTTTCTGATGAAAGTTTGTTTTTTGTGCAATTTGCCTTTTTTCCTTAAAAGGGGAGTAGTTGTTGGGTATTGTTGGCTTGTGTCTGACTCTTTGTGACCCCATGTACCATATTGTCCGTGAAGTTTTCTTGGCAAAAAAACAGATGATAGGAAGTAAGCATAGTACAGTCATACATATATGTGTAAGAGAATATATATATATATATGTGTGTTTGTGTGTGTGTGTGTGTGTGTGTGTATGTTTATAGATATCTATGTATGTGTATATATATCCATGTTTAATTGTAGCCTTCTTTAGGGTGGGGTAGAAGGGAGGGGAAAAAAATTAAAGTTAAGTGCACATCAGAACCAAAGAAAACCAACAAGGAAGCAAAGAAAAACTGGACAGCTTTGAAAACAATGTGCAGTATTTATTTTATAAGTGGAAATGTATTGTTTTATATTGAATCCTCTCTTATGGCCTGCTCTGTACATGGCAATGTTTTTTTTTTCTTTTCTCATTTTGTATTTGTTTAAAATAAAATTTACAATAAGAAATAAAAAAATAATAAATTGACATGAAAATAAATAATAAAAAAAGACTAATGACTGTCACTCTGGTCTCTAGGAGCGGGAGCAAATGCAGCGTTACAATCATCGAATGCTAGAGCAGCTGAAGATCCGGCAGCAACAAGAAAAGGCCCGTCTCCCCAAGATCCAGAGAAGTGAAGGCAAGACTCGAATGGCCATGTACAAGAAGAGTCTCCATATCAATGGTGGTGGGAGCGCTTCGGAGCAGAGGGAGAAGATTAAGCAGGTGAGCCTTGGCCGGCCTTGGAAAGGGAGTGGAGGCTGTGCAGGGCAGTGCTTCTTAAGGACTCTCTGGGGGCTTCACAGAGTTCTGTCCTGCCTAGTCTCCTACCAGAGGGTGCCAGGACAAGTCCCTACAGTCTTTGAAAAAAAAAAAACCTGCCTTTTTTTTGTTTTTGTTACTGTTATATGTATTATGAGAAGTCAGAATTAAACTCATCTCTTAGGTGTTTGCTCCCTCTTCAGATTATCTTGTACTGACTTATATCTGTACTTAATGTATTCTGTCTGCCCCTGGTCCCATCACCATCCCACCCCTCACCCACCTCAGCCACCACAGTAGAAGACAGCTTCTTGGAGGCTGAGGATCATTTCATTTTTTTTTAATCTGTATTCCTATTGCTTAGCACAGGGCGAGGTCTAGGGCAGGCGTGGGGAACCTGCGGCACTGAGGCCACCTGTGTACTTCTAGACTGTGAAGTGCAACCTTTTTTACAGAACAAATTCTAAGGATTTAGGCCACATACAGGTTTCCCACTTCTCGCAGTGGAGTTAATGCTTTGTCTGATGAATTGAACCACCAGATGGAGATAAAAGCTGGGCCAGCATTCCTAATAACCATCATTACTTGTCTGGCTGAAGGGCATGTATCTTTACAGAAACTAAACTTTGGCAAAACAAAAACGAGAACCAACCAACTCTTCCTAAAAAGAATGCCTCTCCTTTCATTATTACTCTTTAAGTTATGAGCAGCAGTCTCTGACCCATAGGCTAGAGATGGCCAGACTGTATATCTGTAGAATTTTTCATGTTCTCATTTTATCTGTGAAAAAATCCTGTGAAGTAGGCATGCTGGGTCTTATTTATTATTCTCGTTGTGTAGGTGAAACATCTCCATAGAGGCTGTGATATATCCAAAATTATATGGCTAACATCAAATAAGGCAGTTAAGTGCAACAGTAGATCAAGATTGCCAGGCTTGGAGTCAGGAAAACCTGAGTTTAAATGTGGCCTCAGACACTTACTAGCTGTGTGACCCTGGGCATGTCACTTAATCCTGTTTGCCTCAGTTTCCTTATCTGCCAAATGAGCATACCAGACATAACAAACCACTCTAGTATCTCTGCCAAGAAAACCCCAGATAGGGTCATGAAGAGTGGGACAGGCTGAAATGACTTAATGACAACAACAAAATATAGAACAGGTCCAACAATCCCAAGAATACGAGAATCTTCCGATCCCCAGCCCCTGTGTACGTACTGTGCTCTATTGCTTGCCCTCCTTGGTTCATCATAGACCCCACAGTTTTGGAAACTTCTGGCTGTGTTTTGAGGCAGGGTTGGGTTGGCCATGTACATATCCCAAATTTGCCAGGATTAAGCTGTGGAGAAGCAATATGAAATAGTGGACAGAGTGCTGGCCTTAGAGTCTGTAGGGTTGGGTAACTATCCCACCTTTTTGCTTTTCAGCTGTGACTATGGACTAAGTCAGATAGTCAGACTCTGGTCTTCAGTTTCCTAGTTCTAAGTTGGGGATCCTAACACTTGCACTGTCTCCCTCACAAGGTTGCTTGAAGAAAAGTATTCCTTACAGTTTAAGGCATTATAAAAGTGTTAGTGTTTGCTATTATACTGTATTGCATGGGTTCTGGAATCCTCAAGGAAATTGCTTTATGTGGCATCCATGCAGGCTGCTTGTTGGCTAATAGAAGATCAATGTGTAGTTCAAAATAAAGTTAGCAAAACAGGCAGTTATGGAGCCCAAGGTGAACCCTGGGTACAAACTGTCAGAAGATTGCCTTGGATGACACCAGGCTCTGTTTTATTTCTCTGGTTATGCTTTTTGCCCAAATGCTTTTCACTGAGGCCTCCCTTGTCACTTCTGTCCCAGTTTTCCCAACAGGAAGAAAAAAGACAGAAGGCTGAGAGACTTCAGCAACAGCAGAAACATGAGTCCCAGATGAGAGACATGAATACTCAGTGTGAAAGCAACGCGAGTGAGCTCCAGCAGCTGCAGGTAAAGGCACGGGCCCACAAATGGAAAATATGGCTCTCAAAGGTGACGGCTTCCCCTTCCCGCTCAGTGAGTGACTCCTATGGGGCACTTACTAAAGTCTTGTGGATTGATTCGTTGGTAAGGGGTTGGCATGATGGCAGCCCGTAGGACGCTCTTGGGAATTGCCCTGGTGGCTTTTAATACCCATCTCTATGTAAAACCCCTTAGTATTTTCAGTGTTCTCACTCTTTAATATATATTTCATGCTTAACATCTAGAGTAGATAGAAGTGTATATTTCCCTGGGTGTCCTTATTGTCACAAGACTAGTTCATAGCAGGGACCTCTTGTCATGGGGGACAGGAGAGTTGACTTTAAGTTCTGTTTGGCCCCAGAAGGCAGAACCAGGAGCAATGGATGTGTGAAGAGGCAAATTAAAACTGCAGAAAGGAAAAGCTTTTGATGCTGGGAGCGCTCCAGAAATGGAATGGCTGTCTCAGGAAATGGCAGGCTCCTGCTCAATGCAGATCATGCAGTAAAGTTTGGCTAAAGGCATGTGGGGATGTTGCCCTGAGTGTTCTAGTTTAGATATGGGTTGGACTGGATGACCATTGAGTTTATTTTCACCTCTTAGATTTTTTGATGGGCCACTCTTGGTCCAGGTCAGTGGCATCAGGGCATTTGATCCTCTGGTTTTCTAACTTCCCTTGACCGTACTTTGTTATAGAATGAAAAGTGCCACCTCTTAGTAGAGCATGAAACCCAAAAGTTGAAGGCCCTGGATGAGAGTCATAACCAGAACCTCAAGGACTGGCGGGAAAAGCTTCGGCCGAGGAAAAAGGTAAGGGGGCCACTTGAAAGATGATCAAATTGGATTCCAGGGAGTGCAGAATCAGTGGTATGATTTACTTGATTCGAGTACCCAAATCTTGACCTTTGACCCTGTAGGCTCTCCCATTTTGAAATCTTATTATTCTGTCCAGAGCACGTATTTCAAACGAGAAGAGTCTATGGTTTGTTTTTTTGTTTTTTGTTTTTAATTTCCTTTTGAAGTGAACCTCAAATTGCTAACTAAGGATGATTTAAAATCTATCAATAGGGCGTGTTAAAACTAGTTTCGCCTCAACCCTTTAAAACTAACAGGATAGAAAAATGCTAGGATTAAGAAAGTAGTCCTACAGCCCTGTTACTTTACCATGCCCCAACGCAGAGGCTTTTCTTGCGGTGTGCTCCATAGGGCTAAAGTCAAGAAGTTATTTGCTCCATTTCCCATCGAAGAAAAGCTTTATTTCATATTCTTCCCTGTTCTATTTTTAAATTTTTTATTTTAAACTTAAATATCACATGAGAGGGAAAAAAGAACATTTCCATGTATACAGTAGAACATAGACAGGATTCAGTATTAAACCAATGATTTCCATTTCAGACTGTTCACTTTTTTTAAACTATGTAATAAATACTCCACAATGTTTTCAAAGCTATCGAGCTTCTCTGTGCTTTCTTCTAAGCTTTCTTTTGTTCTCTGCTCTGCACTTTTTTCCTCCCTCACTCTGTGACCCACTCTAGAGAAGCCTATAATTAATATATATTATTACTACTATTATTACAATTAATGTATGTAATATACACACGTACAAAACATATATGTAAAACCATACTATACATACTTTTAATTACGAGTTTTTTCTCTGGAGGTAGAGCGCATCTTCCTTCATAGGTCCAGGTCTTTCCATGTTTTTCTAAAGTCAATTATCTCATCATTTCTTTTCTATCACAATCGTATACCACAGTTTGTTTAGCCTCTTTCCAGATCCCCTTTGGCATCTATCATTTTAACCAATCATTTTAACCAATAGGACAGGTGTAAGATAATATCTCAAAATTGTATTAGTTTGCTTTTCTCTCATCAGTAGTTATTTGGAACATTTTTTCATTTGATCCCTTCCCACTATTATTTCAGTCAAACTGGACTAGATGTACTAGCTGTCCTCATTCTTGGTCTGTACTTCATGCGTCGAGATAGGTTGTCCCCCATGCCTGGACTTCACATCATCCTCATTTTTGCCTGTTAAAATCCTCCTTCTCCAAGGCCCAACTCAGGTACCACTTCTCCTATGAAGCGTTCCCTGATTGCCCCAGCTGAAGTCGATCCCTCTCTCCTGTCTCTTCTTTATCCGCTGGCTTCTTTAACCCTACCTTCTAGCATGTTTGTGTATATCATGTCTCCCCATGGCTTCTTTAACCCTACCTTCTGGCATGTTTGTGTATATCATGCCTCCCCATTGCTTCTTTAACCCTACCTTCTGCATGTTTGTGGATATCATGTCTCCCCATTAGACTGAGTTCTGTGAGCACAGGGACTCTTTTGCATTCCTAGAATCATCATAATAATCATAATAAAAATAATAAATGTTTGTTGAATATTATCCCCATTAGGTAATTCCCCTCTAATTTAAAATTTCCGAAGTATAATCTCTAGCCTTTTTGACAGCGTGCCCCAGTGACAACCGCTACTTAGAAAGCTCTTTCCCTTTCCTTATCTGTAAAATGAGAACGATGTCCCTGGAACGACTTCATAGGCCTAGATTGAAGAATAAATGGGAGAATGGATGAATAGAATACTCTGCCCCTTTCAGCTCCAGAGGCAGCCTTGTGTGATGGAAGAAGGATGAACTTAGAGTCTGCAGACAGTCTAGGTTGGGATCCTCTTACTGAAACTTACTGGTTATGTGACCTGCAAAATGAGGACAATGCCTGTCCTACAGGGTTGGCAGTCGTGAAAGATTCAAATGAAATAATGTATGGGAAGAAAAGACAGCACAATATAACTGTCGATTAGATAGGATGGGATTGGATTTGGGATTGCATCAGAGTAACCACCACAAAAATAATTAGCATCTGTATAGTGTATAATGTTGGCTTTGTGCTTTGCTAACATTATCTTGATTGATCCTCACAATAACCTGGGGAGGTGCTGTTCTTGCTATCATGTGTTTGAGGCCAGATTTGAACTCCCAAGGTCAGTTAACCAACTGTGCCATTCAGCTGTCCACCCCCTATCAATGTAGATTTGTATCTTATCTGAAAGAGTTGAGTAGGGAGGGAGAGAGATTAAAATGACCTATTTGAGGTCACACTGCTAGGAGGTTTCATAGGCAGGACTTGAACCAGGTCTTCTTGACTCCAGGGCTGATTTTCTATCCAATATACCATGCTCCCTCTTCAGAGGTTAAGCTGTTACTACGAATAATGCCAAATTCATTTTCTTCCTGTTGTACTTTGAGTGTTCTTCTACTTTGTCTTCAGTAGAAGCAGCTGTCCACCACCATGTCTGCAACCACCTTTCACATCCCTCCTTGAGATGTAGCTGGATGACTTTTTTCCCTGAAATAGTCAGTTGATCCTCATTTTAGAATTCTGAACTAGTACTGAGAGCCTCTTTCGTACATTTTGTACAAGGTGCTCAAAACAGACACTTATCCCCATCTCTCACAATGAAATGATTGGTTTTTCTGCCAGGGTACCTTTTGTACTTGCAATGTGTGTGTATGTCTGTATTGTCATGGCTTGTAAATTATGGGACAAGGTCACTATCAGCAACGGCTTCTCCCAAAGGGTCAGATCTGAAAGCCACCCTAGGCTCCAGATAAGCTGACAAAATTGTTGACATTCACGGGATGAGGAGGCATTTGCCCTGTTGCTTCAATTTGCCTATTCCTGGAATATGTAATATTAGATTTCCTATGTTACTGTGACATTTGCAGTTTAAACAGTTTTCATTAGTTATATGGTCAGAATCTTAACTGGGGAGAAGGTCAGTTTGAATAGACAGATTTCTGGATATTTAAAAAAATATACTTCTAAGTACATTGGCAATTCTTATGTTTTAAAAAAGAATTCAATGCATTTTTTTGGTACCTTCTGTTTTTGTATCACCTAGACTTATCCTTCTCTGCCTCTCTTCCCAGAGAGCCATACCTTACAAGAATTTTTTTTTTGAAAGAAGACAAAATCAGCAAAGCATATGTTAACACATTAAAAAAACCACAACAATGCAGTATGCAGTGTTCCATATACAAGGACCTGTTTTCCTCCCACTCACTCCTGCAAAGGAAAGAGGGAGAGGAGGTGTCTTCTCATTTTTCACCTTTGGAGTCAAGCTTGTTCTTTATGATTTGATGACATTCAGCTTTCATTGTTTTGTGGTGGTGGTTCTATTTGCATTGTCATGTGTATATTGTTTTCCTGGCTCTGCTTACTTCATTTTCCATCAGTATGTGTCAGGCACTGTCCCTAAATGCTGGGAATGCACATATATGCAAAAAGAAAGATAGCTCCTGCTTTCAAGGAGCTTAAATTCTAATGGAGAAAGACAAAATGGGGAGGGTAGCTGGGAGCAGGGTGAAGAAAGTCTGGAGACGTAGGAGTGGATCCTAGAGGTGAATGAACACCTGACTGGGCTGGGTGTTTTCCTTAAAATGGAGGTTCTGGGACAAAGCAACTAATCATTAGAAGTGGCCCCAGGGGCAGAGGGTAGAGAAACCAATACTGACTGTGGCGTTTCCTTGGCAAGGATACTGTAGTGGTTTGCCATTTCCTTCTCCAGTGATCTAAGGCTAACAGAGGTTAAGTGACTTACCCAGGGTCATACAGTTAGTAAGAATCTGAGGCTTCCTGACAACAGGCCCAGGGCTCTATTCATTGAGTCACCTGGCTGACTCCAACAGTGCATTAGTGAGGTTTAATTAATTAATTGGTTTATTAATTATTCATTTAGTTAGCTTTAATAATGTTGCTAGATATAGCTTCTTGGGAATCTTCTTTAATGTACAAATAAAAATTATTTATAATTAGTACACTGTAAGTAAATAGCATTTCTTTTTTCTCTTTAATTTTACTTTATTTTTAAAAAGTTTTATTGTTCTCTTTTTTTATGTACTTCACTCATTTCCCTTGAACATCCTTATACCCAAACCTTTTTTTGGTTTTCCCCAAATTTATGAATTTATTTTTCAGTTTTCAACATTTACTTCCATAAGTTTTAAATTTTTTCCCCCTCCTTCCCTCTCCCCTCCCCAGGATGGCATGAAATCTTATATGGGCCCCACATATACATTATTATTAAACACATTTTCACATTAGTCATATTGCATAGAAGAATTTTAGCAAATGAGAGAAACCATGAGAAAAACAAAACATAATAAAAGAGAAAATAGTCTGCTTTGCTCTCCATTTTGACTCCATAGTTCTTTCTCTGAATGTGGATGGCATTTTGCATCATGAGTCCTTTGGAAATGTTTTAGGTCTTTGCATTGCTAAAAATTTTTAGGGCTAAGTCTATTAAAAATAATCTTCACATACTGTGGCTGTTACTGTGTATAATTCTCCTGGTTCTGCTCACTACATTCAGCATTAGTTCATGTAAGTCCAGGTTTTTCTGAAGTTTGCCTGTTTGTCATTTCTTAGAGCATAATAGTATTCCATTACGTTCATATACCACAACTTGTTCAGCCATTACCCAATTGATGGGCATCCCCTTGATTTCCAGTTCTTGGGCACCACAAAAAGAGCTGCTAAAAATATTTTTGTACATGTGGGTCCTTTTCCCAGTTTTATGATCTGAGATATAGCTCTAGAAGTAATATTGCTGGGTCAAAGGGTATGCACATTTTTATAGCCCTTTGGGCATAGTTCCAAACTGCTCTCCAGAATGCCAAACCTTTTCTTTTAACAATGAAAAACATTTAAGCAAAAAACAAATACAATGATCATTTCTGACAGCATATTCCTCATTTCATACCCATAGTCCACACCTGTCTACTGACAGAAAGAAATTGAATTTCAAGATCAATTCTGTAGGACTTAATGAATTATTGAATGAAGACTTCTGTAAGTGCTACCTATGTGTAAAGCACTGTGCTAAGCTTTGGGGGTACAAACAGAAAAGTAAGACAATCTCTGCTCTCAAGGAGCTCACATTCTAATGGGGGAGATAATATATACGGAGAGTTTCAGGTGCATGTCTGATGGTAAGGCCCCATGGTCTTTAGGGTACAACAACAAAGCATATGGTAACACTTCTTCTTTAATACCATGTCCACTGATTAAATCACATCAGATTCTGATGTTGAATCATTTGACAGTGGCAAGGAATTCGGTGACAAAAATTTTCTCTTTTGGATCTTCAGGAGAATTGACTGTAGGACTTGTAGGAGGTGTCATTCATTGTCATGATGTAATTTCATTCATTACAATTCATCAGTTTGGCAGCTTTTTAGTTCCATTGTTGTTTATCGGAGCCTTTGTGCATACTGTTCTCTTGGTTCTTTACCCTAGTTTCCGGTGTTTTCCTGAATTCCTCATATTTGCTGTTCCTATGGTGTAATAACATTTCATTTAGTTTGTTCAGTCTTTGCCCAGTTCATGGGCACCCATTTTATAAAGCCAATGAGATGTTTTTTCCTCTTAAGTAGGTTAACCGCTGCAGCTATAATCTTGTTTATACTAGCTATTTGCTCAACAAATGCTCATCTATAGTCAGTATTTGCAAAGGTCAGCACAAGCTCAGTAAGCCTTTGTCTAAATTATCATCAGTTTCAAATTGGTGGAATCTAAAGTTAGTTATGAAGCTGTACCCCACTCCACATATTTTTCCATGATATATCCAGGTGTTTTGTTATAGGCTAGGAAAGGATTGGCTTCACAATTTAATGTGTATTTCCATAGTATCTGAATCTTGCTTTGAGATGGAGAAAATTAATTAGAATCAAACTCGACTGAAGGAACAAGATCAAACCAAATGATTTTTCTGTTAACATAACTGCTTTTCGAAGTTGGGAAAGCTTTTAGAGCAGTAGGAGAATGAGCCAAGAAAAAGAAGCAAATGTAATATAGGCCAAATCCTAACAAATCCTTCATGAGTCTAGGCCCCAGCCAGTGGCCCCCGGATTCAAGGAGTGTTCAATACAATGAAAGGCCTGTTGAGGGCTGGACTTGGACACCCCCCTGAAGGTCCCTGATGGGATTTGACCTGGACAATTACAACTGCTTGTTCCCAAGGCAGACCACTTCTTGAATGCTACTTTAATCCAGCTGACTTCTCTCCTCCCTTAGTGCACAAATCTCTGCTGATTTTCCTCCCCTTGTTTTTCTTGACTCACTAGATTGTTTTAATACCAACCGTTTTACATTTGCATTGAGCTTCCTTGCAATCCCTGCCCAAAGCCGTAGCCTGTGGTTCCCTTTAAATTGCTGCCTAGATCTGGTACAGGGAAGGAAGTGCTGTTTATACTATGTCAGGGTAATCAGCAATGGAAAAGGAAATGGGGAGGACATAGTTATGTGACTTGTGAGTGAGGCCAAGGAGGGGAATACCCTGATAAAAGCTTTCTGGGTTCTGGCAGGGGCCCCAGGGTTTTGAAATATTCACCTCTCCAAAGGCTGTGTAAACTCTGGCTTTGGCACTGCTTTAAGATATTGTTTGGGGAAGTGCTGTTCCTTCTTGGGTGTTCAGATATAGTTGTTTTTCATTCATTCATTCAACAAATATTTAATACCTCTGCTTTTCCCAAGGCTCTGGAGGATGACCTGAACCAGAAGAAACGTGAACAGGAGATGTTCTTCAAATTGAGTGAAGAGGCTGAGTGCCCAAATCCCAACTCACCAAACAGACTTGCCAAGTTTTTTCCATTCACCTCCTCAGAAGCTTCCTAAAGTACAATGAGGCAGCAGGCTTCCAAACAGCAGACAGGCCTCTTCATTACTCTTGTTCTCTTTGGACAAGTAACTCAGGGCCTATAACATCCATTGCTTCTAGAATGCCAGTCTAACTCTAGAACCCTGAACTATCTGCCTCAGCTGTGCTAAGAATTGCCATCTACTGGTTCCTGATTTTTCTCGGTCCATTCTCAATGGATGAATTTTTTATGTGTCCTTACCTTATTCGGTGTCACTTGTTTCCATATGATCCCCCCCCCCCCCAGAAGAAGCATTTATTTGCTTCACCTGAAGACCTAAGTCATCTTCATTTTGGGTGTTGATGGGATCGAAGGCCAAGAGAAGAGGCAAATAATGTGTGGATTAGAATTCCCTTCTTTTATCCAAAAATTAGTAATTATGCTCACTAGAGAGAGTCTAATTCTGCTTTTGTCTAGAGTGTTAGATATAATGGGCCCTGTTGGATCCAACACTTTCAGCATGGAAATTGGTTCTTTCATGTTGAAATTCTAGGCTATCTCTTTAATCAGTTACTCCATTTGTCTTTCTTTGTATTGGAAGAGGAGTCTCAAAAAGGAATCATTCATATGTACCAATCATTTTGGAGCTGAACAAAAGCCTGTGATGTAGCCAGAGGGCAATTTCTCTGGCTTTGTGTCTTTATAATGCTTCATCATTGATTACCCCAGACTTCTTTTCACTTTGTAGTTGAGTGGAGGAGGGAACAGAGTGCCAACACTCATATTCAGGAAAGAGTCTGCTTGGAGTTTCCATCACATTATGCTTGAGAGTGTTTTGTGCCATTTCATTCCTTGTATACAAGCCATTCCCAATATAGGCTGGGACTGCTTCTGTAATGGGCCTGTTCTGAGCAAAAAAATGTTGAATGTACCTGAATGTATTCTCATCTAAGATCACAAATCATTTGCTATTAAGTACAGATTTTAGATAAGTAAGAGACCAATAAAAAAAAGCTGCCTGTTGACATTATAGGTTGGCAGAGGAAGAAAAAGGGATGCTTTTTGTCACAGTGCAGTTCTCTCTTCAGGTACACATCAAAACAGGAAACATTTCCTACTGTAGTGTTCTCTCACCAACATCCCACCTGAATGTGGGCATGGACAAGATCCCTGACCTTCTTATTGTGCCAATGCTCTGACATCACCGCCATTGCTAGTTGAAAAGGCCATCAGTGCCCAGTGGCAGCTAGCAGACTCTTGAACTTTTCTCCTTTCTGGGAAGAAAGCAGCAAGAGAAACCAAGGTAAATGTGAGGCATAGGCTTCAGATGGAATAATTTTGCAGCATCTGGTTCTACTTCCATTTATTGGAGCCCTTTTTTCCTACTTTCTGTCTATGACACTGTTTTTTGAGCTATGAGATGCTTTTGAAGATGTAGTTCTGAGTCACAAATGGAATACTGAGATGCCAATGTATCTTTTAAAATGGTCCCAAGATTCTGGTCACCAGAGAATTCAGTTTAAATATGAAAAAAGAGAGTATCTATAACTGTGTTCAAATGATTTCCCGAGGAAATTTCCCGTTTTTTTAACCATCTGTTAAGTTTTCAGTCAATACTGAAACAAAATAATTTGGGGGTAAGTTCTAGGAATGGGCATCCTGTAGTCTGGTCATCTCTTCTTCTACATGTCTGGTTATAGAGAGGTCAGTAAAATCTCCAGAAGACTACGTTGTTTTGGCTCGTACCAAAGTGTACGTGTAACACTTAGCATTCTAAAACAAACACTGGCTATACTGGTGGTTTTTTTGGGGGTGGGGGGAGTGAAAAGAGTATCAAACCACTCAATTGTGATTAAGCGTTTGGGGCTGTTTTAGTTTTTCTTGATATGTAAAATATCCAGTGAAGATGCTTTACAGGAACACATTAGCTTTATCATAACATTCATACTGTAAGGCAAACATTCATTTCTTTGACAACTGGCCTAAATATGATTTTCAGGCATCAGTGATAAATGTGTTTAGAGTTAAATCAGTGCTTTGGAGGAAGACTTTCTATCCTGCTCCAACATACTACATCACTTTCCCCTGTTTCATTAGGGTCCATAGTAATTGCATAGCTTAGCTATTAGGAAGATTTTGAAGTGGTAGTATGAAAAAAAAAAAGAATATCAATCCACTTCAGCCAAATATTGCCAACTTCAATGAAAGATCAGGCAGATGTGGCTTGGTCCTTTGTTTACAGTTTTTTTGTTTTGTGATTATGAATGTGTGTGGGGGAGCAAAAATAAATTGCGTGAGAAACCCTTCACTTGGTTTTTCTTTTTTTTTTTCTTTTTTTTTTTTAGGGGGGAACAATGTAGTTGCTCCGGGATTGCCTGTGTCCCCTAATTTTTGTGCCTTTCCCTTGTGCTCTGGTTAGCTTTCACAGCATTATGGTCGCACCGAGACATAGCTTTGTCTCTGAGAAGGCAGGTAATCATAGTACTGAGCAGTTTTTTTAATTAAAAACAAAACAACCCAACTGAAATGTTCCCCCCTTTTTAGATAATCTTTATTAAAGTAAATGAAACTAACTTATATTTTCTCTTTTTAAGAGAGATGTTATTTTTATGTAGTTCCAATATTTTATTCAAAGCTGTTTTGTAAAGTGTTTGCCATGGAATAATCATGGTTATGTAAATAAGCTCTTAATAAAGTAACAAGATGAAAAACTCTGTTTTGGGGTGTTCTTTATTGAATATAAGAAATGCACAACAGACTCACCTTTACCTACAGCATCTATTTTAACAGATATTTTTCAAGCTGTATCTTAAACTTTCTCTGGACAAGTGTCTCCATGATCAAAGGAAAGATCTAGTGTCTAGGTTCCATACTAGAATAAGGAATTCTTACTTGTACAGCAGACCCTAAGACCAACAGACAGAAGTTGAAGAGAGGCCAGTTAGGGCTTAATAGAATGAAAAATTTTCCAACAATTCGAAGCATCCCAAAGTGAAATAGCTAACTCAGGAAGCAGTGGGTCTCTGCTGAAGGTTCTTGAGCACAGCCTATCAACCGTGTCCTGAAGGAAAGTTTTGAGTCAGGTAGCTTGGACTGGGTGGTCTGTGAAGTCTTTTTTACCTTATAGACTGTGTGCTTTTGGGCTTTCCCTATTATGCCTATGTTTGGTTTTTCTTATACCACCAAACAAATGAAGAAGTAGAAAAACCAAAACCAAATGCTACTTGAGACACTTTGCACTATCTTTTAAATAGGAAAGGAAGAAGGATAAGAAAGTCTGCGACCTGGGTTTCCTTAAAACTTGCCAAGGTCAACACCAACACAAATACTCAAATGAAATTTCAGTTTTTGAAGCTTGGCCACCAGGTGGCGATGGAAAATCACTGTGAGGATGTCATATGGGCTGGAGACCACCAGGTGGCGGTGAGCACATAGGGCTCACGTGGCCCTCTGCCTGCCCTTGCTATAGCAAGGGAGTTAAAAACAAGCTCAGCTTTACTGGCAAGGCAAACATCTTAATCCGACAGCAAAGAAAGCAAAGGCATTTTCCCCAAGATGGCAAACTTAAGACAACTAAGCATGGTTTGTACATCATGAAGAACTGAAAGTTTCAATGGTAATGACTGTGTATAAATGTAATGTGAAATCATAAAAGGATTGGGAACAACCCCTTAGTGGTTAAGCTCCAACTAAAACTGTATCAAGAATCTATGTACGCATTTACATATGTGCCCCTTAGTAGAACGCAGGTTCCTTTGTTTCCTTAGAACCTAGTAGAGAGACCTAATAGGTGTCTGACTGGTGGATGTTGGATTGGGTTGGATGAAGAAGCCCAACATGGCTTTGGATCACACTGAATTTCTTACCTCATGGAATGTATAGGGTCTAGTTTAGTAAAATTATTTCACTTCCAAACAGCCTATCGATCACGGATTAACTGAAACTCCCATCATTCTAAGGACAGCAGTTAACAGTTTTGTATCCAGACCTTTTCCTATCTTGACTCATGAAACCTCCCCAACTTCCAATCTTTAATTTCTCCCTATTAGCCCCTTTACCTGCACTCTACCAATATGGTCAGACCTAACCTACTTTTAAAGATGTCCACTCGATCCTACCATCTCCTTGATAGCTTGTCCTATACCTCTCCTCCACTGCATAGCCGAACTCCTGGAAAAAGCCTTCTATAAGCCATTGACTCTATTTTCTCCATCCCTCCACCCCCCATTCACTTTCAGTTCTTTGCAATTGGAATCTAGCTTCATCACTCAACTGAAACTGTTCTCTCTAGGGTCACCAATGATCTCTGAATGACTAAATCTAATGGCACATACTTGGATCTCCCTTATTCTTTTCGATCTCTCTGCATCAGGTTCTGCTGGCCATCCCTTCCTCCTGAATACTCCTTCCTCCCTGGGTTTTCAAGACACAGCTTTCCTAGATCTCTTCCTACCCTTTTGTCTGTACCTTTCAAGGGACTGGACCAAAGAGTGTTCTTAATCTGGAGTCCAAGAACTTTTTAATCACATCAATCACTATGTACCAGGCATTGTGCTATGCAATGGGGTTTTAGAAGAAAGGCAAAAAACAAAACAAAAACGAAAAAACCAGGCCCAGGATCTCAGGGAGCTCGGTGTAATGGAAAGACAACATGCAAATGATTATGTACAAATAATATAAGTAGATAAATTGGAGATAATCAACGTAGGGAAGGTCAGTAGGGAGGATTAGGAAACATTTCTTATAGAAAGTGGGATTTTAGTTGGGCTTGAAGGAATCTAGGGAAGCCAGGAGGTGGAGGTAAGGAGGGAGAGTATTCCAAGTAGGGCAACCAGTCAGAAGAGGCATGGAGCTAGACTTGAGTATCTTGTGCAAGGAATAGCAAGGAAGATTGGATTGAAAAGTATGTGGGGGTTGGGAGGGAGGGAAGATCCCCAAGGTGGGATAGTTAATGAAGGTTATGAAGGCCTTTGAATGTGAGAGGATTTTAAAATTTGATCCTGGAGGTGATAGGGAGCTAATGGGGATGGAGATGGGGGTGGGGGGGAAGGGAAGGTGATATGGTCAGACTTGGATTTTAGAAAGATCACTTTGACAGACGAATGGAGTAGGGACTAGAACTGGGAGAGATTTGAGGCAGGCAGTCTATCAGCAGGCTATTGCAATGGTCCTGGCATGAGATGATGAGGGCCTGCCTGTACCAGGGTGGTGGAAGGATCGGAGAGAAGGCCAAATTGGAGAGATGTTACAAAGATAAAATTGACAAGCCTTGGCAATAGATTGTGAATGGGGATGAGAGGAATAAGTCAAAGATAACACCTAAACTGATGCTTTGGGGACTGGGAAGATGATGGTACTCTTAAGAGTAATAGGAAAATTAGGAAGAGGAGATTGTGGGTGGTGTAACACTTACAGGTGGTAGGAGATAATGAGTTTAGTTTTAGATATGTAAGATTAATATGTCTACAGGACATCCAATTCAAGATGGCTGGCAGGCAGTTGGAGAAGTGGGACTGGAGTACAAAAATATTTACAGCAGCTCTCTTTGTAGTGGCCAAGAACTGAAAATCAAGGGGCTGCCCATTAGATGGGGAATGGCTGAACAAGGTATGGTATATGAATGTAATGGAATACTAATGTGCTATAAGAAATGATGAATGGAAGACTTTAGAGAGGCCTGGGAAGGACTTAAATGAACTGAATCTGAGTGAAAGGAGCAGAACCAGGAGAACTTTTGTACACAGTAACAACCACAGTGTGCAAGGAGAGGAATTTTTCTGGTAGACTCAGCCCTTCACAGCAATGCAAGGACCTAAAAAATTCCCAATGGACTCGAGGCAAAAAGCCTTCTACGTCCAGAGAAAGAACTATGGAATTGGATTGCAGAATGAAGCAGACTCTTTTCTCTTGTGTGTTTTTTCTCATGGTTTCTCCCATTCCTTTTAATTCTTCCATGCAACATGACTAAGGTGAAAATGTATTTAGTAAGAATGTCTGTGCAGAACCCATATAAGATTGCACGCTTTCTGGGGAGAGAGAGGGAAAAGAAGGAAAAAAAGAGGGGGTAGGAGGGGGAGGAAATCGAAGACTTAGGGAAGTGATTGTAAAAAACTGAAAACAAATTAATAAAAAAAAGAGAAGTAGGATTGGAAGTCAGGAGAGAGACTGGATCTGAAAATCATCAGAAGAAAAGATTACTGAAACTACTGGAGTTGATGAGATCACTCAGTGAAACAGTACAGAAGGAAGAAGAAAAAAGGGCTCAACCACACCCAAGCTTAGCTATAATTGGTTTACTTTGTATATAGGTGATAGTGAAACTATCCCATTTGGCTCTGATCCCCATAGTAGATGAGAAAATGTTTTGATTCAATCAAACAATCAGATGGCTCTTTGTGAGAGATTGGATCCCACTCTTAATCAATTTGTATAAAAGGAAGAAAGTAGAATTGGGATGAGTGAGTGGAGAAAGATTCTAAGCCACTGGATTCAAAAGGTTGGAGGAGCAAAGGGAATATTGAACAGTGGAAGACAAGGAAATAACTAGCAGAGTTTCATCTTGGAGAAGAGGACCCAGGATGAGTCAAGTCCCAGTCAAAGGTCAGCTCTCTATATATTATAGTATAATCTACTGTTTCCTTAACCAATTGTCTCCCATAAAATGAACTTTGCCTCAATCACTAACCAAGAGTTAGAAAGAGATTTAACATAAGGTTAGACAAAAAGCCCAATCTCGGCCTATATGTTAGGAATTTTCTTAACTAGGGCTCTTTGCACTTATTACTGAACTCGGAACTTTTCATCTAAAACTTTCTAAAGGTGAAAGCACCAAATGTACTGCAAGAGCCATAATATTTCCTCCTAAGTTTAAAAATGAGCTTGTTACTAAAACATAATGCAAAATTTATTGTGCTAAGCACAAAAAATAATTTATAACCATATATTCCATATTATGCATTTAAAATATTCTGGGACTTCAGTAGGCTTCATTTTTTTATCACAAGGACCCTGACACAAAAATGGTTAAGAATTCCTGGGCTAGCTGATGTCTAAAGTCCCCTCCAGCTCTAAAGCTAGGAGGCAGGAAAGAATGCCCACGTTACGTTTTGTATTTATGCCAAAAAAATTTGCGTTCATATCCTGGCAGCACCTGCGCTGGACAACTGCATGCAGTCGGGCCCCTTCCCCCCATTTCTTCCCTTCACACTTGAGCATGCAGCGCGCAGGACGCAGTTCTCTCGTTCCGGCCTCCTGCCAAGGCCCGACCCAACATCCTCCAGAAACGAACTTCTCCTCGCTCCCGCCTGCCCCCATTTTGCTATTTGGTCCCTTTCCTCTTCAGGCCCACAAGACTCCAGACCCCTCCAACATAACAAATCCTACCACAGAACCCTTCCTGCTCCGGGCCCTGATTCGCCCCTGGGGTTCCCCCGACACGAATTATTCTAGGTCAGCCCTTAATTAAGCGCTCGCGCTGGCCCTTCTTCGGGGTGCCGGGGACAGACCGCGCATGTGCGGAAACTAGCCGCACGCGCAGGGCCTCACTGACTGTTAAGTCGCCTTGGAGCTTCCGCTCCTGTTTTAGGACTACGGCTTCCGACAGGCGTCAAGGTACCCGAGGAGTTTCGGGGAAGCGCGCCGGAAGCACCGCAAACTACAAGGCCCGGCTGCAGAGGCTAGTGGGATGTGTAGTTCATGAACGCCTCAGTAACTCTCCTTGCTCAGGAGCCCCAATTCTGCCCCAAGCGTAGCGGTCTTAGCTCCCGGCGAAAAGAGCCAAGGTTGGGGCGCTCTCCGGGAGCTCAGGCTTAGGCCGCATTCGCAGGCGAAGCGGTCAGTCTAGAGCCAGGATTTCGATCCCAGGAAGCTCTGCGGCGGACAGGCCGCCCAGCTCGGTATGCCCTTTAGTTGGGCGCGGGGCTTCCTGGGAGCTGTAGTCCCCGAGTTGCGTTACGGCGTTGGCGGAGGGGAGGGCGGAGCTGCCGGCGGCCCGGGCGGGCGGGCAGCTAGAGAGAGTGAGATCGCCGCTGCCGCCGCCGCCGCTGCCGCCACCATCGCCGCCGCCGCCGCCGCCAGCTCCGGGGCCGTTCGCCGCTGCGGGGAGCGAGAGGCGGAGGCGGGGCGGGTGCCGCGATGGAGCCCGACTCGGTGATCGAGGACAAGACCATCGAGCTCATGGTGAGTGCGGCCCCGCCGGACCCTCGGCCCCGGGCCTGCCCAGCGCGATCGGAGGGCCCGAACCCTCCCGCATCCCCGATTCCGCCTCCCCTCCCCCAGCACTCCCCAGCGGAGGCCTGTCCTGGCTCCCCCCGCCCTCCCTTCCCACCCGATTCCTCTTCGGGTCTGATCTTTTCCTCCATTTCCCCTCCATACTCCTGGTTCGCCGACCCGATCTAGGGATTCCCCCCTCCCCCTTCTTGCTCACGAGGACCCGTTGCCTGCTCCCTGGCCCGTGACCCCGACCCGCCGTCCGGGTGATCTCCCCTCCCCCATCCTGCCCCCTTTGCCCCTCCCCCACCTACCCCCACCAGGCAAACACACGCCCCCAGCACCCCACAGGGTCTTCTTTCCGTCCCTTTTCCCCTCAAATCCATCCTCGCTGATCCACCTAGTCCGAAACCTTGGGCCGCCCCGCCCGCTCCGAGCCTGCACTCTCCCCCTCGCCCCCATCCCTGCCCCCACTGCATTTCTCCTGATTCCCTCCCCCCTTTTCCCTCTAGACTAAGAGAGAGGTAGAAGAGAATGGAAAAGGAGGGTCAGAGAAGCCCCAGTCGCCATTGCTTCTCATCCTCCTCTTCCTCAAACCTCGGAGGCCTCAGTGCACCCCCTTTCTCCTTCACCCTCAGTCTTGAAGTAACTAACCCTCGTCCCCCCGACCCGAGTAAGAGCGCAGAGTCAGTGAGTGCTGCGGATGATCGGATGGGTGTATTCCGGGAGCTCGGTTTTCAGGGAGTGACTGATTTATAGCCCCGGATCTCCCGGGCTTCTCTGGTGACTAGATTATTGGGGTTGATCCGGACAAAGGGCTTCTGACATTCTGCGGAAATCCCGGCAGCTGCTTCACGCTGGAGGGCTCAGAGGATAGGATACAGTATTTTAACTGAAAGGAAGAGTAGCTGTTCACTCATTTTTTTCTGTGTTTGCAGGGACAGTGAAGCCCTAATAGGTCCTTAGTACCTTCTAACTACTCTGCAAAAGCAAGAGGCTATGACTAATTGATGGGGTAAATCAGCCTTGTATTAGAAACCAGTGCGGAGTTAGGGAGCAGAGCTCCAGGCCTGGGGAAAGTGGATTTGGAACCAAAACAAGTCTTTGCAGAAATGGGTGACAGGATAGTATAAGGAAAAGTAACAGTAGTAGAAGTGGAGCATTTTAAAATTTCTTATTTCTCCCATGATGACTGACTGAAAAACGTATGTATGGCAGGTGGTACCTGCCAATTTTAGCGGCTGAGGAAATCAATCATGGGGAATATGCTGGGTGAGTAACAGTGCACATTCACCAGTGTTTTAAGGCTAGGTTCTACTCCAGGCTGTATTAGCTTCTCTACCCGGCACTTTGCTACAGAAACCTTGATGGTTTCTTTGTATCTAGTCTAACAGTAACAAGTTTTTCCCTGAGTTGGAGGAAAGGAGGACAGAAATTACTTGTCAAATTATATCGGAAGGTTTTCATAGTCAGATTTTTCTCAATTCATGAATGCCTATTGAGTCAAAGATTCCACTAGGTAGGGTCAGTGACATCAGAGCCACTTCCACATTTAATGCTATAAATAATAAATGGTGACTACTCTGAATGCCCTTTGGATAGCTACCCACTTTCTGTAGATGATGATATATTAAGGACAGAACCACATTTTTTTTTCAAATGGAAGTACAGTAGCTTAAATATGGAGGTAGCTTAATATCTACTGTCTTTTTGCTTTATTTAGATAACTAAACTTCCTCAGTGCTTTGAACACTAGAACCAGAACATTTTCCCCAAAAAGTTTTCAAAGAGTGTATTTGTGTAGTATATTTGTGGCATTAAAAAAAAAAAACAACATGATATCGATCATTTATTGAGTAATTTTGTTTTTTAGCAGTATTTTATAGCCAGCAGTAATCTATTTAGACATTTGATACACACTTACAGTATGTTATTCTGGCAAAAGATACTGTAACAAGGACTACCACTCATATATACTTAAACAGTATAAACATTTAAGATTGAAATTTAAGTCTAAACTTTTAAGCAGAATTTTTCATATTGAAACATTGTGAAACAAAAATGGTTTGGGCTGATAATGAGCTGCATATCTTGGTAACTGAGTACTTATTTTTTTTTTTAAAACTAAAAATCATCGTTTTCCTAATTACTTGGTCAAGTATAAATGAAGACCATCATCTTTATGTTCAAATGAACTTTTAAGTCTCAAAGCCTAAAATCTTAAATCTTCTAAGGTTCAAACTTCAAACCACAAAAGTTTTTGACTCATAATGTGACAGTACTTGTCTCTGGTCAAACAAGAGAGCCTTCTAAAGCTAGTGAAAAAAAATAAAAGCAAACTCTTTACCAGATATACAACACATCTGGATATTCATAGAACATGTTTAATGACCCAAAAGCTTTAAGGGGGTGCAGGTGGGGGTGGGGTAGAAGCTTCATCTAAGACTTTGCTGTTCTTTGTGGGATAAACCAGTTAAGACTATTAAAACCTTTCCTCAAAGCCTTTTTATACTTATGTTGGTATAATAGAGAGGGCAGGTAAATATAATATATTTAAAGCGAAGTGACAGTATCTACTGATAAATTAGAAATGGTATCAGTGGATCATTGCTTGAGACTTTTCTTTGGTTTATATTGGGGCAGCATCCTCATTCTGTAAATAAACATCTTTTACACCAGTTTATAAATTATAAATTTATAAATTCTGTAGAGAACCCAGTCGATCAACTACTGTAATAGTTTAAAAAACCCAAAGCAGGAAAGTTTATGTTTTGAGTCCACTTAGGTAGTTGAATGCTTTTGTGAACTAGACCTAAAGTGTATGCTCTTTGCCAGTGAAACATGACCACTTATTTAATTTGATAGAATCTATGTTCTTCTATATTGTTTCTTCCTTCAGTTTTTTCTCTTTTTACCTCTTTTACCTCTTCTGGCAATTTGCACCACTGTTACAAAAATAAAGTTAGTCTTTATTTATTCCAGAAATTTAAGCACCTTGCCAGAAGTTCTTCTCTCTCCACCCCTATAGGTGCTCTGTATCTGACACATAGGAAATATTTAATTCAATTGAATTAATAATCCAGTCAATAGAATATAGCATCCCTTTGGGCTCAAGTGTTCCCTTTGTAATTCCTCCCAACTCTAGGTTTAGGTTTACCTTTGGGACAATAACTATTGTTAAGTAGCTGACTTAAAATCCAGAGTTTACTAAAACTCTTTATTGAGGGTGTGGATGCTGTGTTTTTGCAACGGCCAATGGTGAGTAACTAACTCCCTTGGCTCTAGAGGCAGTCTGGAGATAATCAGGTAATTCCCTAGACACTATATAATGATTAATTAGTCTGGTATTTTAGAGTTAAATTTTTTTCAACCTGTATTAACACTGGCTTTATTCTCTTATTGATTGGAGCACTTATGCCCAGTTGCTGAAATCATTGGGACAATATAGGAATGTCTATAAAATTTACTTTTGGAATTTTTTTGAGTCAGGTTCTCACACTGGATATCACCGGGGCCGACTTAAAAAAGGCAACATACATATTGTCGTATAATATTTGTTTTCTTTTGGCTTCCAGTTATGAATTGCATTTCAGCCAAGCATGAATAATAAGCCACAATGGGTACTGTGCAGGTTGAAGAGAAAGACTGACTTTGTATTGAGAGGGTAGCAGACATTGGTGAAAGGAGGCTGGAGGATACAGGATTTGAAGAGCTTTCTCCCCCATACAGTGCATAATATATCGTTGGTTGTTGACTGATTTGTACTCTGGACAAAGTGACCCCTGGACAGTTCTTTTTAGTGTCTCTCAGTTTTACCTTTTCTTACCTTTAAATGAGCCTACTACTTCTTGGAGTTTGTTTTAAGGATGAATGGGGCAGTATATACAAAATACCTGGAACCCCCTTAAAAAGGTCATCGTGGGAGCCAGTGTATCCCAAATTGTATTCAACAATCATTTTGAAATGGAATATGCTGAGAAGATGAAGGAAACTGTCCTGTGTGAATTTATGGGCATTTTCTTTCTTTTGATAACTTTTTTCTCTTTTGGGACAATATATGTGAAGCACTTTACAAATGTATACTATTACTGTGAGCCGTTATTCTCCTTTTCTAAGTGGGTAAATACACACACACACACACACACACACACACACACACAGAGATATATTTTCCTCCAAAGAGGTTTTAATTGAGGGGCTTATTTAGCAAGACACTGTTGCTGCCATATGCAAAGTAACATGTAGCCCAAATTAAACAGATGTAAATCCACATGGCAAATGAAATTGACATGGAGGCTCTCTTGGAATGCAGAAGCCATATTATGCAGTGAAATGAGACCTGGATTTGGAGTCCAAAAACATGAGTGTGAATGTGGAGTCTACACTTCAGTCTAGCTATTTGAGCTTGGGCCAGTCACAATCTTTCTTATCTGTAAAATAACGGGCATACAGTAGATACTCTAAAGATCACTTTTAGCTTTAAATCTGTAATCTGTGAATGTTGACTAGACTCATATACAAAAATGAAACTAAGCATATTTCTTGGCTCCTATCTTGTTCCCCTTAGTTTTTAAAGGAGTTTTCCCGAACCTAACAAGGATGAACAATTACATATACAAAGAACAGAAAAATATGTAAAACTTTTGAATCTGTGATCCTGTACTTTGTGAGGGTACTTAGAGAGACCATCTAATTGGACATGGTTGCTTATCTGAGAGAGATACATGGAGTCAAGATGAGGCCTTGGGGATGAATCTACAAATGCACATAATGGTGTTTGGGTCCTTGCCTTGTATCATTTGTACCTTGCTTCTTGAGATATAGCACAGGATTTATTCTAGTCAGTTGCAAATTCTTCCTATTCAACAGAACATCTGCCCACTGATGAATAGAGAGAGCTCCTTTACCTAGGTTAAAGGACTCCACAAAATCTCCAAGCCCTCTGAGAGTGCTCAGACCTATAGAAACACCAGCATCCAGGCTTGAGCTGTCTGAAACCTAAGGGAAAAAAGGTATGTTGATAATGTGTGCTTGGGGAAGAGAAAGGAAGGGAATAAGCATTTATATAGAGCCTACTATGTGCCAGCACTGCTAAATGCTTTGCAAATATTTCATTTGAACCTATGGTTCCATTATCTACTGTCATCTGTTATAATTTCCTTGATAGCTTTTTCATTAGTGAAGGCAGAAGGCTCTAACATTCTAGCATTGTGTTTTCTTGGCTACTCTTGCTGCAAGTGACCTCTTCATCTTCAGAACTTACGTTTTACTTTGTACATATTTTGCCTTGTATTCTAGTTGTGTTCCCTTGTTAGATCATAAGTTCTAGAGGCTTGGAACTATATATATTCTGATCATTTTGCATTCCTTACAGTAGCACCTTCTTCAGTGCCTTTCCTATACATAATGTGTACTTATTAACTATTTGTGGGATGAATGAATGACTCTTAGTAGAAATTTTCAATGGAAACTTTTAATATTTCTCCAGGATACCTCTCTGAGGTGGAGGGAACTTATGGGTTAGAATGGAGGGAGGGAAAGTACATAATACAGTGTATATGCATACCCATAGATAATACATATTCACACCTGGCTGGTATGTATAAACACATTTATGTGCATTTTGGAAAATAGGTGACAACAAAAAATTCAGAACTGTGAATATTTCCCTGGGAAGAACCTTCTGTTTCCCTTAGGATGACTGTAGCAACCATAGGTCTTGTAGAACTTAACTATCATTAATTTATACTGTGTCTCTGGGTCCTAACCTTGTGGCCTGATTGATAAATACTCTTAAGAGAAAGTGACCAAAGGTTTGAGTTCTTACTTACTCTCTTGGGAATCTTGTAAATATCTTCACATTGTGTGTGTATGTGTGTGTGGTGTGTGTATGTACACATATACATATATGTACACATATACATATACACTTTATTATGTTTACTTAGTGTGTTTCAGACCAATGAATTCTAATTTTTTAAAATCTGCAACTTATTTTGGTAAAGTGGTTTTGAGTTTGCGAGTAATCACAACAAAAGGAAGAAACCTATTGCTCAAAGGAGGAAAATCATGTTTCCTTATGTTAAGTTTCTGATCACTATAATTGCTTAACAGGAAGTTTGTCTCTATAGGCAAATGACAGATGTACCAGGAAGATCTGACAATCCAGTTGGTTGTCCTTAACTTAAACCTTATTATTGTTTTAGTGAAACCTGAAGGTTTCAGTTTCCTGAATTGCTAAAGTTTTTTGTAAAAGGAAACATCTTCTCAGAGTTAGTCAACATGGATTGAATGGCTACTTACTATATTTAAAATTCTGTTCTAGGAAAATTGAGGAATTCACAAGAAAAACAATATTGTCCTTTATTTTATGTTGATCATCATATTCTAGAAATGATGGAAATAATAGTTTATATGGGGTGAGGAAAAACAAATTTTTAACAAAGTTCATTGATCCATGGGGATCATGTAGAGCAGAGGCTCTGCACACACACACACACACACACACACACACACACACACACACACACACACACACACACACACACACATACACACACATACACTCTCTCTCTTTCTCTCTCTCAGAAATTTTTTGAAGGAGAAACAAAGTGTACTTTTAAAAATTTGAATAAGGGATAGAATTTGAATTGATAAATCTGATACAATATTTTTCATGATTATTTAAAAGAAAAACAGATTGAGGGAAAGAAAAATAAAACCTGATAAAGCTTGTAGGGTGATAATCTCAGCAGGTTGTAAGATGAGTGTTAGTCAAACTTAAACAGCATTTGTTACATTGATGTTGGTCAACTTCAGGTAAAGTCAGTAAAATAAGTTCAATTTTCACTGTTTGCAAAGTGATCAATATTTTTGCATCTAGCATAGTACAGTGTAAAGAGCAATGAATTTGGTGTTGTCACATTGATTCAAATTCCTCCTCTAACATGCTTCCTCTGTGACCTTAGATGGAGCACTTAATGTCTCTGGGCCTCAATTTTCTCATCTGTAAAATGAAGGGGTTGGACTATATGACCTCTTGGGTCCCTTCCACTTTTAAATATGGGTTCTTATGATGCTAAATAATATCTCTAGCTCTTCAGTAGGCCAGAAATGACTAGAATGCTGCTGCATGGTAATGCCACTACATGCCCTTGCTGGGGAGAATATTCTTTAGGTTTCCTTCTGCCGCCAGAACAATTTTTCTGTTAGGATACTTGGCAAAAATCCAGCTAAGGGTACATTATCTAGTTCCCCAGCCTGTTGTATGTTATGTAAACAAAGGTTCTCTATTTCTGACTTGTTTTTGCTAGATCATCATCCTCTTCCTTATCATACCAGGCCCAAAGCCTCTGTTCTTCATCTATTTCTGTTCTCCCTCTGTTATTACTGTTCAGTCTTTTTCAGTCATGTCTGACTCTGAGCCCATTTGGACTTTTCTTGGCAAAGATACTGGAGTTGTCATTTCTTTCTCTCGCTCATTTTATAGATGAAACTGAGGCAAATGGCTAAGTGACTTAATTGGGGTCACACAGCTACTGTCTGAGACAAGACTTGAATTAAGGAAGACTAGTCTTCCTGACTCCAGGCCCACTGCTCTATCCACTGCACCACCTAGTTGTCCATCTCTCTGTACCCTCCTTTGGTGATTTCACCACACCCCATAGATTGAATAATACTTTCTGTTCAGTTCTGTTCTATATCCAGCCATCATCTCCTGAACTCTGCTTCTGCTTTGCCAGCTGCCTGCTGCATATTTCCAACTGGCTGTCCCAGAGGCATCTTGAACTCAACATGTCAAAAATAGAAGTCATGTTTTTCTCTAAACTCATCTCTTCTCCAAACTTTCCTATTTTCATTGAGGAAACCATCAATTTTCCAGTCACCCACGTTTACAACATTGGTGTCATCTTGGAGCCTTCCCTTTCCCTCATTACTCATCAGTTGCCAATTCCTGTCAATCCTATCTCCACAACATCTCTTATAAACATTCCTTTCTCTCCATTCTTGGCAAAAGACCCTATGAAGTCCATCAGCATCTTTCACTTGAACCTTTGCAAGAATCTTCTGTTCTACCTGGCCCCAGGCTCTCCTTTCCAAACTATCCTTCAAAGAGCTTCCAAATTGCTACTTTCATTTATTTTTATTTTGGGGGGAGAGGAGCAGAGCAATTGTGGTTAAGTGACTTTCCCAAGGTGACATAGCTAGTAAGTGTCTGAGGTCAGATTTGAACACAGGTCCTCCTGACTCCAGGATCAGTGCTAAATTGATATTTTTAAGTCACAAATCTGACTGTGTCTTCTATGAAACATACACATGCATGTGTGCACACACACAGACATACCCACAAAACTCAGAAACAAACAAGTCGAACACTCAGACATCAAAAAACACAAAACACTCTTCACCAGATATATCAACTGTTCAGGATGGTGCTTAAAGCCCTGCAAAGTCAGACTCCCATCTACACCTACCTTTCCCTTCCCTCATTCCCCATTCCAGTATGGCTGGCCTTCTAGCACTCCATAACTGTCCATCACTTCCATCTCCCATCTCTGAACCTTTGTACAAGTCATCCTCCCTGTCTAAAGTGCATTTTCTAAGTCAGAAAGCATTTATTAATAATAGCACCTGTCTGCCAATGCTAAGTGCAGATGCCAGTGCTAAGTGCTTAGGAAAACAGTCTCTACCTTAAAGCACCTTATAGTCTAGTAGATATCTTTATATCTACATATACACCATAGATCTATCTATCTAAATATACAGACACAAAATTATTGGGGGTTTGGGGGAGAAAGATAATTTACAACAACTAAAGTAGACCGCAGGAAAAGACCTAATGTGGAAGGTTGGTACTCAAGACCTGACCCTTGAGGAGAAGAAGGAACTCTGTCTTGTATATTTAGCCTTTTATAGATTTTGTCTCTCCCATTGAAATGTAAGTTAGTTGAAGACAGGTACTGTTTTTACCTCCCGGAGTATCTCTAGCATTATGTCCCAGTGCCTGGTACATAATAAATGCTTTGATTAATGGATTGGATAGAGGTGAGAAGGGAATGCAGTGTATTCCATGCCTTCAGGTTGTCAGCCTAAAGGTAAAAAGATGGGAGTGGGAGGGCATTGTACAGAATGTTCCTAAGGCCTTTGGCTCAAATGCATTGTGCCTGGAGGTGAAGTTTTAAGACTGAATATTGTATATACTTAATAAATTCTTGTTGATTAATTGAAAGATTGTGTGGAGAGCTTTAAAGGCCAAATTTTATTTGACTTTGGCCTCTTAGAATCCCTACCTTTGTTCTAAACACAGGTTCAGGTGTTGCTTCCTAAATGAGACTAGGTAAAGTGTTTTTCCCTTTTAAAATAATTTTATATAAATTTCTAATTTTCTTTCTTGTGAATATCATGTACCCTCCACTAAAATATAAGCTTCTTGAGGGCCAGCATTGTTTTGTTTTGCTTTGTATTATATCCTAGTGCCTGACACATGATGCCTATTAAAGGTTCGTTGCATTAGAATTTGAGAATAGATTTATTTTTGGGTGATCTGGGAAAGGAGAGGAAAATGGTGATTCATGAAATGATCTGGGAAAGAGATTTCCCTGAGATGTGACTTATACAGATGTTGTGAGAAGGTTCTGAGGAATATTTGAGTGGACAGCTTTAGAGAAGGTTTTTGGAACTAGAGGTCAGGCAGAGTGCTGAGTGTGAATCGCTTTGTCTTTTTACTTCTGAGAAGTCTGTAAAGACAACATGGAATGGGAAAGATGGATGCCTAAGTAAAGTAGACTTCAGGAGTCCCATGATCAAGAAATAGATCTCATTCACAATGATCTGAATGATGTGTGTAGGAGAGTTGCCGAAGACTAAACATAATATGATGAAGTCTTCTGCTGCATGTAGTTTTGTGACTGGAGAGGAAGTGCTGATGTTGAGTGGACCAGCAAAGTATTGTGGGGGAAGAGTTGGTAAGACTTAAGGTAGAGCTAACTGGGTGGAATGTTCTCAGCCTTGAGGTACTGAGAACATGATATCTGACTGTGATAGGAAACTTGGGGAACTGAAAGGGGAACAGTGGAAAAGAACCATTGATCTGGGGTCAGAACCTCAATTTGGACCTTCTCTCTGCCCTTTCTTCCCTATGTGGACCTGGGGTGTGACTCCTAAACTCTCCCAGGATAAACTTGGGGCAACTTCTGGTCCTACTCAAGATATTTTAAGTATCTCTGTATTAGCTAGGGAAAAAGATCTAAAAAAAGAGCCATTGAAATGATTCAGAGAGTCAAATAATTTCCAAATAAGTATCTAGTAGAATGGGCACTGAGACTCCAAGGACAAAAAAAAAGTCCCATGGATAAACCAAGTTTTGCCCCTCAAGCAAATTATATTCTATGGTAATGCAGCTCAGCGTTAATAGTGGGTAGAGCTTGGTAAGACTGGAATTTGAAGTGTCCCAGACACCTATTATCTGCCTGGATAAGTCACTTAACTCATTTTTAATGAGTTAACTCAGCCTCATTTTTCTCATCTATAAAATGGAGATAGTAACAGTAATCTATGTTACAGCATTGTTATGAAGATAATATGAGGATAAAATGAGAACACATGCACAGTTATCCAAACTTGAACTTCTCGGACTTTCCCCATCACAGTTTCAATATATTGCAGGTCAGCATAAGAGATTACTAAAGTATTTCTTTTTAGTTCTTTTTCATACACTATTTTTACTTAACATTGACCTACATATAGCCTATGAGAAAATACTTAACCCAGATTTTACAGTAAGATACTGTAAACACTCCATAAAAGAAAAAGAAAAAAATTTGAGATTTCTTCTCTGGTATTAAGGGAGGACCAAAAAATTTTTACATGGATTTTCCAGATTGGGGGAGGGGCTGTCCCTACCCCCTACTTCCTCGAGTTGTGCTACGGAAGGGATAACTGTACTTGTTTTGTAAACCTTAAAACACTATAAGCATTAGCTATAATCAGAAGTAGAATGAACACAGATAAAGAAATATATCTAGGAGCAGGAGAGAGGATGCTAGCAACTGGGGTGGTGACAATAGGTTTCCTATAAGAAGTGGCAAAGCTATGGCCGCATGATTTATAAAATCATGAAAGGGATGGACAGGAGTGAGGTGGTATATATTAACTTGTCTCCCCAGGAAAAAAATGAAGCCACAATATATTTTTAAATTTAATCTGCATGTTTAATATTTTATCCACCACTCTTCAATCTAGACCATCAACAAAATGGTGACTGATTTGTGGCATTGGTAGATTTCCAACAGAAAAGTTAACAGCTGGCTCTCGGATGGTTAAACATGGATTGTTCATCACTATCCCAACCCACCCCAACCCCACCAAATCCTGAACAACTCAATTCTAATTTGGGTTAAGTTGGGTCTGAAAGACGGAGTCCTCTTTCTTAGTCCTGAAAGATTTGTGGGGCACCGTTGCATTGGTACCACCCATTTTATTATTATTTTTTGGCGAATTATAGGTCTTCAAAAGTAATAGGTGTTTTGTTTTTTTAATAATGAGAATGTGAGATACTGATCTTTTATGTGTGATTCTCAGCTGACCCATTTAAGGCCTGCTTGAGGTCTAGTGACATAGTAGGACAAAACTAAACCAAAGGAAACCAAATTCTAATGAGTATTTTAGGTAGGCAGAGCCTGAGGGTCTCCTGTTATAAATTAATTTGTTTTCAGTTTCCTACAATCACTTCCATATCTTAGATTTTGTCTCCCTCCCTGCTCCACCTTCCTGCTTTCCTTACTCCTCCCTCCCCTCACTCCTCCCTCCGGGTCTCCTACTTTTTATCTTAGTTGTGCTTCCATAAGAGGTGTGACCTGAGCACTGAGGACCTCAGAAAATTGGAAAATACTGGCTGAAACTGTACCTTTGGCTTACTTATGGCTGTGGAAATTAAGGTGATTAGGGGTGCAATATGTAGTTCAGTACTGAGGGCCTTGGGGTTTTACTTTTTGTCAGAAGTGCTGTTGTTTCATATCTCTTCTGTTTCTTTCTCTCATACTTTCCATAGAATTCACAAATTATCTCATGAAAGTGGTGGTGAGAAAGATGGAGTGTTGGTATATTAAAGACCTGGATTATTTCTTTAAAGCAGTAATTTAGCAGTAAACTGTCAGTTGAGGTTCTTTATTATTTTAGTAAAGTGCCTGGCCTTAAGTGAGATTGGTTTCAGTTTTAAAAAATCAACATTGAGACAGCAGCCTGTCTTATGGCAGAGGGTTGGAGACTTGGGTTCTTATCCCACCTCTGACATTTAACTGTTACCTTGGGCAAGTCATTTAACTTCTTTAAATTTGGTCTTTGAGACTTACCTACTGAATTATTTATAGATGTCTCTGTCTCTGGTAGGAGAAAGTTCCTACATCTACACTTGAAACCTCTCTTCTGTTTAAACTTAGACTGAATTGTAATGGTTCCCATTGGCTCTTTGGTTTGGCTGACATGTTTTTCCTGTTATATTACAAAATTGATGTTTCCAGAGATTCTTGGCAATGTTGAGTTTTTGATACTTAATACAAATACTGCAAATGGAAAGGTGCCTTGTAAGGTGTTGGAGAAGTTTAGGTCCCCGTGTTTCTCAGGTGCCTTAGAATTTGGCTTCTAAGCTGACAAACTCTTTCCTATTTAGTTGGTGGAGAAGTGGTGAGAAGGAAAGGGATAATGACAATATATTATGGCTGATAATAGTGTGTCTTATCAGAGTTTGTACTTATTTAGAAATTGGTGAACCTGATTGATCATGATTGAATGGTTAAGGATGTTCCATTGTGTGCTAAAGAGATTTTCTTGTCCTGTCAATCTTTGCTATAAGGATTCTTACTCCTAAGATTTCATACTGAGCTGGTTGGTTTAGGGCATGGTTGGCCTGTAACTGTTTTCTGGGACTCAGATCCACCACTCCACTGACCCTTCCATTACATAGTGGCCACCATTTGCCGCTGGTACCATGGTAGGTGTATGGATTGCTTTCTGTCTTTCCAACAGTTACCGAAGTGCATGTTTGGGATTTTGTTGAAGAAAGCTGGATACAGTAAAGCTGAAGGAATCTTGGAAGATGATTGACTGCTGTCTTTTCTCAGACTAGTCTGAAAGGGAATACCCCCCACCCATTCATTCTGGATTGGTGGATCTGAAGTACAAACTATTTTCCAGGTAAGCAATTACCTTGTATTGTTTTGTTTTGTGGTACTCATTTTGAAAAAAAAAAAAAAAGCTTTATTTAAAAAAAATTATTTCCCCCCACTTTCATAAGGAAATAGAGTAGATTGTTAGATATTAGTGTCTCATGTCTTTGGCCTGGTGTTAGTTGATGTATCTGAGGCAGCATTTTTAGCAGAAACTTCATTGTGTGTAATGAATGAGATTAAAACTGTTGTGAAACATATCCTAGGCTTAAATGGAATGACACCTCCTTCGCTGACTTATGAATGGAACCTCTACAATAACCAAAGGGTGTATATATAGGACCACTTGGGCAATGTAGTTGTTCCGTTGAGAATTGGCTGCTGAAAATTGTTGTGATGTCATCTTGTAGGACTGATGTATAATGGTCATAACACAATTTATGTTCTCATCTCATGCTGTGATCTTCATTTCTTTGGGTATTTGGAGCTTTTCCATAAGAGTGCTTAGAGATGCCATTTCAGGTTTTGTAATTGAGTGTACAGATTTTCAGGTTCCCATTCTCACTTGTGGTAGAAAAAGAACTGGCAGACTTTGGGCTTATTTGTGGCCTAACATTTGTTACCCTATCCATCTCATCAGATGAGCTGTCAGAAAGAATGGAAAGCTATCTGCTGAGTTGATCAAGAGTTGAGTTGATGTACTACTGAATCTTAGAAGTTGGAAGGGTCCTCAGGCTATCTCTCTAACCTCATTGGTACATGAACAATAATCTTCCATACACCATACTGGACAAGTGGTCATCCAGCCTTTTACTTGAGTACCTCCAACAAGGTTCCCCTTGCTAACCTTCAAAGGGGAAATAGAAGGGAAGGGATTAAGAGTTTACCTAACACCTACTATATACCAAGCACTTTCCAGACTTAGCGCATTTGATCTTTACAACAACCTGAAAGGAAGTATCAACTAACTTCCATTTTACAGTTGAGAAAACTGAGGGAAATAGGGGTTATTGACTTGCCTAGGTTATATGTGTCTGAGGGTGTCTGAGGCCTGATTTGAACTTGGGCCTTCCTGACTCCAGGCCCAGTGCTCTATTTTGTCACCTAGCTGCCAGAAGCAACCCATAGCACTTTGGAATAGTGCGGATTATTAGGAAATTTATCCTGTGAAGCAGGTCAGTTGGTAAATATTTATTAAGCACCTACTATGTGCCAGGCACAGTGATGAGGGTGGGGAATGTAAAGAAAGTTAAAACAGACTTCCTATACTCAAAGAATTTAGTATAATGGGTCGGATAACGTAAACAAGTATGTACAAACAGGCTATCTACAAAATAAAAAAAGGAAATATTTAACAGAGGGAAGATCCTAGAATTAAGAGGGATTAGGAAAGACTTCCTGTAGAAAGTAAGACTTTTAGCTTGGTCTGGAAGGAAACAAGAGAAACCAGAAGGCAGAAATGAGGAGGAAGTAAGTGCATTCCAGGCATGGCGGCAGCTACTGGAAATGCCCATTCAAGGAATCAGTGTCTTGTTTGAAGAATAGTCAGGAGGCCAGTGTTCCTAGATAGAGAGTATGTGGGAGTAGGGGTGGGGATGGGGGGAAGAGTATAAGGTGTAGGGAGATAGGAAAGATAGGGAAAAGGTAGAATATGAAGGACTTTGAATGCCAAACAGGTGTTTATATTTGGGCCTGCCAGTCATAGGGAGCCACTGGAGTATTGTGAGCAGGGGTTGACATGGTCAGACCCAAGCATGAGGAGGATCACTTTGATACCTGTTTGGAAGATGGGCAGAGTGAGAGAAGCTTATGGCACAGGGACCAAATCAGCAGGCTGTTGTGATAGTTCAGGCTTAAGAAGATGAGGGCCTGTGCCAAGATGGTGGCAGTGGCAGAGGTAAGAAAGGGGCCTGTGTGAGAAATATCACAAAGGTACAGATGATGGGTCTTAGCAACAGAGGGGTTCTGGGGAATGAGAGATAGGGAGGAGTTGAGGGTGACACCTAGGTTGCCAGGCTGAATGACTTGGAGGGTGGAGGTGCCCTCAACAGTAATAGGGAAGTTTAGAATGGGGAAGGGTTTGGGGGAAAAGATAATAAGTTCAGTTTTGGAGTTTAAGCTCCACCCATTGGTCTTTGGGTCCAAGTAGAAGAAATCTAATCCCTATTCCCAGTGTTAGCCCTTCAGGTATGTTTTTTATGTGCTAGCTAGGTCATCTCTACTCCAGTCTAAACCTAACTTGAGTTTCTTCACCCAATTTTCATGCTAGTCTTAAGCCCTTACACCATCCTGGTCTTCTGAATAGTTTTTTGTCTTCCTAAAATGTAGTGACTAGAATTGAGCACAATCTTCCAATTGTGGTTTGTCCTGAGCAGAGTACAAACTACCAAAAAAAAGGGTAAGTAAGGAAGTATAGGAGAAGAAATCTTTTTAAATTTTAAAGCAAGTGCTGAACAGGGAAGTACTTCAGGGTTTGGTGAACTCAAAGTTCTGAGTTCTTTCTCTTTTTTAATATTATCTTGGTAACTTAGTTGACTATTGATAACATGTCCATGTAGCTGATTTTAATGGCTGCTGTACTGTGAAGTAGTGGCCACTTCCCACTCCCTTCCTCCCTGCCCTTAGGAGAACAGGCAATCTCTTTGTAACATTAAGCAGTTCTCCCAGAATTCCCTTCTCTTCCCCCAACCAAGGAATTATTTTGGTTGCAAACTCTCAGAATTCATGATGCTTGCCTCAATATGATTAAAATTCCTTTAATCTTGAAAGTTATTTCTCTTAGATCATTATTTTCCACACTGACATTCAAATTGGGCAGTGCCGGTCTTGAGGAATTATGGGTAGGTTCTGAAGAATGGAACCAAACATATGCATGTAAAGGGGAATTGTTTAAAAAAAAAAAAAAAGTGAAAGACATCTTATTTAATAGACCAGCCCCAGAGACACTGCCCACTTTCTGCCTTCCTCTCACCTCCAGATTTTGCCTCTTTACTCTCGTAGCCCCAGTTTTTAAATTATTAGAGAATAAAAGTTCTGGTTGTCTCTTGGAAAAACTTAAGGAAAGCAGTTCATGGTTTTCTCTTTCTTTACTACTAGATAGGTATTAGATCCCATCTTGGCCCAGAACCTGATTGGTTCTATCATAAGTAAAACCAAGGGTAATAGAAGCTGTGTCTCTCACTTTTTGATATCATATGATATATAAAATATATGTGATCTATAAACTAGATAGTTTTTAATCCATCTGCAGAAAATTACATTATTTTTGTGCTAAATGAAAGTTTACCATATAAGAATGTTATGTTTTAAATACCACCCCTCCTCCTCCCAGGAAGCACTTTGGGAAGGGCACAGTTAAGACACAGTCTGTTACTGTAGATTCAACTAGTAATCATTTTGAGATGTGGATTTAAGTCAAATAAGCTCCTACACAGCCCTAGAGCTGGCAGGGACATCAGGGGTCATTTAATCCAGGTACCTTATTTTACAAAAGAGAAACTAAGGCCCTCGGAGGTCAAATGACTTTAAGGTCATACAGACAGTATGCTTTAGATGTGGGATTTGATTCCAGAGAGCTTTTTTGTTCTTTTTACTTAAAGGATCCCCTGTTCAGTACAAGTAGCCTCTACTTACCTAAATAAACCATATGTCAACGTAAGCATAAATCTAACAACTGGCTGTTTATTAGGTCAGTAACTATAAATGTGCTATGGACCGAGTACTCAGGTTCTTGTCTTTTTAAAAAATCTTTTCTGCTTACACAAAGAAGTTCAACCCCACCTTCCACATACTTTTTTTCTGTTTAAAGTGAATGAATGTTATCTATAGTCAGCCTTAAAATTTGCTTTTTAAAAGCTTTTTATATGGTAAATGTTTCTGATGATTGGCCATTTGTTTCTTATGATGCATAAGACCAATTTTTATAGTAGCAGATACTTCTAATTTATTACTGTTCATCGAATTTAGTTTGGGTATAATTGGGCACTCAGAGTAATGATGCAAAATCATTTGGTAGTGAAAAAATGTGAACAAACACCTTGAGATTTAAGTCCTATTTTCCTCACTGGCTTTTCATTAGAATTCTGGCACTACCTTTCCACAGGGAAACAACTGCTGTGGTTCAGTTGTGTTCTACTCTTTGTGACTCCCCAGGATCATACTTTTCATGGAATTTTCTTGGCAAAGATACTGAAAGTGCTTTTGCCAATACCTTCTCCAGTAGATTAAGGCAAACAGAGGTTATGTTACTTGCCTAGGGTCACACATCTAGTGCCTGAGGCTTGAGTTGAACTCGGGTCTTCTTGATTTAGGGCTCAGTGCTCTACCCACTGAACCATCATTTGCCTCCTAGGAAAACAGCACCAGTGGATAATACATATGACATAGAAGATAAATATGGTATAGGGGATTGTGAGATTTAGATTTAGAAGGGATTTTAGAGATGATTTGTTGCATCCATGTTAATTTCTAGAAAAGTAAACTAAGGCCCAGCAGGAGGAAATGTTTTGCCCATAGTTATACTAAGGAATAAAGTAACAGCTCCAGAATTTAAACCCCAGGTCCTCCAATTGCAAATTTGATGTTCTTTCCCCATCTACTTCTATAAATATTGTTGTTGTTTTCCTCTTTTTTTTCAAAGAGGACCATGACATCAGAGAAATGATGACATGACTTACACTTGACTTTGTTTTGAGTGATGGAAGATCACCAGACTCACTTCTCCTCAAGAGCCATCTCCACCCAGTGACCAGATAATCATAGGGATGACTGGAGACTGCCCAGGATGCAATGGGAGACCTTGGCCTTTTAGGTTAAGGCCTTTTCCAGGTACTCACTTAGAGTGAGGTAATGCCCATCCAGGGAAGAGGCTTCTTTAAAAGGTAGTCAGAGGGATGGCCCCTTTAATAAAAGAGAAAAAATAAATGATAAATCACTCTGGGAGCGGCAGGAGCCTCATTTCAAAGAGCAATTTGCCTTTGTACATGTCATGCATGTAATTTTCCTTTTGAGCCCTAGGAAGAATTTGGCCAAAATGAGGAAGTAGGGTATTTGGAGAATAGTTTTAAATCCTTCTTTGCCCTTTGGGAAGCCATCTGAGGCAGCGAGATGGAGCAGCAGTGGATAGAGTATTAGGCCTGGAGTCAGGAAGCCCTGAGTTCAAATTTGGCCTTAGATAATTACTAGCTACGTGACAATGCCTGGCACATAGTAGGTGCTTACTAAATGCTTGTTCCTTTTCCTTACCTTCTCTGTAAAATAGGGAGGTTGGACTAGATCACCTGTAGAGAGTGTGGTCCAGCTCCCAAGTTCGAAGGACAAATACATTCATGTGATCTTAGGTGCTTAGTCAAGTGCATCCTTACTCAGGCTTTCCAAACGGCTAAATCCCCATTTCATTGGGAGTCCTCACTGACTCCTGGGTACTTGAATATGTGTATTCAGCCATGCTGCCACCAGCTACTTAGCAGGGCTCCAAGAGCCATATGTGGAGATCATGTTTCCAACTGCTTAGACAGTTTGCCTGCAGTGTGCTTAAAGGAGCACTGTCAGACATGCAAAGCTCCCGGTAAATACGGCCAAAGTGTGGGCTCCCCAGACTGACAGAAGTGGGAGCCCAACCCAGAGCTTTGACTTTTGTTCTCTAATGGTACCATAGATCTGCCTAGTTTAGTTAAGGAGCAATTAGTGTGTACTTTTTCAGTGAATGAACCACAGCTGGTTAAGTTCTTTGCTTTCCTTTTCTCCATCAGTTTGGCTGTGCTCCCTTAGACAAACTCTTTTCCTACATGGACACTACACATACCTTGTGTATCTCAGTAAAATCAATCAATAAACATTTATTAAACATTGGGGAAAAGCTCCTCAGGCCTCTCTGCCCATCTGTCTGTTTGGGACATCTTCACCCCTCACTGCTGTACAGAATGAGCTGCATTTTCCCCCTGGATTGAAGTATTGCTAGTAAGGTTCTTGGAGCATAGCCAAAACCTTCAAAACTGCCATCTCATCCGGACTATGGGCAGGGCAGGGCATAGCTATAGCCATGAGTTTGTGGGGGAGAGCATGGGAGGGAAAAGGAGAGGCCCAATCAGCTGGACCCTGCTTAAAACAATTCTATAAGACCTCAGTCTTGCCCGTCCTCTGTCCCTCCCACATGCCAGCTCCATTTCTCTCTCCTTCCCTAAATTCCAATCTCCTTTCCTTTGCCCGCTGCTTTAAAAAAAAATTGCAGCTGTTCTGCCTGCAGAATTTCCTCCTCTTGGGGCTGGGGCCCTGAACTTCCTTTAGGAATACTTTTTTTTTTTTTTTTTTTTAGCCCTCCCCCATCTGACCCATCCCCAGCCATCCCTCTTAAGCTCCTTGGAGTTCCTTTTGAGGGATCCTTCACTACCCACTTCATCCTTGGGGATCCCTGACAGCTATTCCTTCTACACTGCAATAAAGTAACACTTTACTGAGCAGTAAGTAGGACTTTTGAGAACAGTGAAGTTGTTGGCCTGCATAAAAATTCATCTGCCTTTTTCATTCTTCCTAAGGACCATGATGAAACATTGCATTGTGGACATTTGGTAGCACATAACTTCAGTGGCCTCTAATGAAAGTACTACTGTGGATTACATTTTCAGTTTAAATGAAAGCTTTTCATTTTCTTGGTTTGATATATGAAGGAGATGGGGGAGGAAAATCTGGGGCTGCATTCGTTTATTTGCAGGATTCTGTGTAACAGTGCACGTATGTGTATGCACACATGCATTCATGCTAGTTAAAGTCCCTCTAAAATCTGGGCTGGGGGTTCCTGATTATGTTTCAGATGGCTAAGGAAAGTTAGGGACTTGTTTGTTTTCAACTGTCACTTTTCCATTCTCATTTCTCTACTTCTCTAGTATGGTCTGATTGAATAAGATATTCTTTTTGCTGAACATTTAATGTTGAGTATCCGCATATTGTTCTAAAGCCATAAAGGTCATCTTTCGTTAGTTTAAAGCAAAAATAAACATCTGATTATTTCAGCAATTGAGGTACATGCTGTATGTTGAGAGAAAGGCTGTATGTTTGAATAACTAAATCTCTTCATCCATAAAATGAGATTGCACTAGATCTTGAAGGGGCCTGTATAGTGATAATTAATATCCTGAGATTCTCTATCCTTTCAGCAGAATTCATACTGTTCATTAGGTCTACAGGACTTGACTTAGCATCATTGTAAATCAGGTGTTCATTGAGAGACAGCTGCATGGTACAGTGGCTGGACTCTGGAAGACCTGAGTTCCAATCCTGCCTGGGTCACTTATTTGCTTTGTGACCTGACAAGTTGGTAGATTATGTTAGGATAGTTCAATTCTAGAAAGCTTTTTTTTTAAAGAATTTATCTAGGCCTCCTTTATAATTTATCTAGGCAAGTCACTAAAACTTCACTACAATTTTTTCATCTATTAAAATGGGGATAATGATAGTGCTTAACTCTTAGGGTTTTTGTGAGAACCAAATGAAGCAAGTTTTTATTAAGCCTACTGTGTGCAAGATGCTGGGCTACATTTGTACTATATGTACTTAAAAGTATCAAAATATAATTTCTTGGTAGATCATACTTTTCACCAATTCATATTGTTTGCCTCAGTCATTCTAAAGTTGTATGCTTTTATCATACTTGGTTCTTACAAAGTAAATATCTTTTCTCTGCCTATCATGCATCATAGTATGGGTTATTTTATTACTTTAAATATTTCCCTTTGATTATGTACAATGTGTTTAGAATTTCTCTTCAGAGTAAGATCTAATGTTCTCACAGTTGTTATACCTCACCAGAAATTGTCTTTGTGGATGCTTTTACTGTGTTCCTCTGTAGCTTTTCCCACTTGAATTGAATACAGGTGACAACTTTTTCTCTCATGATCCAAATAGTGCCACAGAGACTTTGCCTTTATAAATCTTTCTTCATTATCTCCCTCTCTTCCCCTTCTCCTCCCTCCTCCCTCCCCCATTATTGTATGGGCTAATTCATCTCACAGGAGTTCTATTTCTGGTGTGAGCCACAGGAAACAGACGACATCTGTGCTTTGTAGGCTCCTTGGCTCATCACTGACATCCAAATGCAATTCCCAAGTGTGATCTCAAATCAGTTTTTCCAAGTTTTCCAGTTTGGACCATGGCAATTTTGAAGCACCTTCACTCACTAAGGAACACTTCAAAGGCTCATGTTTATTCTAAAACTGACCATTTTTCAGATCTGATCTGACAAGTTGGTCTATGTTAGGAGAGTTCAATTCTGGAAGCTTTTTTTTTTTTTAAAGCAGAGAAGCAGTGGGTTTAGAGTCACAGGACAGAGATTTCAGATATCACACCTTTGCTACTTGCTACCAGTGTGGGGTAAATCACTTAATTTATCTAGGCCTCCTTTTCCTTTCAAAAAATGAAGGGGTTAGACTAGGTGATCTCTGAGGTCCTTTCCCAGTGTAGATCTATGATCTTCTAATCCTAGGATTTACCTGTTATAACAACAATAGCAGGATAGTGTTATCCAACTGTCTGTTGATAAATACATTGCTAGGACCCATTTGTGTATGAATTCCACCAAAATTATGTGAAGAGTAATACTGATGGGGATGGAAAGGTAAAAATCATTTATATAGCACCTACTATGTTCCAGGCACTATGCTAAATATTTTTTACAATTATTATCTCATTTAATCCTTACAACAACCTCTGTGATGTTGGTGGTCTTCTTTTCCCCATTTTATACTTGAGAGAACTGAGGCTAATAGGTTAATTGACATGCCATGGGTCACACAGTAAGTGTTTGAGGCTGACTTGGAACTCAAATCTACCTGATTCCAAGCCCAGAGCTCTAACCATAGTGTCACCAGCTGTCACCACCACCACCATCACCATTGTCATCATTGTCATCATCACCACCTTTAATTACCACCCACTGTTTTCTTCATAAAAATTTTAGGTTGGGAGATAGAGGAAGATAGAAAATTTTAGGTTGGGAGATAGAGGAGATAGAAAAGGAAGAGATAAGGGGTTAAATCTGGTTCCCTCTCTGGTGTTCTGGTCCCTAACCCTAGCTTTTCCTTTTTTTAAATGAATCATTTTCCATGAAGAAAGCATAGCCAACTTTCAGTTATCTATAGATGAATTTGAGTTGTGATGCATGAAGAGCAGATCTTGCTTTCAAGTTCTTATTGAGTGCCCCCATTCTGTTTAAGTTGTTGGTTGACATTTAGCATTATGTTTGTTTATTCATAGTTTACACATAGGCTACACTGAAACCAAAACAGTTTTATTCTTCAGGCCAGAGCCAGGAAAAGAAAAATGGATCTGCATTGTATCTCGTGACGGATGGTGATACATATACTCCCAGCATGAAATAGAGAACATGACCATAGGATCTGGAGAGCCTCGACTTAGACCAATTAATCAGTCTGTAAACATTTATTATGTGACAAGCACTAGGGAAACAAAAAGAGGCTAGATAGTTCCTGCCTTCATGGAATCAATATATACAAAGCAAACTATATACAGGATAAAAGGGAAATTATTTGCAGAGGGAGGGCACGCAAATGAGAAGGAGTTTGTAAAGATTTGTAGTAAATGATATTTTAGTTGAGATTTGAGAATCCAGGGAAGCCAATAGGCAGAGATGAGCAAGGAGATTCCAGATACAGGGAACAGCAGCAACCAAGAATCACTGGATGAGGGAGTGTGGATCATTGAGTAGACTGGAAAGGTAGAAGCAGTCTGAAGGGCTATGAATATCAAGCAAGGCATTTTGTATTTGATCCTGAAGGTAATAGGGAGCTACAGGAGCTTATTGAGTAGGAGAATGGCAAGGGGAGGCCTGCACTTTAGGAAATCACTTGAGACTGAAATGGAGAGAGATGTAAGGGACTAGAAGTTGAGTAGGGAGTTAGGATAGATAGAAAAACTGAAAAGATTTCTAGATCTGTGTTTAAATTGAGTGTTCATAGGAAGGGGGTTATTATTTTATTTGGTGTTTATGGATGTCTAGAACATAAAACATAGCCATACTTATATACAAATACAAAAAATATTTTAGAAACCAATAGAAATGCTTTTTGGATTATTGCTTTCCAGTGATTCTAGTTGGTTGCATCTTAACATGTTTTCAGTATTAATTATTTGCCAGCTGGAGTAGGAATAATTTTTAAGAGTAAATGTATTGCAAACAGCCCATTTTTTTTACACGAAGTAGAAAGTTTATAAAGATTTGCTTTCAGTACTGTAGCATCCTTGTTGTTTCTTTGACCCCAAGAGTTTTAAAGGTTTTTTAAAATTTAAATTTATTTAATTTTTAATAGTTTTATTTATGCTTTTTGATTTTTACCTCAGCCATTTCTTAGTATTCATACCTGTGCCACCACCGAAACCCTCCCTTTGTAATAAGGAAAATCTAATAAATGAAGATCTGTTCTCCAGTCTAAATGAAATATAACATTGCATATTGTGCATATTCCCTCCTTCTCCTCTTCCCCTCTTCTACAGAGAGGAGGGAAAGTGTTTTTTCAAATTTGGACCATGATCACTGGTCGTAATTCATCAGAATCAACTGTCTTTTAGCAGTAATTTAATGGCAATAATGTATATTATTGTAATCGGTGGTTCTTTTCTGTTTGCTTTATTCTATATTACCTCATACTTGACTCGATGTTTTTCTGAATTCCTCGTGTTTGTTTCTTATAGCACAGTAACATTTCATTACATTCATACGTTTTGTTGAGCTCTTCCTTAATCAATAATGCATTTGCTTTCCATTATTATTATTATGTGAAGTGAAGAGTTAGGAATCTGAAAACGTTAGTTGCATCTACTACGTAGGAGGCACATTCATAGGACTGGAGAATGTAGAGCTGCTGGACAGTTTTAGATTAATGTTGAGTTATTTTTATCATAAAGTAACAGTTATTACCATTTTGGTTTCACATCAAAGGTGATATATATCATTAAGCTGACAGAGTATGACTGGGATGCTGAAGACCTGGTTTCAGATCTTGCTTCTTTTTGACATTTAGGAATTCAACATTAAATGTTTCACAAAAATAAATTTCTTGTTATCAGAACATGAGATATTGTGACCCTGGGGATGTCAGTTAACTTTTCTATCTCCCAGACAGCTCCCTGGGCCTTCTCTGCTAAGTCTTAGTGGAGAGAGTTTCCATTATCCCATGGACTGACAGTTCTGAGGATCCCAGATGCTTCTGATCTTCCACAGCTATTAGCTCAGTGTCTACCACATACTAAGTATTTCATAAATGCTTTTTTCTTCATTCACTTTGTCCTTAACAGCCTCATCTCTAGATGGTGTATGCATTAGGAAGCAACTCATTCCAAGATTAAGTGAAATTAACATGATATCCTATACTAAAATATGTGTAGTGATCTCATATTTCCTAATGTAGTCTTTGCCCACCACCTCTTGTAGTAAAGTATTTTTTAAAAAAAGCAGTTGAACAAAACTGACACATTAGCCCAATCTGACATTATATCTCCAGTCATAATCCTTCTCTGACCTCTGACAAAAGGGGAGGGAGGAGGTATTTTCTCCTGTCTCTAATTTGAGTCACCTAATATCTTTTAATTGGAGACTATTGGGATGTAACTTTTTTATTTTCCATCTGGGCCATCCACCAAGTTCACTTCCCAAATTTTTTCTTGTTAAATGAGTTGGGATCACTCTCATATTTTGTGCTTTTTCAGTAAAATGAACCTCACAAATTTATACCCTCTGATCCAGAATTTGTGGTCATTTGAACAAAGGCCTGACTGGATCTCTTTTGTAAACAGGTATTATTAGGAGAAAATAAACTTTAAAAATACTTTAAAATAGTTTCTAAGATGTCCACTTGGGTACAAAATAAACATTTTGAATTTTTCCAGAAGGAGGTCCACCAAAGGCTCTCTATTAGAACTTCTAGCTTAGTTTAAGTCAGTTCCAGTGCTTGGCACATAGTTGGTGCTTAATCAGTGTTGACTGATTGAAATCACTATATATTCTTGAAAAAAGGAAAACCTCTATCTCCTGTAAAGTAATTTGCAACCACACTTTTAGCAAATTCAAATTGGTCTTTCACATAATTAATCTGAATGAGTTTGTATTGTTATAGGGAGTGGTTTTTGGCAGTGTTCTGTGGCAAAACATTTTTAATGGTTGTAACATAATATTAAAAATAAAAATTGACTGAAGGAGCTTTGCTGTAATCTGATTTTAAAATAAAACAAACTTAGGTTCAAAGGGTTCTTTGAACTTATATACAAGATATACTTCTTAACCTTAATCATGTTCCTGAAAATGATGTTTCTTCCTGGAATACATGAGATTATTGATCACTGGGGCAAGGGGAGGAATGGAAATCCACTTTTGGTGTGTTCAGATTATCTTTTGTATGTTTCATTGCTTTTTAAAAATCTTTAGTTTGGGAGATTGACACAGTTTGTTGAAAAGCAGCTGAATATATTGGAATAGATGATTTGAAGAGTTTTGTGATTAAAGCTATTTGGTATGTGAGGAATAAAGGGACTAGGTCACAGGGTTGGGGAATCTGTGGCCTCAAGGCTACATGTGGCTCTGGGTCCTCAAGTTTGAATCTAAAATTTATCAGATCCTAAATTTGGATTCAGTCAAAGGGCCACACTTGAGGACCTAGAGGGCCCTGAGGCCACAGGTTCCCCACCCCTGGACAAAGAAATGAGAAGACCAGTACTGTTGTATCCCAAGGCAGCAGAAGTTGTTCTGTTCTGGGGCCTTGGTAATAGAATATTGGGAACAGATGCATCCAGAATTCTCTCCAGAACAGTGAGCCAAGGTGCTTTTGTGTTCTGGCTTACTGATATCCTCTCTGATATGATGGCATTTGAATAGGGATTGCTAGGTATTTTGTGGTGTTATGGCACAAAATGAGCATTGATGGCAGGTGAGCGATTAGCCTTGCTTTCCAGCAAGGGTCTGTCTCCTTAGTAGCTCATAACTGGAAGTTGTAGGCCTTCCTTTGGGCTCAGTTGGGGTTAGTTTCATTGTTTCAGCAAAACCTCAGTAGCTCTTGCTACTCACCTTCTACAGAGAAAGGAAGGAACTTTCCTAGCTTGTCTCTTGTTTCTATTGAGGGAATGAAATTAAATTGCACACTGGTGTACTATCTTAGTTAAATCACTTCTCTTTGGGCCTTAATCTCTCTTTGAAGATCTCTGGTTCCTTTGCATCTCTGTGAACAAGCAAACTGCCTGGACCGCTACAGACCACTAATTTCGCTAAGCATGTCCATATCTAGTGAAGAACTGTATGAGATGAAATTAATTTTCCCATTTTTTACTGGTGTCAAAGAAAGGGGAGAGAGGAGGCCTATATATAGGGGCCAGCACATTGTAATTACTAGAGTAACTGAATCTAAAAACGGTACTGTGTTAAGGAAATACAAATCAAGAGAACATAATTTGGAGTGGAGAAAGACTATTTGAATTGCTCAGACTTTAGCAGAAAAGAATCTTGGTTTGTTCAGCATTCACCCAAAGGACATGTTTGGGAGCCATTGATAGATGAGTAGATCCATCATGAAAAAGTGTCTGGCAGCAGTTCACATTGTATATCAGAGCCGTGATGGTCTTGCATTTATTCATAGCTTTTATTGTCTTTGAATACTGTCAGTTCTTTGGAGCTGAATCTGGGGATCTAGATTTTATCTTTCACCCTTATAGATTAATAGGCTCTGCTAGCTTACTGTCCTAGAAGTTAAGCTGGAGGGAACTAATTTTCACATGAGACTTCCTACATCATTGTTAGAGGTACCTTACTATGCAATGGATTTAATCCTGAATATTTTCATATTAATCACATTTTTGTAGAATGGATCTTATTTTAAATGCACCTAAATAGCTTTATTTGAGAAGGGGGCAGATGTGATAGATTTTTAAGTAAAGAATCATTTCATCATTTTCCTTAAATATTTTTGTTTTCCTAAATCTAGATTTCTTTTATCAGCTTTGTTTGACAGCAATTAACCTGTATTTTGGTCTGCCCAGTCCTGGAGAATAAAAATTCCTCTTTAGGCACAGACGCTGACCAGCATGGAGCCAAACATTCTGGCCTTCCTCCCTCTTGGCTATGAATCAGAACTGATATGACCTGAACTGTTCAGTGGAGTTCTACTTTCCATATCAGCAGAACTCCAGGATGGAACTATTGCAATTGGAACTTGTAAGCCGGAAATAAACTATTTTGCTACTTTTAGCTTCCTGCCACACTTCCCAGAATAGATATATCTTGTAATCTTACTCCTCCTTACCCCTGACATCACCTTGAGAACCTTAGTGGAATTTTTGAACTATGAATGGTTAGATTTACAAGGAAAGAGATCCAAGGATGGGGGAGGAAATGGAAGGATGACGATTTTTTTCCTGGGGTGTGCCCAGGTACAAACAACTGCTAACGGTTCTAATTGTCACTGTAAGACGCTTAACTGTTTTGTGTTTTATTCCACTAAAAGAATGTAAAAAATTCTATTCAGGGTGCCGTGGGGGAGAAATAGACTTTTAAATTTGTTTCTCTATTCCTGGGGTCTTATACATAGTAAGCTTTTCATCAGTGCTTGTTGGACCAAATTGGATTCAATTGATTATTGCTTCTTTGGTTCAACAGGTAGAGAAATCTATCTTACAGCTAGCTTTTAAAGCTCTCCAAAGCTCTTTAATGTGGATATGACCAATTAAGAAAAAAAGGCTTGCTCTGGTTTTGTCTGTGATTGACAAAAAGATCCATTTTAATTAATTTCTAGATTTCTTTATCTTAAACAGTAGACTTTTTTTTAATGGATATTTTGTTTTGAGGAGAAAATTTGGAATGCAAAATTTTGTGGAAATGAATGTTGAAAACTTAAATAAAATAAAAAAAAATTGATCCCTTCATCTGAAGGTATAAGAACAAAAAGTTGAAGCAAACCTCTTAACTGTTTAGAGTGGAGCACATAGTGAGACTGCCAGTAAACAGATCCCTGGATATGGATCTTCTTTTGGCCTATGAGTGCTTCAGGTTGAGGAGGTGGGGCCATGACATTTTTAGCCCTTTTATTTATTAATAATTTGAGGGTTTTGAAACCTATGCACTGGTAGATAGCAGATCGCCATAGACCTTTGTTTCTGAACTTTATGGTATATTTTGTCTTACTCTCTTCTTTGTAATTTTCACTTCAATGATGCCAATTTTGGTTTAGACTATACGGTGGATTTGGAGAATCATGTAAACACAGTAATTATGAGCTTACTGTGCTATTTAAAGTTGATTTCTTTGATTTTGTCCTCTGGCCATTTTAATTGAACTTTTTGTTCAATTTTGTGTCCTGTCACAGAAGCTTAGAACCCTTTGTTGCTTGGAAAATCAAATAAACTAATTCTTTAGGTTAATAATCATAGGTGAGCTTTTAGCTATCCTTTGCAAGTGGCATTAATGTCCTTTCTGTCTGAACAGAACCAGGAAGGGGAGCTGTAGGTGAAGTTGGCACAGTTATTCTTGCTGAAGGATGCAGTTTAATAAGTGGAGTATCTGGTATGGATGAAAGGGTATGATTCTTCGGCATTGTCAGTTTCATCCCAAACTTTCCCTTTCTTGGAAAAGTAGGGGGGAATGATAGTGGGACAGCCCCCCCCAATGCTTTTTAAAAAAATATGATATACCTCCTTGCTAATTGCTAGTGCCTTTCTCCCTTTTTATATTCTGTATATACTTAGACATGCATATTATTTGTGAATGTTTTTCCATCTTCTAGCACATTGTCTGACACATAGCTTTTAATAAAGTCTTGTTGATTGCTTACTGCTAACAAATCAATGTCAGATCAGACCTGCAGTTGAAAAGTTTTGACCATAGAATGGATCAACTTAGAGTTGGAACCCATTGCTGTCAAAGGTCTTTTTGCTTTTTCAGTTATTAATTCCCCTTAGATAGGGTCTGTGGTTGGACCCGTCCTCTACTAAATTCTACCTTAAAGTAGTGATACCTAAACTTGAACATATTGCATACAGTAGAACATAGTCTTAAGTAGAGGGGCTGGCATATATAATACCTTCTTCCACTATCTTCCAGCAGTGATGGCAAGCTCAAGTAAATAAATATTTGCATATATGTATGTATTATGTGGACATATGTAATATTTACATTTTTAAAATTCCTGGATTTTATAGGACTCAATTTTAATACTTTGTAAGAGGTAGTATGGTATAGTAGAAATCATGCTGTATTTGTTTGTGGTAAAATAGAACCTGGTGACCCTAAGGCAATCATAATAGCTTTCTGGACCTCAGTTTCATTCATAAAATGAAGATTGGACTGTATGACCTAAACGTTTCTTTCCTGTATGAATCAGATTGAATGAATTCAACCATAAGCATTTATCAAGGGTCCACTATGTGGGAAGACATTATTTTTATCTTTGTCTAATAAATATTTCTCACTCAAGAAATTTACAGTCTTTTAAGGGGTGGTGGTTACAGTTTTAAAAACTAGTATATATTATCCAATTTGAGAAGGAGTATTACTAGGGGAGGGAGAGATGGCATGGGCTTGAGGAACGCTCATGAAAAGCATTCTGTAGGAAGTAGCAAACTATTTGAACTGAGAAAGAATCAATGGATTTCTAAGAATCAGTGCTGACTTTGCTTGCATAGAGCATTGATGACCTGTACAAAAACACTGAGGTCGGAGATGGAATGCATGTTCAGGGAAAGGCGAAAGGGCATATTTGATTGTAGTGTAAAATGTTTGAAGGGGTGTAAAATAAAGTAAATCCAGGCAGGCTAGAAGGACATTAAATGTGGGGGGCAAATGGCAGGGCTTGTTTTTTGGCTTAATGACAATACTGAGGGTACTTGAGTTGGGAAGTGGCAGATCACTTTCATATGTATGGTTAAATTAAAAAAAAATTTCTTGTACACATATGCGCTTTGAATGTGAAAACAGTTTTAGGAGGAAATTTCCCAAGATAGAATTTATTTTTATTTTAATCCTAATAATTAGTTCTGTGTATATTTTTTACATTTTAGATCCAAGACAGTAGAATCAAATTCAAGTTATTAATTCATAACCATTTGATGTAATGGGATTTTAATTATTTTTGGCAGTGTGTACAAAGAATATTTGATATCCAAATTTTATGAAAGGAAATGGAACCCCCAATGAGTGGTTAGATTTTGTGTTTAATATCAGACAGTGAGTACAGGTGTGTCTGTAAATCCTACACTTGTATTTTCATGGCTCTGGTGTTCAAATAATTAGTAAAATTTTTTTAAAATGTCCTTTTTGAGGTATAGAAAACTACATGACAGAATTTCTAAAATATCAAAGATTTGTATAATGCATGGTACTTTTAAATATCCACTCTTTATGCAATTTGATATTAAGTAAATATAACTAAAGGATAATTAATAGTGAAATTATTGACTTATCAAACAACATTTTGGTAAACTTTTAAGATAATGATAAATGAAGTTTGAGTGATTTCCAATGTCATGAGAATGCTGCCCTATATTCTATTTTTCTATGGTATCTAAATACTCTATGCTTTACTTACATATAGGTAATATACTAACTAGACTGATATAGTATAGCTGAGAAGTAGCATAATGTTGACAGTTAACCAAAACTATAGAAAAAGCAACCTTAACTTTTGCGGGTGATGATGTCCTAGATGGAAAAAAAAGAATGTTTCTAAACTTTAATTATGACTAAAGGCAAAAATGTTGATAACTGTGAGAATCAGAGTTATATTGTTAATCATTTGACCTCATCCCCCAGCACAGAATAAATTTGTCTTTTCTATTCTCTGCTGCATTTTAATTTAATACAAAACTCTTCACTCATAGGATCAGATATGTTAGATAATCCAGTTTTGTGGATAAAGTAGATACTGTATAGTATGGTTCAGTAAGAAAGCTGCTGAATTTGAAGACACAGGACCTGAGTTCAAATCCTGACTCTGCCACGTGTTTATTTCCTGTATGACTTTGGGCAAGTCACTCAACCTCTTTGGGCCTCAGTTTCCTCAGCTGTAAATTGAAGGGGGTTGGATTAGATGACCTCTGAGGTCCCTTTCAGCTCTTGAGCTTGTATGATTGAGCAGTTAGAAATTGATATTCCTTTCTGTAGGTCAGAAAGTTGGCACACACTTTTAAAAGGTCTTGATTAAATTATTTTACCCCTGGCCATTTATAAACTATCACTTAACTGGAAACAGTGATGCACTTAACTCACTAATATTTGAGTTGCCTGTGTGAAGTGATTTGTTGTGGCCTCTAACTGCTTCTTCTCTTCCTTCCTTTTTGTCACCCTGCAGTGTTCTGTGCCAAGGTCTTTGTGGCTAGGCTGCTCCAACCTGGTAGAGAGCATGTGCGCACTGAGATGCCTGCAGAGCATGCCCAGTGTCAGATGTCTCCAGGTGCCTTTCTTCTTTCTTGTTGTAAATGTGTTATGCGTATGCTGTGAACATTTGTTAAACTCTTGAGTAGTCTGTTTAATCAAATTGTTAAGTCTGCTAAATGTTTTGTGTAACCTTCTGCTCTGAATAGCCCCAGGAAGCACACTTAGTAATGAATTAGAGCTGAGAGGGCCTCTCTGAGTAGCTTCTTCTTTGGCTGGGGATCCCTTTTGTGTTCTTTCTCCCTTGAAGTTGTGGTTCTAATAGTAAATAGGTATGCATGGTCCCCGTCACATTTTGCCTTATCACTTCTTTTGGTCTTTAATATTTTTAGTTTGGCTAATTTTTGAAGGGTTCTTATAATAACACATTGTGATGGATGCTGAGACCTCAGGACCATTTTTCCAAATTAAAAGTGTACCTTGGAAGCAAAGAAACCAAGCCTACCCCCCTAAAAATAATAAAGAGCATGTAACCCCAGTCACTGGCAGCAATCAACCATATGCTACAGTACCACATACAATTCTCAGCTTCATGCTGGTCGCCCAGAACTTTGAACCAGTCAGTAGGTCTTACACGTTGACTCTCAGGGTCCACAGACTGACACTTTGCCAGATCAAGCCTGGCAAGGAATTCTAAAGAATTCTTCACTTCTCCTCCCTTCCTTGTCACTCCCTAAAGTCATGTGGCAAATTTAACAAGAGTGAGCTCTCTTGGGAGCCAGACTCCAACTAAATCAGTTTAATTTGGGAAACCTTATTTAGGGAAAGCATGTGTTGATGCCTTATTTGAGTGGTAATATTAAGATATCATCATTTGTATACTTTCAATTTGTCCTGAAAGGAAATATAAAGTTATAATGCTGCCTATATGTATGGCCGTCATGCTGGCAGCACCAATAAGGAAGTTATTTTTATCGATGATGAGAGTGGTTTTACTATTATACTAAGGTCATCACTCTCTCGTAATAGTTTTACAAACTGTAAATGAAACTAGGGAGGGAGGAATGAGGAGAATAGTTTCCCCTCCCATTTGAGATGATGGGTTTTTTGTTTTCTTTTGCACGGCTGACTAGAAATGCTTTCAGATTAGTTAGTGTCAGTATGGTCATTTATTCAAATGTACTGTATTTGGAAACCACACTGGAACTTGGCTGTAACATTATTTGTCATACACTAGAACTTGATATAAGGTTGTCTTGGACCCTAGACAAGATGGGGATTTGGTAATAAAGTCCCATTAAGACCTAGTTTATGAGTGTGTGGGGTGGGTGTCATTTGTAAGATGCAGGGCACACACAGATGTTCCAGCGAGGCTCCAGTGTATCCTGGATATTTATTTACCTTTGAAAAGGTGTTTCTGAGCTTGTTGATGTGTGTTTTTTAATGCCGGTCCTTTTCTAAATGCTACCTAGTGCATGCCTTTGGTTTGCCTGATAATGAATGAAGATATTTGTATTATAGTGTTTATTATCTCTATTGCTGTTGATCTGAAAATTGTTAACTTGAATTATCCAACTGCTGATTCCATTGGTCTGACCCATTAAGGATGAAGGGGGTGCACTTAAAGAATTATTAGAAGTGCAACTTGTGCTGTATTGTATCCAATTAAAACGAAGCGACCAGTTGCAAACACTCCTCAGCCAAGCTGGAGCAGCAAGACAACACTGCTGCTTTATTTTTGTAATGGGGATTGGTGTGAAAATTCTCTGAAGTGGAATGGGTGGAAGGGTAAAAGGGCAATCCACATTTGTTCCTGAGTTCTTAATTGACGCCTTTTCACACAAGATAAGTTTTTACATTAGAAAAATGGGGCTTTGCCCTGAGCAGTTATCCCAAGAATGGGGAAATACATTTTTTAGAAGTAGGTAAGGAGTTTGTTTGCATATGGTTTTGTTCTTCCTGGTTTGGACTTGGGATGCATTCTCCACTGTAAAATGAAATATTTACTTAGCTGGACAGAATGAGCAGATCTGAATTGTGGTGTTCTGGAAGCTTTCATGCATCAGTCTCTACTTAACTCCCCACCTGCTTATGGGAGTGGTAAAGGGAACAGTGTCTGAGCTAAAGTGATATGAACTAAAAAGGCTTTCCCTTATGGTTCTAGTCAGCTTTATTCCATGCAAGGCCAAGCACTGACTCCTCCACTCCCCCAACAATTCTCTTAAATGCAGTGATTTGGGATAATGTCTCTGTCAGTCAGCCAATCAGAAACGGTTTATTAAGTCCCCACCATATGCCAGGCACTGGGTCGAGTGCCTGGTCATACAAAGAGGCCAAAAGAAAAATAAAGACAAGCCCCAAACAAACAAACCTTTGCTCCCAATGCATAATCTAATGGGAGAGACTACATGCAAACTGTGTACCAACAAGATGCACACATGTCATACATACATATATGCATACATACATGATAAACTGGAGCTAATCAGAAGGAAGGCAACTAACTTCTTATTAACTGATTTGTTGACTGATATCCAAGAATGAAGCTTTCCCCTTTTTTGGCGGGGTTGTGGAGTTGGGCTGGTGGTGGAAATGGGGGAGTCTGTTCTTTAAAGGCATTCTAATAATTGGAAGTGGAATATAAATGAAAAAAAAGGAAAAAACATGTAATATTGGACCTAATGGATGTGAAAAATGAAGAGGGACAAGGAAAAAGGAGGAATATTGAGAAAAGAACTCCCAAAGTTTTGGAAGACCAGATCAGAATATGGGTTGTGGTGTCCTGGTGACCTCCAGAAAGTCCCCTTTTCCTGTATTGTTCAGCCAGGGAGGCTCTAGGACAGGAGTGGGGAACCTGTGGCCTTGAAGGCTACATGTAGCCTTCTAGGTCCTTGGGTGTGACCTTTTTAGTGAGTTCAAGTTTTACAGAATAACTCCTTTTTATTAAGTGAATTTGTTCTAGGAAGTTTAGATTCAGTCAGAGGGCTGCACTTGAGGATCTAGAAGGCCGCGTGTGGCCTTGAGGCCACAGGTTCCCCACCCCTGCTATAGGATTTCTGACTTCAGATGGCTCGTGTTCAAATTCTTAAGCAAATAGGGCTTTGAAAATAGTCTTTAAAATTTGATCGGCAAGGATTACTGAGTAGTAGTAAAAGCTGGAAGGCCAACAATGCTAAGCTAGAGCCATTAAGAAACGTATAGCCTTCATTTCATTTAGGTACATGAAGACAGCAAAATAGAAGCAAAAAAAATGTGAACTCCAGTTAATATGTTGAACCCCAAACAACCCAAATGTGAAATTTAAAAAAATGGAGTGGTTAAAAATACTTGGTGATCCAATCAAATCTATGCATTTTCCTCATCTATTGAACAGGAACACTAGAATAGCTAACAACTGTAAAGTATTTTAAAGTAGAAACTGCTTTTCAGGTATCACATTTGAGCCTCAGGGCAGATGGCAGAGAAGGAATCCAAACCTAGGTCTTCAGACTCTAAATCCAGCAAACTGTCCCCACTACTTCATATTACCTCCTTTCTTCAGGCCACATTCCAGACAGACTATTTTGACATTCTGGTTTAGTAGGTTTAGAAAATATATGGAATTGAATTCTGTGTTTAAATGAGTTCACTGAGCATGGTTTCATCCCTGGTGTTGTTAAAAACACCTTTTGTTCATTGAAACACTTATTGCTCTGTTTCATCTCTTGACTTCTGTAGTCACGGCCTGTCTTCCTGCCCACTGTTTGCAAATACACTTTCCCCATTGCCTCTTTCCATCCTCTTCTTTGTTTCTCTTTCATCTCCTTCTAATCATCTTCAGCACCTGTGAGGCTTAGACTCTCAGTTCTTAGGCGGTCACACCATACCTTCTTCACCAGGCTCCTAGCCAAGGTCCTCCCACTAATGGCTGTCACATGCAGAAGATGTCAGGGCCTTCTTACTTCTTTTATCCTCAGACATTGATTTGAGGATTCTTTGTATCTCAGATGTTACTATGTTGAATAGTTTCTGTGTCAGCCACAAGATGAGGGAGCACTTTAGCTGCAGAGTAAGTGCATGGCTGGATTTAGAGAATTAAAGTCCAAGAATGTAAACCCTTTGATAAGAACAGATTGGCTTTTCACTTCTAGGGGATGAAAATGAAATGTGTCATGGAAAATGGTAAGGGCCTCTGAAAGTTAAATGAGGAACAAAGACAATGTATCTTGAGGCTTTCTATGTGGTTTGGCTGTACTTTGGGGTTCACATAGCCATAGGGATGGCTCAGTGATCTCACTTTTTGAAGAAGTGATAAGAGCCAGTTTTTGTATTTAGAACAAGGCCTGAAGATTTTTGTTTATTCTGAGGAGATGAAAGTCAGCCTCCACCATGGGAATGTTTTAAAGTTAAAAATGCCTGTATTGAATATTTATAGAACAGTTTCCCAACTGCTAAGATTTTTTTTTTCTGATGCCTAACTGTGGCATCGAGGTGATCCTGGTCTCACAAAAGCCTTTGCCAGCAGAGCACAAACTTGGGCCCATCTGACTGAGTCGGAAAAACTCTGATTAAGGTCAAAATGCGAAGTCATGTGTCCAACTGGGGACCATCTTATTTACGTACGGAAAGGCTCATCAATTGAAGGTTGCCCACCAGTAGATGTTGTGTGGGAGGGTGGGAAGGGGGTTTTTCATCTCAACTCATTTGCATCTCAACCCAAGAGCTGCTCTGCATTGATTGAAGGGCGTTATTGTATGGTATAGTTTTATCGTCACACAATTTAGATTTTTTCACAAGACTTGAAAGTAGGAAAGATAAAGGCAGCACAGTATAGAAGAGAGACAGAAAGGGAAGAAGAATGAGAGAAATAAAGGTGTTTAAGAGTTGGAAGGGACTTTGGATATCATCTAGTCCAGTCTCCCATTCAATACAGGGATATTTCCTTCTATAATACCCCTGATAGCTAGTCATCACATCACTTTAAGTGATGAAGAGCTTGCTACCCTATTCATTTTGAAGAGTCCTATTTATCAGTGGGGCAACTAGGTGATGTGCTTACTAGTTGTATGATCCTGGGCAAGTCACTTAGCCCTGTTTGCCTTGGTTTCTTCATCTAAAATTTCCTTCCTGGAGAAATAAATGACAAAGACTCCAATATCTTTGCCAAGAAAATCCAAAATGGGGTCATGGAGAGTCAGACATGACCGAAAATGACTCAACAAAAAATTATTACTGTCTTTTAAGGTTTATAAACAATTTTTTTCAGTAATCCTGTGAGGTAGGTCATGGTAGGCCACTATGTTTTGGAGTGGTTTGGACACTTGGCCCTCAGTAAGAGTTGAAGAGCCAGGATTAAATTTTTATATAAAACAACCTCGACTCAGAGAATCATGTTATAATTACAATCCCTGCTTTTGAAACAACTCAAAGCAGATGAATCGTCAATAGCTATGTTCTTCACAGAATTTTAGACTTGGCTGTACCCTCCAGGTCATCTAATTCAGTCCACACCTGAACAAGAATTCCCTTTGTATCACACCTAACAGGGGGTCATACATTAACCTCCCAGAACAGCTCATTCCACTTGTGGGTAGCTCTAATCATCCTTTCATCAAGGCTAGATTTGCTGTATTACAACTTCCACATGTTGCTCACAATTCTGTTTTCTGGGGCCAAGTGGAACAAGCCTAACCCTTCTCTTCCACATGAAAGATCCTTTAAATACTTGAAGCTGGGCTGTTACATACCCCATAAGTCTTCCTAACTAGACTAAACATTCCTGGTTCCTTCAGTTGATAGGACTATGGTAAAGTTTGCTCACATACATCATATCATTTGATCCTCCTAACAACACTGTAAGGCCAGTAGCACAAATGTCAGTACCCTCCATTTTACAGGAGAGAAATAAAGTGACATAGAGCTACCAGGTACATTCTATGAAGGACAGAGCACAAAAGCATCTGGACCTGGAAGTAAGGTTCATTGTTTATGGCACAGTACTTAGATCAAAGGCATATTTCCATAGCTAAAGATGACACCCCAAACTTATCAAACTGCTTAAGAGCCTTTGCCATTAGTCATGAAGGGAGGGGATAGGTAGAGAATGTGAAGTGATCAGCAGAAATCTGAACCTACTACTGGGGGAGGAAAGGCATTCCTTAGTTATCCCCTGACATGAGACAGCATCTATCCTGTACGTTGGATCTATTTCACTAGATGGTGGGTCAGTACTTCAGAGGTAATAAGACAAGAGAAGAAAGAATGTTTATACTTAAGTCAGTAGACCTGGACTTAAATCCTGGCCCTGACACTTATTAGTCATTCTGTCTTGGGCTTAACCTCTTTGAGTGCCAGTTACTTCATCTGTAGAATGAGGATGATGATGCTCAAGCTACCACATAGACTGTTGGGAGGAAAGTACAATGTAACCTTTAAAGCTTTATGTAAATTCAAGTCAATATTGTTACTCTTTCCCCCAGTGCAAATCATTAGTCATCCAAACCTTCTCAATAGGAACAAACCTTGCCTATCAGGTTTTTCTGTAAGTCTTCCAAAAGCAAATCTATCCAATATGCTGGAGGCCCCTCTTCCCAGTCTTTTAATAATGCACTTTAAACATGATGTTTATGACATGGAAAAGCAAAACCAAACTACCACGAAGATAATTGCAACTTAGACACCAACATCCATTGCAGAGGAAGAAGATGTAGAAAATGCTGTCTTGATGAATTTTGATGAAGGCCTTCAAACTAAATGGAATTCTACCTTGGTATTCTGCATCTTCAAAATGAAAGTAGGCATAGGGGAAAACCACAAAAAAACCAGTGGAAAATATAGTTTGGAATCAAGAAGTAAAAGGGGCTAAAGGCTTGTGGACTAGTCAGATGCCTCATGTATGAAACTAGCTATATCACATACATTATGCATAAGCTCTCCAAAATATTCTGTGAACTCTTCTACTGAACAATGCCAGTTTGAGAAGCTTAACCCACACAATTCAACAAAAAGTATAATTCAAATAAGATCCAGTTGCTAGGATATGGTTAGAATTTTCACCGGAGTTCCCTCTGTGTGCCATAAAACCATACTTGACCAAGAGTATTTCAGTCTGGAAGAGACTCCTAGGTATGAGTTAAAGAATGCTGCCATATTATTGTAGCAGTTCATGAAAAAGCGTACACCTTAAGTTACAATATAGACCTTCACTCGCAAAAACAGCCTTTCCTATAGACCCATATCTTAGCCATGCAATTCATTCAACAAAGGCACAAGCAATGATAAACTGTATGGGGAATAATTAGTAGGCTCATTTGACTAGAACTTGGAGTAGGTGAAAGAAGTTTGTGGAAAACAAGACTGGAAGTGGGAGCTAGGTTATGGAGGGCTTTCAATGCCAGGCTGAGGATTTTTTGCTTTACCCGAGAGGCATTAGGGAGTCACTGAAATTAAAAAAAGAAAAACCCAAAACCACCACATACCAGTAATATCTTTTGTTTTTATTTTATTTATTTTTAAAAGGCAGAATCTATCTGAACCAGACTTGGTCTCATGCAGATCTGCATATCAGCTCAGGTTTTGGACCGGAACTGGTTTACAGCTCTTTAGGCAGCCTTCCTTGCCCCTTTCTCTCTATCTTAATGTCCAGCTAAGTCAACTGATCCAAGTCACCTGGTCTGCTTAGTTCACTGCTGCTCTGACTCCTGGGATACCATATATTACTGGCACACACACCAGACCCTAGCCATTTTGTTTTTACTTCTGTTTTTTCTGCATAAATATTCCCACTCCTCCTCCACTTACATTTAAACCTAAGAACTCTTCAAGCTCTTCTTCATCTATATCGAGTCTTTCCATTGGACTCAACCTGATCTAGAATGTATTTTTCAAATCCTTCTCTTGCTCATCTGCTCTGTTCAGTCAAACCTTACTTAAATTTAAGATGAACAGCTAGGTGGTGCTGTGGATAGAGTACCAGTGCAGGAGACAGGAGGACCTGAGTTCAAATTTCACCTCAGACACTTGATACTCACTAGCTGTGTGACCTTGGGCAAGTCACTTAACCCCAGTTGTCTCATCCTGGGTCATCTCCAGTCATCCTGATTCAGTCACTGGATTCAGATGGCTCTGGAGGAGAAGTGAGGCTGGTGACCTGCACAGCCCTCCCTCACTCAAAACAAAGTCAAGTGCAAGTCATGTCATCATTTCTCTGATGGCATGGTCTTCTTTGGCAACGAAGGACGAACACACTTAAATTTAAGATAGTCTTTAATATAATTTTACTGACTTCAGCTTGTTCCCCCCTCATTTACCCCTACATGGTTTATGCTGCTCCTAGGACTAAGACTGCCAAGTCCAATAAACATTCTACCTGTCCTCTTTTGAAGATGTTCTCAGAGTTCACTTTCTACACAATTGGGTAATTATGTCCGATAGTATTGTTCACCCTTCCCAGCTTCCTCTGCTTCCAGTGACTTGGTAGAGTATACAATGTCTTTACTAATGTTTTCTGTTCTAGACACTAAAAGTTCAGAAATACAGGGAACCACGATTGTTTGCTTTGTTTTTCTCCCTATTGTATTACATAGCATCATACATGTATGAGCACTTGTAATACAGAGAATAGAGTAATTGTGAGGGCTTGGAAATGCAGTTTAATCATCTGTACACCATCTGGAGCAAGTTCTTTAGAAGATCCAGTTATCCTTTGGGTATAGATTTTGATTCTGTATCTTATTTCTAGTAATGTTCCTTTCATGGAAAGTGGTATCGATTTTTTTTTCTCCTAAGGAGGATGTATGAGGAGGAAAAACTTAGCTGTGGCTATAGTCTAAGAATTCTGAGTTAAAAGCACATGGGATCTCAAATATGACAGTAACTCCCATAGGGCTCCCACGCACCTATCTGCTTTCCATACTGCCCTCTACTGCAAGACCATGAACATTGCAGAGAATTATTTCCTCATTTTAGACCCAGAACTCTGACCCTCTTCTCCAGAGAAGACTCAAACTCTTATGATTTCCCTTCACTTTACCCTTTCTCCCTTTAGTTTCCCTTCCCTTTTCCTACTTCACTTTGAGTTTAGAACGAGGCAGACACATGGAAAACCAGAGTCAAAACTTTTCACCTCCTTCCCCAACCCTCCTCACTTCATGGATACCAGCTGTAATGTTAGAACAACCTTCCCAGAAAGCTTTGATATGTGTGACAAGGGACCACTTGCTATAAATCAGTCAATAAACAGGAATTTATTGGGCACCTACTATGTGCCAGCACTGTGTTAGGCTGTGGGAATATAGGTAAAAAGAATGAGACATACCCCATTTGTAAGGAACTAATGTTTCACTGAGGGAGACAAGAGGGACATATAAAAGAGGATACAAAATAAAAGCAAAATTCTGCCTTATTTCATTTCCTTCGCTTCTTTCAATAATTCTGCCTCCATCATATGAGAGATTTTGTTTTTATTTACCTATTTCTTATGTATAAAGCAATGATTTTTATACCTAAAATATATGCACATGGGCATAAAGTTTTCCTTGTGAAGGGTTAGTTGGCATAAATATGAATGATTTTGTTGCTTTGATTATTTAGATATTGGCATTCTATGTATGTAGCATAAGGTAACTGTCACTCTACCAGTAAGCATTTAGTAATGTTATTACTATGTGCCAGGCACTGTGCTAGGAAAGAAAGGTATAATGGTTCTTTAGATTATGTTATTTCATAACTTTTCTTTATGAATGGGAATTTACTACAGGATTAGCATTATTATTTTTTTAACAGAATTTGCTGACCTAAAGTGTCAGTATTTCAACTGACAAATATAATCTCCCAATTTATTAAAAACTTTGTTCCAAAAGTTTGAGTCAGTCATATGGATATGTTTTCCTAGAGAAACAATGGTATATATGGTGGTTATTTTTCCAGGTATTCCCATAAATGCCTATTTATTCCTGATTGTAACAGAAACATAGTCCCTAAAGTACTATTTCAGGTATACCACAGAAACAGAGTGTTAGACCAGCTATCATAACCAGGACAGTTAATTCCGTAGGAACAGTGTTATTATAAATTATCATCAGCCTAAATAAGTTAAAATAGCATTTTGGACTTAATGATGTGGTCTGACTCTTGTATTACTTGTATTATTCAGTCAGGGAATCCTTAGGAGGGTTGAGATTGTATTTCTAGCCACCATTTATAACATTGTTTCTATAGGGAAATGTATTCTAAAGTCCTACTTGTTGATTGGGAATAAATCCAGTTGGGATCCCAGAAATGTCCATCTCCATGGTGCCCATCCCTTGGTCTCCCAGCCTAGAGAACTAGTTAACTTTTAATTTGCTTAAGAGAAAGCAACTTTTTGGAAGTCATTATACAAGCGATCTCATTTGGGGAACAAAGAACAGTTGATACCTGATGCATATGAAGGAGACAGTAGTTTCTCCCCAGATAATTTCCCTTGGGCAGTTCATGCTTGATAAATCACAGATAGGATGGCAACAACAGTTGGATACAGAGAAATTTTAGGATCGCTACTTGAAATTTTGCCCTCCTTAGGATCTGCCAAATATATTTATAGATGGCTACTAGTGACTCACATGAACAAACTGAAGGGTAGAAAATCTCCCCCATCCACCCCTCTTCCTGCCCCGCCCCATCATTATTACTGGGAATGAAGAGAAATAACGCTGCTTAGGTTATTTGTATGATGTGACCAGTACCTTTGAATTAGCTTTCTCTTACAACTTTCAAAACTCATTCAGATTATAGATTCTTCTTGCTTGGTGGGGTTTCTGTATGTGATTCTTATATTTACTGTGAAAGAAAACAAGGAACACTGAATTTGGAAGTCAGGATACTTGAGTTGCTTGTGTTACTAACTTATTGTGTGACCTTAGCCAAGTCACTGAACCATTTGGGATTTGCTTCCTCATCTGTAACATGAGGGAATTTTACTGCTTGACACTTAAGATTGTAGGAACATGGCTCTAGATGTAGAAGAGAATTTGGAAGCCATGCATTGATTGGTTTTCTTGCTCCTCCTCCAGCCATTTCATTTTACAAATGATGTAACCAGGCCCAGAGATGTTAAGTGACTTGCGAGAATTGAACTCAAGCAATAATGGCAGGGGTGGAATTTGATCCTCCATGGTCAGATTCCAAATATACTGCTCTTTCCAAATTGCTTCCCCTTTGTTTCCTATTGTCCTGGGAACGTTAAACAGTTGTATTATGTGCACACCCTATTTTCTGCTTCTTCAGTAGCAGAATCTTTCACAAATACGGCATCTATACCTATTTTAGCACTTTACCATGAGAATAATCATAAAAATTGTTTTTATTTGGGTTCCTACAGATCACCTCTTTATTCTTGTCATCCACTTCTGTATCTTAATCGTCTACTCCGATGACTCATCTATCCTACCCCTGCTGGACAGCTCCATCTGAATCTTAGGAGCTCCTCAAACTGAATATCCAAAATGGCTTTTATCATCTTTTGACCCTCGCCTCTTCTTCCTTCTTTTCCTTTCTCTTTTGAGAGTATTATCATACTCCCAAACATGCTTGTTTCTTCTCAGCCCCTTGTACTCTAGAAGTAGCTACACTAGCTCTCATCATCATTTGTCTAGGCTATTATAATGGCCTTCTAATTTTGTTCTCTCTGTTGCCTGTCTTTGCCCTCTCCAGTTCACCTTTCACATCACTAACTGCCGACAGAATCTTGCTAAGGCATACCGAGGAAATGCTCATGTCATTTCCTGGCTCAAAGGCTTTTCAGGGTCTCCTCTAGTGCCTCAAGGATAAAATCTGAACTCTTTTTTCCAAAAGATTTTCCTCATCTCCTTTTGAGCCTCATTTAATATAACATCTCTTTATTAACTTTACATTTCAACCAAACTGGATTACTGATTTTTCTGTAATGTGACATGATCTCTTCCATTATGTATCCACACAATCCCGGCATACTGCTTCTTCCTAAAATTTCGTATCCTCTTTCAAGTCTCAGTTCAGACACCACCTTCTTTTAAAAATCTTCCCCTGATCCCCTGATTTTCATCCTTTCCCTTATTCCCATAGAATACTTTGATCTTTCCTAAACTCCCTACTTTTGTGTTTTACTCCTTTATGTACATGTTTTGTCAGTGGACAATAAGATTCTTGAGGGTAGGACCTGACTATTATTTTTTTCTTGTATTTCCAGTGCTTTTCTTATTTAGTGACAGCTTATTGAATTTTTTTAAAAATGGAATTGACTTGTCACTAGGCTTTTGATATGGCCAGACTCTATTTTCCTATTTTAAAGAAGCCCAGGTGAATTCACACTATGGCTTCTGGTAGTTTTTTGGGTATGACTCTTCTCATATGTTTCCGTTGCACCCATAGCATTCAAACAGTGAGCTATAGCTGTGAACTTGACCGTGCCTTTTCAACCCACCCTCAAAATACAGACCTTTAAACTTGTAACTTTGATTACAAATCAGGAGCTAGGGAACTAATTCTTTTTACATAATATAAAACTTTTGAGGTTAGAAATTTTTGGTTTGAAATGCATGTCTATTAGATGGTACCACCTGCTGGTGAAATATGATATTGCAAGTCTGCACACATTCAACATTATTGGTTTGTTTAAAAAAAAAAAAAGACAAAGCAGAAATATTCCAGGGACTGCAGTGAAGGTGTGAATCAGCAATCATCCTAGAGGTTCTTGGGGTTTTGGAGTCAGTGAGGTGACCAGTAATGGAAAGGAAATCCTGCATTTAGGGAATTGCTACAAAGGAAAAGTGGTAGCTAAAATTCTATAGGAGACATAGTGCTGTAGTATTGTACCAGCATGCCATGGGGATGTTTACCATCTTAACTCTTTCCTTGACAAAAAGTCTTTTGAGAAAAAATTTAAAAAAGGAACACATTACTATTTTGGTAGTTTGAAGTCATTGGAAAAATTGCTTTCATTATTGAATTTCATTTTCATTGGAATAGATCCGTTAATAACAACTGATGTTATATCACTTAATACATATCAATAACAACAATAAGTGATGTTTAGATAGGTTTTTTTAAGGTTTTTAAGGTTTGAAAAGTACATGCATGTCTTCATTTATACTGAAAAAAGAAAGCCAGCACTTATTATGGAAGATTTAAGCTTGTTTAGATAGTTTAAGTGCACTACCTTTGTTGCTGCTGCCATACCCATGGTTTTAGCCATTCTTAATGCACCAGTCCTAATGAACTGTTTTACCAGTGCTTGATAATGCCCAGGCATTCTGTCCTGGATTCCCTCCATGTTGGTGGTACTTATTTGCAAGTCAGTTGGCCAGTCTTAATGACAGATTTTTACTAAGTTAACTTGGCCCATATATAAATTCAACAAGATACTGTAGCATCACCAGCACTACACTCTATTTATTTGAGCTAACTGGCTTCAAAATATGTAGTGGCCACTGTTTTGCTAAATGGCTATTCCAACTGATAGAGAAACTTGAGTCCTGGCAATCTTCAGGATGCTATCCTTCCAAAGAAAGCAGCTGGTACTCATGTTACTTTTGGATGTTGGGAAAGCTATCTTGAGAATAAGCCTAGTACCAGTACCAAAATAAAAGTTTATACCCTGCAGTTCACTTCTTATCTTATTAGAAAATTGGACCAGCACAGGGTTTATTTTGTTTTTTTAAACATTTTAGCCTTTGAAAATAATAAGGTAAGATTCTAGATACAGGAGTGCTGTAGGAATGGATCACCCACAAAGGCTATCGTGTTGTCATTGTCGTTAAACTTGGTTAAATATGTCACACTGATGGATGTTACAAGCCCCAAAACAAACTCCTTATATTAATTTCTGTGATGTAAATAGTATTTTGTCAGAAATATAGAGGCCTCCAGATTTTACCCAAAAGCTCTGCAGTCCAAAGCAATAACACCATTTTTGCATCTAATGTGCAACCATCTTTTGAAGAGTACCAGCCAGTAGTCTGAGAATAGTGGAAAAAGGAGGAACTGTGACATTCCCCCCCCAACACGGTTGAGACTGTTGTATTCTCATTTAGATTGTTTTTACTCCAAAAAGAGACAGAATAACAATGTTTCTTATATGTATAGTTTTTAACAGTTTACAAAGTGCTTTACATTCATTATTTCTTTTTATCTTCATGACAGCCTTGTGAAGTAGGCTGGGCAGGTCATATTACTACCTGTTTCTCAGAGCTGAGAAAACAGATGTAGAGAAGATAATTAATGTTTCAGTGTCCAAAGTTCCGTGACTAGTAGCTAGTAAAAAATGGAAGGTAGAGCCAGGATTAGAACTTGTCTTCTCAGTCCTTGCCAAGGATTCTATCAATGAACAGCTCAGCCCATACTTCATAATGACTTCATATATTAAGTCTTCTGTTGGAAAGTAGTAGGAAAATGGATGGGTTTCAATTTCAGCTTCTTTTAGTTTTTCCTTTTATATCTCCTGGTAGATATGCAGAGAAGGCAGTTGAGAGGAGAGTAAGGCTATGTTGTTATTTCAAAAAACTTACCCTCTCCAAAAGTTATAGTGACCCAAGCTGTACCTCTCCCTCTTTACTTGGCAGAGCTGAGAGTTTTCCTAATTCCTTGGGGTTTTAGTATCTTTGCTTTTGTAATTTGGAAGCCAAACATTTTACCTCATTGTGTCTTTGAGGTTGGAAAAATCATGATTATCCCAATTTTCTGATTTAAGGGAACTGTATCCATCTAATTTCCCTCCTCCTGATGTATTTCAAACTGATAAAGTTAACCAGTGTAGAGGAAGTGAGATAGTAATGTACTATATTTTCCACAATAGTTTCCTTTTTTCCTCCTGACACTTAACCAGAATAAGAGAGCTGGGTGTGTATTGTGGCCTGATATTTTTCCAGACAGCAATTCTGTAGGGAGGAGCATAGAGATTTTCTTTGCAAGCCTGCTAGGAAGGCTTGATAAAAATAAGCCAGAGGTGTAAATGGTTACATAAATATTTCTCCATAAGATAGAATTTAATTAAGTGCAGTTGAGATTACTTAATTACCAAGCCTTCAGAGATAAATGGGACTGGAAAGATATAGAAATAAATACTGTACAGCCCTCCTGGGGTGTGAGAATTGGGACAGAACTTTTTCCTTTTCCTTTATTCACGGAGGAGTGAATTGGCCTCCCCCTGCCTGCCTTTAGAAATACTCCTCAAGAATTCTTTAAGTTCCATCGACTATGAAATTATTATTACTATCATTTTTTGCTGTAAGTAATGTCCAAATATTACTATCCAAATAATATGTTCAAATAATGTCCAAATGAACATCTAGTCCTCTCATGCTGTTCGTTGGAAATCCCTCAGAGAAAATGATAGTATGATTGATATTCAGTCAGAATTTTTATGATATTTAGGTTGAATGAATTAAAAAATATTAAGCACTTAATATATTCAAAGCATTTGGCTAAGTACTGAAAATACTGAGGCAGACAATCCTTGTCCTCAAGAAGCTTACATTCCAATAAGGGAAAACAATAGACAGAGAGTGGTGGTGATCATCAGGGAAGGGGAAAGGGCATTTTGTTTGGTTAGAACAGGGATTCTTAACCTGGGATCCATGCGTAGATTTCTAAGGGGCTGTGATCGTGGATGAGAGAAAACTTACATCTATATTATCACTAACCTTTGGTTTCCTTTGTAATCCTATGTATTTAATTTTGTATATTTAAAAGAATTCTGAAACAAAAAACATTTAAGAATACCTTAACTAGAAATTTGTGAGATTGTGAGTGGGGCCATAGGCAGTAGATTAAGTCTTTCCTGGAGCAGTGCCCAGGTTGTTTTGATTAAGGTTAGAACTGGAAAGGAGAAATAATAAGGGAATAAGGGTATTTAACACTCTGGCAAGGCAGATGGTGAGAAGGTAACTGTCAAGCAGAAGTAAATATTGGGTGTTTTGAAGGAATCAAATGGAAAATACCATTTGGGGAAAATACCAAAGATGCCCATAGCATAGACAGGAATTAAATATGAACATAAAAGAAAGGAAATTGAGTGATGGGATACTGCCACCACAAATCCATCAAGATAGGATAATACCCTATGTTAATTTGTAAGCACTATAATTTGTAATATATACAAAGCAAATCTAAGGTAGGTAGTAGGGCCCTCTTTGATAGAATCATAGATTTCTACCTAGAAGGCAAGAGCTTGGAGGCCATTTGTTCCAGCCCCTTCAGGTCCAGAGAGCTTGAAACTTGCTCAGAGTAAAGATTCAAATACAAATCTTTTGCTTTCAAAATCCAACATTCTCACTTTAGTTTCAATCATATGTGAGTCCTTAGAATTAAGGCCTTTTAGAGCTGAAAGGGCATCATTGCCTCTTGTAAATTAAGATTATACAGAATACTAATGGGTAGCTCCGTGGCAGTGGATAAAGTGCTTGCTGGGTTTGGAGCCAGAAAGAGCCCAGTTCAGATTCGGGCCTCAGACACTAGCTGTGTGACCTCAGCTGTAAAATGGAGATAACAGAAGCACCTGCTTCAAAGAGTTGTTTGCTAAGATTGAATGAGGTATTTGTAAACTGTTTGGCACAGTGCCTAGCCTGAAGTAGATGCTGTGTAAATGGTTAGTCCCTCTCCTTCCTTCTCTGTATCACTAAACTTAGAATTTTGGCCAGTGTCAAATTTTTAGGGAGAAAAAATACAATATAAAATATAATCCTGTATAAGCTTCAGTTAATGAGCTGCCATTGAATGGAAAGGATTTTTCAGTCCTTGAATATTGTAGATGGGATTCTTACATTGCCCAGGAGGTAAGATTAGATCTGTGATGTAAAACTCAAGCAAAAATGAAGCAAAAACTGAACTTTACATGTCTTCAGGCTGCACGCTGACCTAGAAAACCAGATACTAACACTATGTTCCATTGAATTTTTATTTGGTTTTGGTTCAGTTAATTAGTAAGTATTTATTGAGCACCTTCTGTGCTAAGCACTGGGGGTGTGCAAGGAGATAAGAGACAATGCTTGCCTTGAAAGAATTCACCATCTATGTGGGAGACAACATGCAAACAAATATATAGAAAGCAAAATATATAGAGGATAAATAGGAAATCAGTAGGAGAGGAAAGACACTAGAATTGAGAGGTTGAAAAAAGCTTCCTGTAGAAGACAGGATTTTAGTTGGGTCTTAAAGGAAGCCAGGGAAAGCTATAGGCAGAGAAGAGTGAGAACGTTTTAAATATGGGCCCAACCAGAGAAAATGCCAGAGCAGAGAAGTGGATTGCCTTGTTCTTGAAACAGCTAAGAGACAAATGTCACTGGATCAAAGAGGATGTGGTGGGAGAGTTAGGTATGAGAAAATTGGAAAGGTAGGAGGGTACTAGGTTATGAAGGGCTTTGGTTGCCATATAGAGAGCATTTTGTATTTGATCTGTAGAGATGATAGACGAGAGACTTGAGGTAGACAGACTCATCAGCAGGCTTGTAATATTCCACATGTGACATAGTGATGAGAAGGCCAACATCAGAGTATCAGAAGGGAGAAGGAAGTATATTCAAGAGATGTTGCAAAGGTGAAATCCTCAAGCCTTGGCAATAGATTGAATATGGTGGTGGTGGTGTGTGAGGTAATGAAAGATGATCCCTTGCTTATAAGCTTGAGGGATTGGGAAGATGGTGATACCCTGTACTACCTTAATAGGAAAAGTAGGAAGTGGGGAAAATTTGGAAGATGAAAAAGAGCTCTATTTTGGACACTTTGAGTATCTAGTTCAAGATGTTTGAAAGGAAGTTTTAGATGGGAGATTGGAAATCAGCACATAGTTGGGGGGCAGGAAAGATAAATTTGAGAATCATGAGCATAAATATGCTAATTAATGGAACCGATGAGATTATCTGGAGAAGTAGCGCAGAAGGAGAAGAAAAGAAGGGCCAGGACTAAACTCTGAGGGACACCTACGGTTAGAGAACATGATCCAGCAAAGATGGGTGAAGATCCAGCAAAGGAGACTGAGAAGGAGCTGTCATGTGACATAAGGCAGGAGGAGAACCAGAAGAGACTAGTGTTCCAAAAACCTAGAGAGAAGAGAGTATCAAGGAGGAGAGGGTGATCAGTAGTGTTAAGGGGTCTGCAGAGAGGTCATGGACAGTGGGGCTTGAGTGTATGCTTGTAACTGAATGACTTAGGATCCATGACCAGCTTTCTGATAATCTTCCAAAATTTATTCAGTTCCCTTTTAACCCTAATGATTTTAAGGGTCTCATCACAATTGTACAGTATTTCTTTACAGACCCAATATTGTTTTTCTTGTAAACAGAATAGAAAGATGACTTTCCCCCCCAAGGAAAACCTGACTTACTGGTCTACACCTATTAATTCAGCCAATTTATCATTCATTGTCTGTACCAATAAGGGCTTGAGCTCCTTTCCCTTCCAGTGCTTGTTACACAACACAAAAGAACATAGTCCCTGTGGGTAATACCTATTCTTAGGAAACAAGGCTGATCAAAAAAGAGACTCTGAAATGTACCATCATTGCCAATTATTTGGGAGATAGATTTAGATGGATCAGAAATCACAGATAATATGTAATAATAATTTATTATTCACTCCTTAAGATTTATAACTTGCTATCTTATTTAATCCTGATAATAATCCTGTGAGATATAGGTGCTGTTATTATAGTCGTTTTACAGATGAAGGAACTAAGGCTAGGAATGTAGTGACTTTCCCAGGCTCATACACCCAGTAAGAGGGAGGTAGGAGTTAGATTCAGGAAGTCATCTAGCTGCTGCCACTAAAAGTCTGAACAGCACTGAGGACTCCTCTCAAATAGAGGCATTCATTTATGATTAAGAAAAAGCTCCCTCCCTTCACCTATCTACTGTCAACTGAGCATGCTCAGCCTTGAAAAGAACTACTTTGAAGTGTGTGCTTGTTTGGGTGAGAGAACTACTAATCCAGGAATGATGGAAAAGACGAGCATGCCTCCCAGACTTGCCCATCCCTCTTCCAGCCCCAAGCTGGATGGCATGTGTTACCCGCAAGCTGAACATGCAATGGCAAATTGGCTGTCTTTATGTTTTGGGGGAAAGCGTGTAGAAATGCTTGTTAACTTGAGTTGTCCTTTTTTGCTTTTTCAAATTAATGACTCAGTAGATGAGTAGCTGTCTAGGTTTGAAAAATTCAGTATAATCAAAATAACCTTTTTCTCCCTTAGAACACGTCAGTTATGGAGGATCAGAATGAAGATGAGTCCCCAAAGAAAAATACACTGTGGCAGGTAGGAGCGCTGCTTGCAGATGAGGTAGTGAATCGAGTTGGTCCCCCCACTTTTTTTTTGGCTTCTCTTTTTCTCTGCATTGTACTCTACCATAGGAATGTGAGGGAATTGGACTAGATGATCTCTGTCCTTTTCTAAACATATCGTCCTATCTAAGGAGCAGTTAAAAACTGATCAGAAGTTCAGCTGGTAATAGCCTCAAATATCCCATAGATCTTTTTATTTCTATTTTTTAATTTTTTTTATAGATCTTGTTAGATTCAAATACAGACACGAGCCATCAAAAGTGATTACTAAAAATGGCACGGCCCCTAGCTAACCACATTTCTCTTCCTCATCCTGTCTTCACTCTCTGTGATCCTATTCCCTTTCTTTTTATGTTTTTCTTCCTATTCCTTGTTGGAAGTTTTCTTGTTTGCGCCAGTAACTCCCCTGGACATTGCTTTGGTTGTGACTCTCTGAGGTATCTGACTCCAGTGTGAGTGGAGCGAGGCTTTGTTGTGAAAGCCCATGTTACTGGAATTCCTAGCTTATGCTCCCATGTTTACACACACACAAACAATATCCTTCATCACAAATAAAATTAGCAATAAAAACAATCTGAACTCTGTACAGTTTAAATGAGGAAAGTAGATTTGTAGCAATGTAGCACTATTATAAACTTTCATAGAAAAATTTTTTATTATTATTTTTTTTAAACTTGAAGGGGTTCTGTGGAAGTGAGAGTAGAAAGGACATCGATGGTTGAGTATAAAATGTGGAAAATAAACTGGAGTAATATACCGACACAGTTGTTAAAAAGATTATAGGGTCACAGATTTAGAGCTGGAAGGAATCTCAGGGGTAAAAAGGGTAAGGAGTCATCTTGTAGGCCCTTTCATTTGATAAGTAATGATGAATAACTTGCACAAGGTCACAAAATGGTAAATAGCAAAGTTGAAATCTGAACTCAGCTCTTTGTGACTCCAAATGAAGTGGAAGAATTCAGATTTTATATTCCTGGAAATTCTTTTCCTTTATTTTTATATTATAATTTCAGAGCTGTTTTATCTTCAATTCTCATTGGTCTTTCAGTTGACAGTGATGTCCATCTTCGTAGCTCTTACTCAGCTAGTCAAATAGCTAATAAACATAAAAACATACTAAGGGCACAAGGAATTTAAGTGATTATCTCACCTATCTGGATTTTCTAAAAATGAGGTTTATCTAGCCTTTAAGTTTACCACACAAGATTTTAATTATCAGCTCCATGCTACCCTCTGGTGGTGCCTGGTACCGTTGAGTCCTTCCCTCATCCTAGGGGAGAAAAATAAAACCTATAGATGTAATATAGTATTAGAGGTGTCTTCTATAATAAATTCCATATATTCCATAATTCCATAAATTCTATAGTGAGAGAAATGTCCTCTCAAACAGCCAAACCTGGTTCTTGAGATAACCGTAAGAGTAACGATGAAAAATGATTCATATATGCATATCACTTTCAGAATTACAGCAACCCTGTGAGATAGGTAATATTAAGTGTTATCCCCATTTTATATATGGTGAAAACCAGACTTAGGGAATTAAAGGGACTTGTCTAAGTAGGTACCAGGGGCTGGTATTCAAACCCACGCATTTCCTATCACCAAATCCATCGATTGCTCTTTCCATTATACAACAGTCTGATTTATTGGAGACCACTGCATTAGATACTAGATGGAAACTAGTGATTATAAGGCTAGGTATATACATTCGTATAGGTCTGTGATTCTCCTTTGACTATCATTAACAGATGTCTGCTCTTTAGGATGATTTAAATGCATTCTTCTTTAGGTGATAAACTTGTTAAGCCCTTTAAATCCTAGTACCTTACTGAGGGCAACTCTTTCTAGATCTTTATAAAATTTTATGTTCCTCCTCTTCTTCTGATGTAAATAATTGAGATACAGGGGAGGGGAGAAAGGGGAAATAGTTCATATATGCATGTAGAAAAGCAGTTGATTTCAGGATTGTTTATTAAAGGTTTTTGGAAAGAATATAGGATCTATATTTCTACACAAAAGTTCAGAAAGGTTCAATACAGTATTATCAACAATTACAGTTTGAAAGTTAAATCTTTATAAATTAGACAAGTATTTTGATATAACAGTTCAAATACAAAAATAAAATGTGATATACATAGCATAAACATTGAAGTGAATACATACGTGTGTATGTACATGTACACATACATATCTTTATCTTATGTATAAGTTATGAAGTGAATAAGTAAATGCAAACAAGAGGGGGCGGTACTCAAAGTAGTTTAGAGGCAGGCAGAGCAGCAGTCCTTGGTGGTGGGAGGTTGGGGGTAGCAGCAGGTGTTGGGAGAGACACCATGCAGAACATGCATCTTAAAGGAACAGAGCAAGTCTCTAAGGTTGGAGGTAAGGAGGGAGTGCATTCCAGTCGTGTGTGTGTGTGTGTATGTGTGTGTGTGTGTGTGTGTGTCTCACAAAGGCCATTCTGTCTATATCACACATGGGGAATGATGTCCAATAAGGCTGGGAAGATAGGTTGGGGCCAGATTGTGAAGACTTTAAAAGCTAAACAGAGAAGTCTGTTTTATCTCTGAGCCAAGAAGGAGGCACTGGAATTGCTTTAGGAGGGGAAGTCACTTGGTGAGGCATGGACAGTTCCTTTGGCAACAGTGTGTAAGGTAGAATGGAGATAGAAGAGATTTGAGACCCGAGACTAAATAGAAGGCTCTTGCTTGTCCAGGTGAGAGGTGATAAAGTAGCAGCTTGGGGGGGGTGGGGGAAGAGTTGGAAACAAGAGAGATTATGAGAGTAGAAATGCCATAATTGCGCAACTTGGTTGAATCTGTGAAATATTGAAGAGGCAAATGCTGTGATTACCTGGAATACTGAAAGGATGGTGGTGCCTGTGACATAGATAGCAGTGTCTGGAAGAAGGGGGAGTGGGAGGATAATGAATTCAGCTTTGGATACATGTAGTTTGAGAGGTCTCAGCTCCATCTAATTTGAAATGTTCCAAAGGCATTGGATGATTCTGGAATCTGACTCTAGGGCAAGATTGGAGCTGTGTCTACAGCTATGTAAATCATCTATAGAGAGAAGATAACTGAATCCTTGGGAGCTGATAGGATCATTAAGGGAGAGAGTGTAGAGAGCTGAGGAAACCCGGTCTGGGACAGAAACTTGGGAAATGCCCATAGTTAGAAGGTGATGTGGAGGATGCCTTAATCAAAGGAGATGAAGGAGTAGAAAGGCATGCATGAGAAGGCGAACACTGAGAGGGCAGTGTTAGGAACTCCTTGAGAGTTTTGAGCTGTGTCACGTGCAACAAATAGGTGGGGAAGGCATTTGAGTCTGTCAGCTAGCATTTATTAAATGCCTACTGTGTGCCAGGCACTGTGCTAAACCTGAGTATCACTGGTAACTTTGGAGGGAGGAGTTTTAGTAGTTGAGGGATCAAGTGGCAAACCAGATCATAGGCTTGAGGAGTCATTAAGCAAGAGGAAAGGAAATAAAAGCTGTGAGTGAGTATAGGTCCAGCTTCTTCTAGGAGTTGGGCTGAGAAAGGAGAGTTCAAGGGGAGAGGAAAGGTTAGTGAAGGTTTGGTTTTTTTTGTTTGTTTTTTAAAGGATGGAAGGATGGTTGAAGGCTGTGAGGAAAGATCTGAGGAGGAGGGGCGGATTAAGGGAAGGGACTATGCATTTATTTATATAGCAACTACTATATACCAGTGCCAATGCTAAACAATCTCATTTGATTGTATCTCAATTTTACAGTTAAGAAATTGAAGCAAACAGATTAAGTGACTGTCCCAAACATAGCTTGTAAGTGTCTGAGGCTGGATTTGAACTCAAGTCTTCATGTCTCCAAGCCCAGCTTTCTATCCACTCTATCCCTAGTGATTGAGGATTGATTCTGTATGCAATCTGCTGGAGAAGGCAGAAAGGAGAATGGGATCCAGCACCCCTGTAGAGTCATAAGCTTCATAGGATTTAGAACTGGAAGGGAACTTGGGTATTATCTAGCCTAATCTCTTTATTTACCAATAAGAAAACTGAAGCCCAGACGCTGAAAACAGTCATTCAGGGTCATAGAAATGGTTATAATAAAGAACTGAACAAAGGCTAGAACATAGAAAAAGCCAGGTGTGTAGACTTGACTGAGTAGTTAGGATATTTGGCTTAATCTTATGGGAATTTTTGCCATAGGTTTGAATTATACATACAGGGTCAATTTTGAAAAGCAGCGAGGTGTAATGAAAAAAAGGGCCTGGATTTGGAGTCCAAAGAACCAAGTTCGAATCTTTGTAGTAGCTACTTACTGCTTTTGTGACCTTGGGCAAAGCACTTAATAATATAATGGCTAACATTTATATAACAATTGAAGATTTTGCAGAGGGCTTTGCCCACATTATTCTACTTGATCCTAACAATAACTGAGTTGCTGAGGGTCATATAACTGAGGAAATATTCAATTGTGGCTTCCCTAACCTTGAGTGTAGCACCTATTTATATAGCTTCTATGTACCAAGCAGTGTGGTAAGTGTTACACACACACACACACACACACACACACACACACACACACACACACCATCCCATTTGATCCTTACAACCATGCTGAGGGTAGATTTTTTTACTTTTTACAGATGAGGAAACTGAGGCAGGCATGTGAAGTGATTTGCCTAGGGCTACATAGTTACTGTCTGAGGCCCAGTATGAACTTAAATCTTAGTAACTTTAGGCCCATTGTATGACCTAGCTGCTTCTGAATAAGTATTTAACTATTTTAGATCTGTTTATATATGTATGTGTTTATCCATCCATTTATGTATCTTTTTATCTGCATCTATATATATCTCCATAGCTTATATATATGTCTGTATTATATGTCTATATTTATATATCTATATCTCCATATCCGTATGTGTATCTATTTATATACATATATGTATTTAAATGTATCTCCATAGTTTGATTTATGGATGCCAGACTTTTACTTCTCAATACAATGACCAAAATTTTTATCATTTAATTTCAACTTGTAAAGAATTATTTTGTTGTAATTAATAAATTTCTATTACTGGTGAATGAATCATTCTCGGTAGACCTAGGATTACCTAATTTCTGCCTCTGATCATACATTAAGAGTATATGTATACACATACACATGCACTTACACGATACATAGATACATACACACATGGTCTTTATTACACTGTTCTGTGTGAGATATTTTTTTTCCTTCAGTTTTCCTCTCAGTCTAGAGTTGGGACTGTCTTTTTCTTAGACCAGAGAGAATTTGCATCCCCTCCACTCTGTCCTCCTTTCTTCCCCTCTTTCCCACTCCTGGAAAGAGTTCTAGCTGAAAGGGTGGTAGGAGACTTTTAAGCTCCTAGGGTTTACAACTACACTGAATCATAATTAGAAAATGGATTGGGATTGGAGTTGAATGAGACAATAAAAACTTCCTTTTCATCACCACTACCATAACCTACCTTGAAATTATTTCATAGCCAACCACTACCATCACATCTGCTTCTGATGTCAGCATTTTGAGTTTATTATTCCAGTTTGATCATTATTTACTTAAAATTTACTTTTGAGCTTACAAACAAATCACATAATTGAATTTATTGCATTATTATGACACCTTTGTATTAAAAAAATGAAGAAGAAAAGGTCTTGTTTTTCCTTTTTCATGTCCGAAGGTTCCACTTTTGTGATTGGCGACTTTCTATCCTAGAACACTTTGAGGAAAATCCCAGTCATGCCTCCTTTTCAGCCACCTCCACCCCTACCTCTTGATGCACTGCCACACCTCATCCCTTCCCTCCAGTTCTGGAAAACTGTCTTCTAATCTATTCTCCTTGGGTCCCCTAACCAAAGTGCCTCTCCCTGGCTACCACTCCCTTCTATTGTTTTTTTCCCATTTAAAATAATAACCGGCTTGAAGGCAGGGACTTCTGGCTTGGCCCTTACATGCTTTTTGATTCATTCACTTGAAGCTGTTATATAAATATGCATGGTATTTTAATTCTGTACTTACAATTTTCCTCAAACTTTTAGATACACTATTTTAGTTGAAATAATTTAGATCATGTGAGAAAAGTTGCTTTAAACTTAGCCAGCAGTTTACTCACGATGATTTTTTTTTTCTAATCTAGATAAGTAATGGAACATCATCTGTGATAGTCTCCAGGAAGCGACCATCTGAAGGAAATTATCAAAAAGAAAAGGACTTGTGTATTAAGTATTTTGACCAGTGGTCTGAATCAGATCAGGTTGAATTTGTGGAGCATCTGATTTCACGAATGTGTCATTATCAGCATGGACATATTAACTCTTACCTGAAGCCCATGTTGCAGCGGGACTTCATCACAGCTTTACCAGGTAAATATATATTTGTCTCTTGAGGAACCAGGCTGTGAGTGGGGTTCTGTGTTTTGCAATGTGAGTTTGTGTCAATAACTTTCCCAGTTGTTTTAAAACCATTTCCATAACATGTGAATTAACTCTGAATCATTTAATATTGGATGCCAGTATTCTTGGCCCCTGAAACATTCAGTAAGACTCTGTTTGGGGTTTACTTGGCAAAGATACTGAAGTAGTTTACCATTTCCCTACTCCATGAGAAAACTAAGGTAAACAGGGTTAAGTGACTTGCCTAGGGTCACACAGCTAGTAAAGTATATCTGAGGCTAGATTTGAACTCAGGAAGTTGTCTTTCCTGATTCCAGGCTTGGCATTTTTGCACCACCTAACTGCCTGCTCTGAAACATACTAGCAGTTTAATAATAAGCAAGTCATTTAATTTCACAAAGCCCCAACAGCTTTGTAAAATGAAGTACAGGGTAGTGTACTTTGCAGATTGCAAATATGCATTGGGAAATACTTTCTGCACCAATGAAAATAGACCCATACACAAACACATGCACCCAAGTCTTGATGTCTCCAGATGAGCTACATCAGAATTTGGGCTTAAAAGCTGTGTTTCAAGTTTCTCTCTTCATCACTTGTTTTGATTTCAAAGTTTAGAACACTTATTTCTATGTTAAAATTAAATTTCTAAGTTAAAAAAAAAGCTTCCTTGATAAATGCTCCAGTGAATTTATGTGCATGTATTCCTTGAACCTTTTTTGCTTTTTTGAATTAACTTTGATTAGGGTTCGTTTGATTCAAGTTTGTCAGTGACTAAGTGGATCAATTTCTTTGAGCATCTTATGTCAAGGATCTTATGTTGCTTCAGAGGAGGATGTTGCAGGCTGCAAGATTCACTGTAGCAATATTGGTCTGTGCACAAAACAGTTCTTCGGCTTCCATCCCCAGGTTGGGGGCAGTAAGACATATCTGGGGCAAATACAGTGTTATTATGGCTAGCCCCTGGCTTTCACACTAGAGCTGCATTGTTATATTTCACTTGGAGTCCACTTGCAAGTGTGGATAGTCTTGAGTCTCCATCATCACTGGGACCCTTGGACTCTGGGCCCCAGGGTACTTAGCACAAGTGCTAGAACAGGGCTGTCTTCAGTAGGCTTCTGGGACCACTGACCCCAAGGCCTGTAGGCCCTCGCTCTGACTTGCCTCCCAATATGCTGGCTCTTGGATTTCCAAACCCTTTATCCTTCTAACACTTTTCAGTATGAGGTGTTTAGGCAGCTGAAGTGCTTGGAGCAAAAAAAATACTTTTTTTTCTCCTTTTGCTAAAACGTTTTGTTATCTGCCACATTTCTTCCCTCCCTGGAAAAGCAAACTGACCTTTTTTTTCTGCCTGCCTCTCCCACCCCACCCCCAGTCCTCTATCATAAGTGGCAGGTAGAGTCTGGTTGAATTTGATGTCTTTGCTTGAGGCCAGAAGGGGCTGCCATCAGTCAGGGTTGTGCCTCTTCCTGCATTGGGCAAAGTTATCATTTTGCTATTCCAGATTTTGGTTAAAATCTAACCTAGCTGAGTGGTGATGCATTTGTTAAGCCTCCACAAGGTGGCAGTGTTGCGGTTAGCCCAGTGTGTGGACAGTCTGGGTTTAGAGGTGGTCCCTTCCACCTCTCAGAGATTGTTCCTATCTGAGACACAGGTCTGATGAGCCTGCGGTCATGTGTATAAATATAGTGAATGTCATTACACACAGGTCAACCTCCATTGTAAGTCCAAGGCACTGTCCAAATTCTTTTGTTGAACTGGAATTTTGCGGTACCAAATACTGAAAATAAATGGGCCTTTGGAGAAGAATTGGAAATCTTTTCATTATGCAGATGTTTTTGTTGTAATGGTATTTGTTTTAATAGGATTTGATCTGAAGATGTATGTATGTATATACATCAATATATAGTACACATATGTATCTAATTGTAGAGGACAAGCTGGCCAAGTTGATCGTGTTAGTGTCTAGTAGACTTGGATTCAATCTGGCATTATTTCTTTAGTACAGTTTTGGCCCTGGTACAAGATCATGCCTTAAAAATATTAGGGGGAAAAATATGTCCATGTGTATGTTCGTATTCGTGTTTAACATCGTGTTGGAGGATTTGCTAATCTTTATCCCACTGTGATTTTTAGATTTTACTGACAATCTCAAACTTGAATTTGAAGTTTATTGAAATGGATATGAAACCTAGACTTTTTATTGTGAAAACGATTAATTTTATATAAATGATCTTCATAGCTTTGGCTTGTTAATGCTCAGTCTGAATATCATACCTGTCAGTACAGGGAAAATGGAAAATGTTTGTGGTCTCTGGCTCCCTTTTTGGTTTGGTGGACAAGTGATAATTATGGTATGCTTTTCTTAAAATCATGGTAGATGTTTAGTCTGCAATGTCAATTTCTGCAGGCTAAGTTTGTGGTTAGCAAGAACTGTTGTTAAAAGAAATATATGCCATTTGAAATAGAGGCAGATTATACTTTAAATAGAGGTGATAAGGTTTTGCACACAAATTATTCAATTTGTGTATATCAGCAAAGGTATATCAACAAAAAGAAGGGATCTTAAAATCACTGGCCCACTAGCCACTGTCTTAGCCTTCTGCCTGAACCCAGAGGAGGGATAGAAAGCAGATGTCAGGGCTCTGCTTAAAACAGGATGGAGCAAGGGGGAGTGGGAGATATGGAAGAGTCAGAGCAGTGGGAGGGGGTAGGGTTCTGGGCCATTTAGTGGAGGAAAGAAACACCTGGTTCTCCAAAGGTAATGAGATTTATTGCGAGGCTGTTTGTAATTGCTTGCCTAGTATTTTCCATACTGATTTATTGCAGCTTCAGAGAGGTATGTATGTTGGTGTGTTTTCGATGATGATTCTCAACCGTTTGTACTTGTTATTTGATAGAAAGAAATGGTGGAGTTTTTGGCTTGGAGTACCTTTATGCATTTGCCTTAATTCTTGGGTTAATTTATTCCAGGTTTAGATGGATCTAACAATAGAATGTTGTTATTTGAACACATTTATGTTAAGTTTCTAGTGTTCCCAATTTTGAATTTCACAGCAAGATGACTATACCAAGATGCCTTTTAAAATATCTAGGTGGGGGACAGGGAGGCACAGGGCAGGGAGGGCAGAGGGTGTCTTTGAAGCTGCAATCTGCAGTGCAGCACTCCACCAAGGTTCTTTGAAATGTGTTTCTAAAATAATAAATTTTTTTGTAATTGTATGATCTAAGCAACTGCTTTATACCTAGCTTTTGTCAAGGGCATTGAACTGACATTACCCATTTGAGTTTCATTTTGACACAGTGTTATTTACATATTAAGCTTTGAAATCTTTGCATTTTAATTGTTTTAATTTATTATTGAAATTCTTCCAAACCTTCATGTGGTGCCAGTAATCAACAACAGCAGCACTTCTTCAGCATCTTACATGGTATTACTGCCTCATTTTCCCAGGCCATGGTGCTGTCATCTTGTTGCCTTGGGGGAAAAAAAGAATGACACAGTAATGAGTGCCAGATGTTGTTACTTAGGAAAGTGCTTAATTTTAGCCACCTCAAAGGGTTTTTATTACAGGCAAATTGGGCACTGCCCACCTGAAGCACAACCCCACTCCAACAGACAGAACACAATGGCTGCCGAGGTCCCAGGCCCTTCTGGTTAGATCTGTGGGCCTTGCAGGTTGCCCAAGATAGCTTGTGGAACAGCTATTCTACTTTGGGACTGGGCGGTTTCTACCCTACCCAAAATATAAATATCTTGTTCACATATGAAGGGATACAGACTCCACTCCAAGAAGTGGATGAAACTCCTATTCATTTGACTCAGCATAGCATGTTTCCCCTATTGCTAGTATGACCTTTTCTCACCCAGGAACTCCTGCTCAGTTCTGTGTGATGTGACCTATTGATGTGACAAAGATCTCTTCACCTAGTGTGAGAGTCTGTTGCATACAACCTTTCAGATGGAACATATTTCAGCTATTTCCCCACCTAGCTGCCCAATATGTTGCACCCCCCAAAAGTAGAATGCTGAGCAGTTAGTACAATTTCAGTCTTAAGGGTTCTACGAGTAAAGTCTTTATTGGAGCTGAACAGAGAAATGCAAGTACTGATTTTCTTTCTTTTCTTATATTAAACATTGGTTTTTATACAATATGTTTCATGGTACAGCTTCCTAAAGTTACTTTATGCCTTATGTCTTTTTAAAAACTGTTTTGGGGAGTTTTTACAGGCATTTGATGTCTACAAATTAAATGTAGTTTATGAAAGCTGAAAAAAAATCAAACCAAAAATTTGGCAAGAAAAATGCCACTAATTCCCTTAGCTGTATGTAGTCTTACAATTTCCAAACGCCATCAATTGAATCAGTACCCAATTCATGTATTTTCAAAAATATGATCTGATTTTGTTTTGAAGAATTCCCTTGTCACCCTTGCCCTCTTTCCCCTTAACTAGAAATTATCTCTCATACACCTAGATTTGTTTGGAGCAGAGTGGGGAGTATTCATTAATAAGGGTCTACTATGTTCCAGGTACTGTGCTAGGCACTGGGGATGCAAATACAAAAAATGAAATTATCCCTACTTGGGAGCTCTGGTCAACAGTATCAAATACAACAAAAGGTCAAGAAGATTGAAAACCAAGAATTTTGGAGAGAGTAATTTCAGTTGACTGATAAGATTGCAATCCAGATTGCAAAGGGTTGAGGAGAGAGAGGAAAGGAAGTTAATGCCCACCATGGTACAGGACGAGGAGTGGCAGAATTCATTCTACTAGAAGTCCTATTGTTTAGTGGGCTAATCATTCATTCATTCATTCTTTCATCATACATTAAGTGCTCTCTCTTCTCAACAGTGTATTCTAAACACTTCCACATACCCAGACAAAACTGAGTAATAGTTGATTTTACCTTCCCTTTTCTTGCCAGCTGTGCATAAGCTCCTTTCTCTCTTCTGATACTGCCACCCTTTGGGGCAGGCTCTGATCACTTGCACTGTTTCAGTAGCCTGCTGGTGGCTCTGCCTTCCACAAGTCTCTCCTCTCTCCATTCCATCACTCCACTAAGTGATTTTCCTAAAGCACAGGTCTGACTATGTGACCTCCCTACTCAATAAACTCCCATAATTCCCTATCACCTCCAAGATCAAATAGAAAATCCTCTGTTTGGAGCTTGATCCTGGCCTCTTTGCTGATCTTCACACAGGACAATCTGTCTCCTGACCATGGGCATTTTCCTTAGCTGTCTTCCATGCCTAGAAAGCTCTCTCCCTCCTCATCTTCAACACTTGGTTTCCCTGAATTCTTAGGAAAAATCCCACAGGAAATCTTTCTGGATTCCTTTTCCTTGTAGTGCCCTCCCTCTTGATTATTTTCAGTTTATGTATGCTGTATATAGCTTTTTTGTACATAATGGTTTGCATGTTACCACCCCCGTTAGACTGTGGGCTGCTTGAAAGCAAGGATTGTCTTTGACCTTTGTTTGTGTCTCCAAGACTTAGTTTAGTGTCTGGCACATAGTAGGCACTTCATAAATGGGGATATCTGAGGAGTGGACAGCTGGCAGCATGAGTGGTGCGAAAGGATAGGTGTTTCTTTTCTGGACCATTAGCTTTCAGTTGCAGCACATTGGGCTTCCTGGGCAAGAGACAAAGTCTGGGGAGAACATATTGGAAGAACCGCAAGCCTATTCAAGACAGCTTTAAAATGAAATTTTGAGGGAAAGAGAAAGTATCCAGATACAAAACCATAAGTGCAAAAAGATGTGTGACATAGAAAATGCATCAAAGTGGAAGAGAAGTCCAGTCATTTTCAAGAGAAAATAATAAAGAAGGGTCAGAAACAGTACTTAAAGAATACATAGTTTTTCAAGATGAAATAGTTTTTCAAAAGATAAAATATAATCTTAGAGGAATCACTGAGATCTGAAGGGGCAAAACAGCAAATCCAATGGAAGGATATCACTTCTAGAAAAAACTCAGTGAAGTGGGGAGAATAGCAAATACTGTGGGTTAAGGTATCACCTTTCCACCTTTAGATTCCTGTTTGCCACAGTGAAAAGCATTGATGATAAAAGGGGAGAGGAGCCAGAATGACCCCCAAAGTTAGAGGGAGATTTGGGGTAGGGTTTTAACTAATCTAAATTTAAGTACTGGCATTGAGGAAAGGTAGAAGAGCACTGAGGGATTTCGGCTACCCAGAGATCTTGACTGGCTCTCCTTACAGTATTCTGTTCCTTAGGTGTGAGTGAATGAATGAATGAATGAATGAACGAAAAAGCCTTTATTATTATTATTATTATTCAGGGACCCCTTTACACTTTTAAAAAATATTGAACATTGTCCTCTCCACTTCTTCCCAAGAGCTTTTGGTTATGTGGGTTCCAGCTATTGATATTTTATAATATTAAAATAGTTTTGACTTTGTGGACCTCCAGAAGAGTTACTGTGGACCATGCTTTTAGGATTACTAGTGTAGAAGTAGAGTATAGGGCAACTTTTGCTTGGATTTATCCCTTACCATTAAGGAAAGAATCAGTGATATGGAAGTGGCAGGAAGGGACCATGCTGTAATAACATGCTCATGGTAGTGAAGGAAGTGAATGATGGACATAGTCAAACGTGTAGCTTGCTCTTTAGGAAAGCACTTGATATGGGAGTTGCTGTCCAAAATCTTACCTTCCTGAATACTGTCTTAGGCACTAAGAAAGACTGTTCTAGGAAAAAAAAAATTCCTTATGAAAGAACTAGAGAAAACCTTGACAGAACAACACAGCAAGTACAAATCTGCATTATACAGAATCATGTACTTCTTTTATAACTCTTGGATTTTTTTTCTTATCTTTTCCTTTGCTGTGTGTTATCTCTCCAATTAGATTTAAACTCCTTGAGGGTAGGAATCACACCTTAAAGGTTAAGAGATTATCCAACAAAACAATAAACATTTTAAAAAAGTGATCACAACTGGCCTACTGTCTTAATGCTCACCCATGTAGCAATCACCATCACTTCATATTCAAGCATGAAAGGTTTGCTTCTGGTATTGTTCCTTCATTGTAATTTGAGCCAGAGTTATTTATTTTTTTTAAACTATGAGAGCATGCAACTAACAGTCCAAGTTTTAGTCATCATTACTAAAAACAAACAAAACTGACACATATATCTCTTCCTGTTTTCTCATCTTCTTTCCTGTTTTCTGTAGAGCAAGGCTTAGATCACATAGCGGAAAACATCCTTTCTTACCTGGATGCTAGATCTCTGTGTGCAGCAGAATTGGTGTGTAAAGAATGGCAGCGTGTGATCTCTGAAGGAATGCTTTGGAAGAAATTGATTGAAAGGATGGTACGGACTGATCCACTCTGGAAGGGACTTTCAGAAAGAAGAGCATGGTAAGTTTTTCTGCAACAAAGGCTGTTTTAATTTGGGTCCTGAGTAAACATTTGCCTACATACTACTACTCTCCAAGAAAATATCTGTAAAATTGGATGCCTTGTTTAAGGAAAGTGAAATTGTGAATTAGCAAAGGTAAAAGTTGGGTTTAGGGTATACTTTTGTCAAATTTTTTTTTAACTCTTAAAATTAATTTGCCTTTCATTTAGTCTAAGTTTTTAGTATCATTTGGATGAAAGAGCCAACTTTCAGTTACCTGGCTCTTTTTTGACACTTCCTGTTATGTTTTACTGACTGTTTTAGGGTAGAGAAATCAATAGCACCCTTTCCTCCAAAGAGGAAAGGGCAGAGAAGCAGAAGCCAAATCACTCCGTTCTGTAACTTACCGGTTGTTGTCCAGAACTGGGCCGGAAGGGGCAGGAGAATTGTGGGAACAGGTGTGGAGCAAGAAATTAATTGGTTTGTATAAGGCTTTGGGTTTGTCAGGGAATTTGAAATCATTTTCCAGGTAAGCACAAAAAGCCTGAATTTGGTTGGGTAATTTCCACATTTCCCTAATCTGAAGTAGTATCAGTAATTTAGCAGCCAGATACTCTGCTCTTTTTATATGGCTCTTTTTATAGTCTCTGATTCAAAAAGGTAATTATGGTGAAAGTTTTGATCAATAATTGAGCAATAACGCTGATATTAATATGAATAAAACTCTGGTAACTTTATAATTTCTGTTGTGTGCAAAAAATGTAATATCTATTTTGTTTGTTTACTAGGGATCAGTACCTGTTTAAAAACAGACCTACAGATGGCCCTCCCAATTCATTTTATAGGTCACTGTACCCAAAGATTATCCAGGATATAGAGGTAATTCTATGGTTTTTTTCTGCTTTATGGGCATCCTGTTTTCAAATGGTTTCTTTGATATATTCTGTTACTGTGTATTAATTATGGAGATAGCAGCTAGCTTATTCAGACTTGTCGATAAAATGTGTCCAACATAATGTGGCATGCCACTATTCCTCAGAGTAGTATCCCTTTTATTGAAAGATAACTTAGCATTTCTGTAATGTGAAGTGATTTTTGATTTTGCTTTCATAAACTGGGGCAGGCTTTACAGAATCAACTGTTTCTTCACATTTGGTAATATTCCACAAAATCAGATTTTCCCGGGTGTGCCTTTTCCATTCATGTAATGGAGTGGTTTTTCATGAGCCAGAGGAAAAAGTCACCACTTCTTCTTTAAATTCCTTTTTTTTTTTCATGGAAATGACTCAAATACGATTCCAAGCTATTGCAAAGTGGGTTTTAAAGAGTGCTTATAACACATAGACCTTTCAGTTATTTGAACATAATTTACCCAAAGTGGTGAGACTCTGTAAACTTGACATGAAACATTGAAGACGTTTGATATTGCTCATGTGTTCTAATTAGGTAGGTTTTTATTATTTAGCTCGTTTCCTTGAACTGGGAAAGAAGTGTACAGCCTTTTCTCATTAACTCGTTCACATGTGTTCTTGGCAGGTCAGGGTTCTTTCAGCATTTCCTCCCTGGCAGAAAAGCTTGGCCTTAGTCAGGCGATGCAGTATCACCCATAAAGTTATGCTCAGTTTCCCAAATGTGAAGTAATCCTCTCCCCCAGGTGATGGACATAAAAGTTATTGAGCCAAAATTCATTAATGGAGTAACATGTGTTTTTGAGGTTTTTTAAGGCAGATGTGAACTAATGGAATCATTCCGTTACGGTAAATATGAATGTGCCTGGAATAAAATAATTTAAGATAGAAATCCTTGTTGAATATTTTACTACTTTAGTGATCAATTATAAAGTAACTTTTAAATGGGGGTTAAATGTTTGTAAAAGTAATAAAATTTTAAGAATTAATTCATCTGATTTCAGTACCAAACCTAGGAATAGAGCACCAACAGTTATTAGCCAAGACATGAACAATAACTTTTCATTTTTGGTTGGCTGATTCAGCAGGTCCCCCTTGACCACCTCCCTCTCCCTTTGTTGTACTTGACAATCATTTTGCCCTCTGTGCAAGGTGTGCATAATCATTAGAAGCAGTATTTCTTGCCCATTTAGAATGCTATTTCCTTAAGCCATCTTGATATTTTCTGGATTTTATTTGACTTTTTCTTAGTCGTCTTATTTGTTATGATAAGAGTGATGGTCCAAGCCAATCACTACAGAAGTTCTCTTGAAAAATCTTTAGACTAGCTTGGAGATTTGACTGCTGTTAAGCGCCCCCACACCCCCACGTTCACCATAAGCCCAACCCATTTTTTCATGTAAGCAGGATTGATGGACGTCCCTGGCTCTGAAGCTCCGAGCAGCCTAAGCTTTCTATAGGCTGAAGTAACATTTTAAAGTTACCAGAGGAAACAGTACCAAGATGTGAGAGGAGACCCAAGCTCTAGGTAGAGGCCAGTTTGACTTGTTTCCTCTTTGCACAGAGCTCCAGACCAGCGTGGTGGTCTAGCCTAGTGATTCTTAAAGTATAGTCTGGGGACAATCACTGGTGGTCCACAAAGTGACTCCAGGTGGTTTTGGGGTGGTTCTTATAGAATTAGTGATAATTTCTGTGCTTTGCAATATATATAAAATGCTCCTTATTTGTGTTATGGTGAAGGCAACATTGTTCTTATTACTTTTATTAGGATGTTTTGGTCTGACAAGTGTCATTTGAGTAAATGATGTTGTGTTTGTATGTATATATGTATTTGTGTATATGTTACACACACATATGTATATGTGTGTGTGTATGGGAGGGGCAGGCAGAATTGTTATTTGCCTCTTCAAAATCAGTTCAAAATGTATCAGAGATGGAGAAAGCAAAACATTGGGAGTTAACAGTATAGACTGTTTCCTGCCTATAAGTCATATTAAGTGTCTTTTTATAAACCATATGAATTTTTAACTTCCTTGATGCCTTGGTTGAACAAGAGGTTTGTATTTAAACGAACCGACTAAGTTTTAGTTCAAACAGAAAAGAAAAATACTATAAAAATGTAGAAGCATTTTGATATGGCTCTGTTATTTGTTCATTCTGTTTTATATTATTTATTTTGGTTGCATATTTGCTTTATATTGGTTTATTCGGCTTGCTAAATTTCTAAAAATTCTCTCATGTTTCCTAACCTCAGTTCATTGGGGTGAGGGAGGAAGGATAATGGTCCAGGTTTGGTTTTCTGAAAAGCAGAAAAGGGCAAATCTTAGCTCTGAAATTCCTTCCCTATATCAATCCAGTAGAAACCAGCTTACTTTTAAGACTATAGTAGAAGGCTGGTGTTTTCCATAATGACCAACTCTCATTTATTTGGGTCAAATGGGGTTTTGCATATATGATTACCCAGGCTCTTTCCAGTTCTGATATTCCATGATGCTGTGGTAAAGCTGAATCTTGATTCCTTCACACCAAAGGTGTAAGGGATTGAAGAATATGGACACCAAGCACCAATTTTTAGCCTTATTGCATTCCAACATTTCTAGTTATCCCTCATTTTCTCTCACTCCTGATGGACTTTCAGGGTCTCTGAATCCTAATTTTTCCAAAAACCTTAGGACATTCCCTGAAGGTAGCAGCCATTTTCTTCCCTGCAACCCAGATTCTTTGAACATTCTGGGGGGAGTTTTGACTCTTAATTCAACTGCACAAGTCAATGATGACCTCTTGAACCTATTTTTTTTCCTTTTAGTGCAAGAGTCAAAATTTTCTTCTTTTTAGTCTTTGCTCCCCACCTTTTTTGTCTGGATTAGTTAACCATTTGAAATTTTGTCCTTAAAATAGACCACAGGTGAAATATTAGAGCATTGCTTTGCACCTTTCAGTAAACCACATTTTATATGGTGAAAGTGGGGAGCTTTTTTGTGGTTTGCAAATTTGGTATTAACATTGTCCTGGTTAGAAAATGCTGAAGTTGCCCACCCACTCAGCTGTATTTAGGCTTCTAAAAATAATGTTATTTCTCCATACTCACACATCTGTTTTCACTCTGTTGCCAATTTAAATGCTGCTGTATATTCTGTGTATCATGGCTTATTTCCCAGTATTTTGAAAATTTGCACAGGGTAAGGGGATTTTACAAGTTCTCAAAAACATGAAATATTCTCCCACAGTAGCTACACCGTATTATATCTAAGCAAAATGGCAGGTGTCTGCAGAATTACATTGTTCTTCTATGTGTGATGTGCTATTTCATTCTTCTCTTGCTTAGATGATAAATTTTTTTAGTTAACGGCCATATTTATTACGGAAATGCCCTGATGTTCTCTGTGGTTGATATCAGCACAGACAGTCACTTGATATGGACAGTGTTGCCTTGATTTCTTATTTTTGGATAGTTGTCTCAACAAGGAAGGAAGAGATCATATAGATTAGGCATTAATAGACTTTTAATCCTAATGGTGGCCTAAAAGCATATGGGGTAGAGAACAGTACAGATGCCTAAGAGCTTTTGGAACTGTTTGTTTTTTGCATTCATTTCATCCAGTGAGAAGTAGTCAGTAATGATTTTCAGGTTTTATATACTAACCTCTATATCCTGCCAGCACATGACTTTGAGAACCCCAAAGTGAGTTATTTGACTGTTGGCTCTATCATGGGACTAGTCAATAATGGAATATGTTTATTAGTGTTCTTTCAGCAGTAATGCAAGTACATACTGTTATCCTGGGTCCAACAACTGGCAATGTCGTAATTTCCATGGAAACAGGGTTTTTAATGGTCTGTCACTAGCTATCTGCATAGGAGATTGGTCTTTTTAAGTTCCCTTTCTGTATTCCTTGATGAGTTGAAGATGTATAATAATCAGAAGAAACAACCCATACTCTGAGGATCCAGGGAACCAAGAATGGCCACCTTTTTGGAACTTCCTGAAGTGATCCATCTAATCCTTCAATATTTTATCATACTTACAGTTTTTATGAAAACAAATATTTTACAAAATTTTAGAAATTGATCCACCTTATGATATTCCAAAATTAACTATCTAGTTGATTGCTTGTCTTTTCCCTTCTTGAAAACCTTGAACATCAAAGCCCCATATCATTCTAACAGACACGGTGGTCTTCCTTTTGTTCATCTTTGAACTGTTTTAAAAATTTTTCTCCATTTCTTTCCTTTCCCATTACATATTCTTTCTTTGACTTGAGCTCATTGCGTCTTGTAGGGATCTGTTCCTTTAAAGATGGCTTAGTGACAGAAGGAAACTGCACCCTTTCCCCAGGATCACCTTATCATGTGGAGGACACAGCTGTCAATCCTACATATCCATAATCATTGGTGGCTCAATGCCCTCATGGTACTGGGAACATCAGGGACCTTGTTAGGAAATCTTTGGAGGGCCCCTGGGTTAGAATATTGTAACCCTTCTGCTTTGAATGCCAGACATAAAATGTATTATTTATCACACCTGTCTCCACCATCTCCAAGTACTGGTTTTAGTTTGTAAAATTATTTATGGCTTCAAACCGCATAAAAATTGTTTATCTGGTCAGCCCTCAATTCTCTGCACTAATGGAAGGTAGCAGACATGAGGAGAGACCCAAACAGCAAGTAATTTATTAATCATTTCTACTCAGCTGAGTACGTTTGTGCACAGATTTGCTTCTGAGTGTATAGGATATTCTGGGAAATCACTTTAAATAATGAAATTGTTATTTGATGCTTTAACTCAAGAGAATATAGGAATTGACTTAATTTCCTTGTCTTAATGTCTTATTGCATTCCATCCTTTTATCTGCTCCTTGCTGGTAAGCCCTCTCTCAAGTGTAGGGATTGGTTTCTGTGTTTGGAAGACTTTCCTGTGGCTTGTAAAATATGAGTAGCTACAGATTGACCCTAAGATATCAACAAAGCTGTTAATTCAGTGATATCTTTCTGTGATATCTCCCTCTGTTGATAGTGTGAGAGTGCCTCAGTTGTACAGTACCTCCCTGCCCCAGCAAATAATAATTGACACAGTTAAGCCAGTACTACTGAGGATAAATAACCCTTTTAGTAATAGCCTTATTTTGACCTGTAGTTCTTATATAGACTCTGAATTTCAAGGCCTAGTAGACTAGACTTAGGTTTTCTTAGGAGAACAACTTTTGCATGCCCTTTAATCCTTAAAAATCATCCTGTATAGATTAATCTTTCTAAAACACGCTTTTGCGGGCATCATTCCCCTTCTCAAAAACCTGTGGTTCCCAGTTGCCTGTAGAATAAACTCCCATTTATCACAAACTATCTGGTATCTTATCTTTCTTCCACATATCCTGTTTCCTCAAGTAAGGTGCAGCTTCCTCAAAGGCACGGATCTAATCCCTATACACATACAGTAGTTCTATACACTCACATGTATGGTGGATATATGTGTATCTTTTATCATGCTTTATTAGCTATTAGGCAATCAGAAATACTTATTTCATTTAAATATACATATGTGTATATGTATATATGTAGATATATATGCATATATAGATATATACATACATACACACACACACATACCTATACATGCTATGGGTGGAAAGAAGATTTTTTTAATTGGATTGGATTCTGAGGGTCATTTTTTTCCTCAGCTAGAAAATAAAGATCACTCATCTTTATGGTTGCTCGTTAAGTGAAAAATAGAGCAGAATAACCATTTGCATGAGTTTACTAATAGATGGTTGTTCACATCTTATAACCTGGAGATCCATGGTTTGACATTTCTGGAAATGGTGTGAAATTCTTTAACTAAACCGAATAATTTTTTCCCTCATAAAAAAAATCTACCATTTTCTTCCTAGACTATAGAATCTAATTGGAGGTGTGGGAGACATAACTTGCAGAGAATTCAGTGCCGCTCTGAAAATAGTAAAGGCGTCTACTGTTTACAGTATGATGATGAAAAGATTATCAGTGGCTTAAGGGATAACTCCATTAAGGTGAGTGTGTTGGATCTTCTTAGAATTGCAGTTATTAATTTAGTATCATATGATCACAATTTTTCTCTTTAGTCCAGACGACTTAATGTGCCTACCCTTCTTATCCCTGGCAGCTTTTTAGGTGGACCAGAGCCACATACTGATAGTTTTCTTTTACTTATCCAGGCCTTTGTATTACCTTGCTCTCCTCCAAAGACAGAGACACACAGACACGCACTCAAGAGTTTTAAACTCCCGTTGTCAAATATAAAGAAAATTCCAGGCTTAGCCTTTTTTGGTCAGACTGTTAGTAAGCATAAATTGCAGTTGGAATGAGTCACTGAATTAATTGCCTGTTCTGCCAAAATGCCATTAGTATTTTCAGTAAAGCTGCAAAAATAATGGTTGACCTATCTACAAAATTTCAGTTCACTTTTAAGTACATAAAACTGACTTTAACATGTATTTCCCTAACACAGATTTGACCTAAGTCATGTCTCACTTTGTGTTCAATTTCCTGGAGGTCACACTTTTTGGAAGCTTCATTTTCAGGCTTAACAGAATTGAACTTTTTTTTTCATGGGTTCTTTAACCAAGGTCAAGTGCAGAAAAATCTTGTGGTTTCCAGAGACCAGTCTGAATTATAGACTATCTAAAGAAATAGTTTAATTCTTTTGATGAATTTTAAAGTCTTAATATAATTTTTTTGATCAGTGATATGCAACATATGACTGTAAGAATAATTTGCAATTAGGAAATTGCATTTCCTTCTAAATACTAATTACACAACAATGAAAATCCATGATTGCTTTGCATTAAATATTTGACTTCTGTGCTCACTAGTCAGTTCCTTATAAAGATTTCACCTTTCCCACAGGACCACATAACCGTACGTGACTAGATACCCTCTTATCTCTCTTGACTTGGTTGTTGGTGCAAAAGTTACAAAGGCGAGGGACACAGATCCTTTCAAGGAGAGCCTGGACTGCTGATCAGTTGGCAAAAAGCCAACAGTGCTCTTTGAATCATTGTTCTATACCTCTCCTTCCTGGTAGTAGAAGTGTTTATCTGTCCCACGGTTTAGAAAACCAACTAAGTGAAGCAGTTGCGTTGTCAAGAAAGTGATTTGCTAACATTTTGCATCTCAACAGATTTGGGATAAAACCAGCTTGGAATGTTTGAAAATACTAACAGGACACACAGGCTCGGTCCTTTGTCTGCAGTATGACGAGAGGGTCATTGTAACCGGCTCCTCAGACTCCACAGTAAGGTGAGCACAGTAAGGCTGCAGAGTTGAGCCAACCTACATGGCTGAAAAGATGTCTTGCTCCCTTCCCCCCGCCCTTTTGGGATTCTTTTCCCTGGTCTTGTGGTTGGTCGGCCACTCTCCTGCTTTCCTTCTCTTTGTAATCTGACCTGGTCTTTTTCATGCCTTCACCTATATCTACTGCTGCCTGCTACTTCTCTTACTGTTTACTTGGCCGTGAAACTGGGGTCTAGCCTGTGGCCTGGACCCCTGGATCTGGGAGGCAGTTAGTTACAAGAAGAGATGGTCTGGGAAGACAGCATGCTGGTTTGGAAAGAACACACTGGATTTAGAATCATGAAACCTGGGTTGGAGTCTCAGATCTGTCACATTTGTGTCACCTTGGGAAAATCACTTCCTTTCTGAAGGACTTGATTTCCTCATCTTTAAAATAGCTGTGTGGTTTAGGTTCTTTTTAGATTTAAAAATAATCCTGTGCACTCTCCCCTCAACCCTAGTTGAGCAGAAGGAAAGAATATTGGGAGACCTGCAGGCAGGCTACCAGGCACTGGGGTGCCAGGAGTGTTGGTGTGGGGAATAAAACAGCACAGGGGCTTCTGGACTTCGAAAGGTAAATTGGAACTTTGAGGAAACCCAGTCAGATGAAAAATGTCTTTGTTGTTTAAAGAACGTAATGCCTGAAGCAGTTACTTTTGAGGTTTGAGGTGCCCAGACAGATCTTTAAGCCATAAACAAGCAGTCCTCTACCTACGTATGCTGTCAAATTCAGTCACTGTATCTGGTGATTTTATTCAATATTTTGTCCCCCTTCCTTAAAAAGGGAAGTAACGGTATTTTAGGAAATGGGGGTAGGGAGGATTTGGGGAAACTTTTAAAAATAGAAAATACTCACATGTACATGCATTTGCTGATACTGAGATAGGTTCACAGCATGAAGAAAAAATGTTTTTCACAAGTGCAACTTGGTATCATACTTTTCTCTTCCTTTAGAGTTTGGGATGTGAACACAGGAGAAGTTCTGAATACGCTGATCCATCACAATGAGGCAGTCCTCCACCTGCGCTTCAGCAATGGCTTAATGGTGACTTGTTCGAAGGACAGGTCCATTGCAGTGTGGGATATGGCGTCACCCACTGATATCACACTTCGACGCGTATTGGTTGGCCACCGAGCAGCAGTTAATGTGGTTGACTTTGATGACAAGTATATTGTCTCTGCTTCTGGTGACAGGACCATAAAAGTAAGTTTAAGGAGGGAAAAAAATCTTGATTTACCTTCATAAATTTATTGTTCAGTAACTCAGGATGGGGGAACATGGGTGGATTTTATACCAGGGTGGAACTGGCAGTACACAGAGAAAACCCCTTTCAGTATCCTCAGGGTGCCCCCTCCTGGTCATTTCACCCTCTGTGCTCTTGGAGTCCCAGGCAGGAGGGATGTATGTTGAAAATGTGTCCTATTAGGGGGCTGTTTTGTGGGGTGAGGTAGGGGTGTGTGTGTGTGTGTGTGTGTGTGTGTGTGTGTGCGTGTGTTAGAGAGATTTATGCATGTACACACATGCCAAATGTATGAACGCAAAAAGATGTGTACACACACACAAGGGGATATATAATATGGATATATTCATACATAAGAAGGTAGAGGAATCCTACAGGGCTGTAAACATTTAGCTGAGTAAGAGATAGAATGTGGAACAAGTAGAGTGTATAGGATAGCCGCCTTAGGCGGCTTGGTTACTTTGTGTCCATCATTTCTCTTCAGCTCTGAAGTACTTTATTGTGTAAATGTCTTATGCAAATGATTTCATAAATTACAAATTATTCTACATAAATAGGATTATGAGTCGTTGAGAAGGGCAGAAATAGTGACAGGAAAGACAGGAATGGGTGGGGCCCACATGTAAAAAAGGAACCACACAGGTCTGTGGTCAGTTAGTTAGCCTTAAGAATACTTGGGCTGGGAGGGATTTAGGCAAGTGAGTGTCTAAACCCTCTTAGATGATCTCTGGGTGTGGAGGTTCCATAACTTCCCTTTGTATTCTAAGCCAGTGTTTTATCCCTGTCAGTCAAAAAAAACTTCCTCTACATCCAACTTGCCCTCCAGGCTTCCAGTTTTTTAGGTTTTTAGATTGTGTTTTATAACCAAATGTTCTTCAAATTTGTAATTTTTTTAAAAGTCCTATGGAAATATTTTTTATTCTGTTATTAAAAAATTATAATTTGTTACTCAGGTCTGGAGCACAAGTACTTGTGAATTTGTGCGTACTCTGAATGGGCACAAGCGTGGCATTGCCTGCCTGCAGTATAGGGATCGACTAGTTGTAAGTGGATCCTCAGACAATACCATTAGGTGAGTGGAAATGATTCTCTACCATGTTCATAGTTTTACACAAATAATGGTCACTTGGGATTTATGTCCCAAACACTTTAAGATTTGCAGGCAAAATAAAGATTGTATTTATTTTTTTAAAGACAACTTTTAGTCTCATGTGTACCTTTTTGATTTACAACAGACTAAAATTCTGTGGACTTTTGACTTAAAAGATTGAATCTTGGGACAATGCTTTTCATTGTGGACATGATGCTCATTGTCGTTGGCAGTGAATAAACGTTAGAAGTCATCATTTTGACTGCCTTAGTTTTGCTGGTACTCTTGAACTTTAATTATGCAGTGCTGAGCTGCTACTCCTTCAGACTAGATCAGAGACACTGCTGCACATTAAGAATGCTAAGAACTTTTGTTTGAAGATGTAGTCAGGGTGTAGTTCTTGATGAGTAGCATGACAAAGTTACTCTAGAGTTGACCATTGGAGCCATGTTCCATATTCTTGGTCTTCTATTTTTTCTCTTTGTTTTGATTGCTGTTATTTGTGTTAGTCTCTCTGTCTCTTTTTTAAAGATAGCCTAGAAAATTAGTGAATAATATATAAGCTAAAAGAATATTTAATAAAAATCCTAACATCAGTATTTGCTAGGGAAATCAGATTAAAAATAGGGGGATGGATCTATCCGCTGCATTTAAATGTCTAAAGTCATTACCTAACTGATAGGCATCTCTCAGTGACTGGGAAACAAACTTGTTTCTTGGTCCAGGTCAAGGAAAAGACAATAATCTCAGCCTCACTTGAAGGCCTTGTAAGGAGTGTGGAATGCACCACCCTTGTTTTTTTGTATTGTATTTAGTCATCCCTTAGCTTCTGTGGAGCCTCTATCTAATTGGCAGTGTTTTGTATCCCGTAACGAGGGGAGAAAGGGAGTGGGAGCGATTTCCGCTTTGTGGCATTGGTATATGGGTTGACATTAGAGATCCTTGATCCACCCCCATGTGCAGACCCCTCCCTCCCTGCACAGAACTTACCCAGAATATATTTGACCACATTCTTTTACCAGCACCTAAGAATCAGAATCAAGTACAACACAAGTACTCATAATTAAAACATTCCACAAGCAGTACTTTCTATATTGTATGTTATAATCATGTATTATGGGATGACAAGGCAGAGCATTCTCTGCATAATATGCATCACTTGCATGACAGTGCTTATTTCTTATTTAAGGCTATGGGATATTGAATGCGGTGCATGTTTGAGGGTTTTAGAAGGACATGAAGAATTAGTCCGGTGCATCAGATTTGATAACAAGAGGATTGTGAGCGGAGCCTATGATGGGTATGTGTTTAAAACAAACGACTGTATTGTTAAAATTGCATCAGTGGTGACTGTATAGCTATAAGAAATATAGGAACTAGAAGTTCCTAGCTAGTAATTTTTCTTCCAATAACATTTCTGTGTCCAGAAGGCCTGTGGGTGGCAAAATAACATCATTAGAGCCTGTAGAGTTCAAATTAGATCTAGCTATCCATTGACTTATAAGGCAACTTATTGTTACTAAATGTCATCTCTATAGTCTCTGCCCTCCAGGATAAAATGTAGGGTGGCCAAGAGAAAAAGGCTGTAATACTTCCTTCAGTAAAATTTGGAAAATTTATCTTTGTGAATCACTGTTCTGATGCTAAAATAAATAAGGATGATCCCTATCTTTAATGAGCTTAATTTGGTGAGGGGCAGGATAAGAGAAAAGCAGAATGGAGAAATAAGACACACATCCAAAGTGAAATATATTAAATTCATATATACTGCAAAATGCACATTTACCTTCAGCTGTGAAAATTAGAGAGCAAACACTATAAATTCCACTTTTTTAAGCAGAAAGAATGAGCCAAATCAAGTTTTCTATTTCCATCATTTTATTGTGTTCCTTTTCTGCTCAGTAAAATCTTAATTCACATTATTTTTATGTTATAGAAAAATTAAGGTTTGGGATTTGCAAGCTGCTCTTGACCCCCGGGCACCAGCAAGCACATTATGTTTGCGTACATTGGTGGTATGTATTTTTTCACTTATGTGTATTGAGGCCATATGCAGAAACATGTCTGTTTGCAGGTGAACTTACATCACAAGTTAAAGGTCTTAAATCTTTCATGCCTTAAAAACTACCTTCAAATGAATTTGTTTTGTTAACCTGAATTAGAGAGAACTTGATTTCTCTGTTCTAGCAAACCTTTTTCCAAAACTATATTGACCCTGGAGTTGGAACTGAATAACCGTAAATGCTTCTTTGAACTTGGGGCAGTCTTCTGGCCATTTAAAAGTAGGAATGCCTACTTCCAAAAAGGAAAGGTTCCAAAACACCTAAAAATGTAGGGCACAGATATAAAGCTATGGAGTAGAAGAAGAAATGTGCTCTTGGAATAGAGAACAAAGTATTCAAATGATGACTTCTGCAGTAAAGTTCAGAGGCCATTTAATGCAAAAGTTCTGAGCCAATTTTGTGTCATGGGTTGTTTGGTAGTTAAATGAAGCCTAGTGATCCCTTCTCGGAATCATACTTTTAAATACATTAAAACCTTTAGGATTATAAAGGAAGCCATTTATATTTAAATAAAGATATAAATCTTCCACGGACTTTTTGATTAAGAAGCACTGTAGTCTGATATCCTCAGGAAATCCAGTCCTGAAAAGGGGAAATGACTTAACTACATAGAATCCCATAGCTGGAAGGAACCTTGTCTTCTTCTAGTCCAGTCTTTACCAAATCATGAATCTTGTCCGTGGAATCCTTTACACCAAGGCTTGACTTGAGTTCCCGGTGACGGGGAAGTCATTGTTCCCCTTAGACAGCCCACTCTGCTGTGTTCTAGAAAGTCTACCAGGAAAATGGTAAAAACAGCTGTGTGCCCTCATGCTAAAAGCCATAGTGTGGAGAGTTCTAGGAAATTCCTATCTTACTTCCTTAATGAGCCTGCTTGGTTTCACAGGAGCATTCTGGGCGGGTGTTCCGACTGCAGTTTGATGAGTTCCAGATCATCAGCAGCTCCCACGATGACACTATTCTGATTTGGGATTTCCTGAACGTCCCCCCCAGTGCCCAGAACGAGACTCGTTCTCCCTCTAGAACATACACGTACATCTCCAGATAACAGTCTGCACTCTTACCCACATCAGGTATCCTTTTTTATTTGCTATTCCAGTTGTGTGTTCACCATTTGTTATTAAATTGTAGCAATTCAGCTGCTTCATGTGTGATGTTGTACAGGTTGAGGCATCATTGTCAGGTCATCTTCTCTAAATGCTCCTAGTCGCTGTTAGAGAACCCCAGGAAATCAGGACATCAAAGCTCTTTGGATTCTTCTTTGAGTCTCCCTTGTGTCTTTCCTTCCTATCCTTTTGCTAGAATGTATTTATTAAGCCTGTTCAGTGTCCTGGGTTTACAAACACAAAAGCAGGTCAGTCCTACCCTCAAGGGGAGAGGCAGGGGAGGGGACACAGAGAGAGAGTGTGTGTGTTTGGAAAGTCACAGAGGTTTTGAGTGGAAGTCATAGGGGTCTGTTGAAATTGCCACTCCTTTTCCAAAGCAATGATGATATTGGCATGATTGACTTGATGCCTCAGAGGAAGAGTGTGGAGGACAGGGGGATATATATGTTGGAAAGTGGTTAGGGTTCTGGCAAGGGTGGGTATGGTAAGTTTTCACCTGTCAGGACAGCCTTAAGTCCTCTGGGACCTGATCTCTGAAAGTCCCTTTGGAGAATGTGGGAGCAGCAGTCACACATCACTCTTCTTCGTGCCTCATTTAAAAAAAAAATTTTAAATCCAGTGCTAAAAGATAACCATATAGAGGAGGATTCTCTGCCCCTTGTCCAGACCAAAAAGAGGAAGTAGGAGAATGCTCTCATAACTACTGGCAGATTTCTTTGAATCCACATTTTGTGTCATCAGTACCAAATACATGGTCACTTTTCAAAGTTCTAGCTTTAGGATGCTTTGCTTCTTTGAGACTGATGAGAATCTATACCATTTTTAATGGGAATTATTCTTGCTTTACAATCTCCTCTCCTTGGATAAATTAATTTTATTAGTAGGTTCACCTTACTATTGAAACCCAAAGGTTTTCATCACATTCAATGTTTACTGAATAGGACTGTATACTTAGATATTGTGGAGAGGAATGAAGGAAGAACATAAGATTTCTTCACTGACATTAGGAAACCTGCCTTCAAATGGGGTTAGATGAACCTTACAAATGTCAAAAAACCTCAACAGTACAAACCTATAGCTATGGAGATTCAGTTACAAATGTTGCATCTTCCTGAGAAGAGGGGAAATACAGTTTCTGATATATTCTCATATTCTGAAAGTTCTCTTGGGAAAGCACAAAATCCAAGTAAATTTTTGAGACTTGAAAAAAAAAGTTTTTCAGTTTCATTTTAATAGTTTCCTCTAATAAAATGTCACAAATTCAATACATTTTTGAATAGCTCCCTGGTTTATAAGATCTCAAACAGGATTCCTTTAGTTGAGGTGTGGTAATCACCTCTTTGTATTTATCTCAAGAAGGAAGAGTGAGCGCGCGCGCGCGTGTGTGTGTGTGTGTGTGTGTGTACACCCCATTCAAGAAGTCTAAAAACAACTCTGTAAAGATCACTCCCTACAGTGTTTTGTTATGACGATAAAATGTAAATCAATGGAAAATGTTATCTGCTCTTTCAGGTGGTGGGTCCCAAAGATCTAATACAAGCAATGAACCTCTTTTACAAGGTTCCAAATGTGTTTGCTTCTTCAAAGCAAATTGCTTTTGACAACCCTGGCAGTCAGCTACAAGGATTTTATTGCCTTTTTTTGAATTCTTTTCATTTATTGTAACATGACAAAAATTGTTACCATATGATATGCTAAGATGCTAAGATCTAAGCGCTACAACAGAAATCCCACTCTTAAAGATGCTTTCGCTGTTAAAGAAGTGAAAGTCTCCCAGCTAAAATCTAGTAAGGCAGGTCCTTTGCTCAGGAAATGTAGGAATTAGATTTATTCACAGATTCTTTAATGCTCATTTATCTCCAGCAGAAAATGCTCCTGGGCTATTGTTTTTATTTCCCAATTTTGTGGGTTGTTTTTTTTTTAATCAAAAATATTAAAATGGTCTTTTTTCATTACTGTATATTTTTAGTACATTCTGAAGACAGCTTACCAGACCCACAGATACAAAGGAAGGTAGTTTAATGGATAATGATGTTATCTATGTTACCTCTTTTAAATTGTAAGATACTGAAATACTGTATGCTTTAAATCGGTGTTTCACATGGGTTCCAAGCAAAAGGAACACATAAAATTTGCTTTCATCTGGAATATGTGAGGAATAGCACATCCTTGTTACTTGTGTTATGGTTTACTGAGACATGTAGCATAAGTTGCATTGCCAGTTGGAACGAATGAGAATACAGTTAGAGGTGTCCAAGGATCTTAGGGTATGTCCAAGACACCATTGTGAAAGTTGATCAGTATTGTGTAGTAAAGTGATTGTGATTACTTGGGCTTTATGGTTGCCTGGATTCTGGAAATTCTAAGCTTAATGAAGTTTTTGATTATAGAGAAACCAACATAATGATGTTATGGTATAACACATCTTTATTAAGATAATGAATCTGATTGTACACATTTCCCTAGCACTGTAGGATTTACAACACATTTCCCTTACAAAAACTCTGGGAAATAGGTAGTATAAACATTTTTTATTTATCCTCATCTTATAAAAGAGAAAGTTGTGTTCAGAGCAGTTTAAGTAAATTACCCAAGATTTTGTAATCTAGTAAGTGCCAGAGCCCAAGCTCAAATCCAGGTCTCCAGGATCACTATACTATGCTGCCTCCATGCCCCCCCAACCCTACCCCTATCACATATCAGAATGAGATCATATAGAACCATACTCCACATCCCAAAGTGAAGACTAGAAGAATTTTAGTATTTAAAGAGATCCGTGTGAGTCAGGGACTTCAAGGCTAGTTTTGCCAAGGAAATATGAATGAAATCAGTAAAGGTGATCAGCAAAGATTTAATGAGTTGAATTTAGTTTGATATTTAAAATCATAGACTCACATTTTTCTAAAGGAGGGTGACTTGTGAACATTTAAGGGATTAAAACTTTCTATGAAATTAAGATACACATTTGGACTTTCCAGAGGTGGCTCATTCCAATGCATTATAAAAATTTGATTGGGGAATTTTAGAGCTAGAAGAAGCATGAGAGAGAGATCATTTGCTCTCCTTTTGCATACAGAGAAATTGAAACCCAACACACTCACTGCCCATGGTGACTTAATGAATTGAGAACATAGCCAACCATAGAACGAGGTCTTCTTTCTCCCAGTGTAATGCTTTTCCAATATACCATATTGCCTTTTCCAATGAAATTTCTTACAAATACAGTAAATTTTGTATGTTGCATTCTGTGGACAGAAATTCCCTGGCAGTTGTCATTCCTGTACTTCTGCAATGGTAATTAACACTCATAACAATGAAAACTTCCTCTCAGAGCTGTCCCAGAATGGAATTGATTGCTTCAGGAAATAGAGGCTTTCCCACCGCTGGAAGTTTTCAAGTGGAGACTCGATAGGTAGCCACCTTCAGGAATGTTGTAGATAATTCTGGTCAGGTGTAGGTTGGACTGGATAAATGACCTCTGAGGGCTTCCTTCTGATTCAGGTTCTCTGATTCTATGTGATCATGGTCTTGAAATACCTTCTGAATCTTCGAAGAAAGATTCAGTGCTATAGTTCTATTGTCAACATATTTTATCCACACCCAGTAACACTTGGAGGTTTACTAAGGGCTTTGCAAATGTTATCTCATCTGATCCTCACCTGAAAGGTAGCTGCGATTATTATCCCCTTATAACAGATGAGAAAAGTAAGACAGGGAAATGACCCACTCAGGATCATCACATAGCTATCAAGTGTCACAGGCAGGAATTGAACTCAGGTTTTCCTTTCTGACTCCCAAGTTCGGCATTCTACACACTGTGCTGGTAGTCCTATTTCCCAGAATATTTGATCAGATTATGCTGAAAAGAGAAGGCTTTGTATTTGATGGTAGGGGGGTAATGCAAAGGTAAACGTCAAGACATTTAATGTGTCTGTTCTTCTTCATTTTAGGGTTCCATAGTCTTGAACTACTGGCTACACAGCTATCACATGCCCACGGGTGTTCATTCACAGCTGAGTATGAAGTTGGTATTGGTTCTAGATGCTGTGTAGATGCAAAGCAGCACAACTCTAAATTCTCCTCATTTTTCTTGCGATCTCTGACTCCTGACTGTTTACTTGGAGGCATTTATGACCGTCATGTTGACTTCAAGTAGATAAGAAAACGCCTGAACCGCCCTGCCATGAGAAAACCTAATGCTTCAACTGTAAATTTTTCATATAAACTGAATTTACAATCTGTTTTACAGAAGTAAATGAAAATTCAAGAAAAGACTTGGCCTAATTTATATTGCTTTGCACTTTGGTCTGACTTTAAAGAACAACATCACGTTCTCCGATGAAATTTGGGTGCCAAACACATGCCCAGAATGTACATTGTTCCTTTTGGAAGTCGGCATCCTCCTTTTGACTGTAAGAGTTACTCTGCATCGAGAACTTGTTTTATAAGGAGTGTGTTGGACGTTTGGGAATATTTCTGGATTGTTTAATAATATTTTGGATTTTACTTTATTTCTGCTCCACTTATTTCTTTTAATTTAAAGAATTGTAAACCAGATGATATTATCTGCCAACTGGTAATATGGCACTGGCTTTTCTTTTATTAATACCCTCTCTTCCTGCTTTCCTCTGTTTTACTGATATTTGATATAGTCATACCTTTACATGAGTGCTTGCCTCCTAATTTAAAATACTGTATCAGCATGTAGATAGAATGTACATAACAGTTTAACCTCAAGGTGTATGGAGTCAGGGCCTCCTGATCCCGAGACACTAATGCATACTGTATTAGCACTTAGCCAAGGGAGATTCTCAATGACTGGCACCCAGGGGTTCATGTGGATTATCTAGAATCCTCTGTGCAGTATTCATAAGATTTTTTTTATGGGAACTATGTTTTAAAAACGTAATTTCTAAGTTTAAAAAAATTAAAATGTTTTGTTTCTGTTCTGTAGTATGTATAATAGACGTACCTTAAATTTTTTTTTGTTTGTTAATGATATTCTGAAGTACTTACAAGTTAGCTTTAATTTTTTTTTGGTAGCATTTACTTGGCTCCACAGTTGAGCCAAGTCAAAATTTAAATGTATTTATATTTTTAATTTGACTCTATCTGAATTGAAGTAGTTGCTCAGTCAAGAGAGGAGACCCTGTTGGCTCCCATGTCTCTGTCTGGGTCTAGATTCTGTCTGGTATTTAGGCCCTAGCCCCAGGCCAGTGCTGGGTGTGTGTGCTGGTGTGTGTGGATCTTTGTAGTTTTGTTTTGGACATCTCCTTCATCAAAAGGCCTCCATCTTAGGTTGCAAGGCTTTCCTTGTCTTTCATTTTCAGTCTCGTGTGTTTAGTGGCATGCTTCTGTGGGAAGGGATTACTCACAAATGTCATTTCTCTTGATTTGCTTTATATAACTACAGTTTTCAGCAGATGATTTTGTTTTGTTACCCTTAGCTTCCAAATGCACTCAAATTCAAGTGGTGTGAATGACATTGTCACATTGACTGTCTTTGGAGATCATTTTGGCACTGAAGTGTCAGCTGCCGCTCTTTTTTCATGTACAATGTTATGTTTTATTTGTCCTTTGACATTTGTTTTAATCCAGGAATGTCCATGGTATTTAAAGGACCAATAAATTAATATTAAAATGCAGTGAACAAGCATGGCTAACAGTGGCATCCTCTTGTGGATCAAACCTCTTTCCCAGTGAAAGCACACACAGATACTACCAAAGGGCAGATTTCTTTGCTATATTTTATCCTTTGCATTGAGAAAAGTGTTGGGATCAATGTGTAGTTTCTTTTTCTTTCATTCTTTTCTTTAGTTAAAGCTTTCTTCTATATGTTACAAGTAATTTCTTTCTTTGAAATGATAAAACCTCAAAGTGCAGAAGTAAGGTCACAGTTTTGTAAGCTTGACAGTAGTTTGTGGAAGTGGCTTACTTTTAACCCTTTTCATCTTAATAGCTTTAATATTAAACTGGCTAAGAAAAGATGCTCTTGCAGCCCAGAAGAAAATGGCAAATTCTTTCTCAGAGAGCAGTGTCCTTTTTTATGCATGTGTAAAATGGAAATTTCTCATTTTCCTTGGAAGATCATGGTGTTTGAATGTGCACACAACTTTTGGATTGTGCTTATTAAACCATAGCAAGTGGACTACTCTGTTTTTGGCACTCAAGGAATCTGACTTCGGGGATTCATAGTGGCAATTCCTGGCTGCACTCTGGATTTTGGTTTTGCTAACTTCAGCAACTGTACATTACTGCTATATTAATGTTTCAAAGCACTGGGATAGTCTACTTCTAACTTGTAATTAATTATGTTTGCCAATTATCTGTTCAAAATAAGTTTGTGTCTGAACAGCTTATTGAAACTGTTAAATTGTACAGATATTGTTCATGACCTAAAGCTTTGTACTGTGGAATGTGCTTAATAAAAAAAAAAAGTTTGACCTTTGTCCAGAAAATTGCTAACTGATATCATCAAAGAAAGTACAGGCATTCTGCCTTATGGCTAATCTGGCTTCATGCATTTGTTACTTCAGATACTAATTTGAAGCTAATAATCTTAATAAAATGTTTCTCCTCTACTACTCTGTTAAGGAATTTGTAAAAAAAAAAACACTGTAATATGTTATCAATAGTTCAGTGACTTGCAACCGAGGCTTAGGGATTTTTTTTTTAAACATCTGCATTGTAAAATGAGGTGGAAGGTCAAGTGCTTTCAGCATTGGAGAGCTGTGCCTCTGATGATGCAATTGCATGCCTTGAAAAGTATTAGCTAGAAAGCTGACTTGAACCTTGTGGGGTGTGGGGTTAGGCTATCTCATACCTCTCCTTGGCAGGGCTGCCTTCCTCCATATGCAAGATTGCTCCCCCAGAATATTGAGCTTCATAGTTATGGGTGAAATATGAAACGGGCACCTTTAAAATGCTCTTTGTGTCATTTTGATTTCAGTGAAAATTAAACTTTTTGATCTCATCACTATGAAAGAGTTCCATGAAGGCAGGTATGGAACAGCCAGCTGGGGCCCATTCGGCTTTTGTGCATCAAGAATGAGATCTTGTGGCTTACGGTAATGAATCATCAGGGTTTATCTGAATCCCCGTCTCATGCAGGGGTTCTTAACCATTTTTATGTCATGGCCCCCTTTGGCAATGTGGTGTTTGTAGGATCACACTTTTTAAAGAATGGAAGGAAGAAGAGAGCTAAACTTCAGTTCAAAGTTTATGAGGAAAAATGTATTCTTTTCCCCAAGTTAACCTGTCCACATGGATCCCAGGTTAAGAACATCTGCTTTAAGGCAGAAAGAACACAGGTAGATTTTAGACCCCAACTATGGTAGTTATAAATCCCTTGATTAGTCAGTTATGCACATTTAGTACGCTGTTGTTCAGTTGTGTCCAACTTCTGTGACTCTGTTTTGGGGTTTTCTTGGCAGAGATATTGCCAGGTGGTTTTCCATTTCCTTCTTGAACTAATTTTACACATGAGGAAACTGAGAAGAATGGTAAATTTAAGGGATTTGCCCAGTGTCACACAGCTAGTGAATGTCTAAGGTCAAAATTGAACTCAGATCTTCCTGACTCCAGACCAGTACGCTATCTGTTGTACCACCTAACTTCCCCTATTTAGTGCATTAAAATGCTACATTAAAAACCTTAAAACGATTTTAAGAGGAGCCAATTTTTCAAGTAGCTTAAAGTTGGTTAGCTTTCTAAATGTAATCATTATGAATGGAAATCTTTTTAAATATATCACTTCCCTGCCCTGTTAATTTGTGCAATCTGAACAATAACCTCTTTAATGACCCTTTGAGGTATTATAGTGGATGTTTCTTATTTTGATGTCCTGGAATACAGTGATGCCTTCAGGGCCTATGGAAGCATGTAAGGTTATTTACTCAGGTACCCTAGTACCCCAAGTTTCTCTTCTTTAGTGTTTTTTCCTTTTTATTTTTATTTTTTTCTCACCATCTTTATTGAATTCAGGATGTCAGGAGGGTTCTGGTGAGAGTTAAGGAAGGGGGATGAATATGAGATATATTGTGGAGGCACTTAATTAACTCTTCACCAGAACAATTAATTGCTCTGTCTCCAATTTTTCCTCTCTAATCTACCCTCATACAAATGCCAAAGACCTAAAGCACAGTAAACTCCACTGCTTGAAAAACTCTAGTGTATCCCTTTATCCACTGATAAAAAAAAGTCTTCTGTTTGACTTGTAAAGTCCTATTGAATCTGACTTCAGGCTACCTTCCCAGTTTTACTGTGTATTACTCAACCTTCACATACTCTTGGCTTCAGCCAAACTCTTGCTTGCTGTTGTCTATTTTACTTCCTGTCTTACACAAGTACACTTACACTCCATGCTTGGAGTATATTCCCTTCTCATTCCCATATCCTAGAATTCCTTACTCACTTCAAGGCTCAGCCCCCATCACCTCCTACAGGAAGTCTGTCTTGCATCCTGCAGTTGCTAATACCCCAGAAATTATATTGTGTAATTTTTCCGTGGATGTGCTATATGCATATAATATACTTCAATACACTGTAAGATCCTTGAGGGCAAGGATTGTTTATCCTTGTATCCTCTGTATCCTGAATGCCTAGCACATTACCTGGCACATGGCAGGTACTTAATTAAATGCTTGTTGACTGAATTGGTGGAAAGACCCGTCAGCCATGGTGTCTTTGGCACATTTCTTTAAAACTCTCACATCTACAGAACTTTCTTTATATTTAAGATCAACTAATCCTGATCTAAAACCTTTTTTTAAAGGTAAATTCCTAAGGGTGTCCCAAACCTCATGTCCTTTTTAAAAATTCTTATCCCCTTGGGCCTCTATGAGGCAACTGAGACTGTTGATCACCTCCTCTTCTAAAAACCCTGGATTTTCATGACTGTGCTCTTTGGTGGTTCTCCTTATTGCTCATTTTTAATTTTCTTAGAAAAGGTCCTAAGTCTAGCCCCATTCACAATAGGAGTTACCCCAGGTCTTTGCCTTAGGCCCTCTTCTTTCTACATACATTCCCAGTGATCTCAACTTTCATGGATACAACTATCACCTCTATTCTGGTAATTCCAATCTCCCTCAATCTCTATCTCCAGTCCTTATAGGACTGGAGCCATCCCAAGTCATCCTTTCTTCCAAACTTTCTGTTGAGGGCAAACTATCCTTTTCACCCAGGTTCTGTGAGATAATATTGTGGAAGCAAGATCATTGGGAATGTATGTAGAAAGAAGATAGCTTAAGGCAGAGGTCTGGGGTAACTCCTATTGTGAATGGGGCTAGACTTAGGACACTTTTCTAAGAAAATTGAAAATGAGCAATAAGGAGAACCACCAAAGAGCACAGTCATGAAAATCCAGGAAGGGTTTTTAGAAGAGCAGGTGATGAACAGTCTCAATTGCCACATAGAGGCAAAAAGGATAAGAATTTTTGAAAAGGACATGAGGTTTGGGCTACCCTTGGAATTTGGGTAAGTGGTAGTAGGGTAGAAGGTCTAATAGTAAGGTTGAGAAGTGAGAATGAGGTAAGAAAATGAAGACAGCAAGAATAGACAGGAGAGGTATATAATGGTGTCTTAACATGGTAGGAACAAGTAATAGTTTTTTAGTCAGGGAAGAGATCTCAGCATGTTTATAAGTAGTAGAGAAGGAGCCAGTGGATAAGGTATGATTGAAAATTAGGGAGAAGGAAAGAATGATCAAAGGGACAAGCTCCCTGAGGAGACAGGATCAGGAGCCAAGGGCACCGACATGTCAGCATTTGCAAGTAGAATAGCTTCTTTTTCTTAGACTGGAGCAAAGGAAGATTGAGAAGAGGGTAAGGATGAGAGATGATTTGGAATGTAAAATTGGGAAAGAAGAGGAAGCCTGGGACAGATGGTGTCATCTTTTCAGGGAAGTGTTTGGCTAAGTCCTCTGGCAAGAGGAAGAGGGAGGTGGAGTGGCAAAGATTCCTAGAGGGAAGAGAAGGTTTGGAACACTGAGGGGAGTGTCAGTCCAAGGATAAAAATATTGGCATGCAGCAGTGAGGGCCCATTTGAGATTGGAGAACAAATTTGTGGTGGACCTAATCAGTATGGTTGTGTGACTTTCATCTACATTCAGAAACATGTGAGTAGGAGAAAGCAAGGAGAGTGTGGTGGTAGTAAAGCAAGGTTGTTGCCTTGGTACATGATGAGTGGTGTTAGAATGAAGGTTTCAAGGATAGAGGGACAATATAACTTGGACCTGGTTCACTACTGGGTAAGATTGGAAAATGAAAAAAGTGAGGGCAGGGTGGGGGTGAAGTGTCTAGAGGTTTAGATAGAATACACTTAATAAGGGTGACCTGATCATGGCACAGGGCAAAATGGATGGCCAGGTAGTTAGAATTACAAAGATGAATGTCAGAATTATGGAGAGTGAAAGTGGAATAAATTTATATGTGATAATAAACTCAAAGGCATTCTCTGTACTCCTTGAAAAAAAAGGTGGGGGGGGGGGAATGACCTAGTGTCTAGTAAAAACAAAACAAAGCAAAAAAACCCAAAACAGTTGGCAGGATCCAGATAGAATGACCTATCTATCTAGATCTCATCCAGGTGGGAGTAAGTAGATAGAGTACTGGTCTCAGAGACCTGAATTCAGATACCGGCTTAGACACACTGCCTCCTGCTGAGTGATGCTGGGCAAATTTCTTTATGAATAAGGACTCTAAAAACATCAATCCCATAGGGTGGTTGTGAGGATCAAATAGGGCTCGATAGGTATGTAGGTAGGTAGGTAGATGACAGAGAGATCAGTCAAGAAAATACCATTAGATTGGCTATTAAGAGATCTTTAAGAGAGCAGTTTCGTAGTGAATATGTGAGTGAGGTTCACTGTTCACATAGTGAATAGTGAGGCTGGCAGAGGGTTTAGAAACAAGTGAGATGAGAGGAAGAAGCACTAATTATAGATGGTTTTCACAAAGGTTTTAGCCAAGGTGAGAAGATACAGGATGATACTGGAGTTGGTCAATGAGTGAATTTTAAAAAAGTATCATGGATGTGTTTGTAGGCATGAGAGAGAGAGCCAGTAGATAGGAAGATATTGATGATCTGATAGAGATGGGAGGCAATGAGATTGAATGTGTGTTGCAGGTTTACCTTGACTAGGATGAAGGGCCATTTCTTCATGTGATACACGTTTTCGAGGTGAAGGAGGCCATAGTAGGTGAAGATACTAAGTCATGTGAGATAAATGAGGCAGGGTCATTGACTGAGAGTGTAGTAAGAGGGATGAAAAGGTTTGCCATAGTTCTGGTAAATAGGCTAGCTAGGAAGTGTAAAAAGATTGCCTTGCTACAGTAAGGACTTAGTTGTGATTATGTAAAAAATTTGTAGTAGGTAGAATTATCATAGTGTCATTTTTTTTTTCTCTAGCTCTATTCAGTAACATGGGAATTAGAGCAAAAGGGGCAGCTAGGTAGAAGAGTGAGTAGAGACTGGTCCTGGAGTCAGGAGGACCTATGTTCAAATCCAACCTCAGACGCTTAGTAGCTGTGTGACACTGGGCAACTCACTTCACCCTGTTTGCCCCATTTTCCTCATTTGTAAAATACTGTCTGTGTTCATCCTTCATTGCTGAAGAAGACCATGCCATCAGAGAAATGATGACATGACTTGCACTTGACTGTTTTGAGTGAGGGAGGGCTGTGCAGGTCACCAACCTCACTTCCCCTCCAGAGCCATCTGAATCCAGTGACCAGATATTCATCAGGATTACTGGAGATGACCCACGATGAGGCAATTGGGGTTAAGTGACTTGGCCAAGGTCACACAGCTAGTGAGTGTCAAGTGTCTGAAGTGAGATTTGAACTCAGGTCTCCCTGACTCCTGCACTGGTGCTCTATCCATTGTACCACCTAGCTGCCCCAATTTATAAAATAAGCTGAAGGAAATGACAAAGCAATCAAGTATCATGAAGAGTTGAACTTGACAATAACTCTCCTCCCCCCCCCCCAAAAAAAAAAATTGGAGACAAGGAGGTGGGTGGTGAGAGTTCAAACAATACTAGTTTGGAAATTAGCAAGTCATGATTGGTGGTAGGACAAAGGGGCAAGGCACTTGAATGTATAGGTTCAATGTAGAGTTGAACTGCTTTACCAAAGGGCCAAATTAGGGAGGGAAGGAGAATGCAGCAAGTGGAGAGATCATCATGTTTGTCCTTCATTGATGAAGAAGACCTTGCCATCAGAGAAATGATGACATGACTTGCACTTGACTTTGTTTTGAATGGAGGGTTGTGCAGGTCACCAGCCTCACTTCTCCAGAGCCATCTGAATCCAGTGACCAGATATTCATCAGGATGACTGGAGATGACCCAGGATGCAGTGGAGACCTTGGGCCAAGTACTCACTTAGGGTGAGGCAATGCCTATTTATTGAATAGACCTGTTTAAGAAGTAGCCAGGGCATGGCCCCTTAGGTGAGCTCAAGAAAACAAAAACCTCAGACTGGGCGGGAAACAGCGACAGTTATTATTGATAATGACTGTAAAGCAAGGGGAGTCCAGGAGCCCTTGGCAGGGCCCCTTGGAATCCCACTTTCAGAGTGTAGTGGAAGGGAGGGGAGGGGAGGAGAGGGAAAGGAAAGGAAAGGAAAGAAGAAGGGAAAGGAAAAGGAAAGAAAAGAAGAAAAGGAAAGGAAAAAGGAAAGGGGAAGGGAAAGGAGGCAGTAAAACCCAGGTCAACTGGGCAACTTTTGGCCATCCAATTTTACCTTCCTTTGGAGAGGAGAAGGAAGGGGAGGGAGAGGCAGACAGATGAGAAGGGATAAAGTGGAGGGATAATGGCATAGAAAAGGCCTAAAGAGGCAGAGATACTGGATGGAAAGAGAGGGTTAGAGATATTAAGACATAGGGGAAAGGATGGAATGTTAGAAAACTATGATCAGCCAAAGAAATTTTAGAGTTTGTGAACGTGAAAGTAGACTACGTGTGGATGATGGCAACCCTAAGGGTAAAGTGTAAAGGGTAAGGTAAAGTGGAGGTCATGGGAATTCAGTAGCTTGAGTATCTGGGAAGTCTTAGTTACCATAATTGAAGAACTAAATATGACCCCAGGAACCACTGAAGATGATAGCATTGATGAAAGAAAAAAAAAAGAGGTCCTGTAAAGAAAGGGAAAGGGTTTTACATTTGTTGAGCCTGCAAGAGAAAAGGTGTAAGTACTATTTTACTTTCTCCAATTCCTGAGGTAGGAAATAAGACAATCTCAGAAATAGCATGACTTTTGTGTTGAGCAGAATGTAATGGGCAATTCTAGAAAAGTGCTAATGTTTTAAAAAAATGTTCCCTGAGAAGGAAATATCTTAAGCTTTAAGTTACCGTATTTGGACATAACAAAAGACAGCATGTTAGCCTTTGAAGGTGAAAGGTCAATGGTGAGCACCTATGGATGGTCCCTGGAGATATTCATGCAAGACTTGCCGACTACTCTTATCTACTCTGATTGCTTTGGGTATTTGTTTGCTCCAAGGTTTAAGATCTTTCTAGGTCTTTTTTCATTTCTAGGATTCTATATTTTTATAAAGTAATTAATAAAAAAATTAATGATCTAATAAAGTTAAAACTGATCCTGGCTCTGAACAGGGGAAAGATGTTTCATTTGTTAGCTAGGCAGGGTCCCTTGAAAGACTGCTGGCTTGAGAGTTATAGGTCATAGGTTCAAATTCTGGTTCTTCCACTCTGTGTCCTTGGGCAAGTCTCTTGGCCTTAGCTTCCCCATCTGTAAGATAAAAGGTTGAGCTACATGACTTTTAAGGTTCCTTCCAGCTCAAAATCTATGATCTTGAGACATGTTTCAGAAGATAAGGGTAGAAAGGGAGATGTCTGATTTATTTTCCATTTGGGAAGTCTCTATGTTAGGATAACTTACAATCTTTTGGAGGAGTTCCTTGTTGGGTGGCTCTATGGGGATCACACCCTTGAAGTACTGTATTATTCATTATTTTGTTTTCATCTTTGTGCTGCTGAATTAAAAGTCTGGGGCAGGGGCAATAGCTCATCTCTTTCTTTTGGCTGACCCTGTCACTCTTGCTCAAGAAGCTTCAGGGGCTCTCTACTGCTTCTAGGCAACAAATTCCTGGCATTTAAAACCCTTCACCATTTGGCTCCCTCCTGTTTTTCCTGACTGATTTCACATCACTTCCTGCTGCCATGCTCTTCCATCCAAAGGGGTCTCTTTGCTGTTTCCCACATGTGACATCCCATCTTTAATCTCTTTTCTTTTGCATAGGCTAAAATCCCCTCCCCTCCAAACAACCATAACCACAACCATAACAGCACAATGCTCTCCTTCCTTCCTTCTTTGTCTTGGAATCTGTAGCTCCCTTCAGAGCTTAGCTATGCTACCTTGTATGCAAAGCCTTTCCTGATTTCTCCAGTTATTACAGCTTTTGTGCTCCCCTCATTCATTCTCTGTGTGTGCATGTATGTGTTAGATATCGATACTTGTAACCTCCTTAGTTTTGGGAGAGCCTCTAAGTATACTTAGTGATACCTCTTCAGATTTTGCTAGGGACCACATCATTCTACAGGATCATAGTGGTCTTGGTACTCACACCTCATCAATATTCTCTGCCCAGTAACCTCTCTTGGAGAGTGGAATGGAGGGCTCCTCCCCAAGCCGCCATTTAAAAAGAGCCCCCAGGTTAGCTGTCTCTTCATTTCCTACCTGTCTGCACTCCTGGGGACTTTAGTACCCCACCCCCTATACCCCCTTTTCAGCTTCCTTTTGTGTTGTGTTCCCTCAATAGATGTTAAGCTCTTTGAGGGCAGGGTGTGTCTTTTTTTGTAATCTATATTTACATTCCCAGCACTTAACACATTACCTGGCACATAGTGGGCACTTAAATGTTTATTGACTGAGTGACATTTACAACAACCCAGGAAGGAAAGTGCTATTTTTATCTTCATTTTTAGATAGAATTAAAATGACTCACTTAGAGTTTGCCTCAGCAAATATCTGAGGTCATATTTTTAACTCAGGTCTTTCTGAGTCCAGGTCTAGCACTCTATCCTTCATACTACTCAGTTGCATCCCCACTGAGATCTTCTTTGCACAATGAGTTTTTCCATTGTTCTTTGGGTTCCTAAAACTTTGACTCTTCAGAAAAAGACTGTAGCTTCTAAGTTTTCACCCACCCTACTGAACTGCTGGAGAATATTTATGTTGGGGAAAAAAAGATTTTTGTGCTAGGAGGCAGTGTGGGATCATTTTAAAAGCACTGTACAATTTCCAAATATAACCTTCTTTTTCTCATATTTAATTCTGAGCCTAGATTGTTCATTTGTAGTGCCTGTCCCATACTAACCCAATGAAATGGGGCATCTAACTTGAATATCCTAGTTTATACAGTAGGCATTTTTAATCCATATACATTTTCCTTCATGAATTCTTCTTGATTTCTTTTGTGTAATCATAGGTCTTGTTGAGATCTTGTAATGATTTTGGGATTTGATACAATCAGCACAATGTGAGTAACAGGTAAATATTTTTAAATTCCCTTTTCCTCTATATCTTAACCCGTCACTCAGTCAACAAGTACTTATTAAGTGCCTACAATATTCTAAGGCACTGTACTAAGTGCTAGGAATTCAAAGAAAATCAAAACACTGTAGTTGTCCTCAAGGAGCTCCCATTCTACTGGAGAAAACGTCAATAAGTTGTAAATTGTTGAGTTATATCCAACTCTTAGGGACCCCATTTGGGTTTTCCTTGGCAAAGATACTTGAGTGGTTTGCCATTTCCATCTCCAGCTCATTTTACAGATAAGACAAACAGAGTTAAGTGACTTGTCCAGGGTGATGTACCTAATGAGTGTCTGAGGCTGCATTTGAATTCAGGAAGATGAGTCTACTGATTCCAAGCTCAGTGCTCCACTGCACCACCGAGCTGTCCTTTTTGTACATAGTAGATCTATTTAGAGTTGAAGGGTAATCTGAAGAGGAAAAGACAGTTGAGGAGACCAGGAAAATCCATCATACTCAATTCAGTTTATGTTACTGTGATTGAATTACCTGCTGTCCTACCTGTCAGCTAAGGTATTTGCCAGTGAGAAGTGATGCTATAAGAATGCTAAGGAGGCTAGTACAATTTTCAGAGGAACAGTTACAAAGTCCAACTCATTGGCTTGGGTTCTTCAGCTGTGACCTTTGAATGTATTGGAAGAGAAAGATGAGAAGAGGCCAGCAAAGCTGAGTCTCCTATCGGACATTTGGAGGGCAAATTATCCGTATAATAGTGATGATGATGATATCAGCAACAGCAAGTGTTTATTAGCACTTTAAAGCTTAGAAAGTACTTTGCCTAATTGTTTCTGGATCCTCACAACAACCTTGTGAGGCAGCTATTGTTATTTCCCCCATTTTATAGATGTAGAAACTGAGACAGAGGGTGAAGTGATTTGCACATATATAATATATAACAATATATTATTGATATATAGCATTATTAATAACTAATATGTAACAATTATTAATATGTTACACAATGCATCATTATATATTATTTAGTAATGGTATTGATATTATTAATATATATAACATTATATAATATGTACAATATATAATCATATAACAATAATAATGCGATTTACATAGCACTTTGTTTTGCAAAGTGCTTTATATGCATCTCATTTGATCCTGACAACAACTCTGTGAAGTAGGTGCTATTATTAAACCCATTTTATAGATGAGAAAGCTGAGACTGACAAGGGAAGCACTTTGCCCAGGATCACACAGGTGCTAAGTTTCTGTGGCAGGGTTCAAGCTCATTCAAGTCTTCCTGACTTCAAATTCAGCCCTCTATTTACTATGTCATTTTGATCCTATCCTCTTTCTTTTGAAAATCCAAGCATCATAAATGATGTCCATGTAGGTCTGGTAGTGCCAAGGTAAAGGTGATCATTTCTGACTCATTTGCAGTAGTCATTGACCTCTAAGTTTGGTAAAGGAGAGGGAAACCAAGTGAGTGGCTAGAACTTCATGAAGAATGTGGATGTTAATGTAGCCCTAAAGACTGAGAACTCCTCCCCTTCTTCAGAATTGTCAACAGACTCACTAGAAATTCCCTATGAATAAAATCAGGCCTAAAAGATCTATCTTCTAGCGCCCACTGAAACTTCCCAAAAGGAAAGCAAGTAGGAGTGTGTAATGGACCTGCTTCCTGATGCTCTCCTCTAGGCATGTCTTCAGACTTCTCTCTTCCTAACAGATGTATACCTTCTCTATCTCTGGCCATCTGAAACCTAATCTGGTTTCCTGTTGAGTATGAACATTGGGTACCTAAGTCACCATGTGACTTGGCAAATGTTCTCTTTCCTTTATGTATTGTGGTATCTCCTATTAAAAAAACTGACCTTGAAGGACAAAGACCTGGATTGGAGTCCCAGCTCTGACCATGAGTAAATCAATGGTGGTGTTCAAGTTAATTACCTCTGGGCCTCAGTCTTCTTTATCTAAAAAGGGATAATAAGAATGAAGGGATAGAGTTGTCATGAGGAAAATGTTTTGTAAATTGTATAAATAAGTGGAACTATGGTAACTACTGTGAACTGCATGTTTCTCCTGTATCTCTGTATATAGCATTTCATAAAGGACATATGCATAGTGTCCTAGAAGTCTCAGTGAAATTTTAAGCTATTAAATCTGTTTAAGCTACTAAATCTTAAACTGGCACTAAGACTTTTGGGACACCCTGTATATACAATTCATGTTTGTCCTGCCTGGCTGACTGGTCCAGGATTCACATCATTGATGTGGCTCATCCTTTGTTCCTGAAGAGGGCCAATGACACCAGGAGGGTGATGTCTTGGCAAGTGAGTTGAATTTAAGTTATGCAGGGCTGTGCAAAGTCATCAGCCTCACTCTCCCCTCCAGAGTCATTGGGGTCCAGTGGCAAGGCTTAGGTCAGGATGACTGGTGATGGCTCTCCAGGATCAACAACAACTGACATTTAAATACCACTGTGCTAGGCACTATGCTTAATGCTTTACAAATATTATCTCACTTGATCTTCACAATGACCTTGGGAGGTAAGAGCTGTTATTATCTTCATTTTACAGTTGAGGAAACTGGGGCAAACAGAGGTTAAATATCTTGCCCAGGGTCACACAATTGGTACCTGTCTGAGTAACTAGATGGTGCAGTGGATAGAATATTGTACTGGGAGGCAGAAAGACCTGAGTTCAGATCTAAGCTTCAGATACTTCCTAGCTGTATGAGCCTGGCCAAGTCACTTAGCCTCAGTTTGCCTTAGTTCCTTTATCTGTAAAATGGGGATGATAATAGAATCTACTTCACAGGGTTTTTGTGAAGACCAAACGAGATAATAATTGTAAAGCACATAGCACAGTGCCTGACACTTAGTAAGTGTCAAATAAATATCAGTCACTACTACTACTACTGGTTCTAATGTTAGTATTACAAGGCCAGACTTGAACTCAGGTCTTTCTGCCTCCAGACCCAGTACTCTGTCCACTGTGCCACCTCACTGACTCAACTAGGATGAATTTTGCTGTAAAGTACAGGGTCACATTGAAGTACCAATGTGCTTTTTGGAAAACACCAGAAATCCTTACACTCAGGCACATTTTACAATCAGTTTTAGGGACCTATGATTTCATCTGTGTAGGCACTTCCTCTACATATTATGAGAGCTAGGTGGCACAGTAGACACAGAGCTGAGTTCAAATCCTGCCTTAGCCACATAATGGGCTGTGTGGACCCTGGACAAGTCATTTAACCACTCAGCCTCAGTTCCTCATCTGTAAAATGGGATAACACTAGCACCTACCTCCCAGGGTTGTTCTGAGGTTCAAAAGAGATTAATATATGTAAAGTGCTTCGCAAACATCAAAGTATGATGTAAATGCCAGCTATTTTTATCATAACGACCCCTTCATAACTTGGTCAATGAATTATTGTCACTGAAAAATTCATCTCTTTACCATAGCTGAGGTGGGTTATTGGCTTTGTATATTCTCATCACCTAGGACTTCTACCTGGCTCATGATAGGTACTTCATAAGTACTTTTTTGATTTATAGGATGTAAAATCATAATAATGTTTCTTTATTGCCTCTGGTGTGTCCTGGAGAGCAAGGGCCATTCTTTTACCTTTCTTTATACCCTCAGAGCTTGGCACATAGTAGGTACTTAATAAATCCTCATTGGTTGACTGATTGACTATATAGCTTAGAGTCAGGAAAACCTGAGTACAAATCCTACCTCAGACACTTACTGCCTATATGACCCTAGAGGAGTCACTTGCTGTTAGCTCAAACAAGGTGGGATTTTTGTTGTTTTCTTTTTGAAGTTCAGTTTCCCAGACTCAGGCTAAATTATAAACATTTGAAGAACTAATCTCATTTGAACCCTGTTAATTCACAGCTGTGCTGAGTCATGTAGGTTTCGTGCTTCTGGCTCTGAGTCAGTCAGAGGCTGAATCTTTTTATACATTCTGGGAGGTTGTCATTTTGCTTTGGGGGCTCACCTATAAGAAGGACCTTTTGATTCCCTGGACTAGACTCTGAGTAGCCACTTGTTAAGAGCCCCCCAACTCAGATGTTGGTGCTATTTCCATCTGGTAGTATATGTAGGTGGTTGTACTATTCTGTTTAGACAGTAGGAGCCCTGTCTACTGAATTCTTTCTTGGATACTCACTTCTTTTTTCTTATCTGTCTGCATTGTTTAATTAAAGGAAGATTGTTGACCCTTTTGAAGTTCTTTCCTTTAGAAAGGCAGATCAAAGCACTAGTGCTAGCATCCCACCCTGGGTCTGCTAGTGTGATTACTAATATGCTTCTTTCCATGGTCTCAGGGTCTTCATCCATGAAACTGAGGATAACAGTAGCTTCTACCTCATAGGGCTATTTGAGGCTTAAATGAGTTAATATAAAATGCTCTGGGCATTTTCTGATTGTATCCTATGCTCATAATGCTCTTTCTTTCCTCCTCTCTGAGTACTGACCTCCCTAGCTTCCTATGTATAAGTCTCAACTAAAATCCCTTCTTTTACTGGAAGGCTTCCTCAATCCCTCTTAATTCTAGTGCCTTCCCTCTGTTAATAATTTCCTGTGTTACATATGTGTGTATGTGTGTAGCTTGCTTTACTTGTGGTCTCCCCCATTAGATCATAAGTTCTTTGTGGGCAGGAACTATCTTTTACTTCCTTTTGTTTCCCAGGGGCCTAGTACCATGCCTGACATATATTAGGTGCTTAATAAATGTTTATTGATTGATCAACACTATATAAAATGATTTGCAGACCTTAAAATTGTGATATATAAAAAGTTCAAGAGACATAATTTCTGGGTAATTAATCATTTTATTAATCAAGTTAATAGACAATTGATAAAAGGGATCAGTGGAACTCTAGAATGCCAAAGACCCCTCCTGGAACCCACTCGATGCTGTTGGAAGAGTGGGTGTTCCTGAGAGTGACAATCAACTCTGATCAGTTAACAAGTAATGAGAAAATGAATATTATAATGAGAGGCAGACCTATTTTAGTGAGAGGCTGGGGACATGACTGATTGTGTCCATCATGGACAAAGACTATCTCAAATCAGACCACCTCTAGCCTCAGGCAGTCTAGACAAAGGATCTAGCCTTAACCCTAGGGGAGCACAATGGGCCAGAATTTACCTTAGATTAAATTATTTGTAAGGTTCCATAGTTGGGTGGAGTCCTCCACCCAGGATAGAAAATCATGTATCCCAGAGATTTGGGCAGTCTCATTCATGAACAATGTCCTTCAGAAACGGAACAACCTATAGGTTTTTGAAAAAATTCTGATCCTAATTCAATAATTGATTATGCATATGAGAAAGAAACAACCATTTCTCTCAAAATGATATATAAGTGCTAGCTGTTATTATTCTCTTTCTTGACAGTATCTTCACCTTCAAATAATAGTGGTTTGGTACTACAGGTATGCTAGCCAGATGGTTCCTTTGATTTCTGTTCAGAACCACAATTCACTGGGACCAAAACCCCTCTGGGCTTGGTCTAGGTTTCCATCTGGTTTGGCTGAGAGCCTGGAGAGCCACGATGTGACCTCCACAGGTTCCCTCTTAGCCTTTGGAATCCCAGATCAGTGGTTGCCCACAACTCTCAAAAAGGTCCAGATGAAGAACCCACTCGGAATTAGGTTGTTCTTCTCTGGACAGTTGGTAAATCTTTGTAGTGAGAGATACTGACCAAGGAAGATATTGCAAATGGTCCCTTACCATTATACCTATACTTAACAGAACTGGTCTCCCTCTTATAAAGCCTTTTTCCCTCTAGACATTTACGTGGAGCGCGAGTTCCCAATGGTGACAAAACAATGCTTTTCTTTTCTCACTAATCATTTTGCAGACACATAATCCTGCTTCGCCCCTGCAACAATTACCAACAGGCGGCCCTGAGAATCACTTCCCTCTTCATGGCCCCTGCCAAGAATCTCACAGTTTGGCTCTTCTGTGGGTGTTTTCCCTCCAACCCATCTGCATAAACAGAAGTGGGCCAGGTCTGCACCTCAGGAATGAGAAGATAAAAAGGGCAATCATTTATTTTTCCACCAAAGTTGAAGCATTTTATAGAATTTGCTAAAAGTTTTTGTTTCAGGAAATTTCATCATGTCTCCAGGAAGAAAAAGGAAAAAACGTTAATTGGCCTCAGATTTTCTAACTCCCTTTTCATTTTGGTAACATGAGGAGGCCTAGGTCATCGGCAGGTCAGCGTAGTTAGGGCTGCTTTAGTACACCTCTGTGAATACCTCATTTCTATAACAGTTTTTCCTTTAAAAACAGCCCTGGCTCCGTTGCTATCGAAGCCAGCTTTTTTGGCAGACTTTTGGACATCCCATTAGCATATGGGCTATTTTTCAAAACACATCCCCAAAAAGGTCTCTTATGGAGAAGGCTCTTCAGTAGTGAGCAGAATGGTTGTAGACTACATTTGGTGAGAAGGTGACCTTTTACAGAAGGCTAGCTTCTTCAATCTAGACTCGATTCTTACTGTACACACAAAAAAGGGGGAGGGGACAGAAAGAGAGTTTTCTAAAAACTTAGTCTGTTGGCTGTATTTTGACCGGTATAATAATACCCTAAGTGAAGCAATGGAAATCTCTTCTAGACTGGCCGACGGGCACGCATCCCCACCGTGGTGTAGACCTAGGCCTGCTTCCTTTCATTCCATGGAGGTGTCACCTTGAGTAAACCCTTGGACAAAGTAGAAAGGCCACTTCAAGAAGCCAGGTACCAATCTGTTGGGGAGCACAGTGTTCCCAACCATTTTGCCAATCCTGATTCTGCCCATGTCCTCTCTCCTTCTTCTTCTCTGCTCCACCTCAAAAATACCTGTTCTGTTTCCTGTTTCCTCAGTGTAAGGCTAACCTGACAAATGAATCCACATGCTATATTCAATGAAGGTATTATAAGTTATGTGGGAAATAATTCAAATTTCTGTGACAGGACAACTATCCTTCTTGAGCTTGATTGTTGTACGTGGGTGACTTTGGTGACTCTTCAAGGCTATCACGATGGAACAGAAACTCTGATAGGTCATACCAAGCCAGAAGGGCTTAGGGTACAAGTCTAGCAATAATTGCGTCTGTCATCTGAGGATGAAACTGGCTAAGACTGGACAGAAACTCATCACTACACTTCAGAGGGTTGGTTTTTTTCAGTCATATTGACTCAAATTCAAAAATTGATCAGCTAACAAGCATTTATTAAGCATTGACTCTGTGCCAGGCACTGTGGAGACAAAGACAAAGAAATGGTCCCTCCTAAATGATAGATACACAGGATGTATCATCATATATTATCATGGTCATCAAATCATAGGTTAGCTCTACCTGCATATACTTATTTTTAGCATATTCCATAAATCTCATACCTCAAACCCTAGAATCACAGAATATTAGTGGAAAGAAGAAAGAGTTCTTGTTCAGTTTCTTCATTTATGCAGATGATGAAACTGAGACCCAGAAAGGGGAAATTATTTATCCAAGATCCTAAGTCTTAACTGTAAAATAGAATTAAGTACTTGTGGATTCTCTAGGACCAGGCCACCCAGAAGTACCATCTGTACCCTATGATAAGATAGTTTACCTTAAAGTGTAATTCTACAACATGACCCTGAAGTCCCAACTTAGAGCAGAATTCTAGTGTATAATTGTGTAATATTATTGATTCAAGGATTTATTAGCTCTCCATACACCAAAAGTCATAAACAGGTTACAGGAGTGGGGTGGATAAAGCATTCCATATATCCTGCTAAGCCTGCACCCAAACTTGAAGCCTCATCATGGTGGACTCCTTTTGCTTTTACCCCCTTCCTTCCATTGTGTGCCAATCTCTTTGTCCTAGACATTTATATACAAAACACCTTTGCCATTTTGTCCTCTACATTCCCACCACTAGCACTTACGTTCAGGTCCTCAATACTTCTCACAATGAATATGGCCATAAACCCCCAAATAACTTTCCTGACTCTAGCCCTTCCCACTCCAGGGCATTTTGAAGACTGCTATTAATCTTTGTAGAATACATTTCTATTTTCTTTACTAGTTGGACCTAAAACTTTCTATACGTTCCCATCATATTACCAATATGATTCTGATTCCTTTACCCAGCATCCTCTATAAGGCACCTGAGGCAGCTAGGTGGTACAGTGGATAGAGCACCAGTGCAGGAGTCAGGAGGACCTGAGTTCAAATCTCACTTCAGACACTTGACACTCACAAGCTGTGTGACCTTGAGCAAGTCACTTAACTCCAAATGCCTCATCCTGGGTCATCTCCAGTTGTCCTGATGAATATCTGGTCACTGGATTCAGATGGCTCTGGAGGAGAAGTGAGGCTGGTGACCTGCACAGCCCTCCCTTACTCAAAAAACAAAGTCAAGTGCAAGCCATGTCATCATTTCTCTGATGGCTTGGTCTTCTTCTGCAACAAAGGATGAACACACACATAAGGCACCTATTTTTTTTCCAGGCTGAGCTGCTTGTACTATTCTCCTTTGTGGTCAGACCAAACTGCTTGTTGTTCTCCAAACATATATGGTATTTTCTGCCATAGGGCTTTTGTTCAGAGTGTTTCCACTACCTGAATTCTTTTCCTTCTGTCTCTACCTAATTTCTATGCATAGGGGCCACAGTTGTGGAGTTTTCTTTGACCCTTCCTCTATTCCCAGCTAAGGTGATTTCTCCTTCCTCTGACCTCCCATGGTGTTTTAAATATCCCTTATTGCACTAGGGAATGCTACAGACATTTGAGTTATCCCTGCCTATATCTTGTTTACCTCACCAAATCATAAGCTCCTTGAGATCAGGATCACATTTTCTTGTTTTGTATGTTCTTAGCACCTTGTTAATTTTGTATTCAGTGTTCTTTACACTAGACCGTGTTGACCCTTTTCCAAAGGAATCTATACAAGTGAAGTTGAAATGAGATAATATTTGTAAAGCAGTCTGTGGAGTGCCTGGCATAAATGTTAGTTATTATGGTTATTACATAATACACAGAGCAGATGCCGATAGAATAAAAAGCTAAATTGTAGAGTTCAGGTAATATGTCTATGATGAGTTCAGAAAAGGGAGAGGTGGCATATTATTGTTCCATTGAATATTTATTTCATAGATGTGGATATTGCTTCCACTGGTACAGATTAACAGCCATTTATGCCTTCTCAGCCTGTGTCATTCTTATTCACGTTTTTCTATGTTTTCCCCAAAGACAATCTATCCAAAGTGCTGGAGACCTTCCTCCAGGTTGATGTCTCCTAGAAGGGTACCAAAGCATTACCTGGGTCATCAGTTTATAATCCCTTATTGTTGATACATGGCTGACAAATCTTCTCCAATCATATATACTTGATGATTTATTTTATTTTACTTGGGCACAAACTATCTCAGGTAATATGCTGCCTGCTACATTTACACCTGCCATCCATTTCTCCATTGTCCTTCAGGTCATTCACTATTTTGATACTTCTTAGCTATGGTATTCCATGATTTGCTAGTATTTGATATTACTAAGGGAATCTTGGGATATAATATAAAAAGCTGTATTTGTCTTTTAAGGCTTCTCCCAATATGGCTCCATCTTTTCCTGGATTTCTTTCCCATTATTCCCCTTCACATATTCCACATTTCAGCTAAATTTACCTAATTATTGTCCCTTGTTCACATAATCTTGCTTTAAACCAGGCTAACTTGGACCAGATTAAGAGTTAGACTAACATGAGACACTTATAGACCATGTAATATTTAATACAAAGTAGTTTGCCTAACAAGAATGGAAAGGATATTCAGTGAAAATACAGTATTTGTTCAAGTGGATACAATCCCTCTCACATCTGTATTTGCCACAGTAGCATTCCTGGTCAAAAGAGCGTATTGTCTTTGATAGCAATGGCAGGGAGTCTGTCAAGTTTGAGAAGTCCTGACTCCTCTTGCAAAGAACATTTTGCTGAGGCAACTACAACTATGGCAAGGTAAGACCTTAGGGACTGATTCACTCTTCAGGATAGTTTCATTGGGAGGTAGGTGACACATAGCATAGAACACTGGACTTGGAATCAGGAAGAGTCTGGCCAGCTACCTACATGACCCTGGGCAAGTCACTTCACCCCTTTTGCCTCAGTTTCCTCATCTATAAAATGAGCCAGAGAAGGAACTGGCAAACTGTTCCAGGCTCTTTGCCAAGAAAACTCCAAATGGGGTCATGAAGAATCAAGCATGATTGAACTACCACAGGATAGTTTTACTGCCTTTTTAGGGAAAAATTAGCCTAACCCACGTGGCAGGAACTTGAATAGATTTTGAAGAAGTAGCCTAGCCTACATGGAGTAGATGTCCCATGTCTTCATGTCCTTTTACAGACTGTTCTCAGGATCCAAAGCACTCTAACCTCTCACTGCTGCCCTTAAAATTCCCAAGTCCCTTCCAGGCTTGGCTCAGATGCTATCCCCTATACAGACCTTTCCTGATCCTCTCAACTGTTATACTACTACCACTTCCACACTCATTTAAATAACTTTGCATTTGCTTTGTATATATTTTATAATCTTTTATCTATGTAAATGTTATTGCTATAATAGAATGCAAATTTCTTGGGTCAGAAAATGTTTTTCATTTTTTTTCTTTGAATCTGCAACACCTAACTGGTTTCCAACAAATAGTAGACCATTCCTAAATTATTTCTGAATCACTTTCTCTCTCTCTCTTTTTCACTCTCTTCCTCTTTTCCTTCCTTCTTCTCACTTCTTCTAAACTTATGCTCTGATTTTATTGGGACTACTAATCATTACATTTTTCATTGGTTTACTGATACACTATCCCTACTCTGGCCTATCTCTCTTTTGCTCACAGTCAGTCCTATAGTTCATCAAGCTCAATCATACACAGTCTTCTGCCCTCAAAGCCTTTGTCCGCTTGTCATTACCGTGCCTGTCCTCAATCTAAGATCACTCCCCGTGGTCCACTAACTGTGGTTCTGGATTGCTGAACATTTTGGGAAGAAGTCAAGCACCTTGATGATTGGGTCCATTACAAATTCTTGTTGTTTATTCTCAATTGGGTTCTCACCGTTGTGCCTCAATATTTTCAATCCCTGATAAACTGTATTATATTCCCTGTAGCAGCTATTCCAACCTTCTTTACTCCACAAGCAACCGCTTTAGCTGATAACCTTGCCTCCTACTTCTTTTTTAAATTTAAAATTTTTTCATTGATACCTTTTATTTTTATATTACTTTGTTATAAGAAGTAGGGAAGTGGGGAAATAGCTTAGCAAAACTACTGACAGTAGCCAGTACACGGAGTCCTCCCGTCTGCCACTTTTGTTGTTTGGTTGTATCCAATTCTTTGTGACTGCATTTGGGGGTTTTCTTGGTGAAGATGCTGAAGTAGTTTGCCATTTTCTTCTCCAGCTCATGTGTACAGAGACAGAAATCAAGGCAAATGGTTAAGTGACTTGGAAACACACAGCTAGTAAGTGTCTGAAGCCAGATTTGAACTCATGAAGATGAGTCTTCCTAACTCAGGCCCTCTATCCACCATGTCACTTAGCTGCTCCTTTTACTACTCTGCTCCTGCTAAATATCCCCAAGACTTCCCTACCCTAAAACAAACAGAAAAACAATCAAGAGAAGAAAATAGGGTTCTCTCTGCACTCTGAGTCCATCAGCTCTATATGTGGAGGTGTATAGAATATTTTATGAGTCCTTTGGAGTTGTGGTTGGGTTGAGTTGATCAGAGTTGCTAGGTCTTTTACTTTACAATATTGCTGTTACTGTATATGCTGTTCTTCTGGCTCTGCTCACTTCACTTTGCATCAGCTCATACCTGTCTTCCTAGGCTTTTCTGAGATTATTCCCTTTATCATTTCTTACAGCACAATAGTATTCTATTGCATTCATATACTGTATATACCTTTCAGCCATTTTCCAATTTATGAGCATCCCCTCAGTTTCTAATTCTTAGATTTATCCATAGATCTGACAGGTATTTTATTCTATGCTCCCCTAACTTGTTTATTATATCACATAAATGTCTGAATCATGTGCCCCTGTTGAGTTTATCTTGGTATACAGTTTCTGCCAGATTGCTTTCCAGTTTTCTCAACAGTTTTTGTGATATAGTTGAGTTCCAAGAGCTACAATCTTTTTGTTAATCATACATTAGATTACCGTATTCAATTGCTTCTGTAAATTTTGTACTTCATCTACTGCACTGATTAACTTCTTTAACTATTATTCAGTACCTAATTGCTTTAGTGATCAACACTTTGTAGTGTATTTTAAGGTCTGGTAGTGCTAGGCTCCCTTGCTTCCCTTTAAAAAAAAAAAAGAAATTCCTTTGATAGCTTTGATTGTTTTCCTCTCCAGGTAAATTTTGTTTTATTTTTCTCGCTCTAATAAAGTAATTCTTTGGTAGTTTGATTGGTATGACACTAAATAAGTAAATAATTTTTGGTAGTATTGTTATTTTTATTATATTAACTCAGCCTACCCATGAGCAATTAATATTTCTCAATTAGATCTATCTTTATTTGTGTGAAAAGTGTTTTATGATTGTGTTCCTATAGTTGCTATGTGTGTCTTGGCACATAGACTCCCAAATATTTTATGTAGTCTGCAGTTATTTTAAATGGAATTTTTCTTTATATCTCTTCCTAATAGATTTTTCTGGTAATATAAAAAATGTTCATGATATGAGTTTATTTTATGTATTGAAACCTTGCTGAAATTATTCATTGTTTTGATTCATTTTTTAAAATTTGACACTAAGGTTCTCTAAGTAAACATCATATTATCTTCAAAAAAATAATAGTTTTGGGGAAACATACTCATTGCTTGTAATTATTCCTTCAGTTTCTTTTCCTTGATTTATTGTTATAGTTAGCATTTATAGTACAGTGTCAAATAATAAAGGTCATAATGAACATTCTTGCTTCACTCCTTATCTTATTGCAAGCACTGCTAGCTTATCCTCATTTCCCCATCATAGGAATCCTTGTTCTTGGTTTAAACTAGATAGTTCTTATCATTTAAAGGAAAGCTCTATTTATTTGTATGCTTTCTATTTTTTTTAAACAGGAATGGGTATTGCATTTTGTTAAAAGATTTTTCCCTGTCTCAAAATAATGTTTTTTGTTGTTTTTATTATTAATGTGGTCAATTATGCTTATAGTTTGCCTAATACAGAACCAGCCCTATGTGAGGAAGTATATTTAATTTGCTATTGTCTGAGACCTCAGTGGTTATTTCATTACCCCATTCAACTTCCTTTTAGGGATCTTTTCCTTTAGATTACTTTAGTTGTATATCTGATTGCTTCTTTTCAAGGTCTTGCCTACTGTGACTGGGTATTCATCAAGGTTTTAACCTATTCCCTCTTCTTTCTCATCAATTTTCATGGATTCATTTTTTTCTATGTAAATTATATATCTATGAACCAAAAGAAGTCTTGAGCCCTTTCACTTTCTCTTGGTGACCTTACTAGCTCACATGAATTTTATTATCATATTCATTATGATTATTCCAAGAAATATGTTGTTTTTATCGCTATTGTTTTTACTGAGTTCCAGTCCCAAATCACGTATTTTCTATTGCACATTTCAAAATCACCACATCCAAACATGAGTTATTGTCATTTCCTCCAATTCCTTCTCCAAGCTTTCCCATCATTTTTGAGGGTACTTCCTTTCTTCTACTTATTCAGATTTATAAACTCAGCATTATCCTCAACTTCTCATAATCTGTCACCCCACATTTGAGCCTCACAACAAACTTGAAAGGTATCATTATCCCCATTTTACATTGAGGAAATGGAAAAAAACAGAGATTAAATGGAGTCAGGAAGACCTGAGTTCAAATCTGGCCTCAGAGATTTACTAACTGTGTGACCACTTAGCCCTGTAGGCTTCAGTTTCCTCATGTGGAAAATGGTCTGGAGAAGGAAATAATGAACCACTCCAGTATCTTTGCCAAGAAAATTCCCAAAAAAGTCATGAAGAGTCAGACACAACTGAAAAATGTGGAACAACAATAACAATATGAGGAGAGAGAGATAATTAGCAACTGTGGGACAAGGGAAGTTTCACAGAGGAGGAGGAGACACATAAGCTGAACTTTAAAGATGAGGATTGGGAAAGGCATCCATGAGGCAAGGGTGCATTCCAGGAATGTCATATCCAAATGTAAAAGGCAAGAGATGGAAGATCTCAGTTCAAGGAGCAGAAAGATGTAGGAGTGGTTCACCATTTCCTTCTCCAAGTCATTTTACAGATGAGGAAACTGAGGCAAGCAGTGTTAAACAGCTAGTAAATGTCTGAGATCAGATTTGAACTCAAGTTAAATGTGGTTAGATTTGAACTGAGGTCTTCCTAACTCCAAGACAAGGGTGCCACCAGCTGCCCCTTATAAGTCCTATTATTTCTCCCTGCACTTTGTCCCATCCATCCCCTTCTCTCTGCCCACATGGCCATCACTCTACTATAGACTCTCTTACCTGGACTGTAACAATAGCCTTCTTTTGGGTCTCCCTGTCTCCAATCTCCAATTCTTTCTCCACTTAGTTACCAAACAGTTTCCTAAATGATAGATCCGATCATGTCACTCTAGTACTCAATAAACTCCAATGGCTTCCTATCACCTCTAGAATCAAATAAAATCTTCTCTGACTGGCATTTAAAACCCTTTGTAACCTGGTGCTTTATATAATAATTCTGCTCTATATATATTGGAAAAGAATAGTAAGTTTTGCACAGTAGATTTGTAGTTTCATATAAAGTCATCTTTTTATTGTACTAGGTTATGGAAATGCTTGTTTTATTCCACAAATTAAAAAAGAATCCCTTGTTTCTTTTAAGGTTCATTTCAAGTTCTACTTTCTTACACATAGAGTCTTTTTTGATCTCCAGATATTAGTGTCTTCTCTCTCAATTTTATCTTGCATCTATTTGTCTGTCTGTGCGTGTGTACATATATACATGTGTGTATTTAGTCTCACTTGGTTGAATTGTAAGCTCCTTGAGGGCAGGAACTGCATCACTTTTGTTTTTACAACCCCATCGCTTAGCACAGTGCCTGATACAAAGTGCCAGAATATAGAAGGAATCTGAGTGGATGGTATCTGGGATAATAAGATCAGCAGTTTAGAGCTGGGAGCTTTAAAGGATTTTAGACTTCACCTTCATTTACAGAAGTAGAAAGGGCAGAACTTTCCAGACTCATAAAGGTAATAAGAATCAAGTCATTGGATGCAGTGCTTTTTTTCTCTGTATCCCAAAAGATCCAAGTTGTCATAACACACAATAGAAAGAGAGAGTGAAGGAAGGTAGTGATTAGGGGAGGATTAGAGCTGAATTTACTATAGAGTCTGGGAGGAAGTGGATGATGGTGGCTAACTACTGAGTGGGCTGTGAGATACCTTCACTGCTGATATCTCACTGATTCCAAACAGCTCATGTGGTATAGCTCCCCAGGTCAAGTGGTTTGATAGCAAGAAGAGATTGAAGGTTAACTACTACTTGCTTTCCTAGGTCCATGGTGATGGGACTCTGTGGGGATGCCATATGGAACCAGTGAAGGAGTGATCTACTTAAGGAGGATAGTTCAGGGAGGATGTGGGAGTTAGTGTAACCAAAGGGAAAGAATTCCATCCCCCCAATATTCCTCTTTGTCAGCATAAGGTATAGCCCAGGTTATCATGGATTGGTTTTATCTCTGGGCCACAAACCCAAATGTTTGCCATAAACTGAGCAACAGTTCTTCTTCATCTACTTTTCCCCCCACCAAGTATATTGTTAGATCAGTCTATTTTGAATGTCTGTGAGTCTCATTGATCAGAACCTGCAGTTTTCTGGGGCTTGATGACATCAGCACAATAGCATCCATGAGCAAAAACATCTGGAATTCTTCACTCTCTTTCAAAAGTCATTCTCCCACTTGGACATATTCCATGACAGTTGTAAACACTTTTGGTGGCCATATGTGTGTCTCCTTGTTACATGCCTTCCTTGATTACAATAATTATAGAATATTGAATAAAATAATCTCTGTAGTGACATCAAGAAATCTTACATAATCTTAACATATGTGTCAGAAATGTACTGCTAAAGGAGATCTTTGACGAATACATTTTTTTTGAGTCAAATACCCTTTATTCATTTGAAAAAAGTAATCAAGAAATATTGCAAAATTTTGTATTATATATACCTTTTAGTCAATTGTGTGACCAAAGATTTAGTTTGCAGGAAAAAAAAAATCCATCTCTGAAATCCTGCCTGCTTTCTTCTCATATTTTCATCAAGAATAGGCTTAAAACATGAATAAACCATTCTTGTAAAAATTTGATAGAAGTGAAAATTTTTTTATAGAGGTGAGAAAATGGGTACCACTCATAGCCTAGAATTGAAGCATTATGTTTCACAGAGTGGGTTCATTAATAATATCTCCTTGGCTTGTGCTCCTTTCTGCAACTTTGCTGAGGCTATTGTTTTAATCATTATTTTTTACTGATTCCTCACTTAATCCTGTTTGCCTCAGTTTCCTCATCTGTAAAATGAGCTGAAGAAAGAAATGGTGAACTACTCCAGTATCTTTGCCAAGCAAACCCCAAATGAAGTCATAAAGAATTGGAGATGACTGAAAAATGATGGAACACCATCACCACTAGGGGTTTTCCCAGTAAAATATTATATCATCAGCAAATAGGATTAGTTTTATTTTCTCTTTACCTAACTTTATGCCTTTAATTTCTTTCTCTTGTCATTGCAATTGCTCAAATTTCCAGAACTATAACAAATAAGAGTGGAGAAAGTGAGCATCCTTGCTTCACTCTCACATTAACTGGAAGATGTTCTATCCCCTTTACATTTGTGATCTGCTTTTGGTTTTAGATAGATGCTTTATATGGTATTAAAAAAAACCCTGTATGCCGCTACTTTGTAGAGTTTTTAGTATAAAAGAGTGTTGTAGTTTGCCAACAATTTTTTCTGCATCTATTGAGTTGATCAGATGACTTGGGGTGTTTTAATTGCTAATACTATTGTGTTGATTGTTTTACTAATATTGAACCATCCTTGCACCCCTGGTATAAATCTCATTTGATTGTAATGAATGATTTCTTGGATAAATCATTATAGGATTTTGTTTAAAATTTTTGAGTCAATGTTCATTAATGTTATTGGTCTATAATGTTCTTTGTCTGTTTTATTTTTCTCTGCTCTAAATCATGGGACTATATTTGTCTTACATAAAGGTTCTGGTAGAGTGGTTTCTTAATTTTTGAGAATAATTTGTGAAGTATGGATAACAAATATTAGAATTCTCCTGTGAATCCAGAAGAACCAGGTGTTTTTACTTTTGTAGTTCCTTTACAACTAAGGCTATTTCCTTTTCTGATATTGAGTTATTTAAGATCTCTAACCGGAATTCTGAGGGTTTATCTATTTTATATTTTTAGAGGTATTCCTCTACTTAATTTGTATTTTTAGTTCTTTTAGCATATGATGGTGCATAATTAAGTTCTGATTATTCTTTTTTAGTTTGTCTATGATTTCACCTCGTTCACCTGCAATTTTATTGGTTTGAGTTTTTGCTCTCTTCTCCTTAATCAGATTAGCTAAGGGTTTATCAAATTTATTAGTTTTCCAAAGAATCAGCTTTCATTTTTATTTATCATTCCTATGAGTCTTTTGTTTCTAATTTATCTATTTCCCTTCTAATTTTTAACATTCCCATATTTGTATTTATTTTAAGTTTATTTGTAGATTTTTTACTTTTTAAAAACGCATATTCAACTCATTAATCCTCCCTTCTTCTATCTTGTTAATAGATGGTTGTGAGGATATGATTTTTTGTCAAGGACCCGCTTTAGCTGCATCCTGGAAACGTTGGCATGCTGTTTTATCATTTTCTCTATGATTTGTTTGACCCATTCATCTTTAGGATTTCATTGCTAATTTTCATTTGGGTCTCTATCTTTTGTTTGTGTTTTCTGAACCAATTTCTGTTTTTATTGTGATAGGTACAGGTCCTGGAAACTGCCCTCCCCAACTCTCCTTGAACTTTCCCACAGGGTCAAGTGTCTGGCACTTGCCATCTACCTATTCCAGTAATCTTCTCAACTGGAATCTCATTGTGGCCTAAACCCAATCTCCCATTCTCTGTTATCTCTGGATCACTCCCCAGTTACTTTCCATCCTTGATCTTATATAGACCTCATTCTTTCTTCACCACCTTAGTCCAAGTCCCTGGTATTCCCAGTCCTTCTCTGTTACCTCCAAGCCACCCCAGACTATTTGACTACTCCTAGATCCTTCCCACAGTCTTTCTGTATATAAGTTCCATTTTGGCTCCATTAAAGGGCTCAGATTCTTTAAGACTAGCCAATGCTCAGATTCCCCAAGAGTCTAGCCAATATGGTAGATCTTCAGAATCATGCCCCCCTTCTGTCAGTGTTCTAATAAGCTTTGTCTTTGACTGAAAGAAAGCTTGCATCACATTCATTCGGGTAGGACTCACTTGTTGCTATTTTGGGGTCCTCGCATCCCTAATCCTCAGTGATTACCTTATGGTCTATGGAGGGTATGTATAACTCTTTCTGCCTTTTAATAAAGGTTTGCAATATCTCCATGCCCTAGTACATGGTCAATTTTTGTAAAAGTTCCACATGGTACTGAGAAATATGTATATTCTTTTGCTATCCCATTTAGTAGATGCCATAAGTCTTTAAACTCTCATTTCTTCAGTAATTTGTTCAATTCCATATTTCCCTTTTATATTTCTGCAGGTGATGTTGAAGTCTCCTGTCACTATTGTGTTGCTGTCTATGTCTTCTTGTAGCTCAGTTGTTTCCTTTATGAACTTGGATCTAAGGCATTTGAAATACATGTTTATTATTGATATTGGGTAGTTGTCTATGGTTCCTTTGAACTTTGAGGTTTCCTTGTTTATACTTTTTAATTTATTTTTTATGTTTGTTTATCCAGAACTGAAAGAGGGTTATTGAAGCTTCCTGTCTATAACTTCTTGTAGTTCAGAAGTTTCTCTTATAAATTTGGATACTAATATGTTTGGAGTTAATATATTTATTACTGATATTTGTTGTCGTTGTCTGTGATTCCTTTCAGCATAATGTAGTTTTCTTGTTTCTTTTTTTTTGAATGTTTGTTTTAGCTCTTTCAGATAACACAATTATAACTTATGATTTTTTTGGATTTGCTTGATGTGTAGTAAACTTTTTTCCTGTCTCCTCATTTTTTACATTTATTTGTTTTTTAAATGTATTTCTTTTAAGAGATTGTGGGCTTTTTATTATCGTATCCAATTTGTCATTCTTTTTTGTTTTATTAGATTGTTTAATTCACATTTAAAGTCATGAGAATTAGACTTACATTTTCCTCCATCTGTCTTTAATATTGTTTTTTTTCAAGTCCTGATTCCCCACTGCCCCTGCCCTTTTCTACTATAAACACAGTACTATATTCCTTCAGTTACTTTATCTTAATATTTTTAAGGTGGCCCTCTTCTCCTGATTCTTCCCTTCACTCCTAATCCCTTCCCCTCCTTTGTTATTCTTTTTCTTTTAGAGTTTTGTTTATTGGTTCCTTTTTCTCTCCTGCTTTTCTGTTTGTATAACTCTCCCCTTTTCCCCCTTGGTTAATCAAATATATATTTTTTAACTTTCTTTTTTAAAAAATGATTTTTCTTACTCTATTATCTATTCTCTCTTTCTGTCTTCTCTAGATCCTCATTGTCTGGATCATGACCCCTATAATTATTTGGTCTTTCTCATCTTCTGTAATTCTCATACAATCAAAGCTGCCAAAGTATCAACTCTAGGCTGTCCTCTCTAGTAGCTTCTCTCCTTGCCTTGTAGAACTTTTCTTGTGGAATCCCTTTTTCCATGGTGTGGTAGGTGAGAGATGAAATGACTGAGAAAACAAATTTGATCTTCTAAACACATCAATTTATTAAGCAATGTGTAACAATTGCTCAACAAACTGTGGCTAGACCTCCCCAGCTTAGTTCTGGACCCTGAATATAGGGAAAGACAGACTTTTATACATTAAAAACAATTAATCAAATAAAGCTAATTAACTAAAAGGAAAGAATTAACCAGGAAACAACATTAGGTAATTCGATTTCTAATTGGATGAAAGATTAGGGACTTTTCAAGTTGGGGGGTAGAGAGCAAACAGGTGCAATTCCCTGATTTCAGAAAAAGAGATATCTTAACTCTCCCCAAGAATCCGTAAATAATCAAAGGAGCATGGAAATAATAACTGGCTGATCAGTATAGGGCCAGCTTTTAAAGAAGACTTAGGAGTTACTTGAGACATGTAACTGTGAGAAAACTCCTCTCACCAAATTTTGCGCCTGACTAGGTTTCTGGTCAGTACAATCTAGGTCCTTAGTTAAGTGTTTCCAAACAGTAGATTGAGGCGATTTGAGTTGTCCAATGACACAGGGCTAGGTTCAAAGTATATAATAAGATTTTCTCCCAAGTCCCACAACTGGATAAAGTTTTCTCACAAGACAAAACTTAGATGACTCATAATTGAATAGAAAAGGAACTGAGCTGGATCCAGAATTGAATCACAAGATGGAGTCAGTATTGTTCATTCAATTGCCTCACTGGTGTCTCATTCCCAGAACAACGCTAATTATTGCATTGTCAGAGAGAACATAGACCCATGGCAGGGCTCTTCCCTCTCCTACCTCCTAGATCAGGCAACCAACCACTGATCTATACCTTCTCCTGGTTATCTTCTCTCTCTCCCCCCTTCCCACCGCCAATTCACCTCAAAAGCTGCTCCCTGAGTCCATGGTCTCCCATTCCCACCAGGTGTAAGTTGCTTCTAGCAACTCCCCTACTCCCAAGGTAGAATAATTTAGACTTTTCATGCACCCAATCCCTCAGAGCACATCCAGTACAAAGTTCACATCTCCCTTCATGCCATCTCTCTTCATCCATAGAAGCATTCTTCAGTGAAGCCCCCTCCCCACCTTCATTCCTTCCTTTTTCAGTTCTTTCTCCCTCCTCCATACCCACTCCTTTGTAGGCACCTTTCTTTCTGAGATCACAGGGGTCACCTTCCCTTCTTTCGCTTTTCTCTCATTAGTAGCCCTTGATTTGACTGCAGCACCTCTTTCATATACTTATGTAATATAGCTCCCCTGCTCCCCCCACAATGATTCACCTTCTGGCAGTGTCATCAGATTCTATCCATAATGCCCCTGGCCTGATGGGACACTAATGATGGACCCCTAAAAGGCCCTGGACTTTCCCACATGACCCACATCCTTGGTGTTCACCTGAGGCATTGCCCATCCCAATCAATAACCCTCTTAATTACTCTTTCAGTGGGACTCTCCAGAAACTTAACTCCTTCCATTGTCTGCACCTGGCCCCACCCCAGGCTACTTGCCATAATCCCCTCCAGATCTTTTCACAGTTTTTATGTATAAAATATTACTCTTACCCTCATCAATTGGACGGATACTTAAAATCTTGTATTGGCATCATAAATCACACAGACTCCCTAGGAATCTTGCTCACCCCAACAGGTATCTTAATAGAGTATTTGAACTGAAAGAAGAGTTGAGTGGTTGAATTCTTTCAAGGCAGACCCTCACTCTTTGCCCTTGCATTTTGGGATTCCCAAGACCCCTAGACTGCAACAGGCTCACTTCCTTATTGTTACCTGCACTGAATTTCCACCTTCACCCCTGTCTCCTTGTGTACATTTAGAAAGAAGTTTCTTACTAGTCTGTCTATTGTCCTTGGCTGGTGCACTTTTTACTCATCTTGCATTTTTGTTGTTTGGGGTACTCAAGAAGCAAATAATCTCCTCAGTTCTGGTTTTTTTTTTTAAATGTTTTAAACACCTCTTTGCTATTGAATATCCATCTTTTTTTCATTTATGGTTAAGCTCAGATTTTCAGGGTAGGTCACTCTGGGCTGTATCCTGATGCTGATGCTCTTTGGAACATATCATTCCATTCCCTTCTAAGTTTTTTGATGGGTACAGAACAGTATTGTGCTATTAGAATGACCTTTCCTCTGTATTTGAAGGTCTTTCTCTTGATGTCTGGGGCAGCTAGATGACCCAATGGATAGACCACTGGACCTGGAATCAGGAAGACCTGAATTCAAATGTGACCTCAGACACTTACTAGCTGAGTGACCATGGGCAAGTCACTTAAACCTGTTTGCCTCAGTTTACTCCTCTGTAAAATGAACTAGAGAAGGAAATGGAAAACCACTCCAATGTCTTTGCAAAGAAAATCCCAAATGGGATCACAAAGAGTTAGATACTTTTAAAGAGCTTTTGATGGCTCACAGAACTTATTATTTCTCAACTGAGTTGTTAAATTTAACTATTATGTATCTTGGAATTTGGAATCTTATTTTTTCCCTTTTTCTAGAAGTGATTTGTCCATTCTTTCAAATGATATTTTATTTTCTATGTTCAGAGGTTCCGGGCAGTTCTGTTGGATTATTTTCTGCATTTTGTGTTAAGTTTTTTGCCCTGTTCTGTTCTTTTGGGATACTTGCAGTGCTTGGGTTGTCTCCATGCATCCTATCTTCAAGAGCAGTGTGTTTTGTTTGCATAATGAGCATATTTTCTTTTAATGTTATCATTGTTTTGCTTCTCTTCTTCTGGATCATCCTTCACTTCTGCATATTTGCATTCTTAATCTATTGCTCTCTGTTTCTTTGGTGAACTTACCATCAAGTTTTAGTTTTCCTCTTCTCCTCGGCCAGAAATTATACTCTCATAATTTTCATTTCCCTTTTAAATCACTTAGGAAGAGTGTGTCATGGTTCCACATTCTCCTCACATTCCCCAGAGTCTTCTTTCTGATCAGATATTGTATCATATTTTTTGGCTTGTTTTGCAATATTTTTCTTTGTTTTGCAATATTTTTTCATAGAGGCCTGAGTTCATTTACCAAATCTGGGTGCTATATTTCCTTTTGTGGATTTATCTCATTATATTCAAGGTCTTTGACTTTTCTTCTTGTTGAATTCTTTGGTAAATTCAGTCTTTTAAAAAAAAATTTCCTTTTGGTTTTTCCTTATTCACTTTCTGACTTTCTTCCCTCTGATAGTGGTTTCTCTTGGGGCCTCAGCTTCCTCCCATACCAGGCTATTCATGGTTCACTAACTTAGGTCTTTATCTGCCCTAGATGACTTTTGGGTGGGTAGAACTGGCACCAGCTGGATGCTGTGCTCTTTTTTTCAAGCTTAGTAGAGTACTATATAGCATGGTCCCTCCCGCAGTGTCCTGTTGTAGTGAGTGGTCCCACTCACTGCATTCTTCAATTCTCTGGCCCAGGATTGGGAGTTCAGAGCTTTGCACCATTGGTGCCATAGGATTATAGCCCCCAGTTGGCTTTTTCTACAGAAAGGCAGCCACTTGCTGTGCTGGCTGACTGGTATGATGAGTAAATTTGGACAGCCTTAGAATCAGGGTCTCCACCACACTGGAAAAAAAGAGTAGGGAAAATGGATATCCCAGGTGTTGGGATTTGTGGCAAGCCTGCATGTTGGGTCATTGGTTCTGCTAGTACAGCCTCACTGCAAGAAGTGGGGGAAGTGGAGGAAGGATGTTTGCTGAGTATGATCAGGATCAGTGAGTCTCAATTCATAGAAAAATCTATGGATTCTGGGTGTCTGAGAACATGGAGACAGCTAAATTTCTGCCTGTTTTCTGTTTTGGAGAGGTTTGAAAGGTTGTGGGAACCAGATCTCTTGTCTATCTTGTTGCTCATGGAAGTTCACACCCCACACACCTTCAATATGGTGGCTAATTTGCGAAACTCCTCTATTGTGAATTCTTTGTTATTAAGACAGAGGGAGGGAGATTGAGGGGAGGACAAATTGTAAAATGTAGGTGATATTAAGACAAAATATATAAATATAATTTATTTTTAAAAAGAATCAACACAGAGCCAAGATGGCAGAGTAAAAACAGGGACTTGCTAGAGCTTTCCCTGCAAACCCAGCCAAATGCCTGTAAAAAATGACTCTAAACAAATTCTGGAGTTGCAGAACCCACAGAATGACAGAGTGAAGCAAATCTCCAGCCCAAGACAGTCTGGAAGGTCATTGTGAAACACCTATCGCACTTTGCTGCGAGTGGAGCATGGTGCCTCACTGGCATAGATGGGTCCTGAGCAGACCTCAGGGGGACTGAATCACTGGCACCTGTGATGGTTTCCAGAGTCCACAAGCCCAAAACACTGAAGACAAATTGGAAAGTCAGTGGAAAAAACCTGTTGGACTTGTGTGAGAGAATAGAATGGTCTGGCCTTAGCCCCAGGGAAGCAAAGGGGATGAAGAAACCTGTGGCAGCCACAGCAGGGGCAGAGGCAGTGGCTGTTTCTGGAGCTCTAGGCCCACAGATTATAGGAGGATCAAGTGACTCACAGTACATCCCCTCCCTCCAACCAACCCTCACTGGAAACAGAGAACTACCTTGAGAAAGAACTCAAAAGTCAAGCTGGGAAAAGGAGGAAAAACAGGAAAAGAAATCAGACAGTAGAATCTTAACTTTGGTGACAAGGAAGATCAAAACATACAACCAGAAGGAGACAACAAAGTTAAAACTCCAGCATCCAAAGCCTCCAATAAAAATATGAATTGGTCACAGGTCATGGAAGAGCTCAAAAAGAATTTTGAAAATCAAATAAGAGTAGAGGAAAAATTGGGAAGAGACATGAGAGTGATGCAAGAAAATCATGAAAAATGAGTCAACAGCTTGCTAAAGGTGACCGAAAAAAGTGCTAAAGAAAATACCTTAACAAGTAGACTAACCCAAATGGCAAAAGTGATCCAAAGAGTCAATGAGGAGAAGAATGCCTTAAAAAGCAGAATTGGCCAAATGGAAAAGGAAAGCTCACTAAAGAAAACAATTCTTTAAAAATTAGAATGGAGCAAGATAGAAGATAATGTCTTTATAAAAAATCAAGAAATTATAAAACAAAACAAAAAGAAGAAAAAAACCCCAGCAATGTGGATTATCTCATTGAAAAAACAACTGACCTGGAACATAGATCCAGGAGAGACAATTCAAAAGTTATTGGACTACATGAAAGCCATGAACAAAAAAAAAGAGCCTAGACATCATCTTTCAAGAAATTATCAAGGAAAACTGCCCTGATATTCTAGACCCAGAGGATAAAATAGATATTGAAAGAATCTACCAATTGCCTCCTGAAAGAGATGCCAAAGGGAAAACTCCTAGGAATATTATAGCCACACATTTGAGAGTTCATAGGTCAAGAAGACAACATTCCAAACAGCCAGAAAGAAACAATTCAAGTATTGTGGAAGTACAATCAAGATAACACAAGATTTGGCAGTTTTTACATTAAAGGATTGGAGGGCTTAGAATATGATATTCCAGAAGGCAAAGGAACTAGGATTAAAACCAAGAATCACCTACCTAGCAAAACTGAGTATAATACTTCAGGGGGAAAATGGAATTTCAATGAAATACAGAACTTTCAAGCATTCTTGGTAAAAACACCAGAGCTAAATAGAAAATTTGATTTTCAAACCTAAGAATCAAAGATGTATGAAAAGGTAAACCGGAAAGAAAAACTATAAGGGACTTACTACAATTGAACTATTTACATTCCTACTTGGAAGGATAACATTTGTAACTCTTGAGACTTTTCTCAGTATTTGGGTAGTTGGAGGGATTATATATATATATATATATATATATATATATATATATATATATATATATATATATATATATATATACATATATGTATATATATATATATATACACACATATACATATATATAGAGCACAGGGTGAGTTGAATAGGAAAGGATGATATCTAAAAAAATAAAATTAAAGACAGACAGGAATATATTAAGAGAAAGAGAAAGGGAGAAATAGAACAGGATAAATTATCTCTCACATAAAAGAGGCAAGAAAAAGCTTTTTCAATGTAAGGGAAGGGGGAAGTGAGAGGAAAAGAGTGAAACTTAACTCTCATCAGATTTGGTTTAAGGAGAGAATAACATGCACATTCAATTTGTATGAATATATATCTTATATTACAGGAAAGTAGGGGAGAAGGGGATAAGTGGGGTGTGGAGGGGTTGATAGAAGGGAGGGCAATTGGGAGGAGGAGGTAATTAGAAGTAAACACTTTTGAGGAGGGACAGGGTCAAAAGAGATTATAGAATAAATGGGGGACAGAATAGGATGGAAGGAAATACAGTCTTTCACAACATGACTGTTATGGAAGAGTTTTGCATGACTACATAGATATAATCTATATTGAATTGCTTGCCTTTTCATTGGGGATGAGTGGGGAGGGAGGGAGAGAAATTGAAACTCAAAGTTTTAAAAATAAATATTAAAAATTGTTTTTACATGCAACTGGGAAATAATTCATACAAGCAATGGAGTATAGGAATCTATCTTGCCCTTCAAGAACATAAAGGGAAAGGGGATAAGAGAAGGGAGGGTTGTGATAGAAGGTAGGGCAGATTGGGGAAAGTGGTAATCAAAATGCACACTGTCTTGGAGTGGGCGAAGGGGAGAGATGGGTAGAAAATTTGACACTCATAATCTTGTGGAAGTGAATGTTGAAAACTAAAAAAAAATAAATTTATTTAAAAAAGAATCAAGAGGGAAATACTCAGAATTTGAGAATTGAGGGGTTCCCCTTCAGAGTTCCAATAAAGTGGGAGAGTAGGAGCCTGAGGATTATATACACATTTGCAATTCAGGAAAATACATGTGCTTAGATACTTTTGTCCCATAAGGACTTAATCATGCATACATTTGAAATCTGCTTCTCCCCAAGATTGGTTAGATAATTTTGAGATTAGAAAGGTGTGTTTAACCTTGGATCTTACATAGAACAAAGAAAAAACACAAGTTACAAGAAATGCTATGGTATCTTTTATAAAAGAGCAATGACAAGCTCCAGAAAAATTGCCATTCACAAATGAGACCACTTCCTATCTGCAACCCACAACCAACTGTTATGGCTTTAACAGTGGATCAGGCCCCAAAGTATTATTGGGACAGATGTCAGTTGAATGTAAGAAATGTTTAGGAGGTAGAGGGACCACCCACTCTGGCACCCATGCTACAAATGGTAATAGTGAGATTTCCCTGTTTGACCACGGACTGTCCCCTCTTTATTACAGCTTTGCCTCTTTGCCACGTGGTTCTGCTGATGTTTTTATTTTGGTTTTGTTGCCCAATCCTTCATATTTTCCACACAAAGTCCTTCTCCTATCATTTCTCCATTTCTCCTCTTACACTTTTCTTAGCCAAACTCCTAGATAAAAGTTATCTATTGTTGTTTTGGTTTGTTTTGTTCTATTGACAAACATTAACAAACATGAGTATTTCCATGTGCAAGAACAGAAAGAGGGTTCTATGTGAAACTGCAAATCTCTATTATATGGTTTGTATTTTTTAAAGCCTATAATAATTTCAGCATGTTAGTTCCAAAGCTGTCCAGCTAGTCTGTATCTCCTCTGTGCGTTAAAAAAAATTCATGATGTTCTTTTTTCCCCTTTTCTTCTCTTTTTGGGTATCACTATTACCAGCACTATCTCCCTTCCCTCTTACCAACTCTGCTCTCTTCCAAAAAGAAATTCTCCCTTATAATAAACATATTTAAGTAAAACAAACTCATACACTAGTCATATCTGAAAATATATGTTTTCCTCCATTCCTCTAGCTGATCTTCTCTTAGAAACTGCGAAACATGGTTCATCAATATTTTTTTTGTAGTCATGGTTGATCATTGCATTGATCTGAGATCTTAAGTTTTTCAATTTTATTTTTCTTTTTAATATTTTAGTCATTATATAAATTATTCCCTTAGTCTGCTCACTTCTGTTGACATCAGCTGCTACAAGTTTTCCTAGGCTTTTTCAATCCATCTCTTTCATAATTTCTTACAGTATAATAGTATTCCATTACATAAATATACCATAATTTGTTCAGCTATTTCCCAGTTGAAACCCACCTTCTTGGTTTGCCACAAAAAATGCTGCTATCACCATTTTTGTATGTATGAGTCTTTTCCTTCTTTCTTTTATCTCTTTGAGCATATATGCCCAGGAGAGGTATTATTGGGTCAAAGAGTGGATAGTGATTTTTTAGGAAGAGTTTCAAATCACTTTCCAAATGGCTATATCAATTCACAGAACCACAAACATTGAATTAGTGTACCCTGTGTTAGATCTCGAGTATGAGAAAACAATAATAAAGATGTTGTGAACAATATATACAGTAATTCTAGCATATTGCTGTTATTAAAATTTAATATTGTTTGTCCAAATCTTGTTGCTTAGCTGGGTAAAACCAGGGGATCTGTGACACCATGGAGGTTTGAGAAACTTATCTCCAATTCAGCAAATGGCTGGACATTTAAAACATTGATTTAGACAATTTATTATAAATGCCAGGAGATCTTCAGGTAGAAATGGCCTAAGTTGGGTTCAGAAACAGAATTTGAATTTGGGATTAAGTAACTGGGAGATGAAAGATTCACAAGGTGCAATGGAGCTGCAGTTCTGAATTGTATAACATGTTTAAAATGCTAGTTATGATAGTAAGTGGAAGAACTGGCAATATTTTTCAGTAATTTCATGATATTTCCCTCTACCTGCAATATTCTCTGCCCTTTTCTAGACAAATTCTGCATCTGGGCTATCGCCATTTGTACTGATCTATATCTTGCCACTGGGCCCAGATGGCACTGGAGGAGAAAGTGAGGCTGATGATTTTGCACAGCCCTTCCTCACTTAAATCCAATTCATTTGCATTTCGTGGCATCACCTTCCTGATGTCATGGTCCTCTTTGAGAATGAAGGATAAACAACCTGTAAGTAGTATAGTAGTATGAGCTGTCCCACTGGGGATACAACTGGCCAGCTCTAGTTAAGCAACGCTCCTCCTCTCTCCTTCTCTCCCTTCCCCTTCTCTCCCATTCTCTTTCCTCTTACCGGGATACATATCTGTTGATGCTCTGCCCAAAGGCATGTAAATTTTGATCACTGAAACCTTACAAGATATCTAGAGGTTTACAGGCTAGATTTCTTTCTTAATGACCATACCTTCAACCCAAGTTACTCTGGCTCTCATTCATTGGCCAACAATAGATCACAGCCTAAGTCCTACTTGGTCATTGTTTGGGCTCAGATGGCTCAGAGTGAATGTAAATAGAATGTAAATAGTTTCTGTTTTGGCCAGAAACCTTGAAGGTCTTCCCCAATCCAACTGATTTTTTTTTGACTAGGCAGAAAAGGCCATTCTTTTCCTTATTTTTTAAAACCTAGCCCTAATCACCAAATGGGCATTGCCTCAGTCAAACTGAGACATGGGAAAGACCTTAGCTTAAAAAGGCCAAAGTCTCCCACTGTATCCTGGGCCATCTCCATTCATTCTGATCTACATTTTGTCACTGGGCCCTGATGGCTCTGGAGGAGAAAATAAGGCTGGTAACTTTGCATATCCCTCCCTCACATAAATCTAATTCACTTGCATGTCATGGCATCATCTTCTTGATGTCATATCCTCTTCCACAATGAAGCACATACAACAACTGCCAAATTCCACCCCTCCTTTAGGACCTAGCCCTTTTCCGCAATTTTCCTTGGCTACTTCAGCCCTGAGATCATAGCACTTTGAATTAGAAATAATCTACCTGGTATTCTCCACTTGGGCTCTTTGAACTTTTTTTTAAATTTGCTACTTGTATTTCAATATACTTGCTTTCCTTTGTTAACCTCTGTATTTTATTTGATATAGGAGGAGCCCACCAGCTTTACTAGATTGTTAAAGATGTCCATGAGATAAAAAAGCTAAGAATCTCTAATCTAGTCCAACCTTCTCATTTCATGATAGTGATTTCAAGAGCCCTTTCTCTCTAGACTAGAGTAGCATGTCAATTCTTGTCTTGTATGGTTGATTCTACTGGAAGCGATAAGGAGGAATTGCCATTGTAGATTTGATTCTGACCAGTTCAAAGGGAAGTAGTTACCTAAAGTAGGAAATTATGGGAATTGGTGGAGGAAGTGACTATATCATCTTAAAGGATGTGAACCTTAGATTTGGGGATAGTTTAGAGAAGGGGAATTAGTAACTCATAGTATAAAATTTTCCAAGGGAAGTTGATTCAATAGAAGAAAATTCTTACAACACAGACACAATAATTTGGAAGTAAAGAACACAGGGAGTTGTCTGAAGAGATCAATGTGGCTGCACAGGGAAATCATGGATCAACACAGATTTGTTTTCTCCCCTCTGATGAGTATATTTCAGTGTAATAAATGTCAGATCCCTGAATTGAATCTTTTTTTCTTAAAATAATTTTTTATTGCAAACTTGACAGTCATATACAAATATGAACATTTTCATATATAAAGAATATAAAGCAAGGATTGCATATGAAACTGAATATATTATGTATAGGTTTGGTTTTTGTTTTTTTGAGTATACTTGGAATTCAACATGGTCATAACAATACTGCCTTTCTTGGTGTGATCTTTGGAACTTCCTTCTGCTTGCTTCTGTGCAATTTTTAAAGTGTTTCATTCATATAAATTATTCTCATGTATCTGCTCTCTTCAATCTTCATCAGTTTGCACAAATCTCAAGTTTCTCTGAAATGATATTCCATCACATTCAATTATTATCATTTGTATAGCTATTTTCCAATAGACAATTAGTTTCTTGTTTTTTGCTACCACAAAAAGAACTTCTATAAACTTTTATACAAATGAATCATTTTCCACTTTCTTTGATCATTCTAGGGATACAGGTCTATTAGTAGTATCACTAGATCAAAGGATACATACAATTTACTGTACTGACCTTCAGGATGTAATTACAAATTGCTTTCCAGAATGGATGGGCTAAATGAGAACTCTATCAAAAGAGCATCAATATTCCTGTCCTGCACAAATTAAGATGATAAAGAATAACAGCATGCACAAAGCAGTGTTCAGCATTTGAGGAATGACTAGAAACATTGTGGTTCATTAATGTAATGAACTATTACTAGATAAATGGATAAATAGAATAAGAAACAAAAAAATATGAATTCAGAGATTTCATTGGAAGATGTGAACTTAAACAAGGTGAAATAAGCAGAGAAAGAGAAACTTTCTAACATATACATACATACATACACATACATACACATATGTCTGTGTACATACACAGAAATATACATCAAATGACTCCAGAAAAGAACTGTGAATATGTACTTCCTTCCCCTCTTGCAGAGGTGTGGGATTAGGGGTTTATAATGTTGCATGTGCTGGCAGACATGATTAATAAGTTGATTGGTTTGGCTGTGCTGATTTTTAACTCAATTTCCCCAAAAATCTTTGTTATGAGGGGTGGCTTATTAGGTAGTGGAGAAGGAAAGGCTATATTTGGAACTGAAGATGATATAAACAAAAGAAAAATAAAATGATTATAAAAATGAGTAATATTAAAAAACTAGCAAGCCACCTGATGAAAATAACAAGACTCATGTTGACAGTGGGAGCAATAGCAAGTAAAGGGAGGTGAATACAAATGATCCTATAAGTTTAGCTTCAAGTGTCACAACATGCTAGTCAGTTAACAAACATTTATTACGCACCTACTATATGCAAAGCACTGTGCTAAGCTCTTGAAATACCAAAAATAAAAAGATAAAAGGCAGTCTTTTTTCCCATGGTGCACACAATCTAAGGAGGTAAGATTGATAATGAATGATCAGAACAGCCAAAATGACTTTTAATAACAAGTTATGTTGATCATGAGATGGATAAATGAAAAGATATAACTGTGGCTTTGAGTGAATGATGATGATGATGATGATGATGATGAGTTGATGGCAAGAAGGTAGAGTTACTTTTCCTTCTGTTTTCTCTCTTGAGTTGAATCATTTTCAGACTGGGAAAGATACAACAAAAATGATTCATAAGGAGCTGAAACCCAAGATAATTTAGGCAATGGTAATAGAGCAGCTTGTTGCTTTCCATGATTTCAACTCACTAGATCTGAATGAGCTACATCCCAGGGTACTGAAAGAACTGGCTGATTTGTTTGCTCATCTACTGTCAACGTTCTCTGAAAAATCGAGGAGAATGGGAGACATGGTGCCGTACTGATAGGCAAATTGTACTGACATTCAGAAAAAGAAATAGGGTGAATTTTTTTAAAATTTGATATTTTTATTTTTTCTCCAATTACACATAAAAATAAATTTTAACATTTGTTTTTTGAAATATTTGAGTTTCAGATTCTCATATCTCCTTCATCTCATTGAGAAGACAGACAATTTCATATAGGTCATACATATGCAGTCACGCAAAACATTTCCTTGTTAGTTGTGTTGTGAAAGAAAACAGATTTAAAAAAGAAGAAAAAGTATTCTTTGATCTGCATTCAGACCATCAGTTCTTTCTCTGGAAATGGATAGCATTTTTCATCATATGTCCTCCAGAACTGTCTTGGATCACTGCATTGCTGAGAATAACTAAATCATTCACAGTCAATCATCATATGGCTTTTGCTGTATGCAATTTTCTCCTGGTTCTGCTCATTTCACTTTGCATCACTTCATGTAAGTCTTTCGAGGTTTTACTGGGAGTATCCTGATCATCATTTCTTATAGCACAAAGTATTCCATTACAATCAGATACAACTTGCCCAATTCTAATTTTTAAGGAATTATTATCTTCAGTGAGCTTTTGTACTTCCTTTTCCATTTGATCAATTCTATTTCTTTAAGGAGTTCTTTTCTTTAGTGAATTTTTTCACCTATTTTTCCATTTGGCCAATTCTGTTTTTCAAAGCATTCTTCTTTTCATTGGATTTTTTTTTTTTGTCTCTTTTTACCATTTAGCCTATTCTGTTTTTAAGGTGTTTTTTAAATCAATATTTTTTTGTGCTTCCTTTTACTAAGTTGCTGACTCTTTTTTCATGACTTAACTTGCATTACTCTCATTTCTCTTTCCAATTTTCTCTTTTACCTCTCTTACTTGATTTTTAAAATCCTTTTTGAGCTTTTCCATGGACAGAGACCAATCCATATTTTTCTTTAAGTCTTTGGATGTAAGGAGCTTTGATTTTGTTGCTTCTTCTGAGTTTGTGTTTTGAGCTTTCCTGTCACCCTAACAACTTTCTGAAGTCAGGATCTTTTTCTGCTGTTTGTTTATTTTTTTTCCAGCCTATTTTTTGATTTTCTTGACTATGTTAAAGTGGGACTCTGCCTCTTGGGCGGGCACCATCCTACTTCAGGTATTTTTGTGCAGCACTTTTAGGAGATAATTCTGGGGACCTGTAAGTTTTTAGTTTTTCCAAGATGATATAATCTAAGGAATGGTATATTTACTATTCTCTTGGCTGTGTGACTACAAGCCCTCTTTTCTGCCCTAGAATTGTGACTAGAATCCTAGCTCCCCTGTGGCCACAAACTCTGCTGGGCAAGTGTTCTTCCTCTTGGTGAGACTGAGACCCAAGACAATGACCCAGATCCAAGTATGGGGAATGCAAGAGTCTTGCCCCTGAGGCCAGAAAAGGGACCTTTGTAATCTACTGACCAGTTTTCTGATTCCTTACTATCTGTGGGCCAGGAAGTCTGGAAACTACCATTGCCACTACTGCTTCAGTCCCCCCCACCCAAGGCCTACTGTTGGTTTGCCGGGGCACAGTCTGCACTTGGCTGTGTTCCACACTTACCCTGGTGCAACAGACCTTTCCTACCAACTTTCTAAGTTGTCTTGGGCTAAAAAGTTGTCTCACCTCAACCTTTTGTGGTTTCTGCCACTCAAGAATTTGTTTTAAGGCATTATGTAAAGTTTTTGGAGGGATTTTGGAGAGAGTTCAGGTGAGTCCCTACTCTTTCTCTCCTATCTTGGTTCTGTCCCCTCCCCCTCCCCAAGAGGGTAAAATATTAAAACTATAAGTTGACAAACTTCACTTCTATACTTGGAAAAATTCTAGAATATATTATTGAAAGAATTGTTAGTGGAAACCTAGAAAGGCAGAGCAGGTTAAAGTTTCTGTGATAATTTGGATTGGGATCAGGTCTATGAATAACTGCTGCATTTATAGCCTGAGTTAGAAAAAGAGATAAGGGAGATTCAGTCTCAAAAAAAAAAAAAAAGAAAAAGAAAGAAAATCTTTAAGAAAAATGGCAATCACTGAATTTTTTTTACCATGTCTTCATCAAGAGCAGGTCATATCTCTAAGAATCATTTCCTTTTCTGAGAAAATATTTATATTGATAGATTAGAGGAATGCCATAGACATAGTTTACCTGAAGTCATTTATTCATTCAGTAAGCTTTAATAAAACGTTTACCATATGCCAGGCTTTGTGCTAGGTGTTAGAGACACAAAGTAAAAAATGAAACCATCCCTGCCTTCAAGGGCAGAAGATAGATGGCTAAGTAAGAGTTGAGTATCTCTGCTTTTTTTTTTCCAATTTAGTTATCATCATCCCATTTTACTCAAGCTATGCTCCCATGCCATTTTGATATTCCTTTCTCCCAATCCTACAATGCTTCAATAAATCTGAAATTAAATTTTATCAATGTGTATATTTTCTCAAACAATACTGGTCATAATCCATTCAATTCTGTTCATCAAAGATTTCTATGTAATATGCTGGAGACTTTCTTTGAATTTTGCAAGACATTTGACAGTCTCTGGTGTTATCCTGATTGACAAGGTGGAAAAATGTGGGCTAGAGGATACTAGTATTAGCCAAATTCAGAGCTGGTTAAATATCCAGACTCAAAGAATGGTCATCAACTTGTAGGGAGGTCTCTAGAAGTATCTGGGGGAATATCCCAGGGATCTGTTCTTGGTCTCATACATTAACATTCTTATCATATCTTGGAGGAAAGTCAAGATGACATGTTTAACTGATTTGGAGAGGATACAAAGATGGAAGAGATAGTTGTAATGGTAGGCGACAGTCAAGTTTTGGAAAAATCTCATCAGATTAGGTAAGAAGGCCAAATCAAATAGGATGGAATTTAATGGGGACAAATACCAAGCTCTACTCCCGAATTCAAACAATTGTACATCAGAGAGGCATGATTAAGCTATGGTTCATATGAAGAACATCTTGAGGTTTTTAATAGACTGTAAGCTCAAAGTAAGTCAATAAATGTGACATGGCAGTCAAAAGAAGTTAACACAAAGACTGCATGAGGAGAGGCAGAGTGCTTAGAATGAAGGTTAGACCAGATAGGGAGTATTAGATTCAGTTCTGAGCAGCACATTTTGTGAAAGATATTGACAAGCTGGAGTACTTCCAAGCTCCTTGAAGACAGGGACTGTGCTCTGCCTTTCTTTGTATCCACATGGCTTAACGCAGTGTTTGGTATGGAGTAAAGCTTCATTAATGCTTGTTGACTGACTGACTGGTGTTGAGAGCACTGGAGACCGGATCATGAGGACAGATCAAAGAACTGGCTTTGTTTAGGCTAGAGAAATGAAGATTTGGTGGGATTTCGATGTCATTAAAACCTTATCACAGAGAAGAAAAATGGATTTGTTTTGTTTGGCCCTAGATAGCAGAACAAGAAGTGATGTGTCGATGCTGCAAAGAAGCAGTTTTAGGTTCAAAATAAGAAAAAAATTCCTTCCTAAAACTTCCTAATGTATGGAAGTTAGAATAGAATTCCTAGAATGTAGAATAGAATAGATATATAGGATAGCATATAGAACATTCCTTTTGTATAGAAATGGAATGAATTATCTTGGCTAATTATAGAGTCTACCTTGCTAAAGGGAGAACAGACAGAAAATGAAGAAACACTTACTGTAAAATTATAGAAGAGATTCTTCCTCAGATGTAGATTGATCTAGAATGATGACCTAGGATGAAATCCTTTCCACCTTTAAGATTCTGTTGCTCAATGAAATTCAGAATCAGACAGGAGCAGGCACAGGTACAGGAAGAGGAAAATATATAGGCAGGCACACACACAGACACACACACACACAAATCACACACCTCATTCTTCTTAGTCTGAACCTGTGATTTCATCAGTGTAGGGAACTTCAGGTGTGAAAAATCTCTCCACTGATGAAGATTAACAGTGCATCTGTAATTTGTAATTTTAAAGAGTTTCCCAGAGGCAAAGAGAAGTTAAGTAATTTGTCCTAGGTCACACAGTGAGTAGATAGATATTAGAGGAAGGGTTCCAATCCAGATCTTTATAACTTCAAGTTTGTCCCTGAATCTGCTTTGCCATCCTTGCTGCTTTCTCAACAAACTGAATTGAAAAAGCTAAATGGATGACAAATTTTCTATTGCAGTCTATTGTCTACACTATAACATGCAGCTGAATTAGACAGTCCGTTGACTTAACATATCACTACATCTCTCTGGGGCAGTCTGCAGATTCTCAGTGAGCTGGGCTCAGAAACAAATGAGTGGAAGACAGAAGGTTGGCTTGGTTTGAGGAAACTGTGCCACGCTGTTAGTAGACTTAGTAGTTAGTAGTAGTTAGCAGTTAGCAGCTACTTGGTTACAAAAACTGACATTTTTTTTGTTTTTTTTAACACAATTATTCTCCCGTTGATACTACATGACTGAATCCTGGAGCACTAAAATCTTTGGCAAAGGAAAGATATGTGGTAGACATAAGGAGGCTCTTAGCATGTATCCAAATGGAAGCGTTTAGTCCTTGCTTAGATTTATTGTTTATCCATTGTGTTCCTAAGGTCTTTTCTTTAAGGTCCCATTGAAATGACATACTCTAAGCAGTGTCCTCTGGAGCTGTCACTTTCTCAGTAACATCCAAACAAGGGATGCAGAAAATTGCCAAGAATCTTTTCTCTTTTATTGTGGACCATTGTGTGTGGTACCAGAAACTTCTTTCTGTGTTCACTTTGGTACCCTTCCTAAACCTCATGGTGTTGTTTTGTCAATAGATCTATGTGTATATAAGAAGTTTTTTTTTTTAAATAAACAAGCAAAATATATTTCAAACACATTTCTTGTTGCTATTGCAGATATCCAAGAATGGCTGGAAACAACCCAGAATTTTGTTCCCTCCATTGTACATTTCTCTTAAGCTCACTCTGCTTTACTAGACTTCCAGGGTTTTCTGAGGTATCATTTTCTTTGCAATATTTGCCATGCATGTTTTTTTCTTGCTCCCCCTCTCTAATATGCCCCATTTTCTTTCTAATCCTTGTCAGGAGAGTCATCATATGGGTTACTATGAAACATGATAACATAGTGAGGCATGACCTTTTTGCAACATACATATAATTTCATTTCTGCCCAGTTCTGCTTTAATTTTTTTTCTTTTTGCTGGCAGAAACCACAGCTTAATGGCAGAGATCCATGACATTCACATGCAGATGTTTTATGCTAGCACAGAGTCATTAACAGAAAGGAGAAGATATTTCCCCTACACACTGATTTTAATGAATGTGTGTATGCTAGTATGTGTGTGTTATGCGTGTGAGTTCACCTTACTGATGTTCTATGAGGAATGGGGTCATTTATTTCAGATCCTTCAACTTACCTTCTTTTACTCTTCACCTTCCAGTGGTCATTGAATTCTGTGAGTTAATCAGCAATTCTAGATGCAGGGTAGGGTGTGTATGTGTGTATGTGTGTATGTGTGTGTGTGTCTGCTCACATGTGCCTGTGTGTAGAAACCTCAGAATCCAAACCCTCATGCAGGGAGAGATCCCTAGGACATTGATCACTGTGAGCAGTACACCTGATAGCCACTGCAGAGGTGGTGCTTGGAGCGGAAGCAGAGACATAGAGGGAGGTAGAGGAGGGGCACCATCTGTTAGCTTACTATTTTAACTAATTGTTTTTGCTAACTGTGTTCTAAGCCAGCTGTTTCTATCTACTGAAGGAGTAGATGTTTGGTTAACACTTTCTAAGTGTAGCATCCACTCACTCTCCCAGTTCCCATTTGTACTGACAACTTTGGTTTCCTAGAGTTGGCAAGCTCTTCTTCCACTTAGGGTTCTATCATTCAGTAACTCTGAGGGGCCAGAGTTTTTAATCTTATGCTCACAAGCCCCCATCTGGCATGTTCCACCATATACTAATTAATCAGTCAATACCAGTCAGATTTTTTTTTTAACAAGGGATATTTGCTAAAAAAGAATAGCCCAGGGCAAAAATTACAAAACCAATCCTCCCAAACTAGGGGGTGTACTCTCCCCTCCACAAACATTTGGACGTTGGTGATATTGGGCTAGGTCAAGCTGGTCACTCCCTACCAGCTCCTTAACAAACTAACCTGCCATCTCTCCTGGCTACAATAGTCTCTGCTATTACCTTCAGTTGCTGAAGGGCCTTTTGATGGCTCTTCCAGCCTTTCAAAGCTCATAAGGTCATAACCAAATGCTCTCCATCTGTGGAAATTCAGTCATGTAAGATTAGGAAAGAATAAACACAAAAGAAACTGGTACCATGCACTCAGGGACACATGGCAGCCAGTCAGGATACAGGGACTGCTGCCCTTCCCTTACCTGGAAGCTGACAACAGTCCTTCTCACTCAGTAGATAACAGCGAAGAGTAAATGACAAAATGGTGGTCTTAATCTATTTCTATGCAAACTCAGTTTTGGCTTTGTATTTAACCCTTTTAGATATGAAATCAACTGGAAAACTCCTCCTCATCCCATTGTATCATTCCCTCAGATACTTGTGGCTGGAACAAAATTACTCAGTTCTGTGCGTTGGATGGAAACCAGGCAGGGAATGTTGCATATGTTCTAAGGATGGAAGTGTCACTTGCCAGTATCTTCTACTACATATGCTTTTGTATCCTAGAATAAAACCCCACTGTATCCTAATTATATTTCTGACTAACAGCTAGGGGAGTCAGTACTAGGACCTGGGAGCTATTGGGATGGGTCACACTGAGAGGCTGTTTGAGCTATGACTAGGAAGACCTTTTGTCTGTTATTCACTACTTCTATGACTTTGGGAAAGTAATTTTATATTCACTGACTTTCATTTCCTATTCTGAGGGAAAGGGACTAGAATATCTTTAAGTTCTATTCTTGCTCTGAATCCTGTGATTCTATGACCGTCAGAGTATAAGGAATTGATACTGTAATGATCAGGAAAAAGTAGGGAGACAGTAAAGCAATGAAATCAACATGCAACATCATTTCCACATATACATGAGGATTTCATGTCGTTGTCCTTGATCACTTTAAACATCATAAGTTGTCGTTTCTATTGACATTTTCTTTACCCTCATATCAGACTAGATCAGACTTTGCCAGCACTGACTGACCAGCAGTGTTATACAGAAAAGAGATATTCTCTACCATTAAGGAGTGTATACAGTATAGGTTGGGAGACAACCATGAAACAGTTAGGGAATGAGTACATAAAAGCATCATATACTTGTTTTAAAAAGTGCTCAATTTTGAGGTGTGACTGTTTGGGGGAAAGGATTATAAATATAACTAATTGTGTTTAATAAATGCTCATTGAGTTGAATTGAACTTTAAAGAAATACTTTAAAGGCTTTAAAGATGGAGCAATTTAATCCTGTCTCTTCTTTGAATCAGTAATTGCATCTCACCAATTAGTTGAAAAGTTGAATAATGTCTTTTAAACACTAACAAGTTGAATGAATCAAGTTGGTATTAGAATCATTGGGCAGTTATGATAGTCCAAAAACCCCCAAATTTTTGGACAGTTCTGAAACCTATAGAGCCCATTTATAGCAGGCTACCATTGTTTGAACATAGCATAGCAGCCTTAAGCCCAAACTCTGCCCTACCTACCATATATCATGATAGCATTTTTTATGTGTTTTGAAGTTTCATGAGTTCTTTTGCCAGTTTAGTGGCTCCTGACTTGTGAGATCAGGACCCTACAGTGTGCGTGAGTGAGAACACATCCTTCTCCCAATAAACCAATGACTTTTGGCTCACTCACTGAGTTGCCCTTTTGTGAAGATGAGAACCTAGATTTCCCACGCTTAGACTAGGAAGACTGGTAGAGAACTTGGTGCAGCTGAGTTTGCCAAGTCCCAGGGTCTGTGTGATCACTACTGTTCTTATTTCTTTCCTCTGCCATGGCCTGAAGACCACTAGGACCTGAAGTTGTGGTGACCTCCCTAGTTGTATTCTTCTCTTTCTGACCCTGACCCATGTTCCTCCACTAGGTGTTCCATTTTTGGATTTGAGCCTTCCCTTGCGTGAGTTAGAGCATCACATAACAAAGACACACTGCTTTACAAATTGCTAACCTATCTGATTCACTTATGACTTTCTCTCTGTCCCCCATGTTCCATAATTGCTGCTAAAGACTAAGTCAGTAAGTATAGCTCATGTACTAATTCAATCTAGAGAATGTTTCCTGGTTCCTTTTTTAAAATATGAAAATGGATCATGCTGCTAATACCTTAGTATTTCAAGTAGAGAGTCTTCAAGAGTTGCTATGGCTAAAAATTTTTTTTCACCCCATTACAAACCTGATGATAATGTTCTTCAAAGTGGGAAAGATCTGTCTTTGGACAACAAACAGTCCATGACCATACTTGAGTCCTGTCTGCCCTGGTAGGACTTGTCAGTGGATGGTCTCTGCTCATATAACACTTCAAGAACCCAGAACCCTTCAAGAACTCATACCACCATGAGGCACTTGATTAAGATTTTAGTGGAGGAATAATAGTAATCATAATGTTTGGTTGAAACATTTATATTAGTGTTCTCCAGTTATTAAAGCGTTTTCACAGAAACTAGATCCCATTAGATCATTGCCCCCATTTTACAGATTAGAAAACTGAGGCTCAAAAAAATAAAGTAATTTATGCAGTCATAGAATGGGATAGAGCTGAGACTTGGATCTAGTTTCCAAGTGTTATGTTCTTGCTGCTACACTAAGATGTTTCTCTAAGGCTAACAAAACATTCTCTTCTCTTCCTGAACTCACTAGCCTACTTTAAAGTACCTGTCCAGTAGTAGGGTGAAGTTGGAAAAGCAGATTCAAAGTCCTTGAAACTAATGCAAATGTCCACTGGATGTCATTATTTCTCTACCAAAAAGCTAGCTGGAAATTTGCTCTTTGGCAGTAAAATTGGATTTTTCCCCCTTAGTAAAGAAGGTCACATATGGGATTTCAGGTGTTTGGCCTCTTTTCCACTTGGCTGAAGTGCATGGACCAAATCATACTCCTTGTTTTTCTAGGTTGGAGAAGGTTTGCATTCCCAAGATGAAGAATACTGCCTGTCTTGGAAATCTGTGACCACTGGGTCTTTTTTTTTTTTTAATTCATACTTTTGACCCTTGCCTACTCCAAGCATGTCCTTCCCTAGTCTACAATTTCTTTTCTCAGACATGCTTTCTTTTTTGCCATTTACCTTCTCCCCTGTATTCATGAAAATCTTTCCATAAGGGATATTTTAATAATTTCTTTAGACTAACTTAGGGTTTTTGAATAAACTGAGATATTTTGAAAGAGAATTGAAAATATTGGAAAACAGAACAGAGCTGAGGGCAGGTGGGTGGTGCAGTGGATAGAGCACTGAGCCTGCAGTCAAGAGAACCTGAGTTATAATTCAGCCTCAGACACAGTAGCTATGTGACCCTGGTCAAATCATGTAATCCTGTTTGCTTCAGTTTCCTCATCTGTAAAATGAACTGGAGAAGGAAATGGCAAACCACTCCAGTGTGGTTTGTCAAGAACCATGTCTTTTGACAAGAAAACTCCAAATGGAGTGAAGGGTCAGACATAACTGAATTGACTGAACAACAACAAATGGAGTTGAAAAAGGTTATCTTTATTGACTTCAACACTTCAATAGACCCATGATCTCACTGATATAAAGATACCCTCCTTATATCTGTTGTGCAGATAGCAACCCATGTCTACCTTGTCATCCTACAGAACTTTGTCTTCAGCCTCCAATAAATCCTCTCTAGGTGGTCCACACCATTCTCCAGAAACTTTCCCTTGAAGCTTTTGACATTATATGAGTATCAATACAATATCTGAGCTGTCCATCTGTTATCCCTTGGCTCTTGCTACATGACTGTCTGAGCTAGTTTGCCAATCATAGAGCTCCTGAATGATATCTCATATGCCACTTCTTTTTTCTTCATGTTTTATTTTGTTTTTAAAATAATTTATTTTTCAGTTTTCCACAAGAATTTGAATTCAAAATTTTCTCCCCATGTTTCTCCTCCCCTACCCCAGAACAGCCTGTACCTCATCCATTCCTTTCTCCAGTCTGTCCTCCCTTCTATTATCCACCCTTCTTCTATCCCCCTTTCCCACTATTTTCCTATAGGGCAAAATAGATATCTATACTCCATTGCCTGTATATCTTCATTTCCAGTTGCATGCTAAAACAATTTTTAATATTCATTCTTAAATCTTTGAGTTCCATATTCTCTCCCTCCCTCCCCACCCACCCTCAATTCAAAAACAAGCAATTCAATATAGGTCATACATCTGTAACAAGGCAAAGCACTTCCATAATATTTATGTTGTATAAGACTAACAACATTTCCCTCTGTCCTATCCTGTCCTCTATTTATTCCCTTCTCTCCCTTGACTTGTCCTCCCATAATAGTGTTTGCTTCTGATTATCCCTTTCCTTAATTTGCTGTCCCTTCTATTATCTTCCCTCTCCTATCCCCTTCTTTCTTGCCTTCCTGGAGGGTAAAATAGATTTCCATGTACAGTTGAGTGTGTGTTATTCCTCCTTAAGTCAAATCCCATGAGAGTAAGGCTCCCTTATTTCCTTTCATCTTCCCCCTCTTCTCCTCCATCATAAAAGCTCTCTCTTTCCTCTTTTATGTGAGCTGATTTGCTGCATTCTACCTCTCCCTTTCTCTTACTCCTAATACATTTCATTTATCAGTAAATTTTATTATTTAGGTATTCTCCCTTCATATTCGACTCACTCTGTGCCCTCTGTGTGTGTGTGTGTGTATATACACCCATACATATACATTTATACACATATATATCTACACATATATCCATATATATACATACACCCATGTACACATATATCCCTACACATATATAATATACATACCCATACATGCCTACATATATATTCCCTCTAACTACTCTAATACTGAAAACAGTCTCATGAGTTACAAATAACATCCCTCCATGTAGGAATGTAAACAGTACAACTTTATGAGTTCCTTAAGGCTTCTCTTTCTTGTTTACCTTTTCATGTTTCTCTTGATTCTTGAACTTAAAAGTCAAATTTTCTATTCAGCTCTGATCTTTTCAGCAAGAATGCTTAGAAATCCTTTATTTCATTGAAATTCCAATTTTTACCCCTGAAGTATTAGACTCAGTTTTGCTGAGTAAGTGCTTCTTGGTTTTAATCCTAGCTCCTTTGACCTCTGAAATATATTCCAAGTCCTTTGATCCCTTAGTGTAGAAGCTGCTAAATCCCATGTTATCCTGATTGGATTTCCACAGTGCTTGAATTATTTCTTTCTGGCAGCTTGGAATATTTTCTTCTGAGAAAATATTCTGAGAACTCTGGAATCTGGCTACAATATTCCTAGGAGTTTTCCTTTTGGGATCTCTTTCAGGAGGTGATCAGTGAATTATTTCCATTTCTATTTTACACTCTGGTTAAAGAATATTAGGGCAGTTTTCCTTGATAATTTCTTGGAAGATGATGTCTAGGTTTTTTTTTTGGTCACAGTTTTCAGGTAGACCTAAAATTTTTAAATGATCTCTCCTGGATCTATGTTCCAGGTCAGTTGTTTTTCCAATGAGATATTTCACATTCTCTTCTATTTTGTTCATTCCTTTGATTCTGTTTTATAATTTCTTGGTTTTTCATAAAGTCATTAACTACCATCTGCTCCATTCTAATTTTTTAAAATTTATTTATTTAACTTTTTTACATTCATTTTCACAAAATTTTGGGTTCCAAATTTTCTCCCCATTTATCCCCTCCCCTTACCCCAATACACCGAGCATTCTAATTTCCCATATCACCAATCTGCCCTCTCTTTTATCACCCCTCCCTTCCCCCATCCCCATCTTTTCTCTGTCCTGTAGGGCCAGATAACATTTTATTCCCCATTACCTGTATTTCTTATTTCCTAGTAGCAAGAACAATACTCAACAGTTGTTATTAAAATTTTGAGTTCCTACTTCTCCCCATCCCTCCCTCCCCACCCATTCCCTTTGGGAAGGCAGGCAATTCAATATAGGCCATATCTGTGTAGTTTTGCAAATGACTTCCATAATAGTCATGTTGTGTAAGACTAACTATATTTCCCTCCATCCTATCCTGCCCCCCATTTCTTCTATTCTCTCTTTTGATCCTGTCCCTCCCCAAGAGTGTTGATTTCAAATTGCTCCCTCCTCCCATTGCCCTCCCTTCCATCATCCCCTCCCACCCTGCTTATCCCCTTCTCCCCCACTTTCCTGTATTTTAAGATAGGTTTTCACACCAAAATGAGTGTGCATTTTATTCCTTCCTTTAGTGGAGTGTGATGAGAGTGAACTTCATGTTTTTCTCTCACCTCCCCTCATTTTCCCTCCACTAAAAAGTCTCCTGCCCACCTCTTCTATGAGAGATAATTTGCCTCATTCCATTTCTCCCTCTCTCCTCCCAATACATTTCTCTCTCTCTGCTTAACTTCATTTTTTAAAGATATGATCCCATCCTATTAAATTCACTCTGTGCTTTCTGTCTCTGTGTGTGCTTGTGCACGTGTGTGTGTGTGTGTATGTGTGTAATCCCACTAACTACCCAGATACTGAAAAGTTTCAAGAGTTACAAATATTGTCTTTCCATGTAGGAATGTAAACAGTTTACCTTTGGTAAGTCCCTTATGACTCCTCTTTGCTGTTTACGTTTTCATGCTTCTCTTCATTCTTGTGTTTGAAAGTCAAATTTTCTTTTCAGCTCTGGTCTTTTCATCAAGAATGCTTGAAAGTCCTCTGTTTCATTGAATGACCATTTTTTCCCCTGAAGTATTATACTCAGTTTTGCTGGGTAGGTGATTCTTGGTTTGAGTCCTAATTCCTTTGATTTCTGGAATATCCTATTCCATGCCCTTCTATCCTTTATTATAGAAGGTGCTAGATCTTGTGCTATACTGATTGTATTTCCACAATACTTGAATTGTTTCTTTCTAGCTGCTTGCAATATTTTCTCCTTGACCAGGGAACTCTGGAATTTGGCCACAATGTTCCTAGGAGTTTCTCTTTTTGAATCTCGTTCAGGCAGTGGTTGATGGATTCTTTCAATACTTATTTTGCCCTCTGGTTCTAGAATATCAGGGTAGTTTTCCTTGATAATTTCATGAAAGATGATGTCTAGGCTCTTTTTTTGATCATGGCTTTCAGGTAGTCCCATAATTTTTAAATTGTCTCTCCTGAATCTATTTTCCAGGTCAGTTGTTTTTCCCATGAGATATTTCACATTCTCTTCCAATTTTTCATTCTTTTGGTTTTGTTTTGTGATTTCTTGGTTTCTCAGAAAGTCATTAGCCTCCATCTGTTCCATTCTAATTTTTAAAGAACTATTTTCTTCAGTGAGTTTTTGGATCTCCTTTTCCATTTGGCTAATTCTGCTTTTGAAAGCATTCTTCTCCTCATTGGCTTTTTGAACCTCTTTTGCCAACTGAGTGAGCCCATTTTTCAAAGTGTTATTTTCTTCAGCATTTTTTTGGGTCTTCTTAACCAAGGTGTTGACCTGCTTTTCATGCTTTTCTTGCATCTCTCTCATTTCTCTTCCCAGTTTTTCCTCTACCTGTCTAACTTGATTTTCAAAATCCTTTTTGAGCTCTTCCAAGGCCTAAGCCCATTGAATATTTGTTTTGTGTGTTTGGGATACAGAAGCCTTGACTTCTATGTCTTTCCCTGATGGTAAGCATTGTTCTTCCTCATCAGAAAGGAAAGGAGGAAACATCTGTTCACCAAGAAAGTAACCTTCTATGGTCTTATTTTTTTTCCCTTTTCTGGGCATTTCCCCAGCCTGTTACTTGACTTCTGAAATTCCTTTTCACACCCACCTTGCCTCCAGATCTGCCTAGCTAGTGCTTGGGGTCTGAGATTCAAATGCTGCTTCCCAGCCTCAGGGCTTTCAGTGGGGGCAGGGCTGCTATTCAGTGTGAGATTAAGTTCAGGTGCTCAGGTGGGGTCAGGGCCACCACGTGTGGGGCTTAGTTCCCTCAGGGGATTTATGCAGAGACCTTCAACAATGGATCTGAGCTCCTGTCTGCTTTGGGAGCCCCTGTCTTCTGCTGCCTCTGCTTCTGCCTCCCGAGGGGGCCTGAGTTATGGAGACACCCTGCTCACCTCTTGGCAAGCAGAAAAGACCCTCTCACTGACCTCTGGTACCTGTGGGTGGAGGGAGTTGTGTGGCCGCTGGAGATTCTGTCCCTGAAATCTGCTAGGATCTGCTCCCCTCAGTGCAGCGACCAAGGCAGGGCTGGGCTCCGCTCAGGGTCCGGCATGCAACATACCTTTCCTGTCAGTTTTTCAGGTCTCTCTGGGACAGAAATCTCCTCCACTCCGTTGTTGTGCAGCTTCTGCTGCAATTTGTTAGGAGCTCTTCTTTACAGGTAGTTTATGGGTTGTGGGTTAGAAGTTAGCATATGTGTATCTTTCTGCTCCACCATCTTGGCTCCTCCTACCTCCATTCTAATTTTTAAAGAACTCTTTTCTTCAGAGATCTTTTGAACCTCCTTTTCCATTTCACCAATTCTGCTTTTCATTTTTTATTTTTTTTAATTTTTTAATTTTTTTTTTAACTTTTTACATTCATTTTCAAAAAATTTTGGGTTCCAAATTTTCTCCTCTTTTATCCCCTTCCCCCACCCCAATACACCAAGCATTCTAATTTTCCCTATCACCAATCTGCCCTCTCTTCTATCATCCCTCCCTTCTCTTGTCCCCATCTTCTCTTTTGTCCTGTTGGGCCAGATGACTTTCAATTCCCCATTACCTGTATTTCTTATTTCCTAGTAGCAAGAACAATACTAAACAGTTGTTCCTAAAACTTTGAGTTCCAAATTCTCCCCATCCCTCCCTCCCCACCCATTCCCTTTGGGAAGGCAGGCAATTCAACATAGGCCCTATCTGTGTAGTTTTGCAAATGACTTCGATAATAGCCATGTTGTGTAAGACTAACTGTATTTCCCTCCATCCTATCCTGCCCCTCATTGTTTCTATTCTGTCTTTTGATCTTGTCCCTACCTGAATGTTGACTTCAAATTGCTCCCTCCTCCCATTACCCTCCCTTCCATCATCTCCCCCCCTTGCTTATCTCCTTCTCCCCCGCTTTCCTGTATTGTAAGATAGGTTTTCATACCAAAATGAGTGTGCATTTTATTCCTTCCTTTAGTCAAATGTGATGAGGGTAAACTTCTTGTTTTTGTTTTTTTTCTCAGCTCTCCTCTTTTTCCCTCCACTAAAAAGTCTCCTGCTTGCCTCTAAAATGACATATAATTTATCCCATTCCATTTCACCCTCTTTCCTCCCCATACATTTCTCTCTCACCATTTACCTTAATTTCTTTTTTTTTGAAATTTGAAATAAAAATTTATTTATTTAACTTTTTACATTCATTTTCACAAAATTTTGGGTTCCAAATATTCTCCCCTTATATTCCCTCCCCCCACCCCAATACACCAAGCAGTCTAATTTTCCCTATCACCAACCTGCCCTCTCTTCTATCATCCCTCCCTTCTCTTGTCCCCATCTTCTCTTTTGTCGTGTACGGCCAGATGACTTTCTATTCCCCATTAACTGTATTTCTTATTTCCTAGTAGCAAGAACAATACTCAACAGTTGTTCCTAAAACTTTGAGTTCCATATTCTCCCCATCCCTCCCTCCCCACCCATTCCCTTTGGGAAGGCAGGCAATTCAATATAGGCCATATCTGTGTAGTTTTGCAAATGACTTCCATAATAGTCGTGTTGTGTAAGATTAACTCTATTTCCCTCCGTCCTATCCTGCCCCCCATTGTTTCTACTCTGTCTTTTGATCCTGTCCCTCCCCAAGTGTTGACTTCAAATTGCTCCCTCCTCCCATTACCCTCCCTTCCATCATCCCCACCCTTGCTTATCTCTTTCTCCCCCCCTTTCCTGTATTGTAAGATAGGTTTTCATACCAAAATGAGTGTGCATTTTATTCCTTCCTTTAGTCAAATGTGATGAGGGTAAACTTCTTGTTTTTTTTTTTCTCAGCTCTCCTCTTTTTCCCTCCACTAAAAAGTCTCCTGCTTGCCTCTAAAATGACATATAATTTACCCCATTCCATTTCACCCTCTTTCCTCCCCCTACCTTTCTCTCTCACCATTTACCTCAATTTCTTTTAAGATATGGTCCCATCCTATTCAATTTACTCTGTGCTCTCTGTCTCTGTATGTGTGTGCATGTGTGTATGTGTGTGCGTGCACACGTGTACGTGTGTGTGTGTGTATGTGTGTGTGCGATCCCACCAACTACCCAGATGCTGAAAAGTTTTAAGAGTTACAAATATTGTTTTTCCATGTAGGAATGTAAACAGTTCACCTTTGGTAAGTCCCTTATGACTTCTCTTTGCTGTTTACTTTTTCATGCTTCTTCTCATTCTTGTGTTTGAAAATCAAATTTTCTTTTCAGCTCTGGTCTTTTCATCAAGAATGCTCGAAAGTCCTCTGTTTCATTGAAAGACCATATTTTCCCCTGAAGTATTATACTCAGTTTTTTCTGGGTAGGTGATTCTTGGTTTGAGTCCTAGTTCCTTTTGGAGTATGCTATTCCATGCCCTTTGATCCCTTAATGTAGAAGCTGTTATATCTTGAGTAATCCTGATTTTATTTCCACAATACTGGAATTGTTTCTTTCTAGCTGCTTGCAAGATTTTCTCCTTGACCTGGGAATTCTGGAATTTGGCCACAATGTTCCTAGGAGTTTCTCTTTTTGGATCTCTTTCAGGCGGTGATCGATGCATTCTTTCAATACGTATTTTGCCCTCTGGTTGTAGAATGTCAGGCCAGTTTTCCTTGATAATTTCATGGAAGATGATGTGTAGGCTCTTTTTTTGATCATGACTTTCAGGTAGACCCATAATTTTTAAATTGTCTCTCCTGGATCTATTTTCCAGGTCAGTTGTTTTTCTCATGAGATATTTCACATTCTCTTCCAATTTTTCATTCTTTTGGTTTTGTTTTGTGATTTCTTGATTTCTCAGAAAGTCATTAGATTCCATCTGTTCCATTCTAATTTTGAGAGATCTATTATCTTCAGTGAGCTTTTGAACCTCTTTTTCCATTTGGCTAATTCTGCTTTTGAAAGCATTCTTCTCCTCATTGACTTTTTGAACCTCTTTTGCCATTTGAGTGAGCCTATTTTTCAAAGTGTTATTTTCTTCAGCATTTTTTTGGGTCTCCTTTAGCAAGGTATTGACCCGTTTTTCATGCTTCTCTTGCATCTCTCTCATTTCTCTTCCCAGTTTTTCCTCCACCTGTCTAACTTGATTTTCAAAATCCTTTTAGAGCTCTTCCATGGCCTGAGTGCACCGGACATCCACCTGGTATGTCTGGGATAAAGAGGCCCTGACCTCCACATCTTTCCTTGATAGTAAGAATGGTTCTTCATCATCAGAATTGAAAGGTGGGAACATCTGTACCCCCTCAAAGTAGCTCTCTGTAGTCTTATTTTTCTTCCCTTTTCTGGGCATTTTCCCAGCCAGTTACTTGACTTCTGAGATTCCTGTCCACCCTTGCCTAGATCTGCCCAGCTAGTGCTTGGGGTCTGAGATTCAAATGGGCTTTCCGCGGCAGGCGTGGCTGCTATTTAATGTGAGCTTAAGTTCTGGTGCTTGGGTGGGGGCAGGGCCACCTCCCAGGCTCAGTCCCCTCAGGGGCTTTATGCAGAGACCTTCAATAATGGGGCGGGTGGGGGCAGGGCCACCTCGCAGGCTTGGTTCCCTCAGGGGCTTTATGCAAAGACCTTCAGTAATGGAGCGGGTGGGGGCAGGGCCGTCTCCCAGGCTCAGTTCCCTCAGATGGTTTATGCAGAGACCTTCAGTATTGGAGCTTCCACCTCCTCGGGGAGTCCCGGACCACCACCACTGCCTCTGCCACTGCCTCTGCCGCTTCCTCCACCGCTGCCTCCTGAGGAGGCCTGAGCCACGGAGACATCCCGCTCCCCTCTCGGCCAGCCCAGACGTTGCTCTCACTGACCTGTAGCGTCTGTGGGTGGAGGGACCTTCCCAGCTGCCAGAGATTCCGTCTGCTTTCCAGGGCTTGATGGACCCCTGGCGACTGCTCTCCAGGGCTCTCTGGAATGAAAATCTTTTCCACTGTATTTCCGCGCATCTTGCAGTGCTCCAGAATTCGTGGGGAGTTCTTCTTGTAGGAAATATATCGGCTGTGGGTTCGGAGCTAGCATACGTGAGTCTTTCTACTCCGCCATCTTGGCTCCACCCCCCAATTCTGCTTTTTAAAGTGTTCTTCTCCTCATTGACTTTTTGGACCTCGTTTCCCATTTGGGTTAGTCTATTTTTAAAGGTGGTATTTTCAGCATTTCTTTGGGTCTCCTTTAGCAAGCTGTTGACTTGCTTTTCATGATTTTCTTGTATCATTCTCATTTCTTTTCCCAATTTTTCCTCCATTTTTCTTACTTGATTTTCAAAATTCTTTTTGAGATCTTCCATGACTTGAGACCATTGCATATTTTTTTTGGAGGCTTTGGATGTAGAAGACTTGACTTTGATGTCTTCCTCTGATGGTAGGCATTGTTCTTCCTCATCTTAAAGGATGGAAGAAAATACCTTTTCACCAAGAAAGTAACCTTCTACAGTCTTATTTCCCCCCTTTTTGGGCATTTTCCCAGTAAGTTACTTGACTTTTGTGTCCCTTGTCAAATGGAGGGTATACTACCCTAGGCTTCAGAGGTTTTGTGCAGTTGTTCTCTGTGATATCTCTAGACACCTGTAAGTTCTTAGTTCCTCCAAGGTGGCACAATCAAGAAAGAGGAGTTTACTCTTCTCCTGGCCTGCACTCTGGTCTGTGAGCAACCATATGCACTCTTTTCTTCCCTGGAACTGTGGGTAGGATTCTCTCTCCACAGTCATCACCAGTTTCACCATGCCAGTGCCTTTGCTTCTTCTCACCCCAGAACCACCACTCAGGGCTGAGATCCAGATCAGTCATTTGATTCCCCCAGGGTCTTTAGAGTGAGGGCTCCAAAAGTGGCTGCTGCCACACACTCCTCTCTGAACCAGGTGAACGAACTTTCTTACTGACCTTTGAAGCTGTCTTTGGCATTTGTGGGCTGAGAAATCTGTGAACTGCAGCTGTTACCCGTGATTATACACCTTGAAGCCTGCTCCAGTCCTGTCTGTGTAGTGTTGCCCAGGCTGGGCTGTGCTCTGTTCTGAGTCTGGTGAGATAGACCCTTCCTGTCAGCTTTCCACACAGTCTTGGAAATCTGTCTGGAAATCTGTTTCAGTCTGTCAATTTGTGGTTTCTGTTGCTCTAGAATTTGTTTAGAGTCATATTTTATAGGTATTTTATGAGTTGTGGGGGGAGAGCTAGAGTAGGTCTGTCCTTTTATTCCATCACCCTAGCTCTGCCCATTCATATGCTGTTTCTTCCTCATCAGAAATGAAAGGAGGAAACATCTGTTCACCAAGAAAGTAGCCTTCTATGGTCTTATTTTTCTTCCCTTTTCTGGGCATTTTCCCAGCCTCTGCCGCAGCCTCCTGAGGGGGCCTGAGTTATGGAGACACCACACTCCTCTTTCGGCCAGCCCAGAAGTCTCTCTCACTGACCTGTAGTGCCTGTGGGTGGAGGGACCTTCATGGCCGCGGAAGGTTCTGTCCCTAAAGCCTGCTTGGATCTGCTCCAATCAGGGCCGTGCGGCCAGGGCTGGGCTCTGCTGTCCAGTGCACGACAGACCTTTGGTGCTGGTTTTTCAAGGCTCTCTGGAACAGAAATCTCATCCACTGCGTTGTTGCGCGGCTTCCACTGCTCCAGAATTTGTGGGGCCTTCTTTTTACAGGAAATTTTTGGGCTGTGGATTAAGAGCTAGCATATGTGAGTCTTTCTACTCCGCCATCTTGGCTCCTCCCCTCTCATATGCTGTTTCTTGTGACATTGTTGGTGGGATACTATAGTCTATTGCACATTTGGTTACCTGAAAAAATTCAATATCAATATAATGGTGGAGAGAATTAGGTACTCCTTTTCAGAAAAGACACACTATCCTTCCTATTCTAGCCATCCAAAGCTTTCCTTGTTTAATTATAACTAGTTTTTCCTTAAGAGGCAGTACGATGTAGATTTGTATTTAGAAGTCCTCAAACTGTCTCATTTGTTCTCTTATTGTAACTTTGGGCAAGTTATTCCCCCTTTTCAAACCCTGTCTTCTCCATCTGCAAGACAAAAACACTGGGCTGGGAGATCTGTAATGTACTTTCTATTTCTACTAGTCCTAGGCACCACGATCCTCCTTGTGAAGTTATGTGTACTTCATGGATACGTCTCTTAATAATTATTTTTCTCAGGAGGAACAAAGTAACTTGGGATGGTTTAAGGACACCCAAACCATTGAATTCCATTTGTAAACTAGGTAAAGATGAAGGCAGAAAAACAATGGGAAGGGAATACCTTCTTTGCAACTTGAGTCTTTTTCAATAGCTTCTTGTCCTCTATTTTTCTTTCTTTTTTTCCTCCCTTCTCTTAATTTTCTACTCTTTGTTCAATTCTTGACTAATGTAAAGAATGGGATAAGAGAGAATCACTCAGGTGGGTGGATCCCAGATTGGGAAGTACATTAGAAAGACTGTGGATCATGGGATTTAGAGCTAGAATGGATCTTAGGTCACGTAGTTGAATTCTCTCATTTTATAGATGAGGAAGCTGAGATTCCAAGAGGTTATGTGACTTACCCATAGAAATATGGATAGTAAGTGGCAGGCTTGGGATTTAGACCCAGGACTTCTAATTCCAAATTCAGTACTCTTGCCATTATATTACATTCTAGTGTCTATAAACGTCAAGAAAAGAGATTAACTGGAATGGAGGCTTCCAAGTGCGGTACCCTACTAGTTTAGGTAGTAACATCCCATTTTTTTTTATTCAAAACAGTGTTTTTAGACTTGGAGTCAAATGGAACTATACTTGTTAATCACTGAAGAAAAATTTTCTTTTACCTACTATATTTTAGGTACCATGGGAACACAAAATGTAGAATATGATTCTTTTTCTCAAGAAGTTTATAATCTAATTTTGGAGATAAGGCATATACACACAAAGTGATAACTAACTAGCTAATATGACATTAGGGAAATCGCTTCACTCTTTGTACCACAGTTTACTCATCTGTAAGATGATGAAAGAAGATTATATTATCTTCAAGACTTCTTTCAAGTCCTAATTATTTTCTCTGCATCCTGGTTCTACCTCTCCCAACCATTATCCATCCTGTACCTTCCCATCAAATTATTCTTCCTAAAGCATAGTTCTTTTTGTGAAATTTTCTGAATGACAAACTTTCAAAGGATTTCCGTTATCTACTAAGCAATGTCCAAGGAACTTTGCCTGACTGATTTTGATCTTTTTTATTCAACTCATATTCTACTACTTTCCAGCAAAAAGTCTATGATCTGACTCAAAATGGGCTACTTGCTGATTCCTGAACATACCCTTTATTTTCCCTCCTCTAAGCATTTGCTCATTTTGTACCCTTATATTCATATCCTCTTTCAAGTCTGCCTGTTGGTTCTTAGACATCCAGCAAAGTGCTAGATCAAAGACCACGTCTTATATAAAACTTTTCCTGATTCTGACACCCCAAAATGAGATCTCCACCCTGAACTTCCCATAACTTTGGCTGTACTTTTATCATGGCATTTATCAATTTAATCTTGTGCATAGCGTTATCCAGTTCATCTCTCCTGTGACCTCCACAGATAGTAGAATGGCATATGATGATAAGAGCATTGGTTTTGTAATTAGAGATTATTACTGTGTTTCTATATTTTCTAGGCCCCACTACCTTGCAGACTCCTTGTGAACAGAAACTGAGTTTTATCCATTTTGTATCTCTCCCTAGCATTTAGCACAGTGATTATTTAGCATATAGCAACTTATTTAGTAAATATTTCTTGAGTGAAACTGCCAAAGAAGTGGTAGAAATAAATTCTATAATAGAAAATGAAGGAATGCATATATCAGTGAACAGGTTAGACTGGGTAAAATTATATCTCTTTATTATTGTTATTCAGTCATTCATTTGTACCTGACTCTTCATGACCCTGTGGACAAAAACCCACCAGACCCTTTTATCCTCAATTATCTCTCAAAGTCTGTCCAAGTTCATGCTTGTGTTTCCATGACACTATCCTTCTCATTTGCTGCCATCACACGTTCTTCAATCTTTCCCAACACCAGGGTCTTTTCCCATGAGTCCTGACTTCTCATTATTTGGCCAATGTATCTAAGCTCCCAGGTTCAGTATTTTATCTTCCAGTGAAGAATTTGAATTAATTTCTTTAATTATTGATGGATTTGAGCTGTCCAAGGGACTCTCAAAAGTCTTCTCCCACACCATAATGCAAAAACATCAATTCTGTGTGCTTAGCTTTCCTCATAGTTCAACTCTCACAGCTATACACTGCTGCTGCAAAAACCATAGCTATGACTATGTAGACCTTTGTTTGGAAGGTGTTGTCTCTGCTTTTTAATATGCTGCCCAGATTTGATGTAGCTTTCCTTCCAAGTAATAGGGAACTTTAATTTCATGGCTGCATTTGCTGTCTACAGTGATCTTTGAGCCCAAAAACATAAAATCTGACACTGTTTCCATTTCTTCTCTCTTTATTTGCCAGGAAGTGATGGGATCAGTTGCCAAGATCTTAGTTTTTTTGACATTAAGTTTTAAGCCAGCTTTTATGTTTTCCTCCTTTACCATCTTCAAGATGCTTCTTAATTCTTCCTTACTTTCTGTCATCAGAGTGGTGTCATCTGCATATCTGAGGTTGTTGACATTTCTCCTGGAAACCTTAATTCTGGCTTTTGATTCATCCAGCCTGGCATTTCACATGATGTACTCTGCATGTAAGTTAAATAAATGAGGTGACAATATGCAGCCTTGCTGTACTCACTTTCCAATCTTAAACCAATCAGTCATTCCATGTTCAGTTCTAAATTGCTTCTTGGCCCACATACAGGTTCCTCAGGAGATAAATAAGATTATGTGGTACTCCCATCTCTTTGAAGATTTGCCACATTTTGTTGTGATCTGCACAGTTAAAAACTTTAGTCAATGAAGCAGAAGCCGATTTTTTTTTTGAACTCCCTTGCTTTCTCCACAATCCAGCAATTGTTGGCAATTTGGTCTCTAGTTCCTCTGCCTCTTCAAAAACCAGACTTCTATTCTGTTAGTTCTCAGTTCATATATTGCTAAAGCCTAGCTTGAATTTGAAACATAACCTTGCTGGCATGTGAAATGAGTACAATTGTTCTGTAATTTGAATATTCCTTGGCATTGCCCTTCTTAAGGACTGGGACATAAACTGATCTTTTCCAATCTAATGGCCACTATTGTGTTTTCCAAATTTGCTGATGTGTTGAGTGTAGCACTTTAATAGCATCACCTTTTAGGGTTAAAATTCCATCATTCTACTAGGTTTATTGTTAGAAGGCTCCCTTACCTTCATTCTCTAGTATGTCTGGCTTGGTAACTACATCATCATAGTTATCAGTGATGTTAAGATCTTTCTTACATAGTTTTTTTGTTCATTCTTGTGTTTTTGCTTAGAGAGAGAAATGACCAAACTGGGAGATTCCCCTTATGGGCCCCCCATCTCCTGGCATCGCTCTGACAGAAGTCATTTTGAAATTCCAGCCTATGGGATTTTAGGATTCTTGAATAAAGAAAATTTCACAGTGGAGACTGAGCAAGGGTCCAAAGTTTAGATGACAATTCAGTTCACAGTTTCCTTCACCAAACAGAACAATAGTCACTTGAAATGTCCTTTAAAAACAATAATTTTCTGAAACTATTAAATCTGACCATAGGTGGTGATAGGGAATGACCTTGATTACACTGATGGATTTTTTATTCTACACCTGGTTGCCACGCTTAATCAACTTTCAAGAACCCTCCTGTTTATCTTTATCATCTTTATCTCTTTTGCTTCTGTTAAATCTCTACCATTTTTCTCTTTTATCATGCCCACTTTTGCACGAAACTTTCTGTTGATATCTCTAATTTTCTTGAAGAGATCTCTTATCTTTCCCATTCTGTTTTTTTCTTTTATTTCTTTGCATTTCTCATTTAAGAAAATCTTCTTGTCTCTCCTTGTTATTCTCTGGGGTTTTGCATTCAGTTGAGTATATTTTTTCTTTTTCTCTTTCCATTCTGCTTTCCTTTTTCCCCCTTGGTTACTTGTAAAACTTTATCAGACAGCCATTTTACTTTCTTCATCTTATTTTTCTTTAAAATTTTATCTTGACAAAATTCTATTCATCTCTGCCCTGCTTCATTTTGTACTCCAAGGTCAAACTTGCCTTTTATTCCAATCATCTTTTGATTTCCTACGTTAGCATTCCAATCTCCTGTGATGAACATGACAACTTTTTTTTTTGGTGTTAATTCTAGAAGATGTATGTTTTCATACAACTGTACAACTTCGGCCTCTGCAGCACCAGTGGTTGGAGCATAGACTTGCATTTCTGTGATTTTGAACAGTTTGCCTTGGATTCAAACAGATCTCATTCTGTTATTTTTGAGGTTATACCCCAGTATTGCTTTTCTTACCTTCTTACTGACTATGAGGGCTACTCCATTTCTTCTAAGGGATTCTTGCTCACAGTGGTATATGTCATGATCACCTGAATCAAATTCACCCATCCCTGTCCATTTGAGTTCATTGACATCCAAGAGGTTGATGGTTAATCTTTCCATCTCCTGTTTAACTACATCCAGCTTATCTTGGTTCGTAGATCTTATATTCTATATTCTTATGCAGTATTGATCTTTACAGTACTGGACTTTCCTTTCATCACCAGATACCTCCATAGCTGAGCTTCTTTTCAACTTTGACCTGCCACTTTATTAGTACTGGAGCTACCTGTAGTTGTCCTCCACTCTTCCCCAGTAGCATATTGCACACCTTTCCACCTGAAGGACTCTTTTTCTGGAGTCATATCTTTTATCATTCTCCTACTGCCCATGGGATTTTCTTGGCAAAGATACTGGAGTGGTTTGTCATTGCCATCTCCAGGGGATTATCTTTTTTATAATCCTCCACCATGACCTGTCTTGGATAACCCTCCATGGCAGGGTGGAGAAGGTCTTTTAGAACTCATAAACTTTATAACTTATAGTACAGTTCACCTTACGATGTGCTTTTATTCAAGGGCCCACATGATTAATGTCTACTTGAGTTAGGTCCTAGGAAAGAATTTGTATTTGCAGATAAAATTGCATTTTCTTTTCTGTTGTGAGAAAATGAAAACCATGTAATTCAATGTATTTCTCTTTTGTCTTCAGCTGCCAAAAAACTTAGAGTCGGATCATTGCCCAAGTGTTATAAACTGTCCATGTTTTGAAAAACAACTACAGGGCTTTGGAACTAGAAAGATCCAGTTCTGAGAGGTCTGTGAGTTTTTTCTCATTTTACAGAAGAGGAAATCAAGGCAAGAGAGGGAAAGTGACTTGCCTAGTATCACACAGCTAGAAAGTAGCGAAGCTGGGATTCAAACTCAAGTCATCTCGATCTGGATCCTTTCCTACCTTTCCAATCTTTGTTTCATATACCCTATGATCCAGCCTTACGGGTCTACTTGTTTCCCATCAGACTTCATCTCCTGGTTATTCTTCATGCTTGGAATGTTCTCTCGCTTCACTTCTGACTTCCTGGTTTTTTTCAAAACTCAGTTCAAATCCCATGTTTTCCAAAAGGCCTTTACTGTTCCCCTCTTACCCTTCCCTCTAAGATTACTTTCCATTTATACTGTACATACCTTGTACATACATAAATTATTTGTGAATTACCTATCCCACCAGACTGCAAGCTCCTCAAGAGCAGGGACTTTGTTTTTGCTTTTAGAAAATATTTCCATTAATTAGTTTCGGTCTTGACACTTAGTATGTGCTTAACAAATGTTTGTTGTTTAATGGATCAAAGTCCTTGGACTCCAAATCTAGATCTCTTTCATTATGCCTCTTTATTTCCCTGAGAATTATATTTCTTTCTATAAGGTGCATTATTCATAGGCACTTGAGTGAATGATAAAGGGTCAAAGTAATTGGGTTGTCAAATCAAATCAAGTCTATAAACATTTATTAAGTGTTTACTATGTGCTGATCACTGCACTAGTCACTGGGAATACAAATATGAGTAGAAAGACAATCCCTACCTTCAAGGGGCCTACATTCTAATAAGGGAAAATTACACACAAAAGGAGTTAGGAAAGGGAAGGGAGGAATGAAGGAAATACTTCCATGGCAATATAGGAGAGAAAGTATGGAGATTCAAGAATGTAGTCTGGAAAGGAATGAAGACATTGCTGTCCTGAGTGCTCTCCCTAAAATGGAAGTTCTGGGAAGAACCAACCAATTAGAGCCAGAAATACAACCTGGAGAGTGTTGTTTTAACATGGCTTAATTCTAACAATTTGTCAGTGGATGCTGCATGAAATTAGTGGATTCAATTAAAATGGAGAGCTAACTTTGGAGCCAGGAAGTTATTGTCAAGTTGTTTCAGTTGTGTCCAACTCTTTGTGACCCCATTTAGGGTTTTCTTGGCAAAAATGCTAGAGGGGGTTGCCATTTTCCTCTCCAGCTCATTTTCCAGGTGAGGAAATGGGCAAACAGGGTTAAGTGACTTGCCCAGTTAGTTTCTGAGGCCAGATTTGAACTCAGGAAGATGACTCTCCCTGACTCCAAGCCCTCTACTCTGTACTGTACAGGCCACTATACCACCTAACTATCTTATTGGAGCCAGGAAGATCTGGATTCAACTCCTGCGTCTAACTCATACTTGCTTTGTGACCCTGGGCAAGTCATATAGGTTCCCAGTGTTACAGAGATGGTTTGTTAGAAGGGATTTCTAATATCAGTGAAATTAGAGGTCTAGCTCTTAACCCTTCTTAATGATGATTGAATCTTGGATCTAATCATCTCCCTTCCCCTCTACCCCTCCAGTTTCAAGAGGTCTCTGGGATATTATGGAAATCCCTCTTTTGGGGGTGGTGGGGGAGAGTTTAATAGCTCTTACTATAGACTAAGAATGTTCACTTTTATTGAGCAAAATGTTGATTTACTTCATGAGAGCAAATAGACAAGTTTTGTTGTTGGTAATTCACTGATTCATCTCAGTGATTCCAGAGAATATGTATTTGAACTTGAGTCTAATTGGATAGAGGAAAAGAGACAATGGCTACATAGAAGAAGCAATACTGTTGATTCTGAAAGGAGTAGCATGGAATAATGGAAATTATGCAAACAGGCAAAGATTTCTGCAAACCCAGTAACTTTTGTGAATATAAGTTTTCCTTCTGCACATCTAGAGATGTGTTAGCAAGATATGTCTAGGAAAAGGCTCCCCAGTGATGGGCAAGCTTGCTCCTGTCTCTTTATTGAAGAACTTTCTTCATTGGTTTAAATTTAAAATCCAGGTTCCTGATGCAAAGCCTTAGAAATTGCTCATCTCTTTCTTTTTTCCCCTTTTTGCTGTTTTTCTTTCCCGCCAATTTTTTCCTTTTATGTATTTATTTTTAATTTGCAACATTTGCTTTTATAAGATTTTGAGTTCTAAATTTTTCTCCCCTCCCTCTACTCCTCCCTTCCAAAACAGCATGCAATTTGATATAGGCTATACATGTATGATCATATTAAACATATTTCCATGTTAGTTATGTTGAGAAAGAAGAATAAGAAGAACAAAAGGGAAAAATCTTGAGAAAGAAAAAGACAAAATAAAAAAAGAGAAAATAGTATGCTTTGAACTGCATTCAGACTCCATAGTTCTTACTCTGGATGTGGATAGCATTTTTCATCATGAGTCTTTTGGAATTGTCTTAGATCATCGCATTGCTTAGAAGACCCAAATCTAAAAGTCAGTCATCACCCAATGTTGCTGTTACTGTGTACGGTGTTCTCCTGATTCTGCTCACTTCACTCAGCATCAGTCCATGTAAGTCTTTCCAGACTTTTTTGAAGGCCACTTGATCACCATTTCTTATTGACCAGTAGTATTCTATTACATTCATTTACCACAAGTTGTTCAGCCATTCTCCAATTGAGAGACATCCCAACAATTTTCAATTCTTTGCCAGCACAAAAAGAACTGCTATGAATATTTGTATACATGTGAGTTCTTTTTCCCATTTTTATGATCCCTTTGGGATATAGACCTAGAAGTGGTATTGCTGGATCAAAGGGTATGCACAGTTTTGTAACCTTTTGAGCATAGATCCAAATTACTCTCCAGAATGATTGGATCAGTTCACTACTCCATCAACAACGTATTAAAGTTCCAGTTTTCTTAAATCCCTTCTGACATGCAACATTTTCTTTTTTTGTCATATTAGCCAATATGATAGGTGTGAGATGGTACCTCAGAGTTGTTTTAATTTGCATTTCTCTAATCAATAGCGCTTAAGAGCATTTTTTCATGACTACGAATATCTTTGATTTCTTCGTCTGAAAACTGCCTGTTCGTATTCTTTGACCATTCATCAATTGGGGAATAACATGTTCTTATAAATTTGACCGAGTTATCTATATATGTTAGAAATGAGGCCTTTATCAGATACACTGGCTGCAAAAATTGTTTCCCAACTTTCTATTTCCCTCCTAATCTTTGTCAAATTGGCTTTGTTTGTGCAAAACCTTTTTAATTTAATGTAATAAAAATTAACCATTTTTTATTGCATGATATTCTCTCTCATTTGGTTATAAATTCTTCCCTTCTCCATAGATTTCTCATCTCTTTCTTAAGTACTCCCACCCTTTAACCTGCAGCATCCACCCCAATTCTACTTACTTGGGCTAGCTCTACCAGTGTTTGACATTTTCTCTATAATGTATAGTTTCAGAGAACTGCCTAGAGAACCGAGACATTAAGTAATTTTTCCAGGTTCACACAGCCAGTATTTATTGTAGTTGAACTATCATGGACTCTGCTGTTATGCACTATAGCAACTCCTGGAGTGGAATTCCCACTGCCATCTTATTTCTGTGAAGGGCTTGGATTGGATATTTGGAGGTCCCACACCTGACCCTTCTTTCTTGCTTCATTTCCCTAGGTGAAGGCAAATAACAATATTGGTTTTCCTTTTTTCCCTCCCTCCTTCCTTCCTTCCTTCCTTCCTTCCTTCCTTCCTTCCTTCCTTCCTTCCTTCCTTCCTTCCTTCCTTCCTTCCTTCCTTCCTTCCTTCCCTCCTTCCTTCCCTCCTTCCTTTTTCTTCCTTCTTTCTTTCTTTTCTTTCTTCTTTTTTTTCCTTCCTTCCTTCCTTTCATCCCTTCCTCCCTTCTTCTCCCTCTCTCTCTTTCTCACAAAAGATGTAATTCTAGGCAGAATGTCTAGAATCTTTCTCTTTCCAAATTCCTGAAGAACTAACCATCAGTAGCAGAATCAGAGAGCATTTATTACCCACATACAGTTGGGTGCTTATACCTCAGAACAAATACTTTATAAAAATCAAACTCTACTGGAAATAGACAGAAATCTGTTGTAGACTCTCCTCTCCCCTCCCTGATCAAACTTTAACTTGGATCTTTAAGAGATTTATATTTTCCCCTAACTCTCAAAACACATTTGTAATCTGTCAAAGGGATTCATTTAGGAGCAAAGACGAATTAATAATAGTTCTGTGGTGTTTTGAGGAATTAGCATCACAGAAGCACAATGTTAAAGTTGGAAGACACTTTAGAAACCATTTTGTCCAAGAGTTCTTAACCTGGTGTTCATGAACTTATTTTTAAAAATATATCTTGATAACTATATTTCAATATAATTGGTTTCCTTTGTGATCCAAAACCAAGCTCAAACCAAAGTCTCTTGCTTCTTAGTCCTAGGCTCTTTTCATAATACTCTACTTATGAAAAATTCATACCCTTTCTTGGTCCTTCTATTTTCAGAGCTGAACCTAGATATAAGTGAAGACAACAAAATTCATCTTTGTGGCTACTCATTTTGTTCTTTATGCCCCTTTCCATCTTCTTAGGGCTCCTTCAGTCCCAAGTTACCAGACTTCTTATTTTGTCTCAGGTTTCTATAGAAAGCAGATATTAAATTAATTTACATTGAGGTGTTAATTGCTTAATGTAATACCCTTTTTCACTAGCATTTGCTTAATACAATAGGATATAGGGAAAGGATAATAGATAACACAAAGAGGAATATAGTTAATGGTAGATTTTTAGGCGTTGTAAGACCTAGATTGGAGAGGTAAGACAAATGCATTTTTGGAATTTTTCCATTTGTATCTTCTAGGTGGTTACTATCATGGATTGGTGATGTCTGTCTCTAAATGCTTCTTCTCAAGATGATTCCAAAGGGCACAGATCAAAAAGAAGCTAACTTTATCATCTTCTCATCTTGGGCAAAACCTCTGATGTTGAAAGTACGGCGGTAAACAATGGGACTCAGTACATTTAATATTATGGGTGTAGTAGGCTGGTTTTCTATGAGATTTTTTAAAAAAATGCTTTTGGTCTTTTAAAGAATAGAAATCCTTTTTAAAAAAGCTACAAACTCATCCTTGGATAGTGGCCGAGAAAGGAAAATCAGTGCAGGACCAGCAAATACTTGAAATCACTTCACGCATTGGAAGTCACCGATGAAAGATGAACAGAAATGGAAATAAGAGTAGCTGGACAATTGCTCCCCCCAGATTACAGAGTGAGTTAGGAGTTGCCAGGCAAAAATTTAACAGAGTTTGGCTTTCTAGATTCAGCTTATTGAAATAATTATTGGAGAGAATAAATGAATGGGAAGGCCCAGACAGGCTAAGACGGTTTTCATTAGCCACCCAAAAGCGAAGAAAAAGAATTTGAAATGGGAATAGAAGAGAGTTTAGTTTCTAGTTCCTTTCAATTATGAAATCAATACCTTTCCATTTTCATAGTTCTTTATCCTCTGGCATCCCAGACAGTTGGCAATCCCTGAAAGAATCACTCTGGAGTACAACAAACTTCTCTTTTCAGCTAAAACAAATTCAGCATTTCCAGTCTTCCATCTCTCCATCCATCGCCAAGGGCTTCCCCAGTGGCAACCAACCAGTATTTATGAAGGACTACTATGTGTCTAGCATGTGCGAGACAGGGAGGCTAATACAGAGACGTATAAGAAATGATCAAAGGAGCAGCCTCGTCGTAGTCTAACTGGGAATCCATGACATATGTTTCACACGTGAAACAATTAGGGAAGGGTTCAAAACTATGGATGATGTTCAAATAATAGTATGGCATAGAATCAGTGCAAGAGAGGATGAAGAAAGGAGAAATTATTGTGGGCCAGAGTAGCCCAGGAATTCTGCATGCATTATTCTCTCAGGAACCCATTCAAATAAACATTAGCAATCCAGTTTCACTCACTGAAGAAACTAAGACACCCTCAAGGATTAAGGAGAGTGCCCAGCTCTAAGCGTACAGAGAATCATGTTCAATCTCAGGGCTTCAGCAGGTGTGATTGCAACTTCAGTGGCCCTCAAGTTCAGTCACACACACACATTTATTTGAGTGGCTCCCTTGAACCTTTTCTTCCAGAGCTCAAACAGGCCACATGGGACTTATTTATTTCCAATGGCCAGAAAACATAAGCTGAGGCAGAGTGAAGAAACCACTTCTACTCCTGCCAACACTGTCCCTTAAGTGGGGAATAAAGCAGATCATTTTGCTCTTTTGCTCTCAAGAGTTGTGAAAGTGGCACCTTCACCAGCACTAAAATTCACCTAATAAATAGTCCTTTTACTCTTGTAGGACAGGAGACAGATGCACGCTCAGTGTTGCTGTCCTGAAAAAGAAAAGGTTTTTAATACAAGGAAATATTCTCTAAGCCTTGAGAATTATGATGAGCTAGAAGGAAGAAGAGGATGCATTAGAGAAGATGCCTGAATTTTAAAAGGAAATGACTGGTCTGAAAGAACTTGCAGGAGGTTAAAAATGTAAAATATAAGCTATTATAATAATAATATATTTTAAGAGAAAAACTGTTTGAGTTTTTCCCTGATGATTTCTGACTGTTAGATTAACAGTGTCACTCAGCAAAGTGCTTTAATACAGAAGTATGATTTGTAATTAGCATACCAACCTAAGCAGTACTAGGCCCCCTTACAATTACCTTATTTGTAGGTAAATAGATACTTCTAACCACAGTGCTGAGCTTCTCGATGATAACTATTCCTCTTTTAATTTTGTTTACTGAATTCATTTGGCTGGCCAGATCTGACTGGAGGAAAAGTTGTGAAATAGGAATTCTTCCGTCTCCTTTCTGGCAATTTTCTATTCCCCTTGGCATTCTACCCTAACCCAGTGCCCAGGGTCCCTTTGTGCTGTCTGATGCCATTTTACCTACTTATATTCATAAGATTTGGAGAGGAAAGAGAACTTAGACACCATCCAGCTCACCCTTTGCATTTTATAGATAAATATCTTTCTGAAGTTGAGAAAGATTAAATAAGTTTCTTAAGGGGTCATATGCCACAAAGTGGAAAAGCTGAGGATTCAAAACCAGGTCTTCCAATTCAAGGTCTTGCATTCCTTCCACTATTTTGCACTGCTAACTTTATTCCAAGGGAGTATATAACACACCAAGCTTTTCTTTCCCTCTTCTTTGTCAAGAAAAAATGGTTACCCCAAGTACAACTTTTATGTCAGAGATGCCTTCTTAACACAATGAGCACAGGTATTCTTTGGGGACCTCTCATTTATCTGACTCCTTTGCCTTCAGTCAGATAGAATCTGAGAACTTCAACATTTGGCACTCCCCCAGAGGTAGCACCAGCTCCCCTCACAAGCACTCGGGTCCACAAGGCATCAAATAGTTTTATTAACTTAGGAAAGGACACTGAATGGGCTTCCATCCAAGCCCAAAGAGAGTCAGGAGAATACTTTACCCCCTTCTTGTGTCTCACCACTCTTATATCCTACTGTACTAGTATATGTACCATACCTATGTGCTTCATGTATATATATGTAGTATACACACACAAAGCACGTCACTTAATGTCCATCTGTCTCAATTTCCTCTTCTGTAAAACTAGGATAAGAACACCTAAACCAGGTTGTTGTGTGGATCAGATAAGATAATATTTATATCATAAACAAAGTGCTATAAATGAATACTAGTAAACATCTTGTATACTCTCTGTTGCTCACAGTATTGCCATGCATGGGGCTTTGGCAAGGGGAAAGATCATGTTTAGGTCTATACTAAGAATAAACTTACTATATATAGTAAGTATACTTGCTACTATATACTATACTATATAAGTATGAGTAGCAGTACTTACGACTATATACTATATATCTATACTTACTACTATATGTATATACACTTACCACTATATACTATACTATATACTAAGATATACTATATACCATTATAGCTGTGTCTCCTGTCATTCGCCACTGGAACTTTACTCATGGAAGGTATCCATCACAATATTCTCCAAGCTCTCTGCCTCCAGGTTGGTGTCAGTTACATCCAGGGCCTGGCTTTCTCAAGTAAAAGGTCAGTGAAACTATGATACTGGTATCTCAGGTGATAGTATTCCAGCTCTTCAAACCCTTCAGAAGGGCCGGAATGCTTTCAGGCTATATAAGATTGTGTGTGTGTGTGTGTGTGTGTGTGTGTAACAGTTTTCACAGATGGCAGTGGGAAAAATGCCTAGCCACAATGTTCATCAAGTCGCGGTTTCCTCCTCCTGATGGGCTTAGGGTGAATTGATCCTGTTGACCATCTCCTTTTTTGAGGCCTTGGGTGGTGTGCCTTTAAATCAAACAGCACCCCTCTGGGGTCTTTTGGGAGATCAGAAAGGCACTTAGATTCTCTTTACAATTCCAGGGAGAGAAACCCCAAAGAGAAACCCCTTAGGCCAGCTGGGCTAGGCCATGGAAATTACCTTGGATCACTTTTTCAAGAAAAGAAGTAAGAGAAGAGCCACTTAATACTAGCTAATATTAATGGGATTCTTTAAAATTTGTAAGTACAACAATAGGGAAGGTAGGTAGAAGTTGTTGGGGTAGATGATTCTTGGGCTACTACCTCCATATGAGTCCTTCGAGTGATAGAATATAGAAGCAAAAACAAAAGCGAAAAAACCAAGACAAGCTAATGAGATCACCATTAAAAAATAGGCAATAGTCTCATTGTACCTGGCCGCTGTGAAGCGAGATATTCTGTGAGGTATTCTGTTCACTTCTGGGTACTATAGTTTAAGAAAAACATTGATAAGCTGTGATGTACACAGAGGAGGATAACCAGGATGATGGATCGTGTTTGTCCTTCATTGCCGAAGAAGACCATGCCATCAGAGGAATGATGACATGGCTTGCACTTGACTTTGTTTTGAATGAGGGAGGGCTGTGCAAGTCACCAGCTTCCCTTCTCCTCAAGAGTCAACTGAATCAGAGAACTGATATTCCTCAGGATGACTGGAGATCACCCAGGATGCAGTGGGAGACCTTGGTCACTTTAGGCCAAGGTCTTTGCAGGTACTCACTTAGGGTGAGGTAATGCCCATTCCTTGAATAGGCCTGTTTAAGAAGTAGCCAGGGCTTGGCCCCTTTAGTGAGGTCAAGAAAAACAAAGACATCAGTCTGGGTGGGAAGCAGCAACAGTTACTACTGATAATCATTTTAAAGTTAGGAGAGTCCAGGAACCCTTTGCAGGGGCCGCTTGGAGTCCCACTTTCAGAGTGTAGTAGTTTTAAGGTTTTGGGAGAGGACAGGGGGCAGGTCAGGAGAAAGGAGAGAGGAGAGGAGAGGAAGGGAGAGAAGGGGAGAGGAGGAGAGAGGAGGGGAGAGGAGAGGAGAGGAGAGGAGAAAGGGAAAGGAAAGGGGGAAGGAAAAAGGAAAAGGAAAGGAAAGAAGGCAGTAAAACCTAGATCAATTGGGCAACTTTTGGCCATCCAATTTTACCTTTCTTTGGAGAGGAGAAGGAAGGGGAAGGAGAGGCAGACAGAAGAGAAGGAGGTGAGGTACCCACCTAGGATTCAGTCAGTTGCATCTACTCATAGGATTGTGTTCGTCTTTTGTTGCCGAAGAAGACCATGCCATCAGAGAAATGATGACATGACTTGCACCTGACTTGGTTTTGAGTGAAGGAGGTCAGTGCAGGTCATCAGCCTCACTTCTCCAGAGCCATCTGAACTTCACGACAGATGTTCCCAAAGTCTTAGGGATGTTTTGAGAGGCTACTCTTCCAGGTGTCAAGGTTTGTTCATCTTGGAATCATCCTGCACTCCTCTCCACCTCATCCCATATAATGGACCAGTTGCCAAGTCTTGTAGATCCTGCCTGCACAACATTACTTGCATCTGTCCCCTTTTCTTCACTCTCATAGCCATCACTCAATTCAAATTCTCATCAGCTCTCTCCTAGATTATTGTAATAATTTAAAAACTTTTTGCCCCTCTCTCTCCTTTTCAATTGATCCTACATGCTTGTCAAGTGATTTTCCTAAAGATCAAGTTGGACCAAGTTACTCCCCTGGAAAACAAACTCTCATAATTCCTTATTACCTCTGGATTCAAATATAAACTCCTCTTTAAAACTCTTCATAACCTATCTCCAGCTTACTTTTTTCTAGGTTTTTTATACATGACTCCCCTTCTTAAACTCTAGCATCTAGTCACACTGGTCTTCCTTTTTGTTCCTCCTAGGCTGCTCTTGATCTCTTGTCTCTATGCCTTCACACAGGCTTGTCCTCGGTGTCCCCAAGGGATACATTCCCTTCTCATTCTTGCCTCTTGGAATCTCTAAGGCAATCTGGTGAGGCAGATGGTAGACTACTGGGCCCCAGATAAGGAAGACCTGGGTTTTTATCTTACCTCAGAAACCTGCTAGCTGTGTGATCCTGGACAAGTTACTTAACCTCTGTCTGCCTCAATTTCTTCATCTGTAATATTAGGTTAATAATGATACCCAGGGCTGTTGTGAGGCACAAATGAGATATTTATAATATTATATAAAGTGCTATGTAAATGCTAGTTATTATTTCAAAGCTCAGCTTACACAACACCTTCTACTTGGTGCCTTTTTTAATCTGCTAACTCAATGCTATGCCTTCTCTACTTAGACCATCATCTCCACTTGTTCCCCACTGCTAATATGAACTCGGGTTCCTCTGCTCTAATAAGTGAGCTTTTACCTTTTTCTTTCTTGAGCCTGTGTCTCCATGTCAGCCACATTCCCTTTCTAGCTCCCCTTTTTGTATCGTCTTCCCCCCAAAGTGAAGGCTTCCCCAGCAGAATAGGTAGATGAGAACCATTTGTTCTGCAGACCATGAAGGCAACTGAAGCAGATGCTATGTAGTACTTAGAACTTGGTGAGTCTTTACAGACACCAAGGTCATCCATTGCATCCTGGGCTATCACCAGTTGGCCTGACTTTTGTCACTGGACTTTAATGACTGTGGAAGGCACAATGAGACTGATGACTTTGTGCACCTTTGCCTCATGAATTTCTTTTTTTTTTTTTTTAAATTTTATTTATTTATTTAATTTTTTACATTCATTTTCACAAATATTTGGGTTCCAAATTTTCTCCCCTTTTATCCCCTCCCCCCACCCCAATACCCCAAGCAATCTAATTTTCCCTATCTCCAATCTGCCCTCTCTTCTGTCATCCCTCCCTTCTCTTGTCTCCATCTTCTCTTTTCTCCTGTAGGGCCAGATGACTTTCTATTCCTCCTTAACTGTATGTCTTCTTTCCTAGTTGCAAAAACAATACTAAACAGTTGTTCCTAAAACTTTGAGTTCCAAATTCTCCCCATCCCTCCCTCCCCACCCATTCCCTTTGGGACGGCAGGCAATTCAATATAGGCCATACATGTGTAGTTTTGCAAATGACCTCCCTGATAGTCGTGTTGTGTAAGACTAACTGGATTACCATCCCTCCTAACCTGCCCCTCATTGTTTCTCTTCTGTCTTTTGATCCTGTCCCTCCCCGAGTGTTGACTTCAAATTGCTCCCTCCTCCCTTTGCCCTCCCTTCCATCATCCCCCCGCCTTGCAATATCTCTTTCTCCCCCACTTTCTTATACTGTAAGATAGGTTTTCATACCAAAATGAGTGTGCATTTCACTCCTTCGTTTAGTCAAATGTGATGAGGGTAAACTTCTTGTTTTTTTTTTTTCTCAGCTCTCCTCTTTTTCCCTCCACTAAGAAAAACTCCTACCTGCCTCTTAAATGACATATAGTTACCCCTTTCCCTTTCCCTCTCTTTCCTCCCCCTACATTTCTCTCTCACCATTTACCTTAGTTTCTTTTAAGGTATGGTCCCATCCTATTCAGTTCAATCTGTGCTCTCTATCTCTGTATGTGTGTGCATGTGTGTATGTGTGTGCATGCGTGTACATGTGTGTGTGTGGTCCCACCAGCTACCCAGATACTGAAAAGTTTTAAGAGTTAGAAATATTGTCTTTCCCTGTATGAATGTAAACAGTTCACTTCTGGTAAGTCCCTTAAGACTTCTCTTTGCTGTTTCCTTTTTCATGCTTCTTCTCATTCTTGTGTTTGAAAGTCAAATTTTCTTTTCAGCTCTGGTTTTTTCATCAAGAATGATTGAAAGTCCTCTGTTTCATTGAAAGACCATATTTTCCCTTGAAATATTATACTCAGTTTAGCTGGGTAGGTGATTCTTGGTTTGAGTCCTAGTTCCTTTGCCTTCTGGAATATCCTATTCCACGCCCTTCGATCCCTTAATGTAGAAGCTGCTAGATCTTGGGTTATCCTGATTGTATTTCCACAGTACTGGAATTGTTTCTTTCTAGCTGCTTGCAAGATTTTCTCCTTGAGCTGGGAGTTCTGGAATTTGGCCATAATGTTCCTAGGAGTTTCTCTTTTTGGATCTCTTTCAGGTGGTGATCGATGGATTCTTTCAATACTTATTTTGTCCTCTGGTTCTAGAATGTCAGGGCAGTTTTCCTTGATAATTTCATGGAAGATGATGTCTAGGCTCTTTTTTTGATCATGGCTTTCAGGTAGTCCCATAATTTTTAAATTGTCTCTCCTGGATCTATTTTCCAGGTCAGTTGTTTTTCCCATGAGATATTTCACATTCTCTTCCATTTTTTCGTTCTTTTGGTTTTGTTTGGTGATTTCTTGGTTTCTCATAAAGTCATTAGACTCCATCTGTTCCATTCTAATTTTGAGAGAACTATTAAATTCAGTGAGCTTTTGAGCCTCTTTTTCCATTTGGCTCATTCTGCTTTTGAAAGCATTCTTCTCCTTATTGGCTTTTTGAACCTCCTTTGCCAATTGAGTGAGTCTATTTTTCAAGGTGTTAATTTCCTCAGCATTTTTTTTGGGTCTCCTTTACCAAGGTATTGACCCGTTTTTCATACTTTTCTTGCATCTCTGACATTTCTCTTCCCAGTTTTTCCTCCACCTGTCTAACTTGCTTTTCAAAATCCTTTTTGAGCTCTTCCAGGGCCTGAGCCCACCCGCCACCCCCCTGCGGTGTCTGGGGTACTGAGGCTCCGCCCTTCACGTCTTTCCCTGATGGCAAGGATACGTCCTCATCATCAGATCCGAAGGTCGGGATCATTTTCATTTGTTGGAAAAAACTCTCTATAGTCTTATTTTTCTTCCCTTTTCTAGGCATTTTCCCAGCCAGTTACTTGACTTCTGAGATTCCTTTCCACCCCCGCCTGGATCCGCCCAGCTAGTGCTTGGCCTTTGAGATTTAAATGGGCTTTCCTCCTGCTGGCTGTCAATCAGTGAGCTTTAGTTCAGGTGCTGGGGTGGGGGGGCCGCCTCCCAGGCTCCGATCCCTCAGGGGCTTTATGCAGAGACTTTCAGGAATGGAGCGGGTGGGGGCGGGGTCGGGGGCCCGCCTCCCAAGCCCAGCTCCCTTGGGGGCTTTAAGCAGAAGCCTTCAGTAACAGAGCGGGGTGGGGGCAGGGCCGTCTCCCAGGCTCAGCTCCGTCAGGTTTTATGCAGGAATCTTCCGTAATGAAGATCCTGCCTGCTGCTGGGGGATTCCCGAGTCCTGGTCCGCTTCCGCCTCAGCCGCCGCCCACACCTCTGCCTCCGCCGCTTCCTGCCCCCGTCCCTGCCACCCCCGCTTCCTCTCGAGGGGGCCCGAGTCACGGAGATGCCCTGCTTCCCCTCTCCTCCAGCCCGGCCTTCTCTCTCACTGACCTGTAGCTTCTGTGGGTGGAGGGACTTTCCCGGCTGCCGGAGCTTTCGTCTCTGAAGCCTGCTCGGATCAGCTTCTCTGGGGCCATGGCCAGGGCAGCGCTGGGGGTGGGGTCCACTTTCTGGGGTGTGCCGGACCCTGGGGACGGGTCTCCAGGGCTCCCTGGAATGGAAATCTCTTCCACTCTGTTTCTGCACACCTTGTATTGACCCAGAAGTTATGGGGGACTCTTTTTACATTAATTCTATGGGCTTTTGGTTTCAGAGCTCGTAAACATGCGTCCTTCTACTCTGCCATCTTGGCTCCGCCCCCCTGCCTCATGAATTTCAATCCAATTCATGCACAAGTCAAGACATCATGTCATAATGTCATTGGTTCTGCTCAAAAATGAAGAACGTACAACAATGCAACAACAATCTCCTTTATTAGAATGTGGTCAGGGATTGTCTTGTTTGTTTGTATTTGTAACTTCAGTGCTTAGCACAATGCCAGGTACATAATAAATAAGTCCATCTATCCATCTATCTGTCTGTCTGTCTGTGCATCTGTCTGACCTTCCATCTCTCCATCCATCCATCCATCCATCCATCCATCCATCCATCCATCCATCCATCCATCCATCCTCCCCTAGCTGCTAGTGCCTCCCCCCCAAAAGTGATCAGCTGTGTATTGTGTATATTACTTATACATTATCTCCACTGATTGAAGTAAGCTCCTTGAAGACAGAATTATTTAATTAATATCCCTGTATCCCTAGGACCTAGGCAGATAGTAGGTGCTTAATAAATTTTTTTCGTTTGACTGGCTGCTGCCAGTACACTTCTGTTTTATGGGGAAGAAGTTATGAAGCTCTGAGAACTATGGCTCCTGTTTTTGTCCAGGTACTCAAGAGGAGGCCTACAAGGTTCTCATCTGGTTAGCAGATGTCAGGCCAAACCAGTGAAGGGAACAGGCCATAGGCAGACTGGCTGTTCATATTGTGTATAGTGATGATGCTTCATGTTGAATGTGCCAGCAAAGAGAAACTCTCAGAGGAGCTGAATTCAGCTTATCCTAGTCTAAGCTGTTCTTTGGGGGCAGGGAGTGGGGGTGGAGATCCAGTTTTTCAATACCTGGGTCTGTGGTTTTTGACTCAATATTAACTCTGGTTCTTGTTCTTGGGTTAAGCTTGGATTTGCTGTGTACCTCTCCTCCTCCCTGAATCCTGTCTGACCTTTAAGGCCCCTGACCTTCAAAAAACCTTTCCACATTACCATAACTCGCAATGATCACAAGGGTGCAGTGAGGTGGGAGTCCTTGGTTCAAACCTCTCTTCTACCACTTAACTGACTAATGACCGTGGGCAAATGGTTTAACTTTTCTGAAACTCAGTTAATGGGAGCAATAAAACCTCATCTGTCTGAATATCAAGCCATCTAATTGCTTAAATCTCTGCCTGCTCTGTGATACAGTTCCTTTTCTGAATCTCTGTATCTATTACTGCCCCACTTATTTTGACCCTTACTTATATGTAGTCTAGTGTTGGTAGTTTCATGTATACCAATCTCATTTTTTTTCCAGCAAAACTTGAGGTCAGAGACCATGTCATGTACTTGTCTTATAGCCAACCATAGGAACTAGTAGAGTGTTAGGAAAAAATACACCTAGAACAACTCTATGTAATTTAATCTAACTCTGGGTCTCACGGAAGATAGGATTTAATCTTGTCAAGGACTCAGCGGTTCTGCTCAGCACTGGAGGATAACATCAGCATGATGAGAACCGTGAGGTCACTCTTCCGCTCCTTTGGGAGAGCTTGCACCAGTCTCAAAGTTATAGTTTCCCTCTTTGATTATCTGGGCACCATAGGCTGAGCAGCAGATTTATACATTTGAAGGTGTTGCCTTTTCATGGTCACTCTGATTTAATTCACAATTCTCCACCCCCCCCCCCCCCCAATTATCTTCCCCTTAAGTACCTGAAATTCATAGGGTCATGGATTTAGAACTAGAGAAATGGAATTCCAGGAACATCTGGGTGAACCTCCTCAATCCATTTATCTTCTAGTTGAAGAATCTGAGGCATAGAGAAGTTATGTAATTTGTCCAAGCAACAGAATCCAGATCCAAACCTAGTTCCTCTCTCTGAAAACACTCCTCTTTCCACTGTACTGACTCCAAATGAATGAAACATTTCACCAAACATTTACTAAGTGCATGCATGCTATCTTAAACTAAGGTCTTGGCAGTTGGTTCCATTACTTCCTGGTAAATGGAGGAAGAAGAAAGGGAAGTAGTGTCAGATTTTATATTCTTGGGCTCAAAGATCACTGCAGACAGCAACCGAAACCATGAAATTAAAAAGACACTTCCTCCTTGGAAGGAAAGCTGCGGCAAATTCGGACAGCATACTAAAAAGCAGAGACCTCAGCTTGCTGACAAAGGTCCTTAGAGTCCTAACTATGGGTTTTCCAGGAGCAATGCATGGCTGTGAGTCATACAGAAAGCTGAGTGACACAGAATTGACACTTTTGAATTGTGGCACTGGAGAAAACTTTAGAGAATCCCTTGGCTGGTTGTTGCCCTTCATTGTCAGAGAGGACTAAAATGACATCACAGTGTCGGAGACAAGCCTCAGACACTTCCTAGACACGTCCTAGCTTTGTGACTCTGGGTAAGGCGCTGAACCCTGGTTTACCTTAATCCACTGGAGAAGGAAATGGCAAAACACTTCAGGGCCTTTGCCAAGAAAACCCTATGGATAACATGTTCCACAGAGTGATAAAGAGTTACACACGACTGAACAAAAGTAACCATGCACACACACGTATATATGCATATGTATTCACAAACACACACACATATATATACCTTTAACAAGTAAATATATGTATATATGCAAAGGAAGCATATATAATTCTGTGTTTAAATACATGTGTATTTAAATATATATTCTAGAAGAATATGTAAATATATATATACATGTACACACATAACTATCTGTCTGTCTATCTATCTTATCTATCTACCTATCTTCTCTTTTTTGTTCATTGTGTAGTAGGTGAAGTGAGGAAGAGGGCAGATTATTTATATGAGACATTCCAGGAGTCCCTTTTCAAACCTTGCTGTGGTCGCTCTTTGGTTCAGAAAACCAAGCACTGGCTACAGTAGGAACTGAGGTCAGGAGATGGTTGTACAAATGAACTAGTATATGTGGGAGAAAAAAGGAGAAATACCTCCCTAAGCCCCATTTCAGGTAAAGTTATGTCCTGGTGTTTACTTTCACATTGTGTGATTTTTTTTCAGGTTATTCAATTGCAATCATCCCTTTTCTCCTCAACTCATGCAGTAAATCTTCTAGTTGTCTCTGCCATGTTTAAAGCTCCTCTGCCTTTACCCAGAAGTGGCCCAGAGAGCTTAACAGGGCACTTGAGTGAACCACAGTGGCGACCCAGGGAGCATAGCTCTTTCTCTTCCCCCCCTCCCCACCTAAACTCTGTCTTCAAAACTAGCCAGGAGTGACATGTGACTTGTCCAGCAAGATCCGGTTAGGGTTGGTCTCCAAGGCAACTCTGGAGGATTCCAAATTCCATCCTGCCCACAGCCCAGCTGCCACCAAGTCCTGCCAATCAGGCAGCATTCACAAGGGCACAGGTGTGAAGGAAATAATCTGACCTGATTGTGGAGAGTGGGGCTAGAATGCTCCGGTGAGGGGTGGGTTGGGTTGGAGGAGGAAATGAAAAACAGAAAGGTGGCATCCCTAAATTTGCTCCCAACTATAACCAAGCAGCATGGACGTAGACCCAAATGATTTTACTCTCAGACTGATTTTTAATAAATATGAGGACATAGTTCAAATCAAACCCCTTCATTTGAATTGACACTCCTCTCTCTCTGATCCAGTTTCAAAGGATCCAGAACACTCCTCTCAATCAGAATGATTTCCTTAAATTCTGCATGCTGAAAATGTAACACGGAAGGAGAGTGCACTTTAGACTTCATTCTCTCTCTCTCTCTCTCTCTCTCTCTCTTTTTTTCTCTCTCTCCCTTCCTCTCCCCCTTCTCCCCCCTGTCTCCCTCCCCTTCCCCCCTCCCGCCACCCCGTGAGAAGGGAGAGTTTGAATGGGGGACAGGGAAAATAATTAATATTTTAGCTATAAATTCTTGGTCTGGCTCAGAAGAAATGTAGAAAGAAGTACTTCTAATTGAAAACATTATTTTCCAGATCCCCTCAAATCAAGGGAAGCAGGTGCAGTCTTGTTTTTTTAGAGAGTAGTATTTCTTTTGGAAAAAAAAAGAGGCCCCAGATAGTGTCTCAGCAAAACCAGCAGACTTTTGCTTGTAGTTCCTTAATTACTTAGAAGATGATTGAGTAGATTAACTGGTGAAAACCAATCCCACACTCCCAGGTAATAAGCCCATTTTTCCAGTCTCTGGAGAGGCTAAATGTTTTTTGTAATTACAGTAATGTTACCTTGCAATTATAAGGTTCTTTTTATTTCAAAAACACATTCATACTTTTTATCTCCTTTTGTCCTCAGCCCCATGAGGCAGATATGCAACTGTCTCTATTTCACAAAGACTAAACATAGTGAATGCTTTTTTTTTTCAGTTTGCATTCAGACTCTCACGATCATATTTGTAAGGTACCATACAGACTACCCACTCTAATTCTTTCATTTTACAGATGAGCAAACTGAGGCCTGAAAAAGGGATATGATTTCCTAAAGTCACAGATGTGAGGCTATAAAATAGCAGGGCCAGAACTCCATCAATCAGTATTTTTTCAATACCTTGAGACATAGATAACTAAAGTGTTAGTTAAGTACTCACCCTGGGCCAGACATTGTGGGATACAACTGTGGGGTACAATGCCAAGGAAGCAAAGCAATCCCATCCCTCAAGGAGATCATGCTCTAATGGGAAAGGAGACATTTAAAGGGGAGATGAAAAGGAGGGGTGTGGAGAGGAGGACGGGTACCCAAGAGGAGGCAATGTCACAGATGAAGAAAAGGAAGTAGAGTCTGGAAGACTCAAGGTAGGAGTGAAGTGAAGTATGTGGTCTTTTCCCAAAATGACGGTCTGGGGCAGTAGCATTAGATGGTAGAAATACTAACATAAAAATAAACTGAAAATTGGTGTGCAAAGTAAAAATACCCGTAAAAAAAATGACAAGAATTTATGCAATTTTTTATATCACATCTTTTTTGATCACCCCAGGTGTTAGAGATTCCCTCCATATCCCAACCAAAGTTGCTTTGCTTTTACTTTGAATATATGTTCATATTTGCTTTTTTTTGTGCTGTTCATTCCCTAACTAGACTATAAGCCTCTTGAGGGTCAGTGTTATTGCCATCTTTGTCTTTGTGCTCCTAGCATCTATCACAATGCCAAGCACATAGAAGATGCTTCATAAATACTTGTTGATTTGTGGAACTTTTCTTCTGAATGGTGCTAACTTTGGACCCATGAGCATGGGTAGATCAAATCCAGTCCTGGAGTTGCTTAGGCCCTAAAAAAAAAGTCAAACTCTTGTCCTTTAACTCTCTGGCTCTTCTAGAAAGCAATTTGAAATTATGCAAATAAAATCATTAAAATGTCCATGCATTTGGACCCAGAGATTCCACTACAAGGTTAATAGCCTCCTACCTCTGCAAAGGCATTGAGTGGGAATGTCTTCTTATGTCTCTTCTTTGTGACCATGTTTGTTCTTTATAATTTCACATCATTTATTTTTAATTTTTTTGTATGTGATAGTTCTTCCCATTTGATTATTGTAGATGTTGTGTAAACTGTTTTCCGGACTCTCCTTACTTCATTTTGTAAAAATACATGTAGACCTTTCGTGCTTCTCTGTGTTCATTATATTTGTATTTTCTTGCAAATAATATTCTATTATATTCATGTACCACAATTTGTTTAGCCATTCACCAATCAATGTGAAGTTACTTTGTTTTTGCTGTCACAAAAAGGTGCTGCAATAAATATTTTGGTGCATATGAGGACTTTCTTCTTATCAATGGCCTTCTTGTAGTATTAGTCTAGTAGGAGAATCTCTGCATCGAAACTTACGAACATTTCCATTACTTTATTTGGGATTTGTGTATTTCCAAATTACTTTGCAAAATGGTTATACTGTTTTATAGTTCTACCAAAAATGTATTTCTGTGCCTATCATCCCACAATTCCTACAATCTTGACCATTCTCATTTTTTGTCATCTATGCTAATTTGCAGTGTGCAATTTGCAATAAGTGCTAATTTGCAATAAGTGCAAGGAAAAACCTCAGAGTTGCTTTGATTTGCATTTCTCTTATTATTAATCATTGAATTATTTTTTTCATGTGATTGCTAAGAATTTGCAATCCTTTTTTTAGAACAGTTCACATCTTTTGACCCTGGGGATAATTTTTGGGTTTATACACACACACATACACACACACACACGCACACACATTAGCTATAAAAATTGCTATATACACATATACATACATACATATATAGGAACAAAACTACTCTCCAGTATATATATGCACACACATAAATATATACATACATATGTGTATATATACACATATATGTGTATATCTATATGTATATGAGTGTATATATATATGTGTATATGCATGTATTTGTTGTTCAGCCATTTTCAGTGACCCCATTTGGAGTTTTCTTGCCAAAGATACTGGAATGGTTTGCCATTTTCTTCTCAAGCTCATTTTAACCCTGAAGCAAACAGAGTTAAGTGACTTACCCATGGTCACACAACTAGGGAAGTGTCTGAGGCTGTACTTGAATTCAGGAAGATGATTCTTCCTGACTCCAGACCCAGAACTCCTAGTCTGATGAACCATGAATTGCCCAGTATGGGAGGAGACTGAGATGCTTTGAGATGGAGCCCCTAAGAAAACCACAGTCAGAGGGGAGGGATTTAGGAAATGTGTGATAAAGAAAATAAGGGGGAGGGGAGAGAAAGACTGGAAGTAACCAAGATTTCTGGAAGGAGAAAACTCAAAGGTATTGAACACAAACAGGTAAATCTACAGGAAAAACAATGAAAATGGAAGTAAACATGACCTCTCTATCTCGTAATGAGTTAAAGCATTGTATATGTATATGTAGAAATGTATGTATAAATAAAACAAAATAAAGGTAAATGATTCAACACTTGATGAGACAAAGAACCTTGTTGAATTTGAGAACATGAACCAAAATACACTGTTTCTGAGTATTTAAAAAGAGAAATGAGAATTTTAAGAGCAGAATTTATGAATTATTGCACAACAAAAATAATGAGCAAAATAGAAAAACTGGAATGTGCAATGGTAAGTTTCACCAAAGAAAGAAAAGAAAGAACACTAGATAAGGAATACAAATATGCAGAAGTGAAGGACAATCTAAAAGAGGAGATGTAAAAAACAATAATGTTAAAAGAAAATATGTGCACTATGCAAGTTAAACATACTGATCTCAAAGACAGGATGCACAGAAACAATCTAAGAGTCGTAGGTCTCCCAGAAGAACATTCCAGGACAAAAATCCTTAATGCCACAAGGCAAGAAATGATAAAAATAACTTCCCAGAACTTTTCAACAAAGAAAAATAAAATATCAATGGAAAGAATTCACAGGTTGCCTCCAGGGAAAAAAACAGAACACCAAGGCAGTAAACTCCAAGGCATAGTGGTAAAATTTAACAAATCAATTCAGAAACTATAAGTTCTGCAAGCACTCAAGAGAAAAAGTTTCAAGTACAAAAGAAATAATGCAAAACTGTTATGCACCCACTAGAAAAAGGAAAAGGAAATGGAAAAATGTGTTCCAAAAAAGCATTTAAACTTAGGATACAGCCCAAGGTGATCTTTCCTGCAAATGTGAGATTAACCATATGGGACAAAAGATGGATAGTCAATAATAAAGAAGAGTTTGAAACATTTTTAAAAGAAAACCAGAACTAAAGAGATTATTTACTTCTTGAACATCTCAAAGAATAGAGATGAAGGAGTGAATCAAAGCGTCAGGCAAGTACACCAACAGCAACAGAGTGATAACAGAGATGAGTAAGAGACTTCTTTCTAAATGATCACAAGGAGATAAGGGTAAAAGTGGAAATCTGGGAGGGGTAATGTTGAAGAGATGAACAGAAGACTTATGGACAGAGCATGTTGACACCTGCCTACAGGTGAATGCTTCTTTGGTGGGCTACATTACAGCATAGAAGGGTACATGAAAGGGGAAGGGGGTACTGGGATAGAGAAGAGTGAATGATGCACAGGGATCAAATCAAGGATGAGGAATGAGGGAAGGTGACCTCTATGCTTAGGGTAAGCCCCACAAGGCAGTGGCAGAATACACCCAAAGGGGAGATCCTAGAATACAGGGAAAGGAGAAGGACCAGACAATTATTGGGGTCATAAATAAGAGAATGAGAATATAGAATAACCAGAAAGAGAAGGATAATGAGTGAGAGAAAAAAAGATAAAATAAAAAAAAGAATGAACAGAACTAACTAAAGGTAAAAGGAGGAAGGGGGAAAAGAGAAGAAATATGTCACTAGGTAAAAGCAGGAGAAACTACTAAACAAAACTCTAAAGGTAACAACTGAGGAGGGAGGAATAGTGATGAGGGGAAGAGAACCAGCATGACACCTTAAAGAAAAGATTCAAGTAAATAACCTGAAGGAACATAATTCTATATTTACAGCAGAAGAGGGAAAAATCATAACTTAAAACATTTTAGAGACAGATGGAGAAAAATAGAAACCTAACTCATAACTTTAAATGTGAATGGGTGGTAGAGTCAAGATGGTAGAGTAGAGGCAGAGACCTGCCTGAGTTCTCCCCCCAAACCTCTCAAAAGACCTGTAGAAGTGACTCTAAACAAATTCTATAACAGCAGAAGTCAAAAAATGACAGAGTGGAACAGATTTCTAGCCCAAGACAATCTGGAAAACCGACAGGAAGGACTTGGGGTGAAGCTCAGCCCAGTGTGGGCCATGCTGGCACAGTCAGAACTGGAGCATGTTTCAGGGAACTGAATCACTGGCAGCTGCTGTGGTCTTCAGACTTTTCAACTCACAAATGCCAAAGACAGCTTCCCAAGTTAGTGGGAAAGCTCTCTTACCTGGGTAGGAGAGGACCATGGTCCAGCCCTAGCCCCAGGCCCAGGGAAGTGGTAGCCAGGCTGCAGGCAGTTGCTTCTGGAGCTTTCAATCTAAAGACAGTAGGAGAATTAAGGGGTGATCTGGGTTGGGGTTCTGAGTGGCAGTCCTGGGATGAGGAGGAACATTGGTGTGGCAGAATTGGTGACTGATAGGGAGAGGTAATCCTACTTGCAGTTCAAGGGCAGATAAGAGTACTTGTGGTTGCTCAGAGGCCAGAGTGCAGGCCAGGAAAGGAGTAAACACCTCTCCTTTGATCATATCACTTTGGACGAACTGAGAATTTACAGATCCCTAGAGATATCTCTGAAAACAGCTGCACAAACCCCCTGAAACTTAGGGCAAACTTAACAAACATCTCAAAAGTCAAGTAATTGCCTGGGGAAATGACCAAAAAGAGAAAAAAATAAATCTATAAAAGGTTACTTTCTTGGTGAAAATGTATTTTCTTATGACCAGGAATATCAAAGCATAAAACTGGAGGAAGATAGCAAAGTCAAGGCTCCTACATTCAAAGCGTCTAAGAAAAATGTGAAATGGTCTCAGGACATGGAAGAGTTCAAGAGGGACTTTGAAAACCAAGTAAGAGAAACAGAGGAAAAATTGAGAAGAGAAATAAGAGCAATGCAAGAAAATCATGAAAAATGAGCCAACAGCTGGCAGAAGGAGACCCCAACAATACTGAGGAAAATCACACCTTTAAAAATAGACTAACCTAAATGGCAAAAGAGGTCCAAAAAGCCAATGAGGAGAAGAATACCTTAAAAAACAGAACTGGTCAAATGGAAAAGGAAGTCCAAAAGCTCACTTAAGAAAATTGTTTCTTCAAAATTAGAATGGAGCAAATGGAAGTTAATGACTTTATAAGAAATCAAGAAATTATAAAACAAACCAAAACAATGAAAAAATAGAAGGCAATGTGAAATATCTCATTGGAAAAAACAACTGACCTGGAAAATAGATCCAGGAGAGATCATTTAAAAATTATTTGTCTACATGAAAACCATGATAAAAAAAGGGGCTTAGACATCAGCTTTCAAGAAATTATCAAGGAAAACTGCCCTGATATTCTAGAATCAGAGGATAAAATAGACATGGAAAGAATTTACTGATCACCTTCTGAAAGAGATCCCAAAAGGAAAATGCCTAGGGATATTGTAGTCAGATTTCAGAGTTCCCAGGTCAAAAAGAAAATTTTCCAAGCAGTCAGAAAGAAACAGCTCAAGTATTGTGGAAATACAATCAGGATAACTCAGGATTTAGCAGCTTATACACTAAGGGATAGAAGGACTTAGAATATGATATTCCAGAAGTCAAAAGAGCTAGGATTAAAACCAAGAATCCCCTACCCAGCAAAACTGAGTGTAATACTTTAGGGGAAAAATGGAATTTCAGTGAAATACAGGACTTTCAAGAATTTTTGTCGAAAAGACCAGAACTGAATGGAAAATTTGATTTTCAAATACAAGAATCAAGAGAAACACGAAAAGATATGCAAGAGAAGCTTTAAAAGACTCCTTAAAGTTGAACTGTTTATATTCCTATATGGAAAGATGATATTTGTAGCTCTTGAGACTTTTCTCAGTATTAGGGTATTTAGAGGGAATATATATGTAGGCATGTATGGGTATGTATGTATGTGTATATTATATATGTGTAGGTATATATATATGTACATGAGTATATGTGTATATTTGTGTGTATATATATATGTGTGTATGTGTATGTATATTATATATGTATAGGTATATGTATATATACATGTATATATGTGTGTGTGTGTATATGTGCACACACATATATAGACAGAGTGCACAGGGTGAGCTGAATATGACAAGAGAATACCTAAAAAATAAAATTGAGTTTCCTGGGAGAAAGAGAATAGGACAGGTGGAATGCAATAAATCATCTCACATAAAAGAGGTAAGAAAGAGCTGTTACGATGGAGGGGAAGACGTGAGAAGGAATAAGTGAGTCTTACTGTCATAGAATTTGGCTTAAGGAGAGAATAACACACATTCAGTTGAGTATGGAAATCTATCTTATCCTTCAGGAAGGCAGGGGGAAAGGGGACAGGAGGGGGAGGATAATAGAAAGGACAGCAAATTGGGGAAAGGGATAATCAGAAGCAAACACTATTTTAGGGGGACAGATCAAGGGAAAGAATGGAATAAATGGAGGGCAGGACAGGATAGAGGGAAATGTGGTTAGTCTTTTGCAACATGACTGTTATGGAAGCATTTTGCATGGTTGTACATGGATGACCTATATTGAATTGTTTGCTCAATGAGGGTGGGTGGGGAGAGAGAGAGAGAATGTGTAATTCAAAGCTTTAAAAATGAATGGTAAAAATTCTTTTTGCATACAAGTGGGAAATAAGTCATACAGGCAATGGGGTATAGAAATTCACTTTTCCCTACAGGAAAATAAAGGGGAGGGAGAATGGGGGGTGATAGAAGGGAGGGCAGATTAGGGAAAGGGGTGGTTGGGGTGCATACTGTCCTGGGGTAGGGATAGGGAAGAGATGGGGAGAAAATTTGGAATTCAAAATCTTGTGGAAGTGAATGTTAAAAACTGAAAATACATTATATTAAAAAGAAAAAATTTGCTTGGATTAAACAATTCAATAAAACAAACAGAAAAAGAGCAACAGATTGCATAAGAAAACAAAACCCTACAATTTGTTGCTTACAAGAAGAATTTAGAAAACAAAGATATGTGCAAAATAAAACTAAGAGGTTGTAAAAAATTTACTATGTATTAAGTAAGTTCAAGAAAGCAGGAGTTGCCATCATGCTACCAAAAGAAGGAAAAACAAACATTCAAGAAAAAAGAGTAATAAACAAGGAAATGGTCATGCTGAAAGGAATCATAAACAATATTAATAATCTTACTAAATTTACATGCCTTAGTCTCCAAATTCATAAAGGAAACATTTGAATCTTAAGAAGATATTGACAGCAACACAACAAAGAGAGTAGACTTCAATATTCCTCTATTAGTTTTGAATGTCTAATAAATAAACAAAAGAGAAAATATGGAGCTGAATAAATTTCTGGAGAAACTAAGATAAAAAGATATATGACATCTTCCAAATGGGGCAAAAAAAGAATATACACATTTCTCAGCACCATATGGATCTTTTACAAAAACTGACCATGTATTAGAGCACAGAGAGAGTGCAAACAATTGTAAAAAAGCAGAAATAGTTAATACATCCTCTATAGGCCATAATACAAGAAGAACAGAAATTGGTTCAGGGACCACAAGCAAAAGAGACAGACCCAATGGAGAATCAACAATGAAATCCTAAATAATGAATGAATCAAAGAACAAAACATAGAAACAACTAATAACTATGTAAAATAAAATAATAATGATGAAACAAAATATCAACATTTCTTGGGTAGCTAACATGGTCCTTAGAGGGAAAATCATATTCATACAATCATATAAAATAGAAAAAAAGAACTAATGAACTCAATATGCATTTAAAAAGTAATAAATTAACAAAAATAAAGCAAATATAATCTTTAATAAGTTAATAAAATTAGAAAAATAGAATCACAAAATGAACAAACCTAAAATAAGCACAGAAGTGGAGACATTAAAAACTAGAGGGGAATTAGATAAATCAGAAATAAGAAGTACTCATAGATAGAAATGATGAAAAAAATTAAAAGCTAATTCTTTAAAAAGTCTAATAAAAGGGATAAAGCTTTAGCTAATCTGATTAAAAAGACGAGAACAGAAAATCAAATCAATAAAATAGGAAGTAAGTACAGTGTAGTCATAACAAAGCCAGAAGAAATAAAAAGCATAATCATAACATATTATGCACAGTCACATACTAATAAAACTGAGAACACAAAAGAAAGAAAGAAATAATTTCAAAAATATAAAATACTCAAATTATCAGAAGATGGGACAGAGATCTTAAAAATCACAGCCTCATAAAAAAGGAAATAGATCTAGCTATAAAGGAGCTAACTACCAAAAGGTGGGGGTGGGGGAAACTCTTGGTACTGAAGGATTCACAGGAGAATTTTATCAATTTTTAAAAGAACAGTTAGTACTAATACTTCATAAGTTTTTCTAAAAAATCTAGAAAAAAATCCTACCAGGATATTTTTATGAGACAAATATAATACAAATGCCTAAAGGTATTTTGAAATTGTATATTGTTTCGGATCCCAGGACTTTTCTTTGTTGGTGTTCTTTTGTTTTCAGTTGTATCTGACTCTTTGTGACCCCATTTGGGATTTTCCTGGCAAAATTATTGGAATGATTTAACTTTCTTTCTCCAGTTCATTTTACAAATGAAGAAAGTGAGACAAACAGGGTTAAGTGACTTGCCCTTTGACTTCCCTATCAGTTATCATAGTAAGTATATAAACATGAAATAACAAGTAGGAAATAGAAACTAAGAAATGAAGGGGAACATAGAAACTACTTGCCAAAATTGTCTCCTAAATTAATTAAGGATACAACTATAGATTATGTACTAAATTAAGAGAAAGCAGTTAGGCCCTAAAAAGTGACCCATGTTCTATACAAGCTACAGGTAAACACTAGATATGCACAGTAAAATCAGAGATGGCATGGATAACTTTGAGATGACATTGTTATACTAATGAGTTAACCTTGAGGTAGTATGGATAACAGTCTGTCCTCTTCTACTAGACCTCAAAACTCTGTCCCTGATCACTCCTCCAATAGCCATGGGTTCATGCTGCCCAAATGTTCTCAACTCCAGTCTGCAGTTGTGTGAGTGACTGCCCTTCTTTCTTCTATTTTTCTTTCCCTTGCTGTCTGTCTTTCTCTTCCACCTCATTCAGGCTACAAAATAAATCCTCAAAAACAACAGCATTTCTAGATAATAAAAACAAAACAGGGAGCAATACTAGAAAGGGAAATCCCATTCTAAATAACTACAAAATGGATAAACTGTCTGGGAATCAACCTCCCAAAGCATATAAAAGATTTGTATGGATTCATTTCAAAGCTCTCCTTACAGAGATAAAGAACAATTTATTTGACCCAGCAATAGCACTTCTAGGACTCTATCCCTATGAGATCATAAAAATGGGAAAAGGTCCCACATGTACGAAAATATTTATAGCAGCACTCTTTGTGGTGGCCAAAAACTGGAAATCAAGGGGATGTCCATCAATTGGGGAATGGCTGAATAAATTATGGTATATGAATGTAATGGAATACTATTATGCTGTAAGAAATGATGAACAGGAAGACTTCAGAGAGGCCTGGAAAGACTTATATGATCTGATGCTGAGTGAAAGGAGTGGAACCAGGAGAACTCTGTGCACAGCAATGACCACAATGTGCGAGAATTTTTTCTAGTAACCCTGGAACTTAGCTGCAATTCTAGGACTCAAAAAAAAAAATTCCCAGTGGTCTTCTGAGGCAAAATACCTTCCACATCCAGAGAAAGAACTATGGAATTCAATTGCAGATTGTGGCAGATCATTTGTGTGTGTGTGTGTGTGTGTGTGTGTGTGTGTGTCTATTGCGTTTTGGTTTGTTAGATGATTTCTCCCACTCATTTTAATTCTTCAACACAGCATGACTATAGTGAAAATGTATTTAATAGGAATGTATGTGTAGACCCTATGCAAAATTGTATGCTGTCTGGGGAAGGGATGAGGGAGGTAGGGGGGAAGGAGGGGAAAATAATAATCTAAGTCATATGGTAGTTATTATGGAACACTGAAAGTAAATAAAATTAATTAATAAAAAAAAAGAAATTCCCTCAAAAAAAAAGGACAATCTAAATGGCTGGAGGACTATTTAGCATCCATGGTTAGGTCATACTAATATAATAAATGATGATAGAATCCAAATTAATTTATACTTTTATTGCTGTACTAATCAAATTACCAAGGGGATACTTTATGGAACTTGATAAAAGAATAACAAAATTCTTTTGGAAAAATAACAAAAGACCTAGGATATCAAGGAAAATGATTAAAGGAAGTAAAGATGAAGGCTAATAGTACTTGCAGATCTCCAACTCTTTAGGAAAGCAACATTTGTCAAAAACGTCTAATGTTGGTTAAAGAAGAGAGAGAGGTCATTGGACAAATTAAACAAGGGAGATTCAGAAAATGTAAAACATAAATTACCTAGGAAAAAACTCCATATTTGACAAAAACCACTGGGAAAATAGGAAAGCAGTCTGGCAGAAATTAGGATTAGATCAATGCCACTCTTCATAATATATTCTAAATGGATACATGACTTTTAATATCAAATATCACACTATTATAAAAGTAAAAGAAAAACAGATCACACACATTGATCAAACAAAAGATAAAAAAGATTTGATTATTTGAAACTGAAAAGCTTCTGCACAGACAACATCAATGCATCTAGGATAAGAAGAGTAACGGTTGAACAGGGAAAGATCTTTGTCTCAAATTTCTCTGATAAGAATTTGATATCATATATTAACAAATATAATAACTTAACCAGTCAAATAAATATGACTAATAGCCATTTCTTAATAAATAAATGGTCAAAGGATATGAACAAGCAGTTTTCAAAAGAACTGTAAAATATTAACAATCACATAAAAAAAATCCTCCAAATTCCTAATAATAAAAGACATGAAAATAAAAAGAACTCAGAGGTTTCACCTCAAAACATGCCAATTGGCAAAAATGACAAAAAATGGCAATAGTCAATGCTGGAGAGGTTGTGGAAAGATAGGGACAGTAATACATTATTGGTGGAGCTGTAAAATGGCACAACCATTTTGGAAAGTATTTTGGAGTTATGCAAATAAATTGACTAAAATGTTCCCACTCTTTGAACCAGTGACTCCATTATTGAGTCACTAGAAGCTACCATAAGAAAAAAGTCCTTGTACACTCTAAAATGTTTATAGCAGCACTTTTTGTAATAACTAAGAATTGGAAACAAAATAGATGCTCACAAATTGGGGAAAGGCTAAATACATTGTGGTACACAAATGTAACGGAATATTACTGTGCTATAAGAAATGATGTGATGAATACAGAGAATCATGGAAAGATGCACAGTGAAGTAAGCAGAGCCAAGAAAACAATATTCACACTAGCTACAATGTAAATAGAAAGAATGATGACACACTAAGAAATCAAAAATAAATATAACAAAATTATAAAGATCAATTGAGATTCCAACGAAGAGATGTGAGAAGACACGTCCAACTTATACCTCTGTGGACTTAGGACTTCAACAAGTGTTACACATTGCATATAGTTCTGGCAAAGTATTGATCATTAGAACAAACTAAACTGGCTTTTTTTTTCCTCTTTAAAAATTACCATTTGTCATATGGGATGCCTCTCTGAGAGGGCAGGAGGGAGGAATACATGGGATTCTATGATGACATAAAAAACAGAAAATATCAATTAAAATTTATAAATTAAATAAAATTACCAAATTATAAACCTTAAAAAAAGAATATAATTCCTGTACATGGCTGCGAAAAGCATGTTGTCTGCTTTTCTTCTAATTTTTAGATGAATTTCATCTTTAATATTAAGGTCATTTATAAATTTAGACTGTTGTCAAGTATCGTGTAATGTGCTTGTCAATGCCTAATGTCTGCTAGAATGCATTACAGTTTTCCCAGAAGTTTTCACCAAATAGCAAATTCTTTCCTTAGTAATTGTTTGTTTCTGCTTCTCCCTTACTGATATATTCTCTATTTTTATCTAACACCAAATGTTCTGATGATTTCTGTTTCATTGCATAATTTGAGATCTGGAAGTGCTATTCCTCCTTCATTCCTGTCTTTTTTTTTTATTATTCCATTTGATATTCTAAATCTTTTATTTTTCCAAATGAATTTTGTTATTATTTTATCAAGTATCTATAAAGTATCTTTCTGATTATTTAATTGATATATCATGGAAACAATAAATTAACTTCGGTAAAATTGTTTCTTTGATATAATTGTTTCTATGACCTGTTACTTCACCTACTAATTATTCATGATGCTTTTACTTTATCTTCATCTACATCCATATATTTTGTCCATACTTACTTTATTGATTACCACTTTATTGTATTATGATCCAAAAAGGATTATTTATTATTTTTGCTTTTATATTTTTGTTTTTAGTTGCTATATGCTTCAGTACATTGTCACTGTTGGTAAGAATACATAAGACATAAATTTTTTAATATACCAATGTAAAAATTGTGGTAGGCCATGTAAATCTAATTTTTTTCAACAAACTTCTGACCTCTGTGGTGCCGTTATTTATCTTTCTGTTTGATTTATTCAATTTTAAGAGAAGAATATTAAACTCTTCTACTGTTATTTCTCTCAATGTCTTTTTTGTAATTTTTAAAACTTTTAAGAATTTAGATGCTATGACATTTGGTGTATATGTTTTTAATGTTTTTTTAAATTAGTATTTATGGTGCCTTTAACCATCATGTAGTTTTCTGTCAACATTAATATTTTGCTGTCTTATTTGAAAACTTCTTGAAATGGTTTTCTATAGATGTCTTGAACTAAACGTGCAAAATTGAGCTTATCATTATTCCTTTATCCCTCCCTCCCTCCCCAACTTTCTGACTTTGTCCTAGTATTGCCAAGGGCACTACCATCTTCCCAGTCACATGGCTTCACATCCTTCACTTTTTATTCTCTCTCATCTCCCGTATCCAATCTGTTGCCAAGTCCTGTAGATTATACTCTTATAACATATCTCCTGTATGCCCCATTCTCAACACTGACACTGTTACCATCCCTATGTGGATTCTAATTACTTCCTACCTGGTCTATTGCAATAGCCTGATGGTCTCCCAGCTTCAGTTCTTTCCCTATTCCATTCCCTTCTTCAGTCAGTCACAAAAATTATCTTCTTAAAGTACTGCTATGACTACGCTACCCCTTATTTAACAAATTCTAGTGGCACCCAATTGCATCCAGGATCATATATAAAATCTTGCTTGTCTTTTAAAATGACCCCTTCCTATATTTCCAGTTCTTTCACCTCAATCCCTTCATGCTCTCTGTGATCCACTGATAGTGGCCTCCATATCACCTTTTACACAAGATACTTCATTTCCTGATCATGTACATTTTCACCAACTAACTCCTATGCCTGGGATTCTCTCCTGTCTACTCTCTGTCTCTTGGCTTCTCTGAAGTCCCAGCTAAAATCTTACCTTCCCAATCCCTTTTTATGTTAGTGCCTTCTCTCTGTTGATTATTTCCATTATATACCATATATATCTTGTTTGTACCTAATTGTTTGAATGCTATCTCCTTCAATAGCCTGGGAACTCTTTGAGAGCATGGACTAATGTTTGTTTTTTTGCTGCTATTTTTGACTCTCCTTGATTCCTCAGAACTTAGCACCATACTTCATGAACAGCAGGCATTTAGTAAATACTTATTGACTTCACTTGACGGCAACTCCCGCTTTTTTAGTTGCTTAAAGCTTAATTAATTTTGTTCTATCCTCTCTTTTTTACTTGATATATGTCTATATTTTTCTTATACGCAACAAATTGATGATTTTTTAAAATTCATTCTTTCTCTTTATTTTTATTGGGGAATTGAATCCATTCACATATGAGATCACACATTTTTGTCTTGTGCTTACTTCCATTCAACTCTCTTATGTTGTTCTTTTTCTCCTGTTTTAAGTCAGCACTTCATCATTATAGTCTGCATCAAAACTCCTCAAATGGATTCATTGCAAGATTGCCATCTCACCACTATCATCTATGGGGGATCCCTTCAACATACTGCCAGAAAAATTTCTACACTACTGGGGGTACCTGACTTCTACTCCTCTCCCTGTGACCTGTTTATTTTCTATTCATACTTTCCCATGGCACTCATGGCAATCCCATTTACATGTCATCTTAAGACTTAAGTAATCTTCCAGATAGCTCATTTCCACCCTCCTTCACAGCTGTAAGAAAATTTTCTGTTATCTCACCATCAAAAGTACTAGTTCACTAATGAGAACATGTGTTCTTTTGTGCTGGAAATATTATTTCATTTCTTCCTTATATTCTTCTCCTTATTTCAGTGACTTTCAGACAATTTCCCCCCAAAATAGGAAAGAAAAAAGAAAAAGAAAAATACTATGCTCATAGATAGCCTTGTATGACCTTAGATGCATGAAAATATTACTTTAATTTTGTAGGTCTTTTTATGTGATCTGAACTTGTCTCTCTTCCTTCTGTTTTGTACTATTGAGTATCCTGCTCACCTCTGGTTTCTTTTGAATAAATGATTCATTTTTTTCTCTCTTTTACTGAATATCCTTTTTTCATTAGATAATTAGGCTCATCAAGACAGATTATTTTGGAGTCGGGGTATAAACTGATCTTCTTTGCTTTTCAAAATATCATTTACCACTTTTTCCTTTAATTTGCATAAAGAAAGAATAATCCTTTTTTATTGTGATTGATTCTTCTTGGAGTGAAAAAGGGTTTTTTTTCTTGGTTATCTGTAATATTTGTTGTTTTATATTATAACGTGTAAGTTTGGGCATTGTGTTTTTTAGTGAATTACATTTCAGTTTTTTTTCTGCCACTCTTCTGCAGATTCTCTCAATTGATACTTTGCCAATTGCTTTTATTTTTTTCTGTATGATTATTTAAGATGTGGTATTTAGGGTTTTTCATAATTTTTTCCCTGGCACATTTAGAAACTTTAGATTTTTACATCTTACTTCAAAATTCAATATTTTTATTTCTTAGAATTCTGAACTTCCACTAGTCTTTTGCTTTAGTTTTCTTTCTACTTGTGCATTTCTATGTTCTAATTCTATCATTCCTTTTGAAAAAGAGAATCTGCCTTTGAGTCCTTCCTTTATTTTATTGGTGAGGAAACTTAGAGAAATTGTGAATTACGTAAGGTGACTGAGGTATTAAATGGTAGATCTGGGATTCAAACTCAGTTCCTGTGACTCCAAGTTCAGTGAGAATATTGGCGCACTTTCTACTCCATCCCACACCATTTCTTCATATCTCACTAGTACTTCCTTTCCCATGGCACTCATGGCAATCCCATTTACATGTCATCTCAAGACTTAAGTAATCTTCCAGATAGCTCATTTCCACCCTCCTTCACAGCTGTAGGGCATCACTTTTTTTTTTTCAGGAGCTAAGTTTCTTTCATCCCTGGCTTGACCCTAGGGAATGGTAGGATTCATGGACCCCAATCCATTAACTAGGTGCTTTTTCTACCTGGGGTCCACTTTCCTCTATAATTGGTATTTCTCCTTTAAGTTTAACCCTGAGTTTGGTTCAAATTATAGGCTTAAACCTATCCAGAATATGAGATCTATCTGGGATACTGCAAATAATGTATTCCAAAATTTTATGCCTAAAAGATTTTATGCATCTGTGATGGATCAGAAATTCTGAAGCTACTTCAAGGAGTGTAGCAGTAGGTTATGAAGGTACCAGGCATAGTCAGGGTCAGAAATAATGGGTTAGTGAAGTAGTATTCTGTTTTTCTCTAAAAATTACCTTGTTTTCAATTATTTACTCTTTTCTCTGATTTTAGTTATTTTTATTGCTTGTTGGATATCTGGTTGATTTGATACAGTAAGTGGAGAATGTAGGAATGGGAGCTAATCCTAAAACTACCTTTCAAGTCAAATCAAGTCAACAAATGCTAATTACACACTTAATATATGCCAGGGACTGTACTAGGCACTGGGAATACAAATGCAAGCAAAAAGAAAAATAATCCCTGTCTACAAGGAACTTACATTCTTTTTAAAAGGCGATTTTAAATTATTACCTTTAATAATTACTAGCATTGATACAGAATACAAACATCTTTGATTTCATTAACATAGAGAAGCTTCTAGGGTAGGTACTCCCTAAACTCTTGTGGTGGATAAAAATGAAATGACTGAGGAAACAAAAAGTTCTATCTTTAAAGCATAATAATTTGTTAAGCAATGCATGGTAATTTGGAAATCAGTGTGTAATTCTGAGCTGTAGGATGTTACAGAGGCAAGGGATCTGGATTTGGAGTCAGAGGAACTGACTTTGAATCTTGACTCTCCCACCTGTTAAATGTGAGACATTGGGAAAGTCATTTTATCTCTCTGAGCCTCAGTTCTCTTCTCTGTAAAATGAAGTTTTGAACTAGAGAGCTTTTAAGGTCCCTTCCAGCTCTAAATCTAAGATTGTATGGTCTGATGACTTCATCAGAGAATAACTATTCTTTGCCATGACTGCTCCATATTACTTTAGTCTTCGATAGAATCCTGGGTTCGGAACACAAAATATGGCATTTCTTACTGTGGTTATGCGTAGAGAAAGGATCAGTTATTATTTTTCCCATTTTGTAACTGGATAAACATGAGAATTAAAGGATACTTTAATCTCTGCACTTCCAATATCATGATTTAAGTGTAGTTGACATAGGATCATGAGATTTGGAACTAATTCATCTTGTTTTTTCAAAAATTTAATTAATTTATTTGTTTTCAGGTTTCAACAATCACTTCCATAAGTCTTAAATTTTCTCCCTCTCCCTCTCTCCTCACTCCCCAAGATGGCTTGCAATCTTATATGGGTTCTACACATACATTCTTATTAAATACATTTTCACATTAGTCATGTTGCATAGAAGAATTAAAATGTATGAGAGAAACCTTGAGAAAAAACAAACTGAAACATAACACAAGAGAAAATAGTCTGCTTCATTCTGTGTTCCAATCCCATAGTTCTTTCTCTGGATCTGGATGGCATTTTGCCACAATATTTGGGAATGTTTTAGGTCCTTGTATTGCTGTGAGGGGCTTACTCTATTGGAAACAATCGTCTCACACTGTGGTTGTTACTGTGTTTAATGTTCTCCTGGTTCTGCTCATTTCACTCAATATCAGTTCATAGAAGTCTTTCCAGGTTTTTCTGAGGTCTGACTGTTTATCATTTCTTATAGCACAGTAGTATTCCATTACATTCATATGCCACAAATTGTCCAGTCATTCCCCAATTGATGAGAATTCCCTCAATTTCTAGTTCTTGGTCACCACAAAAAGAGCTGCTATAAATATTCTTGTATATTTATATATTTTCCCTATTTTTATGATCTCTTTGGGACACAGTCCTAGAAGCAATATTGCTGGGTCAAAGTGTATGCTACTTTTGTAGCCCTTTTGGCATAAGAAATAATTCATCTTGAAATCGTGTAGTCCAACCTACCTCATTTTACAAACAAGGAAACTGAGATCGAGTTTCTCATTGTTCAGTATCACACAGGTAGTAAGTAGCAGAGCCAGAATTCAAGGCCAGATCTCACTCTAAACCCAGTGCTCTTTCCACTCTACCATGCCAAATGGATAGAATTCTCCTGATCTCAGTCATATATTTGATCCATGAATTATTCAGTCAATTATTTTTTCTCTTTGCATTCTTGTAATGGATTTTTAAAAAATGCTTAGTAGAATATAATCAATAGAAACCTTTCTGATAAATGACTATGACTGTCCATTCCTGAGGCTGCTTTGGATTTTTTATAGATAGTTGTTTCTCAGTGTTATTACATCACCTTCATTTGTATACCAAGATGGATGTAGGAAATTTTGTGTAAATACACCCCACTCCATCAAGAAGCCATTGTGTCATCGTGGCACTTAAAGATGTTCAGCTCAGCGTAGCATGTTTGGCAAAGCCATTATGGAACAAACTTCCATGATTTATAAGGTACAAACATGAAGTCTTTAGGAAAGTTGGTGAAGTACTTTATAGGTCACCTTTATTTTTCCTACCATAGATGTTTTGACTCAGAGGTTTCCTTTATGTCACTCTGTCCATATTCTAGATAGTATTAAGAAATAAAGAAGTTACTGTTCAGTGGGATGACTAGTTGATTGGAAGTCATTTTTGTACAACTGATTTCAAGTGAAAAAAAGGAAATAATAGCAGCATACCTTTAGGTTTTTAAGAGTTTCAAAGTGCTTTATATAAGTTTTCTGATCTGAACTTCACAGCAAATTTTGTGAGTGAGATCAGGCTTGCATATATTTTTATCCTGATTTTTACAGATCATGGATTTAATCAATGAGGAAGAGGAGGTGAACAGTTAGTTCACTTGTCAAGTCAACTAACATCAGTCAGTCAGTGCATAGAACACATGCCATCCTCACTCACCTTTGCTTCTTAAAGTCCCTGTTTCCTCTGAAGTTCAGTCCAAATGCCATCCTCTATGTCATCTTTTCAGATTCCCCTAGCTGCTATTAGTGCCTACTCTCCAAAAGATTTCCTTTGGAAAAGTGACTAACACAAGTAGGTGCTTAAAAAATGCTTATCGATGGACAGATTGATAGAGGTGGGATTGGAACCCAGATCTTTTTAACTCCAAGTGTAGCATTCTATTCACTATACCACAGATGATAGTGTCAAATATCAGTGGTAAATGGATCAATTAATTTTTCTAGTAATAAGTCTTTATTGAATGTGTTCAGTTTTGCCCAGTATTGTGTGAAAATATAAGAGAAATGTAAGAAATTGCTCCTGTCTTCAAGGGACTTATACTGTGGCTAGAAAAAATATTCCACATATGGAACAAATGTAATGAATTTAAACTGTTCTCTTCTTCCCCAAATTTTCCTAGGATATTTTATCTGGATCACTCTTTTGTCTCAATCCTCTTCAACTCATTCATATGCATGACGTTGTCTGAAAGGACAGTAAGATTCTCAATGGCAGGTATTAAGTCATTTTAAAATCTTGCATTTCTAGTTGCCAGTACAGTGCCTTGTATATAATAAGCACTTAATGAATATTTGTTTAGAATTGGATTGAATTGAATACGACCATGGACAATGTAGAATGGAAAGAGTCTTGGCTAGAGTCAAAGGATCTCCTGGGATTAAATTCTATCTCTGAAGCTGACTGTGTGAGTTTAGGCAAGTCATTTAACATCCCTAGGCCTCAGTTTCCTCATGTAAAATGAGAGGGTTATGGCAGATGATGGATGATGCCCATTCTAATTTTAAACCTGTATGTTTGTTATAGACTAGAATTACAGGTAAGGGAGATTGTTGCGGGTTGAAGTAGTAAGGGAAGACTTCAGAGTAGCGGGAGCCCTTGAAGCATGGGAGTAATTAATAATGAAGAATAATACTCAGCAGTTATTTTGCACTTTGTTTTGCGAAGCAATTTACACATGTTATTTCATCTGACCCTCCCAACTCTCTTGTGAGGTAGGTGCTATCATTACTCCCATTTTACAGATGAGGAAACTGAGACTAAGAGAATGTATGGCTAGTTGGATAAGAGGCAACAATCCAGAAGGGACACTGGGTTGGATCTGTGACCTCACTAAGGAGGCATTCTCTCCAAAGTACAGATAAACACTCCCCCATGCTTTCTCATTTCATGTGATTCTTATTCATATCCTTTTATCAGTTTTTCATAGAGGAGCCATCCAGCGTTCTGGAGGCCTTCCTCTGGGTTGGTTTTTTAAAATTGCCTGGAAACCAAAGTACCACCCAGGCTATCCATCTCTTCCCTCTTATTCATGTTACATCAGAAAGAACACGGCAAATACGTTAGACTGTCAGACCACACATGTAGAGTTGAAATAGACATCAATGAACAGCTAGACCATTTGCTAAATCAGGAAACTGAGGCCCCTTTGCCCAAAGGAAGAAATGGCAGAGATGGAATTTGAACACAGATCTTCTGATTCCAGATTCTTTTATAAGTTTGATTTATTTCAAGAAATACCATAATCAAATAGTCATTGATGCTTTGAATTTTTGAATCATTTGTTGACTAGTTGTCCAGTTGTGTCTGACTCTTCGTGACCCATTTTGGATTTGCTTGGCAAAGATACGGGAGTGGTTTGCTGTTTCCTTCTTCAGCTCATTTGGCAGATTAGTAAACTGAGGCAAGTGACTCATAACTCCACAGTTAGGAAGCATCTGAGGCTAGATTTGAACTCATTAAGATGAGTCTTCTTGACTCCAGGCCAGTGGCTCTGTGTATTATGGTGCCACGTAGAGACTCCTTTTGAGTAAGAGGGGATCTTAAAACCCTCTCATCTATTCCAAATTTTTATTTTTCACTTATATCAGAAAGGATGTGACCAATAAATCATATCATAAGGCTACTCATCTAAAGCTAGAAGGGACCTCAGAGGTCAGCTGGGCCTCTAATTTCACAAGCAAGAAATCAGAGGACTAAGGAAGCTAAGTGACAAGGTCATACAGTTAGTAAATGTCATCGTTAGGATCTGAACCCAAGTCTTTTGATTTCAGAACCAGTCCTCTCCTTACTATACCATGCTGCTTCAGAGTCCAGTCAGTCACCATTCATTTACAAAATACCCACTATGTACCGGAAAGCCACTAGGTGGTGCAGTGGGTAGAATGCTAGGCTTTGAGTCAAGAAAACATCTTCCTGAGTTCAAATCTTGCCTCAGACACATAAAAGCAGTGTGACCCTGGGCAAGTCATCTAACCCTGTTTGCCTCAGTTTATTCATCTGTAAAATGAACTGGAGAAGGAAATGGCAAAGCACTCCAATATATCTTTGTTAGGAAACCCCAAATGGGGTCAAGAAGAGTCAGACATGACTGAAAACAACTAAACAATAACAATGTACCAGATGCTATACTAAACACTAGGGTTTTAAAGAAATGCAAAAAAGAGTTCCTTCCTTCAAGGGGCTGACAATCTAATGGGAAAGATGGCATAAAAATTACTATGTACAAACAAGCTAGATACAAAATAAGCTGAAGATAATCTATGAAGGAAGGCACTAAAATAAAGGAGGAAAGGGAAGGTTTTCTCTCAGAAAACTTAGCTAAGACTTGAAATAAGCCAGGGAAGCCAAGAAGGGGTTGCTGTGCAGAGAGAGCTGCAGGCATAGGAGTCAGTCAATGAAAATGCATTGAGTTGGAATGTGGAGTATCATGTGAGAGGAAAGGCAAGGAAGTTAGTGTCAACACATAGCAGAGAGCTGGGGATGGTGGGGTTGAGAAAGTAGGGTCTAACAAGACTGGGAATGTGGGAAGAGGACAGGTTATAGAAGATTTTAAAAGCAAAATATAGGATTTTATATTTGATCCTAGAAATAATAGGGAGTCATTGGAATTTCAGATTCAGGTGATTCAGATAATCACTCCACATGCTACTGTGGACAAGAATTCCTTAGAAGAAGAAATAGAGTAGCTCTCATAGTTAATAATAAGGGGGAGACAAGCAGAACTGGGGTATAATCTCAAAAATGACAGAATGGTATCTGTCCAAATCCAAGGCAAACTATTGATCATCATAGTAAAACAAGTCTATGCTCCAACCCCTGATGCTAAAGTGGTCAAAGTTGATCTATGAAGACCTTTCTATGAAGACATATAACATCTTCTAGAAATAACACCCTCCCCCCACCAAAAAAGATGGTGCAATCATCACAGGAGACTGGAATGGGAGTAGGAAATAAAAACCTCATTCGAATAATAGGCAAGTTTGGCCTTGGATACAAAATGAAGTAGGGTTGAGACCAATAGAGTTTTGACAAGATAACTCACTGGTCATAGTAAACATTCTATTTCAACAACTCAAAAGGTGACTGTACACATGGACATCACCAGATGGTCAATATAGAAATCAGATTGATTATATATTTTGCAGTCAAAGGAGGAAAAGCTCTAGAGAGTTAAAATAAGATGTGGAGCTGACTGTGGGTCAGATCATGAGCTTCTTATTACAAAATTCAGACTTACATTGGAGAAAATAGGGAAAACCATCAAATCATGTAAGACCCAAACACCCCTTCTGAATATGAAATGGAGGTGATGAATAGATTTGAGAGATTAGATCTGAAGAACTATGACCAGAGTTTTGCAATATTGTACAGAGGGCAGCAACAAAAAATATTCTAAAGAAAAAGATCAAGAAAGCAAAATGGCGGTGTGATGAGGCTTTAAAAATAGCTGAGGAAAGAAGGATCTAATCCCTCAAGAAGAAAAAAGAGAGGGAAAAGAGAAAAATATTCAACTAGGTACAGAATTCTAGAGAATAGCAAGGAGAAATATGGTTTTCTTAAATGAGCAATGCAAAGAAATGGGGCAGCTAGGAGGTGCAGTGGATAAAGCACCAGTGCAGGAGTCAGGAGGACCTGAGTTCAAATATCACCTCAGACACTTAACACTCACTAGCTGTGTGACTTTGGGCAAGTCACTTAACCCCAACTGCATCATCCTGGGTCATCTCCAGTCATCCTGATGAATATCTGGTCACTGGATTCAGATGACTGTGGAGGAGAAGTGAGGCTGGTGACCTGCCCAGTCCTCCCTCACTCACTCAAAACAAAATCAAGTGCAAGTCATGTCATTATTTCTCTGATGGCATGGTCTTCTTCAGCAATGAAGAATGAACACACAAATCCAAAGAAATAGAAAAAAATAATAGAATAGGAAAGCTAAGAGATTTCTTCAAGAAAATTGGAGATGTCAAGGGAAAATCATGCAAAAATGGGCATGATAAATGACAAAAATGGTAGGAATGTAACAGAAACAGAAAAATTAAGAAGAGGAAGCAAGAATACACAAAAGAACTGTACAAGAAAGATCTTAACATCACTGATAATCACAATAACCAGGTAACCATAATGGTGTGGTTACTGATCTAGAACCAGGCATCCTAGAGAATGAAAGTAAGTGGACCTTAGCAAGCATTGCTGACAATAAGCCTGGAAGAGGTGTTGGAATTCCAGCTGAGCTATTGAAAACCCTAAAAGATGATGCTGTTAAAGTGCTGCACTCAATCTGTCGGAAAATTTGGAAAACACAACAGTGGTCACTAGACTGGAAAAGATCAGTTTTTATGCCTCAATCCTAAAGTAGGGCAATGTTAAGGAATATTCACATTACTGAATGACTGCACTTATTTCATATACCAGCAAGACTATGTTTAAGATTCTGTAGTCTAGGCTTCAGCAATATGTGAACTGAGAGGAAACTGGCTTTTAACAAGGCAGAGAAACTAGAAACCAAATTGCCAATATTTGCTAGACTATGGAGAAAGAAAAGGAGTTCTAGAAAAACAAATATTTCTGCTTCAGTGACTACATTAAAAGTTTTAAATATATGGATCACAACAAAATGTTTCCTTACTTGTCCACCTGGTCCTATCACTTCTTGGTAAATAGAGAAAGAAGAAAGGGAAATAGTGTCAGATTTTATATTCTTGGGCTCAAAGATTACTGCAGATGGTAACTGAAGCCATAAAATTAAAAGATGCTTCCTCCTTCGAAAGAAAGCTATGGCAAATCTGGAGAACTTACTAAAAAGCAGAGACATTACCTTGCAGACAAAGTTCCATATAGTCAAAGCTCTATTTTTTCCAGTAGCAATGTATGACTGTGAATTAGACTACATGGAGAGTTGAGCACCACAAAACTGATGCTTTCAAATTGTGGTGCTGGAGAAGACTTTTGAGAATCCTTTAGACAGGAAGGAGATCCAATCAGTCAATGGTTAAAGGAATCAATTCAGACTATCCACTAGAACATCAAATACTAAAGCTGAAGCTTAAATACTTTGGCCACAAAATGAGAAGATGGGACTTATTAGAAATAACCCTGAAGTTGGGAAAGATTAAAGGCAAAAGGAAAAGTTAATGGCAGAGGATTAAGTGGATAGATAGTATCATGGAAACAACAAACATGAACTCTGACAAGACTTTGAGAGATACTAGAGAATAGAAGGGCCTGTTATGCTGTAATCCATGGGGTCATGAAGAGTTGAAAATGACTGAGCAACAGCAACAACACTAAAGTTTATTAAACAATCAATGATAATCAATTGTCACATATGTTAAATACTATTAATTCCTTGATATTAGCAGCTAAAAATACACCCCTTATTCGAGACCAGAATTGATGTATAATGGGTTAAGTGAAAGGGATTTATGACATGACCTGGGCCTACGCAGCATAAATGAATTTTAATTTTCTTTGTCAATCTGTCCACGTTTGTTTCTGCTTTCTCTTGGCTGCATTGGTTTTTAGTTTCACCCTTTTGCCTCCAAAGTAGCTTTTCTTGTCTCTCATCCTTCCTATTCTTCACCTCCAATTATGAATTTTATTGTATAGGTTGACTTTACACAAGACTATTGAATAGAATGGGTTGGGGTCTTATCCAGAAACCTCCTCCCACATGAAGCTTTCCTTGATATATTCTTTCTAGATAGGTATGAAAGTGATCTCTCCCTCCTGCATTTTCCATAGAAACTTTGTATACAGGCATACTTTGTGAATACCTATAGGTTCAGTTCTAGATCACCACAATAAAGCTTATATTTCAATAGAGTAAGTCATATGAATTTTTTTTTCTCAATACATATCAAAGCTATGGTTATACTATACCATAGTGTATTAAACATGCAGTAGTATTATATCTAAAATGTACTTACTTTAATTAAAATATTAAATTGTTAAAAAATGCTAACCATCATCTGAATCTTTAGCAAGCCATAATCTTTTTGCTGGTTGAGGGTCTTGCCTTGATATTGATGGTCACTGACTAATCAGGATGCTAGTTGCTAAAGGTTGGGGTGACTGTGGCAATTTCTTAAAATAAGACAACAATGAAGTTTGCTGCATTGACTATGTCTTTCTTTCACAAAAGATTTCTCTATAGCAGGTGATGCTGTTTGAAAGCATTTTACCTAGAATAGAACTTTCAAAATTTGAACCAATCTTCTCAAATACTGCTACTGCTTTATAAGTTTATATAATATTTTCAATACTGTTGCATGTCAGGGAATAGGGAGGCCCAAGGAGAGGTAGAGAGATAGGGGAACAGTTTGTTGGTAGCGTAGTCAGGACACATAACATCTATCGACTAAGTTTGCAGTCTTATATGGGAGTGGCTTGTGGCTCCCCAATACAATTACAATAATAACATCAAAGCTCACTGATCACAGATCACTATGACATATAATAAGAATGAAAAGTTTGAAATGTTGTGAGAATTTCCAAGATGTGACACAGAGACATGTCACAAAGTTGCCATAAACCTTTAATTTAAAAATTTTTTTTAAAAAGCCCTATTTAATATCTGCAAAGAGCACTAAGGCAAAGCACAATAAAAGAAAGTATACCTGTATTTGTCCTCCGCCCCTATCATAGTCTGTGTTCCCCCACCAATTTTTAAACCTTTGTATTTAACGTTTTGAGTCCCAAATTCTATCCTTTCTTCCCTCCTGCTCTCCCTTCCCCTCTTCCTGAGATGGTAAACAATCAGATATAAGCTATACACAGTCAATTGTGTAAAACATTTCTACATTAGTCATTTTGTTCAAGAAGAACAAAAGAAAAAATGAAGGAAAATAGTGAAAAATAATCTTCTTTAGTCTGTATTAAATCAACATCAGTTCTCTCTCTGGAGGCAGACAGTATGTTTCATCATTAGTCCTTTGGTATTGTCTTGGATCACTGTATTGTTGAGAATAGCTAAACCATTCACAATTCATCATCAAACAATATTGCTGTTACTGCGTACAATGTTCTCTTGATTCTGTTCACTTCACTATGCTTCAATTCATGGAAGTCTTTGAAGGTTTTTCTGAAATCATCAGGCTTGTCATTTCACAATAATATTCCATTACAAACATATACCACAGCTTTTTTAGTCATTCCTCAATTGATGGGCAGGCCTTTGATTTCCAATTCTTAGCCATCACAAAAAGAACTACTATAAATATTTTTGTACAAATAGGTCCTTTTCCCTTTTTTGGGAGGGGGCGTGTCTTTGGGAGATAGACTTAGCAGTGTTATTGTTGGATCAAAGAGTATGCACAATTTTATAGCCCTTTGAGCATAGTTCCAGACTTCAGAATGGTTGGATCAGTTCACAACTCCACCAATAATGCCTTAGTGTTCCAGTTTTCCCATATCCCATCTAACATCCAACATTCTCCTTTTTTTTTGTCATATTAACCGATCTGATAGGTGGAAAGTGATACCGCATTTAATTTGAATTTCTTTTAATCAGTAGTGATTTAGAGCATTTTTTTAATGACTATATATAGCTTTGATTTCTTTATCTGAAAACTGCCTATTCATATCCTTTGACAATTTATCACTTGGGGAATGACCTGTATTTTTCTGAATTCGTCTCAGTTCTTTATGTATTTGAGAAATAAGACCTTTATCAGAGATACCTGTTACAATTTCACCCCAGTTTTCTGCTTTCCTTATAATTTTGATTGTATTCATTTTGTTTGTGCAAAAGCTTCTTAATTTTATGTAATCAAAAACATCTGTTTCATGATGCTTTCTATATCTTCCCTGGTCCTAAAGTCTTCCCTTATCCATAATTCTGACAGATAAACTATGGTATCACCCTTTATATGTAAATCGTGTACCAATTTTGACCTTATCTTGGTATACAATGTGAGATGTTGATATATATCTACTTTTTTGCCATACTATTTTCCAACTCTCTCAGCAGTTTTTGTTCCAAAAGCTTGGATTTTTGCATTTATCGTATATTTTATTACTATGGTCATTTACTATAATGTAATTTATACCTAATCTATTCCACTGATCCATCACTCTATTTCTTAGTGCCAGATTGTTTTGATAATTGCTGCTTTATAATACAGTTTGAGATCTGGTACAGTCAGATCATCTACATTCTTTTGCAATTTTGCAATTATTCCCTTGATATCTTTGAGCTTTTGTTCTCCCAGATGAATTTTGCTAGTATTTTTTCTAGCTTTATAATATAATTTTTGGATAGTTTGATTGGTATGGCACTAAATAAATAGATTAATTTAGGAAGAATTATAATTTTTATTATATTGGTTTGACCTACCCATGAGCAACATAATCAGTCTTTAATCATGTGTATCTGTGAATGTATCAAACTCACCTCCTACATTAGATTACAACATCCTTGAGAGTAAGTATATAATTTTCTACTTTTGTATAACTGGTGCCCAAACCTTAGTTTGAACATAAAAGAAATCAAGAAATGTTCGTTGAATTGAACTAAGCAGGAGAGCATCCAGAAGAGGTGATTAAGAGGGCAAAGGGTCTTGAGATCACACTATAAGAGGATCTCGTGAAGAAAATGAAGTATTTAGCCTGAAGAAAGACTTTGGGGATAGATATAATAGTTTTCTTCAAATATTTGAAAGGCTGTCCCTGGAAACAAAAATAAAGCTTAGGGTCACAGAGTTAGAGATGGAAGGGACATAAGAGGCCATCTACTGTAGTCCCCTAGTTTTTATAAGTGAGGAATCTGGGGCCAGAGAGATTGTGAGTTGCCCAAGGTTATCACCCAGCTGGTAAGTGACTGCTTATTCTAGGAAAAACAGGTTAAAGTTTCAGAGAAACAGAGATAGGCTTCATGTAAGGAAATTCTTCCCAGCTCATCATTTATGTAGTACCCAAACATTTATTTAGAACCTGCTATGGTAGTTTCTATGCTAGGCTCTGAAGATAGCCCTAAATTCCTCAAGCAAAACAGCATTTAGATATTTAAATTTAATGGGGGCTTTCTTGCGTATACCAAGAACACCTCAGATAGAGATACACTGTTTCTAAGAGAAGACATTCTGCATTCCCCTAAGACGTGGTTGGGCCCAAGGTCTCCCAGTGCATCCTGGGTCATCTCCAGTCATCCTGATGAATATCAGGTCACTCGATTCAGATGGCTCTGGAGGAGAAGTGAGGCTGGTGACCTGCACAACCCTCCCTCATTCAAAACGAAGTCAAATGCAAGTCATGTCATCATTTCTCTGATGGCATGGTCTTCTTTGGCTACGAAGGACGAACACAATCCTGGGTAGGAATGACTTCTTTCCATTGGCTGTGTAGCCAGAACAATCTACATCTTTAAAATTGTCATACTGGGATAGTCTCTCTTTCCAGCTATGTCTAGAAAGATGGTACCATGAACTGAACTGGGTAAGGGGAAGAGGGGACTTCCCCTCTCCTCTTTTTGACCCCATGGCCCTAAGAATTGAGATTGAAATGTTGTTCCATTTTGTTTGTCTTTTTTAGCTCTAGGCACATGTGATAGAATCCCCATCTTGGGGACTTGAGCCACAGCAGCCTTGTAGATGGCAATTCAAACTGGATTTTGCAGCCGGGCCATTAGGGAAGTCATGGGAAGCCAGTGTGCCAAGACTAGAGCCCAATGCAGGTTTTAGACTTGGACCTTGGTGGAACTATTCTATATAGAAGCTGAGTCCTAATCCTCTTTCCTTCCTTAGAAACTGAGGCGATTCAGGATACAGTTATGCCCATCAGATATTTGGAGGGAGGAATGATATCTGTATATTGGTTCTTGCTATACTGTTAAAGTAAATATTCCTTTATAAAAGCTAATCTGACTTTTAAGAGTCTTAGAAATGGGGGAATACTGTTGGTGGGGACTGGAACCATACCCCAAACCTCCTTAAGGATACTGGACAACCCTGAGGATGGGACGAAATGTATATCCCAAGCCTTCAGGCAGTAGGGGACTGAGTAGTCACTATTAAATAAGTAAATGCAAAATATTTATAGAGTGAATACACTATAATTTTTGAGGGCTGCATTAGCAGTGGGGAAGGGGGCCAAAAAAGTCTTCATCAGGAGAACCTCCAGCTAAACTCTGTAGGATTATAGGGATCCTATGAGACAAAGGAGAGAAAGGCTGCATTCTAGTCTGTACAAGTAAAATAGGCTACCTTGAGAACTGTAAGTTCCATTTCAGTAGAAGTCTTTAAGTAAAGACTGAATGACTGCTTGTTAGGTAGGCGGCAATGGCTCATAGTACATGCTTAACATGTGTTTATTGAGTTGATTTGATCTATGATACAGTGACATTGACCTTCTTGGGGTTTATCATAAGGAATATTTGTCAGCTCTGCTCCTTTTCACTAGCTGTCCCCTAAACCTAGAATTGTCTCCTTCCTCTCCTCTGTCTCTTGGCTTCTTTCTTCTTTTCTTAAAAAACTTAGCTTTTTTTTTAGTTATATTTTAATTTCTGAACTGTCTCCTTCCCTCCCTCCTTCCTTACCCCATACTAGAAAAGGTCACCATTTGACACAGATTTGGAATATATGTAAAATCATGCTATGTGTACTTCTATTTATCAGTTCTTTCTCTGGAGGTATATAGTATCTTCTTTCATATGTCCCTTATAGTTGATTTGAGTATTTATAGTACTCAGAATAACTTGGTTGTTCACAATTACCATTTTTTTTAAGTGTTGCTGTTCTGTATACTTGATTCCACTCACTTAACTCTTCTTTATTTCATGCAAGTCTTTCTGTGTTTTTTTGAAATCAACCAGTTCCTCACTTCTAGCAGTATTCCATCACAGTCATAGACCATAACTTGTTTAGCCATTCCCCAACTGATGGTTATTCCCTTAGTTTCCAGTTCTTTGCCACCACAGAAAGAGTTGCTATAAATATTTTAGAACATAAAGCTTTTTCTCCTTTTTCCCTGATCACCTTGGAAAACAGACCTAATAGTGGTATTATTGAGTCAAAGGGTATACACAATTTTATAATGCTTTGGAAATAATTCCAGATTGCTCTCCAAAATGGTTGGATTAGTTTGTGGTTCCACTAACAACGTATTGATGTACCAATTTTCCCACATCCCCTTCAACACATGATTTTCCTCTTTTATGATTTTAGTCAATCTAATAGAGGTGAGATGATTTCTCAAAATTGGTTTAATTTACATTTCTCTAATCAATAATGATTTAGAGCATTTTTTTCACATATAGATTTGATTTTCTCAGCCAAAAACTGCCTGTTCATATCCTTTGACCATTTATCAACTGGGGAATAACTCATATTCTTATAAATTTGACAAAATTCTCCAACAATTTTTATCAAATAGTGTATTCTTAACCTAAAAGTCTAAGTCTTTAAATTTGTCAAACACAGGGTTACTATATTAATTTACTATTATGAATTGCATGTCTACTTTGTTTGACTGAACCACCTTTCTATTTTTCAGCCGGTACCAGATAGTTCCAATCATTACTGCCTTGTAGTTTGAGACTTGTCTGGCTAAACTCTCTTCCTTTATATCTTCTTCATTAATTCCTTTGATATTTTTGATATTTGGTCCTTCCAAATGAATTTTTTGGTAATTTAATTGGAATGGCATTGAATAAGTAGGTTAGTTTGGGTAGAATTGCCATGAACTATTAATATTTTTCCAATTATTTAAATTTGACTTTATTTATATAAAAATATTTTATAATTATGTTCATGTAGTTCCTGGGTTTGTCTTGGCAGATATATTCCCAGGTATTTTATATAGTCTTCAGTTATTTTAAATGGGGTATCTCTTACTTTCTCTTCTTTCAGGGTTTTGTTGGTGAAATATAGAAATGCTGATGATTTATGTGGGGTTATTTTATATCCTGCTACTTTGCTAAAATTTTTTAAAATTAACTTTTTAGTTGAATTTCTAGGATTTTCCAAGTATATCATCATATCATCTGCAAAAGAGATAGTTTTATTACCTCATTGCCCATTTTGATTCCTTCAAGTTCTTTTTCTTCTCTTATTGTTATTACTAGCATTTCTAACACAATATTGAATAATATTGGTGATAATGGGCATCCTTGTTTAACTTCTGTTCTTACTAGGAAAACTTCTAGCTTATCCCCATTACAAATAATGTTTGCTAATGGTTTTACATAAATGTTGGCTTCCTTCAATATTCAGTTCAAATCCTAACTTTTCTAGCTCTTCTCAGTGCTAGTGCCTTCCCTCTGAAATTACCTCCCATTTGTACTGCATGTATCTTGTATGTAGAGTTATTTTCAAGTGGTCTCCCCCATGAGAATGTGAGCTTCTTGAAGACAAATGTAGTGTTTTTTGTTTTTCTTTGTATCCTTAGTGCTTAGTACAATGCTTGGCAAATTAGTAAGTGTTTAACAACAGAGTAAAAAAAATAAGGTATGTATTGGGGAAAAATATTACATTGAGGTAACATTCACACATAGATAGAAATCAGTGTGAACTACGAAATTTCGCGAAGGGAATGACAGAGCCACAGAACCTTGGGTACAGGAGGAATCCTAGCAGTCACATGGGTTTAATGCACTCTCTCTCCTTTTCATGCAAGAATCCTCTTTTACACTCTGCCACATGATTGGCAGATGTATATTGATGATTCCTAATTCTTGGCTTCAGGACATATTTCATAGATTGGGAGCAGGGGGACAGAGCAGTAGACATGAAATCTCTACCAATGGCTCTGTCTGTAGAAAGCCACTGACTCCAATATCTTGGCCATAGAATCTTGAGTCCATAGGATTGTAGAGCTGAAAGGTTCTCTAGAGTTTATCTACTCCAACTCCTTCATTTTCCCAAAAAAGAAATTGAAACTGAGAGAGGGGAAGTGATTTGCCCAAAACCACACAGCTAGTAAGTAACATAGTTGGAAATTGAATCTACATTTTCTAGTTCTGGATTTGGTGTGTGTGTGTGTGTATGTATGTATGTATGTATTTGTATGTGCATGCTTATCATATATTTTCAAAAGCAAGACATTTCTCTCCCCCTTCCCTCCCCATGGTTGGATTCAGTTCCATGCTGAAATGTTCTGATCTTGCCTTTCCAGGCTCTGATCAAAGTTGTAGAGCCCAAGGGACCAACCTGGCTAGAAAACTTACACTTCAGCACTTAGCACAAGTGCTGTATTTAGTAGCCACTAATTCTCTTTACAAGGAGCTTCTCCGATGAGGTTTGAATAGTATTAGCATGGGCATTGCCAGACAGGTCAGTTCCAAACCATTAATAGCAATCTCTGACAGTGTCAGAGTGGTCTCTAAATTTTCTTTTTTTTTCTCTTAATATAAATTTATTTATTTAACTTTTTACATTCATTTTCACAAAATTTTGGGTTCCAAATTTTCTCCCCATTTATCCCCTCCCCCCACCCCAATACACCAAGCAATCTAATTTCCCCTATCACCAATCTGCCCTCTCTTCTATCATCCCTCCCTTCTCTTGTCCCCATCTTCTCTTTTGTCCTGTAGTGCCAGATGACTTTTTATTCCCCATTAACTGTATTTCTTATTTCCTAGTAGCAAGAACAATACTAAACAGTTGTTCCTAAAACTTTGAGTTCCAAATTCTCCCCATTCCTCCCTCCCCACCCATTCCCTTTGGGAAGGTAGGCAATTCAATATAGGCCATATCTGTGTAGTTTTGCAAATGACTTCGATAATAGTCATGTTGTGTAAGACTAACCATATTTCCCTCCATCCTATCCTGCTCCCCCATTGTTTCTATTCTGTCTTTTGATCCTGTCCCTCCCCAAGAGTGTTGACTTCAAATTGCTCCCTCCTCCCATTGCCCTCCCTTCCATCAGGTGCCCCACCCTACTTATCCCCTTCTCCCCCTCTTTCCTGTATTGTAAGATAGGTTTTCATATAAAAATGAGTGTGCATTTTACTCCTTTCTTTAGTCGAATGTGATGAGGGTAAACTTCATGTTTTTTTCTCAGCTCTCCTCTTTTTCCCTCCACTAAAAAGTCTCCTACTTGCCTCTTGAATGAGAGATAATTTACCTCATTCCATTTCACTCTCTCTCCTCCCACTACATTTCTCTCTCACCATTTACCTTAATTTCTTTTAAGATTTGGTCCCATCCTATTCAATTCACTCTGTGCTCTCTGTCTCTGTATGTGCGTGCATGTGTGTATGTGTGTGTGTGGTCCCACCAACTACCCAGATACTGAAAAGTTTTAAGAGTTACAAATATTGTCTTTCCATGTAGGAATGTAAACAGTTCACCTTTGGTAAGTCCCTTATGACTTCTCTTTGCTGTTTACTTTTTCATGCTTCTTCTCATTCTTGTGTTTGAAAGGCAAATTTCCTTTTCAGCTCTGGTCTTTTCATCAAGAATGCTTGAAAGTCCTCTGTTTCATTGAAAGACCATATTTTCCCCTGAAGTATTATACTCAGTTTTTCTGGGTAGGTGATTCTTGGTTTGAGTCCTAGTTCCTTTGACTTCTGGAATATCCTATTCCACGCCCTTCGATCCTTTAATGTAGAAGCTGCTAGATCTTGTGTTATTCTGATTTTATTTCCACAATACTGAAATTGTTTCTTGTCGCTTGCAATATTTTCTCCTTGACCTGGAAATTCTGGAATTTGGCCACAATGTTCCTAGGAGTTTCTCTTTTTGGATCTCTTTCAGGTGGTGATCGATGGATTCCTTGAATACTTATTTTGCCCTCTGGTTGTAGAATATCAGGGCAGTTTTCCTTGATCATTTCATGAAAGATGATGTCTAGGCTCTTTTTTTGATCATGGCTTTCAGGTAGTCCCATAATTTTTAAATTGTCTCTCCTGGATCTATTTTCCAGGTCAGTTGTTTTTCCCATGAGATATTTCACATTCTCTTCCATTTTTTTCATTCTTTTGGTTTTGTTTGGTGATTTCTTGGTTTCTTGTAAAGTTATTAGACTCCATCTGCTCCATTCTAATCTTGAGAGAACTATTTCTTGGTTTCTCAGAAAATCATTAGACTCCATCTGTTCCATTGTAATCTTGAGAGAACTATTTTCTTCAGTGAGCTTTTGAACCTCTTTTTCCATTTGGCTAATTTTGCTTTTGAAAACATTCTTCTCCTCATTGGCTTTTTGAACCTCTTTTGCCAATTGAGTGAGCCTGTTTTTCAAGGTGTTATTTTCTTCAGCATTTTTTTGGGTCTCCTTTACCAAGGTATTGACCTGCCTTTCATGCTTTTCTTGCATCTCTCTCATTTCTCTTCCCAGTTTTTCCTCCACCTGTCTAACTTGATTTTCAAAATCCTTTTCGAGCTCTTCCATGGCCTGAGCCAACTGGACATCCACCTTGGATGTCTGGGATAGAAAGGCCCCAACCTCCACGTCTTTCCCTGATGGCAAGCATTGTACTTGTCATCAGAAATGAAAGGTGGGAACATCTGTCCCCCAAGAAAGTAGCTTTCTATGGTCTTATTTTTTTTCCCTTTTCTGGGCATTTTCCCAGCCAGTTACTTGACTTCTGAGATTCCTCTCAACCCCACCTAGATTTGCCCAGCTAGTGCTTGGGGTCTGAGATTCAAATGCTGCTCCCCAGCCTCAGGGCTTTCTGTGGTGGGTGGGGCTGCTATTCAATGTGAGCTTAAGTTCTGGTGCTCAGGTGGGGGCAGGGCTGCCTCCCAGGCTCAGTTCCCTCGGGGGATTTATGCACAGACCTTTGGCAATGGACCTGAGCCCCTGTCTGCTCTGGGAGTCCCAGGCTGCAGCTGCCTCTGCTGCTGCCTCCCAAGGGGGCCCGAGTCATGGAGACACCCCGCTCCCCTCTCAGCCAGCCCAGAAGTCTCTCTCACTGACCTGTAGCACCTGTGGGTGGACCTTCACGGCCGCTGGAGGTTCTGTCCCTGAAGCCTACTTGGATCTACTCCTCTGGGGCCGTGTGGCCAGGGCAGCGCAGGGGTGGGCTCTGCTGTCCGGGGCATGACGGACCCCGGGGGACGGCTTTCCAGGGCTCTCTGGGACGGAAATCTCTTTCACTGTGTTTCTGCCCAGCTGCACTGCTCCAGAATTTGTGGAGAGTTCTTTCTACAGGAAATTTATGGGCTGTGGGTTTGGAGCTAGCATACATGAGTCTTTCTACTCCGCCATCTTGTCTCCTCCCCCCTCTAAATTTTCTTGATTGGATATTCATTAGTAAAAAAAAAATTGGAGCATGCACCTCTAATATGTATGCTTACTTATTTATAAATTTTATAAATCTGTTGCTATAGTAATCATTACATACATCATAAGACATACAAAAATAGAAATTCAAAAAAGGATGAGATCAGGATAAAATCATATTTGGTCCACAAGTCGGTAGGGAGCTCCCAGAGTTTACTGAGTAAGAGAAGACAGTATGGTCAGACCCGTGATTTAGTCAATCTCTGGTAATTATGTAAAAAATGGATTGTAAAGAAGGGAGACTTGAGAAGTTAAATGACTTTCTTGCCTAGCATTACTTAAGTAGTCAGTAGCAGAAATGACATTCAAACCCTAGCCCTTTAACTTCAGATCCAGCATGTTTTCTATATCATAATGCTCGGACTTCCATACTTTACATATATGAGGTCAGCTACAGGATGGATCCTTCCGATGACTGTAAAAATTGCATATTAGGATGAAAATTTCCATACCCTTTAACCCAGAGACCCCACAGCTAGGCATAGACCCCAAGGAGTCAAATCACAAAGAATTCCTCATAGACACCAAAATTTCATGGCAGTACTTTTTTGTAGTAGGAAAGACTGGAAATGAAGTAGATTAGGAAACAGCAAAACTGTGCCATGAAAAGTGATCAATATGAAGAATTCAGTGAAGCAAAGGAAGGTATATGAACTGATGCAGACTGAAGTAAACATAACCAGGAAAGCATTATAAGCAATGACTATTATAATATTAGTGGAAACAAAAACAGCAACAACAAAAATGAGATGGATTAGTAACTTTGGAGGCATAATTCAAAATAATTTTCAGAGTGATTGGGTCAATTCAAAGTTCCATTGACCCAGGAGTACCACTGCTGGCCTGTACCTGAAAGAAATCAAAGAAAGAAGAAAACTTCCTATATGTATAAAAATATTTATAGTGGTTTTTTTCCATGGTATTAAGGAACCAAAACTAAATGAGTTCTTATCAATTTTGAAATGGTTTAGAAAATTATGGTATATAAATACAATAGAATATTATTGTGCTCTATGAAGAAAAAATGATTTCAGAGAGACCAGGGATGACTTGTATGAACTGATTCAGAATGAAGGGAACAGAAGCAGGAAATCAATTCATGTTGTAACATCAACATTATAAAAATGAATAACAACTCTGATAAAGTAAATGATCAACTCATATTCTAGAGGACTGATACAGAAGAATGATGCCCATCTTGGGACAGAGAGAAGATGAAGTTTAGGACTTTGCCAATGTGGGAATTTTTATGCTTGACTAAGCTTATATGATAGAGGATTTCTTTCTCCCTCCCTCTGTCCTCCCTTCTTCCCTCCCTCTTTCTTTCCCTCCCTTTTTCCTCCCTTCTTTCTAATGTGTGAAAAGGAAGGGAAAGAAAAAAACTTGATTATTTAAAAAATTATTTTAAGGAAAACTGAAATAATATTTCATAATTATAACAATCATACTTATCCCTCATCCCACACCAAATGGAGAAAAAAGTACACCTTCCTCCTTTTTTATGCATAGTGGGGAGAGATTTTGGATAGAAAACATTGTGTACATTACCAAATTTTGTTGAAACATTGGTTAATTTTACTGAGCTGCTTTTCTCTCCAATCTTTTGGTTGTTTTTTTATAACAGGTAGTTCATTGGATAGAGAAGGAGAGATACTTTCAGAAATGAAGGTGATAAAAAAACCAAAAGATAATAATAGAAATATAGAATAAAAAAAGACTTGCACACTAGGCTAAAAAGATGTGAATTGGTTGTAATTACAGTGAGAAAAGAGAAAGCAGAATCCAAGAACTTGAGAAGTCTGGTATAGTAACACTGGCTTAGAATCAGGACACTACAAGTTGAATTGGCTCAATATGTATCAATAGTGTTATATGGCAGCCAGAAATGCTAATGCAATCTTGGCCTGCATTAAATAGAAACCATAGCTTCCAGGAATAAGGAGGTGATAGTTTTAATACAGTCTGTCCTGGTCAGACCACATTTGGAGAATTGTTTTCAGTTCTGGGACCCTCAGTTAAAAAGGGACTAAAAAACTAGAAATTGTCCATAGGAGGGCAACCAGGAGAGTGAATGGCTTTAAATTCATTCCATATGAGAAGTGGTTAAATGAATTGAGCATGGCTTGGCTGGAGGAGAGAAGATTCAGATGGGAGATAGTAACTGTCTTAAATATTTTAAAGATTGTCATGTAGAAGAGAGATTAGGTTTATTATGGTTGGTCCCAGATGGTAAAACCAGGGGTAATGGGAGGAGGATGCGAAGAGGCAACTTTGGGCTTGATACCAGAAAGAGAAAATCCTAACAATTAGAGTTACTGATATCCAGAATGCTCTTTCTTAAGAGTGGGTGGATTTTCTCTCCTTGCAGGTCTTCAAGCAGAGGCTAGAGGACCATTTCTTTTGTTTCTTGCAGTATGATTCTTTTGGGATGTCAATTGAATGAGAGAGCCATAAAGATTCCTTCAAATTCTGAAAATCCACGATTCTGTGATTCTGACCTGGATTCTAGACTTGGCCCTTCCGTTTATTGTCTAGGTGACCTTGGATAAATCACTTAAATTCAGTGAAACTCTATTTCCTCATCAGCAAGACAGAGATAGTAAGAGAAGCTCCATAATACAGTGGAACAGCACTGGAGAGCAAATGCTTTCAGTCTAATGGGCCAGAGGTGTTTCTTGATTTTAAGAGAGGAAATAAATGGGAGGGAAATGGGAATACACGAGGTAAAAACCGAAGAATATTTTCGTAATTGGATTGTGCTTATAAGAGTATACAAACATGAAGGTGGTGAGGATAGAAGATAGGAATCTAATGAGCCTTGGGTTGGTTGAACGTTCACACACACACACACACACACACACACACACACACACTCACAAGGATTCTGGTGTAGAAATGTATAAAATTTAACAGGGAAGTAGATGGGGATAGGAAAGGAGAGAGGGGAGTTTTAGAAGGATGTTGGAGCTAGAGAAGGAATAATCTTTAGAAAAACTAAATTTCAAGCATATTTACTTGTTACAAGTGAGATTTTTGTGGGGTGCTGGTGGAATGGAAAATTGCTAAGTAGTGATTGTAATGCAAAAAAGAAGAAAAGTAAAAAAGAACATTAACAGGTCATCTAAAAATATAGAGAATAGAGCAAAGAGAAGGGAACATAGACAAGTACAACAAAGAGTTTTTTAAAAAAATATTATTTTAAATGTAATATGCTTTTAAAATGAGAAGCTCACAGTTTTATATACAATCATCTTTTTTTATTCTTAGTATAATGAAATGTTAATGCTATTAAGGTAATAATAAAAAATTATTTTAAGAAAAACTGATGATTTTGGTATCTAAAGATCCAGGTTTGAATCCTTGCTTTGCTGCTGAGCTATGAAACTTCAGATAAGTCACTTAAGTTTCCTCAGCGTTAATTTTCTTTTGTACAAAATGCACAAACTGGACTCGATAATTTCTGTGATTTCTTCCAGCTCTAATCCTCTGTTCTTATAACTAATAATAATATGAGATATCATGTATATAGCCCTTTGCATTCACAAAACAAAATTTTCAAAGCAAAAAAAAGATATGTTATCTCATTAGATACTCCTAAAAATTCTTTGAAGTCAGTACTGTTATGATCCCCAAACTGAGACAAAGAAGTTAAGTGATTTGTTTGGGGTTATATAGCTAGCAAGTGTCTGAGACAGGATTCAAACTCACATCTTCCAGCTTTTAAGTCCAACACTTTATCTTCTACACCACCTAGCTACCTTATCTTATCACACTTATTGTGAGGAGCAAAGAAGGTAAAAGCACTTTGCCATATGCCACACACACACACACACACATACATATAATGGAGCAGATTAGTATGAAATATACAGAAGCAAATTAGCACATTAGTGTTTCATAAACCTAAGGATGCCAGCTTTTAGGAGGGTAAGGCCTCAATATTCAATAATTTTTGTTCAGAAAATAGGAAGGCAGTCTGGAAGAAAATAAGTATAGTCCAGCATCTTGCTCCATATACCAAAATAAGCTGCTTATCTCCAAATGGAGACACAAAGGATAACATTATAAAACAAATTAGAGGAACAAGGAAGAAATTACCTGTCTGATCTATGGCTTGAGAAGAGGTCATGATTAAACAAGAAACAGAAAGGGTCACATGAGGCAAAATGGACAACTTGATTACATAGAATTAAAAAGTTTTCTCACAAGCAAAATCAATTCAGCTAAAAAAGAAAAGAAAAGTAAGTTAAGAGAAAAAAAATCTTTGTAGCAAGTTTCTTTGATAAAGGTCTCATTTCTGAGATATGTGGGTGTTGGTTTAAATTTATAAAAATAAGAGCCATTTCTCAACTGATAAATGGTCAAAGGATATAAGCAGGTACTTTTCAGAGGAAGAAATTCAAGACATGCCCAACCTCATGATAAAATCATCTAAATCACCAATAATTAGGGAAATACAAAGGAAAACAGTTCTGAGATTCCCCTTCATACCCATCAGTAGGTAAAGTTGACAAAAAAAAAAAAAGGAAAATGACAAATGCTGGAAGGTCTATGGAAAAGCAGGTATATAAAAAGTACTATTGGTAGAACTATGATCTCAATTCATCATTCTGGAAGACAATTTGGTATTTTGCCCCCAAAGTTATAAAACTGTACATCCCTTTAACTTATTGATAATACTACAAATTCTGCACTTCAAAGAGATAAAAAAAGAGGAAAATTATTCCTATGAACAGGGCAGCTAGGTGGCAAGTGGATACAGAGTCAGGCTTGGAGCCAGGAAGACTTATTTCCCTGAATTCAAATCTGACCTCAGACACTTACTACAGCTGTGTAACCCTGGGCAAATCACTTAACTCTGTTTGCCTCAGTTTCCTCATCTGGAAAATGAGCTGGAGAAGGACATGGAAAACTAGTCCAATATCTTTGCCAATAAAACCCTGAATGGGATCATAAAGAGTCAGATGTAACTGAAATACCTGAACGAGAACAATGAAACAATATCTGTAGCAGCTTTTGTGATGGCAAAGAACTAGAAATTGATGGAATGCCCATTAGTTGGGGAATGTCTAAACCAGTTATGGTATATGAATGTAATGAAATACTATTGTGGTATAAGAAATGATGAAGAGAATGGTTTCAGAAAAACCTGGGAACACTGTTTTTGAACAGATACAGTGTGAAATGAGGAGAACCTGGAAAAACTGATACAATAACAATATTATTGTAAAGACAAATAACTTTGAAAGACATTTTAACTGATGAAGATAATGGCCAAACATGATTCCAGGTACCTAATGATTAGAGATGCAAATTAAGAGGCATTTCTTTTTGAACACGGACAATGAGATAGAGTTTGTGTTCCTTTATATATGTTTGTAGCGAGAGTTTTGATATTGTTTTTTTCTTTCTCTTTGGGAAAGGAAAGTAGATTTTTTTTGATTAAAAAACAAAAAGGCAACGGAAAGCTCAGAAGTTACATTATAAACTATGAAGCAACACAAACCAGACTGGGGTAAGAATAGGTCAACTAGTTCTTATAACTCAGAATGAATGAGAATTTTCTTTTCTTTCTTTTTTTTTTTTTGAGCATTGAAATTGACTGGTTAGTTTCTTCCCTCCTCATTTTCACTTTTCAAGAACCATCTCTGTTCAGCCAAATGTAGCATTTCTGTCACCACTGAAACCTGGAAGAATGTGAAATGATGCCAGGGAGCTTGTTGGAGCATCTTGGATGGAGCAAAGATTGGTTAGGTTTTTCTGTCACTGTACACACACTCACACAGATACACATACAGTAGTGAGCCCTAGCAAAGGGTTGTTTTCAAGGACATAGAACTTACCTAAAGGGTGAGAAATGTTTTTTAAATTTGACCAAAGTATTAAATTCAAGAGATTTTAGGCTAAGTGCCTGTCCAGAAACCAGTGTTTCAAAACCCCCATCGGTGCAGTCATAAGTCTTAACAAAAACAAAGCCAACAAAACCAAAAGACACTTTTAAACTTATAATTTATCTGTTGACATACAACTTTCCTAGAAGACAACTGTCTCTTTTTCAAGTCCAACATAGGTCTGTTTGATTTACTATGAATGAATACTTTGTACACACAGTGTAGCAAGTCTCCAAGATATTAGGAAATGTTTTTTATCCTCAGGGAGCTTACAGTCAAGACTGGTGTCAATACTTACATATATGTGTAAACATGAGGCTTGGTAAGCCACAGAGGGACCTAAGAACCAGAAATATCTCCACTGATTCTGTGGCCTGGATTCCATCGCCCAAATGCCATTTGACCAGCCCATCTATATTTGTAATCCCTGAGTTTAGAAGGCCAGATCAAGTTTAACAAGTTGTGCTGTCCACTCAAAAATGTGGAATCATTTTTTATCAGATCAGAAAATCTTGAAGACTTTCCCTCATTGCCTTTTACTTGGATCTTTTACTGTTTTTCACAGCATCCTCAGAAGGTTCTATGTATGCCCTCTTATTTGTGAAGTCTCATAGGTTTAGAGGTGCTTCAGTAGAGCAGTCTGATTTGATTTTCAACTTTTCTTCCTATCTTAGTGGGCAGCATAGACCTGACTGTAAACTGTCAAGCTGTAGGCCTAGAATAATATAGCTGTACACCCTACACAAAGGTTTAAAATTATGCCTCATTATGTTTGAGAACGTTACCTCTTTGCTACTCTCTCGTGAAGGCTTTGAGCCCGTGTTGTGACACATGCCACATGAATCATCGCAAAATAAATGCTTATATATGCCAGGGAGAAGGGAATTTTCTGGTGTTAAATATATGTACATTTGTAAAAATGCACTATGTGAAAATGTCCTTTGTTGGTCCTCTCCCTCTACTTTGGGCTTTAGGCGGCCCCCTACCTTCCCTTCCCTAGTCCCAACTCTGATAGTCATGCCAAACTGCATTTGGGAAAAGAAATGGATTCTGGCCAAAGCATTTACATAATTCACAGTTGGTGTGAAGAATCTGAGAGGGAAGAGAATGGTTGAAGCACTTGGAGCCAGGTGGAATATTTAAGGGCTTAAAGCATCATCATCTGCTTGTACTTCTTGGGCCCCATGATAGTGGAGATAATAATCACATTATTGGGAACATAATAATTAATGGATTCTTATAAAATCAATTGAATTGATTCAGCTCGGCCTTGTGAGTGTAATCTATTACCTATGCATCAAATTACAATAACTTGTTTTGGGGAGCAGGTGGGGTTGCTTTGACTTTGAATAAGAACTTATTGGTCAGTATTACCAAGAGCGCAGCCCTACTTGCTTCTGATACAGGCTGGAAGTCTCCATATCCAAACCTCATACATATTGGAATGCTCAATAGCATCTGATTTCTTCTTTCTCACTTCCTTGGCTTGCATAAAAACCCGATTAAGCTTATATGCTATTTTTTTCTCTTTAAAAATAACAGTTTACTTGTAGAGCACTAATTTTAAAACTTGTGCAATGTTTTAAATGACATTTTTACCCTGCCATTCTCATTATACATGGGCTAATGCTTCTTACATAATACAACTCAAGGGCCTTTGAAAATAACTATTTCCAGCAAGAAGATGAAAGCACACATTAAGTTCTGGGATTCATTACATAATAAGGATAATGCACAACTCCAGTCTTTAATTTGATTTAGTCTCTTAAAAACTCAGGGAGATGGAGGACGCATCTACGCAGTACCAAAGTAATGGTTGGGTTGACCGACTCAGAGTGTGTCGGTGGGGATGTTGTCACTGAATTGAACGGCTTAGCAAAGCCTAGCCAGATCAGTCCCCAAACTGATCAATTGATCCAGACAACTCAAAGGCTTATAGATTTAGAGTTGAAAACTACCTTAGAAGTCATCCAGTCTAATCTTTCATTTTACAGATGAGGAAACTGAGGCTCAGACAGAGTAAGTAATTTGCCTACTGTCCAAAGCATGTAGTTTCACTACCATCACCCTCTGGTTCAAACTAAAATGACTGAATGATTGAATGCAATGCATTATTGACTCTTTTTTGAGTAACATACAGACATAGCTACAATCAGCTTTTGTTTTTGTTGAAAAACAAAATCAACCAAGTTGGTTATTCAGTTCAGGAAGCTGTTCATGAAATCTCATGGGAAATATAATATATATACATACACACACATACCAATACATACAAACATGACAGAGAGGCAGTGTGATATAGAAAAACTCAAGTTCTGAATCAGGAAGAGCTAGGCTTCAGTACGGGGCCATTAAACCTTGCATAAGGAGTTCTGTGGGTGTGTATTGATTTAGAAAGGCATATTATATATGTTCTATTGTATTTTTGTTGATCTCATTCAATATTTTCCAATTACATTTTAATCTAGTTTAGCTATACTCAGAAGAGCTGCCTTGGTCACCAAGTTGTGTGTTTGATACCAGGAATTTCCTCTAACACATACTGGCCTTGGGCAAGTCACTTAACCTCTTGATGTCATAGCTGACTCTCTAAATTGCAGAGCAGATGCTGTCCTGCATTGGTAGAGGGAGTTTTCCTCTCTAGGGAATTCTTTATACTAATGAAATCACAAGTCTGATTTATGTGGGGTGTGTGTGTGTGTGTGTGTGTGTGTGATAGTAATACAGACCTCAAGAGACCTGGTCATTAGACTGAATTTTTCACTTTTCGCATGTCTGTGCTAGTCTTGTGTAAATACAGTCTAGGTAGCAGCTGTTTGGGGAAAATGTCCTGATCTTTACCTTGGTTCTGTAGCCAGAAAAGGTTATGAAGAAGCAACTTAAGAGGCCCTCAAGGGATAGCATATAGTACTGCATGGTGTGATGACATCACTCCCACATAGCTCTTTGTGAAGCTACAGCTGCTTCAAGCAAAGATTTTGTCTGGAGGTGCCTTGGAGAAGTAAAAGCAACAAATGACTGCTTGGCTGAATGAATGAACGAAGAATGACCAACTCTCACTATAGACTGATTGAGTGGCCCACATGAGGATCAGCTGACATGGTGACCAAACCTCCTCTAGTTGTCTACTACTAGAGATTGGAGACAAAGAGAGCCCTTTAAAAGAAGTTAATGTCCAAGAAGTTAATACAACCAGCGTTCACATTTATTGCATGCTTTCACGTTCATCCATCATCTATTGGATACTCACAGCAACCCTATGAGACCCACAGAGATCATGATTCTCAAATCTTTCTGAGGGATATTGAATGACAGCAAGTCTTCTTGCTTGAGAGAGGAATGATAATTTTCCCAACTGCCTGTTTTATAAACTTGAAGCAGAATCTGAAAACCCAGCTGTGTTTTTTCTGTCTTACATCATCACTAGTCATAAAAATTCTGCTGTTGGGATTCTGCTGACAATTTGGTCAGTGATACTTGAGACTGAATTAAATCTAATGGGAGGGATTCCAGAGATTTATCTGTGTCTGCTGAACTGATAGAAGCTCAAATTTCTGTTTGTCAATAAGATAGACCTTGCCTCAGGCACCCAACATGTACAAGTTTTGCCCTGGGAAAGAGAATTTTCAGTTAATCTCTTGATAATTTAGGTTTTTTTTTTGGGGGGGAAATGCTTTATTGATTTTTTTTATACAGCAGCAATTTCCTATACTCACTCCTTCATTGAATTTTCTAGTAACAAAGAAAAAACAATTTGGCAAAACTGACCAACAAAAGAACCATTTCTGACAAGTTTGGTCAATTTCTGCACCTGTCATCCCCTACCTCTCTACCAAGCAGAGGAAAGCATGTTTCAGCATCTGTTCATTGGGATGGAGATTGTTGACCATGAAGTCTCTTACCCAATAATTTACTCGTTTTGAGCAAATACTCATTTTAAGCAGCTGTGACCAGCTGTGGGTTGGCATGGTGGAACATTGAAGAGAAGAGGAGTTGGTTAAGATTCCCTAAAAGAAAATGGTCTGAAAGCAGGTTGATATCAACTTAAATTACAGTATGGGCACATCACCAAGTTTTAATTTTGGTAGAACCCAAACACCAGTTTTTGTTGAGACTTCAACAATTCTTGAAACCTCAAAGGGCCCGGCTTCCCTTGGTGTATGTCTGAAATATGTCAGGCAGGTGTCTCAAAAGTACTTAGGCTGCAGGGAAATAGACCCTGATGTAATCTGCCTAATTTGGCTCTTTGAATTACTTTCAAGAACACTTGCTGTTTGTAATGGAAACAGCTCTCGGACCACTTCAGACAGGACTTTGTAATGTGAGCTGGTAAAACTCTGCAGGTGCAGTGGGCAACTTTTTCATTTTTCATCTCACATTTGTTTACTTTAATGTGTGACTGAAAAAGTGACACAGAAGTGGTTTAACAAGTCATTTTTCATTTGAAAAATGTTTTCTTATTAAGAAAGTTAACATCTAGTACACTGCAAAAGAACTACCAACTACAGGAAACCACATGTTGCCCGAGAGAATATGTTTCCTGAGACTTCAACTCCCCAAAGACAGTTGTTCAGGATTCTGCATACCTGAGGCCCTTTGGCGTAGGCATCAATTAGAAAATGGGAAACAGTGTTTTCCTTGCTAATTCTTGGCTACCGAATCAGGGTTACTGAAAGCTTTCTGTTTTTACCAGCATTAGGCAGCTTGAAAAATGTAAAATTATGAATTAAACTTTGTTCAGCTTGGGGAAAAAAATGTTCCCAGAATGCCATACCTGTCTTGGAGAATGACGTGGAGCCACATTCTCACCCTGTGTTTGTGTTTATACAGTACCCATCACTAGAGCCACGGAAAACTTTAGGGAGGGTAGGAGAAGCAAGATATTGGAGTGTTTGAGATAGAGGACAGGAGGAAAAAAGGAGAAAAATAAAGCGTCAAATACTGAAGGAAAAGAAGAAATCCTAGAAGAAGGATTTCCTCTTCTTACTGTGGAAATGGGGAGAATATTGGATTGGGCTCATTCCATCTCTCTGAATCTTTTACATACTCAGTGTGTAGACCCTAAGCATCCTTTGAAAGGTACTAATAGTAATAATGGTTAGTACATAGGTAGTGCTTCAAGTTTTGCAAAGTACTTTTCCCATATTATCTCATTTGGTCCTTATAGCAACCCTGGGAAGTAGGTGCTATGATTAGTCCCATTTTAGAGATGAGGATACTGAGGCAGGCAGGGTTAAGTGACTTGCGCAGGGTCACACAGCTAGTCAGCAAAGATAGGATTGGAATTCAAGTCTTCCTAATTTCAAGCTCACCATGCTAGTCACTGTGCTACCTGACTGCCTGAAATGATGCTACTGATTTTCTATACATAGGACATTTGAGTTATCTCTTCAGTTTAATCATAAAATGCTCTGACTGTAAAGGGATCTTAGACATTATCTAGTTCACTCTCCTTGTTTTGTGGAAAAGAAAACAGGAGATCTGGCCCAAGGGCACAGAGCTAAGAGCAGGAATAATGATCAAATAGAAGGTATTTTCAACTCCATTATGTAGATATGGAGATAAGCCATATATGGATGTGGATTACAAGCAAGCTGCAGCACATCTAGCATTCTAGCTTCCCCTCCTATGATTCCAAGTGGCTTTAAAGATGTCATCAAGGACATGTACAGATTAAAAATGAGATGGGTCGCTTGATCAATTAAGAACAATGACATAACTAATTGAAATACTGAGTACTGCTGTTTTATTCACAGGGTAGAGGGGATAGACTGCTATGCTTACCATCAAGAAGACCTGATATGAAACTGAACAGCCAAAGAACCGTGGACAGGTGACAACTCTTCAGTTTCCTCTTGTGTATTTCATAGGTTCACTTTGTAGGATCTGTGGAAAGAATCACACAAGATGAAAATCCATAGATGGCTTGAGATCTGTATTGATAGCGGCAGTGTCCAGGTTGAAGATATAATGTGTATGTGTGTATATATATATATATATATATATATATATATATATATATATATATATATATATATACACATATACATATATATATATAATGTATAAATACATAATATAATGAAGATTAATATAACATCGGCACTGGTATATAGCCTAAAAGTAAGTTGGTTCTCTCTGGGCCATGATTTCTTAATCTATAAAATGAAAGAAAAGAAAGGACTTGAGAGTCCTTTCTACCTCTGACAGTACATGATCTATGATCTATCATGAATTAACAAGCAGTGAGCTAATGGAAAGATCCTTGGGCTATTGGAAAAGAGAAACATGTTTGAATGGAAGCTCTATTAGGTCTGCCTTGCCTTTAATGACAGGAATGGGAGAAGAGGAGTGTGCAACCCTAGATTATAGATTAAAACCCTCCCTTCTCCTGGTGTCTTCCTTCCTTTCCTTTGCCTCAGGCACAGGATACACATTATTAGTGGTGACAGTCACAGAGGCAGATATTTAGATGCCTGGGGGAAAAATGTCAATTTTGGCTCCATCCATCCCTACCCTCAATTGTTCTTGTGACACTGAGATTTGGGCCAAATTAAATTCAGTGCATTTCACAATTTTGTTGAGCAAATTAATGGATAAAAGGGACAAACCAAACACAGATTTTAATTTGACACCATCCCAAATAATGGCTTGACATGAACCTTCCTGGCCTACAGGAAGAATACTTCCTGTGGTATTCCTATTGTCCAGATGGGCAGGAAAGGTTACCTGACTTCATCAAGGTTGGTCCTTATGAAGCCCCTTCCAAATCAGACCTGGGACTCTGGGGTTTACATTACAAGGTAGAAAGTCAGCCTCCAACAAAGCATTTCAGTAACGAAATTGCAACATTCACTTCACTCAAATAGAATGTTCAGGTAGGCGTAAGCCATAGAATATAGAACTGGAAGGATTCCTTGGGGATCCTTAAATGCTTTCATTTTACAGCTGAGGAAACTGAGGTACAGAGAAGGAGGGCCCCAAATGGCACAGCTGGCTTTCCAACACAGGTGTTTGGACTCTGACTTCTGTATTCTTTCTAGTTAACCATGCTGTTGGTGGCTAAATAACATTGCATTTAGACTATGAAATCTTTGTTAACTCATGATGTTTTCACCAGCCCAGACCCCATCTAACAAGAACTAGTGGTAAAATAGCAGAAGTGGCAAGACACTCAATGACAAGGGCCCTCTTTTAAAATTTTATTCATATGAAGAACTTACTTTATATAACACTTGAAGGTTTACAGAATGATTTACTTAAACTATAGTCAGGCCCTTTTTAGGGCAAATAAAGAATCCCTAAAGTGGCCTTATTATCTGAGCTTGCACTGCATATTTCCATTGGGCTGGAACCAAAAGTCATATTTTACACAATTGCAACTTTGAATTAGGGTGAATGCGAATACTTGAGCACTTCAGTGAATTTACACGAATCAGGACCAAACTACATTTCATTTGATGGTCACAACAGTAGCACCTGAAAGGCAGGTGTTATTATTATCTCCATTTTGCAGATGAGGAAACTAGGGCTCTGAGAAACTCAATGATTCAATCAGGCCACATTTAGTTAGTTAGTGTGTGTGAGGTAGGGTTCACTGATTTACAATCTGATTTCTTTCTAAACCTAACCATCTTCAAATCCATTTTAGCCCTAACCTAAGGGGCCCAGGATGATAGAAGTCATTCTTACTTTTTGGTCATTTATATGAAAATGAATTGTTCCCTTCAATCCAATATTGAACTATTCGGGTGTTAGGCTTGGAGCTGAAGGGATAAAGAGAGAGATAACCCTGCCATCCTATTTTCAAGGAGTTATATAATTAGTTATATAATTTAGTAAAGAAGGCCTACAAATATGTCTTTTAAAATTACTTAATACTTGACCTTAGGGGTTATTGGAGGTCTATTGGGAAGTAAATACAGTGTGAAAATAGAATGAATCAACATATTAAAAATATAACATTTTACAAATATAACATTTTACAAATTAAAAAATGCTTGGGAGGAACTTTCATGAAATAAAGTGAGTTACAAATAATTTTGTCATTTAGAAAAGTTTACACATACCTTTTTTCATTTGATTCTTATGGAAAGATGGTGTTCACAGAAACTTTCCTGACCTGCTATAAACATCCAATGGAGTTGTGCCTGAACCTTGACATTTTCTGTTCTGTTTGTTGAGTTCCATGCAAACTGAAGGTCCCGGTTGGTTCCATGGTCCTCAACTTTCAGTTGTTTTGAGGATGATTATTGACAGAGCTGAAAGAGAGCTTTTCAGTAGGCTTTTAAAGGAGAAAGAACTGCTTTTGTTTTTTTTTTTTTTTTGCTCTCTCTTTCCTTCTATCAAGCTTGTCACAATTCTGTGAGCTCTTCCTTAGTATTTTCCTCACCCTCCCTCTCATCCTCCTCAATAGCTGCTATGTCATTGTTCAGTCATTTCAGTTGTGTCCAGCTCTTGGTGACTCCATTTGGAGTTTTCTTGGCGGAGATACTGGAGTGATTTACTATTTTCTTCTCCAGGTCATTTTACAGATGAGGAAATTGAGGCAAAAGGGTTAAGTGACTTGCCCAGGGTCACATAGCTAGTAAGTATTTGAGGCCAGATTTGAACTAAGGAAGATAAATTTTTCTTACTCCAGCCTTAGCGCTCTATCCACTGTACCACCTAGCAGCTATCTAAGCTACATTAACATGATACATGAGAACATTAACATGAGAAAATGGACTTGTCTGTGTGATCCTAACACTATCTCAAGTCTGTAGCTGCTGCTTCTGTTTCATATTTCTTTCTCTTAATATAGATGACTAGACAGTAATTTTAACATAAATGTTTCTGGTTTTGAGGTCACTTTGTGGGCTCAAGAGGTCCAGAGTCATTGAGCAGTTCAGAGGCTAGTTTCATAGCAGGAGTATTTCCTTGGAGTTCTAATCTGGGGTGAAGAGGGGAAGAACTTGATGAATTAGAGATTATGAGAAAAACACATTACCTATTGTCTTTTGGAGTCAGGCTCCCCCAAGAGAACTTTTTGACTTAAGAATTAGGGGTCTCTGTGGAAGAGGGAAACCTCTGGACTGCAGATGATACAAAACAGTCCTGTAAGGTAGGTAGGGCAGGCACCTCATTTTGTAGATAAGGAAACTGTGACTCAGAGGGGTGAAGTATCTTTTAGGTGGCAGAGAACAGTATTCTCTCCATGACACCAGGATGATTAATATATGGGCAACTAATTAGAAAGAGTTCCATGAAATGAGATGAATGTTTAAAAGGTATACAACAATAATAATGCTCATATTTGCATAGCACTTAATGAAAGCTATAATCACTAGATTACGGACTAATTGCTATGTACTTAGTCTCCCATATCATCCATTGGAGAGGGCACAGAAATATAATAAAAAACAGTTACTTTTTTTTCTAGGGTGAGTTAAGGAGGGTTGGACCTTGAATTTCACTTGTATAATGAATTACCTATTTAGAAACTCCTTAAACCAATGCAGATCAATAGCTGTTTGTTGGCTTGACTTAATCTTCATTTTAAAGTCTTAGAGAATTGTCTGAGGACACTGAGAAGATAAGTGACTTGTCCAAGATCAAGCCAGCTCCTAGCATCAAAACTTTCCTCCAATCAGATCAGCATGTGTGTCTATACAAAATGTCTAAGAGGCTGGATTTGAATTGACATCTTCTTGACTTCAAGATTGTTTATCAACTCTGGCTACTTTTATTTTATGAATGAGGAAATTGAGCCTCAGAGAAGTGGTAAGTTGCCAAGGGTCACACAGGAAACAAATGATAGAACCAGTCTTTGAATATAGTTATTCTGATGCCCAGTCCAGCAATCTTTCCACTGTACTAAACCACACCACACCACACCATACCAAACTATATTTTGCCAATTCTAGGCATGACACTATCTCTACTTTCAAGGAAATAATAATTTAGTTGACAAATTAAGAATTGAACAATAAGGAACAATGTAAAATAGCATATATACACACATTTATATACACACATGTGAATATATGTTATGTATATTTATATAACATTGGCAAATTGTCTGGTACCAACTACTACTACTACTAGTACTACTAGTACTACTACTACTACTACTACTACTACCACTACTACTACTACTACTAAAGAAATTAGATGAATCGCTTGTATTTAAGCAATTTGAAGCCATTAAATGTTGAGTATGAATTTGGAGTTGATATTAGAGAGGAAAGGATATGATTCTTCTTTTCTTTTTCTGCTTGTTCCATGATATTATAAGTGAAAAGATTTTGGAGATAGAAGGAACCTTAGAGACCATCTAGTCCAACACCCTACCTTTATAGATAAGGAAAATGGAATCTAGAGACTTCCCCAAGATCATACAGACAATGATAGAGTCAAGATTAAAATTATGTCTTCCAGCTCCAAATCTAGAGTTAATCTTCACTACCCCACACTTTATCTGGGTAGAGAGATACCAGGTTATACCCAGGGGATAAGTTTATTTGTTTGGGTCCTGCACCATTTCATGCTTTCCAGAATCTTGTTGCTTAGAACGTAGAAGTTCTTCCACAGCTGATTTGAGTAGTCAGTCTGATTGGAGGGGAGCAGTTCCATTTAATCCTGTGATCTGCAAACCTATTTAGGTCGACTTTCAATAGATATTGAGGGTTTCTTTCCTCTAGAGCCAGAGAAAATTGTAAAGGGAAGCTGAGGCAAACATCTAAGGAATTTCTTCTCTCTTAAGCTGTAGATAGCATTAGAGGCCAAGGCAGCCCTTCTCCCTCCAACTCACTAGCATTAGGATGTAGGATGCTGATTCCCCAGTCAGCTCCCAGGATCAAAGCTCTCCTCCAATCAGATCAGCTCCCTGCTAGAACTGTACAGCCTGCCTGTCTCTAGTTAGCTGATTTCAGTTGTATTCAACTTCTATCATCTCTGCTGACATGTTTCACCTTTCTTAAGGTTTTCTTCTGGCTTATCTATCAGCTTCTCTGCTTTGTCTTCGGTAAGCATCATCTCTTACTCATTTCTCTCATCAGCTTCTCAAGTAGCTTCTCAAGCTGAGGCTTCTCATTCACTCTCTTGCCCCAAATCAAGGTCTCTTCATGTGTAGTGATCCACCATGCTTTCTTAGGTTGAGAGATTCTTAAATCCACATTTCTGTCAGAATAATTTTTTTCCACATTTCTCAAACAATTCTATGATTCAGAGTTTTTAAGCAATAAACTCCAAAGTTCTGAACCACAGCAATAGCTGACATTTATACGGTGCTTTTTTGAAAGAGCATTTATAATATCATATTCACCAGAGAGCAGCAATACCACACAAATTAGGAGTGATGGGAGAGGTCAGCGTGAAGCTCTGGGATCTCAGCCTCTTCCTGGACTCTGAAGGATGACTTGGAGTGTTAAAGCATACCCAGGTGGAAGGCCTTGACTTAAGTTAGTAGGCATGGTTAGAGATAAAGTGAGACTCACTGGCTGCATCTCCTGACTTTTCACTTGGAGTATACTTGCCTTGAGCAGCTTGGCTGTTAGCTGTGACCCACTTAATATATTCCTCTTGAGCAGCCTGGACATTTTCTTTCCACTTTTTTGGTCTTGAGGGCAGGTGCCTGCAAGGCTTGGCTATAAGAAAAGATCAGAGCTATGGCTTATGCAAGGGCCAGATGTTGATGTCATTGAGGTTAATGGAGGCATCCTCTTCACTCTGACCCTCAGAGAGGAAGGTGATACCAGTGACTGCAGGAGGCACAGTCCAGCAAAGGGCAGTTACAGTTGCCATTATGATCTCTTCATGTACCTGATTCTGGGTACAGGCATAGTCAGGTATGACCATGTTAGGTTTCAGCAAGGTCCCTTCCAGATAGACATAGTGGTCACTCAGAGTTTTGTAGAGAGCAGCCAGGATGTCTCAGTGACATACTGACAACACTTCAGATCTTGTTCTCCATCAGGGAGAATCTCTGGCTCCATGATGGGGACAATGCCATTCTGCTGGCAAATACTATCATATTGGGCCAGCACACTGGCATTCTCCATGATGGCAAGTGGGGAAGTTGTATTATCCCCAATCTTTAGTACATAACATCACTTGGCAAAGTCAGCTCCATCCTTCTTATACTGGGCACAGTGCTCACTCAGCCCACCCAGACCTTGGGTGGGAGTCTCGCCATTGGTCCTTGCCCTACACCTTTGTCTACCATGATGCCCACAATGCCACCCTTAGGCCTTATGACTTTGGGGAAGGGATGACCATCATCCATTTTCTAGTAGAGTGTCTCATGGAAAAGGATAACACCTCCAATACAAGAGTTCACTCAATCATCTGCTGTCAGAAACAACTGTCTATAGAGGCGCCGATTTTCCTCTGTGTTCTCAGTTCCAATGGACTGCAGCCGCTTTGCAACGCTACCGGTGGACTCATCTGCTGCCAAGATTCCCTTGCCTGGAGCAACAATTCAGTGAGCTATATCAGACAGTTCTTTCTTTTGCTCTGGTGTCAGTGCTGGGTATTGGCAAGGCATATTTTCCTTGGCTGTGCTGGTAGTTTCTGGCAGAAAGCATACCGCTTATGGTCGAGAACCAAACTTCTGCCTACTGATGAGTTTTAAAAGATGATGTTGATACTGAAAGTTCTGTCCTTCCAGAGCTCTATCCTCCTCTGTTCTCCCTTTCCACTGTGCCTTCTGGAAGAAGAATGATGTAATAATAGCTAGCATTTATATAGCACCTTAAGGCTTGATCCCATTTGAGCCTCATCACAACCCTAGGAGGTAGATGCTATTTTTACCCCCACTTTACAAATGAGGAAACTGAGGCAGAAAAATGCTAAATGACTGAGGCTGGATTGGAACTCAGGTCTTCCTGACTCCAGGTCCAGTGCTCTAGCCATTGTTTTTCACCTTCCTTCCATCATCTGTTTTTAACCAAAACCAGCTTTTGACATCTTCTCCAAGACTAGCTGCTCCTTCCCTTGCTCTCCTAGACACACAAGGCTAGTAGGAGGAGCTGTCCTTGCCCTCCCTGGGGAATTGAACCCCAGGGCTGTTTTCGATAGGCTAAGATTAGATGGAGGTCGACTAGCAGTGAAGACAGGTCTTTTTGAGTTAGTCTATTGTCCTTAGCCTTGGGGTGAATCTTCTCAGCATCCAAGTTTTCTTCAGGTAATTGCCTGGGGAGTGGGGTGGGGCTAGATGGTTCTTGGGCAGGATGGAAGCCTCTCTTTTATCTCCATCACTCACAATAAGCCCCTCATCAGTACTCAAGGTAGGTGGGAACCTCTGGGGTCTTTTGTGTGAGTGTTGGACATTGGGAAGTGTATTGGAAAGGACTTTAGGAGAAGGAATTGCCTTTGTTCTTATATTATTTACTTTTACTGTTCAAGACATCTCTAGGAGGTATAAGTATCTTCAACATTCTTCAGTCAAGAATTTATCATTTGCTCTGTGTCAGGCACTGTACTAGGTGCTAATGGTGCAAAAAATAAAAAGAAATCAGTCCCCTGCCTTCACAAGAAGCTAACAGCATCTTTCTCCATATCTACGCTTTTATTAATTTGGCCTCCCTGTCCCTCAGTCTTCTCAAACCCCACAACCTTTGTCTCTTTAGTCTACTTAATTCAGACACAGAAATAGGCGTCTCTTTGACCTCTCTCCCAGCCCCTCTCCCTCCTCTAATGCCCCCTAAAACAACAACCTGACAGTCTGACCCAGGGGCCAGATTTCCTTCTCCCGGGTAGTTTAGGCATCACCCCTGTGTTTTTACACCCTTAATTTGTTGATCATAGGTTGTGTAAAGGGCAGCCCCTGGCCCTAATATCACAGATTCTGACACAGTGGAATCTCTTTGAATGCATGAGATAAAGGAAGGAAAAAACCCAACAAAACAACCAGGTCCAAAACCAAAAACCAGAAAACAAACTCAGGATGGAGCTAAGGTTAGTAAAAAAGAGACTAAGACAACAAAAATAATAACAAAATCCTCAAATGCATTGGTTAAAAAGAAGAGAATAGAGAAAAACATCTATTAACATTAAAGACAGAGCATGAAATTAATGACATGTCTTAATTGACTGCGACGCTGAGCTTATTTTTTAAATGCCTAAAACAAAGAAGGTTTTTTGACAATTAGAAGCCAAGAGATCCTCCAAATCCAGATGACTGTTCTTTCCCCACCACAGGGTTTAACAAGACAGAAGCCAAGTACTCTCCTTCCCTCCAGGGCTTGTGTGTGACAGAAACAGAAATCAACTCCCTTCCCTTTTTCCCCTTCATCTCTGCGGATGTTTTCACTGAAAAAGTCTTCATCAATGGAAAAAAAACCCAAACACAAAATATAATGTTCCAGTTGCTGTAATATTTGAGAGGGTCTTTTTTAGCATTCGCTAAAATGCAATAAAAACTTCCACCACTAAAGGGAAATCTTCCTTGTAGACTCGTACCATGATCCCCCGAAAGCCTCAGTGGAAGAGATCGTTTCTCCAGGATGCATGCCCAGAATGATAACTCACATCTCAATAGCGCTGTACTCAAAACCAGCCTCATAAAGTAATAATAGCCAGAACTTATATATTACTTTGTGATTTGCAAAGTGCTTTAAAAATATTACCTCATTTGATCCTCTTGACAACCCTGGAAAATAGGTGCTATTATTATTTTCATTTTTATAGATGAGGAAATTGAGCCAGATAGAGGTTAAATGGCTTAGTCATGGCTTGTACAGATACTAAGTGATTGAGACTGGATTTGAACTAATATCTTCCTGACACCAAGTTCAGTGCTCTATCTACCTCACCAACCAGATTGTAAATCCATCCATCCATCCAGCTATCTAGCTATTCATCCATCTGTCCATCTGTCCATTTATGCATCTGTATATCCATCTACCTACAAAAACTTAAGGGTCTACTCAGTACCAGATGCTGCAGATACAAATACAATGAATGAGACCAAGGAGTTTACATTCTAACTGTGATACCATTTTAAAGATGGGGGAACCAAGTCTCAGAGGAGTTAGGTGACAAATTCAAGGTTAGGTGACTGGTAAATGTTGTAGCAGGGTTTTGAATGGAGTCTCCTGAATCCATGTTTAGGTCTCTTTTCTGACATACTATATCTGTAAGACTTTGCCATTGAAACTCAGTCTTAGAGATGTATATTGCCAAGTACCAGAACTGTTTCACTCCCAAGCCCATCTCATATTTTAAAATGCTGGTCAAGTGTAAGTATTCTTTACTACCTCTCCTTCTTGAGGCAATGTGATGAGAACATTGGCCTTGGTATCAAGGCATCTGATTCTAGTCCTGGTAATGCAGCCGATTTGTTGTGTGACTTTGAGCTAATCACTTTATTTATTTGGCCTCATCTATAAAATGAAGGAGTTGAATAAGCTGGTGCCTTTCATGCTCATAGGTAGAGAATTTCTTCATTTCAGGTAGCTGATCTTGTGTCTCAAAGGAAAGAGATTGTCACACTCTTTCCAAGGAGGAGGGACCACATGTGGAGGTATGTCCCTCAGCACCCATGTACCTATTCCAGCAGCACTGAGAATTTCAGATTAGACTGAATAAGGATCCAAGAAATCCAATGAGCCACTCTGTCAAGTGATTTCTTCAGTTTTAGAACTGCAAAAACTCATCACCCCCATCCCCAACAAGTGCCAGGGCAGGGTAACCTCACAACTTGACCAGATTAAATCCAGGGACATATGTACCATGTGAGGCTTTGTAACTGAAGGCAACAAGAGTAGAAAACTCCTCTGACCTTGGAGGCCCCAGAGAGTTGAGCAGGCAGCAACCAGCATGTTGCTAACCAGACTAACATGATGCCTTAGTGCTCAGACAGGGCTAGCTCAGGCCAAAGTGCTTTCAGGTCCCTCATAGTCCATGCTGAAATATATGAGAGGCCTCCAAAAATCCTGCATCTTGAACCATTTAAGATCCAAGGAGGAGGTCAATTCAAGAACACAGTGGTACCAGAGTGAGATAAAGCATGTTCATCTATACCACTCACAAATATAGCAGGGGCAGAGGCTGGCTGTGGTGTAAAATCTCAATTTAGAAATGAGTCAGTCAAAGAAAACACCATCCATCCAAAAAACACCATAAAAAATATTGCAACTTAAAGCAGAGACTGAAAGAAAAAAAAATTCCCACAAAGACTACATGAATACTTAGAAGAAATGAAATGAGATGAAAAAAAAAAATAAAATCTGAGGAAAAAATTGGAAAAATAAGTAGCTTGAAGAAACAACAGTAAATCTCACCCAAGAAATGGACACTGAAGATTATAATAGACTGAAAGGAAGTCAATGACTCTATGACAGCAAGATATATTAGAACAAAGTCAAAAGGATGAAAAAAAATAAAAGAAAATATAAGATAGCTGACAAAAAATAAAGCACCTGGAAAAAAGTCAAGAAGAGATAATTTAAGAATCATTGGATTACCTGAAAATCATGATTGGAAAAAAAAAGTCTGGATCCTATATTTCAAGAAATTGTAAATGAAACCTGCCCAGATCCATTAGGATCAACGGGCAATATAATGCTAGAAAGAATACACTGATCACCTTCTAAAAGAAATCCCCAAAGGAAAAGCCCCAGGAATGCTATAGCCAAAATCCAGAGTTCCCACATTAAAGAAAAAAAAACCATAGAAACAAGCAGAATGAAGCAATTCAAATATCAAGGAACTACAGTCAAGGTAACACATAGACCTGGCAGCTTTTACTAAAAACTGGAGATCTTGGAGATCTTGGAATTATGAAAGACAAAAGATATTGCTTTACAATGAAGAATAATTTGCCCTGCAAAGCTGAGTATAATGTGACAGAGGGAATGATGAGATTTTAATGAAATAGAGGACTTTCAAGCATTTCTGATAAGAAAAAGACCAGAACTGAGTAGGGACTTTGAAATAAAAACATGAATCCTGAACAATTTATTTACTTTTAAGATTTATTTATTTAAGCATTTGTAATATTTATTATTATTATAATATTTATTAAACATTTATTTAAGCAATTGAAAGGATCTATAGGACAATACAGTGTTAATATGTTATACCTAGGTGATATATAGATGTACAAATATGTATGTGATATATAGATGCACAAATAACGTATGTGTATATATATTATATATATATATATTAATCTATAGTTAGCTATCTAATCCATCCATCTATCTCTTCTAAAGGTGAGGAAAAGAGGAGAAAAAAAGCATTCATATAGCATCTACTATAATCCAGGTACTGTGCTAAGTGCTTTTTGCAAATATTATCTCATTTAATGCTAGCAAGAACTTTGTGAGGTAGGTGCTATTATTATCTCCACTTTACAGTTGAGGAAACTGAGGCATACAGAGGTTAGGTTACTTGTCCAGGATCACACAGCTAGTAAGTATCTAAGACTGGAATTGAACTTAAGTCTTCCTTGACTCCAAGCCTAGCATGCTGTTCACTACCTTTATTTCTAACTTGATGTTCTACAGACAACTTGAACTCACTATGTCCAGATTAGAATTCATCATTTTCCTCTTCCCAAATGTTTACCTTTTCTCCCATATTCTTGGCAAAGTACCACTTCTAGTCATTCAAATTTGCAACATTGGTCATCAACTTTTTCATCTCCCATGTCTAACAAGCTGTTTTTTGAGGTCAGGAAATGGTGCTTGTGTATGTGTGTGTGTGTGTGTGTGTGTGTTTCCATCCCTGCCACCCAATACAAATCCTGACACATAGCAAGTACTTAAATAAATGCTGGTTGAATTGCTTTCTCATTCCCTCCTGTTTAGCCTACACTGAGATATCTATAAATAAAGAAATAATATCTATTCCTCTTGATACATGCTGGGGGTGGGATTTGTGGAGGGGAGAGTTCTATATTTAAACTGGAAATGACTTTTTCTCTTCCAGTGTTCCATGGTTGGAGTTCTGCCCTGATCTGCATTTCCTATAAGATAGAAGGCAATCAAGGTTAATGAATCACCCATGGAGACAAGTGTTGTGCTTGGTTTTCAAATTACTTTATTTTTTGTTTTACCACATAGCTCAAGTATCCAAGCTCCATCTTGTTCAGCATGTCATATTGCATTACAGTCAGAAGTGTTTTCATCAGTTGTCCCTCCACATACGCCATTCCAGCCTTATCCCCAGAACACTTAAAAGTGATTTGTGAGGGTTACATACTTTTCTTCTGACCCCAGATCCTTTAAGTGATAATCTAACCATTCTTCCAGGTCTTTGACGTGTTGTTCCAGGGCCCTTAATTCTTGCTCCAGTCTCTCCTGAAGGACGTCTAGACTCTCTCTCAACCACAGTCCCATAGGCTTGACTGGTTCCTTGAGTTGATTATCAAGTTTCTGAAAGGCAGAATGTTAAAAAGTTTCCCAATCTCATCAATCTACAAATATCTTTGAGCCTTCCCCCATCCCATCCAGCCATGGTACAATGATTGGTCTGTCAACCTCAAATCCAATATACTTAAACACATATGACAACCTCTCATCTTCCTCCCCAATCTAAATTTTGCAAAACAGCGTGAGGAAACCCAGAGGAACCCACTACACTACCCAAATATTCTAGGAAGCTTTCTTGTGTTGGCCATGTAATGTGGTGCTCAAGACATTACTCAGAAGGACATTTTCTTTCAGCAAGCTCATTTCAAAAACTTTCTTCACACAGAAAAATGTGGGCCAAGGGGATAATGGTGGCCTCCTAATGTCTATCTGGGATGTAAATACATGGTGTACTTTGTATGTTTAATCCATCTCTCAAACAAGATGAGGGGGAAGGGGAAGGGCAGCCTTGATACAAACTCTCTGTGATGTGATTTTAGATTGGTGGAAGAATACTAATGCAACCCTGCATAAAGGGATAAACTTGTTACTAGATCTTTGGGGAAGAAAAATTTTCTCCATTGATTCTTTGAGGGAGGGCACTCATAGTTCTAGACTCTCTTGGGGGCTGACTCAAGACATTTAGAGAAGACAGAAGCTTTGGAAGGCAGTCATATAGGCAAAACTGGCTCCATAATATGTCCCTTATTTCCTGTTTGCATCCCTAGGGAATTTCCCCTTGAGTGAGATCAGGGCCCCTCTCTTGGTTGATCCTAGATCTCATCTCAATCTTATGTAAAGATATGTAAAGGGCTCCTTCAAGCTTAGTGAATTTCTTGTATAGTATAATCTGTATAACTTCTGATTTTTGCTCACTATTTTTTTTTGGATTAACAGATTCACTCACTATTCCCTATTTGTGATGATCTTTTGTTTAACTAGAAGTTGGGGAGAAGGGACCAAACTGTCAGTATAAGCTTGAAATATAGTTCCTCTTTTTAAGGGAAAGCAACCAGGAAAGGTAATGGGTTTTTTTGTTTTTTGAGGTTTTTTTGCTTTTGAACCTAAAAATTGTGCCTGTAGACCAGAAATATTTTGGGGCAGAAGGAAATAGATATCATTTTAGTCCTGTCCTCTCTTTCTCAGGGAAGCTGAGTGTCACAGTGGATAGAGCGCTGGGCCTAGAGTCAGGAAGATTTATCTTCATGAGTTCAAATCCAGTCTCAGAAATTTGTGTCTGTGTGACCCTGGGCAAGTCACTTAGTGCTCTTTGCCTCAGTTTCCTCATCTGTAAAATGAGCTGGAGAAAAAAATGACAAACAACTCTATGATGTTTGCTCAGAAAATCCCAAATGGGATCACAAGAAGTCAGATGTAACAGAAACCCTTTCTCTCAGTGACAGACAGAATTAGGTAATGTGTCTATAGCCTACCCACCATTTTCATACTGAAAATTTAACAACTGGCTTTTGTGAGATGTTCTAACTGTTCTAACTCCAGCATACACTTGAGGAAATCTCAGATTATTCAAGCATAATATATATTTTTCACTCTTTCATGTGTTTACCTTTTCTTTAAAAGGAGATTACAAATTCTTTGGAGGCAGGGGCTATTTCTGTACTTCTTCATGTCACTATAGCAGTTAGCACAGAACCTTGCACATAGTAAATGCTCAATAAATACTTCATTCCATAGCAGAGTCATGAAAGAGTGAGCAAGAAAAAGGTCTGAGAAAGGGCAAAATTATTGGTAAAAATAGTTAGGCAGTATATGATAGAGTGCTGGACATGTGATGTGGATAATAAATAAGGGGGAGATGAGTTGGAAAAGATAGAGATCACTTCATACTAAGGTTCACAGGGAAGGGTTTATGAAGGAGGTCATCTCTGAATGACTCTGGACAAGTCACTTCATCTTTATATGCCTCAACACCTCCTCAGGCTATCTTTTAAGTATCATGATGGACCAGTAGGATATGGATGGTGACAAAGGGAGGGGATAATAGATCAGTGGGGAAAATTGGAATGAATATGGCATGTATGCGAATCCTTAAGGGAACAACTGCCAGGTCAGGGGAGACCTGTGTGAATGGTTTACTTCAAACATAGTTTCTGGTTCTATACCTGGGAAATGTCATGATTCTGGTGGTAATGACATTCTTTGATCCCTTCCGAGGTCTCCCAGCTTTTTCCTGAAAACCAAGATACATAGAAATTTAATTTTACAAGAAAGGGGCAATAAATGGTATATATGGTTCATATTTCTGCCTAAGGCCTCTCCCTCATCCCAGCCCCAAATCTGGAGGATAGAAAGGGGACAGAGAGGGAATGGTGATCGTGGCTTCTTCCCCAAATACATCTCCATTTACCTGCTCCCTTGACTCCTCCATAGGGATATTCAGGGAGCTCAAGCTATCTTACCTGATAACCACATGGCCATGTACAGGAACAAAACCAATGCTATCAGTATGCTCTGCAGGCCGAGATAGAGAAAAGGGAAAAGGAAGGAGAGACAAGAGAAGTTAGAGCTTCCTGAGGATAGAGACCCATCTATTGCTGCAGCATTACATGTAACACATACTTAAGCATGGTACTTTCTATGAGAATTTAGTAAGTAGCAAATTCATTAGTTCAAATTTATATAAGCAATAAATTTGAATGACTTAGTAAGTTTGATCAACGTAATGACCCACCACAGGACTTAGGATGAAACCAACTTTCTATCTCCAGACAGAGAACTGATGGATTCAGTACAAATTGAAGCAGATACTTTTTCTTTCCTTATTATTATTATTTTGGAACATGGCTAAAGCAGAAGTTTGTTTTGCTTATCTGTACATATTTGTAAAGGGTTTTGTTTTTCTGACCTTTTCAATGGGTGAGGGAGGGGAGGAAGAAAGGGAGAGAATTTGGAATTGAAAACAAAATAAAACTGAATAAAAAAACTAATTCAAATCATAAATATTTGTTAACATTTATATATACAGGACTCTTTGCTAGGTTCTATAGTCTTCAAGGAATTTGTAGTATTATTTTAAACATAAGATGAATTCATGAAATGATGAAGAATACATTTTATGCTTAAATAATCTGAGATGTCCTCAAGTGCGTGCTGGAGCCAGCTTGAGACTCCCACAAAGTGTTGGTTGTTAAATTTTCAGCATGAGGATTTCAACCTTGGAAACTGACAAAAGCTAAAAATCGGGCATCCATTGATTGTTTTGTTGATTGTTTCTGGACTTAAAAAGTGATGAGGAAATGTGGATCATGGGCGTACATACATACACACACGTATTTACATATATATATGTTTATATATATGTATATATATATATCTTTATAGGCACAATTATTAAGCATTTATCAGTAAACCCCAGGTAAGGGCTGGCAGACTCCATCTGTCACCTATGACACTTTAAAGATAATGCTTGAGGAAATGTTGAGGCATATAAAGATTAAGTGACTTGCCTAGGAATTCAACAAATAAGTCTCAGAGCCAGAATTTGAATCTAATTTGAACTGAGGTCTTCCTGACTCCAGGATTTCCTGCACTTTGTTCACCATACCACAAGACCCTTCCTTCTTTGAGGGATTTCCACCAACCAGTCGATTTATCAACAAATATTTTATTAATTGCCTCCTATTGGCAGACACTATGCTAGACCCTGGAAGATACAAATAGAAAGAATGAAATAATTCTGACTCACAAGGAATTTATGTTCTAATGGGAGGGACACCAGGTACAAATTATCTGTCTATCTATCTATCTATCTATCTATCTATCTATCTATCTATCTATCTATCTACACATACATATGTAGCATGAATATAGGTATGTGTGTATGTATATACATATACATACATACTTACAAACACAGAGCATAAATATAAAGTGAATAAATACAAATATCTTTGTTGTGTCATTTTAATCATGTCTGACTCTTTGTGATTATATTTGGGGTTTTCTTGGTAAAGATACTGGAGTGTTTGCCATTTCCTTCTCCAGCTCATTTTACAGATGAGGAAACTGAGGCCAGCAGGGTTAAGTGACTTGTTCAGGGTCACACAGCTAGTAAGTGTCCGAGGCAAGAATTCAACACATGAAGATGAGTCTTCCTGATTCCAAGCCCAGCATTCTATCCACTGTGTCACCTATATTTACAGAGTAATTAAATAAAAGGTGGATTTTCAGGGAGACCATTGGTATTTGGGAAAACTGAGAAAAGTTTCACGTAGAAGATGGTATCTTAGCTGCACCATAAAGGAAGGGAGGAACTCTAGGAGGTGGATGTAAGAATGCAGTGAATTGTAGGCATGTGGAATGGTCAGTGCAAAGGCATGGAGACAGGAGATGAGAGAAATTGGAGTCAGGTTGCATAAAGTTTTAAAAGCAGGAACGTATATATTATCCTAGAAGCAATAGGCAGCCACTAGAGTTGATTGAGCAGAAGAGTCATTTGGTCAGATTTATGCTTAAGAAAAATTACATTGAAAATAGTGTGTAAGTTGGACTGGAGTGGTAACAGATTTGAAACAGAGAGGCCAATTAGAAAGATGTTGTAATAATCTAGGCATGAGGTCATGGGGGCCTGAAATAAGAGTGGTGGCTGTGTAAGTGGAGAGAAGGGATTGGACTCAAATGCTGTGAAGGTAGAAATGGCAAGATTGGGCAACTGGTTAGACATTGGGATGAAGGAGAGTATAGAGTCAAGGTTGATTGTCAAGGTTTATGAGAGATTAGAAGGGTATTTTGAAAACAAACAGAGAAGTTTGGAAGAAGAGAGTTCAGTTTTGGACATGTTGAGTTTGAGATGGCTCTGAGGTTTGAAATGTCCAGTAGATAGCTGGTAATGTGAGTCTAAATTTCAGGGGAGATGATAGGGCTGGGTACATAGATCTATGAGTCATCTACATATCCATAGGAGATGATGATGTCACAGAGAATATAGAGAAAGAAGAGGAGAGGAGCCAGGATGAAACTATGGGGAACACTTAAAATTAGGGGGCATGCCATGGATAGTGATTCAACAAAGGAGACTGAGGCGTGGTCAGACATGTAGGAGGCAATCTAGGAGAGAGTAAAAAAGAGGAAAGCATAACTGTGAAGGAGAGGATAGTCAAAATTGCCAAATGCAGCAGATAGATGGACAAGGATAAGGCTATGAAAAGACCACCAGATTAATTAATTAAGAGACAACTGTTAGTAACTCTGGAGAGAGTAGTTTCAGTTGAGTGATGAAGTTGTAATGGAATGAGTAGTGGGTAAGGCATCAGTGTTACATACTAGAAAGAATATTGGAGCTAATTGTTCATGTTAACATAATAAAATTGTGCTTCTTCTTAGTTTATAGACTTAGTGCTACAGTAATTGAACAATCACATACAGAAACTTCCAAGTATTAGACAATATGGTAATAAAATTCATTTAGAGGAACAAAAGGTCTAGAATTTTAAGAGAAATGATTTTTTAAAAGTAGTAATGAAGGTAGTATAATGTTACAAAATGTCAAAGTGTATTATAAAGCAGTAATCATAAAAAAACCCTTTTGAGCACTGATTTAAAAACAAAAATGTTTATCAGTGGAATACACAGAAAGAGGCATTCAAAGATAAAAGTTCAATATTTGATTATGTTTCCAATATTTGATTGACTAAAGAACACAACATGATGAAGCAAAGACTCTATATTTGGTAGCACGTCTGGGAAACTTGAAAGCAGCTTGGAAGAAATTAGGTTTAGACCAAGCATTTTACAACACATATGTTCAAAATAGATAAGAAACCTGAATATAAAAGGTCACATTACAAAACAGAGGAAGACAGAAGGAGGTATTTCTTTAACTTATGACTACTGAACATGGTAAAGGGGTGATCAAAAAGATAGACCTTTGATTACTGTATACAAAATTTTAAAAAAAACCTTTTGTATGAACAAAATGCATATAGAATAAAGAGAAACTACATTGGGAAAATTATTTCATGACATGTCTTTAATAAAGGTCTGCTATCAATAAACTCAGGAAATAACAAATACACAACAAGAGCCATTTCCCAACAGATAATTGATCAAAGGATTAATGAATTGACAGAAATTTATTAAACCCCTGCTATGAGCCAGGCATTGGGAACAGAAAGGTCAAAAATGAAATAATCACTTCTCTCATCAAAGAGTTTCACATTCTATTTGAACAATTTTCAAAAGCTGAAAAATAAATTATCAGTGACCACATGAAAAAAGGCTCCAAATTGCTAATAAGAGAAATGTGTATTAAAACAATAAGTTTTATATCACTCTCAGAAAATTGGTGAAGATGACAAAAGTCTGAAAAATTCATTGTTTCAGAGGCTATGGGAAAACACACATACACTAACACACTGTAGGTAGAGCTATGAATAGATACCAACCATCAGTAAAATAATTTGGAATGATGCAAGGGAAACACTGGATTATTCATGCCCTTTAATTCTACTACTGGGTGTGTATCCTTAGGTGATTAAATACAGGAAGAAATATTCAAAATGATCTATCTATCTATCTATCTATCTATCTATCTATCTATCTATCTATCCTATCTATCTATCTATCCATCTATTTATCTGTCTATCTATCTATCATCTATGTGTCTGTCTATCATCTCTCTGTCTTAGCAGCAAAGAACTAGAAACAAAATAGATACCTGTCAATTGAAGAATGAAATGAAAAAACTGTGGTATTTGAAGGCAATGGAATATTATTGTGCAGTAAGGAAGAATACATTCAGAGAATTCAGAGAAGCATAGGAGGATTTGTATCAACTGATACAAAACTGATAGAAATACAATTTCTAGTGAAAAAATCAGAACCAAGAAGATAATATCTGCAATGATAATAATATAAATGAAAAAAGATTCTATTAAAAGAAGGCAAAACATAATAAATTAAAAAATAATGATCTGTAATCATGGAGAACAAATTATGAAGCATGCCTCCTTCCCTTTGATGGGGAATTATTAGATTCTGGGGCAGAATGTGGTATATATAGATTATGCGATCTCTGCCTTGACATTATTTTTGCTTAGTTGTTTTACTTTGTTAAAAAAGAGGCAGTTTGGGGGGAATTAGGATTGGGGTAGAGAGCAAAGCATGACTGATATAAAAACAAAAGACATTAATAAAATTTTATTTTTAAAAATAATACTGAGGTCAGAATCAGAGAACTAAGTTTAGACTCCTGGACCTGCTACTTATTAGCTCTAGAGCCTATACTCAATACGTATTAGGTTAGTCACTTCCCATTTTCTGGGCCTCAGTTTCTCCATCTATAAAATGAAGGGATTTGACCAGAAGACCTTTCAGGTCCCTTCCAGCTCTGAATCCTAGTGTTCCATATGACCACAATTCTAGTCTTGGCTCTGCCACTTACAACATGTGTAATAATTGCCACCAACTACTCTGCTTGAGTTTCAACCTGTCCAACATGAATTATCTCCCAGGAGAAGTTCATTACCGTAATTTTATCATCATGTAGATTGATTTAAGCTTTGATGCTCAATGTCTCCTCAGCTGCCTCTTCCCTTGTACTGGACAGTTGGAGGGCAGAACAATGCACTCTTCCCAAAGCTTCATTTTATAGAGGGCTCAGAATTGTCCAGCTAACTTATCATCCTGTCCCACCTCTTCTCACAGGAAACTGAGGCAAACAGAGTGAAGTGACCTGTCTGGGGTCACATAGCTAGTAAGGGTCTGAGGCCAGATTTGATCTCAAGAAGATGAATCTTCCTGATTCCAGGCTGAGCACACTATTCACTGTACCACCTTAGAGACTAGTACAACATAGTAAATAATCACGAGCTGAACAGAATAAATATATAAGTATCAAAACATGGCACAGATATGGGCTAATCCATATGGGCTAATCTCACCTGTTTTTTGTCTCTAAAAGCATTGACAATTCTTCCAGAGGAGTCTGCTTTTCTTCTCCAGACGATGCCTTCATGTCCAACCCGCATAGTCTAGATAAAGATACTGAGAAGCCAAATGAGTTCAACTGGACTTCCTGCCAGCTCCATCTCACTGACTATGTTCCCTCTCAAGACTACTTTAAAGCATCCCTTTACTCAGGAATCTCACACCATCACACTGATGTCATAAAAGGTGATGACTTTAGGCTGGGCTATAACTAAGTGGGCAGAGCAAATGAGTCCTCTAGAAAAGCCAGTCTTGTCTATGTGGCTACAGAAGTCTGAAACAAGGAGAGCCTTGGATAAGACTAGGAAGTAGGAACATTTTGGTTTGCGAGGGCTCCTTTTCCAATTTCCTGCTCACGAATTCCTCCCCTAACCCGCCGCCCCGCACTGCAGCAACCTTGTCAGAATATGCTTTCAGTGACAGTCTCATACTCACCTAACCACCTCCCTACCTCCCAATACACTTTACTTTTTCATTATTTCTTTAACTCACTTCTTGCTAGGTGAATAATAGCTAATTACTCTTAATATGTTTGTCATCTGAAGGGCTATAACATTTATTTTTATCATGGTAGAATAAGAGCCTTTTAGGTTGTTGCATGAACAAAAAAATTCTAGTTTAAGATTTGATAAATCTGATTTCCTTTTTGTCCTTTAAACATGTTTAAGGACATGTTGACTCATTTTGTTCTCATATCATAGTCATTTGTTCTGATTGTATCCCTTGGAGTATACTCCTTTCTTCCACTTGGCATATTTTGTCCCCAGCCAGTGGGCTTTTCATTGTAAGAAATAAAAATAGGCAAAGTCAATCCACAGAGGTAATGACGGGGAATACAAATTTAAAAAGTCTGACAGTATTTGCAAACCACAGTCCCATTTTCTTTAACAAAAAGAGGAAGTAGATTTTCTCATTGTTTCTCTGAGGCTACGATAAGTCATCACAATGGTACAGTTGTCAGTTGAGTCTGACACTTCATAGCCCCAGTTAGGGTTTTCTTGGCAAAGACACTGGAGTGGTTTGTCATTTCCTTCTCTAGCTCACTTTCCAGATGAAGAAACTGAGACAAACTGGGTGGTCTGACTTGCCCAGGGTCACACAGGTAGTAAGTGTTTGACGCTGAATTTGAACTCATGTAGATGAGTCTTCCTGCCTCCAAACCCAGCCCTATGGCATTACCTAGCTGCCCTAATTATACAGTATTTGCCCTCATTTTTCTTTTTCTTTACCTTACTAGACATGGTGCATATTGTTTTACTGGTTTCCCTTATTTCACTCTATTTCAATTCATGAGAGTCTTTCTATGTTTCTCTGAATTCCTCCTACTCATTGCTTCTTATGCCATAATACAATTCTATTACATTAATCATTTTGAGTATCCATTTCTTTTTCCTGGTTCGTTGCTAACATGAAAATGCTGCCATGAATATTTTGGAATACAGAGAGACTTGCTGTCAATATTTGGCATTCTTTTGTGTATACCCTTTAGGGGTATCTCTGAATCAAAAGATATGAATAACTTAGTTAAGTTTTCTTGCATTATAAATTATTTCCCAGAATGGTTAGATTGCTTTATTGTTCCACTGCTATTTTATTTTATAGTATTTATATTTATTTAATGTTTAATTTAATATATTTTAAAATTTAATTTCTAGTTTAATATATTAACATATTTAATATAGTAATTTAATTAAATAAATGATTTAATATTAGTGTTATATTAATATAAATAGAATATTTATAGTATTCCACTAGTGATTTTATCTTCTCATAACCCCTAAAACATTTACTATTTATATTTATTTTTTCATCTTTGTCAATTTTTCAGTGAGGTAAAACTTCATTTTTTGAGTAGAAAATGGGTGCTTATCTTAGTGGTGATTTGGAACAATCTTTCATTTCCCTTGAGAACTGTTTGATCATATTCTTTGAACATTTGTCTTTTGGGGAATAGTTTTAGTTATATGTATTTTGTTAGGTTTTTTTTATATCTAAGAAATTAGACTATTTTCAGATTGCCTTGATCTCAAGACTTTTTTACTCAATTGACAATTTATTTTCTTAATTTTAGCTACATTGATTAATCTCTAACCATTTACAATTCATTTTATGAAACAAAAAATGTATTTAAAATATATGAACTTGTAGAAGATAGACAGGGATCAGTATGCTCATAAACTCAGATTGTGCCTGTGTCTTCTGAAGAACTCTTTGATCATAATGGTTGTACTGATGAGATCTTTGTTCATAAATCTTCATTTATGTCCTTCACCAAAAGAGATCTCTGATAGTAAGTCATCATACACATATCTTAACACACACATCTTTTAGCCATTTGACATCAGGGATGGAGTGAGTCACCTTTAGCAGTAGATAGGAAAAATACATATATTTGTGGATGCTTTCTCTTTTATTTCTCTATGAACTAGCTATTTAATTCTCTGACTTGATAAACTTATTCACACTAAAGTAGAAACAATTGATAGCTACTAAGGAACCTGGGAGATGAAGATCTACCATTTCAGAGCCCTGACCTAAGGCCTGTCACTATTTTCCTACATGCCCTGGGCAGGTCTTTAGTGATAAGCATAGAAAGGGTCAAAAGATAGATAAGTTTTCATGAGGTCCCACTCCACGTCAACACTATGATTAAGAAGGCTAGCTCATGTTCAAGCCTGGGACATCAGAAAACAGTCTTATAACAGTTTAATCAGCAATAAAGTAAGCCTGCTCTGCCTGCCCTCTTTTCTAAGTTTGCTGGGTTTATTGCAATGTACATCCTATGTATTTTCTTTGGGGGTAAACATTAATTATGCCAATGACTCAAGCTATTCAGCACCAATTTATCCTTTCAATGGCTGGGACTCCTAGCGGTTTAGTACATCATCAGTTCTACACTATGGTAAGATCTGACTCTACCCTTTCTCTCTAGGTATTTCTGGAACTTCCAAGTTGAGATAGCCAGCATCTCCAACCAGGCCCTCAATGAAACTCATTTTCAGCTACCTAGAAGTAACTGCACTGATTTTGCTCAAGTGAAGACATTTCAGTTTTATGTAATCAAAATTGTCTGTTTTGACTTTCAGGGGCTCTATCTGGTTTGGTTAAAAATTCTGCATAGCTATAAAAGAATTACCTCCAGGAGGGTCTTTTCACAAGAGGCATTTGAAGATGTAATGAATCAAATGTTCTAGAAACACTTTTAATAATCAATTTTTGTTAATTATGGCTAGCAGATAATTAACCAAATGATGGTCATTGGCTTTCTCTTATAACCAACGACAAATCATGGAGGCTGCTCAATGTTTACATACTCTTGGAAGAGTGGGTGAGCCATACAGGTGGAAATAAACTCTTATTGGTTAACGATTAATGACAGAATGAATATTATAATGAAACGTGGGTCTATTCTAATCAGAGGCTAGGTACCTGACTCTGATCATGTCACTCATGGACAAAGAGAGACTTATCTCAAGCTATCACTCCCACCTCTGTGCAACCTATACAAAAGGACCTATCCTCCACCTAGTCAATGAGCAATGAACATTAGTGGGGTAAGAATTACACCTAGATAAAAATGGTCTGAGTGGAGTGAATTCTTTGACCTGGGTCAGAAATACCTGTGAGAGGCTGGACTTCGAATGAAGAAATAGAAAGAAAAAAACACCTGGCTCCTCTCTGACCCCACCTTATTGTTTATTATGAGAGAAATAGTAATTTCTCTCAAAGAGGAAGACTGTCTATAGGGGTCTTCTATGAAAGATAGCAATATGGTAAACATTTATTAAGCACCTACTATGTGCCACACATGGTGCTAGGTACTATGAATACAGAGACAAAAATGAACCAGTCCTTGAAGAACTTACTTTCTACTAGAATTATAAAATGTTCAATGTGGAAGCCCGTTGAAGATGATTTAGGTTAACCTTCTCGTTTTGCAGAGCAGTAACCAGAAGCCCAGGGAGACCCAGAGACTCGTCCAGGTTCTGGTGATAGAACTAAGACTGAGTCGAAGCACTCTCAGGACAACGCTCTTCCACTTCTCTGAAATTAAGGAACAACTTCTCACCAGCTCAAAGACACTCCCAAAAGCCATTTGTGACCTAGATGAAGGCTTTTCCCATGTCCAAAGCACTGAGCTGATTAGATGGACTTTTTCCTAGTGGAAACATTTCAAATGTCAACTACAGATGCATGGTGACTGCAATTAAGGTAATTGTAGCACATCAATTGTAATAAATTACAGTCATGGAAAAAAATAAGATTAAAAACATTTTCTGGGAAGCCAAATTGATTCCTTCAGGAAACTCTTCTGAATAGTAGCAGACAGCTATGTGACCCTCTGTCATTCACTTTGATACAAGTTTCCTTGAGACTCATCAACAAGGAGTCAGAAGAGAAAACGATTGAGGGTCTCAGTAGGGTAGAAGGCATTAGAGGCTAAAGATAGGACATCACTAGTGGGCAGATGGGGTAACTATGTTATTCAGATATTTTGTTATGTTTGACTCTATGATTCTGAATGAGATTTTCTTGGCAAAAATTCTGTAGTGGTTTGCCATTTCCTTCTCCACTGGCAAGCAGAGGTTAAGTGACTTGCACAGGATCTCACAAATGTCTGAGGCTGGATTTGAACTCTGGGTCCAGCACTTTATCCGCTAAGCCACCTGGTTGTCTCCAGGGGTAACTTAATTGCACAGCTCTACACTAGAGATCCCAATCATAGATTTGGAGCTGGACAGGATGCAATAGGTCATTTAGTTAAATCTTTTTATTTTACAGATGAGAAAACTATATTTTTGAAATGTCAGTTGACACATTCAAAATCTCAGATTTAGTGAGTGGCAGAGCCAAGGCCAGGGTCAGGACTGGAACACAAGTCCTCTGTCTGATTTTACATTTGGAATTCTTTTCATTGATCCACACTGGCTATGTTCCCATGTTTCACACCACAGTGGGAACATACACTGTTGGATTTGTTCTGCATCCCCTCCTCTTGAGAGCTATCATTGAAAAATACCCAGAGATAACTAAAGGCTTGTCCAGAGGAAATGAGTAGTGATGGTGCTCATGCCAGGACTTATGTTAGGTCTCTATCTCTCAGGTTGCTGAGTTGACATTAGTTGTTTACATTATAGTGTGACTAAATTTCATTGATCATATAATTGTTTCGTCGTTGCTTTGTTGTCAGTCATTTCAGTTGGGTCCTACACTTTGTGACCCCATTTAGGGTTTTCTTGGCAAAGATATTAGGGTGGTTTGTCATTTTCTTTTCCAGCTCATTTTACAGATGAGGAAACTGAGGCAAATGGGGTTAAGTGACTTGCCCAGGGTCACATAGCTTGTACTTATCTGAGGTTGGATTTGAATTCAGGAAGATGAGGCTTCCTGGTTTCAGGCCTGGCACTCTATCCACTGCACCTTCTAGCTGCCCCTCATTTCAAAGGTCATAGTATTATAAGAATCTTACAGTTGTAAAGATTGTAGAGGTCATCTAAATGCATTACTCAATACAGAAATTAGCTCTACTACATTCTCAAGAAGAGGTCCTCCAGTCTCCATTTCAACACTTTAAGTGACAAGGAGCTTACTACCTCATAAGTCAGCCCTTTCATTGATGAGTAGCTTCAATTATTATGATTTTAAAAAATAAGTTTTTGTGTTCAGATAACAATTATTTCTGGAAATTCTTCCTCCACTAAACTGTTTTTGGGACCAACACCATCACCACCACCATCACCACCACCACCATCCCCACCGCCACCACCACCATCACCACCATAGCCACCACCACCATCACCACCACCACTACCACCATCATCATCATCATAATTTGGAAAGCTTTGATTATTTTAAAAGCACTGCCTAACTGCACCATCACAGAATGTCAGAGTTGAGAGAGACCTCAGAGGTCATCTAATTTAACCCTTTCTCTGAAGTATGATTCTTCTATATAGCGTCCTTTCTTAAAAAAATTATTTATTTTAACATTCATTTAAAAACATTAAATTTCATCCCTCCTGCTCCTCCCCAATCCATTGAGAAGACAAGAAATATGATACAAATTATTAATGTGAAATTGTGTAAAACATATTTCCATATTAGCCATATTGCAAAAAACAAAAATAAAGTGAAAAAATTATGCTTCAATCTGTAGACTCCACAGTTCTTTTTTTATTTAAAAACATTTTAAATACTTTTTCCTAAAATTTTTTAAAAAAATTTTTAGTCCCAAATTCCCTCCCTCCTCTGCCACCTTGTCGAGAAGGCAAGCAATCTGATATAGATTATACATATGCATTCATGCAAAACATTTTCATATTAGTGATGTGAAAGAAAACAAAAAAACCCCCAAGCCCTAAGAAAATTAAAGAATATTAAAAAAAAGTTTTGCTCTGCATTCAGATTCTGACTCTAGAGATGGATACCATTTTTTCATGATTTTTAGAATTGTCTTGGATCATTGTATTGATCAGAATAACTAAGACATTCACAATTATAGTATAAAATTACTGTACTGTGAATAGTATTCTCTTTTTCTTCTCACTTCGCTTTGCCTCAGGTCATTTAAGTCTTGCCAGGTTTTTCTGAAAGCATCCTGTAGTCATATATAATACAATAATGTTCCATCACAATTGTACCACAGCTTGTCAGTTGATGATCATCCTCTCAATCTCCAGATCTATGCCACAAAAAGAGCTGCTATAAACATTTTTGTACATATAGGTCCTTTTCTTTCTTTCTTTCCTTTTTTAATCTCTTCAGGATACAGATATAATAGTGTTATTGCTGGATCAAAGGGTCATAGTCTTCTAGCCATTTGGACGTAGTTCCAAATTATTCTTCAGAATGGCTGCATTAGTTCCCATCACCACCAACAGTGCTTTAGTGTCTGAGTTTTTCCACATCCCCGCCAACATTTGTCATTTTCCTTGTGTGTTATATTAACCAATCTGAAACATGTGATGTGGTACCTCAGAGTTATTGTACTTCGCATTTAACCAATAATGATTTAGAGCAATAGTGATTTAGAGCATTTTTTCATTTGACTATAAATAGCTTTGATTTCTTCATTTGAAAACTGTTCATATCCTTTGACCATTTATCAATTGGGGAATGACTCATTCTTATCAGTTTGATTCAATTCTCTATATATTTGGGAAATGAGGCCTTTGTAAGAGAAACTTAGGTAAAAATTTTCCCCTAAGTTTCCTGCTTTCCTTCTAATCTTGGCTACATTGGTTTTATTTGTGCAAAACCTTTTAAATTTAATTGTAATCAAAATTGCCCATTTTATGTGCCATACTGTTCTCTCTCTTGTTCAGTCATAACTTTTTCCCTTATTCATAAGTCTGACAAGTAAAATATTCTATGCTATCCTAATTTGCTTATGATATCACCCTTTATGTCTACACCACATACCCATTTTGGTTTATACTTAGTTTATACCAAACTACTTTCTAGTTTTTTTTAGAAATTTTTGTCAAATAATGATTCCTTGTCCCAAAATCTTGGATCTTTGGGTTTGTCAGACACTAGATTACTATGGTCATTTACTATGTATTGTGTACCTAATCTATTCTACTGATCCACCCCTCTCTTTCTTAGGCAGTTCCAGATTGTTTTGATGATTACTGCTTTGTAATACAATTTGAGATCTAGTATTGCTAAGACACTTTCATATTTTTTTTAAAATTAATTCCCTTGATATTCTCAACTTTTTGTTTTCCAAATGAATTTTGTTATGATTTTTTTCTACCTTCACAAAATAAAATTTTGGTAATTTGATTGGAATGGCACTGGAGAAATAAATTTAGGTATAATCATCATTTTTATTATACTGTCTTGGCCTATCCATGAGTAATTAATATTTCTCTAATTGTTTAGTTCTATATTTGCATGAAAAGTGTTTTATAATTATATTCATATAGTTCCTGGGTTTGTCTTGGCAGGTAGACTCCCAATATTTTATACTGTCTACAGTTACTTTAAATGGAATTTCTCTTTCTATCTATTGCTGCCGGGTTTTGTTAGTAATATACAGAAATGCCAATGATTTATGTGGATTTATTTTGCATCCTGCAATTTTGCTCAAGTTGTTAATTATTTCAAGTAGCTTTTTAGTTGATCCTCTGGGATTCTGAAAGTATAACATCATATCTTCTGTAAAGAGTGATAGCCTATTGTTTCCTACTCTAATTTCTTCAATTCCTTTTTCTGTTTTTATTGTTATAGCTAACTTTTTTTAGCATAATATTGAATAGTATTGGTGATAATGGGCAGCCCTTATTAATGGGAAGGCTTCTAGGTTATCCCCACTACACATAATGTTTGTTAATGATTCTTTTAGATAGATGCTGCTTATTATTTTAGGGAAAGCTCCATTGATTTCTGTGCTTACTAATGTTTTTAATAGAAATGAGTGTTATATTTTGTAGAAAGGTTTTTTGTATTTATTGAGATATGATTTTCATTGTTTTTAAAAAGTTGACATAGTCAATTATGCTCATGATTCTTGATATTGAACCAGCCCATGCATACATTCCTGATATAATTTCCATCTGATTATAGTGCATGATCTCTGTGTTATAGTATTGTATTCTCCTTGATAGTACTTTAATTTTTTTTTTTGCATCAATATTCATTAGGAATATTGGTCTATAGTTTCCTTTCTCAGTTTTTACTCTTTCCTTTGATTTTCAGGATTTCTAATTTAATGTCCAATTGAACATTTAATTTTTTTTTCCTCTTCTAGGTTTTAAAATTTGTATTTGCATAATCAAATCTTATTTTTTTATTTTACACACTCAATTCATTAATATATTCTTTCTCAATTTTATTGATGTAAGCACTTAGAAGTATAAAATTTCCCCTAAGTATTTCTTTGGCTGCATCCCACAAATTTGGCATATTTTCTCATTGTTGTCATTCCCCTTAATGAAATTCTTTATTGTTTCTCTAATTTTTTCTTTAACACACACATTCTTTAGGATTTGATTATTTAGTTTTCAATTAATTTTTGACGTATCTTTTCACAGCTTTTTGTTGAATGTAATTTTTTATTGTATTATGGTCTAAAAAAGATGCATTTAATATTTCTGCTTTTCTGTGTTCACTTGTGAGATTTTTACACCCAATGCACAGTGGATCTTTTTTTTGCAGGTTTGCAGGCTTTATTCTGGGGGCCCAGACAGGGTTGGGGGCGGCTGCCCTTGGCTAGAACTGGGTGAGAAGGGGGTGGCCTGAGCTCTGACCTCACCAGTATAAGAAGTTGATCTGGATGTTGGTGGCAATGTCAGCCTCCTACTTGTCCCCATTATTCAGAAGCTTATCTTTGTTGTAAAGCAGCCCCTCATGGGTCTCCATGGAGAATTCAAAATTGGGGCCCTTCATGATGGCATCCATTGGGCAGGCTGCCTGCTGAAGTCACAGTAGATGCACTTGGTCAGAGATCATAGCAGGTTGTCTGGTGACTGCCATCTGCCCTGAGCTTAGCCTTGATGGTGATGGCCTGGGCTGGGCAGTTGGCCTCACAGGTGATATACCACTCCTCCTCCAAAGAGTAGCACCTCAAGGCATGCTCCCCATGGAAGCGTGGGCTCAGAGAGCCCTTCTCAAAGGGATAGTTGATGGAGTTGGGCTCCCAGAACAGGTAACTTAGAGTCATCCCCAAGCCTCAGAAGGGCTCTGTCTACAGCAGAGTTTGGGCGTATGGTCAGTCACAAACTTCATGTCCATGGTGGGTTCCTTCACATTCAGGTACTTGCAGGAGGAGGTGGAGGAGGGGCTGCTGTGTAGACCTCTGGACAGGCCTAGTCCTGTGCCTGCCACCCGGGAAGGGACAGAGTCATGTTAGGGTCCCTCATGTGGAGGAAGCCTCCCCTCTACTGAACCTCTACAGGCTGAATTTTTAAAGGTTCTGTGTACAGCTGGGAAAAAGGTATACTCCTTTCTATTCCCATTCAATTTTCTCCAAAAATCTATCGTATCTAGCTTTTCTAAAATTATGTTCATATCCTTAACTTGTTTCTTCTATTTTGTCATTCTTTTGACTTTGTTTTATTGTTTCTTGATGTCTCATAGAGTCATTAGTTTCCACTTGTCCAATTCTAATTTTCAAGAAATTATTTTCTTCCATGAGCTTTTGTACCTCTTTTTACATTTGGCCAATTCTGCTTTTTAAGTAATTCTTCTCTTCAGTAGATTTTTGTGCCTCCTTTATACTATTTGACCAGTTCTGTTTTTTTAAAGGTGTTGTTGTCTTCAGTATTTTTTTGGACTCTTTTACCTTGCCAAGTTGTTGACTCTCTTTTCATAATTTTCTTGCATCATTCTCATTTCTCTTCTCAATGTTCCACCTCTTTCATCTGATTTTTAAAATTCTTTTTGAGCTCTTCCAGGAATTCTTATTAGGCTTCTGTCCAATTCATATTTCTTCTTTGAAGTCTCACTTATAGCTGTTTTGACACTGATACCTCCTTCTGAGTTTGTGTCTTCTTCCCTGTCACAATAGAAGCTTTTAATGCTCATGTTTTTTCTTTGTGGATTGCTCATTTTTTCAGACCATTTTAAAAAAATTTTAACTTAATGTTAAAGTTGGGCTCTACTCCCAGGGTAGAGGGGTGGGGAGGAATCTGTCTCAAGCTTCAGGTTTTTGTGCTGCTGTTTTCAGAGCTAGTTCTGGGAGCGGGGAGGTATATAAGTTTTTGGTGCTTCCAAGTTGGTGTGATCCAAGGAGATGTGTGGTCACTGCTCTGCTGGTTTGTGCTCTGGTCTTTACCCAGGAACAGTGATCTTTCCCCTAAAATTTCTAGTGCTAACACTACTCTTGGCCCTGGAATTGGGATCGGGTCCCTTGCTTTCCTGCAACCACAAGTTATAACTTTCCTATCTGCTTTGAAACCAATGTCCCTGCTTTCCTGTGAATGCCTGCAAGCACTTTTCACCCTGAAACTGTGATGGGGCCCCTTCACCCCTGTGACCACAAGCGCTAGTGCGCTAGTACTACTTCTCTTCACCCTGGAACTATGGGTAATGCAATAAAGTCTTACACCCAGTGCTAGCAAAAGATCCCTGTAATAGCTTTCTGATCAGCTTTCCCAACCCCCTTACCGTCTCTGGGATGAGAGTTCCTGAAGCTGTTGCTATCACTGTCAGATGTCTCCCAAGCCTGGTTCTGGGGTTGCTACCACATATGCTGTGCTCTGGGCTGACTTCCATCTTAGTATTACAGATGTCTCTTAATGATCCCTAAGTTGGCTTGACCTGGAAGAATGTTTCACACTACAGAGGTCATTTTATTTTCTCTGCCACTTCAGAATTCATTTTGAGGTGTTATTTTAAAGTTATTTGGGAGAGTTTTGGCTGAGCTGCTGCCTGAACTCTACCATCTTGGACCCTATCTTTCTACAACATTTCTGAACAGGGGTTCTCTAATTTCTCCACTCAAACATCTCTAGTGGCTGGAAAACTCTATTTCCCAAGTCAGTCCATTCCATTTTTCAGCAGCTCTAACTGTCAGGTGGTTCTTCCTTATTTAGAGCCAAAATGTCCCACCCTGAACCTTCTACTCATTGGTCTATTTCTTTGGATCAAATCTCTAGAGCTAGAAGGGATGTTTGAGTTTGTCTCTAGACACTGAAGCCCAGAGATTTTAATTGACTTGCCCTAGTCACAGTAAATAGTAAAACTGGGATTTGAACTTGGGTCTCTTGACTCCAAATCCAATTGTCTTTCCATTATTCAACCCTCTGAAGTCATGCTAAATAAGTCTAATCTCTTTTCCATACAAGAGCCCTTCAGATATTTGACAACAATGATCTTGTATCCCCATTGGACCTTCTCTTTTTGAGCCTGGACCACTCTAGTTTGTGTAACTGATTTTCATATTAGGTGATTTCGTGACACTGCTCTTTTTGCCTCCATTGCAATACCCCCTAGTATCCTGGCCACCTTCCTCTAGATGTACTTCCATTTGTCAACTTTCCTCACAAAATGTGGTATTCAAAACTGTACGTAATACTTTAGATGTGGTCAAACCAGGGCAGAGCATGGTGAAGCTTTTGCTTCTTTGTTCTATATGCTATGCTTCCATTAATGTGATTTAAGATCACATTTGCTCCTTCGGCTGCCATATGGCCCTGCTGACATGTTGTGTTGGCAGTCCACTAAGACTCTGAACTCTCTTGTACGTTTGTAGTTTTTTCCCCCTGAGCTGAGGGATTTACATTCATTCCTATGTGATTTCGTCTTGTTCATTTTTGCACATCATTTTAGTCTTTTGAGATCCTCATGGACCTTTGATCCTTTTATATCTATTATACTTTTATCCAAATTCCTGATTTAAAATAAAATTGAAGACTGAGCTTTAAGAGCATACTACCAAAGATCTCTCTTCATGTTGGCAGCAATCTATCAGCACTCATTGAGAAACGTCATTTTACCACCTGCAAATGCACCTAACCTGTATCATCAACCAGCCGCCTTTTTTCAATCTTGGGGAACTCAAATTTTCAATTATAGCTTGATAGAGGAAATGTATTCTTTGCCTTTTTTGGCACATTTAAATCATAGAATATAGTCTACCATCTACTCTGCTCATGAATAAAAGCTCTGGTTGTAAAGAGAGGAGTCACTCATTGCTGCACCACCTTTACTGGAAGCCCAGTTCTGTGGAACAAAGGGACCAGAGCTGTCAGGAAGCACCATCACTAAAACATGCTCCTGTGGTGTGTTTATGTGACCCCAGGCATGCTTTAGACAACTGTGTGGATCCAGCACTTGCCCTGGGCTGGGGGCCAATGCTCTGCAGGCTTAGTTTGTGCTGTGATAGATCTTCATTCTGAGCCATGGTAGTTTCCTCTGCTAAGCTGTCTTAAATATTGAAATAAAAGATAGGTTAGAGCCCAACATCAAATCTATTTCCTCATCTGAAAAATGGGGATAATAACAGCATTAATATATTATATTACTATGTTAATAATAGTAATAATACCTTACCAAGGTGTTGTGAGCACCAAAGAATATATGCCACTTAATAAACTTTAAAATATATTAGCCATTATTATTAACACAATTATTCTAATTTTTAATATGATTATCCCTGACCATTGTACTTAATAATTAATTCTGAGCTAAGAATAGCCTTAAAAATGCACTCAGTGTTTTTTCCCCTCTTCTTTCTTCTTACCCCTTTCCCTCCCACAATGGGTTTATTTACCTCAGATGTCCAGGTCCCTCATGCTATCTCTTCCTACTTTCTTCCATCAAAACTTACCCTTAGAATCTCTACTTAATAGGCATAAGAAATCTTAATTAGTCAGCTAGGTGGCACTATACTGTGGATAAAGTACCAGGTCTGAAACCAGAAAGACTCATCTTCCTGAGTTCAAATCTGACCTCAGTTACTTCCTGCTAGTGTCACCCTGGGCAAGTCACTTAGCCCTGTTTGCCTCAGTTTCCTCATCTGTAAAATGAACTGGAGAAAGAAATGGCAAATCATTCCAACATCTTTGCTAAGAAAACCCCAAATGTGGTCACTAAGAGTGACTGAAACCAACAAACAACAAAAATAACCTTAATTGTATTACCATTCCCAGGGCAATATTACTTTTTGTAAGAATCTCTTAGTTCAAGCCAAATGAATGAATTTCCACTATCCAAGCAACACTTTGAAGACTCCTCTCATGGAGGAGGAGAAGGGAAGGACATCATATACAGGCTAAATAGCATGAACAAGACACACAGAAAGAAAAGAGGTCAGTGGTCTTAGAAATTCAGTTCTGCCTGCCCAGTCCTTCATTCTCCAAAGGATCATTAAAGTCAAAGAGGACCTTAGAGCTCCATCTAAATCATTTTACAAAGATGGAAACCGAGTTCTGGAGTGGGATTATCGTTGGATCATAACTTTAGACCTAGAAGGAGCCTAATAAATCATCTGGTCAAAACAGATGAAGACATTGAGACTGAGAGAGGGTATCTTGTTCGAAGTGACACTGGTAAAAAAAAAAAGAGCAGAGACAGTACTCAAATGCATAGCCTCTCCTTCCAAATCTAGTGTTCTTTACTATATACCATATACAGGTAGTGAGTAACAAAGGCAAGATTCCAACTCAGATGACAGGGAGCTGGGGCATCTGGCCCATAGTGACTGTGGGACCCTGAACAAGTTCATTTAATCTCAGTGCTCTAAGCATCTCTCTAAGGTGCATAACAGCTGGTAATCTGTACTGGGAAAAGGCAAGAAAGGGGAATCTGCAGCCTCAAGGCCACATGTGGCCCTCAAGTTCCTCCAGTGCAGCCCTTTGACTCAATCCAAACTACACAGAACAAATCCCCTTAATAAAAGGATTTGTTCTGCAAAACTTGGACTCAGTCAAAAGGCCTCACCCAAGGATCTAGAAGCCACATGTGGCCTCGAGACTGCAAGTTCCCCACCCCTGGTAAAAGGAATTTCCCCAAAGGGAGTTCCCTAGTCTAATGCAATCACAGATCCAGGGGGGAAATGATCCACATATATAGACTTACTATCCACCTTGTACACATGAGGGTCACATCAAAAATATCCTTCTGTGTGTGCCATTAAAGGAAAGGGCCAAAGAATTAAGTGACCCGTGGATTGAAAAAAAAATGTTAAATTTATGAGCCGTACTGCTGCCTGGATAGCACATTTCATACCAGCGCTTGTGGTACAGGTCTTTAATATACTCCTAGACTTATGGTGCCTAGACACCCAACTCCTTTCTTTCGGAGTGCCAAATGGTCTCCTGGCTATTGTTCTGGGCAGCTCCTGTTAAGCATTTAGGCTAATTTATTTCAGTTGGAAATTTTCAGGACCAGACATAAGTATTATTACTCAGTCCTTCAGAGGAGGAATAAAAGGTAAATTGATATTTGGAAAAATGAAAAATATGTGGAGAATATTTTTGGCCTCAAGACCAAAAAAGAAAAAAAGAAAAAACCCAACCCAAACCCTGGGAAAAAAAAATAACCCCAAACCTCCTCACCTACCCATACACTTTGTTCTGGCCAGCCTCAAGCACGTTGATTCCAGAATGTCTGAGCATGAATGAATCATGACATGGTCCTGGGAATTCTGTAGCCACAGGAGTTATTCTATACATGGCATCAGACACCACCTGCAGATGCTGGGAGTGGAAAACTTTGCAGTTTCTAAAGCTCACCTCATCATGCCACGACATACAATTAGCCATGTGTGTGTATTTAACAGTTCCCTGGGGGGATTGGAACCCCGGCCCGTGTTGTCGAATTCACATTCCTTGTTGTTGGTGCCGAGGCTCTCGTGGAAAACTAATATACTAACTCGTTTTTTTAAGAAGTTATAGCCCCTGAAATTTGTTTATAGAAGCAAAGAGTGATGCCGACTGGGTTCAGTCGGATGGTTTTTTTTTTTTTCCTGCCATTATTAAAATGCACCCCAAACACCTGTAACCTCCCTAATACCCTGAGACCAGAGGTCTCTCTCCCTCCCCCCTCCCCACTTTGCTGTTTCATACTCGGACGTGTCTGCATAAAATCTGTGACTTCACTATTCCTGGAAATCCGACATAAAACACTGTACCTTTGGCAGAAAGCTAAGTTGCTGTAAATGTAGGAATGAGGAGATGTGTCTATCTACACTGGCCAAGAAAAGCTGTATTGAGAAACGAGTGTGAAATTGGAGCAGTGTCTACACTCTCCTTATGCTTCCCTTAAAGAAATGAAATCTATCTGGAGATTGGCCCAGAGTTCTCTGAAGATAAAGCAATAGGTTGGGATGGCTTTTGGATCTAGTAGTCTGTATGTACTTGTCAAAACAATAGGTCCATCTAAAGGAGAGAATGAGTTAAATTGTTTTATTTAGCATGGTGTAGACTAAAATCAATCCAAGTGTTTACCCAAGTTTTTCCTCTGTGTACTGATTGGATTGGTATTTCAAAGACCCATTTGCCATGACCAAGTCTCTCTTTTGACTGTGTAGGCCATCAGAGTGTTAGGGCTGGGGTTACAAGCTATAACATTCTACAAGCTATAATATTCTCCTTAGGTCACTGGCCTCTCATTCCCTGACGATATCATAATGAGGCAGGCCTCTATCTATCCATGTGTCAGTTTCTCCAAACATTACTATTCAGTCTTTTCAATAGTGTCCAACTCCTTGTGGCACTATTTGGGGTTTTCTTGGCAAAGATACTGGAGTGATTGGCTATTTCCTTCTCTAGTTTATTTTCCAGATGAGGAAACTGAGGCAAATAGGGTTAAGTGACTTGCCCAGAGTGAAAAAGCTAGTAAGTGTCTGAGGTCAAATTTGAGCTCAGGATGATGAGTATCCCTGACTTTAGGCCTGGCAGTCTATTCACTGCTCCACCTAGCTGCCCCAAACATTAGTAGGCTAGAGAAAAATAGATTTCAGGTTTCAAACTTCCTGGCTAGAGTCCACTCAAAGTGGACTGATGATTTATATTCTGTTGTGCTGAAAGATCTTGACAGTTTTGATTAAAAAAAATTAACTGAGTCAAGTTCATTAGAACAGTGAAAATAGTTGGCTCATGGAAACCTTTCCTTGGGGTTTTAGCTATTTGGGGATTTCTGGAAATTACCAAGTTGGGGTGATAGTTTTATGTCAAGTTCTTTTATATTTTGTGTATATATATATATATATATATTTTATGTTATGTTATTTTTTTTTTATAAAGAACACTATGATGTTTCCTTGCTTTAACTTAGACCATCTTGAGGTTAAGTGGATATTCAGTCATTGATATGGGCTCAATAGAACCTGGGAGTAGGTTGTAATGAGAGGCTATAAGACTATGCATGGCAATTGAGTTACTTGGAATGAATCCATGGGGAACAATGCAGGACGTGAGTTCATTAGCACTGGCTTTTCATTAGCTCTGGGAAATAAAGGATTATTTATTATGATGATGATTATTGCCAATACAATTTCTACAGCATCAACTACAAATAATGCAAAAGGCTAGGTTCTATGTGAGAAACTAAGAAATATAAGGCATGGCTATTGTCTTTAAGGAGTTATCAATCTAGTTGAGGACGTGGAACACGAATTTGAACAATTGAGGCAGGAGGTTAGGTAACTATTTCCCAGGGATATTTAAGAGGCAATTTGAATGTCAGATAAGTGGTTTGACTAGATCAGTGGAGAACCTGTGGCTTCCAAGCCACACGTGGCCCTTTGCCAAGGGCTTAGATGGACATATATGGCCTGAAGACCACAAGTTCCCCACCCCTGGACTAACTGATTTCTCTAGTCCTTTCAGTTTTGGAAGGAGAATCCTTCAAGACCCACCTAAAATCTCACTCCTCCCATGAAGCCTTTCTCCATGACTTTGTTTCAATTTATTTTCTCCCTCCTTTGATGGCCCTTGATAACACTGTCTGTAATACATAACTGAGCCACTAATCATACTGCTTGGTATTTGTTCTCTAATTATATCATTCCATGTATGTTTTTTCTTGTCTTTTCAATAAAATTGAAAACTTACTGTGGGCAGGGATTATGTTTGAAAAATATTTAGTACCTCATAAAATGTCTTGAAAAATGCTAGACAACTCAGTGAGGCTCAGTAAATGTTTGTGGAGTTGAATTGAATGAATGAAAGTACGGATGTTGTTTTTTTTTTTTATTAAAGTATTAAGTCCATCAGAGGTAGGGGATTAGATTTGATAGTCTATTAAGGTTCTTTTTAGCCCCATGATCTAGGCTATACAACTGAAATATGAAAGAGAACAGTAGTTGAGGGTTTTGATTTTTTCTTCTCTGTGTCCTTGAAGAGAGATTGCCACTGGTATTAAAAATATTGGTTTATAATTTCAGTGAGAATGGCTGCAGATAGTTATCTACCATAGTAAAATAGACAGCTTTCCAGTTGTTCACATTAGCTAGTATTTGGCTTCTTGGGAAACCACTCGTCTGGAATGCTTGCCAGGGACGAGAGAATCTCACAAGTTCAGAGATGATTCAAAAGGGTCCCACATATATTTAGAGCACTTTGGATCGGAGATTAGGAAAGACATACATACACACATATATTTTAAAAGTCTTTAGTACTTCCTGGCTGGCTAAAGTCAGGCTCGTCTTTCCTGTGGTGTTTCAGTATTTCTGCTGCCTCATTGAACTGAAAATGAGCTTTTATTTTACGAGACTTTTCTTTCATGAAACAAAAACAATAATTAAAGAGAAAAACCTTTTATAAACACCAGTCTGATAGTCCTAGTTTGCTTAACTTTTTCCAACCTTAAGGAAAGTTGGAACTGGATTGAACTTCTGAAAGAAGGCTCTAAAAGTATTTTCTTTTCAATCCATTCAAAGTTGTCTGCCACCCCGCACCCTCTCCCCCACCTCCCTACACCCCCACCCTTTCCCGAATTCTGATTTTTCCAGTGCTCCACCATATCCTGGAGACTAACAATGTGGAATGTTTTCATTATGTTTCACCACAATTGTAGGGACATGCAAATCACTTTGGAGCAAATCCCCAGCCCAATGTGAACAGACTCTACAGTGAAAGATAGTTTGATTATCTGAGCTAAATTGATGGGTTAATACAGACCAATACTTGTTGGTAAGAGGTGACTGATTAGTTAGAGGCTAGCTTCTTCCAAATAGTTAAACCACAAAAAACTGGAACAGAAAGCTGTGTAATTTTGATGACCAAGCTTGGCCTTGGTGAAGAGTTATGAAAATATATCTACCTTCAGAGGTGGGGAACTGCGGATGTGGAATGCTGCATATGTGGTAATATTTCTTTGATGTGTTTTAGTTTGTCGAACTGCTTTTTTTGTTTATTTTCTTTAAAATCTTTATTGTAAACGATGGCTAGGTGGCTATAGGAAGGGAGAGTAATATATTTGTATATACACCTCATATAAAAACAGAAGAACTATGAAATTAAGATTTTATTTAAAAAAAAGTCAAAATGATCAAGCCATTTGATGTACAAAGATATGCAAGTTACAGATATCCCTTGCCTTGGGAAGGTTGAGTTAATCCTTGCTGAGGGTGTGTGTGTGTGTGTGTATGTGTGTGTGTGTGTGTGTGTTTAGCTCAGGACCCAGAAAGAATGCCTGGAGATTTGTAAGAGCCTGACTTAGACAAGTATGGAAACCAGCCAGGAAGTCTGGGAGAAAGCTCCATCTTACACATTTTACATGAGACAGCCAGCTGTAAATCTCATAGGATATTCCCCTTCCTAACAGGAGCAGGTGGGTTTTATGGTTACTGTGTTAGACTTTTTAATAGAGAAAGTGTTTTTAGAGTCCATCAAATAGGTTAGTGTTATCTATATAGTTAAGTGAATCTTGGGAGCACAGAGGAACAAACACATGTTCCTTTTCCTCTCTCCTTTTCACCTCCCCAGGGATCAGGATCACACATTCAGAACTGAAAAGAACTTCAGAGGTCATTTAGTCCAACCTATGTAATCTTAAATTTGAGGAAACTGACGCCTATAGACTTTACCTGCTCATAGATTAGGAGTAAAGATGCCCCCTGATGACAAATCCAGGGCTCTTTTCTTCAGACTGTATCTCTAGAGAAAGGAGGGCAGTATGTGTGTTTGTGTGTAAGAAGAGTATTTCTCTTGATCAATTTTAACTGTCTTCTGATATAAACGAGATAAGTTTTATGCCTTTGAACTAGTTTATTGTACTAGGAAAGTTTGAGATTTGGAAGCCAAAGCTCAGAGAGAGCAATTCTCAAAACTGAAATATAATAAGTTTATCTTCCCTGGCACTAATCTCTGTGTGTCATTTCAAGTTGGCCCTTTCTTATCCCTTTTCAGATTCTTATTATTTCTGAGTTCTCTTTTTCTTCCCCCTCCTCTCCCAAATCTAAATATACTTGAAGAAAGAACCTGAAATTAAAGACTTTAACCGTCAATGAGTTGATTTATTGTGATATTATTGTGCAAGGCAGCGTCCTGGTTGCATTTTGGGAGAAATAAAGATGACTATGATATTACTAACCTGTAAGTGTCTCAAGGGCAGGGGCTTATTTAAGGGTCTTATTTATTTTTATCAAAACCATAAAGATAATGGTACAACAAGGGCATTACTCCAGGGCACTGAATTTTAGAGGGAGTATATAGCATTGTCTTCCATCAGCAGAGAGAAGCTAAGCACCGGGTTAGCACAAAATCATTAGGTAAAATAGGTAACAACCAACTCTTCTTTGCCCAGTGGTCCAAATGAGCTGCTGCCTAGGCCATTTTCATTCTACTCCCTCTTGTTGGCATCCTAGATATCCTTGGGTCATCTTCTTTCCCACAGTTGAATTTGCATTTGAGGAGGTCTTTCATGATGCTGCCTGAGTATCTGCTTTATGGTGCTTTTGCCGAGTACAGGACCTCCTTGTTATAGCTCTGCCTTGGATCTCTTTCAGCTTCCACAAATGCCCCACTCTGATGTCTTTTCATACTTGGGGGTGGTGGTGACCATAACTTCTTGAAGTCTATGACAGAAAAGCTTTGGCATGTTTGACCAAAGTGGGAAAGCTTTGAGACTCATCTTGGTGACAGGTTGTCTTTGCCATTTGAGGATTAGTTAAGTTAATTAAGAAGAGTATTGTTGGATCATAGGCTTAGAATTAGAAGGAAGACTTTAGAATTCATTTAGTTTAACAGCCTGATTTCATAGATGAGGAAGCTGAGACCTGGAGACACTGTCCCTTGACAATGCTACTAAGCAACACGGTGGGAATTTGAACCCCAAAGGACTCCAAATCCAGCACTTTCCACTGGACAATGCTTCCTACCTTAGCAAAGGGTTCATCACCAGACACTTGTTGATGATGAGCTTCTCTGTCTCTCTGTCTCTCTGTCTCTCTGTCTCTCTCTCTCTCTCTCTCTCTCTCTGTCTGTCCTTGTCTCTATCTATCTTTTGCCAGAAACAGGTAAAAATACAAAATGGTGCTCAGTTCTGTACAACTCTCTTCTATAGGTACAGCAGATAGACTGCTGGACTAAGAGTCAGGAAGACCTGAGTTCAAATCCAGTTTTGGATAGCTGTGAATCCTTCAGTAAGTCACTGATGAACTATTTGGGGTGTATGAGGTATTCAGGAAGCACTAGCACCTCTGCTCTGGTGATTTGCTGAACCCTTCTCAGGGATACTTATCCACCTTCACTGTCTATTTACACCCAACTCTCACCTGTGACTCCAAGAAGCTCTAGCATGCACAGTGGTCACACCCCAGTAAAACCATCTTGGAAGCTGGGCAAAACCACACTGAGGGTAATCAAGGGGCCCCAGATACCTTGCTGAGTTAGAGGGATGTCTATTGCAAGCATGTGAAGACTTGACTTCCCTGAAGGAATGGGCAGATGAGAACAATTTGTTCCAGTAGCCATGAAGATGCCTGAAACAGGCACGGTGGAGGCTTAGAACTTGGTCAGACAACAAGGATACCAAGGGCACCCACTGTATACTGTATACTGCGCCATCGCTAGTTCTGATTTTTGCTTGTCCCTGGACTTTGATGACTCTGGAAGAGAGCGTGAGGCTGACCACTTCGTGCAACTCTGCCTCACTCAAATCCAATTCACAAGCAACTCTCCACTTCTGATGTCATCCGTCTTCTTCCAAAACAAAGAACGGACAACAATGACAACAAAATGGATTGTTTGCCTCAATTTCATCCATTGCAACATGCTGATAATAATGGTACCTGCCTCTCAGGATTGTTGAGAGGATGAGATGAGATAATATTTATAAAGTGTTTAGCATGGTGCCTGGCACATAGTAAGAAATGCTAGCTATGATTTATTACTATTTCCTTCCTGATGGTGACTTAGTGGAATAAAAAACAGGCAGAGAGAGTTAAGAATCATACCATTTGTAAACATTAATTTAATAGTTAGTGCTATTAGTTTGTGACCTTTGTCCAATGGTCAGTGAGTGATTATTATCATTGGAATTGAGTTGCATCCATAACTTTTTTTAAAATTGAGAATCTCAATCTACGTTCAGTTTCTTATAATGGAAATCAGAAGACTGGAATGGGATGTGACTGGAATAGAAGGTGAGATGGTCATTTAGAGTAACAGGTCATTTAGAGCAGAGGTGTCAAACACATGGCGACCCACAACACTCCTGAGTGTGGCCCAAACCAGATTAAAATGTACTTACTATAAGATTTCCATGTGTTAATGTATTAATAAAAAAGAAACACACAAACACATGTGGTTTTTCTAAGTCAGTATGTGGCCCATAAGGATTTAATGGCTCCCATTTCTTTTTGAGTGTGATACTACTGATCTAGAGCGAAAGCCATAGGGAGCTAGGGAGTACAGTGGTTAGAGTGGTGAGCCTGGAATTAAAAAGACAAATTCAAATACAGTTTCAGATGCTTACTAGTTGTGTGACCCTAGGCAAGTCAATTAGCTCTTTCTTCCTTAGTTTCCTTATCTGTAACATGGGGATAATAATAGTACAGTTGTTGTGAAGACAAAGTGAGATATTTGTAATACACTTTGCGAACCTTGAAGTGCTGTATAAATGCTAGTTATTTATTAAGGATAACAGATGCACAGCCTTGGTGTTGCCTCAGTCTCATTGAAAACAAATTAATGAAAAAAATAGAAGTAAGCTGTATTTATGGAAAGACACGGATAAGGATAAGGATATGAAGGTCTGAATAGTAAGTTGCATTGATGGAATTCCCTTACTAATGAGATCATGGATGCATCAGTATTCCAGAGAAGAGGAAACATGGAATACAGCTTCTTAGCCTCCTTTGACCTCTGTGGATCTTGATTTTTTTTTCTCTGTGAAGTGAGGGGGTTGAATTAGCTGATTTCTGACATCTCTTTCTGCATCATTTTTCAGATCCTACCCCACCCCGCTCTGAATTTCCATCTAGTTTTCAACAATGTGAAATATACATAATAGATTTTAACAAATGCTAATTCAATGAATGAATGAAAATAATGTCCTTTGCTCTCATGGAAATGATAATATAATTGGAGAAATTATTGTTTTTCCTTCATTCAGGAAGAGGACCATGATGTCAGGAAGATGATGCCATGACTTTCAAATGAATTGGATTTAAATGAGGGAGGGTTGTGCAAAGTTACCAGTCTCACTTTCTCCTCTAGAACCATCTGGGTCCAGCGGCAAGCTATAGATTCAGGAAGACTGCGGATAGGCCTCAGCTGGAGAAATTATAATATAGTTGGAGTATACATTTTAAAATGTACAGTAAAAATGCTGAATGGGTAGGACAAAAAATAAGTTATAAGCCTCAAGTAAGTTGGGACTCGAGGTGGTATAGAAAAGGGAAAGGGAATTCTAGGCAAGGGAATATATACTAGCAAAGGTGTAGAATCTGGAGGGAGCATGGTTTTCCAGAAGGCTAGGAAAAAGTTGAAATTATCCACTGACTGGCCTAGGCAGTTATAGCACAGATGTCACAGAGTTGTTGGAAATGCAAGTGTAGAGAGGAACAGAGAGTGAGGACACAGAAAACAAAACAAAACTAAGATAGTGTGTTAACAGAATTACATTTCAGAATTAGAAGGGCCTTTAGAGTTCAACCAGTCTAGTTCATATCTGAATAGGAGGCCCTGCTACGACATTCCTGACAAGTAGTCCTCCGTCCAGCCTTACTGGAGATAAAAGCATGGGAAAGAGTGTTGGGTTTCGAGTCAGAAGACATGGGTTTGAATCATCACTACCTATGATTTGGGATAGGTCACTTAGCACCTCTGGACTTTATTTTCCTTCTCTGTAAAATAAGAAGGTTGCAGTACATGGAGAAGACCTTTTACTTCCAGCTCTAAGTCTGTGATGCTAAAAATCTCCAGTGACTGGGATTCCACTGCTTCTTGGGATAGCTTCTTTCATTTTTGGACAGCTCTGAACAGATTGGGTGAGAAATTGGATAATAATAATTATTATATGGCAATTTTAAAGCTACAAAGTACTTTCCTATTGCTTTTCCTCATAAACAAGGAACTTGATCTGAGAGAATATTGGTTCAATATGGCAAATATTTTTTAGTTCTGGTTTTGTTCCAATTAAATTATTTGAGAAAACACAGGATGTAGCTTAGCTCCTATCTGACCTGGTTTTGCTGGGTATTTTAAAACAAAACAAAACAAAACTTTAATTCCATAAAAAAAATATTTAGACCCCATTTTTAGTTCATCAGTTAGTGAGGCTTACTCTGATTTTTGTTTTCTCGTTTAGTTCTGTCCAAGGTGGGAGGCAGGATGGAAGGGTGACAAGAGAATTCAATTTGGAGTCAGAGGAACTGGGTTTGAATTCTCATTCTGCCACTTCTTCACTGTGTGACCATGGGTAAATCACGGTACATCTCTGGGCCTTAAGAAACTCATCTGAAAAGGTGTGGGCTGAACTAGATGGCATCTCTAAATCTATGATCCTATAAGATCTAGTTATAAACTTGCTGCTTTATTTCTTATACCTAAGAAGGAAGCCTTCTATGGTGAATATTTGTTGTTATTTAGTCATGTCTGACTCTTCGTGAACCCATTTGGGGTTTTCTTGGCAAAGATGCTTGGGGTGGTTTGCCATCTCCTTCTTCAGCTCATTTTACAGATGAAGAAACTGATGCAAAAAGGGTTAAGTGACTTGCCTAAGATCATACAGCTAGTAAGGATCTTAGGCCAGATTTGAACTCAGGAAGATAAATCTTCCTGACTTTAGGTCCAGCACTCTATCCTTCTGCCCCACTTACCTGCCTCTCCATGGTGAATACACGTTGTAAATTGCTATTTCCCCGGTGTCTTGAGAGCTAAATTTGAACTAAATATTTCATCCCCTAGCACTATATAATTGTAACCTCTCATCCAGCCCAAGTGGAACCTGTTCTCAAGGTCCAAGGAGTCAGATTGTGCTGTCTGGACTTGGTTAGACTTCTTTCCCTTCTCCAGCTTTCTACTGCCCAGATGAGAAAGATTGGAGAATTCTCCCCCTGAGAATCCCATGCTGATACGAACAGGCTGGGTGATCAATTTAGAACCCTGAGGGGAAAGGAAATGATCTGTTATCTGCTTGAGTGACAGCAAAGGGAGCATTTGATATGGGTCCCCAAATGGGACCATGAGGCAAGGGAATATATTGTTTTAAGTCTGTCTTGAGACCAAAGCAGCTGGTGTATGTTCAGATAAGCATCTGCACTCTTGGAAGCCGATTCCTACTGAATCAAACCCCTGAACCGTCTGAGGTCCACCCATCACTAATTTTCATATGAATTATATTAAGAGTCTGATGGTAAAGTATGTCTTGGTTTAAAAATAGCATAATAAAACAATAAATCAGGAAGAAAAAGCAAACTGAAAAAATGTAGAAAACAGATGAAAAGAAAAAAGGGAAAAAGTGAACTACATAAAAATACCATACATGCCAGGCACTTCAGATGTGATTTCCTGTGGCCTGCACTTTCAAAAGCCTGGTGTTACAACATGCTCTATATCTGAGGGCCAAAAACCGAAAGAATAAACCCTTGTTTAAACTTGGAGGGAAAGGGCGACATCTGACCTGTTCATGATCTAGGTCTATACGGAGGGAGGACATGTCAGATGATTTTCCATTTGATGGCACTTTGCCCCATGGCTCTGCCCCTTCTCCACCCTCCCGGTGCCCACACAGTGCTGACACACTTCCTGTTATGGACGGCAGGACACACAGTGGGACCACTCCTGGGCTCTGGGGCCCTTGCTCACATGTGGGTTGAAGAGACTTCAAAAGCAAGTTCTGGCACCCAGAAAGATGATTTAAAAGGGAGTTTGGGTGGTTCCCAAGAAGACCTGCTCCAAGTAAGTAGAAAGAAAACATACATTATCTCATGTTAAAGAGCCTGCTCCTTTAAGATGCTGCCAAATATTTATGAAATACTAACTTATTGCTGAAAAGCCCTGACAAACGCAATAACCGCTGGCAAACCCAAGAGGACATAAACATGATGTAAGGATACCAATCCTGAATTGGCCCAGATTGCATGACAAATCTGTAATTCTAATCAACCAGAATCTAAAATGTATGCCCCAAGAATATACTGTCTGCATTACAGATGCACTTGTCTGATATTAGATTAGGCAAAGCAAAGGCAAAATAAACATTTTAAAGAATCTGTAGATTTGGGAGGAGGGGCGTGGGGGAGTGGGGGAAGGGATGGTGTGTGGAAAAAATAACATTTCAGTTACAAGAAAAAAAAATCATCAAATCAAGACATGACTGATCCAGTCTGTGAAATTGTTTGATTCAGACTTTTTCCTTGTGCTGAGAAGTTTCTTGAATAATAATGAAAATCATTAAAACTCTGAAGGGGGTATTGTAGCAGGAGTTCTCACTGCACCTCTGTCTACCAACAATGCTTTCTTCAAACCCTAGGGAACCTGACAAATATGGTGTTGAGCCTGAATGGTGTCCCAAGATGGGTTTGTGATTACATTTATAAACCGTTGAAATGTCTTTCATTTAAAAGTCAGAGAATTGGCAGAGTGTATTTTCTAAACATGTGCTTTTTCTTCTTCTTTTTCTTTTTCTTCTTCTTTTTTTTTCTTTTTCCAGCAAGCAGCTCAGAGGCCAGCTGGTCTTTGTTAGTAATCTTTAGCACACCCACAAGCAAGCATGTGACTGGTTTGATGATATGCTATTAAGAAAATGTGATTTGTTAATGCCATATTGTGGGCCTCAACAGGTCCCTTCTGCCATCCAGGCCTTTGGAATGAGGATTTTGGGGGGGAGAAAGAATGGTTGATGGATGCTTCATTAGGCTGCTGTTGAGACTGGGATATTGACAAGAGCATGTTTGGACCACAGTGATTGAGGTTTCCTTTTCTAAAGCTAAGAATGCACTTGGTCTTCCAGGGAATTGTCTTAATACACTCAGGTCCCTACAAGGGGACACTTAAAGTGTACTCAGTTCTGTTTTGGAATAACAAACAAATTAGATTCAGGGACCATCCAGTGGGACCAGCTGAAAGCAGACACGCTCTTGCCTGCCCTGTGACTCTTGCCTATTATCTAGTTACCTCTACATCTCCTCTAGGGCAGCTAGGTGATGCAATGGATAGAGCACTGGGTTTGGAATTAGAAAGACTCATCTTCCTGAGTTCGAATATATCTGACACTTACTAACTGTGTGACTCTGGGCAAGTCACTTAACTCTGTCTCAGTTTCCTCATGTGTAAAATGAGCTGGAAAAGGAAATGGCAAATTACTCCAGTATCTTTACCAAGAAAAACCCAAATGGGGTCATGAAGAGTAAGACTGAACTACAGCAAAACTAACTTCTCTCCCAGGAATATTGTGATGGAGACTTGGTGGGAATGGGGGAGGTGCAGACATAAATACATTTTACCCAACATTACCAAATATTCCAGTGATTTTTTTTTTGACTTTGGAAGGAAATACCTTCTGGGAGAGAAGCCACATGGCTAAGATGGAGAGATACTTCATGGAAAGAGAGAGGGAGGGAGGACCATAAACCACTATTTCCACCCTACCTTCACTTGCAGAACCCCAGGGAGCAGGGCACTAGGTGCTGTTTCTGTAATAGAAAAAAGGCAACAAAGGAAGCTAAGACCTCATGGTACGGTGGAGCATGCGTGGAGACAGAGAAAGAAAGATGAGAGACGATGTGACCAAAGCGCATCGGACAGGTGAGACTACTGTAGTCTAATCCACAGATGTTTCTTTTGCTTCCTTCCTTGGAGTCCTCCCCAGGAAAAACCTGAAGCTTCCATTTACCTTCCTCATCATTTTTATTTTCCCCTTGGGTGGGAGGGAGGAAGTAAAGAAATGCAGGATCTCATCTAGGTGAAACCATTTTGGTCTGCAAGGGGAAGCCTGCACCTTTAAATTCCTATTTGTGTTTCTATGTGACCTCAAAGTTGCTCTTAAATTGTATGGCCATTTACGATGATTTCACCTCAAACTTATAAGTAGGTAGTTGAGTACTGAAAAAGAGGAAATTAACCCAAAAGGAGGAGGAGATTTTCCTTATGTCAGGCTGAGTTGAGGAGAGACAATTAGAGAGAGAACTGCAATTTTTGCAATCTTTTTGATAGCCTTACCCCAAACTGCCTTTGAAGCCAGAGTGAGATTTAGTAAAGAAATGAGCCATTAGGGATAAGACTTAGAGGTTTTTGTATTCGGATAGCTACATACATATCCTATATATAGCTCACAGGCAATTCTCTACCTGACAACACCACACAGGATCTTTGTTTCCATATTCTACTATTGTTTATGGTACTTATATAATAGTCCCTGCACCAAAAATATATCTGTATCTGTGTGCTAAACATATCTGAACTTAGATATCTATCCCGTTAAGCATTCTCCTTTCCAAATATCGTTTTTTTGGAATGTACATAGCTTACTTCCCAGGGTCCTTTGGGCTCTGGGCTTACACGGATCAGGTCCAATCTTGGTAATTAACCTAAAAAAGTTTTCTTTCTTTTTTTGTTTGACTTGTATGCCACAACACTGAATTTCTTCCAAGAAATCTTCAATTGTTGCTTGTCTATGTCTCCAAAAAAATGTTGGTAGCAGGATCTTCAACTCCTTAGAAGCACTCATGATAACAAATGCAAATATTTAGTCTTAAACTGCCTTTATTTGCTCTATAAAAATATGCAAAATGCAAAAGACTCACAAGAACAAAAAATAACAAATGCAGAAAACACATTAAAGAATGTACAGTAGCCCATACATAATCAACACAGTTCTTCTTCCTCTCTGGTGGATCCAATTTTCCCATAAGACTCCACTTTCCTTCTCCCCTAAGACTTATAATTCTCTTCTGTCATTTGGAGTCTCCCCAGGAAGGAAAACATATGTTGTAACTGCTAGATAGGGAATATCCTGACATTACCATGAGTACCTCTTACATTCCGCAGAGCCTTTCTGAGGATTCTGCCTTTCCCATATGAGAAATACTTTTTAGGGTTGCAAGCATCTATACACCCACCTATCTAAATAACTTATGGTATAAAGGGAGATCTCAGTTTAACCCTCCTCCCTCCCCTTTCCCCCTTCCCCCTTCATGACTTTACTTCCTCAGTCCTGCTTGACCTGTGAGGGGTCCATATGGGTTACCCTCTTCTCTCTCCAAGAGGCACACATTTCAGGAATTTCCCTTCTCTGGATAGAAACCCAGATCCTCTGGAGCTTACTGATGAGATAGCACTCAAGGCTAATTCTGTGTAAGAACCCTCTGGCTGGAAGGTCAGATTGTAGAGCTCTTGAACTTGAGGTCCCCAGAGAGGCAACCCTCATAAACTCCTCCAGAAAACTGAGGCACAGGAGCTCATGTTGTCCAGGCCACATTGTTAAATTTATCTGTCTCTTCCACAAGGCAGGTGTGTACTTCCAGTAGAAGCTCAGGACACTCCACCACTGGCTCAGCTACTGCTCTCAGTCTCCAGGGTCTTCAGTCTACACTCAGAAAAAAGAAGAAAGAATGGCAAAGGTGTCCAGGAGCTTTCTTCTTGGGTTGTGTGGGCCACTACATGGTTGACTCTGTGGTAAGGAAGCTATTAAGGGTGCATGGTGACAGGGAGCCCCCTCTCTCAGTCTGCTGCACTCTCAGGGCTCCTCTAGAATTGCTTCACCTGAGTCTGCCTGGGAGGGCTTCCTGGCCTCCCTGAGCAACCATTCCAATACTCCAGGTACTCTCTTCCATCACCTAAAGTGAGACCGGGGACTTTGCATAAGCTTCCCTCACTTAAACCCAATTCACTTATGTGTCATGGTATTGACTCCCTGATGTCATGGTCCTCTTGGAGAACGAATGTTGAAGAACAAGAGCAAAGCCACAGCTGCTGCCTAACACCAATCCCTCCCTTTTCTCCCTTCCTCTCTTTCCAGCTACATACTCCTACCTGATATCCTGGGTCCCAGAGCCTGAGACAACACCACTCTCAGGCTAAACCGCTAGGAGTAATTATCACCTTCTCGAATCCAAAGCTCAATAATTAGTATATCCATAATTCTGAACCTGAAGTAGCCATTGTTTCAAACCCATTCTCAGTCCCTCCCTCCACTCCCATTTTATTTGTTCATTCATTCATTCATTTATTTTATTTCTTTGTTTTTTATTTATTTTTTCCAATTTTTTTCAACCCACCTTCACAAACATCTCTTTCTAAAGGTACCATTGCTTTCACAGTGCTTTCTGGAATAGGTAACAAATTCACTTTCATCTTAAACTTTTTCTTTTTGGTATTTCTTCTCTCTTCTTAAACTCAGTGAGATCTGAAGCTCCTGACAACGCACAAGACTTCTCTGAGCACCCTTTCCAGAGCTGGATGCACTTGCCCTCATACCCCTCAATTCACTAGTGATGAGGGGGTAGTTGGCATACTCCTTACTCCCCATTGCCATTTCCTGGCTCTCCTTTGACCACTACCAATCAATCAATCAATCAAATACCTATTGGGTGCCAGGCACTGGGCCAAGCACCGGATATACAAAAAGAAGCACAAGTTAGCTTCTGCCCTCGAAGAGCTTACAATCTAAGGAGGGAGGCAACATGCAAACAAGTTGTTCAAAGTAAGCATAAGTAGGAAATGACTAACAGAGAGAAGGTTACCAATTATCTCTCATCAAGATTAGCAATTATTATGATTAGAAAAATTGGTGAAGGCTATCTGTAGAAGGTGGAATTTTAAGAAGCCAGGAAATCCAGCAGGAAGAGATAAGAAAGGAGAGCATTCCAAGCGTGGGTGAGAGCCGGAGAGAATGCCTGGAACCCAGACCCAGAGTGTCTTATTTGTGGAATAGCAAAGAGGACAGAATTACCAGGTCGAAGAGTACATGTAGGAGAGTAAGGGGAAAGAAGACTAGAAAGAAAGGGGGGGGGCATTGAATGCCAAACAAAAGATCTTGTATTTACTCCTGAAGGTCATGGGGAGTCACAGTTTATTGAATAAGGGGAGGACACAACTATCACTCAGTAACCTCTCCTTCTTGGAGGTTCATTATGTGCATGTGTGTGTGTATTCTTTCTCTTTCTCTACACACATATACAGACACATGCAAACATGTACATATACAAACACACATATATGTACACATACACATGCAACCATATATACACATATGTACACACATAAGTGTGTATGTGCATGTGTGTGTGCATCTGTTAACTCTCTCACCTCCAAGATATCCCCCTTCTATTCTCAACGAATTTAGTGTCTGGTTCACAGTCTTACCTCAATTCCTCTTTTCCTCCTAGGGGACTTCAATATACATAGTGATGCTCCCTCAAGCTTCCTACCTTTCTAGTTCCTCAATGTACTTATTTCCCACAACTCACTTCTCCACTTCATCTCAGCTAAACGCAGAGATAATCATGCTTGTGATCATGCCATTGCCCACAAATGCACCTCTACCATGTTCACGAACTCTGAAATTCCTTCATCTGATCACAGTTTGTCATCCCATCTACCTCTTCCTCTGCCTTACAAGGACCAAGTCTGTTCTTTTTCCTTATTCTGACCTCTAGTCCCTTAGACCTTTTCTAGATTGTAATCCCTGCTCTGTCTACCTTCTCCTCCTTTCCTCATCTTGGTGAGCTAATTCAAGTCTACACTGACCTTTTCTTTTGAGTCTCTTGATCCCTAATACCTAACTAATCTAGCCCTGGCAAACCTCAGTCTTGGATTAGTCCTCTGCTGGATCTTCTACTGTGCTTCCACACCAAGATGGAGAAACTGTGCTGACTGGGTCCACTTCCACTTTAATATCAACTAATGCATTATTGCAGCAAGACAACCCTGTTATACCTCACTAACGAACTCATTATTGCACTCATCACAGCAGAATTTTCCATCCCTCCTCAAACCTCTGTCTCCCTCAACCTTCACCTTCTCAGCTGAGAATTTTGTATCATATTTCACTGAAAATATTGAAGTCATTTGCAAAAACTCCCTCTTCTCCCTTCATCCTCATCTGATGTTATTCAGATGACTTCTGCCATTTTCTTCTCCTTTACTACTCACATGAAAAGATGGTCCTTCTTCTTGCCATAGCAAACCCTCCTCCATGCACTAGTGATCCATTCCATCTTGCATTCTCCAACAGTTTGCCCCCTCTATCATCCCTTCTTTCTTCCTTATTTTCAACCTTTCTCTGTTCACTAGCTGCTTTTCTACTGCCTGTTACAAGCATTCCCGTGTCCCCACCAGTCTCAAAAATCCTCATTTGATCCATCTATCCCTATTAGCTATTAACCTATATCTCTCTTCTTCCCTTTGTTGCTAAACTCCTGGAGAAGGTGGTCTGCAGTCTATGCCTTCACTACCTTCCTTCTCACTCTTTTCTTAACCTTTTATGCTATGGCATCAGACTTCATCATTCAGCTAAGACTGCTTTATCAAACCTGGAAAGACTTACATGAACTGATGTTGAGTGAAGTGAGAAGAATCAGTAACAGCAGCATTGTGAGATGATTAACTATGGATAACTTAGCTCTTTTTCAGCAACACAATGATCCAAGACAATTCCAAAAGACTCACATCCAGTGAAAGAATTGTGGAGTCTGAATACAGATCAAAGCATACAATTTTCACTTTTTTAATGGTTTTCCCCTTTTGTCCTGTTTCTTCTTTCACAACATGACTGGTGTGGAAATCTGTTTTACATGATTGCACATATATAACCTATATCAGATTGCTTGCCATCTTGAGGAGGGAGGAGGAGAGAAAGAAGAAAAATTTAGAAATCAAAATATTAGAAATAATGAATGTTGAAAACTGTCTTTACATGTCATTGGAAAAAATAAAATACTATTTACAAAAACAAAAAATAAAAAAAACGAAAGTTAACCCAACCCTGTGTTAACCAAGGTGATCAGTTATCTCTTAATCCCTGGATCAAATGTCTTTTTCTCAGTCCTCATCCTTGGCTTTGATACTCTGTCACCTCCTTCTTCTTGATTGATTCTTCACTCTAGGTTTCCATGACACTTCTATAGCCTTATTCTCCTCCTGCATGTATGACCTATCAGTCTTTTTCACTGGATCTTTGTCCAGGTCATGCCTGTTAACAGTGTGTGCCTCCCCCATGTGCCACTCTGGGCCCTATCCTCTTCTTGTTCTATACTATTTCATTTGGTGATCTCACCAGCATCCATGAATTAAATCATCTCTTTGCAGATGATTGTTTGATTTATTTATCTAGCTCTGCCTTCTATCCTGACCAACAGTCTTTCAAAGCTAGATGGGCTTATTGGAAAGATTCCCCAGTCAGCCCACTGCACCAAAAATGTCATGGGAGGGCTCAAATGGGTAAGGGTGCTCCCTTGATCAACCTACTTGTATGTAACTAATGCAGAACAGGTAACATGTTAAGCTAGTGAATTAATTCACTGAATCAGTTTACTTCTCACAGTTATCTGGAAGTGTGCCACTGAAGGAATGGGAAATGGGGAGGAGGAGAGCCAGAGTAGGAGGTTCAGAGGGGAAATCTGAGCAACTAGAAACAGAAGGAGGGTACTGGAGGGAAAAAATTATTTGAGAAAGAGGATCGCGGCACAGGTTGAGGAAATCAGAGCACTTAAGATCACCTTTGTCCACTTCATGAGAGGGTGACAGGTAATGAAAACCAATCTGGATTCAAACCTGATTACAATAATAAGCTGCTAAAATAAAACAGAACAAAATAAAAATGAGTAAACAAAGAAGAAAGAAAATGGTCACATGTGTATGGTCTATGGTGTAAAGGAAGACCCAGGTGCATATTCTGGAGGAAGATGGTGAGATAAAGTCACTCCTACCCCAAAGGGCAACATCAGATGCTCACAAACACAAAAGGAGTTCTTGGAAGAATGTAAAAAGGACTTCAAAATCTAATAAGGGAGATCAAGGAAAAATTAGGGAAAAAAAATCAAAGCAACCCAATCTAAACGTTTGTTAATGGAATCCCAACAGCGCTCTTGGTGTAAAAACTAGGAGTTTTGTAAACCTCAAGTGGTGCTGGTTTGGATCTGGCCCACCGTAGGGCAGATGGTTAGCATTTAGCCAAAGTTCATTGGTGGATGATGCAAAACAAATTGGGAGGAAAGAAGGAGGACTAGTATAACTGCACTAGCATAACTGGTTCTTGTTAATACTTCCATGACAGCATGGAGGCTGTGTGACTCGGGGCAAATAATTTAACCTGTCTCAACTTCAGTTTTTTTCTCTGTAAGATACAGAAAACAACAGTACCCACCTCCCATGGCTATTATGAGGATCAGATGTGATAATATTTGTGAAACACTTTGCAAACTTTGAAATACTATTCAAATGCTAGCTACTATTAGGGATTCCTGCCTTGCCAATGCATTTCAAAAATTGCAAGGCCACAGAAACTCAAAATGACTTGCAACATGAACCCAATTCTTGGGGTCCCCAAATCTCCTATTGTTCTCCATGGCATTAGTCAGAAAACACAAATAAATGAACAAATATAGAATCTCATGAAAACTAAATGAAAGCTAATTGGGGGAGACAGATTCTCCAGTTGACCAATTCTCATTCACATTGTTCTGACCTAGAAGGCAGTATGGCCCAATGGGAAGAGTATTGTTCTAGACACTTAATTCTGTCTCAATTCCCACTTCTCATGATAAAACACTTATGAAGTGATGATATAAGCCAATGGGAAACTAAGTTTTGATTCCAGGATTGGACTCACATATAATTTTATGGCAATATGGCCACTAGGCAGTTGAGCAGGTTGCATTATCCTATCACCAAAATGAGTAGGAAGCCTATTCTAAATAAATTGACCCTTGTCCAAGAGTCCTCAATGCATAAACCCTCAGTGTAAGAACTAGGCATGGCTACAGGGCAGTTCATTATCCCTATGAATTTAAGCACAGCACATGGGCCACTGTGCAACCAAGGAAGTATAAATATTAGGAGATATCTGGAGATCTGTGGCAAGGAGAAAAAAGGTAAGTAGATCTACTTAAATAATTGGAATTCTAGTCATGAATTGGCTTCCACCAGGGCATGGGAGACTTGTGCCAACTACCAATTAAAAACAGTGGAGCAGATTGCATCATCCTCTCACCTAAAAAGGGGGGAAGCCTGTTCTTAATAAATTAACCCTTGCCCACAGGACCTCAGTGTTTAAGCCCTCAGTGTAAGAAGTAGACATGAATCATGGGCAGTTTGCCATAGCAGTTAGCCAGATGGGTTCGATAAGAGGGCCACCAAAGTGAAGATAAATGGACAGAGGACCTGGCTTAGGTTAAGTATGGAAAGCAAGGAGAATTTTTCAGTGAACTGTGGAGAGCACGCTGTTCTTGTTCTTTGTCATTAGTAAATAACTCCTGTGTTTGAACAAAGTACAAGCTGGTTTCCACTCTCTCTGAAAAAGTAAAAGAGTTAGATAAATCCATCTCCACTGTCCAGGTTTTCAGATTGAATGAAGGGCTTCTTCAATTAATCAGTATGCTAAGCAAAGGAAAAAATGCTACAGGAAAGAAATATGAGAGAATATGAAGAAATAGAGAGGAATTCTAACATGTTATAAGGAAGTGGAATAATGTGACCCACAAAAGGAAAGGGAGAAGGATTGCTGAATCTTTTGAATTAAGTGGTAATTGAGAGGGTCTTCCTGGAAGGAAGGTGCAGGGAGCTGGACCATCTCAGGAGGAAGCCTTTTCTTGGGTTCCAATAAATAAGGAGGTAGATTCACAGATGCCATCCCAAGAAAGGTCAGAATCATCAGAGGAAGAAGAGACAAGCAGTGATGGTTGATGATTCCCTATTGAGGTATATCCAGGCAATTATTTGTCAACCAAACACAAACTTTAAAGAAGTCTGCAGTGTTCCTGGGACTGTAATCAAATACATGATGGAAAGGCTTGCAAGATATTTCTAACCTGACACTCCAGTGATTCATGTGGAGGTGGGGAGGGAGAATGACATTACAGGAAAGAACCTAGGACTTTGGAGGTCTGAGCAAAAATCTTTATAGTGCAAATGATATTTTATTACCGTTGTTAATTGAAGGTAGGAAATTCAGAAGCAAAAGGTAGATTTGTAAGTGAATAACTATATAAAAAGAAAATATCTAAGAACATGATTTGGATATCTGATTCACAGTTTTAAATATGGCATGATGGGCATTTGAAAAGTGATGGAATATGCCCAACAAGGGACAGTAAACTATATATTTACAGATTTCATCAAGACAGCTTTAAAGTGTAATGGGAAAGGGAGGGAAAAAGTTGTCCATATAAATTTATCACACTAGGCACCATAGAGAATAGTACACAGGATACAGCCAAACATAATAGCAAAACAGACCAGTAGTAGCTCACAAGAGACAATATCCATCAATAGAACAAGCAATAAAATCTAAGATGTTAGATGTCTATAGGCAAAGGCACAAATACTTCAGTGGATAGATGATCCCATAGAATCATAGATTTAGAATTGGAGGAGACCACAGAGGACATTTACTCCAACCTTTTTATTTTGCAGATTAGGAAACTGAGGTCCACTGGGGTTAAGTAAATTTTCCAATGCTGCACAAGTAATGATAAAAATAAGATGGAATCCGGGTACTCTAACTCCATACCCAGTGCACTCTCCACTCTAACATCCTCTAATTTTGCAGATTGCAATCTTTCTATGCTTTTCAATCTTCATTATTCTCCCATATTCTCTTATAAATCTTTGATAGAGTCAATCTGATTGCTTGAGACCTTCTTTTAGATTATATAGCATCACGTAGCTGCCAACATAACACTTAGGCCATCTATATGTCATCTTTTCCTCTCTCATTGCACAACTGGTCCATTTTCTTTTTTGATCACACATTTCTTGGAGGATAACTTTTATGCCACTTCCTACACACAAATTGTGGTTGACAATATACAGCAGCCTACATTACACCCACTATTCATCTCTCTGTTTCCCATTGAACTGTGTGCAAATTTGATTCTTCAGAGATGATGGTATTTCATGACTTACAGGCATATTGCATCATCGGAAGAATATTGTGAAAAAGATGTTTTCTGGGAGTGTATTAGAGAGCAGCATGGGATCATTCAAAGTGCTATGAAGTTTCCCAAATGCATTCCAGACTACTATTTTCAATTCTGGGCCCAGGCTATTGTCCAACAGCAGTATCTAAGGAAGATGGATGGATGGAATAACTCAATGGACTCTGTGTATCATTGTCTTGTAAATAAATATTCTTCATCCATTTGGCTTCTTCAGTATGGATTTTTAGATTCTTTTGCATGTTCATGATGTTCTTTAAGGAGGCCCTGTAGCATTCCGGAATTTGACTACAACATTATCAGCAAACAGGAATATGGGGAAATCTCTCTACTCCTCCACCCTACATTTCAAACCCTCTCTGCATCTTCTTCCTCATTTCCTTCTTTACTTCTGTCTCAGAGGAACATGTAAGCTTTGTTGCCAAAGCTAATTTCTGTTTCTAGCCCCTTTATCATATCCTTTTCCTTCTCCTCCAGGAACTGGATGTATTGGTAGTATTCTAGAGCAGCAGTTTTTAACTTGTATTTCAACAAAATTTGTTTTCATTTTAATCCTATGTGTTTTATTTTGTGCAGTTAAAAACATTGTTTTGAGAAAGGATCCACTGATTTCCCCAGACTGCCAAAGGGTCTAGTACAAAAACCCTTAAGAACCCCTGTTCTAGAGCATTCCATCAATCTGAGAAGCAACATGTTTCCTGACACACAATGCTTCTTTGATCCAAGACATATATACATATGTGGTTTGTATACAAGATATATATATTCATAGACATATACAAGTATTTATACTAAACACATTCATATATCTTTGCATCACATGTGTATCTACCTGTATTTGTATACAGACACAAAAAATATATATATGAATGTACATATACCTACATAGTGATTTCCAGAGTCAGAATTTGAACCCAGGTCTCTTGATAACAAGTCCAGTTCGCTTTACATGTTACTCTTGCTGCTTTAAGAGGAGAAGAATATTTTATACCTACTGACTTTGTGCTCCTGGCTGGGTCATCTAAGCTCTCAGTTATCTAGACACCCTTCTGAGACTATAAATTGCACAAAAGGTTTCTACCTAAATTGGTAGAGGGAGTTTCCTTATCTGGGAGTCCCTTATACCAGTGAAATCACAGGTCCGGTCTCTATCTCTATCCTGATTTTTGTGAGTATTTACAAATAGAAATAGTGATCCCTAAAAGCTAACGTGGTTTCATCAAGAACTAATCATACCAGACAAACTTCATTTCCTTTTTTGTGACAGCCGAAGACTTAGTATACTTAGTTTTCAGCATAGTCTTTCACAAAATATCTCAAGCTATTCTCATGGGCTAGAATGAGAGGACAGCTATGTGGATTCCACATTTGCTGAAGGACCAGTTCCAAAGGGGAGTCAGTTACTGATGGATCAAAACCACAGAAGAGGGAGGTCTTTGGTGTAGTGCCGGAGGAACCAGCCAATCCTTCCTGGGAGGTTATCAGGGCCTTAGATAACATTATGAAAGGCATGCTTATCAAACTTACTCAAGGCAGGAAGCTAGAATGAAGAGTTAATCCTTAGACAACAGAGCCTGGAGCCAAAAAGTTCTTGACAGGCTGCTTGAGGTAGGGTGAAATTTAACTGGAATAAATGTAAAATTATGCACTTAAAAGTGTTTTTTTTTTTTAATTTTTAGAACAAGTTTAGATCACAAGTATAGAATGAGGGAGAGGTGGCTGGGCCCCTGCTGACTGGTGGACTTTCCCCTAGTTTTGCCCAGATCATTTCCACATCCTATTGCCCTTGAACCACTCTCCACTTCAGTCCCCATCTGTTTCCAACTTTCCCTTGTTAGAATCTAAGTGCTCTGAGGGCAAGGATCATTCTGCTTGCCTGCATTTGTTTCTCTATTACTAGGCCTGGCATATAATACAAATGCTTTTATATCCATTTCATCCAAAGAGGGCATTCGCTGTGAAACAAAACTGGGGGACAGGGTGTTAATGGACTCTATGTTCAAAATTAGAGCAGCTAGGTGGTGCAATGAATAGAGCACTGGGAATCAGGAAGAGTTGAGTTCAAATCCAGCCTCATATACTTACTAGCTGTGCAACCCTGGGCAAGTCACCAAGCCTTTTTTTTTTTTTTTGCCTCAGTTCCTCATCTATAAAATGAGCTGGAGAAGGCAGTGGCAAATCACTCCAGCATCTCTGCCAAGAAAACTCCAAATGGGGTCACGGAGCCCTGCCATGCATCACCAATCAGCCATGAATGAAAAACTACTCAAAAACGACTCACCAAGTGTTTGCTAGGAACTGAACTAGGTTCTGGGAATATAAAGACATAAGTAAAAATGTCCCAACACTCAAGGAGCTCAAATGCTAACAGACAAGACATCAGAGTCAGAGCAAAGTGACCTTGGAGTAGGGAGGCCCTAGTGGTGGAGGGGACTGGAAAAGACCAGGGTTTCTCCTCACTGCTATCAAACCAAGGTTAAGTGTCTGTCAGTGATATTATAAAGGTGAGCCTTGGTTGACTGTAGGTTAGACCAGATGACCTCTGAGGTCCCTTCTCATTGTGAGATTTTCTGATTCTGTTCATACTGAATCAGTGGCTCTCACTGAATGGCCAGGCTTTTCTAGTCATACATGTCTTTGAACACATGTCAGTTATCAAGCATTTACTAAGTGCTTAGTCTTTGTCAAACTATGTACTGATGATACAAAGACTAAATAATACTGAGGATACAAAGACTTAATCAAAAAAGTCCATTCCCTCAAGGAGGGAATTAAAAATTCATTTTTAGCATTCTTTTCATTTTATATTTTGAATTCGAAATTCTTTCCCTCCCTCCAACCTTGCCCCTACCCACTGAGAAAGCGAACAAAATTATATCAACTAGACATGTGAAATTATGCAAAAGATATTTCTGTATTAGCCATATTGCAAAAAAAGTAAAAAAAAATAAGAAAAGTGCTAAGATTATACTGCAGTTTGCAGTCAGAATTCATCAGTTCTCTCTTTGGAGGTAGATAACATTTTTTCATCATAGTCCTTTGGAGTTGCCTTGGGTCATTGTATTGATCAGAGTAGCCAAGTCTTTCTGAGAGGATCATCATATTATAGCATTGCTGTTACTATGGACAATGGTTTGCTGGTTCTTCTCACTTGGCTCTGCATCAGTTCATATAACTCTTGCCATGTTTTTCTAAAACTACCTCCTCATTAAGGCACAATAAATAGTACTCTGTCTCAATCATATGCCACAACTTATGTAACCATGGGAAGCTTACATTCTGATAGGGAAGCTGTGTAGAAATTTAAAGGCTTTTGTGCCACTGTTCTAACACAACTGCTTATTGCTAATATACTGTGATCTACCCTCACTTTTTTGTTTATGCACAATTTTGATTCTTTAGATATCATGATGATTAATAGCTGTGTAACACCACTGGGATGATCTAGGAAATAAGCATTTACATAGCACTGCTATGCATCAGCCACTGGGTTAAGTGATTTTCACAAATGTTACCCTATTTGATCCTCACAATTTTGTATGGTGGGTACTATTATTATTTCCATTTTATAGTTGAGAAAACTAAGGCAAACAGGTAAAGTGTCTTACCCAGGCTTACATGTAATGTGTCTGAGGCTGGATTTGAACTCAGGCTTTCCTGACTCCAGGCCCAGCACTTTATTCACTGAGCCACCAATTGCCTCCAACATACTTCAATATTTCTGGAATCTGGAATTCTGGATTTACATGGACCAGGCTCAATCTTTGGATCAAAACCTCAAAAATTTCTCTGGCTTACACTCACATTCAGACTTTCCCTGGGAATAGCAGAATCTGGCTCAGATCTAGGACTCTACAAAAGTTTGCAGTTTCCATGCAAACACCCAGGCTAAACAAACCATCAAATATAGGACCAGCTTCATTTAATCCGACAAAAAATGCAAAAAAAAAGACTTTCACTTGATCTCATAAATAGTCAAGACAACTCTCCTCTCTTAGGTGGGCCTCAACTGCTCCTTAGGGACCTATTTAGTTCACCAGATTTATAATACTACCCCTCTAAGGTGAAAACATTCAGGGTTGGTTGGAGAATTAAGCAATCCTCCTCTTTAGTGAGTCCCACTTCTCCAGGGACTTATACAAGCTTCTATTCTGGGTTTCCCCACTTCTGCAAGTGGAAAGCCCTTGAGGCTGTTAGCAAATCGAACCTCCTCCCTTGAACCTGCTCAGTTCACATAGCTCAGAGTACCGGTGAAGGACAGGGAGGGCATAGGTTTCATCTTTATTGTGGCTTTGTGTCTGGATTCTCCTTGGCACCAGATTTGACTTGGTCTAGGAATTTCTTCCCTACCATTTCTGGAACAACAGCTGTCAACTTAACAACTTTTGCTTCTGAGCTTCATATGTGGAAGAAAAAAAGGAAGAAGTCCCTGACCTCAAGGAGCATACATTCTAACAGGGATATGAAATATGCCCAGATTAGAAAATTCAAGGAAATTGACAAAGGAAGGGAGCATTAAATTTTGGAATGACTGACATCTTTGTGAATGAGAAGGAAGAGAATGTTTCTGAGAAGAGAAGATGAGGGGGGAATGTGCTTCAGGACTGAGAAACAGCCTGTGCAAATGCACCGGTGTAGGATAAGAAGCTTCCAGTTTGAGTGGGATATGGTGTATTCAAAGGAGAATAACCTGAAATTACTAAAAATGTAGCTTGGAGGAAGATTGCAGAAGGCTTTAAATGCCAGTCTAGGGTATTAGTATTTGGTTCTAGAAACAATAAGAGACCACTTAAGGCTTTTGAGTAGAAGAATTACACATGCCAGCAAGTTTGGAAAACTGAACAGTGCCCACTGGATTGGAAAAGATCAATTTATGCCCAAATCCTAAAGATGTATAATGTCAAGGAATGTTCAAATTCCCAAACAATTACACTCATTTCCCATGCCATTTCACATGAAATTCACATGAATTTCACATTTATAACATGCCAAAGCTATGTTTAAGATTCTGCAAGCTAGGCTTAAGCAATATGTGAACCGAGAATTACCAGAAAAGCAGACTGGTTTTTGAAGAGGCAGAGGAACTAGAGACCAAATTGTCAACATTTGCTGGATTGTGGAGAAAGCAAGAAAGTTTCAGCAGAACATCTACTTCTGCTTCATTGATTACACTAAACACAACAAAATGTGGCAAGCCCTTAAAGAAAAGGGAGTACAAGATCATCTTTCTTGTTTCCTGAGGAACAATTCAAGAAGAAACAATTAGAACCAAACATGGAACTTGACTTAGGAAAATGAGTACAAAAAGGCTATATATTGTCACCTTATTTATGTAACTTATATACAGACTACATAATGCAAAATGCCAAGCTGGATGAACCATAAGCCAGAATTAAGGTTGCTGAGAGAAATATCAACAATCTTAGATATGCAAACTCTGATGGCAGAAAGTGAAAAATTAAGAAGCCTCTTGATGAGGGTGAAAGAGAAGAATATAAAAGCTGGCTTAAAGTTTACTATAAAAAAAATCAAGATCTTTGCAAGTAGTCTCATCACTTCCTGGCAAATAGAGGGAGAAGAAATGGAAGTAGTGTCAGAATTTATATTCTTGGGCTCAAAGATCATTATGGACAGAGACTGCACCTATGAAATTAAAAAATATTTGCTGTGGCAAACCTAGACAACATACTAAAAAGCAGAGACATCACCCTGCTGATAAAGGTCTGTCTAGTCAAAGCTCTGGTTTTTACAGTAGTAATGTATGATTGTGAAAGCTGGATTATAAGGGAAGTTGAACAGTGATGCTTTTCAATTGTGGTGATGGAGAAGACTTTTGAGAGTCCCTTGGACAGCAAGGAGTTCAAATTAATCAATACTTAAAGAAACTAATTCAGGCTATTGGCTGAAAGGTAAACTACTGATGCTGAAGCTTACATATTTTGGCCACATAATGAGAAGATGAGACTCATTGAAAAAGACCCTGATTTTGGGAAAGATTGAAGGCAAAATGAAAAGGTATAGGATGAACTGGATAGATAATGTCATGGAAACAATGATGATGAACTTGGACAGAGGTTGGGAGAAGGTGGAGCATAGAAGGACTTGGCATATGTGGTCCTTGGCTTCATAGAGTCAGAAACAACCGAACAACCGACAGCAACATGACACAAATCTGCATCTTGGTAAAAATTATTTTGGCAACTCTTTGAGAGAAGGATTGGAATGAACAGAGAGAAGGAAATAGATATGACAGATTATGAATAATCAGTTAGACTAGGTAACTGGATGGATATGGTGGGGGGGGAGGTGAGGAAGAAAGAAGAATGAGAAGATGGAGGATGATTCAATTAAGTAGAAAAGGACCACTCAGACCTTAATTTGAGGCTTTAAAGTTAGACGTGTTGCATAGGTAAGTTTTAGAATTCTCTAGAAGACCCTTAGAAAGGTATATGAGCCTTCAAATTTTTTTTTTGTTGTTGTTTTTCAAGTTAATATTGAGTAGTAATGGGGAATAGGTGTCACTCAACAATCCTCCTAGTAATTGTTTGATAAATTGTTAGATATGTAATCTGATGCCCAGGGCCTAGACACAATATGGAGGACATAGTTGCATATATTTACATACACTTGTGTATATATGTAAGTATATACAAAAACCACATATGTAACTTATGAGGTGTAGTAGATCGAATTGGTTTTGGAGCCAGAAGGATTTAGGCTCAAATCCCAACTCTGACACAAACTGGCCATGCGACCACGGGCAAATTTTTTTTTCTCTGAAATACATTTATTATAATTGTTATATTATCTTGGGCTAGTTATTTAGCTTTTTAGTTTTTGAGATAACTCTCTAAGATAAGGAGGTACTAACTTGCATTGGTGGAGGGAGTTTCTTTACTGGGAGTTCCCTATATCAGTGAAATTATAGGCCTAGGCCCTATTTGATAAAGAGAAAGATATAGGAAATATAGGTTTCATATGTAAAATATGTTCAAATATAGAAGTATATATATTTATGTTTTAATTCATATGCATATATTTATACCAATATGCATATATGTATATCCATCTATCTCTATATGCATTCTCAAGCCTCAAAGCCCATTTTTACTGGACTCTCCTTCTTGGTAGAGATTGATTACTCAATGCATCATGCCTGAGTAAAGGGTAGAGTGTGTAAGTGCTTCAGAGAAGGAAAGAGCTTCAGATGACCTTTATTAGGTCATTGTCCATTTTCTCACCCTTTGGGATAGCAATCTAGAGAGCTCTGTCCTGGTCCCTTTTTCCCTTTGGAAATTTCCTCTAACCATATGGGTTTAGCGATTAGTTCTACACTGATCTTCTGGCTTTCAACTTAAAGAGAGACGTCATACCTTCCAGACTTTTTTCAGATCCCTGAAGGAACTTGGATTGTGTCAATTTCTTCTGGAGTCTTTCTGTCTTTACATGTGTGTATTTATTTTATATATACATATACATATATATATATATATATATATCTCCATACACAACAGACACACATACATACATATATATGTATGTATGTATATATGTGTGTTTACACACATAAACAGACACACATATAGACACACATATGCCTTGGCTGTATGGACAATCTTCCATATTATATTATTATATTCTGGTAGGCCAGACAGAGGTTTTATTTTTCTCTTTACTAATGGTATCCTTTCCAGTGCTGAAATTGACCATGTTGCCAATCAACTCTGACCTCAGAGGATCCTCAGGCCTCAGGCCTCTACTTGATGAGAATGTTAACAATTCTGCCCACTTCTAGAAAAAGATTTATACTCAGGGAAAGAACACAAAGTGAAAGAGACAGCCAGAGGCTCAGACTCAGACTTGTCTTGTTAAGCCCCCTTGCTCCAGCTACTGTGTGGGAGCAGATACCATGCTGCTAGGGATAGGGGGAAAAGCAACCGACCCTTCTTCCAACCCCTCCCAGAAGAATTTCTTGTGCTTGTCTCCAGGGTCAAAAGAATACTTCCCTTTTCTAACTGATGCTGCATTCCTTTCTCTGCCATTGAAGATGATGGGGAGAAGGCACAGCAGACCACCTTACTGCATCACACCAGTGGTCATATAGGCTTTCAGTGTTGCACTTCACCTGATTGACCAGAAACAGGTAGAGTAATTTTGTGCTTGCTTAATTTCTATTACACAGAGATAGAGATTGGGCCTATAACTCACTGGCAAAGGCAAACTCTCAGATAAGGAAACTCTCTCCATCAACGAAGGGTAGAATCTTCTTAGAGTTTTAAAGAGTTCCCTAGAACTCCAAGAGGTTAAGTGACTTACCCAGGGTCACACACCATCGTAAGTCAGAGGTGGAACTTTAACATAAGTGTTCTAGGCTCCAAGGGTAGTTCTTTATTCTATCTGTCAAACTGTTCCATTACATATGTACCTATAATGTAACCTGTGTTATAATTTCAGGGTCATTATTCTTGTGAAACACCTATGTGGCACAGTGGCTAGAATGTTGAGCCTGGAGTAAGGAAGACCTGAGATCCAATCCAGTCTCAGATACTTTTTAGCTGTGACCCTGGACAAGTCACTTAACCTTGTTTGCCTCAGTTTCCTCAACTGTAAAATGAGCTGGAGAAGGAAATGATAAACCACTACAGTATCTTTGCCAAGAAAACCCCAAATGGAGTCAGACACAACTGAAAAATAACAGCTGCAATCATTATTGTTTTAGAGTAAAATAAATCAGTGATAGTGGGACCAGGTTGATAAAAATTCAATTCAGTTCAATCAAATGTAGCCTATTTTTGAAGCTCTGTGTGAAAGGAAATTACTAGCTAGCCAGGATTTTACTTAGCAGGTAGTTCCCCTCCCCCAAGATTCCTGAATGCCCTGGGTAGGGCCAAAGGATATGTTATGCCAAAAAAAAAAAAACCCAAAATTAAGCATTTTATTAACCACCTATATCAAGTAGCAGCATGCACACAGGGATCCCTAACTCAACTGAACAGATTATTCCAGTAACATTCACTATAAAGTGAATTTTTGTCCAATGATTCCTATTTTCCTATTGACTCCCATTATAAAGTTGGAAATGAGTTCAGTTGGAAAATTTTTTGGCTCTCAGATGTAGTAAAACTATCCTTAAGAATGTATCTGACTTTTCAAAATCATATATTAAAAGAAAAAGTTTAATTTTCTGATAAACTTTAATAATAACACTCAAAACATCAGTGATATGATATTTAAAATAATTCTATATTACATTTAAAAATAAAGGAGATTTCTTATGTGTTGTGACTTTGAGTCATACAGAGCTACTGTGTCTGAAGAAATGAAATGGAGAATTACCCAAAGGGTAATGGAAAGGCACATGGTGAGTGTGAGCCAGCTGCACCACATTATCCACATGTTTTTACAAAGGAGAAATAGAGTAAAGGATGTCAGTGAAGATGTGTATAAATGAAAAGGAAAGTGGACTGATGACGGGGTGAGAATGAAGGATCACCTGTGGGCAGCTTGTGTACTCCTTTAGGATCCTTGTGACAGTAAGAGAAAGAAAGGAAAGTCTCCAGTAGGAGAGAGGGTAATTTCTTAGTAGTTCATCTGTGGGAGGACATAGGCATGAGAAGTACAGTATAGGGAAAAGGTGAAGAAAGAGAAGGGGACAAACACCTACTATGTGCCAGACCCTGCACTAAACACTTCACAAATGTAAACAACCCTGAGAGGTAGATGCTATTATGATCTCCATTTTGTTTTGTTTTTTATTCAAAGTAACTCATAAGGACTGTCTTCCAGGGTATAGTAGGATGGTGATCTGCCTTGGCAGGTGAATCTATAGTCTGTGGGGGATTTGGATCTCTGGGCTCTTCGTTCCCTGGAATGGTGGGGGAAATCATCTTTCAGAGCTGCTCATAGACTTTCAGGTCATGTATATTCTTTGTGGGATCATATGATCTATAAGTGGAAAGGACTTTCTTTAGAGAAAGAGATCTAGCCCAACTCATTTTACAGATGAAGAAACTGAGGTTTAAATGCTAGGTAGGAGGTGTCAAACACAGCTGCATTGTAGCCTGCAATACAATTTAGTGCAGCCAAACCATTTTAATTTAAATGTAGTTGGAAAATATTGAAAAAATAAATAAAATACAATAAAACCTGGATCATATTAATGTGTTTTTCTAAGTCATTATGTGCCTGCAGGGAGCCTTATGTAGTTTAGTGGTCCCCCATTTCTATTTGAGTTTGACACCATTGCTATAAGGACCCTGCCTAAGGTCACACAGGTCACAAGTGGCAGACCCAGAGTTTATATCCATGTCCTCTGATGCCAAAATCAATGAGGTTTCCACCACATCATAAAGCCTCTCCTATTCTGATCCAGTATCCGGAGCCTGGGGTCCAAAATAGGATTTACTCTGGGGAACTCAGTATCACCTTCGTCAGTACCTCAGTTTTCCCCTCTTTAGAGGAGTCAGCCAAATTGCTGAGATGCCACTCTTTGGTAAGAATTAGTGATAGTTAGATAGATGGGATTCATTCAACATTTACTGAACATTTACTGTTATGTGGAACAGGAGCAGAAACAAAATGAAGAAAGGAAGGAGGAAAACCAAGCACTGTGCTAGGCACTTTATGAATACTACCTCTTTTTAGCCTCACAATAGGCTGGTGCTATTATCATTCCCATTTTACAGACAAGGAAACTGAGGCAAAGAGGTTAAGTGATTTGCCCATGGTCACACAACTAGTAAATGTCTGAGGTCATATTTAAACTTCCTGACTGTAAACCTAGAGCTCTATATATTGCATGGCTAACTGTTGCCAAGATGTCTCCCACTGCATGGGAAATAAAGACAGAGGTTCTTTATAAGGAGCTTATATCCTGCTGTGACTTAAATGGCCCAGTTTAGGTAAGGGGTTTCCTACAAACATTGCCACGATAACTCCTCATCTTCCTTCTTCGTTTTTCCTTTCTACCTTCTTGTTCTCCTTACTTAGCAAGAATCATACTTGCCTTTGTAGCAGCAGTCCCTGTATTTCTTCTATTTTCACTTTGAGAATGGGGGTGGGGTAGGGGCCTTTAATGGTGAGTCCCATCCATTCCTTTGCATTGATCTTTCCCTCCTTGGCAATACCTATCTTCTTTCTGGCTCCACACCTGCTTCTTTTCCTGGTGGAATTTCTCCTTTCCGGCTCCCTACAATAACTAAGAATTCCTCCTTTTTACCCGCTCCTGCCGCAATTGTTTAGCTCTGAGTCCTTGGGTTCCCTGTGTGTTCTTGCATTGGCATACTTGAAACCACACCTCGGAGTCACCAAAGCAGCAACTTTGCTGTGGAGAAGAGTTAAATGACTAGGTCTTTCTCAGACCATCAGAGAAATGGACTGCCAATCCTGTTTCAGTTCCACATCTCTGTCTGCAACCAGTATGCCTGGGAGGAAATTCTGAGGCCCTGGTGTGTGCAGAGAAGGAATATTGAATTACAATGGTGGAAGCATTGTGCATATCTTTCCAGTAGGAAATATGGGCTCTGCTCTATGTTATGGCTACCGTTCTGACATTTGTTCAATTTGGCGTTAAAACAGGAGTCTTGAGTGGGAACTCAAGCCAATATTTGAGGTGGAAAGGCAGAACGGTGGGGGCATTTGCAGATTACTTAAGAGATGAAAGGAGGACAGAGATTGTCATCATCTGCAAGGGTAAAGGCCATCAGTCAGTTACAGAATGGGAACAGAATGGAAGCTGGTGTGGAGAGCTGGCCTTTTAGGAGAATAATCCTCACTATGAGGTTCAGCTTCAAGGAAGATACAGAAAGGGCAGCTGGAATCATCTGCCACTGGCTTAACCAAACCCCCAAACTTTCCTCTCTGGGGGGAGTGGAGGATCTTCAGAGCCACTGGAAGGTGTGGCCTAGAACCGGATAAGACAACACATACATGGTCTCAGTGGTCATGTAGGCCAGCATCTTCGTTATACGGATGACAAAATCGAGGCTCAGAGAGTTTAAGGGACTGGCCTGAAGTCATTTGGATAACATGTGACACTTGAGTGATCTGAACCTGTTTGGTTCCAAAATCCAGTATTCTTTCAATAAGTGCTTCTTAAAACCTACTGTATATAGCATACTCTGCTATGTGGTAGGAGTAAAAAGATAAAAAAGAAAAAGGAAAAACCCAAGTCTAGAGTCCCTGTCCTCATGGGGTTTATATTTCATTAGAATAGTGCTTTTTAAGCTGTGGGTCCCAACCTCATATGGGGTTGAATAACTGGAATTGGGGGTTGTGAAAAAAGGTTTCTGAACTCACAATGACGAAAGCATCAGTATCAAATGTTCTGCCAAGATCTAATTATTTATGTCAAAATAAACAAGCACATCCATCTCATTAGCAGGCAAATTAGTATGGAAATTTGCTTTAGTCTTTAAAAAATGGTAAAATGATATGTATATCAAAGAATTGTTTTAAAATAAATTTCTTTATGATTTATTATCAGCAAATGTTTGATTTCTACACCCATTTACCTATACACCCCAGGGTTGTGTTAAAATATCTGGGACAAAAAAGGGTTGTTAGGGGAAAAACATTTAAAAAACCCTGCATTAGGCATTAAGCACCCTGGCCTGGACTTAGACTGCAGGCAGAAGGCTTTTCTGGGCTAACCTCAAGGGCTCTTTGTCAAGTCTTTTCCAAGTGTAAAATTTTTGCAGTGAATTCCTTCTCATCAGTGCCTGAGATTGAGTGCCAATGGGATCTCAAATAAACCCCAAGCTCTTAGTAGAACAAAGGCCTCCATGGTCAAAGGAGGGGAGATTAGTAAGGCAGGAACTGAGAGACCAGAGCAAACACAAGGGGCAGCTTGGTATTTGTAACCTTTCAAATATATGTATTAATGAGAAACCAATTTATCATTCATATCATCCTCCCATTAGGCTTTATTGCTTCCACTTATTTTTTCACTTATTGCTTCCATTTTCAACTCATTCTTCATAGTGTTACCAGATTTCATCTTTTTAATGTACAAGAATGATAGCTGACAGTTATATGACATGCACATGTCACGTACATTATTGAGACTCATAGCAATTACCTCTGCTTAATATGCAGCAAGGTGGACATAGCGTACAGACGTCCTGACTTGGAGTGAGAAAGACCCAAGTTTAAAATCTGCATCAGACACTTAACCAGCTGTGTGATCCTGAGCAAGTCACTTAACCTACCTGTCTTTGCCTCAGTTTCCTCATCTTTAAAGTGGGAATAGTACTACCATTTACCTCACAGGGTTGCTGTGAAGATCTAATGAGACAGTGGTTGTAAAGTTCTTAGCACAGTGTCTGACATAGGGTAAGAACTATATAAATGTTAGCTATTACTATAATTATTAATTATTGTAGAAGGAAATAGCAAAGCACTCCAGAATTTTTACCAAGAAAATCACAAATTGGGTCACGAAGAGATGGACATGACTGAAAAAATGACTGAACAGCAAAAACATATCATTATATGAGAAAATTCAAGTAATAAAGGAGTTCATTGTGGCATAATCACTAAAGGTCAGAAGTAAGATTGGAACCTGGGTCTTTTTGCCACAAAATGCATCACTTCATCCAGCATATCATCCTACAAAGTTTTTCACGTTATTCCTACTCATGAAACTTCTCAGGGGCTTTCTGTGCCTACCAAATCTAGTTCAAACCACTTAGCATAACATTCAAGGTCTTCCATAATTTGACAACAAACCTGGGTTTCCAGTCTGATTTCATGTTATTCCTCTTCATGTGATATATACTTCTGCCATATTGGACAACTTGCTACTTTCTGTATATGCCTGTGCTTTCCCATCTCTGTGTCTTAGAGGCAACATGGTATAGTGGATACTTAGGGAGGTCTGTGTTCAAATTCTACTCCCTGAATCTCAGTTTTCTTATCTGTAATACAGGGATGATAGTATTTGCAATTGGCAGGTTCAAATGAAGTATGTATAAGGAGCTTTGTAAGCTCTAAAGTACTGTGCAAATGTCAGTTAATATTCTTAGAAACAAACCTGCACAGTAAATAGAGAGCTGACTTTATAGTCAGGTTCAAATCTAGCTTCTGACGTATATTTACTATATGACATTGAGCATACAAAGTAAATGTAACCCAGCTTCTCAGAGACTCAGGAGACTCATGAAGGTTATCATTTGTGTAGAAGGCTCCATCTGCATTGATTCCCACACTGAGAATTCCCTCTGTCCATGAAATCACAGGCCCAGTTAAAAAAATGACAATAGTCTGCTTCTGTTTATGCTGTTTTTTCCCTTCTCACTTTGACTTCCTGATTTACTTCTGAAACCCAACTCATGTGCCATATTTTTCCATGAAGTTTTCCTGTTATTCACATACCTTCCCAGCTGGTAATAACTGTTCTTTCCTGAGATCTCATATAGCATTCTCTTTGTTATGTGTTATTTTCCACTAGTGTTTTTATGCATATTCTTCTTGACTATAAGCTCCTTGAAGACAGGAATTGTACGCAACTCTCTACACATGATAAATGTTTATAAATGCTGGGCAAATTGAAGTGAATCATTAAATTGCTTTTATCCTGCCAGTACTATAGTATAGGATAGTGTATAGCGCACACTGGTTTTAAAGTCAGAATAATTGGCCTTGGATCCAAGCATCCCCACAGACTAGCTGTGCGACCTGGAGCAAGTCACAAAACCTCTCTGAGTTTCACTTTCTTCAGGTCAAATGGCAATAATAACATATCTATTACCTCCCAGCATTGATGTGAGGAAAGTACTTTGTATTTAACTAAGCCTTGAAACTCACAGAAATGAGTCATTATTACTATTATTTTCTTTTCTTTGTTACCTTTGAGACACTTGGAACTTAGGTTGGGATAGTTAAGTCATTTTCATCATCTTCTACTCTGTGACCCCATTTGGAGATTTCTTGGCAGAGATATGGGAGTCGTTTGCCATTTCTTTTTCTGACTCACTTACAAAAGAGGAAACTGAGGCAAACAGTGTTAAGTGACTTGCCCAGGGTTACATAGCTAGTTAAGCATCTGAGGCTGGATTTGAACCCAGCTCTTCTGATTCCAGCCCTGTGCTCCATCCCCTGCACGGCCTAGCTGCCCCAGAACGTACATTCGTAGTGTGTGTAATTTGACGCTCCCTGAAGTCCCATTAAGACTTTTTGTAGTCTTAGTGTCTCTACTTGTGTGGTTCATCTCCAGTGACTTTCAAGGGAGCCCAATTGTAACTAGGAAGGATGAGAAAGTTCTTCAGAGTCATGGAAAGAATGAGTTCAAAGGCAGACTGAAGAGGAAGAGCTGCCCCTGACCTCCAGTCTTCTAAGGAATTGATGCTGTATTTCAGCCTGAGAGGATGACCTTTATCACTCCATTTCTAAAGAACTGGAACCATCAAGCCCCATCTTTGAGACTGACTTGGCATTTGCCAATTTCTCATTCTGTGCTCTGACCCCGTGCCCAAACTTTGCCGTTATCTGGTCCCATTCCAGTTGAGTTTATCAGGTTACAACACTTGTTTCATTGTTCCCTTCATTTCTGGTTTTCTTCATCCCATTTTTATTGGGAATTATTCCAAATGTCATTTACATTGACTTCATTCCTGCCTTTAGGATATCTAGGCTGACTTTCTTGTTTTGTATGGATTTAATTTAATTGATTTAATTAGGCTTAAGTGGATTTCATTTCATCCAGGTGAGCTTTCCTATTTTTGCAATGATTTCATCTAAAGCATGATTTTCTTCCTTCCTTCCTTCCTTCCTTCCTTCCTTCCTTCCTTCCTTCCTTCCTTCCTTCCTTCCTTCCTTCCTTCCTTCCTTCCTTCCTTCCTTCCTTCCTTCCTTCCTTCCTTCCTTCCTTCCTTCCTTCCTTCCTTCCTTCCTTCCTTCCTTCCTTCCTTCCTTCCCCTCAAGCAAAAGGAAAGCTGGAAGAGACCTTAGAAAGGCCCTATTTTGTTGATCTCCTTTATTCTACAAGTGAGGAAATCTACTTCCAGATAATACAGTAAAGAGTGTTGGTTGGTCAGGAGACCTAAATTCCAACCCCATTTTTGATGTTTTTCTTTTTTTATGAAGCTCTCTGCTATGACCTTGGGCAAGTCTCTTAGTTTTCTATGCTGTAAAGGGAGGGGCCTGGCCTGGATGGTCTCTGAAGTGCCTCCCAGCTCTAGAACTAAGATTCCAAGACTTGACTGGAATCATCCAGGCAGTAAGTAGCCCAGGCAGGGCTCAAACCCAGGTCCTCTGGTTTCAAATTCAATATAATTTCCACCATGAGAAGTCGACTGCCTCTCTAACTTTAGGTCAAATTCCTGGTGTTTACTTTATCTGGACTCATCAGCCTTTATCTATCTATCTATCTATCTATCTATCTATCTATCTATCTATCTATCTATCTATCTATCTACAAAGGATTTATTTATTTTACACACTGTGAAGATCCAAAATGAAAGACATTCTTGACCCAAAGTGACATGGTCATAGGGAAGTTAGGTGGTGCCATAGTGCACAGAGCTCCTGGCCTGGAGTTAGGAAGACTTATCTTCCTGAGTTCAAGTTCAGCCTCACACACCAGCTATATGACCCCAGACAACTCACTTAGCCCTGTTTGTCTCAGTTTCCTCATCTCTAAAATGAACTGGAGAAAGAAATGACAAACCCCTTCAGTGTCTTTGCCAAGAAAACCCCAAATGGGGTCATGAGGAGTTGGATATAGCTGAAACAACTGAACACTAATAGCAACACATGATCATAGATCTTGTGGAAGAGGACCTCAAAGATGGTTTACTGTAATCGCCTCAATTTACAGGTGAGAAAACTGAAGCCAATGGAGGTAAAGTGATTTACCTTTGGTCATACAGATGGAAAGCATCAGTGGTGGGATTTGAAACCAAGTTCTCTGACTAGATCATGCAGGGTGCTATAAACGGTAAGAACTTCTGCAAAGACAGAGAGAATTGTCCTGTGGTATGTTTAGGTTCTAGAAGGCACAGCATGACCACAGTACCACAAATATCTAGAATGCATTGGGTTAGCTTCCATCACAACCCCTGTCTTGCCAATGTTTTCAGTTTAGTTCATTCAGTGTTTTTTTTCAGTAGGAGAACATTTCTATGGTGTTCAGAAGTCATCTAGTACAGTGGCGTCCAACTCAAAAAGAAATAAGGACTGTTCAACCATACAGAAGGATCTCTATAGGACACATAATGACTTAGTTTTATTGTATTTTATTTATTTTGTTAAATATTTCCCCATTCAATTTTAGTCTGGTTTGGGCTGTACTTGGAAGAGTCAGGAGCCACATGTGACTTGGAGATCCCTTTGATCTAGTATAATTTTCTCATTGTAAAGCTGGGGGACCCAAGCTGGTTAAATGACTTGTATGAAGTCACATAGGTAGTGACAGAGATGTCCAGGTCCTCTAACTCCTGGTTGAGTTCTTTCCCCACAGTACTACTCTGCCTCTATGACTCACTTCTCTGTGACTCAGTTTCCTCATTTGGAAAATGATGGAGTTGGACTAAGATCATGAGAGTGTACTGGAATGGCTAGATTTGGACTTGAAATCAAGAAGACTTGGGTTCTAATCCATCTTCAGATATTCCCTAGTTCTGTGACCTTGGGCAAACTCATTTCACCTTTTTATCACGTTTCCTCCTCTGTGAAATGAGGGGATTTGACTTGGTGACCTCTAAGGTTCATTCTACATATAAATCTGTGATGCTATAATCTTCCCAGTCAAAATATCTATAATATTATCTTTGATGTTTTAAGTCACCTTTATTGGGATACCTTTCTTCGACTAACTCAGCTCCCAAAATGATACTTATCAGAACCTTGATACCGGCACTACTTACCTTGCATGGTTTTTCTGAGACAAGTGCTCTATAAATCTAGAGGGCTAGAAAAATGAGTTATTAATATTATTGTCCAGCAGAAAATATCAAGTGTTTGTTCAAATGAATTGAATTGAGAAATCTAACAGTATGAATTTCTCCCTTCCAGGAGAATGAAAGACAAAAGAGGTCACCACTTAAGTCATCCTCTGAATGGAAAAAGCATGATTTTTAAGAGATATTGTCTTATTTACATGCTCTCTTCTCATTATTTTCTGGGAACATATTTGGCCTTTTATTGGGAGTCAGAAAATGCATTTTGCCAAATTCAGAGGCACTTGAACCACAGGGCCGGGTACTTGGGACCAAACTCTAACCTTCTGGCACTCAACTTTGTTTACTGTTGGAGAAACACCACTTTGGGCTTCACAGTAAAAAGGGTTAGAAAATCTTATAAAAAGGCTCAAAAGACTCACGGACATCAAATAGCTCTTACAAAACCAATGCTGTAATTAGTTAAGTATAAATGAATCAGAAACATATGGTTTAAAAGTTAAAGGAAAAAGTAGTTGGGGAAAATATCCTTTGGGATTTAATCAAACAAAAAAAATTGATGGAAAAATAGTTGATGTTCACCAAGCCCAAAGCCCAAATGGGTTCTCCCTTTCTGCATTCTTCTCTATCCCTAGGATTCACCACAAGGCATGAGCGCTGGTTCCCAGGTCCCTCTCCCTGCTCCTCAGCTTTCTTAATGTCAGCCTTCACAGTCTTTTGGGTCCTAGCGTTTGACAGTTATCTCCATCTGCCAAATCATAGTGAGGGTTTCTATTAAACTCAATTTAGCTCAACAAGCACCTATCTAGTGCCTAGTTTTCTATTTTTATTTTTTGCCATGTTAGACTCAGAATTAGACTCAGGAAATACAAAGATACAAATGATACAGGCCTCTCCATCAAGAAGCTCATATTCCAGCCCCCAAAGGACGCTGCTAAGAATATTGGACCATTTGGAATTTTTGTCTTTGACTAAAAACCAAAGAAGTAACTGCTTTTAAACACAAGCAAACCTAAGGGTAGGGGGAAGATGCATCTCATGGAGGATGATCCTAAAAGGCGGAAATTGTGTTTTTCAGTTCTTTTGATTCTTTCCACCCTGCCCCTTACTGATGCCAGTGAGGATGGGCACTGAGGTACTGCCGCTCTGTTGTTGCTGTGGTCTTATGCCTTGCTACCAAATTACCTATCTACCTCTGAGCAAGTCTTGGTTGATAGACTGCTAAGGATGGACTCTTTGAAATGAGCTGCTTGGAGGATGGTCAACCTCATGCTTCACTGCTCTACTCAGGTATTCAGCTCATTTCCAGTTTAAAGATGGAAGGTCATGTGCCATTCTCATCCTCATAATTTTCCTCATGAACTCAGGCTTTGACTTTGATAGGAGACACTCAGAGTGCTATAGACATAGTGGCCTGAGGTAAGAGGAAGTGTCGACTTCCCTAGACCCTGATGAACGGGTGGAGGCCAGAGTGCTGGCAGTCCTTCCCCTCCATGTAACCCTCTGGAGCATGGACCATGGCCATTCCTCCCATGTCTGTGGCGGCACTTTGGCACCATCTAAACTTGACCACGCCTGGGACAAAGCCCCACTTGCCCCACCCTGGTTATAGCTTTGTATGAATAATAAGCATTTTGGTCAAAAGCAACTACATGTTACTTTTTCTCATTTGTAAAATGGATTTTGTGGTAAACTTTGGAAAATCATCTCACAAAAAAGTTGTATATGTCTGCTATGTCTAGAATGTTTTCACTGAACCAAATTCTCTTTCCTTAGGTTAGACATGTTTGGCAATGGTGCTCTCTGGATACATTAAGGTCTATCCGGTTTTCTCTGTCTGACATTTCAGTGGATCCACGTTTAGGTTGGATGAAAAGCATTGGCCTAAGAAAATAGCTAAATTGCCCAATGACTATGAAAACCTTTGTGGATAGACTCTTGTATTATTTTTGGGGAGCTCTTAAGTACAGAATCATCATTATTTTAAAGAGAAAAATACTTAACAGACGCCATCAGTATAATCATTTTTTTTAAAAAAATGTTGATTTCTAAAGATCTAAGATCTGCTCTAGCCTGGTGTCCCCTTATGGGGTGGGGCTGTCTGTCTTTCTGTCATTGTAAATGTTATTCATTTCACTGCCCCCAAATCTCCTTTAAAAATAACTGCCCCACCCCAGCAGCCTCAGCTATTTTATTTAGACAAATTCCCCTGCCTTTTGAATTTTGTTGCACTGGGAGCAGCCTGTTAGTCAGCTAAGCCTACCTTCTGTCTGGGAAATAAAAGGTGTGTAATCATGTAAACCTCTTTCCTTAATTTTGGAACTAAAGGAAAGTAAAAGAGTTGATTTAAAAATATCAAAACCCTTCTTATGTATTGTGTTAGTTATAAACTAATGAATCATTCATTAAATTATGTATTAGTTATGGATTAATGAAAGAGGCTTCATATTCTTTCATATTAAAGCAGACACTTTGTGCCTTTTTATATGATTTCATAGACTTTGTATTCTATTATTTATATAAGCATTGGCTGAATAAATATAAGAATCTTAACAGAAGGAAAGGACTGCTTCATTTTTTTCTATATATCACCAGTACCTGGCACAGAGCAGATGCTTAATAAATGTGTGTTGATGAAAGAATGAATGAAAAAGCATTTATTAATCATTTATTATGTGCAAAGCATTGTGCTAAGTGCTGAGTATACAGTTAGGAAAGCTAGCCCTGGCCCATGAAAAGCTCATATTTTAGTGGGGGAGACAACACATAAAAAGTTTCAGCTGCAAGTCCGATGGTCCTTAGGGGGCAGCAGCAGAGCAGATGGTAATGTATCTTTAGGATCATTCCCACTGATGAAATTACATCATTTTCTGAGGTGAACACTTTGACTGTGCTGAGGACTTTAGGGATGAGAACTTTCACATCAGGATCTCTGATAGCTATGGCTGTAGCATTCACGGAGGGGGTTGCCAGACTCTGTGCCCATGGGGGTGGCTTCCCAGGATGATTGATGGCTGCAGGACCAAGGCAGGCTCTGATCAGTGCTGCCTTTCCCTGAGTTCTTGGGCTAGCCTAGCCATCAGAAGCAGTTGGGCAACAGCTAATGCTGGTGATGATAAGGAGGGTGAACCTCTTCTTCACGTAGATTGCTCTCCTCAATGACAGTTGCTTGGCTTGGACTGGAAGCAGGGCATATGGAGTAGGGATAGTGATGCTCCCAAGGCTCTTGGATCAGGGTCTTGGACCATATCCATCAGGGTCTGAGGGGAGGTGATGGTGGTGGCTTGACTTGCCTAGTGCTCTCTCTCCCTTTCTACTTCAGCTACATTGGCTTGCCTGCTGTGTAATTTTCTGTTTCTTTCCTTTCACAGAATCACAGAATTAGGAAGACTTGAGTTCATATCTTGTCATGGATCTTCGCTAGCCATTTAACCTTGAAAAAACAACTTAATCTCTCTCAGCCTGAGTTTCTTCACTTATAAAATGGTGATAATAATAGCATTTAATTCACAGGGTAGTTGTGAGAATTAGATGAGATAGCATATGTAAAGTTAAATCCCTTTGTATCTCTGATTTGGAAGGGACTTCTGTTGTCATCTGATCCAACCTGTACTTGGATGAGAATTCCTTCTACAAAATACCAAGTGGTTATCCAGAATTTGCTTGGCAGCTCCTCATAGCCCATTGCACCGTGGGATAGCTCTATAATTGTTACATTTTTTCCCCTCATATCAAATCTAAATCTGCCTCTTTGCAATTTTACCTTTTGCTTCTAGTTCTGCCCTAGGGGGCTAAGCACAACAAATCCCTCTTCAAATACTTGGAGACAGTTTCCATGTCTCCCCATCTTCCCCCCAAGGGTTTTCTTTTCCAGGTTAAACATCTGGAGTTCCTTCATCTCTTCTTCATATGGTATGATCTCTCTATCCACTCATTACTTTGAACTGTTCTCTCCATGCTTCCTTTCTACTCTCTCTTTTCTCTTGGCCTCTTGCCCCCTCATTCTTCACTCTATAGAATCTGTCTATACTAATTCATCTACTCAAAAGTCTGCAGAAAACTAGCAGATCTTCCTCCCATTACCCCAGCTATGCTCCGCCTATGGAGTCCCATTCCACAACCCTCTCCAGAGCTTCTTCCTGAATATCTTTCTGCGGGACAAAAAGTCCTTACTTTTTCCCTTAAAATCTAATAACTTCCTCCAGCTTGACCTGAAGGAAGAGATGAGAGAGTGCACATCCCTTCCTATTTCATGGAGATGGGAGACTAAGCGTATAGAAAACTGTATATACTAACAAGTTCAGGCAATGTGTGGTTGGTTTTGTGGAAGTGATCTTCCTTCCTCTTTTTTTCCCTTTCTTCCTTCCTTCCTTCCTTCCTTCCTTCCTTCCTTCCTTCCTTCCTTCCTTCCTTCCTTCCTTCCTTCCTTCCTTCCTTCCTTCCTTCCTTCTTTCCTTCCTTCCTTCCTTCCTTCCTTCCTTCCTTCCTTCCTTCCTTCCTTCCTTCCTTCCTTCCTTCCTTCCTTCCTTCCTTCTTTCCTATCTTTTTTTGTTACCAAGGATGGTACTCTATGTAGAGGAAAGATATATTTTCAAATGAAAGTAATGTAAAAGCAGAAGACCTTAGCTCAGCGTAGGGGTGCATACCTTTAATCTGTGTTACTGGGGAAGGCTAAGGTTGGTGGCTCTCTTGAGATCAAAGAGTTCTAAGCTATAGTAGGCCTAGGATGATTGGTTATCTTCATGAAGCTCCCAGAAATGGGAGGCAGGCAAGCTGACTACAGAAAAGTGAACATGCCCAGGTTGAAAACAGCAAGTCAAAGCTCCCACAACATTCACAAGAGAGATGAAGCCCATGAGTGACCATTGCTTTTCCAGCCTGAGCAAGATAGGGAAGCCTATTTTCCCTCTCTTCTCCCCACACCCCAAAGAAAAAAAAATTGAAAGAAAAGATACCAGAAAAATTTTTAAGAATAATTTTCAAAAATCCAATCACTTCCTCTTCTGCTTTAGAGCACTAAAGGTATAAACATTTCAATCTTTATTCAAAAGCCCTTCTATCTGGAGACAAGTCTATGTAATGGAAATAAATCCATATTTGGAGTCAGAAGACCTGAGTATAACTTCTGGTTTTGCTCTTAATTTGCTATGTGTCCATGGATAAGCTACTCAGTGTCTCCATGGTTCTTAGATCCTCATCTATAAAATTATATGTGTGTGTGCATGGGAGAGAGGGGTTGTGTGTGACTTCATCTTTAAGATTTTTTTCAGCTCAAAAATCCTACTATCTGTTCATGCTTGGAAATTTTCAGAGAAACAACATAGCCCAGAGGAAAGAGCCCTGACCCTTTCTGTGGATTTTCTGTGTTACTTTGGATCAGTCACCTCACCTCTCTGGGCCTCACTGTCCTCACCTGTAAAATGAGGGGATTGAACAAGTGAGGTCTTTTTTCACCTTTATGAGTCCCAAGTTTTACTTATCTCTCTTTTGTCAGTGAAGACAAGTCCCATGAGTTCTCTCTCCTCTACAAAGTCAGTCTTGGGGACTCTGGATTCTCCTCATGTGGCCATTCTTCTTTGGATTTTCATGACACTTAGATTCTGTTTTACAGAACTTGGTTTTTGATTATGTGTTCTTGATCTTAATTCTTTCTGAGGGATTTCTGTGTCACATGATCAATAAGATAGAGAACTAGTCATTTTCTGTGATCCCCTGATTAATCAAACCTCTTTGAAACAGAAATTATGTGCCAAAGATAAAGCAGCTTTAGCTGTATCCATGATATAGACCACCCAGAATCTAAAAGAAAGTTAAAAAGCCCCATATGAACTGATTTCTGCACTGAGCTCTTTCAACACCTCCCTCCACCTCCCTCCCATTGCTGGCAATGAGGGTAGACTTAACTAATCCATGGATCCAACCCAAGGCCCTGACATGGGGGCTCAAAATAAAATCCACACTCCAGTTCCCCTTCTTTTCTCCAGTGCTGTAGAGATGTAGGCTCCAGAGTATGAAAATTTGCTCTGGCCACTGTGGCAGTGCTCCAGGGGCAGAATGTTTGTGGGGGACTAGGGTTTGTGGAGGGAGGTGGGACAGAAGTCTTTTTAGGAGAGCTAGGAATAGAGATAAAGGGACAGGATGTATGATAGGGTTGAAGTAAAGCTTGATATGTTACCACACCCCATCCTCCTCCTAGCACTTCAAAGACCCAAACTATAGAAATCAAATCTCTAACAATAACACACAGCAGAATGGAGATTTGAAGAGTAGAAGCAGTGAGACAGAATCTTGGAACAGGTCATGGTGCATGTGGGGTCAGGGTGGGTGCTGTGCAGGACTCCACTAAGTCTGGAGGAAAGAGGTCAGCATCCAACTAGAGACAGTTCTGTTCCCTCAAAAGTCACTTGGGACAGAGATCCAGGCTGGTGATTGGTAAATTGCCTAGTGTAGGAGGAGGCTGAGATGTTTTGAGATGCAGCCCCCAAGGAAGCCAGCAGAGGGGAGGGAGTCAAAAAATGAAAGAGCAGAAAATCAGGAGAAAAGCACTCCAGAAATTACCAAAGGTCTCAGGAAGAAGAAAACTTATAGGCCTTTAAAATAAGCAGATAAGTCAACAGGGAAAAAATTAACAAGAGAAATGTGACTTCTAGATCTAGTAAATAAGTTCAGGTATCCATGAATAAATACTATAAAACAAACGAAAAGCCTTCATCACTTGATAAGACTGAGGATTCTAAGGAATTTGAGGCGGTCAAGGAACTACAATACACAATTCCTGAATGATTTAAAAGAGAAATGAGAATTATGAGAGCAAAATTTATGGCCTGAACAGTAAAAATAATGAGCTGAATACAAAAACTGGAACCTGGGATATCAAATCTCACCAAAGAAACAAAAGAGAGAACAACAGATTAAGGATCCAAATACACAGAAGTGAAGGAAAATCTACAAGAGAAGCAAAAAACAATAACACTAAAAAGAAAAACATGAATGCAAAATTTACTGATCTTGAAGACATGATGTATAGAGGATCATAGATCTCCCAGGATAAAACAAGACAAAAAAACTCTTAATGTAATGTTATAATTCAGGAAATAACAGAACCATGCAGAACTTCTGAGCATAAAAGATGAAGTTCCAATGAAAAAAATTCACAAATCACCTCTATAAAAAAAAAAGAAAACAAAACCAAGACTGCAAAATCTAAGATACATAGTGGTTAAATTTAATAATTCAGTTCAGAAACAAATTATTCAAACCACAAAAAGCCTTCAAATATAAAGGATAGAAGGTTTGAATAACCCAAGACTATTCTGCACCCATCAGAAAATGTAGGGGGAATGGAATAATATGCTCCTAAGGGCATTGGCATTCAGGATTATATTTGAAAAATGATGTATGTTCAATATCAAATAATCAAAGAGGCATTTGAAACATTCTCAGAAAGAAAACATGAATAGATCTGAAGACTTGAAGAAATCATTTACTTCTCTAACACCTCAGACAATAGAAAAGCAAGAAGGCTGAATGAATGCACCAGACAAGGACAGCCACGGCAACAGAATGGCAGTAGTAAGACAGTAAGATTTTAGGAAGAGAATTCAAACTAATTCTGAGTGCTTTATCTTCTACTAAGACTGTAAAATCCTGAAAGACAGAACAATATCTTAGATTTGCTCTGCATTACACACCATTCCTAGCTACTTGATGAGTACATGACATATGTTCAAAGAATACTTTATTTAGGATTGGGATATATATTTCCCAATTCTCAGGGGAAAAAAATCCCTTTTTTTCTAGTCCATATCATCATTAAAATGGGGAGGGAGGAACTAATGTAGTAAGTATCTATGGATATACTCTCTAGTTACAGGGGTAGGGAACCTGCAGCCTCAAAGACACATGTGACCCTCTAGGTCCTCAAGGGTGGTCCTTTGACTGAATCCAAACTTCACAGAACAATGATGAAATTTGAATTCAATCAAAAGGCTGCATTTGAGGACCTAGAAGGCCATATGTGGTCTTGAGGTCACAGGTTCCCCACTTCTATATCTACTACATTGGCCCCCCAGAAAAGTTAACCCAGGTTCAACCTTCCACGTATGTATCAGTGAACCATGAATCTAAAATAAAAATAAAATAAAAATAAATAAAAATAAACTAAAAATCTAAGATATTCTCCCATCCTTCAAAGAATTTACAGTCTTGGGAGATAAGACACTCAGAAATGGTTAGAAGAGAGTCCAAATCCTCTTAACAAAAAGAAAACAAAAACATAGTACTTGAACTCCCACCAATAAATTCAATCAGAAGGAACAATTATTTCAAAGAAAGGTATTTCATAAAGTAGCATAGTAATAAAAGTACTAGAAGAACATTTCTCTCAAAAACTTGGAGAATACCACTCACACATCATCAGTGAGAGGAGTGGACACACTTCGGGGAGCATGTGGATATGTGTGAATACCAACATATAGAATACATATGGATAGGGAACATGTGTAAGGAATATATGTGTTCAAGACTCATGAGTAGAGGGACAACTCATGTCACTTATGCTTTGGCCTGCTGATAACATCATACTCCTCCTCCTAGAACTATTCTCTACTGGTTTTATGTCATTTGTAGTCATTGCCAGCTATGTGACGTCCACTGAGTGTACTCCCCTGGTCTTGTGGTGGCTGTTGGGCACTACTCTGTGAAACATGTGGTTGTGAAGCATCTCTCTGCTTCCAGCTTCTGGTTTCAGCTGGAGTCCTCAACTAAGGTACTATCCATTCCCCATCTTTTAGTTTAGAGTCCAGTGGTTTAAACTTTAGTTCTTTTATTAAGGGAAGTAAGCCCTTCACACATGCATTATCAGACTAGTGAAAAATTCCTTATCTGATTTCTCTTTCTAGGGAGAAAAATCTGTCAGCTCCCCAAATCTTAAACAAATGAAGATTTTTTTCTCCAAAAGTAGACATTTGTCACCATAGGCCAAATCTTTTGAAACATAAAATAGCCAGTCAGTTCAGTAGAGCCTATAGGTTTTTGATCTATCTTTTGATCTGTTGTATATGGAGAAGATTCTGAGCCCACTAACTCAGAAAACTTTATGATTTAAGCTTGGAAATTGCTTGTAATTCTCATTTGACTCTTTATGAGGATCCTATGTCCTCAAATCTTATGTTGTGGTATGGGAGATCTTGCCAAAGAAATCTCAAAATAGCTGTATGAGATTCACACCCCTGGTTTCTTTCAATACTACCTTTCCCCTCCCCTACCCACACCACTAATACATACATATAGCCCCCTAGGTCATTTGGTTTCCCACATAAATGAAAAAGGTGAGGGGGGGAAGGCAAGAACAAAAATTCTAAGTAGAGTCCACAGAGGTATTTTCAATCCTTTGTTCCAAATTCCTGCCTTTGTTGAACACACAATCATATATGTATATATGTATTTATGAATATGTGTATGTCTGATTAGCTTGCTGCCAGCTATATATGGATATATAGTGTATATATGTACGTTTTATATATATACATATACACACGTATAGGTGTACATGTATATACTTACATGTATGCTTATATACACATATAGGTACATATGTATACTTATATATACATATTATATATGCTCACATACACATGAAAAACACATGCATATGTGTGTATATATCTATCTATCTAGAGAACAACAAGCTTCCCAGGATGTGAGCAGTTTTACATTAAAAGAGGCAATAATTTCTAACTTATTTTGGAAAACCTTAAATTCACTGTTGTGATAAAATCTGACATCATCAGACACAACAGCACTAAAGAAACAATGATTTAATTAAAAATGCTCAATGTGTGTGATTGACCGCAGCCCAAGTATGTTTCAGATCTTCCCTATTTGGATCGCCCCCTCCCTCTTCTACCCAAGGTCAAGCTGAGACCAGAAGAGGCAGAATAAGTCCCAGTGAAGATGACATTAGCCCAGGAAGAACGTGTGTTTCAGAAGCAAAGCACATCTGTATTACAATCCGAGAAGGTTCTAAGTCACCTGGTGGGGTTTATGTGGAACAGCTGATGCCTGTCCTCTCTAATTAGGAACAGAGACTAGTTGAAGACTTTGACACCACAGCGTTGTTAGGTACAGTTGGTTAGTGTCTGTTTTTAATAACAACAGCAAGTAGCCGAGGTGGCAGGGTATTCTTAATGACATCATTTACCCAGCTGTTTTACACATCTGTAACATGGATCATTAGGACTGTCTTAACACTTCATCCTTAGCTGTTCCATACATCTTGAATTGCATGAGCAAAGGTACCCTTGCATGCGAGGTGCCCCAGAATGAGCACTGACTTCATGTCCAAAGATTAGAGTGTTCGCTCCACACATTGATTAAAGTTTTACAAGGGCATCATATTTAGCACATGTTCCTTTAATGTGCTAATAGCTTCAATATGAAACTGGCACTTCTGCCTAGATCATAGCTGTTTGGGCCAATTTTACATTGAAGAGTGAAACATCTGTAACAGCTGCAAAAATGTTTTTGCTTATTTTGAACATTCTAAGTTTTCCCTGGTCATGAGTAGCAACAATAACGTGCATCATTCAACAGTTTGTAGATGTTGGTTGTGTCTGCAGCAGAAAGGGTGTATCACATACATGCATGTATGATAGAGTTTTCAACACATCTGCGCAAATGTAGACATAGTATAACCTCACTAATACAAAATAAGGCAGGGAAGGGGTGGTGGGAAGGAAATCTGACTTGCTGAAAATTACTGCATGCTTTCAAAGAAATGCAGTTTTGTTCCTTTCAAATGGGACAACTATACATTTTAGACATGTGGTCTGATAGATAAAAGGAGAGGAATTTGCAATAAGTCCACACTATAAAACAAAAAAGGCAGCTTAATCCTTTGGAAAGAATGCTATGTTTGCCATCAGGACGTTCAGATCATAGGTTTAGAGATGGAAAGGACTATAGAGATCGTCCTTTGGAGCCCTATCAGTTTATGGAGGAAGATGGAGACCCAGACTGGTGAAAGGATTTGCCTAGGGTCACATAACTAGTGCATAGCAAAGCCAGGTTTTGAACTCAGGTCCACCAGCTCCTTTCTAGCATGCTTTCCACCACCCCACCCCAGAGACTTAAGTTGCATTGTCAGCCTTGTTACTGAGTAGTTGTGTTAAATTGGACAAGTCGCCTTTTTATTCTGAATCTCATTTTCCTCCTTAGTAAAATGGGGGGAGGGGTTGGATTATATGGTCTTGGGGGTGTCTGCAACCTTCAACAGGCTATGATTCTGTGGTCACACATATAAACGCTCATTACGAAAATGGGGACAAAACCTAATTCCTAGGGCTTTTAGGGTATATTTGTTTGTTTGCTTTTATTTTTTTAAGGCCAACTACCCTAAAATGTTTTCTTTTCTTTAACATGGAAAAACTTAGAAATCTTCTCCAACAAGAACCACGTAAATCATCCTGAAATTCCAAATGATCTCTTTCTGAATGAATTGCTATTGAACTCTGGCTGTCTAATATTTGGTTCTGTTAGTATCACCCAGTTTACAAAAGAGGTCCCATCATTAAGGCGTTTACAGGACAGATGAAATTGGTGACTGTAGGATGCATCTCTTCTGAGTTGGAATTTGGCAAATAAAGCAAAGACATGTGCAAATATATTCCCTTGGCATGAGTTATAGAAGTATGAAAATAATTGAGATCGCAATTTTTATAAAAGGCTTTCTGAGACTAAATAAGGAAGATTCAGTCCTTGACATGACATTTAGAATTCACTGATTTGATGGATTGATTTGTTCCCCTTATTAAAGTTGCTTTCATTGTTCATCGCATTTTCAATCTCATCTATGGGGGTGTTCCTTTCTACAATGGAAATGTGAAGATTGCAACCAACACATTCCTGCCCATCTGTGTAGCTTTCAACCATATCCTCTCATAAATCCAATCAATCAATCACTCAGTAGGGATTTGTAAAGTACTCTTTATGAGCTAAGCTTTAGAGAAAAAGAAACAAAAATGAATGAGCCAGTCCCTTCAAGGAAATGACATTCCACCAGGCAGTTAAGACCTGCCGGAGGATGGTGGGATAGGATTTGGGGATGTTCAATGCCATAGGAAGGAAATGTTCCCTTCCAGTTGTTGGCACCCAGGGAGAAGGCTTCATTCTCATTGTTACTCAGATCTTTAGAATCACAGATCACACAATGTAAGAGTTAGGAAATCATTTAATCAGACCCCCCTCATTCTACAGTTGATGATACTGAGGTCCTGAAAGGTTAAGAGACTTATCTAAAATCATGCAATTAATAAATGTCAGAGCTGGGACTTGAATCTGGGTCTTTTGCCTCTAAGTGCACCATTCTCTTTCCTCTATATTTTTTCCTTTATATATTTCCACTGTACCACTCATTTTGTCACTGTCCTATACAGCATCTTACACTCTTCTGTAGGATTAGAGATGATCACTGTAGAGGGAATTCTAGGTCCCAAAGGGTGCTTGACCTGCAAAGGCCATCTAGTCCAACCCTGTCATTTTACAGATAAGGGAACTGAGATCCAGGGAAGTTAAATGACTTACAGGTAGCAAGTGTCAGAACCAGGAATTGAATTGATTCCAGAGTACTGTACCACACTGCCTCCTAAATTGCTTCATATGTTAACCTTGTCCAGGGTTGGGAAACCTGTGGCCCTGAGGCCTCATGTGACCCTCTAGGTCCTCAAGTGAGGCCCTTTGACTGAATACAAACATCACAGAACAAATACCCTTAATAAAAGGATTTGTCCTGTCAAATTTAGACTCAGTCAAAAGGCCACACCTGAAGATCTAGAAGGCCTCAAGGCTGAAGGTAGCCTATCCTTGTTTCTCTAAAAAGAATATAAACTTCTCAAGGGCAGTATTTTATTATTTTATTCTCCATGGTACCTAATCCAGTGCTGAGTGCACATGAAGTACTGAATTGAATTAGACTGAATAAAGTGATTCTGTGGCATAAATGCCTAAAATGGCATTCTAATGAAACTGCATTATATTTCTTATATTTCCATAAGTTTTATGGAAGTTGAGTGATTAAGTGCTTCCTATGTGCTAGATACTGTGCTGAGCACTGGGCATAAAAAAGAGACAAAAGGCCATCCCTGACTTCAAAGAGCTTGTAATCTAATGAGGAAGTCAACAATCAGACAAATACATAAGAATAAACAATATACAGGATAAGTGGGAAATAATTAACAGAAAGAAGGCACTGGAATCAAGAGGAGTTGGGAAAGACTTCCAGTAGAAGATGGGATTTTAGTTGGGACTTACAGAAAGCCAGGGAAAGTGGTAGGAGACATGAGGAGGGAGAGCATTCCAGGCATGGGGGACAGCCAGACAAGATGCTTAGAGCTGAGAGATGGAATGTCTTGTTTGTGGAACAACTAGGGGACCAGTGTCTCTGGATTGAAGAGTACTTGATGGGGACTGGAAAGGGAGAAGGGGACCAAGTTCTGAAGGGCTTTGAATGCCAAACAGAGCATTTTATATTTGACTCTAGAGACAATAGAGAACCAAAGGAGTTTGTTGAGTAGGGGAGTGATCATGGTCAGACCTACACTTTAGGAAAAGAGCATCTGTGAAGAGTGGGATAGTGAGTTGATAAGGCAGATGGTATAGAAGGACTGCCTAGCAATAGTGAGGACCCAGTTGAGGGTATGTCATATAAATTTTTGGTGAACCTGATCAGAAACTGTTGTATGATTTTCTCCATATTTGTTTAGCAGTGTTTGTGTAGGAATGAAGGAGTCAAATGATGGGAATGATCCAGGGTTGATTGAAAGATCGCCAGATTGGTAGGGTCAGAAACTCTGGGCTATAACTCTGGATACACTGCTAACTAACATTGTGACCTTAAGCAAATCATTCCCCTTCTCTAGATGTCAGGTTTCGGTTCTATATGAAGAGAGAATTGACTTAGATGATTTCTAAGGTCACTTCTGACTCTAAAAGTCTGTGCTCTCTAATTCTGTAAATGAATTGTGGCAGAAGAATTCAGTTTAGAATGGAAGGGGAGAAATTATGTGATATAAGAAGACAGAAAGAAGCTTCCAAGGAAGGTTCAAAGGGAGCCTAAAGTGCTGAGGTCCTAGCAAACTAGGGTTTAGCAGGTTTAATGATGCTGCAGAAGTTGTAGGTGAGTCTTTCTGGAGAGGTTCCCCCACAGGACCAGGAAAAGGAGGCAATGACTAAAGATGCCCTTGCTTGATACTGCTATCAAATGTTATATCAACAAGGCTCCCTGTGCACTGTGACATTGATGGCTTCTTGGGGTCACTAAGAAATTTAGCAGGGCAAAGGACTGGATTGAAGGGAGGGCCTCAAAAGTCAGAACTTCCCAATGGAAGTTAAAAATCAGCTGGAGAACATCACAGTCACATAGGACCAAAGTCAGACGACTCGTTAAAATTAGTGCTGGCAGTAATTAAAAACATACTGACCCAAAGATCATGAGAAAAAGCAGACCTGGAGAAAACCCCTTGACACTACTTGCTCACACTCTTGAGTGAAAATACAGGCAGTTCATGGATGTTAATATTTAGGAGAAGCATTAGTCCTGCCTTCTCTGCACTTCTCCTTTCCCATTTAATCTCTTTTCCTTTCCACAACTAATGTGTCAGAAACATGGTCACTGTGTCAGTGACCCTGTTGTGTTTGCCCATAATAGATTGTTCCTAAGCATTAACTGCATTAATAAGTCAATAGCCAATAGAACTCAATTAATTCAAAGTTAAGATCAAGGTTTACCTCCTCCATGAAACCCTCCTTGGTGATTTCTTTCTCTTTTGAACTCTATAATGTATGTGCCTCTGAGTCGATAGTTTTTAAATATGGCTATGAATAATCAGTTCACTTCTCTTCTTTATATCTTATCCTTCCAAATGGATTTTAATATTCTTGATCATTTAGAGAAGGAAGCAGTAATTACTATGAGCCAATAAAAGCTAATCAAGAATAAACCATGTCAAAGACCCCGAACTTCACTTCTCGACCATTTCCAGACTGGCAGATCAGGGGAAGATTCTAAGTTATGAGCTCTTGTTGCTGTCGTTGAGTTGTTTCAGTCATGTCTCATTCTTCATGACCCCATTTGGGGTTTTCTTTGCACAGATAATTGAGCAGTTTTCTAGTTTCTTCTCCAGCTCATTTTACAGATGAGGAGATTGAGGCAAACAGGGTAAAGTGACTAGTGCAGGGTCACACAGCTAGTAAGTGTCTGAGGCTGAATTTGAACTCAGGAAGAGGAGTCTTCCTGACTCCAGGCCTGGTGCTCTATCCACTGTACCACTTAGCTGCCCAGCTTATTAATATGATGAGACTGACAACCATAAGTTACTAATATGACATCAAGCATACTTAAATTTCAACAAGGCAATCAGTGAGTCATTTATTAAGCATTTACTACGTGCCAGGCACTGTGCTAACATAACATCATTGGGAACGTAAATACAAGCAAAAAGAACGACAATTTTTTCCCTAAAGGAGATTACATTCCAATGAAGGAAGGCAATGCCTAAAAAGAAGTTTAAACCAATCAAGGAAGATACTCCTTTAGAGAGTGCCATGGAGAAGACTAGAGTTCAACTTGGTGAGAAATTAAGAAATGGTCCCAGGCTTTGTGACCCCCTAATGGAGGTTCTAGAAAGAGCCGTCCAATCAGAGGAATGGGTCAAAAAGGCAGAAGATGCTTCTGAGCTGTGAATTCCGGGACTGAAATGATCTTCCATGATGAAGAGGTTTCTAGGATGTGGTGGAGAAGTCCAGGGTCCTTCTGCATCCTGACTATCAAGAACCCAAAAGTCATTGCTCCTTGTCCTATATATCATCATCACTTGATAACATGTCTTTGAGGCAACATGGAAAGATGTGGGCTAGATAATAATACAGTTAGATGGATTTGGAAGTGATCACACGATTGAACCCAAAATATTGGTGATAAAAATATTGATGTCATCCTGGAGAGAAGACTGGTGAAGATTTGTCCGCAGAGATTTGTCCTTAGCATCATATCGTTGAATGTTTTTATCAATAACTGTGAAGGTAAAGATAGCATGCCTATCTCATTTTCAGATGACATAAATCTTCTGGAACAAATACCTAACAATATGGACAAACAGGGTAAAGTGACTTGCCCAGGGTCACACAGCTAGTAAGTGTCTGAGACCAGATTTAAACCCAGGAAAATGAGTGTTCCTGACTAGCAGAAGAAGGACAGATAAAGACTTCAACAAGCTAGACAGATGGGTTGAATCAATGACCATGAAATTTAAAAGGGATAAATGTAAAGTCCCAATGTGAGTTTAAAAAATCAATTGCATGAGTTGAGGGAGATGTGCTTAGTGTGAAAAAATTTGAGATTTTAGTGTCAAATATGAATCCACAGTGTGATGTGGTGGCCAAAAAAGCCAAATGAGATCTCAGGCTGTATTAATGGAATCATAGTGTTTTAATGAGGGAGGTGATCATCTTACTGTCCTTTAGGGAATCTGATAAAATCTCATTTAGGATATTATATTCACTTTTGGTCATGCTTTTTGAGGAAGCTAGAACAATTTGATAAGCCAGAACAAACCAGACAATGGTGATCAGAATTGTTATGGCGCTAGTATCTGTACCATATGAATATTAGTTGAACTAATGTGGGATATTAATATAGAAAAGTGAAAACTTAGGAAGGGCATAATAATAGTCTTCAAATATTTGGAGAGCTATTGATGGAAGTGGGATTAGTTTTGATCTACTTCGATTTAGAGGACACAGAATGGAAGTCGCGAAGAAGTAAGTCCATTAGGATCAATTTAAAGAAAATTTCCAGTAATTAGCACCTTCCTCAAATAGAATGCATTATTTTGAGAGGTAATGATTTCCTCATCATTATCAATTTTCAAGCAAGAGATGGATGTTGGCACACAGTTTAACAATCTCTTCATTTCCCATCTGGCTGCTCTCCCTTGGACTTCATCATGGTCCATGCTAAATACTGCCTTCCATCCCCTTTTTAGCTTCCTTTTGTATATTGTCTTTTCCCATTAGATTGTAAACTCCTTGAAGACAGAAACTGACTTTCTTTTTTATGTCTGCATCTCTGGAATTTAGCACAATGCCTACTATGCAGTAGGCACTTAATAAATGGCTATTGAATGATTGATATTGTAAGAACGATTTCTACTAGGGTATGGGTTGGATTAGGAGCTTTTCATGTGCCTCCCACTCTGGGAATGCTTACTACAGAAAACTACTCATTTAGGCCCTGCAGTGCTGGAGGCCTGTAAGAAGAGAAGAGCGGTGCAAGTGTGACTACATGGACAGGGGACTTCTTGGACAATAGGTTTGTGCACTGGGATGGCGTCTGCAAAATTTGATCATGTAGGTTTTCCTTTATTTTAAGTTATGCGGTGTTTTAATTTGTCCTTACCTCATCCCTTTCATAGAGCCCTTGAGACAGGGATGGAGCAAGTATTAATAGCACCAGAGTGTTGAGTCCTAACCAGGACCACTGAGGAAATGGAGCAGGTTTGTGACTGGAATTTCTGATTCCCCAGTCTGCCACATTGCTCTCCATAAATCAACCCAAATGTCATAAAAGACGTCATTCTCCAACCTTCTCCAGTCAGATTCAGATTGAAATAGCTTTGTTTCTATCAATTAACCAGCCAAGGAATCTTTGTTGAGTATCCACTATGGGAAATTTGCTATTTTAAGAGTTGTAAAAGATACAGAGATAGAGTGGACATGATGTAGTCCTTTCTCTCCAGGAAGGAAGGAAGCAAGCAAGCATTTATTAGGCATCAGGTGCAATATTGAGCACTTTACAAATATTATCTCCTTTAATCCTCTCAACATACCTGAGAGATAGGTATTGTCATTATTATCTCCATTTTACAGCTGAGGAAACTGAGGTAGAAAGGGATTAAGTGACTTGTTTAGGGTCACCAGTAAGTATTTGAGGTGGAATTCAAATTCAAATCTTCCCACTCCTATTTGCTTCACCACCTAGCTGCCTCCCTAAAATTAATTGACATGTCCAGATAGACAGATGTCAAGTCCAATCCTCTTGATGTGGTTCAGGGCAGAGAATTTCATTGCTTAAAAACACGGATGCACACAGAAAGACATCTGAATTTTTTTTAGGTGCTACCACCTTCAGTGAGAGCTCAGTCTTTACAATAATCCAATCCTGAAGTAACTGGCTGGGAAAATGCCCAGAAAAGGGGGGAAAAAATAAGACCATAGAAGGTTACTTTCTCGGGGAACAGATATTTCATACTTTCCTTTTGGGTGAGGAAGAACAATGCTTACCATCAGGGAAAGACATAGAAGTCAAGGCTTCTGTATCCCAAACATCCAAAATAAATATTCAATGGGCTCAGGCCATGGAAGAAAGATTTTGAAAATCAAGTTAGAAAGGTGGAGGAAAAACTGGGAAGAGAAATGAGAGAGGTGCAAGAAAAGCATGAAAAATGGGTCAACATCTTGCTAAAGGAGACCCAAAAAATGTTGAAGAAAATAACACCTTGAAAAATAGGCTAACTCAATTGGCAAAAGAGGTTCAAAAAGTCAATGAAGAGAAGAATACTTTCAAAAGCAGAATAAGCCAAATGGAAAAAGAGGTTCAAAAGCTCACTGAAGAAAATAGTTCTTTCAAAGTTAGAATGGAACAGATGGAGGCTAATGACTTTCTGAGAAACCAAGAAATCACAAAACAAAACCAAAAGAATGAAAAAATGGAAGAGAATGTGAAATATCTCATTGGAAAAACAACTGACCTGGAAAATAGATCCAGGAGAGACAATTTAAAATTTATGGGACTACCTGAAAGCCATGATCAAAAAAAGAGCCTAGACATCATCTTTCATGAAATTATCAAGGAAAAGTGCCCTGATATTCTAGAACCAGAGGGCAAAATAAGTATTGAAGGAATCCATCTATCACTGCCTGAAAGAGATCCAAAAAGAGAAACTCCTAGGAACATTGTGGCCAAATTCCAGAGTTCCCTGGTCAAGGAGAAAATATTGCAAGCAGCTAGAAAGAAACAATTCAAGTATTGTGGAAATACAATCAGGATAACACAAGATCTAGCAGCTTCTACAATAAAGGATAGAAGGGCATGGAATAGGATATTCCAGAAGTCAAAGGAACTAGGACTAAAACCAAGAATCACCTACCCAGCAAAACTGAGTATAATACTTCAGGGGAAAAAATGGTCATTCAATGAAACAGAGGACTTTCAAGCATTCTTGATGAAAAGACCAGAGCTGAAAAGGAAATTTGCCCTTCAAACACAAGAATGAAGAGAAGCATGAAAATGTAAACAGCAAAGAGAAGTCATAAGGGACTTACTAAAGTTGAACTGTTCACATTCCTACATGGAAAGACAATATTTGTAACTCTTGAAACTTTTCAGTATCCGGGTAGTTGGTGGGATTACACACACACACACACACACACACACACACGTACACACAGAGACAGAGAGCACAGAGTGAATTGAATAGGATGGGATCATATCTTAAAAAAATGAAGCAGTGAGAGAGAAATGTATTGGGAGGAGAGAGGGAGAAATGGAATGGGGCAAATTATCTCTCATAGAGAGGCAGGCAGGAGACTTTTTAGTGGAGGGAAAAAGAGGAGAGCTGAGAGAAAAACATGAAGTTTAGTCTCATCACATTTGACTAAAGGAAGGAATAAAATGCACACTCATTTTGGTATGAAAACCTATCTTACAATACAGGAAAGTGGGGGAGAAGGGGGTAAGCAGGGTGGGGGGGGATGATGGAAGGGAGGGCAATGGGAGGAGGGAGCAATTTGAAATCAACATTCTTGGGGAGGGACAGGATCAAAAGAGAGAATAGAAGCAATGGGGGGCAGGAGAGGATGAAGGGAAATATAGTTAGTCTTATACAACATGACTATTATGGAAGTCATTTGCACAACTACACAGATATGGCTTATATTGAATTGCCTGCCTTCCCAAGGGAATGGGTGGGGAGAAAGGGATAGGGAGAAGTAGGAACTCAAAATTTTAGGAGCAACTGTTGAGTATTGTTCTTTCTACTAGGAAATAAGAAATACAGGTAATGGAGAATAGAAAGTTATCTGGCCCTATTGGACAAAAGGGAAGATGGGGACAAGGGAAGAGAGGGATTATAGAAGAGAGGGCAGATTGGTGATAGCAGCAATAAGAATGCTTGGTATATTAGGGTGGGGGGAGAGGACAAATGGGGAGAAAGTTTGGAACCCAAAATTTTGTGAAAATGAATGTAAAAAAGTTAAATAAATAAGTTAATAAAAGAAAAAAAAATAATCCAGTCCCGTAGTGGATACTCAACAAAGATTTCTTGGCTGGTTAATTGATAGAAACAGATAAGAAGCTTCTAATACATATAGGATATTGTGTGCTAGGCACTTCATGGAACTTATATTCTACCAGAGGAGAAGCAGCATATATACAAATATCAATTAATGCAAAGTATATACCAATTAATAGAAAATAATTTCAAGGGGAGAGGCAGCTAGGTGTAGTGGATAGAGTGCCAGACCTGGAGTCAGAAAGACTCATCTTTCTGGGTTCAAATCTGTCCTCAGTCACTTCCTACCTGTGTGACCTTGGGCAGGTCACTCCTCGGTCTCTTAATCTGTAAAATTAGCTGGAGAAGGAAACAGCAAACCGCTCTAGTGTCTTTACCAAGAAAATCTCAAATGGAGTCATGAAGAGAAGGAAACAACTGAAAACGACTAAACAAACAATTTCAAGAAGAGAAGGCTTTGTATAGTCTCAAGAGATGGGAATGGGGATCAGAAAAGGCTTAATTTTGGAAGTGTCACTTGACCTGTTCCTTGAAGTAAGTCAGAGGTTCTACAAAGTGGAGGTAGGAGGAAGGGCATTCTTGACCTGGGGCCCACCCTATTAATACAAAGGCATAGGAGCTGGAGATGAAAGGTCATTGACAGGGAAGAGCCCCCATTTTGGCAGTGCTTCAAGGATTATTAGGTCTTTTTTTCCTCACATCCATGTAGGCAAGGCAAAGATTATTTCCTGCATTTTACAGATGAGGAAGCTGAGACCCAGAGAGTTGAAGAGAATTGCCCAGTTACATAGATAGTAAATTACAGTCAGGACTCAAACCCAGTCCTCCTGACTTCAGGTGCAGGGCATGTTCTATCGTCTCTCCAGAAGAATAAAAAGCCCTATTAGAGGAATGACTTTCAGGCCTGGCTTCCTGAGAGTAGACTAAGCAATAGCAATTTCCTTTAATGAAATAAGTAGCTCTGTTGTGGGTACAAAGTAGGGGTTTTTATCATTTAAAGCCATAAATCCTTCAACACAGCAAAGAATGAACAAGATGATCATTTCATTAATTTATTTAAAAATCTTTTATTAGAAATTATATTGAACATCTACAAAAACAATCACTCGTTTAATAAATATTTACATTTAAATGATTGCCAATTTTTCCATTTTTAAACATGAGTAAATATTTGTGTTTATTGGCTTTTTTCTTTAGCTCCCTTGCCCCATTGTGGTGTAGGGGGAAAGTGTGAAGTCCAGAGGACCTGAATTTAGAGACTGGCTTTGCCACTTATCAGTTGTTTCAGTGTGGAAGAATCACTTAATCTCCCTGGCAGCCTGGTGATGCATTGGATAGAGTTTTGGCGCTGGAGTCAGCTAGATGTACTTGGACAGGTCACTGAACTTCTGATTGCCTCAGTATTCTCCACTGTAAAATGGGGATAACAGCAGTACCTACCCTGCAGATTTGTTGTGTGGATCAAATGAGAAAATAATATTTGTAAAGCACAGTGCCTGGCACATAGTAGGTAGCATGTTAATGTAGGTAGTATATTAATGCTTAATTCCTTCCCCTTCCAGGCCTCAGTTTCTTCATCTGTAAAGTGAGGGGGCAGGATAACTACTCTATCTAATATTCTTTTCAGCTTTAGCTATATGTTCTTATGTTGAGACATATCCTAAACACCGAATGAGTTGTGCACACACTATGTGCCTCTAGAGTTCAAAGGAGGTCTTAGGGGTGAGAAGTGGGGGGTCTGGGAAGACCATTTACAAGAGATGGGGATCTGAGTTGGTACTGTGTTTCCAGCTCCTTGCAAAGTCTGTTTCTCCTAAAATGATAACTTGACTTTATATTGTGTCAGACCACTGATTGGGAGGTGGTTTGTTTCTCGTGCCCACTGATCTCCTGTTAGACCTTTTGCTTTGTCCATTGTCTTAGGGCAGAAATATTCATCTATGACTTTGCATCTTGGGCTCACTGGGTCCTACTATGTGCTGAAGCTTAGGGAGCAGATTAAATTTACAGTGAAATCTCAATGGACACCTGTAGCCATTGTAACAAGGTTATGAGTTGATGCAATAGCCCATCATTTGCAACAGTAAGATAAACTGTCATGGCCTGTCCTAATATCTCTAGCTTTCTGTGCAAAACCTTAACATAATATTATAAGCCCCTCTTTGAGCCATCAAGCCATTTATTGGCTTCCCTTGTATTTTCTCCTATAACAAGGGCCAGACACTCTTAGTACTGGAGGATAGCTGGTTCTAATAGACACTGAGGTTCAGGCGATCCTTTGGAGGAAGTATCAGGGAGGTGGCAGTTAGGATTTTCCTAGTGTAAGACAAAATCTGGAGCATTCTGAGTGCAGTAGGGAAGTTTTATGCTTCTTAGGTCTGTGGCCTTGGGCACAAAAGAGCCCATTCAAGCCTCCTATTTGCCTGACCCATTTGGAATGAGTTTTTAGCACTTTCTGGCTCACATTTGTAGAAAGCATCGTTGAACTGCAGAATATTAGCACTGGATGGGATGTTAGAGACCATCCTTAAGCCAAAAAAGCCAAGAAATTATAGGTGGTGTTAAGAGAGGAAGGGTTTCTTGAATGGAAGGTGAATGTGTCTGTCTTTTGCTCTGGTCAGACCACATATGGAGTCTTTTGTTCAGTTCTGTGCGTTATATTTCAGAAAGTATACTGCTAACCTGTTGAAATATCCAGAGGAGAAGGTTTCAACTAATATGGTCAGGAAATTAAAGTTCATACTTAGTGAAGGCATTGTAGATTTTTAACTCAGAGAAGATTCAGTAAAGACTGATAGCTGTCCTCAAGTATATGAAGGGTTGTCCTGGGGAAGAAAAGGGGATTAGACTTGTTCTTGGGAAAAGTCAAGAGCAAGACATGAAATTTGAAGAGAGGCAGATTTAATTCACTATATATGGGGAAACAAAACAAAACAAAATGAAACAAAACACTTCCAAGCCATTAGGGAAGTCCAAAGTAGAATGGGCTGCCTCACAATGCTGATGGGATTTGTCTTCAAGTGGAGCACAGGATAAATAAACACGGAGTAGGAAAAATAAGGAGGTATTCCTCATCTTCACATCTTTCACCATTGAAGAGATATTCACGGAACTATCCTTTGCACCAATGAGGAGAATCTTATGCAAATGACACCGGCTTGAACCTAGAGTTACCTCTCTGTCTGTCTCTCCACCATCTATCATTCTATCTATTTATTTGTTTGCTTATTGCAGCTAATTTGGGTAGGTAAGGTGAGAAAAAAGGTAGAGAGGAGATGGAACCTAATTTTTTATTGCAAACTGCTGTGAACCTAATATTCTAGGCAGATTGTTTAGACATTCACTGTCTCTAGGTACATGGCACGGTCCTTTCTGACTTGGCTTATAACTTTAGGTTTTAGATCTCTCATTGGTAAGACGAAACACTTGGAATGGGCATCTCTTTCAAGTGTAAAATCTTAGGAGTCTATGCCTGTGTGTATTTGTGAATATATATTAACGTGGGTAATCCCCGGTCCATGTTAGGATGGAAGAAGGGGAGATAAATTCTAAGAATAGAAGAACTTCTCCAAGCTGCTGCTTCTCTGTCCTTTGCCCATGTTTCTGGCTTCTTAATATCCTTTATTTTCTCCCTTTCCTGCTACTACCCTTTCCTTTTCTGTCCATCCCATATGTTTTAACTTCTCAGAAACCCCCAAGTAACAGGAAACAAAGATAATGTGGTTGGAGTTGAGCTTGGATATAGAGTCAGAATTATAGAGGATTGGTAGGAAAGCCCTTCTCAAACATAGAGTAAAACCCTAGCATCATGGGGAAGAGTGATTCCCTGTGTAGGTTAATTGTCCTACCCAAAGACAGGCACTTTTCTCCTTCTTCTAAGTTTCATAAAGAGATAGTCGCTTTTCAGTTGCCTGACCTTGAGACACATTCTACAGATTTACATATTTAGGAAGAAAGCTCAAAAAGACTTAAAATGATTAAATACTGTATATTTTAAGTAAAGCTACAAGATGAAAAAAATATGTACAGCTCCCCTTGGCAAAATCTAAGATATACATATCTTTCTCACCAGAATCTATTTAGGCACTGAATTGCCTCTGGGAAATCAAATAGGACAGGCTTGAATTATTTCACCCGCATCTCGGGTTTGGTTTGTTCTTTTTTTTTCCCATGGTCCTTTCTGAGTCACTAGAAGAAAAGTCGATGCATTTTCTTGTCTGTGTACTTGCGGTATACTGGCAGGTGTGGCACACCACTATGGTTGGCTATAAACTCATGTACAGTGAGACCTCATGGTTAGCCTGGCTGGGGGTAGAAACATGGTCTAAAAGCCATCTCTGTAAAAAGAAAAATAAACCAATGAAAACAACCCATAAATTTGTTATTTGAAACTTGGAATGCCTTTCCCCTGAAGAACTCAAGTGGAATCATCAATTTGAATTTTCTTTTGGCATCTTGATTACGCTTCCCTGTATTTTCCCCAATCCAGTTTCATCATCTCTCAGTGCCTTTCAACAATCCAGGATCTAGAATGTGGACGTGGCTACATTCTCAGAGCTCATTCTTTTAGACCTAATTTATAGTAAGTTTTCAAGTTGATTATCTCCCCTTGGATCAGAAGAAATTATTTCTCTTCACAGATGTCCCTTCTAAATTTATGAGCAATGAACAATATAATGACTAACCATGATTCCAAGGGACTGCTGATGAAGTATGTTATTTACCCACCTCCTGATAGAGAGGAGATAGATTCAAGGTGTGGAATAAGATATATATTTGGGGGAATGGACAATACCAAAATTTGTTTTGCTTAACCATGCCTGTTGTCATAGGGATTTTATTTTTTGTTTTTTCTTTTGAACTGGAAGTGGGTGGGAGAGAGAGAAAAATAACTAGTTGTTACAAAATAACTCAAAATGAAATTAAAGATAAAAAAATCACAAGTGATAATTCTTTGCCTCACAGTGTTAGGACTATGAAACAGATCCTGAAAATAGGGGGGGAAACCCACTATCCATTAAAAAAATAAAACACCTAATTCTGCTTAACCACTAAATCTTGGCTTGTTTTCTGTTAGCTGAATGTATTTCTAGTCACATTAACACAGTGATTCATCTCTAGTTTGTATTTCTTGATATGAATATGGAGGATGGTGAGGTTTTGATCCTCTGGTTTCTCTTGGTTTTACAACAGCTGGACCAGTTTCTGAGGATGTTTATGGGTAATGTTTCATCAAAACTACTTTTCTCTGGTGCATATTATAAGAGAAAAAAAGAAAGTGAGTTTGTTTGTGCATCATTTCATGGTGAGAAATGAGATAGGGAAAGCACAACGTGGGAGAAATGAGCCAGATATTCAGGGAACATTTGATTTGTTGTAAGGACCATGGACAACTTTAAAAAGTTGTAGCAGGAGAAGAGCCTGAAAGAGTTAGAGTGGAGCTTGACAGCCAGGTCAACAAGCATTTATTGAATACTTACTTGTGCTAGGCACAAAAAGCAAAAAAATTCAAGTATTGGGGAGGGAGGAGTCCCCAAATAATCCCTCTTCTTAAGGAGTTCATAGTCTAGTGGAAGAGATGACATATTGACAATTATGTACAAGCAAAATATATGCAAGATAAATTGGAGATATTTTTCAGAGGGAAAGCATTAGCATTAAGGTGTGTCAGGAGAAGCTCCTTGTAGAAGGTAGGACTTGATTGGATGCCAGGCTAATCTTCATAGGATCATAGATCTACAGGTGAAAGGGGCCATGAGGCATCTCATTTTACAGGTGGGGAAACTGAGGTAAGTCCGTGGAGGTTAAGTGGCTTGCCAAACCTTATATATATAAGGCAGTATCATAGTTAGAATTTGACATTAGACCTGTTGTCTCTGGAGCCAGTGCTTTTTCCTACTGTGCCACACCAATCAGAAACATGATATTGGGTTATAGCTAATCTACAAGCTTAGTTAAAGCTAATGTTGTTGCAGTACAACATTAGATTCAGGAAAGAATTCTTAACCTTTTTTTGTGCCATGGATCCCTTTGGATCTTGTGAAGTCTATGGATTCCTCTTTAGAATAATGGCTTAAAAAAACCTGATTGAAAGAAAAGCCAAATTTCAGTCAAGGAGTTAGTGAAAAGATGTATTTTTTTCCCTTTCTAATTCCCTAGAACCCCTGAAATCCATTTACTTCTTAGGCATCTGGAAACTCCAAGCGAAGAGTTTGTGGTGTCAATGAATTTGTGGGTGATGGTTCTATATGAGAAGCTCCTCTATCTTGGGTGATAGAGAGGGCCCAAGATCCAAACATAGCTCCCCAATCTTGGAATGAAACTTAGCAGTTATCTGGTCCAAAAAATAACTGCAGAAAAATCATTGTAACTGACAAGTGCTCTTCCCACTTTTGTATTTATCTAATATTTAGGAAGCTTCCCCTTTCATCAGGCTTCTTTGCATTTCTCTTAACTCTGTCCTCTGGGGCCAACCAGAACAAATTCAATTGCTTTTCCACAAGACAGCCCTTTGAATACTTGATGACAACTATTGTGGTCTAGTCTGAGTCTTCTCTTCTCTAGAAGAAGAATCTTTAGTAACTTTGTGGGGAGCTAGAGGCTCCTCACAGTCCCAATCTGTGAACACGGTTTAGATATTCAGGTATGTCCAGAAGAAATAAGTGTTTACCTCCTCATCTACCCCACATTCCCTCTCATTGATTCTCCTTGGATATACCAGGTTCACTGCCCTCCCTTTCCCTAAAAACACAGCATGGAGCGTCTCTTGTCCTATGGGAGAGGATCTCATCCTCCTCATTTTAAACCAGGCTGGATAGAAATCCAGAAAGGGCCATTTTGGCTGAGACTTACCTAGTTTTGGCCCTGGGATCTCCCATCATCTCACTACTCTTAGCTTCTTCATATGTACAAACAGAGGGTGGGACTGAATTCCATTCCAGGTCCCTTCCTGATCTAAATCTTATGATACCAGGTTATTAAGAAAAACTTGATTTTTTTTTGAGGGGGCATATCTCTAGTCTTTTCTTTTTTAGTATATTTTTAAAAATGTATTTTATTTTTAATTTATGGAATAAAACCAGCATTTTCATAACATAGTAGTATTAAAAAGGTGATTGTACATGAAAATGCAAATTTATTATTTCTAGTCTTTTGAGGTTTTGGGAAGGAAAGCCTTCTGCGTATCATCAGAGAGTCTTATGGGTAGACATAGTACCCAGGGTTGGAAATATGCAACCCGAGGCAACAACTCCTATGTTCTTATGGATTGGGTACGTGCAGAGACTAGAGGTTCATCAAATCAACAAACATTTATTAAGCATCTGTTGTGTGAGATCAGTGAGATAAAGTGCCTACTATATATCAGGTACTGTGCTAAGCACTGGAGATGAAAAAAAAAGGGTAAAAACAGTTCCTGCTCCTAAGGAGCTCGTAGTCTAAGGCTAGGGGTGGTGGCAGTAGGGTAGGGGGAGAAAACATTCAAACAATTCTGTACACGTATACCAAATACAGTATACACTGGAGATAATCAATAGAGGGAAGGCATCAATATGAAGGGGTATTGGAAAAGTCTTTTTATAGAAGACAGCACTTTATTGAAGGAAATAGTAGAGATGAATAGGGAAAGAATTCCAGGCTTGAGGAACAGGCAGTGAAAACACCTGGATCTGAGAGATGAAGTGTCTTGTTGGAGAAACAACAATGAGGCCATTGTTCCTGGATCCCAGAGTATATGGGGGTATGGTATAAAAATACTGAAAAGGTAAGCGGTGGCAGTTTATAAAGGGTTGTGAAGGCCAAAATGGATTTTATGTTTGGTCCTGCAGATGACAGAGAGCCACTGGAGTTTATTGAGTAAGCAAGAGACATGGGCAGACCTTTGTCTTAGGAAGATTCCTTTGGATTGGAGTAGGGAGAGACCTATGGAAGGGAGCCCCACTGGCAGGCTATTGCAGAACATGAGGTCTGGGCTATTGATGGCCTGTCCCAGGGTGATGGCAGTGTCAGAGGAAAGCAAGGGGGCTTTTACCAGAAGTGTTATAGCTAGATAACTACTGGATGGTGAGATAAAGCTATACACATGCAAAGAGAGAAGATAGAAGAACCACAGCTGCAAACAACGTGGCACAGCTGGAAACAGCTGGGAAACACCAGCAGCAGGCAGCCCAGCCTGTCATGCCATAATTAGGGGTGGGGAGGGCTCTTTTAGACGAAAGAGTATGGCCAACCAGAAATCCAAGAGGCAGTTTCACAGTGCCAGGCTGCATTCCCAGTGGGTATGGCCACAAACCGAAAGACAGTGTGTGTGCAGGATGGAGAGAACTGTTCATCATACATGTAGCTCATCAGTCACAATCACCCACATGTCATCTCCTTCAGTGGCTTCTTGGCATGGTGGGTAGAATCCTGGGCTTGGAGTCAGGAAGACCTGAGCTTACATCTTGTCTCTAGTGCTTACTAACTTTGTGACCACAGATCAATTTTTTTACTCTTTCTGAATCTCAGTTTCCTTACCTGTAATATGGGATAAAAAGACTAGTACCTGCCTTGTGGGGTCCTTCGGAGAGTCAATTGAGATAATCTCTGTAAAGGACTTTGCAAACTTTAAAATTATAGATAAATGTTAGTTATTATTATTATCTATGAATCAAAAGCATTTGAATGAGTCTGGATATTCAATATGTCCATATTATCAAACAGGCTTTCCTCTCCATTTATCTCTTTATGTTAATGGCACCCACATCTTACCAGTCACCTGTACTTGGATCCTTGGAGTCATTGTTTTCATCCCTCTTGTCAATCCTGTTTGCTGGAATCTGTCCTATTCTTTTCAGTGACACTGCTACCATCTCATTTCTGGATCTTATTTCCTCTCACCTCCATTGTTCCAAAACCCTTATCAGTCTCCCTGCCTCTTAATTCTCCTCTCTCTGATTTAACCTTCAGACACCTGCCAGAATAATTGTCCCAATGGCCAGGTCTCATCATGTTGTCTTATCATCTTATCAAGACTTAATTTTCTTCTGTGGTTTACCATTGTCAACAACAAAAACCCCCCAAAACTAACCCTCCCCCAGGATTTGAGGCCCTATTCATTCTGGTTCCAACCTACTTTTCCAGGTTTATTTCACTCTATATATTTTAAATTTAATCTACATTTTAAATATTGTCTCCATCACTTTCTTAAGTCTGGAAATCAACAAAACAATAAACCAAGGCCTCATTTGTCATGTTTGCTATATGCTCACACTGGAAATTTAACAATTGGCTCTCTAGTGTGAGGAGTGGTTGGAGCATGCCCAGATACCTAAAGGCACTCTATTCCCTACTGTTTCAGGATGGGGTGTAACCTCTTCTGATTGACTGCATCTTTAAAAGTGTCCAGACATGTAACACTGATTATCATGGCCCCCAATTCCTGGAGGCCAGGCAATATCACATTTCACCTTTCCTCCAGGATTTTCTGGTACCTTGAATGGGGATGTGGGATGTCCAGGCTCTCTGCTAATGGCCCTACCCCCCACTAATAGTGTTCCCTCAAGTGTAGGAGTGGTGCCCAACACCCCAGGGCCATTTAGTCACTTAACAATCTGATGAGCTTTTACAAACTTTCTCCCTCAACACAGGAGATTTAATCTCCTTGCCCATGTATCACCTCAGTCTCTAAAAGGGGAATGGGATTAGATTCATAGTTTAGCTCAGTACCTGGAGCACAGTACCAAACTTGAAATCAAAACCTTCCTCAGGCTCGAGTCCTAGACACCCTGGCTTCTCAGGACTTTTTTTCTAGGTTGCCTGGCTAGCTGCACCATCCTGCCTGGAATCCCAGCTCCAGGGTCACCAAGACTCAAACTCTCAAATCCGGTAGGTCTGTTGGGGATCACCACCTGTATCCCAAAAGGGAGAAGGACAAACCATATAGAACACTGTAAGTACCACCCCCAGTCCCATTTCTCAGAGCTGAAGTGAAAGTCAGAGCATAGGGGAAGGAAGTCTTTCATTTTTCCCCATTTCATGGTGCCTAGGCTATGGGTGAACTGTGATTTTCATACTCTGTATTCATCAGGAAAGAGCATAAGCGAGAAAGAGACCAGTTGTTGCCTCTGGCTAGTTTTAAAGACCACCTTTTCAGCCATGCCATCAATCAAAGGAAGCTATAACCACTCACCTGTGGCACCTCCAAATGATGGACATCTACTTTGTTTCCAATTTTTAGCTATTACAAAAAGTGTTGCTATAAATATATTGGAGTATATAAGGACTTTTTTTTTATCAGTTGTTTCCTTGGGTATAAACTCAGTAGTGGTTTCAAGAGGTATGGACATCTTAGTCACTTTATTTGCTCAATTTCAAACTGCTTTCCAAAATGATTGTACCTAAAAAAACAATAGAGAATTCCCAAGGCAGCTTATTTCGGTGAACCTTAATAGATAGTACTTATGAGGGTTCTTTTCTGTTGATAACACCAAATTAATTAATGTTGATGAATATTATTAACATCAGTGCAAAGATAATTTTTTAAAAATGGTTGTACCATTTCATTTCTGCCAACAGTGAATTAGTGTGCCTGTCTTTCCACAAACCCTCCTACATTGACTGTTGCCATTTTTTGCAATTTTCAGGGTGTTAGGTGAAATTTCAGGGTTGTTTTGATTTGCATCCCTCTTATTAGTGATTTGAAACATTTTTTGTATGTGGTTGTTCATACTTTGCAGTTCTTTTGAGAACTGTTTGTTCATATACTTTGACCATGAACTTATGAGGGAATGACTATTAGCCATATATGTATACATACAGACATATGTATATAGTTTATATATCTTGGATACAAAACCTTTAACAGAGAAATTTGACACAAGAATTTCCTCCCTTTCTCCCATTCAACCACTTCCCTTCTTGTCCTAGACACAGTAACGTCTGTGCAGAAGCTTTACAGTGTCAAATAATTAAATTATTTATTTTATCTTTTATAATTGCCACGTGATTGGTTAAGTTCAGATTTGCAGGATAGGTCACACTGGGCTACATCCTGGGCTCCATTGCTCTTAGGAACATACTATTCCATTCCTTCCTCCTTTTTCTAGTGGATGCAGAATAGTCTTACATTATTCAAATGTCGCATCCTTTATTTTTCAGGTCTTTCTCCTGATGGTTTGCAGAACCTGCTGTTTCTGAATTAAATTATTAAATTTAACCAGGTTTTTTGGTTCCTTCTTCTTGAAATCTTTCATATTTTCATTTTATTTTCATTCATAGTGTGCAGAGTGCTAGGCCTGGAGTAAGGAAGATTCATCTCCCTGAGTTGAAATCTGGCCTCAGATTCTCAATAGTTGTGTTTCCCTGGACAGGTCAGTTAACCCTGTTTGCCTCAGTTCCTCATCTGTAAAATGAGCTGAAAAGGGAAATGAAAAATCACTCTAGTATTTTTGCCAAATAAATCCCAAATGGTGTCAGGAGGAGTCAGACATGACTAGAGAAAAAGACTAAATAGGTTAAACACCTCCAGATTGCTGGGTGATTGAAAAGTCATCTGACCCATGACAGCTGCCTAGACCATGCTTCATGTCCATCCAGCCATCTATCATTTCATATTCAATTTTGTAAATTCCCTTTTATTTTCCTTATCACTTACTTCCTGAATCCTTCTCCTCTGATGATGGTTTCCATAGGGGCTGGATCTCAAAGCTTTCAGCTTCCTCCCATGCTGGGCAATTCATGATTCATCAGCCTAAATCTCTGTCCCATTTGACTTTTGAGTGGCCACACTGGGCCCAGGTGGAATGCTACACAGCAACCCTCCCTCCCCAAAAATGAGGTGTACTCTCTGAGTTGCTCTTCCCTAGCCTGATGCTGGCATTTCAGAGCCTGCTTTCCCCAGCACCAACAGTTCAGAGCTTTGCAGAGCTGATGCTTCTGGGTTGGAGTCCCTAGAAGCTTTTGCTTCTAAAGAGCTATGGTCAAGCTGGTTGTTGACACCTGAACAAACTTTATACAACAATCTTGAACAAACAAACTTTCATAGACTGGATAGAGGGATTGGGGAATGGAATGCAGGGGTGGTTTTTGATGTAAGCCTGTGTTGTATCTTTGGATCTGCTAGTGTGGCCTGGCTGCTGGTAGCTTGGGAGGTTGAGGAAGGGGTGCTAAGTGAGTGAGCTTCAACTCCTGAACTTGAAGAGATTTTTTAAACCTTCTTTTGGATATTTGGTGTTCTAAACCATGGAAACAGCTGAATTTGCTTTATCTTTGGCATATAATTTTCATTTTGGAGAAGTTTGAGAGGGCTTTGGAATTGGAGAAATTGTCTATTCCATCATCTTGCTGCTCACATCACCTGAAAGTTGGGAAATGGAGTTGTTTTGGAGCCATCCAAGCAAAGGAATTCCCCATCAATACTTAAGGGAGCCGTGTGGGTGTGGTTCCTTAGAAAAGGAGCAGAAAGTCATAAAGAGCTGGAGGCATTCCGGTGTATGGAAGACCTCAGAGTTTCTAGGGTTGGCACCATTTCCTGGGAAGGAGGAGCAATACATTGAGGAGTTGGAACAGCAAAGTTGGATTCAGAGAACAGACAGGAGCGAGGACAATATGGTTACAGAAGGCAGTGACCATGACTGGATGGACCCAACCAATGATGCTTACTAGGAATGGATGATAGTGCCAGTCAAGTAACAGAGACCAGAGACTGAGGAATGAGACAGGGATAATCCAGAGAGAAAGACCAACTTCCAGGGAGTCGAGGGCCTTGCCAAAGAGAAATGAGGCAGAGATCCTAATGGGAGCCATGAATTTCAAACTTCTCCCTCCCCTAGGCTAGTATTATAAATTCTGAAGTCTATACAGCTCCCTAGGGGGAGGTAGAGGTCCACTGGAAAGGGAAATGAGTCATAACTCTATTGGCTTGAGTATCCATCCCTTTTGCATCTTCTGTTATGTGATGAAACTAGTTTTATGTTTGATGCTTTCAGAACTTGGATAACCGTAAAAGGGGCTGGCAGTGGGGTACCCTGAAAAAAATTGGTTCTGGAGTCAGAAGACCTGGGTTCCAAATCTGCTTCTCACCAGCATTGTCTTAGGCAAGTCATTGAAAATCCTTGGTCCTTACTTTCCTCACATGTAAAATAAAATAAAATAAAATTTAATTCTAGTTCTATGATCTAAGGATACCATTACACACAATGACATTTCCAGACTTCAATATCTCAGGGGCAAATGACCCTGAGAGGCTTCGAGTTTCCTACCTTCCCTCCCTCCACTCCCTGCCAAAGCGATCCTTGAAACAAAGAGGGAACTTCTGACACCAGCCGGGTCTAAAGAGAAGACCTGAAGTTGGGAAGACCATTAGGAACTATCCCATTCAGCTGCCTCAGAAGGCCCAGAAAAGGGTGATGACTTGCCACATAGACATCAAATAACCCAAGCAGGATTCAAACCCAAGCCTCGCTCCTTCAGATCTTGTTTCTTTCTACTAGACCCCTGGCTACCTTCCAAAGCTTCCTTGCTTCCATGCATGCATTCTTTCTATTAGACCAAAGTTATAGCTGGTTTCTTAAGCTCTGCGTCCCCTCTTCTGATGGGCCAGGTTAGGCTTCTTTTGTTGGAAGGACAATAGACTGCACTACTGCCTCTGGGATATTTGCTTCTTATTCTCAGTCACAAGGGGATTAATTTGAATCCAATCAATTCCATAAATATCTATTAAGTACCAAATTCTATGAGAGGTGCTGGGGAAATAAGGACAAAAAGAAAACATCCTATTTTCTAGGAACTTACATTATGTTGGAGAGATATAACACATATGCAGATAAACAAATATAGAACATATACAAAGTTTGTTCATTTGTTTTGTAGTGGCATCTGACTTTCCCCATTTTGGGGTGGGGGTAAAAACATTAGAGTAGTTGGCCATTACTTTCTCCAGTTCATTTTACAGATGAGGAAACTGAGACAAACAGGGTTAAATGACTTGCCCATAGTCACACAGCCAGAATCTGAGGTTGGATTTGAACTCAAGAAGATAACGTCTTCCTGACTTCAGGTCTTGCCTTCTATCCACCACCTCACCTAGTTGCCTCATATACAAAGTAACAGAAATTAATTTCAAGAGGAAGAATGTGCTAACACCTGGGGTGGGGTGGTGATGAAGCAGGAAAGATTGTGTAGGAGGTGGTACCTGAATTGTGCTTTGAAGGATGCTAGGAATTGTGTGAGGTAAAGTTAAGAAGGGAGGGCACTCCAGATGTGGAGTGAGGATAGGAGGTCACTTCAGCAGTGCTGTGGAGGGATCAGAAGAGAGAATGTTGTGTTCCAGGAGATAGTCAAGAGGCAGACTGGCTAGAATGGAGAGTGTGTGTGTTCATCCTTTGTTGTCGAAGAAGACCATGCCATCAGAGAAATAATGACATGACTTGCACTTGACTTTATTTTGAGTGAGGGAGGGCTGTGCAGGTCACCAGCCTCACTTCTCCTCCAGAGCCATCTGAATCCAGTGACCTGATATTCATCAGGATGACTGGAGATGACCCAAGATGAGGGGATTGAGGTTAAGTGACTTGCCCAAGGTCACACAGCTAGCGAGTGTCAAGTGTCTGAAGTGAGATTTGAACTCAGGTCCCCTTGACTCCTGCACTGGTGCTCTATCCACTGCACCACCTAGCTGCCCCAGAATGGGGAGTACATGAAAGGGAAATGATAGGAAATGCAACTAGAAAGGATGCAGGTGCAAGCTATAATGGAGAATTCTTTAAATGCCAAGCCAAAGAAGTTTGTATTAGGTCCTAAAGATAATAGGGAGCCTCAGAAGACTTTTGTTTAGTGAAGAGGTGGCTGGATCCTGGCAAATTCAGTACTAGAAAAGCAATTTATTTCTTCCCCCCACTAGACTTCCAGAGACCATCCCTAAGCTTCTTTCCTTCCCTGCCTTCCTCCCTCCCCTGTCAGTGCCCTCAAGTGTCTTGCCTTTTCCATGCTTCCCACTTCTCTAGGGGAGTTAATCTACCCAACTCCAGGACTTTATTGTTCCTATATCTTCCTTTGGGACTAATCAGAACAGGTCTCATCCTTTTCCCATACAATAGCTCTTCAAACATTAAAAGACAAGTTTTTATGTCTCCCCCAAATGTTCTCTTTTACAAGTTAAATGGGAGACAGGGGTGAAGCTAGGTGGCACCATAGTGCACAGAGTGCTGATTCTGGAGTCAGGAAGATTCATCTTCCTGAGTTGAAATCTGACCTCAGATTCTCAATAGCTGTGTGACCCTGGACAAGTCACTTAGCCCTGTTTGCCTCAGTTCCTCATCTGTAAAATGAGCTGGAGAGGAAAATGACAAACCACTCTAGTATCTTTGCCAAATAAATCCCAAATAGTGTCAGGAGGAGTCAGACATGACTAGAGAAAAAGATTAAATACTTGGAAGAATTATATACATATAGACAGAGAGCACAGGGTGAGTTGAATAGGAATGGATGATGTCTAAAAAATAAAATTAAGGGGTGAGAGAGGAATATATTGGGAGGAGAAAGGGAGAAATAGAATGGGGCAAATTATCTCTCTAAATCTAAAAGAGGCAGGCAATGGGGTATAGAAATCTATCTTGCCCTACAAGAAAATGGAGGAGTCCCCAACAATTATCCCCATAATGGAAAGGAGAGATGTGATAGAAAGGAGGGCAGATTGGGGGAAGGGGTAATCAAAATGCATAGTATCTTGGGGTGGAGGAGGGGAGAGATGGGGAGAAAATTTGGAACTCAAAATCTTGTGGAAATGAATTTTGAAAATCAAAAATTATTATTATAATTATAAAAATAATTAATTTAAAAAAGAATAACGAATACTGTCCACACCACAGGCAAAAAAAAAAACAAAACCAAAACAAAACAAAAACACAACCCAGCAATTTAAAATGCAACTGTTTTCCAAAGACTCCTTAAAAATCTCTCCAATGATGTGTCAGGCATCAGGATGCGGTTTTTTGTTAGGTAAGAGCATAGCTGTCTCCTTTTGCCTGCTAATTCAAGTCACATCAATTACACTCACTGTGTCTAACCTTACACCCTGTTGATAATTATTCTACTTCGGGGGCAAGAAATTCTAGAACACTTTCAAGAAGGCTAAACAAAGAAGATAAATATACAGGTAGATTCCTGTTCTAGGTCAGATGTTAGCAGTTCTTGAGCAGAAAATATCATAGAATGTTAGAGCCAAAAGGGAAACTGAGACATTTTCTCATCTCAGCTCCTCATTTTACAGGTGTAGAGACTGATATCCTCCTCCAAAGTCCCTAGTTATTTGTGCACTTGCTTTTCTCTGCCCTCTTCATCACCATCCCCTATTATAACTCCCTTAAGATTTATAAGTATTTTGATATTCACATATGCGCAGGGCTGCAAGAGACCTCCAGGACCATCTAGCCTAAAACATATATGAAGTAGAATTCATAGGATCAGAAATTTAGAGGTAAGACAGACCTTAGAGGTTTTTCCTTTTCATCATCCTCGTTTTATAGATGAGGAAACCAAAGCCAAGAAAGGGAGAGGTGACTTGACTAAGGTCACATCAATAGTATACAGCAGACCTATGATCTGAACCCAGGATCCCTGACTTCAAATCCAAAGCTCTTTCCACTACGTCACATAGTTAGCTTCTCTACAGAGTACTCACTCTGTAACATTTCTGAAAAACAGCCATCCAGTCTCTTCCTGGAGACCCCTGCTAATGAAGAACATACCACCCACTGAGACAGTCCATTCCACTTTTGAATGGTTCTAATTATTAGGAAGTTTTTCCTTATAGTGAACTGAAATCTATCTATTGTATTCATCGTTCCTGGCTTTGTCCTCTGGGATCAAGCAGAAGTGCAATCCCTCAACCATATGACAGTTACTCAGAGCATTGAAGGCAGTGGTCTGTCTCCATGTGGTCTCTTCTAGAGGTTAAACATTTCCACTTCCTTAAATTTATTCTTGCACAGTATGATTCTGACTCCTCTCACCAATCTGGTCATCTTCCTATGATTAGAGCCATTATCCTTCTAAAAATATGGTGCTCCATTAATTATGAAAGGTAGAAAGATTGACTTCCCCAAAGTCACCGACTCAGTGGTAGAGCCATGACCAGAATCCAGGTCTCCTGATTTCTAGTTTTTGAGCCAAACAAGCTTTTGGGTTTTCCTCATGGATTCTGCTCATTCATGCCTAGTCTCTGGAGGTCTCACCTCTCCACATCATAACCTTTCCTGCCTACCACACCACCCCTAATAATAACCCCAACAGCAACAGCTTAACTACAATCTCTCCTCCTTCATACAGATGGGGAATGGGTTGGGGGAGGAGATAATAAATGGTGGTTCTTATAATTAGGATAATATGAAAGGAATGCCAGAGAAAGGAATTGGAGAGGCCAAGCTATGTCATTCATTCCCAGAAACTGTAGCAGAGGATGAGGATTAAGTTACTCTCCAAAAAAATAATTAATGAAAGCAGTGAAATAGAGCACATTGCAGGGGAGATGCTGTTATAACTGGGCAAAGAGAAGAGGAATGTGTGTGTGTGTGTGTGTGTGTGTGTGTGTGTGTTCGTGTGTGTGTGTGTGCTGGGGGTGTGGGGGCAAGGAGTGGGTATTTGTGCTATCTCATAGTAGGGACATCACATGTCAACTGACATGTGATGCATTCCAATTTTTTTAAGGATTGGAATCTGGTTATTTTCCTTGGGAAAATGTGAAATTCCAAAACGCAACCTGAAGGGAAAAAATAAAGAAAAATGTGTTAGGTTTCAAAATGTATTTTTCCTCCCCCATCTCCCTGCCTCCTAGATGAGGAGTTTTTCACTGCATTAATCATCAGATCACTTTACTTCCTTGGGCCTCAGTTTCCTTATCTGTAAAATAAAGGGATTGGATTAGATGGGCTATAAGATTCTTTCCAATCTCTAGAATCTTATGAATATCAGCTACTCTGAAGTACTCTGTACTCCCTGAGACTTTTATTTATCCTCCTTCTTTATTAATTGTTCTTCTTGTACCAGATTGGTCAGAGAATTGTTCATTCTCTGGCCAAAACGATTCGTATTCATAGTGACAGAATTACACCTGGACCTCAGAGATCATCTAGTGCAGGAAACTGTGGCCTGTGAGTCTCAGAGCAAGATTTCAATCTGGGACTTTTGGTTTCAAAGTCAGTGTTCTTTCAATAATGTCATACAGCAACGTTATGAAGAACTCCAGAAGACTATCTACTGAGGCACAGAGGATTGTGAACTGCATTGATAGAGCTGGTGCCATTTTGACAAAATCAGCATTCTGAGTTAAGAGTAGGAGATTAGTTAGAAGAGTTTAATTAACCCATTAGCACCTGATTTTAAGGGACAGAGAACAATTCCCCCTTAGGAAATGGAGACAGAAAGGTAAAGTTAGGGTACTACAGTGGGTAGCTTGGGATTTTCAGTGAGTATGGGGTGGCTGGAGGAGGAAAACCTTTCATAATGGTACTCTGGTATCAAAGAATCTGAGTTCAAATCTTGAAATTGACACTTACATTCTACATGACTTTGACCAGGTCCCTTTAACTCTATGACTCCTGGTGTCCCCCTCTGTAAAATGAAGGAATTGACTTGATGTCTTCTGAGGTTCCTTTCAGCTCTAAATTTATGAATTGTAAAGGGACAGGGAGACATCATGGATGGGGATCATCAAAGAAGAAGGAAGGTCATCAAAGAAATTTAACTTCCTTCACAACTTCTTAAAAACTGAAAATGTCCATATAGTTCCTGAATGTGGCTTATTAGGGTTAGTCCTATCTTTTGGTTTCATGCATGAGTGAATGAAGGAAAGAACAAGGGTTTATTAAGCACTTACAATGTGCCAAGCATTTTGCTAAAGACTGCTAAAGGAAGATAACCTGAGCTCTCAGGAAGTTCACTTTCTAATTGGAAGAGACAATTCATATAAGGGAGTTCAACTGCAGGGAAAATGGAAAGACCCAAAAATCTGAGGGATTAAGGGCTATGTTAGATAGCAAGGCCAAAGGCATCTTAGAATGCATGGTAGTATAAACGGTGTGGCTGCTCCTCCAAGAAATCAGAAAGATTTTGGTTGAAGTGACTCCCAGGGCATCCAAGAGGTATGAGTACCTTTGGTTACTCTTCCTGCAGTTACTTTGATAGGTGCTTTGGGACTTAGGGGTAGGGATGAGGTTAAGGGAAGGTCCTCTGTTGCTCCCTGCCCCAAAAAACACACCATATCTCTCCTATCCACAGCTGAAATCCATCCTTTTAACTTAAGACTTTGATCTTAATTAAAATATAGAAATCCCCCTTAATTGTTGGCACTTAAAGATTTACAGCTTAAAGAGAGTGAATTTCCTGAAAGAAGGGGATCCTATGGGGGAAATGGAAAAGAGTAAGAGTAGGGAAAGGGTGGAGGATCTGGAGGTAGTAGAGACTAAGGCTCAGCTACTTTGTAATTGTGCCCAAGCTTGGCCTTTGGCTACTCTCATGAACTGTAGCTTAGCCCAGTCTTCTGGTGCACATGATCTCAGAGCATTATGCTCAAGAACAGGACAGATATTTCCAGATGTCACACCTCTTTCTGGCCATTGAAGGAAAGAGCTTCTTTCGGCCTGATTGGGGTGTGGGTAGACTGCTGACAGCTTAATCCTCACCAGCTTAGCTTGCCTCTCTTTTTTTCATAGATGGCAGGTCTGCCTTTTGCGTCTAGAATATTTTTGATTCCCCAAATTTCTTGACTGCTCTGCATTCCAGGGTCCAGACGTGTTTTGTCGCGGGTGCTTCCAATATCATCGGAATGCTATTACTGAAAAGAACATAATTGGAGACATGGAAAATTCAGAGAAGTCAGCCAAGGTAGATTTTTTTCCCTGGCAGGCACAAGGGGCAGTCCTAGCTTAGCTTGCACATGATCATCCCTCTTGTGACCAAGGGTAATCATTTACAAGATGGTTGGCTGGGGTTAGGGGTATACTCTGTGTCAAGGATGAGAGCAAAACTAATTGGCCCAGTGCAGGAGTGCCTCATGATCCCTCCACAGATAGAGGCTGACTCACCATGAAGAAACTCTGATAGAACTAGATCTGTTCAGTACTTTAGTCACTGGAGTATGTGGGGTGTTCAGGGCTACTTTTCAGGGCTACTCATCCACTTTTAGAGTCCACCTGATTCACCCAACTCTCACCTGAAGCTCAAGACAGTGTGGCATGTGCAGTGGACCACACCCCGATAAAACCATCTCAGCAGATGGGCTAAACCAGGTTGAAGATAATCAACAGTCCTCAACTTACCATTGGTAAGTTAGGGGATGCCCACCCTAAGCATATGAAGACTTGCCTGGTAGAATGGGTGGATGAGAACGATTTGTTTCAGTGGCCATGAAGGCAGTTAAAGCAGTCTCTGTGAAATACTGAGAGCTGCATCCTGGGTCATCACAAGTCAGCCTGACTTTTTCCTGCCACTGGACTTTTGTGACTCTAGAAGAGAGAGTTAGGCTAATGACTTTGTGCAACTCTGCCTCACTTAAATCCAATTCACCCATGAGTCAAGACATCACCCATGGTGTCACTGGTCCTCTTTGAAAATGAAGGATGAAAACACTTGAGCTACCACATCTGGAGATGGCCTTGGGCAGGAGTTGGGAGAAGGGGGGTACTCTCTCTAATGAAACAAGAGAATTCATAGTCTAGGGCTCAAAGAAGTTACTTTGGATGTATGAACCAGTCCCCAAATTTTAGAGATGAGTTTCTGAAGGAAAGAAAAACAAAAGGCAAGGAGGGGCACCATACCCCCTTAGAACATTGGTTTCTAAACTCAAATTAAGATCTAAATTATGGTCATCCAGAGTCTATAAAGTGACAGAAGTTTCTCTAAGAAAGAGTTACAGTAAGGAACAAGTTCTTAGAGGGATCATAGGATCATCAGTTTAGAGCTGGAAGAGGCCTTCGAGGTTATCTGTTTTATCCTCCTCACTCTACAGATGAAGAAACTGAGGAAGGTAGTGTGTCAGGTAGCATGACTGAAGAAGATCTAATTAGCCTGTGATTCAAAAGCTTTCCCACTGTAGCATGGGTCCAAAGATCCAACCAGATGTGACAGTGGGGCCAGGCCAAACCTGCCCAGGGAGGAAATAAACTTTGAAAGATCCTTTGGAAAACTAGAGACAAAGAGCTGAGCACATCTGGCATGTTGCAAAATGGCCTATAGTTTATTGGACTATATACACTAGGAAGTAAGTGGATTGGCTTGTGATTCAGATCTGAGTTCCAGTCCCAAGTCTTCCTCCTAACTATCTCTGTGACTACAAGAAAATCAATTAGTCTCTCTGTGCACTGAGGCAACGAGATGAGCATAGTGGATAGAACACCTGGTCTGGAGTCAGGAAGACCTAAGTTCAAATCTGGTCTCAGAAACTTAGTAGCTGTATGACCCTGGGCAAGTCACTTTACCCTGTTTGCCTCAGTTTCCTCATCTGTCAAATGATCTGGAGAAGGAAATGAAAAACCACTCTAATATTTTTGCAAAGAAAACCCTAAAAAGGGTAGTGAAGAGTTGGACACAAAAAAAACAACTGAATGACAACAAAAAACACTCTGTGAGTCAGTTTTCTCCCTTGTTCACATCAAATGATCTATTTCTTTAACGATGTGACTGAGATGATCATCTGTTTATCATAAGCCTTCATTTCAAGGCAGTACACATAGAGACAATTTCATGAATTTCACTGTTTCAAGTCCTACGCTGCCACTTCATCTTGGCATGTAGGTTTCTTGGGTTCTTGAGGACCGCAACAATGGGATGCAAATTTGGGCAAACCCTACCAAGTTGAAAAGCCTGCATGCAAGGTCTGGATTATGTCTTTATCATTTGAAGATTAGGTTGAGAAAGGTCAATAGGTGACAGATATTTTTGGCCAGAGTCATTCTCAAAGTTCATTTACTACGTCAATGTGCGGGAGTACCTACATCAGCAATATCATGAATCTTTAAAATATGGAAGTAAATACTTTGTTACATACAAGTTTTTTTTCCCCATTTACATTTAAACTTCTTCAAATTTCAACAACCATAGAAGTCAACTCAAGGATACCAACTTTAAGTTCTATTTCTGGATTCTTATAGTTTCATTCAAGAAAAATACGTGTCTAATTTCATATCCAATTTGGGCTATTTTTCCCTTAAATTTACTGGTTTTTATTCTGAACTTTACAAGCACCAAATAATATGTGTATCTCATATAGGTGGTAGAACAGAAGGAGAAAATTGTATATGAAACTACTGATCTCTGTTAAGTACAAGTACTTCTTAACCTGTAGCTTTCAAAGCTGTGCCACTTAACTGTGATCCTTTCTGGCTTGCTTCTGTTGTCTTCTGAACTGTTCCTACTGCAGAGGAAATCAGAGAACCTTAGATATCATGGAGTCATGGCTCCTAAAGCTGCCCCTGAAGCACAAGGCACTGTGTTAGGTATCACACAATATAGAACTGTATAAGGCTTAGGCCCTGCTCTCAAGGAGCTCGCTATCCTAAATATTGAGATTTTTATATTTTATTGTTGCCTTTATTTTTTTTTAACATCACAGACATTAGCTTATATACTTTCACTTACAAAACCTTCCCTTTGAACAAAGAGAAACTATTAATCTGACCAACAAAATGACCTTATGTAATATTGTATGTATCACTCTATACCCATAATTCCCCACCTTTAAAATGTGTCTCCCCCTCCTACCCTGGAAAGGGGATGCTCTCCCTCTTACGGGTTCCCCTTCCCTCTCTTCCATAGTCCATGGTAAGCATATTGCAAAATGGCTAACTTGGGGCAAGAGGCATTACTTATGGCCAAGGAACTGAGCAAATTTAATAGGCTCATGCCAAGATCCAACTTAACCTTGGCTTTCCTCTGAATATTTTAACCAACTAATGTGACAATCTTCTGATAGTGTCAGAGTACTGAAAGCCACACTCCCTGTGCTGGCCCATTTCTCATCAGCTCCAAGACCAATGCTCCCTGGATGGAGCAAGCAGCTGTAATTCTGAGAAGGAAGGGTATCTGTCCAAGCAGTCATGCCGTCTGCCGCCTGGTTGCAATAGAGCTCCAGTGGCCTTTGTCTCCCTATTTCCTGTCCAATCTCACCAGCCTGTGCATCTGGAAGCCCTGAGATGTCCAGATGTCCAGCTGTAAGTAATTAAGTTGTACACATCTGACCTCCCTGCTAAAGCAAGTGGAGCAAGTGTTAAGGGGATTTTCCCATTTGCTGAAATAGGCCTTGAGAATATGTAGCTCTGGTGGTTCAGGGCCATGGGCCAGGGAATATCTGGCTAGCAGGGTATGGTGTTCCATAACTTTACGTCCAAATGGTGTCAGAGGATTTTTTTTATGGTCGTTTGAATAAGGATGTGAAGTATAAGTTGACAAACTTTACCAGAGACAGATTATATATGGTCTTGCATGTATGTATGTGGTAAAGAGCAGATACAATCCCAAGAAAAGAGCAAATCTTCCCTGATTTCCATAGCTGGGAAGGATCATTCTTGCCTCAGAATTTGCATTGTATACTGTCTCTTTTTTACATTCTTTTTTTTTCTTTTTTCTGACCCTATCGGGCTAGAAGGTCATTCAATCACGAACCTGATATCACTGCTATTCATCATGAAAGTTCTGACTTGTTCTATATCTGCCCTGGGCTGGTTTGTCTTTCTTTCGGCAGCCTGGCAGCCCCCTTCTCTGGAGGGCTCATTACCAAGGTGCCCAATTTACCCTTTATTTATTGTATTTCAATTATTCATTACAGCTCAGAACTTCTGAGCTCAAGATGTCCACAAACCTCAGCATGCCCCTAGCAGGGACTATGGCTGTATACCACCATGCCCAATTTCTTTTATGCTATAAACTATATTCAGCACATATTTATTAAGCACTTACTCTACTAGATAGTAGAATAAAGACAAGGAAATGAAGCAGTCCTTGTTGTCAATGATCTTACACTCGGCTAGGAGGATATATATATATATATCACACACACACACACACACATATACAGGCAAGTAAATACAAAGTATGTATAAAATATTTGTATTTTCCTATTCTAGTAGAACATAAACTCCTTGATGATAGGGACAATTTCACTTTTTTTTGTCTCTATATCTCCATGGCCTAGAATAGTGCCGGGCATATAGCAGACACTGACCAAATCCTTATTGATTGATATCAAAGACAAAGAATGTCGTAGTGTATAGAGTTCAGAGGATTCTAGATCAGGAGTTGAAAGGGACATCAGAGGCCATTTAGTCCAACTCTCCCCCCCCCCAATTTTACAGAGAAAGCAACTGAGGCTCAGGAGGATGAAGTAGCTTGCCTAAAGTTAGAGAGGAAGGAAATGTCAAAGATGGGATAGGAACCTAGGTCTTGAGCCAGAAACAGGGTTCTTTCCACCATAGCATGATACCTTGGAATCAGGAGTGCTAGAATTCTTTCATTGAATGGCCAATATTAGCCCCCAGCCCAAGACTCTGTGGCTCATTGTTCTGGTTTTGGTGACTTAGAATCAGTGTAAATAGTGATTATATTTTGTCCTGGCCAGATACTTTGAGGGTCTTCCCCTCTCAGACTGATATTTTTGTGATTATAAAGAAGGTGATCTTTTATCTCAATTCTTACCTATCCCTTAGTCATTGAATTGGTGTGGACTCAGACCACAGGTGAGACCTGGGAAAGACTTTAATACAGAGAGGTCAAGGTTATCCACTGCATCCTGGGCCACCTCCAGTCTTCTTGATTTTTGAATTGCCTCTGGACTTCAATGACTGGAGGGGAGAGAGAGGCTGACAACTTTATACAGCTCTGCCTCACTTACATCCAACTCTTGTGAAAGTCAAGACATCATCTAGTAACATCAATGGTCTTCTTTGAGTACAAAGGACAAACAACACCAGGTGACCAAGGGGAAGTCATTAAAACTCTCTCTTAATGTCCCAGGAAGCAGCCTTAGAACATACATTTCAGAAGAGTTGAAGATCTATATCATAGGAAAGAGCTTCTGTAGTGGGAGTTCCCTACAGAGATCCTGACTGGACCACTACTCAAGCAAAAACAATAAATCCAAAGTGCAGTATGAAGAAGATATGAAATATTCACAGTTTTCTCCACTGGAAGAACAAAGAATGATAGTCTTGCTGTATTCTGCCCCACTGATTGTAGCATCGTGTCAATAACAATGGCTAACGTTTATGTATCACCTACTAGAAGACAGGCACTATGGTAAGTGCTTCTACGATTTATCTCAATTGCTCCTCACAACAACCCTGGTAGGTAAGTGCTATTATCATCCTCATTTTACAAAAGGGGAAATTGAGATAGACAGAGATTAAGTGATTTGCCCAAGGCCACACTCCTAGTAAGTGTCTGAAGCCAGATTTATACTCAGGTCTTCTTGATTTCAGATCTGGTGCTCTATCCATTGTGCTGCCTGGCTCCCCCTAAAATGATTGATAAGATGATCTTGGGCTTCTCGAGACAATACCTAAGTCTTCAAGACAATACTTGAAGCAACCAGATATGCTAGTTAATCTCCTTACCCTCATCAAATCATTCATGATCTTGGAGAAGAAAGCATCTGATTAAAAGATCTATATAAGAAGTGGGATTTGAATCTAGGTGGACCCAGATTCAAATCTCACCTGTGATTAGTTCAATTAATTAATACATGTGAAGATGTTCATAGAAACTTACCCAATCTAGTGTTACCCTGTCAGCAAAACTATGCATTTTAAAAGAAGAAACCCAAGCTTCACCCACAAAGGAATGAATTTTAAGTTGTGGAATTTCAGGTACTGTAATAGACCATTGGAGAAAATGTTGGAGATTGATTCTCTTGCAGCCCTGAGATCAAAACATGGCACCCATGGTATTATAGGCCTCCAACTTTTATAAAAAAGAAAAATGTAGAGCTTCAAGAGATTTTTTACAATGTTTAGTACAACTTCCTCATTTTATAGGCAAGGAAGCAACCCTAGAAATATGAAGTTCAATTCGGTTGACTTCAGTAGTCATCTATTAGGCAATTATATGCCCGGCACTGTGCTGGGCACTGGGCATACAAAGGCAAAAGAAATAGTTCTTCTCTACAGGGAGTTTATACTCTCCCAGGAAGAAGAATATTGAACAGATAAGGAAGGACTTTGGAGGTTGTCCAGACCTGTGATTTCATCTGTGTTGAGAACTTCTGGTGTTGAAACCCTCTCCACCAAAGCAGATCACTTGCCTGTGAATTGGATTTAAGTGAGGCAGAACTGCAAAGAGTCATCATCCTCACTCTCTCCTCCAGAATCTCAAAGTTCAGTGGTAATATAAAAATCAAGATGACTGGAGATGAGCAAGGATGCAGTGGGTGACCTTGGCCTTTCTAAATTAAGGTCTTTCCTAAGTCTCAGTTTGTCTGAGGTCACACTCAATTATTGACTAAGGGCCAGGTAAGAATTGAGATAATATGGCCAGATTTACCTGGCATCTTACAGGGTTAGAGTGTTGCCTGAGGGGCATCAAGAGATTAAGTGACTTGCCAGGGGTCATATAGCCAATATATGTCAGAGGCAGGAATATGTTGGGACCTAGTCTACTGGCTCCTCAGCCTGATTGTTAAATATTTGGTGTATTTATATTTCAGAAACCAGCAAACACTCCAATCAAGGCTCGATTTACTGTTTTGTTGATTGTCTAGACCATGTGTCAAAGTCAAACAGAAACATGGACCACTAAACCATACGTGAGGGTTCCTGCCAGCCACATATTGACTTAGAAAACCACATATTAATATTTTTATTTATTTTAAAAAATATTTCCCAATTACATTTTAATCTGTTTCTGGCCAGACTTTAGAGTGTTGCAGCTGCATTGGCCTGACGGTTAGCGTTTGACACCTCTGGTCTAGACTTAATAAAGTGATAGAGAAAATGTTGATGTTACAGATTAAACTTAAAAGTGTGTCTGATATCCTTTTTTTTCTCCAGGAGAATTGGTTGTCATTTACCATTAAGCTACTAGTCAAAAGAAAGACTTGAACCCAGGCCTTTCTGTCTCTTGGCTATGCTTTTCATTCACTATATTACTCTGTGCTAACCCCAGGTGGAAAATAAATACAAAGCATTTATTTTTGGTGGAGGGGGAAGTGCACTCTTTGTGATTGAGTTTGGGGTTTTCTTGGCAAAGATAGTGGAATGGTTTGTCATTTCCTTCTTCAGCTCATTTGACAGACGAGGAAATGCAGGCAAAGTTAAGGGACTTGACCAAGGTCACACAGCTAGTAAGTGTCTGAGACTGGAGTTTGAACTCAGGAAGATGACTCTAGTCATTTGTTCACTGTGCCACACAATTGCCCTACTTAACAACTGGAGAAATCAAGAAAGACTTCATGTTAGGAGATAGCCCTTGAAATGACCTTTGAAGAGAGGTAAGGTTTTCAAGGGATGGAGTTGAGAAAGTGATTTGTCTAAGGTCAATCAGTGAAGAAGTGACATAGCAGGGCCCAGAACCCAGGTGTTCTGAATCCTTGCCCTTTGGCATTGTTTCTAGGAAGCTGAAAGGTGTGATTTCTTATAGGCTCTGCTGGCTAGAAATTGCAGCTGATGTGGTTCCACCATTCCACTCTCAGAAGATGGCCTTGATGGGTATGTGATTATATTGGTCTATTGCCTGGTCTTAACTGCCTTTGAAAAGAACACTTGTAAAACGTTCACAGTTGGCTCTCGGAAGCCCAATTTCCCACTCAGCTGTGAGTTGGCCAGGATGCATCTGATGCTTGCATGGTCTCTAGGAGCTCTGAGAACTTTGAAAGGGAAGTTCTGATACTGGTCCAAAGTTGGAGGGAAGGGCTGGATGGTAACAGACCCAGAACAAGACACACTTGCAGCCAAGACAGTTCCAAAGGGTAGGAGGAAGAGATGGACATCCTACAACATTTCCTCTGCAGACCTGCATGGTGCCTGAAATTCTACCAAGAGGGAATCTTTGGGCCTTAAAAGCTTAAGAGGTAAATGCCCTTGGCAGGGATGGGATGGGGAGAGGGGGAACCTTGATTTGCATAGCAGGGAGGGAAAAAGAAAAGAGAAATATGAAGAAAATAGATTCAAAGACAAACTTTGCCAAGGCTCAGTCCTGCCTGGAACCATGGCATGTAGATAGAGAATGTGGTGCAGTAACATAATGCATTCAGCAATAATAGCTAGCATTGATATACTGCTTTTAAGTTTGTCAAATGTTTTACATCCATTATCTCATCTCATCTCATCCTCATGACTACTCTAGAAGGTAGGTGGTATTCTCCCCATTTTATAGAAGAGGCAGCTGAGGTGGTGAGAGATCAAGTGACTTGGTCAGGATTGTTCAGAGAGGCAGTATCTGGGGGAGGATCTGAATCCAAGTCTTCTTAACTCCAGGTCTAGTGCTCTTGACTCTCCCGTGCCAGTTTCTTACATTGGCATGGGACATCATCACTTACAGGGTGGGGAACCTGTAGCCTTGAGACCACATGGAATAAATCCCTTAATAAAAGAATTTGTTCTGTGAAGTTTGGATTCAGTCAAAGGGCTGCACTTGAGGACCTAGAGGGCCCCCTGCAGCTGCGAGGCTGCAGGTTCCCCGCCCCTGGATTAAACATATTATCTCACTGGATCCTCACTGTAGGACTGCCTCACTAGTTACTAATGCTACACTGCAATTCTTCAGTGGATTTTAGCAGTCCAGATTGTAACCCACCCATGCCTACAACTACATGTACAGGCTACGTATACAATAACATACGGAAAGTGCTTTAAAAACTAAAAGTGTTATATAAATGCTAGTTATTTTACTTATGATTATTACTCTGAGCAGTTCTTGCTCATGGCTTTCCCTTTAGATGATAAAGTCCTTGAGGTCAGGGACTATATAGCTGTTACCTCTTTTTATATTCCCAGCACATAGCTCAGAGGCATATAGTGCTGCTGCTTAGTAATGTCTGGTTCTTTGTGACACCACAAACCATGCTGTCCATGGGGTTTTCTCTGCTGAGATAATGGAGTGGTTTGCCATTTCCTTCTCCAGTAGGTTAAGGAAACAGAAGTTAAGTGACTGACTCAGGGTCACACTGCTCGTGAGTATCTGAGATTGGATTTAAACTCAGGTTATCCTGACTCCAGGTCCAGTGCTCTATCCACTGAGCCACCTAGTTGCCTCTTGGCATATAGTAAGCACTTACTAAATATTGACTGATTGATTGATTGATAGTGTATTTGAATTTTCCCCTGGGTACTTTAACATTCCATGGATAGCAATCAGGCAGCTGGACTGGCCTTCTGTTGTTCCTCCCTCTTATTCCACGACTGGCTCATCTCCTTTTCCAAATATACATTTTCCATATTTTTTTGCATGAATTATTTAATTTTGCAGATACTTTCTCATGTGTGAGTCATTTATGCTAAAGGTCTACTTGTACCCAACATGCATCTCTTCATTGCCCAAAGTTCACTAGAAATGTTGGTCCTTTGAAGACTGATGTTCCATGATTCTTGCCCTGCAGTGACACTGAAATCAACTGAGATTAGTTGGCTGCATAAGCCAGCAGCAATAGCTATGAGTCATCCCCATTAGAACATAAGCTCCTGAGGGTAGGGAATGTTTTTACTTTTCTTTGTATCCTTAGCCTTCTCCCACAGTGACTGAAACTTGGTAAAGGGCTTCATAAAGGCTTGTTGACTAAACACTGGATTATTATCTTCATTCAGTCCTTTAACAAGCCTTTATTAATAACACTGGAATTGACACACAGCAGAGTATGTAAGGAAAAATAATGTAAAATTAGTATGAATATATAGGGGGCAGTTAGGTAGCACAGTGGATAGAGTGCCAAGCCTGGAGTCAGGAAGACCTAAGTTCAAATCTGGCCTCCAGCTTTTAATAACTGTGTAACCCCAAGCAAGTTACTTAACTTTGGTTTGCTCAGTTTCCTCATCTGCAAAATGGAGATAGTAAATAAGCTATACAAGTCTCCAGTGATCAGCACAGTGCCTGGCACTTAATAAACACACACGCATGTGTGAGTCTGTGTATAGGTGTAAATGTGTATGTGTATATGTATATATATTATATATACACATGTGTGTGTATTTGTATGTGTGTATGTGTGTGTATATATATATATATATATATACATATATAAGTGTGTGTATGTGTGTATAGACTAATAGATACAGATAACCAGGGTAGTCAATTTCATGCCCAATAAGGATTATTAGAAAGAAATGTGGACATTTAGCCTGGAGGAGGGAAGACAGTGTAGATTTAATGAGTATATTTAAGTTAGGTGGGGGTCTGTCTTGTGGAGGAAAAATCAGACTGTCTCTGCTTGGTCCCAGGAGGCTGAACTAGGGGCAATGGATAGAAGCATGGTGCAGTGTGCAGAACACTTAAATTGGAGTCAGAAGACCTGGGTTCAAATCCTAGCTTTTTCATTTACTAGCTGTGTGACCTTGAGAAAATCACTTAATCTCTCTATGCCTCAGAATTCTCATCAATAGCTAAACGTTTTGTAGTAAGTGATGTCCAAAGTCCTTTCCAGCTCTAAAATCTATGATCTTAAGTTGCAAAGAGGCAAATTAAGGCTTGATATAAGAAAACCTCAACAACTTGATCTATGCAAGAGTGTAGTGCTCTGCTAGGTACAGTAGGAAGATCTTTCTCATTTGAGTTCTTCCAGGAAAGATTGGATGACTATTTGTTGCTATGCTGTAGAGGGTTAAGAGTTGACCTGGCTGACCACTGAAGTAACTTTGACATCAACAACACTGTGGTTTTGTGAATCTTTTCCAGCTGATCACCCCTCTGATTCTAAATACCTACCTTACTCCCACTAAGTGTGTGGTCAGATCCAGCCCAAGTCTTTTACCCATTGAGGGAAGGAGGTAGGATGCAAGGAAGGTCCCCGTCTGGAAACTTGACTTCAGGAAAGTTTACAACCCGTGGAAGCTTAAGTGCCTCCCCTTAACAGGCCTTGAAGGCTACATTTGGTGAAGTGAATTTGATATGACTAACTCAGCATACTTTATAAGTCAGCTGACACTCTTCTAAATTTAAAAAAATCTTGCTAACTTCATGCAATTTCTTGAGTGTTGGTTTTTTTGATACCCTTTTTCTTCTCAGTCTTGCCTCTCTTCCTTACTTCTTCCTGCAATGTTTGGTGCAACTGAGCTTTTTCCTAAATGTGCTTAAGAAGACTCTTAAGGCCCATTGCCCCAGGAGGCAGTAAGCCTATCTTGCAAATGTACCCAACAGAAATGCCTACTCCAAGATACAAATAATTTTTTTCATCTTAAACCTCTCCCTTTCTCATTCCTTCTCTCTTTGGGTACTCACTGAGACCTGGATCCCACACAATGACACTTTTCCTTACCATCTTTTCTAATTCTGGTTGAACTTTCACTTGTACTTCATCCCCCACCCTCCTACCCTAATAACAACGACAATTATCGTAACAGATAACAATTACATAGCAGTTACTATGTGCCAGGTACTTTGTTAAGTGCTTTACAATTAGTATCCCATTTGATCCTCACAACAGTTATTACCCAAATTTTGCTGATGAAGAAACTGAGGCAAATAAATGACAGCTAGTAAGGGTCTAGGTCTAGATTTAAATTTAGATCTTCCTGACTCTAGGGCTGACAATCTATCCACCATACCACCCAGATGCCCCATCTACAGATATACTCACTGGTACAGCTGAAAGGATTACTCTTAACTCCCCATTGTCTCTTCCACACTCTCCTACCATCACTGAGCAATCTCTCTTCACTTGAAGGTCAACACTGTCCAAATTTATCACACAATTCACATCTTGGTGGCACTTATCGATGGACTCCCATGACATTTTTTCCATTTCCTCAATTTGTTCAGTGCATGGCTCATAGTCTCTCTACACTCCCATTCCTGCTCTCATGCTAAGAGAGTTTATCTTACATTTGATTTTTTTTCTCCACATATATCCAAATCTCCCTTTTTCTCAATCTATTAATCTCCTATGACTTCATCCTCCCCCACTCTATCTCAGTTACACACAGAAAGGTTCATAACCTTGATCTTGCCATCACCCACCGGTGTTTTTCTTCTATATTTATAGGCTCCAAAATTCATTCCTTTGACCATAATCTTTATCATTTGATCTCTGCCAATGCCTTACAATCCTGAACTTCATTCTTCATTCACATGGTGACCTCCATTCCCTTCTCCCTTTGGCTCTTTCCCAGGTCATGAGCCCAGCATTAGCTCCGCTCTCTTCCCTGTCTCAACCTCTTGAACCAATGCACCTTGACATGATTTTTTACTCTTGAGTCCCTCATCCCCTTATCTTTTCATGATCATCCCTTACCAAACTCCAATTCTGGATGACTGCCACCATCGGCATCCTTCATGCCATTTCATGTACTGATGAATGGAGCTGAAGAAAACCATAAAATCATGCCTGAGTTCTCACTGTAGCAAAATGATCATTGAATGTCTTTCTAATTGATTCACTCTCATATTATTCAAAGCAGTTGTAAACTTTCTTTTTTGTTAAGCCAGTACCTCCTTCTTCTATCTTTTCTGCTGAGGAACATACTTTGCAGAAAGGATTAAGGATATTCGATGAGAACTCCCTCTTCTCTTTCCATCTTGGAGAAAGTTTAGTACAGTCGATAGAGAGCTAGGTATGATGTCAGGAAGACCTGAGTTCAAATGTGGCCACAGACACTCATTGTGTGACCTTGAGCAAGTCCTGTTTGTGTCACTTTCCTCAAACAAGGATAATAATTGTATCTACCTCACAGGGTTGTTGTGAGAATCAAATGAGATTATCTGTAAAATTGCACTGCAAGGTGCCTGGCCCATAGTGGGTGCTACATAAATGTTTGTTTCGTTTTCCCTTCCCCTCTCCCTCATTTCACATCAGTCAGACATCTTCCTTCACCATTTCCTCTTCTCCATTCTCAGAAAGAGGCAGCCCCTCTCTTTGCCAAAGTCAGCACCTCTATGTGCACCCTTGAACCCATCTTTTTTTTTTTTTTTTTTTTAGTACGTTGGTCCCAGCATAATCTCCATTTTCTTATCTTCAGTCTCTCCCTCTACTGGCTCCTTCCCTACTGCCAATAAACACACATCTTTCCTCCATACTTGAATATTCTCACTTGATCTGACTATCCCTGCTAACTAAAATCTAGATCTTTCCTCCCCTTCTTGTTTAAAATCCTTGAGAAACCTATCTACTCTAGACGCGTCCATTTCCTCTCCTCTAACCCCTTTGCAATAAACTTCACACCTCTTCATTCAACAGAAATTGATCTCTCCAGAGTTATCATTGACCTTTTAGTTGCCAAGTAAAATGACCTTTCCGTAGTTCTTATCCTTCTTGACACCTCTGCAGACAGAAAGAAAAGAGGGAGTTCTCACCCAGTATCCTCAATTCTTTTTGCATCTGCTACCTTGCCTGGTTTCAACTCCACAGAACAAAATGTTCCACCCAGGTTAAGCTCAGCAATCCTCTAACCTAAGCCTTGACTGACACCACCTCCCTCAGCTTCCTCTCCACTCTGATTGGAGGAGTGGAACTCATTCCAATATTTGGCTTTATAGAAGGCAGAACTATGAACTTTTAGGGTCACTCCACTCTACATCTGCCTCTGCACCTGGTTTCAACTCCATGAACAAGATGCTCTTGCACCAGGTATCCCTGGTCTCACTCTCCCTCCTCATCCCTGTCCTGTCTCCTTTTGTGTATTTTCTTCCCTCATTAGATTGTAAATTCCTTGAGAGCAGGATTTGTCTCTTTATAATAATAATAATTGTATCTCCAGGTCCCTGGTATCTCCATCGTTCCTGGCACATAGTAAGACCTTAATAAATTTTATTGGATTGGGAGTATCTTCCCCTCTGTGATCATCTCCCATTTACCCTTTAAAAAATTATTTATTTTTAATTTATGAAATAAGACAAGCATTTCCATAACATAGTAGAATTTTTTAAAAAAATATTTGCTCATGATACTGCAAATCTATTACATGCAACTTACTATTCCTTTTAAATATATAATAGAGTTATCATGTAAATTTCTTTTTTTTTCCCTTTCTTCCCTCCCCCCACCCTAGTGATTACTACTGATAGACAGAAATATGTATATATATGTAAAATCATTCTATGCATATTTCTAACAACTTCCTTTTCTTGGTGCTGATAGCATTTACTCTTTATATTTTTATTTACATATACATAGTTTTTTGCATGTTCTTATCCCATTAGAATGTAAGCTCTTTGAAAGCAGGAACTGTTTTGACCTTTCTATTTTCAATGCTTAGCACAGTGCCTGGCATATAGTAAGCAGCAAATAAATCTTTTTTGATTGGCATTTATGCGTACATCTACAAACTTCAAGCATTTGTGATTTTGCAGTCCTTCTATGATGTAGAAGTTTATTTGTTTAAGTCGCTATGATCAAAAAACCAGTAGCATACCATTAGCCTAGTGAGAAGTCTCTCCTAACTTAGTGAAGTTATTCCTCTGGCAACAGACTTGCAGTCCATATCTGCACTCAAAGCTTTTCCTGGCATAGAGAAATCATGGTCCAAACCCCCCCTTTTTTTTTGTTTTTGGCAATAAAAACCTTTTTTACATAATTTGATTTTCTAATACCTTCATTTCCAGATATATCCTTCTGCCACTCCTCCCCAGAAAGTTGTAATTAAGGATAAAAACAAAAGGGGAAAAGTCCATCAAAATTAACCAACACATCAGCTGAATCTGACAGTGCATGTAATGTTTCACACCCAAAGTTCCCTCTAACCCCTGTAAAAGATAGAGGGAGAGCCAAGCTTGATTTATAATTGCTCAACATCTAGGTTTTGTTTTGTTTGATTTGGTTATTTCAATTTCCATTATTGTATTCATTTTGCTTTTGTTTTCCTGGTCTTTCTTAGTCAGGTCACGTAAGTCTTCCTATACTTCTCTGTACTTACGTTAATAAGAGCTAACATTCATATAGAGATTTAAAGTTTGCAAAGTACTTTACAAATATTATCTCCTTTGATTTTTCATATTCATTATTTCCTACAGTGCAGTAATATTCTTTTATATTAATCTACTGTACTTTAGACAGCTAGGTGGTATAATGGAAAGAGTGCTGGGTCTGGAGTCAGGAAGACTTGAGTTTATGTCCAGGCTCAGACACTTGTGACGTTGGGCAAGTCACTTAACCCTGTTTACCTCAGTTTTCTCATATGTAAAATGAGCTGGAGAAGGAAGCAGCAAATCACTCCACTGTTTTTGCCAAGAAAACCCCAGATGGGATTGTGAAGAGTCAGATATGACTAAAACGACTGAACAATAAGTGTACTCTGATTGACCATTCCCCAATTGATGAGCATTTACCTTATTTCCATGGCTTTGCTACTACAAAAAGTGTTACTTTGAGTTGTTAGTATAAATGTGACTTTTCTTTTTATCTTTGATTTCTTGATGCACATGCCTCATAGTGGGATCTTTGGGTCACTTTCAATACATGAAATATCATAGAAGGAAGACCTGAGTGAAGGGCATGCATATACACATTAAATGTATGTGAGTTTTTAAATGGATTTTTATTGACATCTTTTGTTTTCATATTATCTGCATTTGCAAGTGCTTTCCTATCTTCTCCCAAAAAACTGTCAGCTATAACAAATAATAAAAAAATAGAAAAAAATACAGCAAAACTAATATATTGAAAAAGGTTGACATCATATGCACTCCACATTCATCAACTTCCCCTTCCTTCTCTTCCCCCCACAAATACATTTGTGATGAAGAGAGGGTAAGTGCCTTCTTTGGGGCCCATTTTAATTTGAATAGCATTCAATTTGGATTATTTTGTAGTTATTTCCATTTATGTTGCTGTGTGTATGTATACTTACTACATCCATTCTACAATGACATATTGAATTGCCTTAAAGCAACGTTCTCTTATAACTCAGATAATATGTACTGTGACCTGAGAATTAAGGGACAGTCCAGAAACCATAGCAACTTGAGTCCTACCCTAATGCCTCATTGTGACCCTAGGCACTCGAAGGTTAATTCAGTGAAGTGCAAGCTCTGCTTGGCCTTTTCAAGATGAAAAAATGTGAAAAAATAGGTTGGGTAATGAACCAAGTATGTTTCATCCAAGGCTCAGCCTGGCTAAGTTTGGCAAGGGTCATCCCCCAAACTTTGGCCATTGGGTGTTGAATTTTTTGGCTACAGCAATTCACAAATATGAAGAACCAATCTCACATTAATTTCCTTGTTTCCCAATCCAGGAAGAACTACAATTCTTAGTGTCTTTGTGGGTGGTTAGTGCCTTGCCAGAAGTTGATACCAAAATATAGAAACACCATAGCACATAAAATGGGCACCCACAGAAACAGATTTCAAGTTAGAAACTGGTGACAAATAAGCAATGAAAAAAATGGCTGTCATGAGGACTGGGTGACAAAAACACATGAGTTTGTGATAGTGGTTCTGTATCAGGTCATTTCCATTAGAAAGCATAGAAGTATTTCCCTTAAGGAGCCTGGAGTTATTGATCAAAGCAGATTATATGACGAAATAGTAAAAGCCATGGCAAAAAATTTAGCCTCCACAAGAAACCTAGAAACAAATGAGCAGTTGGTCAGAAATATTCACCAGCTCAAGAGACAACAAATCCCTGTAATACAAATATGAAACTCAGCATGTGCTTGAGAATTGAACCAAAAAACTACCGGAGCATCATTTCAGATGGAACAATTGCCTCCAATTGCCTAGATGTTACTTTGATCCATAAAAATTTAAGAAATGTTATTGAGAGATTACCATGCTGACTATTCATAATTTTCAAAAAACTTTCAAACTATAGAGACCTCATGGAACAAATCAAAACCCTGAGGGAATGGGATGCAATATAAATTATCCCTGTCTTCCCAAATTGCTCTGGGACTTATCCCAAAGGTACCTTTAGTGAGGCAACAGAAGATGAGCTTATATCCCAAACCTCTGTTCCACTATGAGAAGTCATTTTGTCCATTGATACAATAGACTGCAGAATAAAATAGAAGAGAATAATATCAGGATAGTGACTCATCTTCTATCTAAACCCCATTAAAATAAGAGAATAATGTATTTATGCATATCATATTTAAGTTATTTATACAGAACTACAAGGACTGCAAGCACTTCTCATACATTACAGCTTTGGATCTGTTATCACTTGTGCTTCATTTGTTGCTCAAGGCATGGGATCATCCCCGGTTCTAAGCATCCTCAGTTATGTGTCTAGGAGGATAATGTCCAGCATTTCTGATGTTGCTGTTTGCTGTTGTTTTTAATGCTATTTGACAAAATAGAAATGTAATAAACATGTCAAAACATGTTAATATCCTTGCTGTGTGAAAAGAGAGTGGGAGGCCCCACATTGACGGGAATCACATTAATGCCTGAGACATCCGGAGCCAGTCCTCCTTACTGACTCAATGTTTCCTTACACAAGATTTCACACTTTACCCGGTGTTGCTGTTTGCTAAATTCTGGATTGGGGTCTTGAGGTTTTACGAGAGAGACAGACAAATGAGCTTTGACAAGCTTAGAACCCACTTACAGCTTGTTCCTCATGATTTCCAGTTGAACTCTAACCTTCTGCTTTGTTTACTGTCAGAGAAGAAAAACTTCCTGTTTTTAAGAAAAAGGCTTTAAAAAGGGCCCAAAAGGTCCTTGGACATCAAAGAGCTCTTACAAAACAGCATCTTAATGACTTAAGTATAAATGAATCAGAAACATATGGATTACATTTCCCTTAAAGTACACATGGGTTTAAAAATCAAGGGGAAAAGTGCCAGACAAAATATGTTTCATGTTTTATTGAACCCAAAACTTTGAAAAGATAGTTTAAGATGATCAGCAAATCCAAAATATGACTGTCTGTCCCTTTCTTTCCTAGAGAAGACACATGACTGTGACCAGCAAGGGGTTAAGCAATTTCACCCTTTGGCATGGTTGAATTAAGTTCCATTTTGATTTAATTGAGATATAAAAGGATTTATTTCTTTTATAGGAACATTTTAAATGTATATATAGGAATCACAGCTAATTTCTTGAGAGAACAGTAGGTTTCAAACTTATCAGACGTAATTGGTGGAGGGGTGAAGTTGGTTGGTGCGCCACGTTTACGTTCTTCATGATACATCAAAGAGAGGTGTAGCTGAAAAGCTGTTGGTTAAAAATCTAAGGAGGTAAGGATGTTGGCCTTATAAAAACACTGATGCCAACTCTTTAGTTTCCCTTCAGAGGTTATATTCAAAGAAAAAGAGAATGAGAGGAAAAGAATGTTGATGGGTTACTCCTAAATTCAGACTATTGAGAGGTAAAAGGAAGGAAGGAAAGAAGAAAGAAGAGAAAAAGGAAGGAAAAAAGAAAGAGGGAAGGAAGAAAAGGAGGAAGGAAGAAAAGAAGGAAGGAGGGGAGGGAGGAAGGAAAGAAGGCTTTAATCTTTTGTAACCATGATTTCAACAGCAGTAAAATGGTGTCACACCATATTGTATTAGAAATTGAGTTTCTTTGTGTTCTGCATTCAACTTTTCTACTCATATACTTTTTCCCATTTTGCAACCTTGCGTTGTGAAAAGTGTCATAAAGAAATGCTTTAACTTTAACGCTTTTTGACTATATCATATTTCAAGTTGTTACTCTCCAAGACATTATCCCAAAGAGAATCCATGTACTGTGGGGTGATCTGTCTGAGTCCGTTAGTGGGACAGATGAGAGTGCTGGAACTCAGCCCACAGTGTATAATGAAACCTTAGCTAAGTCAAACTAAGCCGAGGGACTGATCGAAGGTTGTGGTTTGGGAGTCCCCTGGAATTCAGGTGGCTTCACTTTGGATCAGTTCTGAGCAGCTCGGTATCAAGAGATCCACAATAACTTTGAGCTTCCCACCTCTCTACTCCTCCACTTCTTAACGCTACAACAGACATCTGTCTTTTTATTGCGTTTTTGGTAAATGAACCAGTTCTGGTCACTGCTAGAAACTGCCTTATGTGTATAAACACCAGATTTCAGTGTGTGTGCGTGTGTGTGCGTGTGCGTGCGCATGTGTGTGTGTGGCACATGCACATGCATACATCTGTATATTATTGTCATTTTAAAATGGGGTGCTTTGTGATTTAGATAAAGCTCCCCTCCCCATTCTTTCCCACCCAGGCTCTAAGGTATATATGTGCTGATATTACACAGGAAGTGATCTGCCTTGTTCAAGTGTTCCCTTTGCATGGTCTTACAGTGCAGGCCACACTGAGATGAAATTATTATGTACTTTTGTTGTACAACAAATTATCATCGTGGACTGGTGCACTTAGCATTAGGAATTTCTACAGAGAATGCAGGCTGGAGTAATTTTCTCATACTGAGTAATATGTCAGAAAGACCATTCTGGATTTAGACCAATATATACAGTTTCTTGTCTAAGCAGAACCACATGTTTGGAGGAGAGATCATTTTATTTTACTGGGATGGACAGTAAGTAGAAACACATTCCAGATTCATTTTTTTTTGGCAGAGTTGGGGGGGTGGTGGAGGGGAGGTACTTTGGCAGCCATTAGAACTCCTTACACTTGGGACTCAGGTTTTTGCCTGCTTGCTAACTGCATCTCCCTCTCTGTGGCCTGCTGAGGACCACACTATCCACTATGTCTATTGATTGGTGAGTTAATGAAACTCCAAATCATGGCTCAGTGAGTTCCTCAGAATCTCTTCAAAAGTTGTTAGTAGCAGTTAAGCAAATTTGAGTGAAACTTATGATATGCCCTATAGTATGCTAGTAAAAGTTTGGGCCTTTTCTATAGCTAATATTTAATTTTTTTGTTTAGAACCTGACCTTATGAAAACCTTTTCTGACAGCCTGGAAAAGCAACAGTGAGAGTGGAATAAACAGGGCAGGATCAGGGTGTGTATAATGAACTCACTCAGTTGGGAGGTTCCCAAGTCAGAAATACTCAGGTATTAATTGAGTCTGGAGTGAGGAGGCAGTTCTTGAAGTCACTTCCTTCTCTTCCTACAAACATAAGATCCATTAGGTGTACCTGGTAGATTTGGGGGATAAGCAATGAGTGGTGACAACTTGATGTCTGAGCCATTCTCTACAAACATCTTCAGGTTGGGAGAATTGGCAGTGGAGTGCATTGGCCTTAGGCCAGCCCCATAAGAGGACTTCCATGGGGATAGGCTTTCTCCATCTTTGAGGATCAGCCTGCTTATAGCACAATGGGACTGGTCTAATTTATGAATTTCTTAGGACTTTGAGTTTATCCTCTATCTTGTTTGAATCCTTCGGATGGACACTGTCTATAGAACCAAATATTGTATTGAACAGTAAGAAAATTTCTTTTCCTAAATGGTGTCTTCAGCAGCTAGTGAAGAGGGGTGAGGTCATCAAAGGAAAGAATAAGTAAAAATATAGAGAATTATTATCAAGTTCTAGCATGAGATCAACATGAGGAGGACTAACAAAGGGAAATGGCTCATGGGACCACCAGTGTTTGTAAGTACTTAATATTTAATAATTATAAATTAAATATGTACCAAACACTGTGCTAGGATGTGGGGATACAAATATGGAAGCAAGACAGTCCCTGCTCTCAGTTTATATTCTTATGAGGAGAAATGATATACTAAAAGACATATAAATAAAAGACATATACAAAATAAATACAAAGTAATGTCAGGGATTAAGAAGGACTTCTTGGGAGAGGGGGCACTTGCATGAAAGCATAAAAAGAGCTATGGGTTCCATAAAGTAGAGATCAGGACATGGGGACAGGAATGTCAAGGTACAGAAATGGTTGGGGACAAATTTTGAAGGGCTTTAAAAGTCAAACAGAAAAATTTTTATTTTATTCTGGAAGCAATAGGGAGCCAAGGGAGCCTGTATATCTGGGGAGTGACAGTAAGATCTGCAGTTTAAGAAGATCAGTTTGGCAACTGTGTGGAGAATAGACTTCAAATAGGGAGACAAATTAGGAGATTGTTGCAGAAGTCCAGGTGAGAGGTGACAAGGGATAGAACAAGGTAGATAGATAGATTGATAGATGATAGATAATAGATAACTGATAGATGATAGATGGATATTAGATAGATTGATGATAGAGTATTTATTAGATACCTACTATGTGCTTGGCACTGTGCTAATCACTAGGGATGCAAATACAACCAAGCAAGACAGTTCATGTCCTCAAGGAGCTTATACTCCCTTTAGATCATATTCTAAGGGGAGCCAGAAAGCAGAGTGTGAGAGGGATGGGAGATCAGGCAGCATAGTTTGAAAATGGTGCCTCGGAAGTGAGGTGGGAGCAATATAAGGTGAACGTTTCTACTTATCAGATCCCAGAGTGGTTCCATGGGGAAAACTGGGGTGGTTGTGGTGACAGGAGAGAGGAGGGAATGGATGTGAGAGGTATAATGGAAGTAAAATTGGAGAGATATGGAAACGAATTGGATTATCTTCTCATCCTTCATAAAAATCCTGCCAACCCAGCCCCTAGAGAGGTGATAGAATGAACTCTGTGTTCTTAAAATCATGCCAACAGAGCAAAATCCTGGTGGGTTCTTTAAGCTAGCAAGACTTTCAGTATAGGCACAGTGAGGGACTCATGTCAGAAAGGCTCAGCACCAGGCTAATCCCACTGTCAGCATCATAGATATGTAGAAGTAGGTAAGACCTCCCCTTCAGCACTCACAGGCTAGGGAGCCCAAGAAATGTTGTTGGCTGCTAGATGAACTAATCCACTCAGATGTTTGAAGGCCCTTTGCCCATCTCTCTCAAATTTATAGACACATATATGTGTATGTATGTGTGTATATATACCATAACATTGCATTATAGCATTATACATACATATTTGTAAATATACACACACTTACATACACATTCCTCAGACATGAAGAATGTACCTGTATATATGTGCGCACATGTGTATTTATGTACATACCTATAACATTGCATGTATGGCACACATACACATAAACATTCACACATACATATGCATGCATATGCATAGATGCACACACATATACACGCGTGTATTTATATATGCACACATTACATGACATTGTGTGTATAGCATTATATATACACATATGTACATACACACCTATAGACACACATATTCCTACATACATGCATATGTGAATAGGTGTGCATATATAATGTGCCAGTCATGTACATGTGAGATACATACACATGTATATGTATATATATGTGTATGTATGTATAGATGTGTGTATATGTATACATATGTGTGTGGATAGATAGCTATATACAGATAGGTAAATAAATTATCACTTACTAAATGTTGTGATATCTTGGGCAAGTCATTTCTCCAGGTCTCATTTTTCATATCTCTAAAGTGAGAGGTCTGGACCAAAAGACTTCGAAAGTCCCTTTCAGCTCTAAATCTCTGATCCCATGATGTTTTATTTTGCACTTACTTCCCTGTGTATATGTTGTTCCCCCTCCCCTCCCCTATCTGCCCTATGAGAATACGACCTCTTTTGCTTTGGTCTATATATTTGCAGCCCTAGCACACTGCAGTGCCTGGTACGTAGGAGGTTCCTCACTGAAGGCCCGAATGAATGAACTGATCATCTGACCACAGATAAACAGGTTTGAGTAAAGCTTGATGTTGCTACCTCTTTTATATGGCTGTCCTATTTCGTGTCTTCCAGGAGGGTTAGTGCAGACCTCAGTCCCAGAGGAAGTAATAATAAAGGAAGGTAGATGGAGTTCTTCTTTGGAAAAATATCCTGCCTGTTACAGAGTCAGATACCTGAGTTCAGGATACAGCACTGGGGACCCCTTTTCTTGAGGAACCCTGAGACTGTGTTAAGATATAGTCTCTGCTGGACCTTAAAGGTTTTCTACAAGAGAAATAACTTGCTCCAGATCTCACAAGTAGTAAGTAGCAATATGATATGTGCAAAGCAACTGGGGATTAGGAGGGTGGGCAGCACCAAAATATCTGTTCAGGGAAGACTTAGATCTTAGTCAAGCTTGAAGTACAACCTGCATGGAATCCTCTCCTAGATAAAAGAAAGTTCAAACTACACATCCTGGCATCCAGAAGTCTCTCCACCACTCTTGCCTAATGCAATCTTAACTTTCCTCTTTTCAAGCACATGACATTCATTCTGCTCAGGCAGTCTCCTTACGATCTCCCAAATAAATACTCCATGCCCAATACATCCACCTTGCCTTTGCCTATGTTCTTCTCACTCAACTGTTATCTCCTTTGCCTTCTACCTCTCCAGTTCCTACCCACTTTCAAGGCCCACTTTCCACAGACGTCTCCCTGCACTAAAAGCCAGCCTCCTCCTTTCTTGGAGCATCACATGGATATTAGTGCAGACTTAGATATTAGACAATGAAGTCCATGAGAGCAGAAACTATGTCCTAACTCAACTTTGTATTATCCACCCTCACCCCAGTACCTAGTACAATGCTCTGCATACAGTAAGACCTTAATAAATGTTTGTTGAATGAATAGTCTGAATTGCATGATTTAACAAGTAATCATATACCAATTTTTTTTGTAGTCTATCGGGGCTAAGTGACTTGCCCAGGATCACGTCATATACCATTTTGTATTCTTTTCTAATTATTTAATATTAATTGCTCTTTGGGTTTGGAGATAGAGGACCTGGGTTCAAACTACATCGCTGTCACTTACTGTGTGACCTTGGACAAATTATATCACTTCTCTCATCAGTTTCCTTATCTGTAAAATAAGTTAGATCTCTAAAGTCTCCTTCTAGAGCTAAGTCTATTAGTATGTAAATTCTTTGTGGGCAGAAAGCCTTTCCTAATTCTCTCTCTCTCTCTCTCTCTCTCTCTCTCTCTCTCTCTCTCTCTCTCTCTCTCTCTCTTTCTCTCTCTCTCTCTCTGTCTCTCTCTCTCTCTCTCTCTCTGTCTCTGTCACTCTGAAGGGGTTCATGCTAATCTTCTCTGTATCATTCCAATTTTAGCATATGTCTTACCAAAAGGAGCACCCGGATTCTCTTTTACCTCTATCACAAACCCAATATTGGAGATCCTGAAGTAGGACAGGCCCATTGAATGGAAGCAAGACCCTTCCCCTCCTGCAGTGGATTATGCCCTCTGTCCCTGGTGGACACACGGTCCCTAGGTGGAGGCCAAACTGCTGGTTTTTATCATATTACAAACATACCTGGGGAGCGAGATCTAATGTAAGGATGTAATCGTCAGCTGGTATGCTTTTCCGCTGAAATTGTTTTTAAACATGTACATTTCAGATTCATTTAATTTCCAACCATAAATTGAAATCAAGCCATTTTGTACATGTCACATACATTTTAGATATATAAGCAGTGTTTATGGACAAACGCAGCCCATGTGTGTGCCGGTGGAGCTGAGGCAGGCGGGGGAGGGGAGCTGCAGGAATGTCTTTTCCATATGGGCAATTGTGGCAGTCAGCCGTAATGCGTATCATTTCAATTTACTGTTTCTCAGTTTACTAAAATCCCAGCATCTGTTCTGTGACTGACGCTGCCGTCTTTAGGTCAGCTCATGTAATGATCACATACATGAGATTAAGTTCTGCCCTGATCAGGGGCTATAATGCACTCAAGAAAAAAAATCTGAGTCTGTAGGGGGACCTCCCCCTCAACATACAACATTGACACATGTTCCATAGGGCCAAAGAATTCTGTTTATCCCAACATGATATTTCTGCCTTTTGTTGTGGCGAGGACCTGCCTTTTATTGCATTACTGAAACATCTTCAAAGCCTACAAAACCCCGAGTGACATTCCAATAAAAACCTTTGTAATGCGGCAGAAAGAACCCCAAATTCAAAGCAGGTCCCTGCACTTGGCACAGGCAGTAATAAGCCTCCAGCATGTGCTGAAAACCGCCCTGCAGCACACTGACTGGAGAAGCCCGAGCTTCTGTAGAAGGGATCAGGATGAGCCCTAATGATTTATTCGATCTAAATGGAGGCAAACTCCATTCCAGGTCGGAGGATCCGACAGGAAGCAACTGTTTAATGTTGCAGCTAACCCCTCCAACCGGGTGGGTTGTGACTTAAACCCCATTTCACGGAAGACAAATATGCACAAAATGTCCATAGGTAGGAAAGCAAACAGAGATACTTTACACAAATATTGATTTGGCCTCAACTTGTTTAACTAGCATTAGTTTGAAAGGCCGGGGACTTGTTTTTGCAAGGAGGTGCCCAGATCTTTTCGACCTCAACTGGGCAAATACAGGCTTGCCCCAGGAGTGGCGTGAGGCCTGCCTCCATTCTGGAGGGGGTCTAGATTTGGAACAGAAGCTTCCCTGGGTGGGAGGAGGGGGCAGGTGACTGCTGTCCTCAGTCCTTGGGTCAGTGGTGCATTCTGGGGACAGGCCTCCATTCTTTATGCTCAGGCTGGAAGCCCTGCAGTACCAAAGCTGCTGCTCTTACCTCAGACAGCTATGCTCACATATGTTCAGAATCATCACCTGTCACATCTTCCACTCTGCATCCAAGAAATCCCCATGGACTTAGCAAACCAGCTTAATATGCTTGACCCTGGGGGGGGTGCTGATAAATTCTTAACAATCAATTCTCCTGGGGAAAAAAAATAATGTATTCATGACACACTTTTGAATTTAACCTGCATTATCAACGTTTTAAAAAATCTAGACAGTCAACAAAGCTAAATCCTTATTTTTAGCACTTGCTGATTTCTGAGGCATAAATTTGAACTGTGGCTCTGGTCCATTCATGAAAAGTGACCATTCAGAGTCCAGGAACTTATTTCAGGACTGGACAATAGTCCTGAAAAAGGCTCTATGTTTTCTCTTTTGCTATTTGAAGCAAATACCTTTGGTAGATAAAATGAATAAGAAAATGGTGGAGATGAAGGGACCTTATGAATCTAAGGTCATTCTTCATATATACCTTCCTCTCCTCTCTACTCCATCCTCCCCACGACTCCATAGGAATCTTTCTAATGTAGTATCACAATTCACTCTTCTTTTAAAAAACTGATGTTGGCTCTCCGTTGCCTACCAAGTAAAATACAACTCCCTGATTCTGGCATTCAGAGTCTTCCATAATCTGACTCCATCCTACTTGACGGTTTTATTTCTTCTTACTTTTCATAGGCAGTGAAGTGGTGCAGTGGATAGAATGCCAGTCTTGGAGTCAAGAGGACTTGAGTTCTAATCTGGTCTCAGACACAAGCTAGTCACTTAATTCTGTTTGCCTCAGTTTCCTCATTTGTAAAATGAATTGGAGAAGGAAATGGCAAACCACTCCAGTATCTTTGCCAAGAAAACCTCCAGTGGAGTCACAGAGAGTTGGATGTGACTGAAATGAGTCAACATCTTCTCTTCTTATATGTTTACGACCCACACTATTTATATTGCTCTCCAACCCTTCTTGTCATTTCCCTGAGCCTTTGCTTATGCCGTTTCTAACCTTCGTCCCCAAATGCTCCCATCTTTATCTATTGAAGTCCCTCCAATCAGTCAATCAGCCAAGAAGCATTTCTTAAGCATCTACTACATAACAAGGATTAGGTTATAAAATGAAATAGGCCCTGCCCTCAGGGAGCTTCCATTCTATCTGGAGAGACAAAGTGTTCATACAAAGAATAAATGCAACCCAGAAGCTACATCTTCTATGAAGTCTTGTCGGAAACATGCCAATTGAAAATGATCTTTCCCTTCTAAAATTTCTCAAACATTTTACCTTGACTGCTCATCTGCTCCTCTCATGGTTTCAGCTTTTGAATCTGTAGTATATTATCTCCATTAGATTATAAACTGCTCGAGGGCAGGGACTATGTCACATTGTCGATGTAGCTCCATCATGTAGCTGTCATGTTGCTCTTGAATAGTAGACACTTAATAAATATTAGTTAAACTGAAACGTATTGAAAAGTTGATGCCTCTCATTTTGGATCTGGAGAAACTGACCCAGGGAAGGAAAGCCTAAAGTTACACAGCTAATGAGTCCACAACTGGCACCTGAACCTCAGTCTGTCATTCCTTCCAGGGTACTGTGTCAACTGGATGTGAGAGAATTTGAAGTACATGCTGAAGTAGCTGTTAATATTCTTTTCCCTCAGTCTCTTTTTCTACACTCTTGGACTGATTGTTTCTGGGTCAGATCATCCTTAATCAAACCTGCTCCATAAGGAACCTCTTAGAGGTAGAATGGTATTAGGGGCTTTTAAGTAGTATGTAAGTTTGTAGGACTATAAGGTCCTGGAATTAGAATCGGAAAAGACCTTAGAGAATCACTGAATCCAATCCACTGGCATTTCCCAGATGAAGAAACTGAGGTCTATCTAGGTTTACTCAGAGTCATTGGATTATAGAATTATCCTCCTCACCAGGACCACCAGATCACGGATTTGGAATGGGAAGAATTTTGGAGGCCACTGAGTTCCTTCCTCTCCTCATTTTGTAGATGAGCAATAGTAGGAGCTACCATTTATATAGTGCTTTAAGGTACCAAAGTGTTCCTAACCCTAATTCTAGCAATCTGCCCACCACATCATGCTGCCTCTTTTATGGCTCTTATTTATCCCAACACATTTTACTTTAACATTGCCATTGACAGCCTGGAAACAGTTTTATGGAATTCATTGAAACTTTCCATGGCTACAGTCGTAGAATTTGGAAACTGAAGGGCCCTTAAGGATAATCTGTTCCAACCCCTTGATTATAAAGATGAGGAAACTGAGGTTCAGAGAGTTTACGTCATATAACCAGGAATGTGCTACTAAACATTTAACAACTGGTTTCCTAAAAATGTCAGTCATGCTCTTAAAGTTACTTTACATTATCAAAAACTTCTCTGTCATTTTGTTAAGTGGAGACAATCAACAAAACAAAATAGAATCAAACCCTAATTTATTCAATTATGTCCAACTCTCCATGACCATTTTGGGGTTTTCTTGGCAAAGGTACTGGAGTGGTTTGCCATTTCCTTCCTTAGCTCATTTTATAGACGAGGTAACTGAAGTGAGTAGAGTTAAATGACTTGCCCAGGGTCATACAGCCAATAAGCTTCTGAGGCTGGATTTGAACTCAGGAAGATGAGTCTTCCCAATCCCAAGCAATGGGATCCCAGTGTGCCATCTAGTTGCCCCCTGATTTGTAGCCATTACCAGTTTCCAAGGTGTAAATGCTTCCACTGAAAAGTGAACAATTAGTTCAAGAACCAGTACAAACATCTTCCATCATACCCCTGCATGACTTCTCAGGATACTCTCAGCCAAATCTGAAGACAAGCAGTGCTCAGACACAATGATTACGGCAATGTCAATTAAGCTAATGGTAAAAATTGGCTGAATTGGAATTCAGTGCAAGGGTCAATCTGTATCCCTGAGAAAGTTACCTCATTTGGAAAACAATGGGACTGGGATGCTGCCTATCACATCAGATAGTATCTCTAATCCTTAAATGTTACTCTTCATTAAAGGGCAACCGGGTTTTATCTGCTGAGAGAATACACTGGAATTGACTGTGATACAAAAGTATCACAGGGTCATTGGTTTAGAGCTGGAAGGGACCTCAGAGACCATCTGGTCTAATTATTCCTTCATTTTACAGATGAAGAAACTGAGACCTGGGGAGAGTGTGGTGGTGAAATGTTCTGCCCAAGGTCACATGGGCAGCAAGCACCAGAAGTGGGCTTTGAAAAGGCATAAATGAATTTTTAAAAATAAATTTAAAAAATGAAAAAGCACTATCCATCAGTCTAAAGGAGGAACTGCAATTTAAACTGTTTCGGAAACCTTAAACTCAAAGCAATCCGAAAGTTTTTAAAAATTCCCTTGACTTCCTGAAGACCAGCTGCTTTCTTCTTCTTCCTACTAACAGTAGGACCCATATCCGAGAGGTAGAAATTAATATGAAGATAACATCAGAAAGAAGACCCATCCATGAGAGTCTAGTGGCAAGTGATGAGGATTCCTCCCTGTTTTTGAAGGAAAATGATTATTTCTCTCTTGTATTAATAATGAATTATTGAATCAGAACCAAGGTTTTTCCCCTTTTCTATTTCCTGATCTAGAAATCAACCACTGTGGGAAATCTCTCTTAAAGATTTACCCAGCCAGGATGGCTAAGATCTAATCAAAGACAGTAAAAGAATCTAAGTCTGGGCTAATGGGTACATTCCTGCTCATTGTGCTTGCTCAGACGGGTCTGGGAAAGTGTGGATCCTCCCTTTTGTCAGACAGGTGATATGAAAATTGATAAGTCTCTTTGACCAAGACTTGGGTGAGCCAAGTCACGCACCCCAAGGCCCTCATTGTACTGTAGCTCACCTCCCATTATAATACTCATTCTCTAATTAATTGTTAACCAATCAGAGTGGATTACCATCCTAGGGAACACTTGCTTTTCCAAGAGCATATAAACTGTGAGCCCACCACCATGAGGGTCTTTGATCTAAGTGAGAGAAGGCCAAATAACCATCCTTTTATTAATAATCATGCTGGAATTATTAATAAAATTAGTAAATGCCTCTTGAACTTTTTAAATGCTACACTGTCTTGGCTCACTGCAAACACTGGGTGCTGTTCTCCTGGGCTGGGCTTCGTGAGTATTTCATAGGATAAAGGTGCCCCAGGGATCATCAAAAGAGCTCTTTCATTTTTCAGTCCAAGGGCTTGATGGATTGTATGATTTGATGAGAAGGCAATGTTAGTTACCAGGGAACAAAGTCCAACTACATTTGGCCTCTGTTAAGTCTTTGGATTTTCATAGAAATTTGCAGCAACTGGGAAATCTAGAGAATAGGATGGAAAGAAAATCTAGAAAATGATGGATGGAGTGAAGGCAAAGAGAAAAATCTAGGTAAAGGAGAAGGAGAGTGGCATGCTAGACTCACCCAGAGGGCTTCTCCTCTCTTCTTTTCTTTCTCTCTCTCCTTCTTTTCTGATATTCCTTTTGTATTTCCCTGTGCACAGGGGCACCCCTTGAGCAGGCATCCAATGATCTTGCTCTCACAAGGTAACCAAGGATAACTACATTCTTAGGAGCTTTCTCTTGAATGATTCAGGATATGTCTTCTGGAGAATAAGAGATGATGAGAAGAAATTGCTTTCCTGGACAGGGAAAGAGGCCTGAGTAGAAAACGGAACTTGGAGTCAAGAAGACCTGGGTTCAGATCCTGCTTCAAACACTTATAAGCTGTGTTACCATAGGTAAATCATTTCCTCTTTTGGAGCCTGTTTCCTCATTTGTAAAATTAAGTCGTTGGACTCCCAGCTCTACACATACGATCCTATGAAGTGTCTTCCTGAGTCCTATTAGGGACTTGAACTATCTAGCAAGCAGTACCAGAAAATATAGAAAGCTAGAGGCAATATGGTACAGTGCAAAGAGATTGTCTGTGAAGTCAAGGGAACCTCTGTTCAAATTTCACCTCTGATTCTTATCTTAGTAAGTGACCTGTGGTAAGTCATTCAAGGGGCAGCAGGGTGGCAAAGTGGTTAGAGGGCAGGCCCTGGAGTCAGGAGCATCTGGGTTCAACTCTGGCCTCAGACACTTAGTAACTCTGTGACCCTGGGCAGCCACTTCACGTTTGCCTCAGCTTCCTCATTTGTAAAATGAGCTGGAGAAGGAAATGGCAAACTTCACCAAGAAAGTTTCAAATAGGGTCACAAAGAGCTGCACAAAACTAATTAAGAAAACAGAAAAAGTCATTCAAACTCTCTCAGCTTCAGATTCCTCTTCTATCAAATGAAGGGATTAAACTAGAAGTCTCCTCAGGTTCCTTAGAGTATTAAATCTGTGAACCTATGCACACCCTTCAGTTTATAGCTGAAGGGACTCAAGCTGTAAGAGGCCTTGATGGTTGGGTCCAATGCTTGTCATTTTCCACTGAAATGGAGTGAGGTAGCATCGGCATGGATGAGGGCAGAGCTGGGAATGGGTCAATACTCTGAAGATTCAGCTAGCTGGCTCCTGGTCCAGGGTCTCTGGGATTTGGCAAGAATGCAATAGATGATTTGACCGTCTCTGCATTCTGCTCACTGGCAGGAGGATGGGTTCACTGCAAGACTGATTTACTGCCCATTGGTTGCCCCCTCCCTCCCTTTCCAAGAAACAAAGACATTAGTGTGAGTAACCCACCTGCCTCCTTCTGTCCAAATACTGAGGCACTGTGCTCTTTGCCTGAAGGAGTGTGCCCTCCTCTTGAGTCATTCTAATTAAGCGTAATAGAAGTGATGATGGGCGCACATCAAGGCCTGCACACTTTGCCGAGACTAGAGCAGTTCCATGACATCATGCCTTAGCCTTCTCCTCCCTGGGGAACTGACTCGGGCTCATGTGCTTGGCACCAGGGCTGTCACTATTAATAAGTAGTTCTTTCCAGCACAAGGGGTTTGTCTCACCTGGCCCCAGGAAAGCTGGCTCGCTCTAGTGACCTCTCCAGTCTCTCCAGCAGGGTCTATTGAGGTCACACATTTGCCATTTCTATTGCATGTGACATTGAAAGCTGAGAAAATCACTTTATCATTTACCTAGGTTGCAACGAACCCACCTCTACATCCCTAGTGTGGCAGAAGGCTCTTCTGAAGAGCCAGGAACTCTGTGCCAGTGAGCATTAATGGGGGGCCTCTTTGTAGCCTGACACAAAAGATAGAATCCTTCACATGAATTCAGGAAGGCTTGGCTTTGAATCCCACCTCAGACATTCACACACTAGGTATGCAGTCAATGTGAAACTAAGATAGTAACAGTGCCCACCTCACAGGGTCATTTGGAGGACCAAATGGCGTAATATACACAAATAAATATAAATGTCATCTACTGTTATTACTGGCACCCAGAAAATATAGGTTGGGGTAAGATATTATGGTTAATATAAGTTAAAGTTATTTTTATTATTCTGAAGTTTTATCCTCAATATACTTCTTTTAGTAGAGACAGAAGGAAGCTAACCTTCCTGTCCTCCCTCTGTTGATTATGTCTAATTATCCTATAAATAACTTGTTTATACAGAGCTGTTTGCTGGGTGTTTCCCCCACTAGGCTGTGAACTCTTGAGAGCATGGAATGCTCTTTGCATTAGTCTTTGCACAGTGCCTGGAACATACACAGTAGATGCTTAATTAAATGTTTGTTGACTTGAGTTTAAATTTCAAACTATTCTGAGCTATCTGAATATTCAAATCCACTACAAAGGATCAATGAAGGAAGATGCTATCCAACTCCAGAGAAAGAACTGATATATGGAACTATGTATTGTAGAGTTTTGTATACATATCTATGTCAAATGGTGGCCTTCTCTAGTGTAGGTTTGGGAGGGAGGGAGAGAAAGATGTTGGAACACAATTGTAACCAAGTACGTGTGTGTGTGTGGGGGGGGGTGTGTTTGTGTGTGTAGGGAATTCTTAATTTTTTTCCTTTTGCCTCAGATATTTACCAGCTTTGTGAGCTTGGCAAGTGGCTTAAATTCCCTGTGCCTCAGTTTCCAAGTGGTGCTAATAATAGCGTATATCTTATAGGTATCCTGTTAGGATCAAATGTGATAACATATGTAATATGTTATTTTATTGTTAATTATTTTTATATGTATAATTATGATTCTTACATGTATAATTATTATTCCCCCACAGGGCCAAGTTTTGGAGTCAAACAAGCTCTCTCTATACAACTAGAGAAAAGAATTGGTTAGTCCTGGATTTTCATCTGAAACCAAGTACTGGCAGCAGACAAAAGCATGTTGGGAGTAGGGGCAGATGTCCGTTACACACAACCCCGGAGCCAGTGTCCAGCTGAGCCAGACTGTGCCAAATGTCCCAGAGTCAGCAGGAAACTGCCCCCTTTAGCATGAGTGAGCTACATCTTGGGGAGAGCAGTGTGTATGCTAGGAGGGAGTCAGAGTCCACATTGGACATCATTTAGTGTTTTGCACAGAAAGACTTGGTCTCAGTGGGGCTTAAGGTAATGACCTGTGCTATAAAAGCTTAGAGTTTGCTTTAGGAAAATACAGAAAGCAAAATATATGAAAACTCACCAAATGGATTGATTAGTAGACTGGTTATTTACATTATGGAAGGCACCACAGTTCCCTCACATGACTTGGAGATCATAGATTTAGAGTAAGACCTCAAAGGTCATCTAGTTTAATCCCTTTATTTTACAGATGAGGAAATTGAAGTTGAGAGGGCTGAACTTGCCTATGATCATTCAGTGAGGGAGCATCAGAAGCAGCATTTGAATTCAGGCCTTTCTGACTCTCAGTGTAGGATCCTGTTCACTTCACCATCCTTTCTCATAGATTGCTAACTACTTCATGCAGAATTTTGGGGTATGGGTGTTGGATACCACAAGGGGACAAAGACACAAAATTTGATCTATTACAGTGAAAAGTAGATTTCACTTCACTAGAATTTAAATTGACAGAATTTGATTGACCCACATTTGCTGTGCAAATCAAGGCATACCTATAAATAAGTCTTTTAGTATGTCTTACTCAAACTGATTAAAAACTGGGAGAGGTAGCACAATCAAATGAGAAGCAAGGCATTAGAGCCAGAGACTCAAAGTCCAAATCCCATAGGAACTGCTTACTACCTGTGAGATCTTGAGCAAGGCACCTAATCCCCCTGAGCCTCAGTTCTCTTATTGTAAAATGAGGGTTTTGGACTAGACCAATTTATAAGCATTTATTAAGCACCTACTATGTGCCAGGCTCTGCACTAGGTGCTTTACAAATATTATTTCACTGGATCCTTACAAAGTCTTGGGAGGTAGGTGCAATTGTCATGCCCATTTTAGAGTTGATGAAACTGAGGCAAACAGAGGTCAAGTGACTTGTCCTGAGTCACACAGCTAATTGATATAATATGTTTATTATTTTACTATAATATTAATGTATAATTATATAAATTTATAAATAAATACATTTTATAACAAATTTTTATAAATAACATTTATATACTTTTGGGTATATATGGTATTTACTATGTGCCAGGCTCTATGCAAGTGCTTTACAGATACTATCTCATTTGATCCTCACAATAACCCTAAAAGGTAAGTGCTCTTATTTGCCCTATTTTACAATTGAGGAAAGTGAGGCAGAGAGATGTTAAGTGACTTGCCCAGAGTCACACAGCTAGGAGATATCTGAGGTCAAATTTATATTCAGGTCTTCCTGACTCCAGGTCCAGCGCTCTATCCAGTGAAACATGAAAGCAAAACAGATGATCTCTAAGGTTCTGTCCAACTCTAGGATCCTAGGTTGGCCTTTGTGGACCCCATTGAACGTTCCTAGAACACTATCTTTCCAGACCTTGTAACTCCTTTTCTACAATGTGTTACTCTTCACAATCTGATTCCAGTCTATTTTCTAGAGTGATTCCATATTACTCCCCTGTGTGTGCTCTGTATTGCAGCCAAACATGTCCATACCTGTATAGGGCACTCCATTTCCTACCTTTAGGCTTTTGCCCCCACCCCTGCCTGGAACATTCTTTTTCATTACCTCCACCTTCACACCCTTAGCTTCCTTCAAAGTTCAGTTTGTGCCATCCTCAACACATCCTTCATTGAGTAAGAGATGGAAGGGACCTCTGTACCAAGCAATATGATACCATCATTTTAGAGGTGGCAGACAGGGGCTCAGAGAGGTTAAATGACTCTTGCAAGGTCACGCAAGTATTATATGGCAGAGTCAGGAATAGAAAGCATACCCTGCAGCTCCAAAAAGAGCTTTCTCTTCACTGAAGCTATTAGTGCTTAATCTTCTCTCCCTTCTCATTATTTTATATTTATTAGTCTGTGTAAACGTTATTCTCCCCCCAAAAAGTCAGCTTTTGGAAGACAGCGATTATTTTATTTTTTGTCTTTGTACCCTTAGTACTTAGTACAATGTGTAGGTGTTTAAGAAGTAATTGCTGAACTGCATTGAACTGAAGGTACACCAGTAGGATTGTTTGTTATATGGCACATTAAAAGCAAGAGATCACAGGGATAGGTGAGAGGTAGGGGAGAAATAATGAACCAGCTTTTGTGGGACATTTCTCTCTGAGAAAGTTAGATTGAATTTATTTGGGTTCACATTCTGCCTCTGATGTTTATTATCTACATGACCTCACTGGACCTCAGTTTCCTCATCTGTAAAATAAGGAGGTTGGACAAGGTTCCTTTAAGTTCTAGATCTATGAGCCTAACATCTGGAATCTGATGGCCTAAGAGGTCAGGTCATAGTAACGTCAGATGCAGCCTGGTGTACATACTTCAGAGAACCACTGTTCTGGGGCAGGCAACAGAGAGGAAAAACCAGACTGGAAATGGGACCCAGGTGTGCTGAATACAACCTCAAAGGACAAAACTTGAATGCCAAATCCTGAAGAGAAATGTCTTCCTGCCTCATTCCTTGAGTCCACTGATCAAGAACTTCAAAGCATATGGAAAGAAAAGGAATGAATTCACTCTAAGAAGTGAATGACTGCACTGTGAGTATTATAATATTTACTATTCATTTCACAAATGTCAACAAAGCACAGATATATTACTAAGTGCAGTTTACTGGACAAGGTGCTAGGGAAGATGTAAATGCCATATCCTTGACCTCAAGATACTTACAATTTAGTGGGAATAATTAGACTTATACCAAGTTGCTTAGCTTAATCACAAAGTCAAAAGCATTTTCTTCCTCAACAGTGAAGGCAGAGTTTGGAATGGATAGCTTTCCTCCTACTAGACTGTAAAATCCTTGAAGTCTGCGCTCATTTCTCTTCATTTTTGTATCCACACACCTAGCACATTGCTTTGTATATAGGAGTTGCTTGAGGAATGTGGTAGAATTGAAGTATTGACCTATGCATGTTCTTTTTTTAATAAATAAAATTAAGATGTTTTTATTTTATTATTAAATTATTTTATTTGTTTTCAGTGTTCTACAATCACATCCATATATCTTAGATTTTTACCTCTACCTCCCCCTCCTTTCCCCCCACCCTCTCCACTCCCTCCCTAAGACAGTATACAATCTTATATAGGTTCTACACACACATTCCTCTTAAAAACATTTTCGCCTTAGTCATGTTCCTATGCACATTCTTGCTTGGCATCTTTTGAGGGGGCAATGGTACATCACTAATAGTAAGATTCATTTAGCGGGAGGTTTCATTGAGTTGTGATTCTCCAAGGCATACCCAGACCCACACCAGTAGACTGAATCTCACTGCCACAAAAAAGAGATCTTCTAAACTTCCACCAGAGGCAGGAACAGTGGAATCATCTGCTGAAAACAAGAGCAAAAATACAGTAACAACATTATAGATCCCTTAGCTTGGCATTCAAGATCCTTCATAACTGATCGCCCACCCATCTCCTCAGTCTGTTCTCAGTCGTCTTTACAACCCAGTCAAACTATGCTATTTGTCATCCCACAAATACACTCCCACACCTTTCCAACTCATGGCCTTTGCTTATTCTCTTCTTTCTTGTCCAAAATTTTCTGTGTGACCTTGGGCACATCACTTTTCCCTTACTCTAAAATGAGAGAATTGGAGTAGAAGATCTTGAAAGCTCCTTTGGTTATGAAGGGCTATCATTTTATAAATGTTCTCCCTCATATCTATTTAAGACATCTCATCAGTCCTTGAATGCCTAGCTCCTCCGTGAAAGCTTAATTCTTGTACCTGGAAATTGTTTATCCCTCATCTCCTTTTATAGCACTCCTTTACTCCTTAAAGCACCTACATTGGTTTTATCTGTATTACACTTATCTATGTACCTGTCCCAACCTGCCCAACTTGACTGTAAGTTTCTTGAGAACAGGGATATATCTTATTTATCATTTTATCTTCTTAGCACCCTAGCCATTCAATTGACAAACATTGTTAAATACTCTGTGCCAGGCACTGGGCTAAGTCCAGGAGATACAAAGAGAGTCAGAGATCCTGCCTTCAAGGAAGTTACATTATAATGTATAATTATACATTGTATTACGTATATATGTATATAATATGAATATATGTATAATTATAACATTATACATTATAACATCTGTGTTTTTGTGTGTGTTTGGATAGGGGGTGGAGGGGAAGGCTATATAGACAATGAGGTCCCAGTCTTCAGCTCCTAAGTGGAGCTTTGAGGAATATCCTTTCAGAAACTAGTAATGATATGAAATGGTGGAGCCTCTCTCTCCACTTCAAATATTCGATGATTAATTTTTATCTGGTTAGTTTGTAGTGGGGTAAAGGCATTTTGGTTGACAGAAAAGGCATTTTGGTGCTAGAATTGAGAGAGAGTGTGTATATAAAGGGCTCCAGTTTGGAAACTCACTATCCTTTCTTTCTGTTAGCTGTACAGCATAAGAGCTTTGGAGTTCTAGTGAGAGGGGAGGTGCCTTCCCATTCCCGCAGTGATGTGCTGACAAATGTTTAACAACCGAGCTTTCCACAGGAAAAAATGTAAATACAACACATTTTTAAGTTTAATGTGCATTATTAACATTTTCTCTATCAATTTCTTAAGCCTACAAAATCAACAATAAATCAAGCCCTTATTTGAAACATTGGCCAATTTCTGAGATATAAATGCTCACACTAAAAATTCAACCATTAGTTTTGTGAGCTGGTTTGAGCTGGCTCCAGCACACCCCTGCCTTTCCCCACACCAGGCCAGTCCATGCGCACATGGCCTCCTAGGCAAGCCTGCCTCTGGAATGGGTGGGTCTGTTGTTTCTATCTCTTCCTTTAGTGCAGGAACGTGTAAGTTCTCCAAGGGGACACCAGAAAATCCCCAAAGAGTGACTCAGGGATCAAGCCTAACAGTGAATCCACTCAGCAGTTGAGATGATGGTCTCTACAAGAAAGAGAGTAACACAGTGCACTGGTAAAACCACTTTTGTAAGAGAACAAGGGGTGGGCATGCTCTGTAGCAATCACTTAAATTTAAGGTACCAACATCATAGAGGAAAGAATACATTCTTTAGTTCAGGGAAATGAGCTTATGCTTTTATTCTTTCTAATAAATAAAGCTTTGTAAAAACTAATTGACGTTAACTGCTAATGGGTAATATCAATGGAAGATCAACTGCTAAAATTGATAGGGGAGATTCTAATCATTGAGTCAGTCACTGATATAAAGGAAATTTTAATTGTAACTTGCAACTGATATAGGGGAATATACTGAAATGGGAACTTGATCTAATAGCATAAGTGGAATCACTCCATTGCCCTCAGAGGTACCTCTAGAATTTTGAGGGGGAGATGTAATAGTAGCCTTATTCTGGGAACTAGATCTACCATTGCTAGCATAGTTCAGAAAAGGAGAAAGGAAATAAACATTTATCAAGCATCTATGATGTTCTGGGAATTATGCTAAGCATTTTGTAAATCTTATCTCCCTTGAGCCTCATGATAACCCTGAGATGTAGATGCTTAAATTAATACCCCCATTTTATAGATGAGGAAACAGAGAAAGAGAAATTAAGTGACTTTTTCAGGGTCACACAGCCAGTAAGAGTCTGAGGTCAAATTTGAACTCAGGTCTTCCTGGCTTCAGATCCAGTGCTCTACCAACTTTCCTTATCTAGCTCCTTACTTAGAAGAGTAAATCCTGCTACATAGGTATATGCAAAATGTGGAGTAGATAGTCAGTAACCTTAAAGGGGAAGGTTCTAGCAGCTGGGGAATCTGCAAAGGCATCTGGCAAAAGGTGACATTCCAACTAGGTCTTGTGTATTATATAGGAATGGATAGATGTTTTATAAATATATTAACCATGTTGCAAAAAAAGACAAGAAATAAAAGGAAAATAGTATTATTCAATCTTCACTCAGAGCTCATCATTTTTCTCCAGAGGGGGATAACATTTTTCATCATGAGTTCTCTGAATTGTCTTGGACTATTGCATTGATTAGAGTAGCGAAGACTTTCACAGTTTACAATGTTGCTGATAGCATATACAATATTCTTCTGGTTCCTTTCACTTCATTTCACATCAGTTCCTATAACTCTTCCCAGGTATTTTGGAAAGCATCCTGTTCATCATTTCTCATAGCACAATAGTATTCTATCACAATCATATACTATAATTTGTTTAGCTATTCCCAAATTGATTTCCCAATTTTCAATTCTTAGCTCCCACAAGAATAGCCAATATAAATATTTTTGTATTTTTCTTTGATCCCTTTGGGATGCAATTCTAGCAGTGGTATTGTTGAGTCAAAGGGTATATAGATAATCTCGTGGTAATTTCTAGAGAACAACAGGTAGATGGGTTTGTTAGCAATCCCTTATATTCACAGATAATGCTTTAAAGTTTACCAAGTAATTTGTGGATAGGGTATCAGATGTGGAGTCAGAAAGAGGGGTTCAAATCCCACCTTAGACACTCAAGTGCTGTGTGACCCTGGGCAAAGTACTCAGCCTCTCTGGGCTTCAGTCTCCAATCTGTAAAAGGAGAAGGTTAGACTTGATGGCCTCTAAGGTCCCTTTCAGTTATAAATCTATGATGTTATGATCTCATTTGAGTAACACAACAGGCTGGTAGAACAGGTGCTTTAGGTATTACTCCCTGTCATTTTATAGATGAGGAAAGTCTAAATAGCTTGTTCACTGTCACATAGTAAATGTCAGAGGCAGGATTTGAATTCAGGTCTTTCTGACTCTAAGTCCGGCAAGTGATTCACTTTGCTGTATGCCTTCATGGAAAGAAAAAGCATAATGATTATTTAAATGTCCATTCAATTGAATAACACTTAGTACAATACTATACATTTTTATGAGGCTTTACATTGTCCAAAGCACTTTCACTGTGCTCATTTGATACCTCATTTGATTCTCACAGCTGTGCTTGAGATAGGCAGAGGCAGGTTCTATCTCCACTTTAGAGATGAGAAAACCAAGGCCCAGAGAGGTTCAGGGCCCAAGGCCTCCTGGATTGCAAATTTCCTGTGTTCCATTTATTCCAAGTGCTGCTTCAAGGACCCTAGGTCATCTGTAAAGAAATCCAGAGGTATGGCCATATTGGAGTGGAAAAAATGGCCCCAATGAGTGATGCTGCAAATTTATTTTCTGATGCTCTAAGCAAGGAGCACTTGGCTCAGCACGTAACCCAGAGAGATGCAGAGAGTAACATTTTTCATTGGTCAAAGTGTAAGGAGGAAACATAAAGCCAAAGTTATTAGCTGGGAAATTGCGAGGTCCATACCATCTGAGTCATGTAATGCACAGCAACTCAAAAGTTCAATATGGGAGAAGCAGAGGTGCGTGGAGGATGGTTTTAATTTTCAAGCAGTGGTTTGACCACTCATGTTTTTGAAAATTAAAAATAAAATCTTGGCATTGAATTGAGTGAAAAGGATAGGTATTCTACTCTTGGATCTCTGCCCGCTCACCCTCATGAAACTAGGATTATATATTGTGATGGAAACATAACAACTTCTCTTGCCAAAGAATAGGTCATACATGCTGCAGCCCATGAACCAAAGAATGATTGCTGTATGTAGGGAACTAAACTGCCGAGCCCTGGCATTGATGAATTGTTAGAGGACTCAAGATTTCAGGGTCTTCCAGAAACATTAGACTGTAGGAGGGAAAGGGTCTGAGTACTTGGAGAAGTTTTTGCCAACAGAATGTGAGATCAAAAATCCGAGGACAATGGTGATGGAGAGTATGCCTTAATAGGGTGACCAGTCTACCATTTTGAAGCCGGAAAGAAATTGCAGGGATAAAGGGATTAATCTGATGTATGTCTCAACACACCAGAGCCATATGGAACAGAAGTGACTAGTGAGGCCATTTGGGCCTCGGATTATTAAAATCAAACCCTGGTGATGAAATGAGCCATAGGATCTCGGAGTTGGCAGGGACTTCATGGGCTATCTAGTTCAACCCATACCTGACTAATAATCCCCTTCTATACTAAGATCCCCAAATCCTGATTCAAAGAGTTCCAGTCAGGGGGGCAACCCCTTTTCTCCCAAGTCATTCTATCCCACTTTTGGATAACTCTAATCATAAGGAAAATTTTCTTGACTTAAAGCCTAAATTTGTCCCTTTTCAATTTCTCCTCTTTGTCCCTTCCAAGGCCAAGTAGAACAATTCTGTCCCCTTTTCCACATGATAGCCCTTCAATATTTGAAGACAGCTTACATGAAGACAGACTAAATGACCCCAAGCTGCTTCAGTGAATAACAGTAAAGAACTATGATCTCCCTGAGGCCCAAAGTTGGAATCACAAGGAAAAGGATACATCACCAGAGGATGACATCCGCTGAAAGTGAGTGTTAACCTTCTCCTCTTCTCCCTATTCCCTTTCAGCTTCTTGATCCTGATGGGTTCTCAGCACACGCTGAGGCTGCTTATCCTATCCCTCCCTACTCCTTCCCAGATCAGACAGGGTGGAGAGCTCTCCTGAAACACTCATTTTGGCCAAGAAATACCTATTCCTGGCCCTGGAATCAGCATCCCCTTTACAGGATGCTGGAGTGTTCATGAGCGCATACTCTTTGGGGAGGCTCAGGATACCTCCTGTGTGAGCAAAAGCTGAAAACTGAGCCAAGGAAACAAAAGAGCTCGTCTTAAGTCCTCTCCTCTGTTGTGCCAGGAGCGCTGAGTGAGTGACCATAAAAAAAGCAAGGAAGCCCAATCAACTCTCATGGTGGCTGGGATATGGATCCCTGGGGAATCGCCTTAATCCTGCCCCTGCTTGGAATGAACAGAGAGCCAGGAAAATGCAACAAGTCAGATAGCCCAGATGGCAAGGGGCCCTTCTCAAGAGCTTCAAGATCAGTTTGCAGGGGCAATCCAGATGTGGTTTGTTTTATCTAACAACTGTTCCCTCCTAGAGCCAACTCTCACTGGGTACATGCTTTAGGTAGGAGGCTTGTTTGTACCTCTCTGCTATCCAGTGTTGACTTTCAGGGTATGGTAGTCTGTGATTCTGGCAAATAGGTTCTCCTCATTAATAGTCATCTGCAATTTATATTCCTGTTCAAGGATGGGCCACCTGATTGTATTTGTGTCCAACCTCATTTCAATCTATTTATCAAATGTCTGGGCCTGTGTAAGACCAAAAATGCATTTTTCTCCCTTATGGCAGTTTTCCCCTAAGATTTAAGACCATGTGTTTCAAGTGAAACTTAATCCATATGTTTCTGATTCATTTACTGATTAACTAATTTATGATTGTAAACGGCTTTGAAAATACAAAGCATTATACAAATGCTAAGCATTATTATTATTTACACTTCAACATCAAATAGCTCTTGTGAAACATTTTGTTAAGAGCCTGATGAGCTCCTCTGGAAACTTTTTTGTTTTCCATTGAATTACTTGGCAACCTTTTTTGCAAGGATGAAAATGGAACTCAAATCCAGAAATACTTACTGAAGTTTTGAACTAAACATTGGAAATAAAGGCAGCTGTAAACCTGTCAGAATAGGACCATCTCTCCATCCTGCTAAAAATACGGTGGCCTCAAAGGTTGAATGCGTAACAGTGCTGAAAACATAGATGTACGAAGTGGCAAAGTAAAATACCGAGTGGAACCCTGACAATGTGGACTTGAGCAGTGGAAACAAAAATGACCAGAGAAGAAAGGGATTTATTTCTTCAGAAGTTTCAAAGAATAAGGAAGGCTAAGAAAAATAGTTGAGGATTTTCCTGATGAGAAGTTTTTATTAGAGCAAAACCGAAGGACTATTTGCCTGAGGAGAAAGTTATTTCTCCAAAGGGATCAAAGATTTAGAAGAAAAGTGCGTTTGCTGATGGTTTAAATATATCCGTATCCACTTTGCAGTTTAGAAAATCAGATACAAATATTTAGCCACTATGAGATCACAGGTTATGGTGAAACACAGTTAGAGAATCCAGTCCCTAGCCATCCATATTGGTGAATTATTGGAAACAAGACATGCAGCTCTCTTCAGAGGTCTTTTTCGTGGTGGATAGGGGCCTTAGAAAGGGCAGAAGACTATGGATAGCTCTCAGGATCATAGGAACATTGACTTAGGGCACAGAATACCAGAATAAGAGGGGACCCCCTCATTTGATTTATTTTTCAGTTTTATTGATGCCCTTTTTAAACACCATAGTCATTTATCCATATACCATCCTCTCCCCCATCGAACCCTTGTTCATAACAAAAAAAAACAGGCAAACCAATTAAAAAAAACACAACAGGATCTCATCTGACAGTATATCCAATGCCCTGCTCCCATACTCCCCTAACCATACTGAAAGAAAGTGTTTCATCATCTTTTCTCTAGGGCCAAGATTGGTCACTTCAATTAATTTGTATTTGGCTGTTGTTCTCTTAGAGTTGTTTTTATTATATTAATGTAATCGTGTATTTTGTTCTCCTGCTTCCAGTTTTTTACTCTGTATCGATTCAAATACTTCATCCCACAGTTCTCTGAAATTCTGACTACAATTTGTTCATTCGTTTCTCAATATGTGGATACAGACTTTCTTTCCTTCTTTTGTGCTGTCATCACAAAAAGTGCTGCTAAGAATATTTTGGTATATATGGACCTTTCCTGCTGTCCTTGATCTCCTCAGAGTATATGGCTAGTAGTAGGAAATATGAGTCAAAGTACTTGAAGAATTTAACACGCTTTCTCACAGGATTTCAAGTTGTTTTTTTTTTTTTTTAGAATGGATGAACCAATTCATAGTTCCACCAAGAGAGTATTAGTGTGCCTATCCAATCCAGCTTATCTCTGTCTCTTTTCTCATCTTTGCCACTTTAAGGGGTATGAGACAAAACCCCAGAGTTATTTTACCTTGAATTTATAGTAATGATTTAAAACATTTTTTAGATGTTTGTTGATACTTTGTGGTTCTTTTTCAAAGGTTCATAGACTTCGACTACCTCTTTCCTGGAGCATGACTATTGGTCTGATATATTTGCACTAATTACATGTACATCTTGAATATTAGACTTTTATTAGATATTTGATATAAAGTTTTCCCCCATGAATGGTTTTTCTTCTGTTCTAGTTGCATTATTTTCCTACAAAAGCTTTCATTTTTTTGTAATTGAAATGGTCTATGTTATCTTCTATGATCATCTCTATCCCTTGTTTGGTTCAGAATTTCCCTCTAACTACAGATCTGAAAATTATACCTTTCTGTTCTCTTGTCATTTGCATCAGTTTGGCAGTTAATGTGGTATATGGTGTCATGTGCTGGTCTAAACATACTTTTTGTCATACTAGTTTTTCATTTTCCCTTCAGTTCTTCTTGAATAGGTCATTATTCCCCTAGTAGTTCATGTTTTTATGCTTATTAAAGACTGGGCTACTGTTTTGAACTGCTTCTTCATCTTGTCTATCTAGGAAGTTTTAATGAAGCCTGCATTTTAGATATGTCTAAGAAATCTTAGATCTAGAAAGAGGGACTGATAACAGTGTGGTGGATAGAGTATTGGGCTTATTTAGAATCAGGGGACCTATGTTTGAATCCTCTTTCAGGGAAGCCATCTCGGTTCCCTTAACAGTTAAATAGGTATAATAATATATACTACCTACATCACAGATTTATCATGAGAAAAGCACTTGGCAAAGGTTTCCCTCTGAAGGTCTTCTAGAAGCAAGTGAACCACAATTTGTTGGTCATATTATAGGGAGGATCCTTGTTCAGGTGGAGATTGAACTTGATGGACTCTGAAGTTCCTGCCAACTCAGACTCTGTGATTCTGCCTAGAAGCTTTTGTAACATCAGCTGGTGGCAAGTGATGAGAATGTAGTCATGTCTCTTGACTTCTAATCTAATGTTTCTTTCTACTTCACATCCTAAATAGACATAAAATTAAGATCATGTGCCCACAGGCACAAAATAATGGGATACTATCTGAGGACATGAGTCTTGGGAGGATGCAGAGTAAAGGAATGAGTGGTTGTACACCAGAAACAGTAAGAAAAATACAAATTAAAACAAACTCAGATTTTGTTTCACATTCACAAATTGGCAAAGATGGAAAAAGATGGGAGCAGCCTAGGTTGAAGAATCTGTGGAAAGAGAGATAGGTTAATGTATTCTTGGTGGAGCTGTGAAATGATCCAACCATTCTGGATTTCAATTTGGAATTGTGCAGAAAAAGCACCTAAACTATCCATGTTCTTTTACATGGCAATCTCATCGTTAGGCATATTCTCTAAGAAAGTCAAAGTATATGTATATATGTTCATAAGCATACACATATACACATATGCAAACATACACACACACACACCCATATATATAATACATAAATTCATAGTGGCATTCCTTTGGTAACAAAGAACTGGAAACAAAATGGGTACCCATATATTAGACCAATGAATGGCAACTAAACTTCTTTTATGTATTAATTTAGGGTTTGCATATATGCGCATGTGCATGTGTATATGTGCTACATTTTGAGTTCTGAATTCTTTCCCTCCTTGTCTCCCAAGCCCACATTATAGAAGGCCAGCATCTGATATAGCTATATACGTGGGATCCATACTTTCATACATAAATTCTTTATTTATAGTTGATTTAAATGATCCTCCATTACTCTCATAACAATACTGCTTTTACTTTATAAAACATTCTCTTGGTTCTGCTCATTTTGCTCTGTGTTATTTCATGTAGGGCTTTCCATGTTCTTCTAAACCTACTTGTCATTTCTTACAGCACGCTGGTATTCTATCACATCCATATACCGCAACTTATTAGTCATTCTCCAATTGATGGGCATACCCTCAGTTTCCAATTCTTTGTCACCACAAAGAGAGCTGCTATAAATCTATCTAAAGGATATAATGAAATATTACTGTGTGGTTAGTAGTGACAAATATGAGAAATGCAGTGAAATGTCAGGAGATGAAATAGTCAAAAGAAAAATTTACACAACTGGATCAAAGCAATAAGATTTTTAAATTATCTAAAAGTATATTAGGGGAAAAGAATAATAAAGATCTTAGAAAAGAGATAAAGAAATCTTCCTCTACCCTACCTCTACTATCAGACAAGGTCTCTGTATGGAAAGCTTTTGCTTAATTGTTTTTCTTTGTCACAGTGGAGTATCCAGTGTGGAGAGAAGAATAGAGGGGAAAATACTTGGATCAATAAACAAAATATATCAATGAAACAAATATTTTTAATGTTCGAATTGGTGTCAAAGGACCTAGGTTTGAATCTCACCCCTGATATTTGTCACCTTGTAACATATACTTCTGTAACACAGTTGAAGATTGCATTAGCTCTGGGGAAATTTAAAGAGGGAAGGTTTGATGATAATTCTATGTTAATTTAGAAGAGAGAGCCTATTACTTTGGAATTAACACGAGGAAGCCTCCTGGCCACTAGGCTCGTGTTCTCTTGTTACCTAATGGGAAATGGAATTGGAACTTCCCCTCAAAGACAAAGAAAGCCAGTCCTATATGTCAAGGGTAGCAAGTAAATTAAGACAGTTTGCCAAGTAGGATCAAGAAACACAATGTTGACTCAGAACCCACTGTTCCCAAGGGTGCCATCCAAGTCCACAGAGCAGAGGCTCCGTGGGCTTTGAGAGTAACTTAGGTCAAATGGAGGCAAAATGAAAAGTAAATCACAAGGGCAGAGGTGATCCAATACCATCAATAGAAATATGCCCACCTTCCCTTCCTCAGGCTACCCTATCTCAGCTCCCCTCCTTGACTGCAGCTCACTCCCTCCTAGCCCAGCTCCCCCTACCCCCTACAAACACATGGAGGGTCAGTGGTACTGTCTTGTGTTAGTCAAAGGTGAAAATCCTAGCCAAGGAAGCACTCCCATCAAGAAAACATATCAAGTCCACAAACTGCCTTTAGGAAATGTAAGAAATAAAATATGGTAAGTGACAACTGCAACGATAGTGCGCCACTAACAAGTTCACCAACTATAAAGATGGGGTGGGAGACTGGCTAACTTGGGGATCAGTAGCTAAGCCACTGGCAAGGCACATTTGCATATAAAAAGTGTTGATCAATTATTCTGGGGTGGAGGGGAGGGGGGAGTAGTCCTATGATTTCACCTGTGTAAGGAACCTCAGTATGAAAACTCTCTCTCCTGATGCAGATTTGCACCTCCTTTGAAACTTTGAGCCTCAAAGAGTACCTGTGGACATTGAGAGGTTCAGTGGCTTGCCTGTGATCACAGTTATGCTTTGGGGCACACCATGAATATAGGTCTTTCTCACTTCAAGATTAACCCTCTATTCAATTATACTACACTTTTAATAAATAATTAATAAAATTAATTATTATTAATAAAAATTAATAACTTTTAATAAACCAATTGTAATTACTCCAAGGAATGCATATTTGGGCACACATTCATGTAAGAAGAGGGGAATCTAGAATTTATATAAATGGTTCCAGTCTTTGACTGGTTGAAGAAAAGAATTGAAGAAAAAGGCAAAACTAAGTGATCATTGAACATAGGTAGAAAATATCCAAATTGCTATAGAGGACGTTGCAAGGGAATCCTTCCATTCTGGTCTGAATGGAATTATTAGAGGCGTTTGAGTTGAACAGCAAAGTCAATTTTCCAGTTCTAACTTTGTCACTGATTTTCTCTGTGATGTTGCCTAAGGCATGCAAACGCCATGAATCATGGATCCTTCCAGCTCTGACATTCTGTGAATCTATAATTCTAGGTAAATTTTTCCTAAGACAATTTTTCAAACCCACACAGAGCCTGAGGCTTGAACGGGATGTCAGCCAGAAGACAGACCTGCTTGGAAACTCTCCTCCCTGTAGCCTTCCCACTCCTGATTGTCCAGTTGAGATAATGGGGCCAGGTGACTCATGACCCAGTCTTGAGAACTTGGCAATAGGATGGGCAAGAGCTTAAGAACCGCAGCCTGGCCCAGCTGCATACATAGGGACAGGGATGATTTGCAATTCCCCCCCAAAATGGGCCTCCTTACACAAGCAAGCGCACAATACAGCCACGGGCACAGAGCCCGCAACTCCCTGAGCAGATGGGAGAGTGGGAATGATGTCATAAAATGAATGCATCATTTGCTGCTGGGGCAGCTGCTGCTGCTGCTGCTGTTGGAAATCCCAGAAAGGGTTGTCTCTTCTCCAGAGCTCATTGGAGTGAGTGAGACCAGGGCAACTTAGTGACTGACGTCTCTGCCGTGTATCACCTGAGATTGCCCCCAGATGAATTTACAGCCATATGGCTGAAGGGAGTTGGGGGAGGGGGTTGGAGGGGGGTTGAATAGGGCTTTCTGGTGTTTGCCTTCTCCAATCTTCATTCCCAGAGTGGAATGCAGAGAACTTCACTGAACCCAAGTTTCACTGGAAAAGGCACTGTCCTAGCAGGTAGGCCCCTCCTGTCTGGTTCAAAGAACACTGCTGGGGAATGTCCTTAGAGCTCACCCCTAGCCCCTCAGTCCTTCCTGCTTCTAATGTCTTATTCTCAAACTCCAGCAAGGTCCAGCTTAAGTTACATCTCTAGGAGGCAGCAGAGTACATTAAAACAGGCACTGTATTTGGAATTCAAAGGCCCAGGTTCAAATTCTGGCTCTTTGGCTTGCTGCCCCAGTGACCTCTCTGGGCTTCACTGTCCTTCCCTGCAAAATAGGAGCATTAGACTAGGTGATTTCTGGGGTTCCACCCACCTCTAAATCAATGATCCTATGGTTTCTATGGGAAACTCTCCTAGAGAATTCCAATCAGTCTGAGTTCCCTCATTCCTGATCTATCATATTGTTTATTGTTGCAACATAGATTTTAATCCTTCACATTTCATAGGTTTAGAGATGGAAGGGGCCTTAGAAATCATCTAGACCAATTGCCCTCCTTTACAGATTAGGTAAATGACCGAAAGTTCCCCAAAGATCCCTAGGCTAGTGCTCTTTCCACCATGTTGTCTCTTAGATGACATTTGTTTTTTAATTTTAAAGGAACGAACACTTGGTATAGATTCCAAAGAGATAATTGCTTGACAGATGATTGAGCAAAAATGACATTTCTCACTTAGTTTGCCCAGTTTGGTAAAGTTTCCAGCATAGCATCATTGACTTTAGAGCTGGAGGGATCTTAGAGATCAATCCTGGTCCTCTTCATTTCATAGATGAGGACATAGAAGCTCAGACAAATTAAGTGACCTGCTCAAGGTCTAACGGTGTTCCAAAAACCAAGAAAAAACAACCCCCATAGTAAAATGTGAAGTTAATATTAAAGGACATGATGATTGTATGTGGTGATAGTAATAAATATTAAAATTAACCTTTTATTGGTACCTCCCCACAGTGAGGGTGGTGATGAAGACTTTTCTGTATATGTAGTGTAGGAGATAGAGTGCCCAATTTGGAACCAGGAAGACATCTTCCTGAGTTCAAATCTAGCCTTAGACACTTACTGGCTATGTGACCCTGAGCAAGTCACTTCACCTTATTTGCCTTAGTTTCCTCATCTGTAAAATGAGCTGGAGAAGGAAATGGCAAACCAGTCTAGTATCCTTACCAAGAAAACCCCAAATGGCAGCATAAAGAGTCAGACATGACTGAAAACAACTGGAAAACAACTGAAAAATGACAAATATTTGAGGCATCCCTGTAAGTAGCAGAGCCAGGATTTGGGCACAAGTGCAATATTTTCCCCCAATACCAAGTTACCTTTAGATTAAGGGGAGTGGAAAGGTTTTTAAGACTAGGAGAAAAGGTGGCTCTGAAAGAGGGAGATGAGTCAGTGTGAATAAAAGCACAGACTCCCTCTCCAACCTTTTTTGAGTACTGACGTTTTTAATAAAACATTTTGAGGACTCTCCCCATTATATGACAGTAATTGTATCCATAGCTATTGATTGAGAAATTGCATTTTCCCAGGATGTCATTATGGATTCATTAACAATTTTAAATGAATCTACACTGTAGCTACACAATAGCTTCTAACAAAGTTTTGAAATATTGTAATACTTGTCTGTGTGCTGGGAGATATCTGTGGAAGATATGGTTGCTTATTTATTGTACTAAACCATGCTGCATATTTTGTTGGAGTGATCAAAATAGCAACTCTTGATATACATATGGATTCCTGGAACTCTTACAATGACTCCTTCCTCCATCCACTCCCACATCAGACCTCAAATTAGGAAACATTAGTCTGCTTAAGGGATACTTGATTGTTTTAAGGGGACGGGATGGTAGAGGTGATATGACAGGGACAGATTGATTGAAGTAGTTCCAATCTTTTTTTTCTGGGGGACATGGGGAGGGTCAGGGAAGGAGGGTCATCAGAGACCAGATCCTTACAAGGAGTTGGAACAAAGAATGGTGAATCTCTCTGTATGTCATGGCAGCATAGAAGGGAGACCTAAAATTCACTATAGGGAATAATCAAAAAGAGACAGATCTTGGTAGCGGTACAAAAAGAAAAACATTCTCTAAGGTCAACAATAATTTGATTAAAACAAGGAAAACCAAAAGAGAACCTGGATTTCTATCCCTGTCCTTTAATTTCCCATCTATCCATCTTGGGTAAGTCATTTCTTCTCCCTTGGCCTCTCTCCTCATCTGTAAAATGAGGAGCTCAGGCTAGGTGGTCCCTGGGGTCCCTTTCAGCTTCAAATCTATGATCTTATGACCTTACACTATATTGGGCCTGGTATGGATTACACATTTCACCCAGATATAGGTTGTATAAAATTTATGTGTAACTTATAATTAGTTGTTATTTTCTCATACCCACCTTCACACACATGCACACACACAAATTGTGAGGACATGGATTGTATGTGGGGACTGGCTATATTTAGTACAAAATAATCTAAATCATCCTGAAGGTTTAACAGAGTTGTCATGCTACCCCTGCAACCTACTCATTTAGCTAGCCTAGTCATAGCTGTGTGAAGCTAAGTGGGCTCAGAAAGACGTGTAATGCCTTTTACTGATGCTGCTCTGCTTCACTGTGTGATCTTGACATCATCCTCCTCTGGACTCAGTTTTCCCATATGTAGCTTGAGAGTAATCCTATAATGGCACTTTACAATTGCACCTCAATCTCTACTTTTTAAAGCACTTTATAATCATGATTTACATCTATAGAAGCACTTTCCTCAAAAGAGCCCTGTAAGGTAGTGCTTATTATCCCTATTACAGATGAGGAAAATGCGGTTGGGGGAAATTAAACGACTTTTCCAGGGTCACACAACCAGGTTCAGAGGCTGAACTGAAACCAGATGTTTCTCACTCCGTATTTAATACTTTTCCACTGTATGATGTCCTATTGGCCCATTTCATCTTCACAACAACCTTGGGAGGTAGGTGGGGGTGGATGTTATGTCCTATTTGCATTTGGTGAAACAGAGGTTCAGAAAACTCTCTTTGTCCAGAGCTAAGTAATGGTGCAGGCAAGGAGTATGACTTGGTCTCCTAATCCTTGGGTCTCCAGTTCATTCTATTAGCATACGCTGATATCAAAGAACCAACCAAGTACCCACAGTACCAGATGGCTATAAAGAGTTAAGATCTTGTTGTAAGAGCGAAGATAGTTGCCCTGACTAGCTGTGTATCCTTGAGTAAGTCATTAAATCTCTCTTAGTTTTCTCGTTTGCAACCATGTGGATGATAATAGTACCTACTTTTCAAAGTTGTGTGAATCAGATGAGATGATATATGTAAAGGATTTTGCAGACCTTAGAATATAAATGCTAGCTATTATTGTTGTCCATTCACACATGGTTTGGACAAACAACACTGATATTAGAATGAATAGAATTTCTGTGAATGAAGACCATGGCAACAATGAGTTAGCTTCCATTGAATTATTGTGGTTCTGTGGACCACATTGTGGGGGATTCTGGCTAAAAATGATTTGAAAGTCACAGAGTACTTTTCGTTGAGTCTGACTCGGACTGACCTGTGGTGAAGCAGTTGTTGTAAAAGAATGTGTGTCCACATTGTTCTCCTGAGTACAGCATTCATAAAGGGTGACCTAACTCTGGCAGGCAGCCACCTTCCCCCAAATCTCCCCAATTAAAAACATATTACCTTCACGTTCGGCCCGGCAGAGTGGAGGGCTACAGCTTTATTTTATAAACACATTTAAACAAGTTCAAAAAGAATGATTCATGCTGGGCTTGAACACTTTATAAAGTTTAGAACTGTTAAACATTTTCACAATGAATGTATCCTGAAAGGGAGCAGAACTCAGCCCTAGGGGAGTATCATCTCACTGGCAAGAAGGCCCCGGGATTACCTGGTAGGATACCAGCCCCGCCAGCTGTAAAAGCTTAATGCCTGAGCTACCTTTCCCCATCCTCCACCCCCAACACAGGCCCTGGGACCCAGGGCCTGGCTCTAATCACAGAGAGCTGGTTAGCAGGATCACTCCAGTTCCCTTCCCAGAAAGGAGGGCAATTTCTGGAGCTCTCCTCCTCCCTGAAGTTTGCCTTGACCATCCTAGTTTATAGATCTTTTTCTTTTCTGAATTTCTCTTTTGCCTTTAGTCAGATCCACACAGAATGGCACTGGATCATTCTCTAATTCTGTGTGTGCGTTTGTCTTGTCTCCCCAGTTATATTGTAAAGATGGGACTCAAGGTCATACAAGCCTTCCCTTATATGGAATCTTCCTGCGCTGCTGACCACATGGGAGATGGTCAATAAAGAACCAAATATGATTGTGATACAATATTATTGTGCTATAAGAAATGATCAGCATGATGATTTCAGAAAAACCTGCAAAGACTTACATGAACTAATGCAAAGTGAAATGAGCAGAACCAGAACACTGTACACGGTAACAGCAAGATTGTGCAATGATCAACTGACTGACTTAGCTATTCACAGCAATGCAATGATGCAAGACAATCCCAAAGGACTAATAATGAAGCTTACCATCTACCTCCCGAGAAAGAAATGATGTTGTCTAAGAACAGAGTGAAACATGTTAGTTTTCATTTTCTTGTTTTCATCTTTTTTTTTGAGTTTTCCTATACAAAATGACTAATATGGAAATGTTTTACATGCTTGCACACGTATAACTTCTATCTGATTACTTAGCATCTCAGGAAGTAGGGAGGGGAGGGGGGATCGGAGGGATAGAATTTGAAACTCAAAACCTAAAAACAAACCCAAATGTTAAAAAATTGTTTTAACATGGAATTGGGGAAAAATAAAATACTGTATATTAAAAAAATAAGGAATCAATCATTGCTGGAGAGCTCTGGGAATCTGCTTCTTGGTATCTTTATAAGCCTGCAGTAACAATTTCATTGGCATGGGGGAACTCTAGAGGAGACAATCTCTAATACAGTAGGTTAGCACCCGCTCTGTAATTTATAGATCTAGAAGGGGGAAGGAGGAGAAATACTATGAGGTGAAAAAAATGTGCCCAGAGTCACACAGTCAGTCTGTATCAGGGATGGAGCTTGAACTCAGTTCTTGATTCCTCTCCTTTATTGCCATACCGCCCGCTCCACTATTTTAAATAGTTATTGTTTTCTTCAGATCTCTTCTCAAGCATCATCTTCTCCATGAAGCAGGAACCATGCTGCTATCTTTTTTACCTTGTATTTATTTTGTACATGTATGTATACCTATATACATATATACATTTGTGTATACTTGTTTACGTGTCTGTCGCCCCTCCTCTCTATCCCCCAATAGAATATAAACTTCCTAAGAACAAAGAATTTCACTTCTACTTTTGTATCCACAGCATTTAGCACAGTTGCTCTTCCAGAACCAAGGGCAAAAAATACCACCTAGCATGGTGTATGCTGCACAGGAGGTGTTTAATGGGCCGCTAGGTGGGGCCAGAGTGCATAGAGGGCTGGACCTTAAGTCAGGAAGACACCTTCTTGAGTTCAAATCTGACCTCAGACACATACTAGCTGGGTCACCTTGGGCAAGTGATTTAACCCTATTTGCCTCAGTTTCCTCATCTGAAAAAATGAGCTGGAGAAGGAAATGGCAAGTCACTCTTGTATCTTTGCCAAGAGAACCCCACATGGGGTCACAAAGAGTTGAACATGACTGAACTACAACAGATGTTTAATAAATACTTGGGGATGATGGAATGATTGAGTTAATATGGTAGAGTGGAATTGGCACTGCATCAGAATTGGAAAAACCCAGGTTCTAATCTGCATTCTTCTACGTCTGACCCTCAGGTTCCTTTTCTAATAAAATGATCACAATCTCAGAATCACAGAATGTTGGCACTGGAATCTAGCCCAATCCATCCATGCCCCACCAGAAAAGAATCTGTCAATTAGCAGTGAGCCCAAGTATGAAAACTTCCAATGAGCAATCATCTAGCTGGAGCTGGAAGGGATCTTAGGGGTTATCAAGTCCAACTCTTCCATCTTACAGTCAAGGAATCTGAGACTACAGAGGTTAAGTGATTTGCCTTGGGTTGGACAGAGCAAGTGAATGTCTGAGGTGAGATCCCTATCTTCTTGACACCAGGTTCAGTTCTTGTTCTACTTCACTATACTGTCTCCTACCCACTTCCACACAAGGAGGCTACTTCTAAAAACTCCATCCAAGGGTGCTCTGGAACCAGTTCAAATTGGACCCCAAGAGTCAAATGTTAAATTTTTGTTGTGAGTATTCACGCCTCAGAAATTAGCAAACACCATGCAGTAGGACTTGATTTATTATTATGTTGATTATCTGGCCTTATAAAAGTGATGGAAAATCTGCTAATAATCCAAATTAAGCTTAAAAATACACCCTGCATACTTTTTTTTTTTTTTGCTGGAGAGATGGTTGTTAAACCTTTACCAGCACACCCTATAGCAAAACTAAACTTGCCTCTTACATTATTGCTTCTGCCTTGGGGGAGGAAGAGTGTTTAGTAACTGTTGCCAGGAGATGGTAATGGAGAATCCAAGTGGATTCAAAGTGCTATCTTTGCGGACCTAGAGGGCCACATGTGGCCTCAAGGCCACAAGTGCCCTGCTCCTGGCTGGAGGCTGACTGAGCCCAGGATGGTCCCTGAGAGTTTCCCACCCAACTTCAGCCCCAACAAATCTCTGCTCTTAGCTTCTTTTCCTGTCTCTTCCCCTCTGGTAATTGATTTGGGAAGCTGCCAGTTACTGCAGAGTTCTGTCAGTGGTTTCTTGGGAATCCAGGTTTGACCGGAATCCTCAGAATGTTCCACATTGGACAGCTTTGTCTCCCCAGCTGCACCAGAAGCTCCCTGGGGACTGAACTGGTGTTTCCTGTTGTCTTAAGTAGCCTCTATTGCACTGATAGAGACTAATTATTGCCTGCCTATAATATAAGATTTGAGAATCCTGTGAGATAATGTATGAAAAGCATCTTGAATGCCTTAAAATGCCACAAAACATAAAATATTGCCATTAACGTAAAGGGGTTGCTTATATTTTTAATTGAAGATATCCTTATTTTTTACAAAAAATATATTTATAGGATATAAATTTTATAACTATGTTTACAAAATATATTTTATATTTTTATAAAAACATTCTTACTTGGGGGACATTTCTAGCTGTACCCCACCTGGAAGTCTTTAGTATTGCTAAGTGAATGCTTAACAAGCAGGCTGCTGGCTAGCACACACTAGCATCATACCTAGACAATGGTTCAATGAGAATGATTCTGAGAAGTCACCTCCATTTGTGAGCCTCAGTTTCCTCATCTGTAAAATGAGGGGGTTGGAATAGATGATGGCTAAAGTTTCTTCCAACTCTAAAATCCTACAACTCTATGACTCTGAGATTAGCTGTTTCTTATAAGGCAAAACAACACCATTTAGCTCCTGGGGAAATGGACCAAGAGAATTTCCAGCTCAGGATAGTGGTTTATAAAGCACCAAATTTCTTAGAAGAATGAATGCAAATACAGGATTGTGAAAACTGATCTTAGCCCAGCCTGGTAGAGGAGAAAAAGTGCAAGGCTGGATGTAAATCCTGGCTCTGCTAATAGTTATGAGCAAATTTTAAACAAATGCATCCAGCAAATTTTAAAATTTCTACATAAAATTTTACATAATTATGCATATACATATAAAATTTATACAATAGTTCATATGTATATGCACAGAGATATGTTTGTTTTTGTACAAATATATAGTAGATAATATATGTCTATACATATATATAATACAATATATACAAATATAGTATAAACTTATACAAGTACATATTGTCTCTCCCATTAGATTGTAAGGTCCTTGAAGGCAAGGGCTGTTCTATCCTCCTCTTTCTATCCTGAGTATTTAGCAGAATGTTTGGCATATCATAGGTACTGAATAGCTCTTTGTTGATGGATTATATGTGGCCTCAGTTTCCTCATCTGCAAATAGAGATAATGATCTTTGAAATAACCACCTCACAAAGTTGTGAGAAAAAGTTTTGCAAAGTGGTATTATTAATGTGAATAATTACTAACCAAAACATCAGGTCACTAAAGAAGGAAGTATGAAGCCCAGGGACAATGTCTAAAGACGGGCATTGTTACCAAGCTGTCAGACCTGGTTCCTTGGTGGTTTATTATAGGTAGGAGTCAGAAGACTTGGGATGAGTCTAAGCTCTGCCTCTAAATAGCTGTACAAACTGACTCAATTCATAGAAGCATAAATTTGGGGCTGGATGACCCATACCTGACACAAGAATCTTCTCTGCAGTATCCCTGAGAAATAGCCAGTTATTGTTTGCCAGTCTTGCATGAGGGAAAGCCCACTATCTCCCTCCATGGCCCATTCTCTTGGATTGCTAGACATCCTAACTGTTAGGAATTTTTGCAAGTTTAAATTTGCCTCTTGGTGTATTTCCACTCGTTTCTCCCAGTTCTGACCTAGGAGGTCAGGTGGCTTAATACTTGAAGAACTGGACCCCCCCACCAGGCCAAGTCATCTCTTCTCCAAGTTAAACACCCTGCGTTCCTTTGACCATTTCTCATATGGAGTGAAATCAAGGCCTTTCACCATACTGGTACTCTATAGCTCAGGGTAGCTAGGTGGTGCAGTGAATAGAGCACCAGTGCGGGAGTCAGGAGGACCTGAGTTCAAATATCACCTCAGACACTTGACACTCACTTGGGCAAGTTACTTAACCCCAATTACCTCATCCCGGGTCATCCATCTCCAGTCATCCTGATGAATATCTTGTCACTGGATTTAGATGACTGGAGGAGAAGGGAAGCTGGTGATCTGCATAGCCCTCCTTCACTCAAAACAAAGTCAAGTGCAAGTCATGTCATTATTTCTCTGATGGCATGGTCTTCTTCGGCAATGAAGGATGAACACACTCTATGGCACCCAAAGTTTTAGCCCCAGTTTTCTATTCTCTAAGGAGAATTCTTCTCAAAATATGTCAGCAACTGTGGGGGCAGCATCATTCACAGTATTACCATTTCTGTTCCAAGGCAGGGGTGGAGGGGAAGCTCCTGCCAGCTCAGTAGATCATCTGCTCATCCTCCTAAGCCTGGTCTGTGCGTTGCAACTCAGTTGTTCTTGGCCGTTTGATATTCGTCCAAATTGGTAGAAGTTGAAAAGTGTTTATAAACTTCAGAATCAGAAGAAAGCTTAGATCAGGGCTGCTTCAGCTCCTTTTCTTCTTTCTTCTTCTCCTGTTCCTCTTCTCCTCCTCCTTCTTCTCCTTCCTCTTCTTCTTCCTCCTCTTCTTCTTTCCTCTTCTTCTTCTTTGCAATTAGGGTTAACTGACTTGCCCAGGGTCATATAATTAGTGTCTTAGACCAAATTTGACGTCAGATCCTCCTGACTTCAGGGCTACTGCCACCTTGCGGCCCCTAGATCAGGACTCCTTAACCTAGGGTTCTTGTGTGCATGTGTGTGTGTATGTATATATACATACATATATTCGCACATAACATATATTGTATATATTACAATGTATAATAAGTAAACAAGTATAATATATAAATGTTTAGTAGATTAATATATGTATTATGTAAATATTTAAAATTAATATAAAAATTAAATTAAAAATATAACTTCTAATATAGATAAATATGTTATGAAATATAAAACTTCTCTGTTTCTAAATATTTAAGTGTAATTGGTTTCCTTAGAAATATTTTATGTTTTATTTTATACATTTGAAAGTATTGTTCTGTGAAGAAGTTTATAGGCTTCACCAGACTGACAAAGCGGTCCATGATACCAAAAAGGTTAAGAACTCCTGATGTAGTCCATCTCTCTCATTTAATGTGGAAAAGAAACAGAAGCTAAAAGAGGGAAGGAGACTTGGCCGAGGTCACAAGAGGTAGCATCTTAACGCTGGTCTTCTGCCTCTGGACTCAGCTTTCTGTCCTATCAATATATTTATTAGGGTGTTTCTTTTAAAGAAGCATCATGATCACAGAGCCATAGAACTTGTGAGATAGAGGGGTCCCTACAGGTCCTCTAGGGTCTAGGCCACAGCTTTCATTTGACCAGTAACTGAAGACCCAGAGAATGGAAGTGACTTTTGAAAATTATTCTGTCCTGTATCCTTATCCTGTCAGTTTGATAAAACTCCAAGAGTTACCCTTCTTAGGACAATTCCTATTTATGTTCTTTACTGGGATATTCCAATCTTGTCATCTCCATGAAGTCTTCCTGGATTACCCCAGGCCAAGGCGACCTCTTCCTCTTCTGAAGACCAGTAGTATTATCTATACTTCTCCTTGGGTACCTGTCGCATGCACAATCTTATATTGTCAATTATTCTTTTCATGCATGTTCTGTCTCCCAGGCTAGATAGGAGGATTTTCTAGAAAATAGGGACCAAGTTTTGGTCATTTCAGTGTCTCTACACTGCCTCATGTTTAGTCGATGCTTTGTTGATTAATTAGGAAATATGGCTCCCATTGTTGTAAAGTCCATTTAATTCAATTCATAGAGCATGTGTTGAACTTCTAACAAGTACTTTGCACTGAGTACTAGGTGGTAGAGACACTGTGGAGTTGAAGATAGGCCATTGAATTTAGAGGCAAGGTATGGGTTCAAATCCAACTTCATATACTTTACTTGCTGTGTGACCCTGGTTAGGTTACTTAACTTTTCTGTGCTGCTCTTTCCTCATCTGGAAAATTAGGGGTTTAGATTTATGGACCTCTAAGGAGAACTTATGGACTTATTTACACCTCTAAGGTCCCACCTAGCCCCAAATCCATGAACCTAGGACCTTAAAGAGGAATAATTAAGGAAATAACAATCTTGTTAGAGGGAGAAAACTATGGCATGTAACAATTAGACAATCGTAAGTGGTGCAGTGGAGAGAGTGCTGAGCTGGCAGTCAGGAAGCCTTATCTATCTAGGTTCAAATTTGGCCTCAGATGCTTACTAGCTGTGTGACTCTGAGCAAGTCACATAACCCTGTTGGCCTCAGTCTCTCATCTGTAAATGAGCTGGAGAAGGAAATGGCAAATCACTCCAGTATCTTTGCCAAGAAGACCCCAGATAGGATCACCAAGAGTCAGACAAGACTGAAGTGACTGAAAACTACATTTGTACTCTGCCCCAAAATTCTATTCTAGAAGTCCTTCTTGAGTGGCTCTGCATGTAAGGGAGGTGGCCTTAGGTCCTCCTAGGCCATGCCAAGAGAGTTTGAGCTTTCACAAATCCTCCTGAGTTTGAGATGCTTTGAGACCCAGTTAGAAAGGCCCAGTGAGTCAGGAGATCTGCCTAGCTCAGTCTTTGAGAGGCTCTTCATTGGCTGACTGATGACCAGATGATTACTGTTTTCATCCAGAAGAGCTCAGGAAAAGTATGTAGTAACACGTGTGGGATCCAAAGCTCCTTCTAGGCTGATTCTTTTCTATCTCTCCAGTCTTCTTACTTGTTACTCTATCCCAAGTAGGCTATGAGTCAGTCGTGCTTACCTACCTTCTATTTCTCACACATAATGCTCCTTCTCCCACTTCTGTGCCTTTGCACTGGCTGTATTCCATGCCTGCAATGCCCTCCCTTCTTTCTTCCACCTCTTGGAACCCCTTTTTCCTTCAATACTCACTTCAAGCACCATCTACATGAAGTCTTTTGTATCCCTCCAGCTGTGAGTGACCTCCCTTCCCAAACCATTTTGTATTCCTCATGCATCTATATTTTATATATTTATATATCATTGATTCCCTTGTTAGAAGGTAAGCCACTGGAGGGTAGATTTTGTTTCACTTTTCTCTTTATAAGCCCAGGCCAATCACATAGATGGCACTTAATAGCTTCTTGATGAACTGATTGAAGGATACATGGAGAGTTTGCCATTTGCATCCATGAAGAGACTCCACACTGATGAAATCAAATATTCTTGAAGTTATTGAGGCCTAGACACAGTCTTGGAGGCAATATAACCAAGTGCCAAGATGTATAATATAAGCAGTAATTATTCTGAGAGGTCAGAAAGGGGAGAGCTACCGCAGAGGCTACTAGATTCCTCTACAAAAGCCAACAGTTGTCTATACTTCCCGTGTCCAAAGCAGCTTCCAACCCAGGTTCAAGTGCTCTTACTCCAACCCCAACCCTACCCTCTGCACATTCAGAATCTTGTCTTTCCATTCTCCCTAGAGTCTACTCATACTCCTAAGAACGGGAGGAGAGGAAGGCAGTAGGAAGGGAGGAGGTGAGCAACGTGGAGAGGAGCTCATTTGTTTCCATAGCAGACAGATGGGGTGAGTCAAAACAATACAGTGGGTATTAAAAATAATTCTGCAATTTAACAATATTTACAAAGTGTTATGAGGCTGCTAAGTCACACATAGAAGCAATGAGTCAAAAACAGGACAATAGAGTAATGATGACAATTTCCCTAAAGTTTTGTAACATTTATATGTTTTCAGAATATGTATTACATATAGGTCCCAAGTCAGAGAATCATAGACTTCCCAAATTAGAAAGGCCCACAGAAGGAATTTATTTCAATTCCCTTCCCTCTCCCCCACCACCAGAAAAATAAATCCCCTCAACTACATGGGCTCCGTAGAATGTAAGGACCAGACAAGACCATAGAGGTCATTTAATCCCATACCCACCTGAAAAATGAATCCTTTCCTTCAGTTCCCTGCTCAGGGGTCATTCTGTCTCTGCCTAAACACCTCCAAAATCACTTGACCTCCTTATTTCATTATGGGACAGTGCTAACAATTACAAAGTTCTTTGTAACGTTAAATGAAAACTCTCCCACCTATAGTTTCCACCCTTTGGTCATAGTACTTTCCTATGGGTTTAAGCAGAAAAAAGTCTTAATTCTTTTCAGAAAAAGGATAGAATAGCAATGGTTTTAATATACGTGCTAAAAATAACATCAAACTCAAGGGTGGTTGGTAACACTAATGACATAAGCAAGGTTTGTTTTCTGCCATTTATATGATAAGAACTGTTTTGGAAATTTAAAATGACTAACTTTGCAAAAAAAAAAATCAGATAAAAAAACACAACTCCCTCTAGAATAAGGGCACATGTTTTATAATAAGGAAAATGAAAATAAATTGTTGCCAACAACCTCTCTCCCTGTCCCCCTCCACCCTCACTCCAGAGAGCACTGGGTTGGAGAGGTTAACTTGAAAATTCAGCATCCTAGAAACATGTGTACACATCTGGCCTAGTAGTTATGAAGATTAATGTAATGCAGAGTGTCAGAATTCCCACTGACGTTTACTCAGTTTATCCAAACAATTTAGTGGAATCCTCTGGTGAGTATGAGCTGCACTCTGCAGTGTAACGCAGACACTTAACCTCTTGAATTCTGATTTCCCCAGGGACATATGTGTATGTTTTATTCTTTAATTGCTAAAACAATAAGGTCATGTACAAAAACAATACAGAAAGCACTTGAAGTTTAAGATGAAAATAAAAGGAAAAGAAAGCAAAGCTTGGCTGACACGGACAGTCTGTACAAGCGAGGCCAAGGAATCTGTGAAAAATGTCACAAAAATCTCACCATTTGTATTTTTCCAGCATCATTATTGGTCCTAGAGTCAAGTGAAATAGCATTCAGCTCAGGTCTGGCTACAACAACGGACTGATTTTATATTCTGGTTATGTCCTGCTTCAATAAGTTCTGGAATAAAAATAGATTCCGTTTGGTTTTGAGGTGGCTCTCCAAGTGTTACTTGGAAAACAACTTAGATTTAGTTTGTGATTAAAAAAACAAAACAAAAAATGAATTTGGAGATTAGTTCAAAGGTTCAGTGGTCAGTGCTCCTTCAGTCAACAAAACATTTATTAATTCACCATTATTTTTTGTTACATCTTTCTGTTAAGGAAAAGTGCCCAGTGTTTGTTATTGTGTCAAAATGAAAGAGGATTTGCATTTAATGTTAGTGAATTAAAACTGAGAGTCAGTGTGGTACAGCATATAGAGAACTGACCTTAGAGTTTGCTTCTGATATATACTGGCCATGTGACTTGGGATGAGTCACCAACACCTTAGTGACCCAGACAATATGATTAATATGATTCGTTAAGTGAGAAGAGTTAATGTTTACACAGGGTTTGCTATGTACTAGGCAGTGTGCCAAGTGCTTTATAATTATTAGCATTTGTTCTTCACAACAACCTTGGAGATAGGTGTATTATCATCCCCATTTTACAGATGAGGAAATTGAGGTTAAGTGATTTGCCCAGAGTCACATAGAAGGCAAGTGGCTGAGGCTACATTTGAACTCAGGTCCATCCTGACTTCAGGCATGGCATTCTATTCATTGAGCCACCTAGCTGCCTTTATAGAATAGTTGCTGATTTGTGCTGGTGGAGAGAATCTTTTCCCTGGCGATTCCTTACACCATCAATTCTCTAATGTTTTGATCTCAGGACCCCCTTACATTCTTAAAAATTACTGAGGAGCTTTTGTTTATGTGGCTTATATATTTCAGTAATGAACATATTAGACATTAAAACACCTTAATGTTATTATGAAAATGGTTTTGATCTCATGGATCCACAGAAAGGGTATCAAGGAACCCCAGGACTCCACTTACTACACTTTGGGAGCCGCTGTCCTAAACTAAGCAATTCATAAGTCCAGTGCCTCCCAAAAAAGCAAATGCATATAGGTATATTATATATAACATTACAGATTTATATGTTGTATAGAATATATTGCATATATTGATGACAAACTCAAAATATATGATATACAATATTATATTTGGTTACATGTTACCACATACTGTAATAATTAATTATATTTATATAATTACCAGTATACTATAATATTACATATTATAGTATATTATAATATATTCTATATTATAATTGTGTATATTATATTGTTATATTTATTATATTACATAATAAATTAGTGACACTTTCCTAAGAGATAATATATAATAAACAATATATGGTTATATATGTTATATTCTATAATATATACTATATTATAATGTAATATATTACAAAAATAAATTATATATTACTAATAGTATGTGATAATATAATAATATGTTATGTAATTATATAGCTGTATGGTTGTATATTAACATATAGTATAATAAATCATATCTATATTATTAATAACATATTATAGTGTATATTATGTTATATAATGATATATTATATCATTACAATTATATATATTATACTCTACCTCCTTAGATGTTATCTAATAATCTATATTAGTGCACTGGTGATTTCTATATTTCTATTAGATTGGTTTCATGTGCTACCATTAACTTTCTAACACTAATGTGATCAGAAACTTAGGAGAAAATTTGATGAACTTATTCTAAGACCATGAAATAGGCTGCCCCAGTGAGTAGAAAGCCATTCTTTGGTTTAGCAAGACCTGGGCTGAGGGCCTCTCACTCACATATACTAGCCATCCTCTGCATTCATAGAAGCAGTTTCCATATGAGAAGTTACATATAAAAGAAAGATCATGTATTGGGGGGGACATTCCAATGCTTCCTTCATATTTTGGTTTTTTAAAGATTTGGGTTTTTATGGAACTTATGGAGATGTTACTACAATATCATAGGGTAATGAAAGACCCAAATAAAGATATCATTACATTTATTTGTTGTTATTTTTTTTTGCATGCAGAGCCTTTGCAATCAGAGTAGACCCATAGAGACTCATTCATCAAAGCAGAAATGACAGGTCTATACCACGGCTCCCTGGGAACCAGAATCTATGTGAAGGCAGTATGTTTGTTCCAGTAGAAAGAAAGTCAGGAGATCTGGGTTTGCCCACTACATTTCTGACACAAACTTGCTGTTTGACCTCGGACTCTTAGTGTCCAGTTTTCTCTAACTCCCTCACAAGTGTACCATATAAAGTCAATATTCTGTATTATGAGGCAGTGTAGAAGAACGGGAGAAACATTAGTCTTGGAATACAAGGGATTGGTGCAGTGGAAATTTAGAGACATCTCCACCCCAAATGTTCATATGGACTACTTGTGCCCAGTACATGGTAAAGCTTCCCAAGTCCACATTGGTTTGATCTAGTCAAACACACTGGACCCCAACCCCAATGTAGTGATGTTGTTTTAGTACTCTTTGGGAGCGAAGGACAGCAACCAGGCAAGCAGAAGCGCAGAAGCTACGGGGCCGAACCCTAAGCCTCCTACTTCCTACCTGGTGATTTTAGCAAACCTTGGTTCCCTCAGCTGTAAAATGATAATGTGGGACTAGGCGGCTTCTAAAACCACTCCCAAATCTGGGATATCTCTCAGATCCCAGAATCTAAAGATGGGAGCGATATCAAAAACCAACTAGTTAAAAAGCAGTCCCTTTTTTTTCTCCAAATTTATTTATTTGCTTGTTTGTTTATTTTCAATTTTCAACAGTCACTTCCATAAGTTTTTTTTAATAAATTTTTAAAAAAATTTATTTAACTTTTAACATTCATTTTCAAAAAATTTTGGGTTCCAAATTTTCTCCCCATTTATCCCCTCCCCCCACCCCAAAATGCCGAGCATTCTAATTGCCCCTATCGGTGATCTGCCCTCTCTTCTAACATCCCTCCCTTCCCTTGTCCCCATATTCTCTTTTGTCCTCTAGGGCCAGATGACTTTCTATCCCCCATTACCTGTACTTCTTATTTCCCAGTAGTAAGAACAATACTTGATAGTTGTTCCTACAACTTTGACTTCCACCTTCTCTTCATCCCTCCCTTCCTACCCATTCCCTTTGGGAAACAAGCAATTCAATATAGGCCATATCTGTGTAGTTTTGCAAATGACTTCCATAATAGTCATGTTGCATAGGACTAACTATATTTCTCTCCGTCCTATCCTGCCCCCCATTGCTTCTGTTCTCTCTTTGGATCCTGTCCCTCCCCAAGAGTGTTGACTTCATATTGCTCCCTCTTCCCACTGCCCTCCCTTCCATCATCCCCCCCACTCTGTTTATCCCCTTCTCCCCCACTTTCCTGTATTGTAAGATAGGTTTTCATACCAAAATGAGTGTTCATTTTATTCCTTCCTTTAGTCAAATGTGATGAGAGTAAGCTTCATGTTTTTCTCTCACCTCCCCTCTTTTTCCCTCCACTGAAAAGTCTTTCACTTGCCTCTTTTATGAGAGACAATTTGCCCCATTCCATTTCTCCCTTTCTCCTCCCAATATATTTCTCTCTCACCACTTAATTTCATTTTTTTAAGATATGATCCCATCCTATTCAATTCACTCTGTGCTGTGTGTGTGTGCGCGTGTGTGTATGTGTGTGTGTAATCCCACCAACTACCCAGATACTGAAAAGTTTCAAGAGTTACAAATGTTGTCTTTCCAAATAGGAATGTGAACAGTTCAACTTTAGTAAGTCCCTTATGACTGCTCATTACTGTTTACCTTTTCATGCTTCTCTTCATTCTTGTGTTTGAAGGTCAAATTTTATTTTCAGCTCTGGTCTTTTCATCAAGAATGCTTGAAAGTCCTCTATTTCATTGAATGACCATTTTTTCCCCTGAAGTATTATATTCAGTATTGTTGGGTAGGTGATTCTTGGTTTTAGTCCTAGTTCCTTTGACTTCTGGACTATCCTATTCCATGCCCTTTGATCCCTTATTGTAGAAGCTGCTAGATCTTGTGTTATCCTGATTGTATTTCCACAATACTGGAATTGTTTCTTTCTAGCTGCTTGCAAGATTTTCTCCTTGACCAGGGAACTCTGGAATTTGGCCACAATGTTCCCAGGAGTTTCTCTTTTTGGATCTCTTTCAGGCGGTGATCAGTGGATTCCTTGAATACTTATTTTGCCCTCTGGTTGTAGAATATCAGGGCAGTTTTCCTCGATAATTTCATGAAAGATGATGTCGAGGCTCTTTTTTTGATCATGGCTTTCAGGTAGCCCCATAATTTTTAAATTGTCTCTCCTGAATCTATTTTCCAGGTCAGTTGTTTTTCCAATGAGATACTTCACATTCTCTTCCATTTTTTTATTCTTTTGGTTTTGTTTGGTGATTTCTTGGTTTCTCAGAAAGTCATTAGCCTCCATCCTTTCCATTCTAATTTTGAAAGAACTATTTTCTTCAGTGAGCTTTTGGACCTCCTTTTCCATTTGGCTAATTCTGCTTTTTAAAACATTCTTCTCCTCATTGGCTTTTTGGACCTTTTTTACCAATTGAGTTAGCCTATTTTTCAAGGTGTTATTTTCTTCAGCATTTTTTTGGGTCACCTTTAGCAAGGTGTTGATCTGCTTTTCATGTTTTTCTTGCATCTTTCTCATTTCTCTTCCCAGTTTTTCCTCCACCTGTCTAACTTGATTTTCAAAATCCTTTTTGAGCTCTTCCATGGCCTGAGCCCACTGAATATTTATTTTGGATGTTTGGGATACAGAAGCCTTGACTTCTATGTCTTTCCCTGATGGTAAGCATTGTTCTTCCTCATCAGAAAGGATGGGAGCAGATATCTGTTCACCAAGAAAGTAACCTTCTATGGTCTTATTTTTTTCTCTTTTTTTGGGCATTTTCCCAACCAGTTACTTGACTTTTGGGTCCTTTGTCAAGAGTAGGGTATACTCTGGGAATCTGTGAGATCTCAGTTCCTCCAAGGTGGCACAATCAAGTGGATACTGGTCTGGATGCAGAGAAGGATTTTTGTGCCCAGAGTCTTAGCAGATACCTCTCCACAGCCACTTGGCCTCCAGTTCCACTAAGTCAGCACTGGGGACTGATTTTCAGATAAGCTGGATGGGCAGGGCTGCCATTTAGTTTGAGACAAAGACCACCTTGGCCACAGCCTCCACCCAGGGCTGAGGTAAGACTCAGCTTTTCAATGCTCCCAGGGGTTTTTACGCTCCAACAATGGAGCTTCCATATGGGCTGCTGTGCTGGCTCTGTGGCTGCTGCCTGCTGCCAGAGCTATGGGAAGGCCCTTCTCCTTTCCTGGCCCCCCAATAAAACCTCGTCACTGACCTTTGGTGCCCGTGGGTGACTGGAGATTCTGCCCCCGAGGTGTAGTCCTCCCAGAGTCTTGTTGCCCCACTTGGCCAAGTCTGGGCTGGGCTCCACGCTCAGCTCCCACATCTGGCACAATCATTTGCGTGGGCCTTTCAGGTCACCATGGGCTGGAAATTTCCTCCACTCTGTTCTCCACTTCTGCTGTTCCAAAATTTGTTGAGAGTCCCTCTCTATAGGTATTTTATGGGCTGTTGGGGGAACCCTGCGTAAGTGTGTCTTTCTAGTCCACCATCTTGGCTCTGCCCCCCCCATCCCTTCTATAACATCAAACCACTCATACTTGAATTCCCAGTTCTGACATTTACTAGCTCTGTGCCCATGAGCAAATGTCATGACATTTGAACCTCAGTTTCTCAATCTATAAAATAATATACTTGCACTACCTACCTGGCAGGGTTATTGTGAGGAAAGTGCTTTGCACAGTGCCCAGTAAAGAATAAACGCTTAGTGAATGCTCCTTAACTTGACTTTGTAAACCTCAAAAGTGGTGTAATTTGGGGGAAATTGTTTCTTGGCAATAACTTCAAAGCATTAAAGTGGTCTTTGGGGACTTTCATCAATATGGTTTGAAAAATGAGATCCCAGTCTCAGGAAAAAATTATGTCTGGTCAAAATATTATATTGACCCACCTGTATACATGTTTATTTTCCCAGTAGAATGTGAGGCAGGGAACAGAAACTGTTCTTGTCACTAGGGGAAGGGACGATGTTTTTTCATTCACATCATTCATTCACATTCATTCACATCATTCATTCACATCAATTCAATTCCACAAGAATTTGTTAGATGCTAATGGTGTGCCAGATACTGTGATGGGCCATTGAGGATATAAAAACAAAACTCTCCTTGTTCTCAAGGAGGTTACATCCTTAGAAGAGACATTTTGCCTATCCCCAGCACAGTATCTGGCCCATAGGATTGCAGAGTTAAAGCTGGAAGGGGTCTCAGAAGTCATCTAGTGATAATCCCTCATTTTCCAGCTGAGGAAACTGAGGTCCAGGAAAGTTATGAACCATACTAGGTGCTTAGTGGATGATGAATTGAATTGTCAGGTGCCTACCTAATACTGTTTTTGCCCTGTATCTTCTGGAAGCACATGGAAACTTTTTCTCAGAGTTGTAGAAACTTAAAACTCAAAGGGACCTTCGAAGTCAGCTAGTCTAGTACTCTTAATTTATATCAACACTGGGGCAGCCAGGTGGTTAGTGTATGGAGCACTGGGCCTGGAGTTAGGAAGACTCATCTTCCTGAGTTCAAATCTGACCTCACGTTGGGTAAGTCACTTAATCCTGCTTACCTCAGTTTCCTCATCTGTTAAATGATCTGGAGAAGGAAATAGCAAACCACTCCAGTATGTTTGCAAAAAAAATGTGACCTCAGTGGAGTCACAGGAAGTCAGACTTGACTGAAAAACCACATAACAACCCCAACAAAAATCCAGATTCAGACAAAAGAGGGAAAGTAAATGGCCCCAGGTGACACAACACATAACCAGGAAGAACCAGGACTTGAACACAGATCTTCCTAACCTTGCTCATTCATTTACAAGACTTTGTTAAGAACCAAATCCAAAGCACTGCACATAAGATAGAAGTCCAATGCTTAAGTCTAATTGCCCTCAAGGAATTTACAGTCTAATAGAGGAAATAAAGGGTAACTAAGCGGCTCAGTCGATAGAGCACCTGGCCTGGTGTCAGGAGCAGCCGAGTTCAAATCTCACCTCAGATGCTTACTAGCTGTGTGACTCTGCACAAGTTATTTAATCCTGTTTGCCTTAGCTTCTTTATCTGTAAAATAAGTGGAAGAAGTCAGACACAACTAAAACCACTCAACAGCAAAAAGAGGAAATAAAATATGTGGACAGATAAATAGAATAAAAATGAGAAGAAATATCTAAGAGATATTCATTAGCTGTATTATCCAGAGCAAGTCGCTTAATCTCTCAAAGCTTGAGTTTCCAGTTTTGGTTAAAATGGAGAAAATAATACCTATAATATCACTTACCTCAGAAAGTAGTAATGGTTAGAGAGCTAGCCTCAGATCAAGGAAGACCAGGATTCAAATCCTACCTCCAGCACATATCAATTGTGTGACCTTGGGCAAGTCACAACCTCTCAGTGCTCTAGATAGCTCCCTAAGAATCTAAGTTGCAGAGAAGGTACCCACCTGGATCAGTGCAGGCAGTGTCCTCACCTAGGAGCTCCCTGTGACAATAAAATCATTGGTATAGATCCAGTCCTGTCTCCCATCATAACACATCTCACAAAGTGGTGTGAGGGTCAAAGAAGATAATGAATAAAAGGTCCTTTGACAATCTGAAAGCATTATTTTGTCATTCAGTTGTTTCAGTCACATCCAACTCTCTATGACCCCATTTGGGATTTTCTTGGCAAAGATACTGGAGTGGTTTGCTGTTTCCTTCTTCAGCTCATTTCATAGGAAACTGAGACAAACAGGTTTAGGAGACTTGCCCAGGGTCACACAGCTAGTAAATATCTGAGGCTGGATTTGAACTCATGAAGACAAGTCTTCCAGACTCCAGACCCAGTACTCTATCCTTTTCACTACCTAGCTGCCTAAAAGCATTATACAAATGTGTTACCATCTCATTAGTACTATAACTTTTATCTTCTGTATTCAGACAAGATCTTGACCTCATCAGCTTAAATACAGCATGTGCCTCTGTGTCTGCACATCAACATCTTTGTTCTCTAAGGCTCCAATCAAAAACAGAATGAACTGCCCCCATCCCTTACTTTACTTCCCACTTTACTTTGGATCATAGAATATCTTTTAATTAATGGAAATCTGTACTGAACTCAAATCTAAACTGTAAATTGAATATAATGGGCAAAGTGCTGTCCAAGCTTTAATAAATGTGTTCTAATCACCCATCATTTTAATGGACAAAAACTAAAGATGAATCTAGGCAGCGTTTTCTCCGTGCTTTCTTTTTTGTTGTTTTTTTGGATTAAAAGAAGAAAAAACATCTACACCTGCCCTTCTGCCATCCAGTGTGAAACAGCTAGAAATACACAGGGGTCTCATTACAGAGCTCTCCTTGGGGTCTTTGCTGTTCGTTATAAGGTGAGACTGTCTTTTAACGAGGGCCTTTTGGTACTTCAGTAACTAATCCCCCTTGGATTGAGGCCAGACTGGTCCTGCTGTATACTGAATTTAGCTGCAAGGTCTTGACCAAAAACTCGGCTCTCACATAAGACAGAAGGCTGCTAATGTACTTGACTTGAAAAAGGCCTCAACCAAAAAGAGCTAAAGAAAGGCAACCAAAGGTGTCCACACATCCTTCTGTGACTCCTTTCCTAATCCACCCCATCCAAAGCCAGTAGAGAGAATGTGTGTGCTCTCAGAGTCACAGGGGGCCCTGGGAAATGCCTCTTGGAGAGCAGCAGGAAGCCTAGATCCCCAGTCTGGCCATCAAAATGATCAGATGATAGACTATACTGAACATTCCTTGCAATCTATCCTCACACAACAACTATTAAATTTCAGAGCACACAATTAGTGGATATTTTAAACAGTCATTTCTAGGGGAATGCTGAGGTAGGGACCCTAGTGGGCTGAGCAAAAACTGGAAATACATCATCAGTTCTTCATATCTTTGTCTAGGTTCTCCAACCTCCAAGCAAAAAAGGTAAAGATGGCCCAAGTTCTGGCCAAGCCCCAGAGGCTCTGTCTCCACAGGTTGGCGCAGCAGCCTGACATTTGGGATATGTTGGTGATAATTTAGTAGTTTTATTAAACAAAATAATTAGGTACTTAGGGAAGTCATGTTCACTCCGGTGCCAGGGTACAATTTAGTATTATATTGCTTTAGCAGGCTCAATAGTCCTCTAGTGGCCCAATGAAGGGAATGTGGCTTTTTAGAGTACCCAGCTTATGTAGCAGGAGGAGTGGATGCTTAGCTAATGAAGACCATCTACCTTTGTTACCTTGGGAACACAAAGCTATGTTCAGGGCTGATGCTATCAGGAAGGTTGCTGACACAGGTGGGGCAAGTAGAAGGAGAGCTCCTCTGGAGTGGAGCTGTAGGTGCATTATCTGTTGCTTTCTTATTTTAATTCAGTAACCTTGCAAACCAGGGGTTAAACTCAGATGTTTTGGGGCTGCAAAAGGATTGCAAGTGCTGCAGGCACCTTGAATTGTGGCACCCAGAGCAAAGCTCCCAGGTCTCCCTTCCTAGCGTTGTTACTGTTGTTCATCCCTTTGTTCTCAAAGAGACCATGATGTGATGCCATGATACGCAAGAGAATTGGATCTAAGTGTAATCCCTTGCTCAAAGGGCCTCCTCAGTTATGGAAACTGATTACTTAATGTTCCATACCTGCTTGAGAGACGAGTTGGTGTGTGTTCGTTCTTCGTTGCCAAAGAAGACCATGCCATCAGAGAAATGATGCCATGACTTGCACTTGACTTTGTTTTGAGTGAGGGAGGGCTGTGCAGGTCACCAGCCTCACTTCTTCTCCAGAGCCATCTGAATCCAGTGACCAGATACTCATCAGGATGACTGGAGATGATGCAGTATGAGGCAATTGGGGTTAAATGACTTGCCCAAGGTCACACAGCTAGTGAGTGTCATGTCTGAAGAGAGGAGTTGGTAGGTCTGGGGAGAAGAGAGATCCTGGTCTCCTCATTTCCAGCTTCAAAAGAGAAGATATGTGGTTCTAGACCTCTGAAGAGAGAGAAAGAGACTGAGAAGAAGCTGACATGTCGAGGAGCTGCCTCCTTGATTTTGCCCCTGTCCCTGCTTCTTGTTTTTCTTTGCCCTTTGTTTTTGAAGAGATATCTCTTCAGATATCATGGATTATATCTTGACATGCCTATGAATTGGATTTAAGTGAGGTCGAGTTGCACAAAGTCATCAGTCTCACTTTCTCCTCCAGAGTCATTGAAGTCCAGTGGCAGAATAAAAGTCAAAATGGTCTGGGATGCAGTGGATGACCTTGGTGTCTTCGATGTCTAACCAAGATCCAAGATCTTCACCTACCTATCTTCACAGGCCATTGGAATAAATTGTTCTCATTCACCCATTCTGCCAAGAGGAAGTCTTTATAGGCTTGGGGTAGACAACACTCTAACTCAGCACTTCTTAAACTGTGGGTTGTAACCCCACAAGGGGTCACATAAATAATGTGGGGGTCATGAAAAATCTGGCAATAGTAAAAGTTTTCTGAACATACAATACCAGAAATATCAGTATCAAATATTTAATTCTTTTATTTAAATTTATTTACATAATATTTAATTCTTTATGTAAAAATAAATAAGCACATCCATCTCATTATTTTGTAAATTTGCTTTTGTCTTTAATAAATTCTAAAATTGTATCTATACAAAAGAATTATTTTAAAATAAATTTCTTTATGACTTATTATCAGTAAATTTTTGATTTGTATATGTATTTTATATACCTATATAGCCTGGGTCACATAAAAATTTCTTGGGCAAATAGGGGTTGTGAGTGGAAAAAGTTTAAGAAGCTCTGCTTCTAACTCACTGACTGGTTGGAGACCTGTCAGTTACCCTCAATCTGGATTATCCCATTTGCTGAGATGGTTTACTAGGGTATGACTGCTGTGCATGCTACAGTTTCTTGGAGCCACAAGTAAGAATTGGGTGGTATGTGGACACAAAGGTAGATGAGTAGCCCTGAAAAGGCTAGACTTCCCTGAGTACCCCATATCCCATTCTTTGCTTACTACATTAGACACTTATCTGAGACTCTGTTTCTTGGTTGAACTGAATTATCTCTCTCTCAAAGACAGATTTCTTTTAGTCTGCATATTTTCTGCATATATTCTCCTATATATACTTTCACTGATTTCTGTTTGCTATGAACTTGGATAAATGAGCTTATTTGTCACTCAATATATGTGTGTTAATTGTGGAAGTGGATTTTCATGAGAAGAGACTCAAGCTTTGGATTTTTAAAGCTCTGGGCATTTCTTCCCCAATAAGGAATAACAATCATATGCATGGCTTAAACCTAAAAATTATTTTCCCTAAATTAATAATTTTCAAGGGAGCAGAGAAATATAGTTCTAGCCTGGTCCTTCCTCATTCTAAGGATAGCTATGTAGCTCTGGATCCAACATCCTACTTCCCCTCCTGACAAGAATCCTGAGAGTAAGGTGGAGAAGGAGACTCAAGAGACAGCCATTCTCACCTCCTTATCGATCACATCTAAATAGACTCATGTAGACACACATAATTTACAGGGGCAAACTGCACCTGTGGGTGGGTATAGAATACCAGCACCTCTTCTACAGTAGGAACTAATTGCATTGTAAACAGAATAGTAACCATTTTAACCATTCAATCAAATAGTTATTGAATGCCCACTATGCCAATTCAGTAAAGAATAAAGAATTAAATGGAATAAATAAATTATAAATAAATAAATATATACATAAATGTAAAGAAAGAATTGAAAGGAATAAATGACTCTCCTTCAAGAATCTTATTGTCAGGTAAGTGTTGCTGATCAAACAGTGTGAAGTATTCCCTTCATCATACCACTATATCCCCTCAGCAGAATATAAGTTTGATGAGGGCAGGAATTCCTTCATTTTTGCCCAGCACAAAGCTTAATCAAAGTTTATTGAGTTTAATTGAATTAAGAGGAATGTTTATGTCCTACAAGTTAGCCTGTATTTACATATTTTCCACATTTTCTCTTTATATGTTTTATATGCAAGTCATCTCTCTCACTACATAGTAAGCCCCACGTGTCCTTGGAAACATATTTATCAAAAACCTCAGCTAAATTTTCTTAATCCTGGGCAGCGATCATAGATCTAGAGTTAGAAGTGATCTCAGATCTCATCTCATCCATCCATTTCATTTTATAGATAAAGAAACTATGACTGAGAGTAGTAAAGTGATTTGCCTAAGAATTACCCAGGTTCTAAGGGATGAGGTAGGATTTGAACTCGGGACATCAGACACCAAATCTAGCACACTGCACAGTGAGGGTTAAAGGCATTTAAAGTGATCAGAAGCTGAGAGGAGATCATAAAGTCCAGTTCTATATGAGTGCCCTATTTCTAACTGTGCTTCTGCTCCCTGTGGTCTGCTCCCTGGCAAAGAACTCTCTACTCAGAGCTCTACTCTGCACTGTTCTCTTGCCCCCAGTGTAGGGGTTAAGGATGAGCTGGTGCAGCAGCACCTGGGCTCACCAAACTCCTGAATTGATGTTGGCAGATGAGTTTTTTACACAAAGAATTGTTTTTCAAATATTTAGTTTCAAAACATTTATTTGTAGCTCTAAGTCTACTGTCCATATGTGTTACATCTGTTCCCAATTGTGATCCAGAAGAGATTTATTATTCATTTGCTTAAAAATACATCTGAAGTCCCCTCCCCTCAAGGACTATAGTGACCAAACTATGATCTCCTAAGAAATACTTGTGCCCCCCTCCCCCCTCCGTGGTCAGGGTAGTTATTTCCATTTAACGGAACAAACCCATAGCCTGCTTAAACACTTTTAAGGAGGACTGAGCCCTCCAAAACCCTTACTGTTAATTAGCCGCCCCATGATGATTGAAAACATGTCCACTGAGGTTTAGCAGCTATGTCTGTCTTCCATAGCTGCTAAATCTCAAACATGTTTTCAAGGCTCAACTGTGCACATTTCTCCTCTACGAAGTCATATGGGGCAGGTGGGTTCTTGCAAACTCTCTGGGAACCTCAGCTTCCTTAATGTGAGATAAGAGGGAACAGGACTTCAGACAGGCTAGTCTCCTCTTCCGGGTTATTGCTAAATAATAATACTCAATAAGAAGAAGAAGAAGAAGAAGAACTTTTACATAGCCTTTCCTATGTTCTAGGTACTATGCTCTAGGAGCTTTAATTATTACCTCCTTTGGCCCTCACAATAATCCTATGAAGGAGGTGCTACTTTTATCTTTCTTTTACAGATAAGAAAATGGAGAAAGAGTTTAAGTGACTTGCTCAGGGTCACACAAGTAGAAAGTATCGGAGTCCAAATTTGAACTCAGGCCTTTCTTTCTCCAGGTCCAGCACTCTATCCACTATGCCATCTAGCTGCCCATAATCTTACTGATCTATAAAATTAGCTCTTTTGGAGGCATTTGTGAGAATTCATTCTGGCCTATCACTTGCTATGCTCTGAACCCTTTATCCTATACCTTCATTACATAATGCACCAATGCTAACTCCTCCTTCCATAGGGTTTTCCTGTTTACAATGCCCTTTCACACTAGAGACTGAAATATCTTTTTACTTGGTCTAGAGAATGATTAACAAAGTTTCTCACCTTCCTGGCTTCTTACTCAAAAACCAAAGGAATATACACATATATAATATATGTATATACATATATATATATACAGTATGTGTATATACACATATATAGTGTATATGTATGTATATATGTACAAAGTAAGAATAAAAATAAATGACAGCTCTCCTAGGTCAGGTTTTGGTTCTGATTTTTGTATTTGTATCATAAGAGAAGCAGTGGGACATAGTAAAGAGAGAACTAGCTTGGAACCTGAGTTCAACATCTGCCTTTAACACATACTGGTTGTATGACTCTGGACAAGTCAGTAAATCTCTCAGTGACCCAGGCAATTTTCTAAGACTTAAAATTGAGGAGAAAGGTGTTAAAGGAAATTCCTCATCAGGAGCTTCTTGTACCAGTGACTGGACACTGGGCCAATCTTTCCCTGTCTTGGCCAAACTCCCATCCTCCATGTGCTACTTCCTCCAAATCCTTAAGCCATCGAAACAATGACTGGCATATCATAAATGCCCTGGAACACTAGAATTCTTTATCAGAGGCCACTCACTACTGAGAAGAGTGTGATTCTCCCAGGCTATAAAAGAGAGCCAAGAAATGAAAAATGGGATCAGTTCCAGCCACCTACAAGAGAACTAAAATCCTGGTCTCTTGTACTCACAAGAGGTATCCTAGCGTAGTAGAAACAGTGTTAGATGAAGAATAGGAGGAGACCTGGGTTCAAATCCTACTAATAGCTCTTCACCAACCATGACTATCAGGAAATCACTAAACCTGTCTTAGTCTAAGGGGGGGTAGACAAGGCTATGGTCCTGAAGAAAACTACTGGTAGTACCTAGCTCACCAGGTTAAGGGGAACAAATTAAGTAACGGATATAAAGCACTTTGTAAACCTTAAAATGCTATAGAGATGACCTGTCAAGTATATCATTATAGATAGGCCTCACACTAAACAAGTCCTATATAAGGACATCTGAATTTATTATTGTACAAACTAGACAGCTGCCGTGGGAAGAGGGAGGATAGGCAGAGTGAGTATTCTCTTTGCCATAGGATTTGTGCTTACTTATCACACAAACTCCTTGAGATAAAAAACAATATTCTTTTTTGTCTTTGTATATCCCTAACCTTCAGAATATAGCAGATGTTCAGCAAATTTTTGTCAAATAAATGGATGAATGCAGTTTTAAAAACACAACTTTCCAAGGACTTGGATGTTGTGTAAATGGAGATATGCCTATGCTGCAAATGGACAGGCTTGGAAGTAAGCTGGGAGATCCTGGGGGAGGCAGTTACCGGAGTACTCACCTTTTACTCTTCAATCGACCTATGAACACAGGCTCCACCTGCCTCCCTGTCCATCTAGCCCAGTGGCTGGCCCAAGTGTGGGTCCCAAAACTTTGGAAAAGCCACAAAAATTAATCCATTTGGGAGGCTCAAATTGTTCCTCCCCCTACCCCCCCACCCCTTGCTTTCTTTAAAAAAAAAAAAAAAAAAAAGAACACTTTTAAATACTTGGAAAGCCAAAAGCAATGATTGGTATGAAAGTCATGTTGTTTAGACACTAAATTAGAACCTGTCCTTTCAAAGAGAAAACACAGTTCCAATTTAAGAATATCCATTTGAAGCCTAGTTTAACTGGCAGACAATTATTGCTCCCTCTCTCCCTTTTTCCTTCTCTCCCTCTCTCCCTTTCTCTCCCCTTCCCCCATTCTCTTCCTCTTGCCCTGTATGTTAATGGTAAAAATTTATCCTGGTTCTGAATCCCTGACTTGATGTGTGTGTGTGTGTGTGTGTGTCTGTGTGTGTGTGTGTCTGTGTTAAATGATGGCAAACTTACAGATTAGCATTACTTACCTCTCAGCAATGTGTGGTCAATTTTCATTTTGCCATTCAGATTGTTTCCATTTAACGCCCTGAAGCAGCTCTCTGAATTTCAGGCATAGAAAAAAGGCCCAAATTGGCCGGCTTGATTATCCAATGCAATCTTCCTCAGTTCTGTGTGGCAATGTGCTTTGAATGTGGCGGCCCATGTGCCCCGCACATGACTGCACTCTGACTTCTAAAGGGGGTGAGCGGGGATGTGTGCGTGTGTGCCAGCTCACATATCTAAACGTTTTCATCAGGGGAACCCCTTTGTGCTAGTCATCTGGTTGTCAAACAAGGCCTGGCTCTGATCCGCATTCTGGCATCAGATGAAAAATGTGCACTTTAAACATTTCATACAGAAACTGATGGTGCTGGGCAAGTCCTCACTACATTTTCTCAAGGTTTTAAAACAATAAATGTCAACCCAAGAGCAAACCAAGACAGATTTAAGATGAAACGGGATGGGTTTTTCTCTTCTCCTTTCCTCCTTCTTTCTCTTTACTTCCTCCTCCATATCCCTGGACTTAAAAAAAATTTATAAATTCCTTACTTGTGACTACCTTCCAATACCTTAAAACAGACAAAGAAAATGTCATAATCAACAGGCATATTTGTCAACTGACTTTTTTTTAAGGAGAAAGTTTTTAAATGGGCTTTTTTTTTTCCAGACAGATTCATGACTTGGCATCCTGTAGAGACATTAGTAGTCTTCCAAGCAAAGCTAAACTTGTGTGTAGAAGACTAATGAATTCAACTAAAAAGACCTTTCATCTCCAAATAACTAAAATACTCTGTTTATTCAGTTTATTTTATCCATGACTTTCTTTTTTGTCCTGCCTCTCATTTGCATCTACAACTTGTTGAAGAAGCCTATGACTTTGGATTGAAGGCAAGGATGGTTTTCAGTTTTTTATTTGTATTCCCCTAAACATGCACATAGTGAGAGCTTAACAAATGCTTATTGGCCTCACAGCCAGGAATTTGGCAAAGATAGTAAGAGGAGGGTAGACAATGTTGGTAGGTTTATGGAAAGACCGAGTGCATCATTGGTGAAACTTTGACTTGGTACAACCACTGTGGAAAGTATGTGGAATGAGACTTAAATGGTCAGACAGTTTAACCCAAAAATTCCACTGCTAGGCACATGCTCCAAGGAGATCATTAACAAAAAGAAAGACTTCATATATACCAAAATATTGATAGCAGCACTTTTGTGGTATCAAAGAATTGAAAACAAGGTAGAAGCCTGTTAATTGGGGAATGGTCAAAGTGTGGTATGTGGATGCAATCGAAACAAAAAAAGGAATAAATATTAGAAAAGCATTGAAAGACTAACCTGAGCTGATGCAAAGTGAAGAAGAACCAGGATAGCAATCTACATAATGACCATGGCAATGTAAATGGAGAGAACAACCACAAAACAATATGAATTAGATGTTGCTAAATTATAAAAAAAAGCCCAAACTCAAAGCAGAGTTACGAGAAGACACATAGTCCAGGCCCCTTTGCAGAAGTTAGGGTACACAAGTGTGGAAAATTATATTGCAACGTGAGATCTTTTAAAAAATGCATTGATGAGTTTTGCCAATATTTTCTCTCATTTCTCTTTTTCTTTGAAATTCTTTGTTATAAAAGATGACTCTCTGGGAGGGGAAAGAGGAGAGGGAGGAAGATGGACATAGGAGAAAATATAGATAATACAGAAAAGCTTTTAAAAATATACACATTGAATTGAGTTTTCTGAGTCCTTTGAGGCTAAGAAGTCCAAATGGACTTGTTATGAATAATAGATGACACTTCTTCTCTAAATCTGAGGAAGACCTGAGTTCTAATCCCACTTCAGACATTAGCTGTTTGACCTGGGCAAGTCACTTAACTTCTGTTTGCCTTAATTTCCTTATCTGTAAAATGGAAAAATAATAGCACTTACTTCCTAGGGTTATTGTGAGGATCAGATGAGAGAATAATAACATGAAGTACTTAGCATAGTGCCCAGCATATTAGGAAATATTTTATAATTATAATTTTTAAATTTATAATTTTTATAATTGTTAGCTATCTGCAGTTATAGTTGCATTAGCACAATGTTAGATCCTCTAAAGTAGGTGCATTATTAAGATTCACATTGCACATTTCCACTGGATTGGAACCAATGCTTCAAAAAGTCCAAATTCGTATACATTGCAACCATGTCAGGGGAGTCATCATTCACATTGATGGGACTTAGATATATTCAGCATCTGCTGGTGATAGGACAATCTTTTATGAGGAGAGGGAATATTGGTATGATTTTGAAAAAAAACAATGGACTAGGAATTAGGGTACTTCAGTTCCAGTTCTGTCTTCACCTATAAATGATATTGGGACCTTAGGCAAGTCATTTAATATCTACACTGTTATTTTCCTCATTTGTCAGGTGATCTTTTTGGTCCCATCTAACTCCAACAATCTTCAGTCTGTGCACTTAAAAATAAGTATCCACATTTCTATAACACTTCAAGATTTAGCAAGTCACTTTCCTCACATTATGAGACAGATAATATAATTATAATTATTATTACCAGAGGAGCTAAGTGGTTCAATGAATACAGAGCTGGACTTGGACTTAGGAAGACTTAAGTTCAGATTCAGCCTCAGACACTTATTAGCTATGCCATCCTGGGCAAGCCACTTAACCTCTGTATGCCTCAGTTTCCACAACTGTAAAATGGGGATAATAACAGCACCTACTTTGCAGGGCTGTTGCAAAGATCAAACTGATTTAATATTTGTAAAAAGTGCTTAGTACAACAGATGGCCCATAGTAGGAGTTATGTAAATATTTATTACCTTCCCCTTCCCCCCTTTCCATTTCACAAATGAAACTGGGATTTAGAGGTGACTTCAGAAGTGAAATGATTTGTTTACCTAGTACTCGAACAATTCATTTGACCCTGTGCTTCAGTTTTCCTATCTGTCAAATGGGAAAATGATCCCTGTTCCCAGTTCACCTCACAGAAATACAGGAATAAGATAAAGGGGGGTAATGATGGGACAAGGTTTGACTACAACCAATTCATAGAAAATGATTTTTCTAGCACAGACACAAAAGGTGAAAATAATTTTTACCAAATAAATTTCCATTAAGAACACACATATTCAAGTCCCACAATAAGCTAACTTGGTTAGTTAATGTCACAAATCAATACTATAAGAATATCTGTCAGCACTTTGCCAGAAGGAGTATATGGTACTGTAAAAATTAAATAATTAAAAAGACAAAAAAGGCAAAAAAAGAAAAGAAAAAAGGGACTAGGATTTAAGATCTAAGGGAGGGGGGACTATCTCTTTTCTAGATTAGGACTCTTCAGGGCACAGAAAGAAAAAACCCATGCCTAATGCACAGAGGTAGTGCTAGAGCTGGGATATAACCAATTAGCTCCCCTGTTCATCACCTACTAATCCATCTTGCACCCCTGAGAAGTTTTTGCATATTCTCAGTTGCTTTTGCAGTTTGTCATTTCTTTTCCAAATATATGCCGTGTCAAGATCCTGTTATTTCATGAATATGGGAACTTGCTTCTACACTCCACCAAAGGAGATCACAACCTGTCTGTAACTTAGACTTTGAAAACTGCCTGAGGCTTGGGGAGTTTAAATGACTTACCCAGAGTTGTGCAGCCACTAAGTGTCAAGGGTGGCTTTTGAACTCAGATCTTCCTGACTCCAAGGTAGTGTGATCTCATGCTACCTTTCACAAGTACATTAGAAAATGAAAATATTGACTGCATGAGCAGTCAATATAGAATTATATGTCACATGTAATGTCCCATAAGAAGTAATAGGTAAATAGAATTATACATAGATCAATCAGTCTATAAACATTGATCCTTCAAGCAGAGGCTGGAGGTCTGCTTATTTAATAGAGGATTTATGTTGAAGGTAGGGTTGAACTAAATGCCCACCAGCCCACCCCTTCCAGCTCCAAGATCCTATACTTCTCACTATTTTTTCCTCTCCCAAGAGAAATACATTCCCTTCTCCTCTAACATGTCTGATTTGTGTTTGCATTCCAGTATCTCAGCTTCTCTCTTCTGTGCCAACAGCACTATCTCCCCTCGAGTCATAGAGCCTGAGCAGCCTCAGGACAGAGGATTCTGCTGACTCACAGTGGAGCCTACTGGCAGGCAATTCCCTGCTAAGCCCCTGCTGACAGAACAGACAGACCCAGGCTGCACTGACCGCTGGCAACCCACTCCCAGGGAAACAGTCTGGCAACTGCTCGGGCCCACTCACAGGCAGCTTGGTTGACAGAGGTGAAAAGCCAAACCAGCTCTCTACAAAATCGAAGCCAGCCATTTCTTTTATGTCCCTTTCACTTGCCTTTGGCACGCAGGTTTGTTTTGTGGACTTGAAGCTGGGTGCCTGGGTTTTGAATCCCAACTCCAACACAGTTACGAACTTCAGCTACAGATAAATGTCTTCCTACAGCCTGAGTCTGCCTCATTTGTTTAAAATGGGTACAACTAGTTCTTGCACTGCAGACCTCATGAAGCTGCTAGAAGATAAATGCTTTTGTCAATCTTAAGCTTGTACTTTGGGTCTATGGTCTTATCAGGATCTTATTTGCTATATTGCTCTATTTCACACACTCTTCAATCCAAACTGGCCTTTTAGGGTCACCTGCAACATTTTGTGTCTCATCTCCTTACCTTTCCCAAGGTCCCCCATGTCTGGGATGCTCTCCCTTCTTATCTCCACTTTATAGAATATCTCTAGTTCCATTCAAGATTCAGCTCAAACACAACCATGTACATGAATCTACCTCCCTCCCCCAGCTGTGATGCCTTTTCACTACCTTGCATTTTCTTAGTATAAATATATATATATTTATACACACACACACACATACCTATACATATACACACATATGTATGTATATGTACATACACATATTATAGTTCCTTATATGTGTTTGTATTTCATTTTTGTCTTTTTATCCCCAGTATCTAACATAGTTATACTGGCATATGGTAGGTGCTAAATAGATATTTGAAGATTGATTGGTACCTCATAGATACTTATCAAATGCTATTTGAGTTTTACGAGCAGCTTGGTGGCACAGTGGATAGAGTGCCAGGCCTAGAGTCAGAAAAACTCATCTTCCTGAATTCAAATCTGGCCTCAGACACTCATATGCTATATGACCCCAGGCAAGTCACTTAACCCTTCTTACTTCAGTTTCCTCATCTATAAAATGAGGTAGAAAAGAAAATGGCAAATCACTATAGTAACTTTGCCAAGAAAACCCCAAGTAGGATAAGAGAGTTGGACATGATTAAACAACAGCAAATTTGAGTTTTTGAGGCATTATGGTCTTCAAGGAATGGAAGCAGAGGATTCAGTACTTCATTTCTGTTTAACCCAACATTAACCATTGACCAACTGCCTCTAAGGGAAGGGAAAACCAAGAGTCTCAACAATAGCACTCCCTGGAAGACCATAGCTCTAATTCCAGTCAAATACTGGCCACCATCATTGAAAGAGTAACCCTCATGGAATATGAGAATTGGTAACTTCTGTAGGTACTGCAGCAGTCTCTTCCTCCTCCATCGTTATCTAAAAACTCAGAAAATTCTTGGACCAAAGTCTTTAGTAAATACCAAAACATGAGAAATGTATGTGATTTTATTGATGGAAATAATAATAAAGAAGCTACACCATCATCTGCTTTGTGGGCTATAAACTGCAAACCTAAATCTAATCCTGAACACTAACCCTAAATGTGTACCCTAACCCTAACCCATCCATCCATCCACCCACCCATCCATCCATCTACCTATCCATCCATCTATCCATTCATTCACTCACCCATTCTCACTCCCAGAGGAGGAGAAAATAAACGGGAGTAACTGAATGGACATAGGAGCAGTTTGGTGGAAGAGCTGGAGTCCTTGTAGACAGTAGAAGGCTGACAGCTAGGGAGAGAGGCAGCTGAGAACAGGGCAGCACAAAGTTCTACAGCATGTGGGTGGACAAATTCATATTGACAGCTCTGACCCAGGGCAGTAAGGTGACTCTCCTCAGCAGAACCTCAGCATGGAAGAAGCCCAAGGTAGCTAAGAATTACAGCATAAAAAAGGAAAATTCTGAGGAGTAGGAGAGAGCAAGAATTGAATGATAACCCTGGGGAACTCAAACCTAACAAAAGAACACTGTGGCTAAAATGCAAGCTAGAGAGGACAAAGATGCTGAATGGAAACCAGTCAACACATTTTTATTGAATACCTGATATGGGCAGGGTATTGATTGCTTTGTGTACTGTGGAGACACAAGAAAGCAGAGCCAAAGGCAATGAGGCTTAATAAATACTTGAAAGAAAACACAGATCAAACATTGTGAGGGTTTGTTTGCTAGCCTGATTTTATTCTGTTAAACTGCATGATATATATATATATATATACATACATACACACACATTATGAATGTACATACATACATACACAGACCCAACCCAAAATATGTTCTACTTTGTAAAATACCGAAACAAAAAACCCTGGAAATTTGAGGAATGACTCAACAAACTGTAGCACATTAATGTCATGGATTTCAAGGTGTCCCAAATTTCTTAGCCTACTAGTTTAAAATAATATTGAGACTTTTGGGACACCCTGTGTTATTGTCAGAGAGGGCAGGCAGAAACAAACTCTTAGGGCCCCAGACACTTTCCAACCCTAGCTGGAACAGAAGTAACAGAAGAATGGTATATCTGCATTGTATTTCTCACTGGGAGTTCCTCGGGCTGATGAAATCATAGGTCCAAAAATATAAGGATTCGGAGAAAAATGGGGAACTTGTAGGAACTGATGCAAGATGAAGTAAGGAAAACTAAGCAGGAAGACAAAATACATAAAGATTATAGTAACATAGATGAAAACAGCAGCAATTAAAGGTAGCCAATCTCTGATTAACTGCAATGCCCAATTGAAAACAGTTGATGAAATGTACTTTCTTCCTCTTACTAGAAAGGCTGGAGACTACGAAAGTATAATATTGAATGTGTTCTAAGATATGGCTAGTTCTTTGACAAGTTATGATGAACTGTTTTCTTTGTTACAAGGGAGGATTCAGAGAGGATGTTTGAAAATGACTGGTGTATAAAGAAGGAACTAATAAATCTTTTCAAAATGAAATAAAGTGTATGGTATAATACTGAGTATAACATAACAATATAGGTCTCTCATTTAATCACAATGTGGATAGTTCAAATTTGGAGAGTTGAAGACAACCTATGCTTAGCTTTATTTTCGGTTTATTGGCATTTATTGTAAATATTGCACCGAAAGAAAGAATAATACTTCTTTAAAAAGAAAAAAAAAACTTCTATGTGTTATTACTGAATGACTATGAGAAAGTTACACCATCACATTGACATGGTTTATCACAAATTTGTATCATCTTATCGCATTTGGGCCCTCACTGAGGCATGGCAATCCTTTCATTTCTTGTTGATTCACTCTCTGTCACACTCCCCACAATGTCTTTTGCAAACCTTTTCCCTCCTCAAGCCACTTACACCACTCTCTCCAGTCTCTCTTTCACCAGAGGATGTTAACCCCTACTTTATTGACAAAATAAAGACCATGTGTCCTTGGTTTCTTCCTCTCCCTTAATCTGCACCTCAAACATTCTCTAGAGAAGTTTCCATTTTCTCCTTATTCACTCCAATCTGATCAAGAGATGGCTCTTCTCCTGGCCAAAGCTAACCTCTCCACTCATGCCCTTGACTACGGTCTTCTGTATCCTCTAGGACCCTACCTCTTTAATCTTTCTCTCATTTCAAATCCTCTCTATTTACTGGGTCCTTCTCTGCTTACAAACTCTGCCCCATTCTTAAAAGACCTCCACTTGACCCTTGAACCCCCTCAAGCTGTGGAGTCCTGGATCTCCTTCCATTCTCAATCAGATTCCTGGAAGAAGCTGTCTATACTTGTTACCCATCTCCCACTTACTTCTCAACCTTTTGCCCTCTGGCTTCCAGTCCTACCCCTGAAATGAAACTGTTGTCTTAAGATTACCAATTATGTCTTAATTGCTAAACCTGATGACTTTTTTCCCAGTCTTCTTCCTTCTTGACCTTTTTGCAGTTTCTGGCACTGTTGGTCAGCCCTCCTAATGAATATTGCACTCTGCAGTCCAAAGAAACCAGCCTCCTTGCTGTTCCTCAAACATGATCCTCCGTTTGCTGCTTAAGGTCTTTGTACAGACTGCACTGCCTGCCTGGAAAGTATTTCTTCCTCATCCTGGACTCCAAGAATCACTAGTTTCCCTCAAAGCTCAGCTAAACCACCACCTTCCATATGAGGACTTTACAGATCCACCTAATCGCTAGGGACTTCCCTGGCACCTTTGTTATTTCACGTGTATGTGTACATATATGTACACACATATACATATATATGCTTGTGTGTGTATATATATTTATATATATAAATGTATGTATGTATGTATGTATTCCTTGAGGGACTTTGGATTTTTGTCTTTGGATCTCCAGTATCTAGCTTGGTGCCTGGCACTTAATAGGCACTGAATAAATGCTTGTTGATAGAGTGGTCGAGAACCTCTTCTTCATAGACATTCACAAACACTGTTTCTCTTCTGGCTCTTCTCTGACTTATCTGACCCACCCTTCTCAGTCTCCTTTGCTGGGTTCATGATCCATGTGCTGATCTCCTAAGCATGTGTCTCCCAAGGTTCTGTTTTAGGCTCTTTTCAACTCTCTCTGGATGAGCTCATCAGCTCCTATTAGTTCAATGATCATTTTTATGCAGGTTACTTTCATATCTATTTATCTAGCACAAATCTCTCCTGAAGTCTAGCCCCACGTTACCAACTGCCTGCTGAACATCTTGACTCAAATGTCCTAGATGTCCCAGTGGCATCTCAAATTAAATATATCAAAAATGGAACTCATTATCTTCTCTCCTAAATCCACCCTTCCTTCAGACTTCACTATTGCTATTGAGAATATAACCATCCTTCCAGACATCCCTATTAACAGCTTCAGAGGCCTTTCTAATGTTTCACCCACTTTCAGTGTCCACATCAATCAGATGCCAGCTCTTGTCAATTCTATACCCTAGGATTTCTCCCTTTAATTATCTTCTTTCATTAGACCTCAGTTTAGTTTGGGATCTCATCAGCTTGTCCTCTTGGACAAGTCCAATAGTTTCATGATTGGTCTGTTTCCAGACTTTCTCCATTCTAGCCCATCCTCCACACAGCTGCCAAAGTAAAGCTTAAGTCTGACTATATCACTCCCTTCAGTGACTCCTCATGACTTTCAGGATAAAATACAAATATTGGCTTTCAAATTCCTTCTTCTGGCCCCAACCTACCTTTTAAGATTCCATGTCCTCTACATTTCTGGCCAAACTTGTTCACTTGCTGTTTCCTGAGCTCAGTATTCCTTTCCTATCTTTATGCCTTTGCATAGGCTGTGCCCTGACTCCATAGAATTCTTCAAGGCTCAACTCAAATGCTACCACCTGCATAAGCTCTCTCCTGGTTCCCTTTAGTATTAATGTTCTTCCCTCCTTGAAATTGTATTTCATGTACTTATCTGTGTAGATGCTGTATCCTGTCTTAAATGCATGTTAACTTCTTGTGAGCAGATATTCATTTTAATTTTGTCTTTGTAGCCTCAACATTTGGCACAGTGACTTGTATATAGTTATTGCTTAATGCCTTTAGAACAGAATTAATGTTTATTAGGAGCTTTAAACCTTCATTATATTAGTCTAGCAGTAAATCAGTCAATAAACTTTTTAAATTGCCTTCTACGTACAACATGGGACTTAGCATCTGTAACTGGTAGGAACCTTAGAGATCATCTCCATCTATCTCCAACTCCCCAACCAACACTCCCCATCTTATTATTTTCTATATGAGAAAGCTGAGACTCTGAGGTCTGCCCTCCCATAAAATGAATGTGCTACCTCCAGAAGGGTCTTCTAAGCAGAGGCTGGATAACCAGCTGACAAGTATTTTCTAGTAGAGATTCCTTTGGCTATTGGCTATTGTCTAGACTAGATGGGTGCCGGGGTCCCTATCAACTCTCAGTGCTATGAGTCTATGTTCTGTGATCCTTTGATCTTGTGAAGTAAAGAGCCAGGATTTGGAAGCAGTTTTCCTAACCCTAAATTCTATGCTCTTTCTAGTAAACACTGACTTGTCATAGTATAGATATCTGTCAATCAATGAAAAAATTATTAAGCTCCTTTTGTATGATAGATACTGTGCTAAGCACTAGGAGTACAAAGATAAAAGTAGAATATTCCCTATCTCCAAGGAGTTTACCATTTAACAAGAGAAATGACTTGTAAATATGTGTGTATGCATATATGTATATATGTATGGATGTGCATATGTGTATATACATACATAGACACATATATAATTATTTGCAAGTGCTTTCTCTTGTTAGAATGCTCCTTGAGGGCAATGACTACACACATATATGCATATAAATATGACATAAGCACACATGATTATATATACATACATACATATATACATGTATATATGTATATGTGTGTGTATATATATGTGTGTATGTGTGTGTGTGTGTACAAGGTAGGGGCAGCTAGGTGGTACAGTGGGTAGAGTGCTGGACCTTTCTGAGTTCAGATCTGGCCTCAGACACCTACTGTGTGACTCTGGGCAAGTCATTTAATTCCATTTGCCTCAGTTTTCTCATCTGTAAAATAAGGTGGAGAACAAAATGGCAAACTACTCCAGTATCTTTGCCAAGAAAAATCTAATGGGGTCACAAAGACTTGGACAACTGAAATTGACTGTACAACAACAAATACACAAGGTATGTGTACAGATGCATGAATACATGTATATGTGTATATGTGTGTGTATGTGTACACCTACTTTTATGTATATTGGGGTAACCCAAAAATCTTATATGATTTTAAGCTTTATGACTTGAACCTCTCAGGGCAGAAACCAAGATGACAGAGTAAAAGCTTGAGGTTTCCTCCAAAACCCTCCAAATACTTTGAAAAATGACTCTAAACAAGTTCTAGAGCAGCAGAACCCATAAAAAGACAGAGTGAAACAAATTTCCAGACCAAGATAACTTACAAGATTGCCAAGAAATGTCTGTTGCATCAGGCTGAGAGAGGAATGTAGTCCAGTGCAGTGTGTGCTGATGCAGAGTGAGTCCTAGTGAGCCCAGAACAGACTGAGGTCAGACTGAGGGTGACTGAATTGCTGGCAGCTGTGGTGGTTTCCAGACTTTTCAGCCCACAGACACCAGGAAAGGCTTAGAAGGTCAGCAGAAAGGGTCTGTTGTACCAGACAGAGTAGGAATGGAAGGTAGTAGTCCAGCGCAGGCCCTACCAACTCAGCCTAGCCACAGCAGGCCAAAAGCAGGCCTTGTGAGTGATTGAAACAGCATAGCAGTAGCAGCAGTAGCAGTGACTGCTTCCAGGACTCCTAGCCCACAGATGGGGATGGGGATGAGCACCTTGTCAGAAGGAGATTGCAGGGGTCTCTTTGCTAGCACTGAGGCAGAACTCTGTTGCTGTGCCCACACTTGGATCTGGGTCTCAGACCAGTTTGGCAGACAAATGGTGAGACTAGCATAGCAAAACTTGTGGTAGCAATGGAGAGGAGAATCCTCCTCACAGTTCCAGAGCAGAAAAAAGTGCTTATGGCCACTCACAGACTAGACTCCAGGCCAGGAGAGTAAAGAACACCTCTCCTTAGATCATACCACCTTGGAAGAACTGAAAACTTACAGATCCCTGGAAATATCTCTGAAAACAGTTGCATAAAACCCCTAAAGCTTGGGATAGTGCACGCTTCACCCTAGAAACAGAGCCTTGCTTTAATGAACAGTTCAAAGTCAAGTAATAGACTGGGAAAATAAGAAAACAACGGGAAAAAACTGACTATAGAAAGTTAGTATGGTGACAAGGAAGATCAAAACACACACTTGGAAGAAGGTAGCAAAGCCAAAGCTCCTGCATCCAAAGCCTCCAAGAAAAATATGAATTGGTTTCAGGTCATGGAAGAGCTCAAAAAGAATTTTGAAAATCAAGTAAGAGAGGTAGAGGAAAAATTGGGAAGAGAAATGAGAGTGATGCAAGACATGAGAAAGAGTCAACAGCTTGGTGAAGGAGACACAAAATAAATGCTGAAGAAAATAATACCTTAAAAAACAGACTAGGGCAAATGCAAAAGGAGGTCCAAAAAGCCAACAATGAGAATGCTTTAAAAAGCAGAACTGGTCAAATGGAAAAGGAGGTCCAAAAACTCACTGAAGACAATAATTGCTTAAAAATTAGAATGGAGCAAATGGAAGTTAATGACTTTATGAGAAACCAAGCAGCAATAAAACAAAGCCAAAAGAATGAAAAAAAAAATAGAAGACAATGTGGAATATCTCACTGGAAAAACAAATAATCTGGAAAATCTATCCAGGAGAAATAATTTTAAAACTATTGGACTACCTGGAAGCCATGATTAAAAAAAGAACCTAGACATCATCTTTCAAGAAATTATCAGGGAACACTGCCTTGATATTCTAGAACCAGATGGTAAAATAGAAATTAAAAGCATCTACCGATCACCTCCCAAATGAAATCCCCAAATAAAAACTGCCAGTAATATTATAGCCAAATTCCAGGGTTCCCAGGTCAAGGAGAAAGCATTTCAAGCAGCCAGAAAGAAGCAATTTATGTATTGTGAAACCACAGTCAGGACAATACAAGATTTTGCAGCTTTTACATTAAAGGATCTGAGGGCTTGGAATATGATATTCTGGAGGGCAAAGGTGCTAGGATTATAATCAAGAGTCAACTACCCAGCAAAACTGAGTATAATCCTCCAAGTGAAAAAATAGATATTCAATGAGATAGAGGACTTTCAGGAGTTCTTGATGAAAAGACCAGAGCTGAGTAGAAAATTTAACTTTCAAATACAAGACTCAAAAGAAGGATGAAAAGGTAAACAGGAAAGAGAAATCATAAAGGACTTAATAAGATAAAACTGTTTACTTTCATACATGGGAAGATGATATTTGTAACTCCTAAGACCTTCCTCACTATTAGGGTAGTCAGAAGAAGAAGGCACAGGTATAAGTTGAATATGAAGGAATGATATCTAAAAAATGAAATTGAAGTATGAGAGAGCAATGTACAGGGAGAAAGAGAAAGGGAGAGGTAGAATGGGGTAAATTATCTCACATAAAAGAGGCCAAAAGAAGCTTTTATAGTGGAAAGGAAGAGGGGGGAGGTGAGGGATAATGAGTGAACCTCACTCTCACCAGAATTGGCTCAAAGATGGAATTAGATACACAGGTAATGGGATCCAGAAACCTATCTTACCCTTCAGGAAAGCAGAAGGGGAAAAGGATAAGAGAAGTGAGGGTGAGTAATTGAAGGGAGGGTAGATTGGGGGAAAGGGTAGTCAGAAACAAAACACTTTCGAGGAGGGACAGTGTGAAAGGAGGGAGAGAATAGAATAAATTAGGAGAGGGGGAATAGGGTGAAAGGAAATAGTTAGTAGAAGTAACTGCAAAAAAAAAAAAAAAAGATTGAATCAAGTTTCTCTGATAAAGGCCCCATTTCTCTAACCTATAGAGAACTGTGTTAAATTTATAAAAAAAATAAGAGCCATTCCCCAATTGATAAATGATGAAAAGATATACTCAGTTTTCAGACAAAGTAATTATAGCCATATGAAAAAATATTCTAATTCACTATCAAGTGGAGAAATGCACATTAAAGCAATTCTGAGATACTACCTCACACCTATTAGATTGGCTAATAGGACATTAAAAGTAAATGACAAATGTTGGAAGGTATGTGGGGAAAATGAGATATTAATGTACTGTTGGCAGAGTTGTGAACTAATCAAACAATTCTATAGAGCAATTTGGAACTATGCCCAAAGGGCTATAAAACCATGCAAACCCTCTGACCCAGCAATATCACTACTAGGCTGTATCCCAAAAGACATAAAAAACAAAAAGGAAAAGGATCTATATGTACAAAAATATTTATAGCAGTTCTTTTGTGGGGGTAAAGAATTAGAAATTGAGGGAATGGCCAGCGATTGGGCAATGGCTGAACAAGTTGTGGTATGTAATTTTGATGGAATACTATTGTACTATAAGAAATGATGAGCAGGATGTTCTCAGAAAAACCTGGAAAGACTTGCATGGGTTGATCCCAAGTGAAATATACTGGGTACAAAGTAATAGCATTATTGTAAGATGATCAGCTGTGAATAACTTAGCTATTCTCAAGCAATACAGTAATCCATGACAGCTCTGAAGGACTTAGGATGAAAAACGCTATCCATCCCCAGAGAAAGAATTGATGGTGTCTGAACCCAGATTGTATCATACTTTTTAAACTTTCTTTATTTTTCTTGAGTTTTTTTTGTCTGTTTTCTTTCATAACATGATTGTTATGGATATGTTTTGCATGACTACACATATATAACCTATATGGAATTTCTTGCCTTCTCAATGGGGGTGGGGATGGCGAGGGAGGAAGGGAGAGAATTTGGAACTCAAAGTTTTAAAAACAAATGCCAAAAATTGTTTTTACATGTAACTGGGGGAAAATTAAATACTAAATAAATACAAAGAATGAATGTTAAAAATTATCTTGACATGTTAATTGGGAAAAAAATACTATTTAAAAACTTAACCTCTCTCTTTTTTGTTCTCTCTCTCAATACATACAAATGGACATAAGAAGTAGGGAAATTGATCATAATAAATATGTGCCCTGATCAGAAATGTGCCCTGACCAGTGTTAACAATGGGTTTGATTAGGGGGGGGCCTTGATCAGACTGAGGAATTCCCCATTCACTTGATGAAAATACAGGATATGAGTTCACGTTATCTCCTAACTAAACTAAAAGAATCTTCTAATGAAACTGATGTGAGTATAAAGAGGCAATTATGAGGGAGGGGAGGAGTAGAAGCTCACATGATCAGCACCCATTCTTCCATTAAAAAAAAGATAAATAGTGTCTTTCATGGCATCAATCCATATGTTCTGTGTGGCTGCCTACTTTGTCTATCTCTAGTACTATCTCTGCCAACAAGGTAGGGTCCCTACCTTTAAAGAGCTGAACCATAGACCAAAAAAAGAGTTAATATGGTATCCACTGTAAGTGTTATTATATGTCAGAAGGAGAGACTGCTGGGGGATACAAGTCAGAATTGGAAAGTCATCATGGGTAGGTGAGACTTGAAAAAACAAGAATGTCCCCTCCATCAGGGCCCCAAGTAAGGGTGAAAATCATCACCACCTCTTAAGCAAGCTATAGGGATTTTCAGCCTTGCTGAATGAAGACAACTTGGCAACATCAGAATCTTTTTCTTGGTAAAGACACAGGCTTTGTATTTGTACATAAATACTCTGTGATGGACATGCCTTTTGTAAATCTCAAAAATAGAAACATACACACATTTTCAATTTTGGGTCTAAATTGTGGGCTTTGACCCAGGAGCTTCTAACATGTTCTAATTGTTTCACCAACCTAATAGGAGAGCAATTATCAGAGCCAAAGATACAGAGCCAGACACTTTTTTGAGAAGTTACAGATCTGAGACTTATGGCATCATTTTAGAGAAACATGAGATTTTCTAGATGAAGGGGAAGCTCCTGTTTTCCTCAAGTCCCAAAGGCTTTAGCAACTGCTAAAGACATGAATAACTCTATCTGGAATTCATATGAGATGGCTAACGTCCATCAATAGTCAACAAATCAGTAGATTGTCCTTCTGTTGACCCATCTGTTGTCAACCTGATGATTTTTTATTTAGCCAATCTCATTAGCAGCTCTTAATACACTGCAGTGACATTTAAAAATAATAATTCACATTTCTATTGCATTTGCAAGTTTACAAAGTACTTTTTTTTCACAGCATCCCATAAATTAGGTAGTGCAACTTGACAAGCTGGCCTGGAAATAAAAGATTAAGCACATCTCCTCATTTTACTATTATTATACATGTTTGGGCACCTACTTCCAATGGGACAAATTCTCATGGTGGGTGTTGACTTGAGTTGCTCAAACAGGTAGAATCAGGAAATCTCAGGATTAAAATCCACTTCACAGATCATCTAGTTAAGTCCATCTATGGACAGGAATCCTCTGCACAACACCCTAGCAAACGATCATCTCAGCCTCTCATACTGACAGAATTCACTGCCCATCAAAAAATGATCAAAAGTGATCATTTCACTTTTGGACAACTCTTGCAAGTAAATATCCACTTTGTATGTATTGTATATGTATGTGTGTATACAGATATAAAAATTATACATAAACACGCATGTAATATATACACATTATATATATAATATACACATAATATACACGCACAATCAACATACACTCATATAATAAATATATTGCCTCTCTTACTTAACCACACTGGCCGCACACAGCCTCAACATAGGCACAAATGTCGTTGTGTTTTCCTGCATTAATTCTAACCTATTGGCTTTTAATCTCTGAATCTCAATTGTATTGTCTCCACTATGATAGTTAGAGCAGAACCAAATACTGCTTTAAGTACTAATGGAGCAAATGTTGAGAATGGTAGTCAGGTAAAGAAATAAACCTTAAAATGAGAATGGAAATGTTAACACTGGCAAAATGTATTAACTTTTAAAAACTCTTTAATGGTTGTTTATTAAAATGGACAGATACATGTGTATGTTTTTATACATCTCACATAATATATAGACATATATATTTATGTATGCATGCATATATGTATTCTTCTCTGTGAATAACATTATTTCACTCATAGATACTGCAAGCTTTCTATCTGGCATTGTTACTTAGAAAAAAATTCTCTGAATATCAATCTATGATCTGGGAAGGGGGAAAAATGTGTCCCGCTTATGGTGACAAGGTCACATCTCCTTCTGGAGAACTCTTTCTGGTGATGTTCCTTCTAGCCAAGAGAAATCACAGCATTTATTTTAAGTCGAAACATTCTTATATTTAAGCTTGTCATCAGGATGAAGTTTGTTTATTACATTCCATAATTATGATGAATATATTTTAAATAAAAAAAGATTTGAAATGTGGGACAGCTGCAAAAAAATATGGTGTCAATCAACGTAAATCGGCACACATCTGGAGCTAGCACTTGGGTGGGAATAACTTGTTTTGCATTTTTATGACCAGATGCATATAGATTAGATGTACCTTATAAACTTCACCCATACAACTGTCAAGGCTAATCAGGTTTAATAGGATGTGACAGTTTCTCCACAAATCTTTACAGAGCAAGGGCCAAGAATTTCCTCCCTATCACAGATCCTGTATGAGCTTTGTAATGCAGTGGGGTCTGTCAAAGACAATGCCAAATCCAATGCTCAGTCTGGAATGGCTTTCCATTACAGCCAAGTTAGTACTGGAAAGGATTGCATTGTCTCGTAGGGGCATGCTGCCTGGAAGACTCCAGACTGGCAGCAAAGGAGAGCTAGTGCTTACTAACAATAGCGAGATTGGAACGGGGATATCAAGGCTCAGGGGTTTCTCTTCTTGCACCAGCTACTGCTGTGGACTGACTCCTAGCAAGAGGGATCCTGCTCTCTTTCCTGAGATAATGTAGACCAAGTGGGCTTGGGCAATAGTGAAATAAAAGTGAATCACCAGTGAATAAACCAGTAAGGATCAACGTATTTTAAAGGACATCTCTATAGGAGATGGCCCCTGATAGAAATCTCCCGGGATCCCTTGTGGAATAGGCATTCTTTCCAGAATAAACCTCCTGTCCAATCCATCTCATTCCCAAGTATTTGCTTCTTTTCAAGGTAAGCTCTTAATGGGTCCTGAATAATAAAGATGCAAAAACTTCCAAATTACAATCGTGCCCTTACTAATTTTTTTTTTTTTAACATCAGTCTTGCTCTCAAGAAACTTTCTTCTCTTCTTACCTATTTGCAGTGGTTAAGGAACAGTCCTATACACCAGTCATGGAAACATTCTCATACTCAGGTAGCAACAATTACTGTTATCATTATTTCTCCACTAAAGCTACATCCAATGCCTCATTGTAGTGTATTGGTGAACTTAGTCTCTTGAAAATTACGGCAAATGAGTGAAAACTTTGTTATATCTTCCTGAGAGACTTCAAACAGACCCTGCAATGGATTGTGCCTCTGATGTCCCAGAAACAGACGTGCTAATTTTAGAGAAGCTTGTCACCAAATGGTCGGCCGAGCAATTCACGAAAAGCAGCATGACATACTGGATAGAGGGCCAGTGGGAGTCAAGAAAACTTGCTTCTGACACATACTAAAATTGCCAAACCTCTCAGCACCTTGTAGCTTGTCTGCATTGATAGAGGCAGTTATCACACCAAGAGTTCCCTAAACTGATGTAGTCACCAGCCAATAGGGTGAGAAATAATCAATTCAGCAAAGATTTTCTCCTAAGGTAAGGAGAGATTGCAAGCTTTATCATTGAAGGAGGGGAAACGATAAGAGCTGACATAGGTATTGTGTTTGAAGATTTGCAAAGTGCTTTTCCTACCTATATTATCTCTTTTAAGCCTTGCAAGAAGCCAGGGAGGTGGGTGTTAAGTACTATAGCTTTATTTTACAGACATACACACAATTTAAATATATGTGTATATATGATTTATTATTAGATATGTTTATTATATTATTGCTATGTATACACAATTGTATATATCATGTATATATTATTATGCATATACATACATATAAATGTGTGTATGTATATGTATATATGTGTATGTGTGCATATAATGTATATGTGGGTATATGTATGTATAATGACTTCTCCAGGATCACACTGCTAGTATCAGAGGTGGGATCTGAACTTTGATTTTCTTGACTCCATGTCCATATATTGCAAAGAAGGACTATCTAGGTGATTTGGTAGATAGAGTGAGTACTAGGTCTGGAGTCAGGATGACCTGAGTTCAAATCTAGCCTCAGACACAAGCTATCTGATGTGGGCAAGTCACTTAACTTCTTTTTCCTCCCCTCAGTTTTCTCATCTGTAAAATGGGAATAATAGTTGCAACTACTTCCCAAGGTTATTGAGACGATCCAATGAGGTGATAATTGTAAAGCGCTTAACAAAGTGCTTGGCACATAGTAAACACTATAAAAATGTTAGCGATCAATATAATTATTACCATCATCATTATTGTTTATCTATACTGGTAGAGAATTTTCTTGCCTTCCAGTTCTCTATTCCAACTAAATCAAAGGCTCAGTCTTTACCCTTATTGAACAAAGCACCAACATATTCTCTGAACCAAGTTTAAACTGACCTGTTATTCTACTCATTTGAAATGCTTGGATATAACCCAAACCATCATACCCTTCTGGTTCTATGTCACAAAGCCATTTCCCCAATGACCCAATGTAACAGTGTTGCTGATCTGGTTACAAGAAATTCTATTACATGAAAAAGACTATGCCAAAGGAGTCTTCACCAGACCCTGTTCCTGCCAGAACCACACTCTCTATAACGAAGACACTGTTTGGGGGCTCACCATATGGAGGGTAACTCAGCTGGAATTCAATCTTAAGGCATTTTTATGGCTTTGGCTCACCTTTACAAAATCTATATTAGGTGATGGTATTTTCTGATCATTTTGAAGAGTCCGTCTCACAGGCAAGGAGAGGATGCTAATTTGGTGCAGGGTTAGAGAGCAGAGGCGATTCTTAAGACCACAGAATGTCATAGCTAGAAAGACACTCAAAGTCAACTAGTTATCACCCTTCATCTCCTCTCCTCCCCCTGCCCCACCATGTGCGCATGCGCACACAAACATACATACATACATACACACACACACACACACACACCAATTTATAGAAAGGAAGGTAGGAAGGCCCATTTTATATAAGAATGTACTGCAGTTCAGATGTCCTGTTAGATCTGCCTCCCCACTCTCCCTCCCAACTTTTGTATCTAGAAGACACTGGGTAAATACATAAACCAAAAAATATCAAAATTTGGGCCACATCATCTACCATCTAGCCACATGTCAACAGTTCCCAAATTAGGTAGTGGTATTTTTCTAACATTTCATAGAAAAGTGGAAATATGCTATAATTGGTTGCAAAAGGGAGAGAAGGTAAGCTGGCAGAAGATGAGCTTAGTGGTGGTTATAACTTTGGAGGATCATGATCCAATTCTTACTCTGATACTTACAACCTGTGTGACTTTGAATTAATCACTTAAGTTCCTTGGGCTTCATATGGAGGCACAGTGGATAGAGAGTCAGAAAAGCCTGCAATCAAATACAACCTTAGATCCTAGCTATGTGATCCTGGGCAAGTCATTTAACTTCTCTCAGTCTCAGTTTCCTCATCTGTGAAATGGAGATAATAATACCACCTACCTCCTAGGGGTTAGTGTGACAATAAAAGGAGATTATTGGTAAAGTGCTTTGAAAACCTCCAAGAGCCATATAAATGCTCACTATTATCCATAAAATGAGGGAGGGTGGAGATGGTCTTCTGAGTTTGCTTCTAGCTCTACATCTAAGATCCCATTATCCTATGAGGTTTTGTTGGAAGAATTCTTTTGCCCACAGGAAGTACCACAAACCACACTAGTAGTAAGCACATGAAGTGCCCGCCATTGATGGGCGGGGGTGGGAGACTGCCTTGTGGTGGGAAGACAGACACCCCAAGATGCCAGGTTGAGGTTCCTTCTGGGGAAGCTGCTGTGCTAAGAAGAGGTCAAGGCTGGGTAAGTAAGCAGGCTGGGGGAAGAACTCAACTCAATTCACCATGTGACAGCTTCCAATTTCAGCTAGTTATTCTTGCACACTTGGAGAAGGTGTGATTTTAGCCAGACCTTGAAGGAAGCCAGGGAAATCAGTCTGACCTGGGCACTTTTATTTGTTTATTTTTTAGGGAATCAGATGTGTGATTTCACGTGTGTTGGGAACTCAGTGAGGAAAGTCCCCCTATCAATGCAGACCAGCAATTTTCCTGCAATTTTAAGTCTTAAAGATGTTTTGTGGGTCACTAGGAGATACCTGTGACTTGCTCTGGATAATAGGGTTACAGGGTCAGTAGGCATCAGAAGGCTTATTAAAGGCAAATGAGTGGTATAAAAACAAAAGGCAACAATGGGGACTTTTAAAAGATGCATAGATGTCACTTGAACAAGGCAGCATGCTTAGTCAGTACCAATTAACTGACCATATTAGTCCCTGGAGGCCTAGCAAACTGGAAGTCCTTAAGAAATGGGAAGCAGGACAGCTAATTTTTGACAGGATAAAGATGTTTGGTAAACAGCTGGAATATGAGATAATGCCTGAGAAGAGCAAATCCAGATGTGGTTGTACTGTGGGTAACCCTAGGTAGCCAGGGGACTACTTTCTCTCTTCCCATCCCATATCCAGATGTTAAGATCCAACTCATCCTTAAAGATCCTGTTCAAATAGTTCCTCTTTCATAAAGTGGTCCTTGATACTCTCAGCCAGAAGTGCTATCTCCTTCTTCGAACTCTCTTAGCACTTTTTACCTTCTTAGGTACTTACCACATTCTTCACATTGGTTAATAGGATTCATGCCTTATTTTCCCTATTGGACTATAAGCTCCTTGAGGACAGGAATCTTGTTTTATCCATCTGTGTTATCAGCCAACATCTGGCAGAGACTTCTGGGAGATATTCAATCAGTGTTTTCTAATGAATAAATGAATGTCTGAATGAATGCACTGGTTGGAAGCACTGAAAATGTAAAGAAAGTATGTAAAAAGGAGAGAGAGTAGGGCTCTTACTTAGCCCTTCCTTACCAGCTCAAGCACTCAATGCAGCCTCTGAGGTGGAGATGCAACAAAGTATGGGTCGATTCTTTGCTGTTTGTGCTAATTTTGACCCAACAATTAACACCAAGAAAACACAGATTCTTCACCAACCAGCACCACAGCATCCATACATGGAGCCATCAGTTATAACAAATGGAGAAATTTTGAATGCCATGGATAAGGTCACTTATATTACTTTCCAGGGAGGTACATGTAGATAATAAGGTTGATGTATGCATTGCCAGAGCTAGCTCAGTTTTGGAAGACTGAAGGAAAGTGTGGAGAGAAATATCAGGCTGACTACTAAACTGAAGGTCTACAGAACCATTGTGCCGACCTCATTGTTGTACGCCTATGAAACCTGAACAGTCTACCAGCACTATGCCAGGAAACTGAATCGCTTCCATTTGAACTGTCTTAGGAAGATCACCTGGCAGGATGAGATACCACACTTGGGGTCCTTTCCTCAAGCTGAACTGCCAACCATTCAAACTCTACTGCAAACAGTGTGACTCTGATAGACTGGCCACATTCAAATGCCAAACATACATTTGCCTAAAAGAATATTTCATGGAGAACTCATACAAGGCAGGCATTCACATGGTAGTCAGAAGAAGTGATATAAGGACTCTCAAGGTCTCTCTGAAGAATTTTGGAATAGATTGAGTGACATGAGAGACACTGGCAGAGGACCACCCACCATGGCATGGCCACATCAAAGAAGGCGCTGTACTCTATGAACAAAGCAGAATTGCAGTAGCTCAAAAGAAACATGAAATGCACAGATTTAGGGACATCTCCATGCAAATATTCATTATAGATTATTTGTGCACAACAGAGGTAGAGCCTTCTGAGCTTCTGTTGGTTTGATCAGACATAGTCGGACACACTGTACCTTGACTCTATAGTGTCATGATAGTGATGGCATTTTGGTCAGGACAAAAATCACAACCTCAATCTTTAGTAAAGGCTCCTCTGATCACAGTGATCTCTTTTTTCCTAAAAGTAAAAGAATCTCAGAATTTGAGAGGTGGAAGGGACATCAGCAGCCATCTGGGCCAACCCATACATGAAGGAATCCCCATTATAACATACAGGGTGCACTGGAACGTACTCTCATTGGAGTGTGAGCCAATTGTTAAGTGTGAGCATTTACACTTCAACTATAAATCAGGGTTTGGTTTATTGCTTTGTTGCTCTAGACTTAAAATGTGTTAATCATACAGACTGAACTCAAGACCACCAAGCATGGGGACCTCTTCAGGCAGTTCATTCTATTTTGCGGCAGTTCTAATTATTAAGGGGGTTGGACATTGAACCTAAATTGGTCTCACTGCTACCTCTACCCGTTGTCCTGGGGGACCAAGCTAATCCCTCCTTCCACATGAGAGCCATTCAAATTCTTGAAAATACCATCATGTTCCCCCTGAGTCATCATTTCCACCAGTCTAAACATGCCCAGTTCCTTCAGTTGGTCTTCCATGATGCAATACATCATCATGCTCATTGCCCTTCTCTGGACATTCTCCAACTGAACAATGTCTTTAAACTGTTGTACCCAATAGTGCAGATAAGGTTTGATGAAGACAGAAAATGGTGGGATTATCACCTCCCTGTTCCTAGAAATTTTGTCCTCTTAATAAAACCCAATATTTCATAAAGTTTGGTTGTTTTTTGTTTTTGTTTCTGACAGCGCCATTACATTGCTGATTCCCATTATTGCACCCTGCAAAAACCCCCAAATCCTTTTTAAAACAACCCTTTTCTTTTTGTACCTTCTCCCATCTTTTATTCTTGAAGTTCGGGTTTTTGTACCTAGGTGAAAGGCTTGACATTTATTCCTGTTGAATTTTATTGTATTAGATTCATTCCAATGTTCTTGCTTGTCAAGATGCTTTTGAATCCTGACTTCATCATCCAGTTTGTTAGCTATTCCTCCTACTTTATTTCATCTGTAAATTTGATGAGCATGCCATTTATGCCTTTTTCTAAGTCACTGATATAAAATGATAAACAGCACAGGACTGAGGAGAGAACTCTAGGAATGCTCCACTGGAGACCTCCAGCCATATCTTTCAAGGAAGACCAGCACCTCTGATGTGAGGGTTTGCCGAGCCCTTTTCAGGCTTGCTCATCCACCTTTGGTGTCCACCTGTCACCCAACTCTCTTTCACCAGTAGCTCCAAGAAGCTGTAGCATTTGCAGTGGCCATACCCTGTAAAACAGTCTTAGCAGATGGGCTATACCAGGTTGAGGGTAACCAACAGGCCTCAAACCCCTCAGTGAGTTAGGGGGACATCAACCCCAAGCATGTGAAGACTTCTCCCATAGAGTGGGTGAATGAGAACAATTTGTTACATGACCACAAAAGCGGCTGAAGCAGATACTGTGGAATGCTTAGAGTTTGATCAGATATTGAAGATGCCAAGGTCATCCACTGCATTCCAGGACATTGCCAGTCATCTTGACTTTTATCCTGCCACCAAACTTCCATGACTCAGAGAGCGAGGCTGATGAATTTGTGCAATTCTGCCTCATTTAAATCCAATTCACAGGCAAGTCAAGACATCCCCTGGTGATGTCACTGGTGCTCTTCAAAAGTGAAGGACAAACAACTCCTTATAGAATACTGATCTCAGATAATGCTTACTATTTTTTTAAAAGCCTAATATTGTTACTTATTTAACTAACATGAAAGGCGGTGTGGAGTAGGGAAAAGTATGTTAGATTTAGAGTCAGATGACCTAGGTTTAAATTCCAGTTCTGTTACTTGCTTCACCTTACTCCTTGGTCGATAAGTGGTAGAAATTCAGACCAGGGAGTTCAGTAATGTTCAGTGATGCCTGGTAAGGGATCTTCCAGTAGCGATGCACATCAGCACCTGCTCAGCAACTTATCATCTTACAGAGTTGCCCAGGATGCTGAGGGGTTAAATAATTTGCCCAGAGACACCTTACAAGAATGCATTATTGGCATGATTTGCACTCCAAGGATGGCCCTTGGCTTACCATGCTTCCTGTCTCATACTAATTATAGCTCATATTTATTTATATAGCTCTTTAAAGCTTTCTTCACAACAACCCCATATAGTAAGTAAAGAAAGAATTATTATCCCCACTTAAAATGGGAAAACTGAGGCTCTGAGAGGTGACTGCACATGTCTTTACCACTAGTAAGTGTCAGAGCCTGGATTTCAATTCGTATTTCCTGGCTCAGTGTAAGATGGAGTAAACTAAATGTGCTCAGTTCTTTTCTAGCTCTAAATTCTATGATTTGCCCAAGTAGACTTGAAAATAGAGATAAGGTCTTCTTCCCCTCCTAACCTAACATAGAGTCTTACAGGTACTTTCTGGGTCATTTCAGTTGTGTCCAACTCTCCATGGGGTCATTTAAGATTTTGTTGGCCAAGATACTGGAGTGTTTTGTCATTTCCTTCTCCAGTTCATTTTACAGATGAGGAAACTGAGGCAAATAGTGTTAAGTGATTGGCCCAGTTTCACACAGCTAGTAAGTGTCTGAGGCTGGATTTGAATTCAGGAAGATGAATCTTCTTGACTCCAGATCTTGCCCTCTATCCATGGTACCATCTAGTCACCCCTGTAGATGCCTAGTTCTCAATAAATATTTGTTGAATGAATAAATAAATGAATAAATGAATGAATAATCAAAGACATGCAACTTTTCTCTGGGCAGGTCAAGCCTTGTCCAGATACCTCAGACACAAGCTCTCCCTCTCCTCCCTGGAGAAACCATAAAGCAACTTGGGTTCAGAGTATGGGAAGGGCTACATCCTTCTTTTCAGAGATGGGGCATCTAGAGAACTTTTCCCAGAATTCCTGCATCTCTATGGAGTCTCCCCCTCTCTCCTCACCCTCACCTTTTAAATCTCATGTTATTTTAATGATAAAACTTCTAAGCTGTTTAAATACTTCTCTTTTTGCAGGAGACATTTGAGCCCCTTGGACATTAACAAGTGAATATAACTTTTTCAGACTCTTGAATCTGCTAAGTAGTTTTCTTTGGACTGCCTGCTCTCTTCCTGAGAGAGAATCCCAGGACTCAGCTTGGCTTCAGGGCTCAATCCCATACAGCTCCTGCCACAGCCAGGGACCAGGAGGATATTCTTCTATCAAAATGCAAATAGGATAAAATTATCTCTTCCCATTATTAATTTTAGAAAATATTTTTATTGAGTTTTCTTTTTACAACACCCATTTTTCTCATATCTATTCTTTGAGGCCAACCCCATTCTTAATAATTTTATAACACTCAGTTTTCACTGCTTTTGTTATATACTTTCCATTTGCCTTGTCATAGTCCTTGTATATATTGTTTTTCTGGTTCTCCTTTATTTCATTTTGTCTCAATTTGCATTAGTTTTTCCATGCTTATCCATATTCAGCATATTAGCATTTTCTTAAAACTTGTTAGTATTCTATCATATTCATATACCATTCACATATTAGGAATACCGCCCCCCCATAGTCCCTTTCAGAGAGCCATCCCTTATAATAATTTTCAAGTGGAAGGAGGGGGGGAAATTCAACAACATTATGGAGATATTGAAAAAGTCTGATGTTTTATGCAATGTTCCACACCCATGTTCCCTCACCTCTGCAAAAAAATAGGGTAAGTTTCTTCTCATATTACTCCTTGGAAGCCAAACTTATTCTTTATAATTTTGCAGGACACAGTCTCCACTGTTTTATTGCTCTTACCATCAACATTGTTGTGGTCACTATGTATATTGTTTTCCTGATTCCGCTTTCTTCATTTTGTTGGAATTCATATGTCTTTCCATACTTTTCCATATTCATTGTTTCTTAGAACACGTCAATATTCCATTATATTCATGTACCACAAATTGTATACCAATTCCCCAGTCAGTGGGTATCTGTTTTGTTTCCAGTTCTTTTCTACTATAAGAAAAAGTCATGCTATAAATATTTGTCCACATTGTTAATTAAAGACAAAACTCTTTGATTGGTATCATTGATTATTAGCGCAGTAGATTATTAGCGCAACGAATTCATGGTTTTAAAATTTAGAGCTAGACAGGGAACATAGAGGTGATTTAAGCCAGCCATTCAGTCTTAAAAATGAGGAATCTGAGGTACAGAGTGGTTAAGTGAATTGGATGAGGGGCCTGGAATCAGTAAAGCCCTGAGTTCAAATCCTACCTCAGATGGCAATTAACTGTATGACTCTTCACAAGACCCTTTACCTCTATGTGCCTCAGTCAACTCAAAATCACAGAATTTACACTTGGAAGGGACTCTAAGGACCCAAGCAGCAGCCAGCTACTGCAATCCATACCCCCAAAGAGGTCCCCAATATAATATAACTGATAAGTGGTAGTACAACCTCCATCTAAGGATCTCCAATGAAGCGCATTCCACTTTTGGAAATCTCTCATATTAGGGACTTTTCCCCTAATATCAAACTTAAACTTGTCTCATTGTGTCTTCCATCAATTGCTCCAGTTTCTAACCAGAGGGACCAACAGAAAAAGTTTAGTCCATCTTTCATATGATAGCTCTTCTAATATTTAAAAATAGCAATCACATTTATCCTGAAACTTTTCTCCAGTGACATATCAAGTTAAAGATGAGTTGCTAAATATGATAGATGAAAGAAGATCCAACATCAAGAATTCCTCATGTTGATGAAATCAGAGAGCCTTGGTATATATTAATGAAATGGAATATTATGGCATAGTAAATAAAATTATAAATATGAAGAATATTGAGAAATATGGAAAGGCATAATAAGTGGAATCAGTGGAACCAGAATAACATAGACATTGCCTCCAACTATATAAATGTAATCCAGATTTCCAGCTAAGCCTGGGGACCATTTGACATTCAGCTGCTTAGGCATGACTCTAGAATGGTCGAGAGAATGCTGACACAAAGCTCCATTCTTGCATGAAGTTATAAGTTGGTGTGAAAACTTTGAAGAGGAGAGATGTTCTTTCTTTTAAAGAAGAGATTCATGGTGGCTGATTCACTGGGCCTAATTCCAGGGCCATGGAGAGAGAAACAGACTTTGTAAGCTGCAGACAGGTAGAAGAAGCTCTTTCCTCAACATTTCTCTGATTTCCACCTTGCATCCTTAGGGACAACAAAGAATTTCCTTTGAATAAAATTGAAGCCTCTCTTTGTAAAGCTGGGAGCTCATCTTGTCCCATTTAAAGTGTTCATTCATTCTTCTACATTTTCTTATATATTTTAATTTGTAGAATTGCTTTAATATCTGCTTGCTCTTTGCTTGGATAAATGGGTCTACTTTACTATTCACTACCTGTAATGGTCTTTTTTGTAACTAGCATTTGGTAAGAAGGAACTAAGTCTGTGGATATAAGCTAGGAATAAACCTATCCTCTTAACAGCAGCCAGGAAAGTGAATTTTTAAACTCTTGTGCCCCTAAACAGGCAATATGGGGGATAGAGACAATCCTAGTTTTTATATCCCCTCAAAGAAAGAATGAAAAAAACACAGCTTGGTGGTACTCTACCTCTCCTCAAGGGTTAGCCAAGCCTTTATCAATGCCTATAGCATCTATAATCTAATCAATTGACAAGCATTTATTACCTGTCTAGTATGTGCCAGACACATATAGATGGAGACACAAAAACAGAAATGAAACAGCCACTTCAAGGAGTTTAGAGTCTAATGGGGGAGAGAGTATATACATGTACATATATATATACATACATACATACAAATACATATAGTACTAGACCTGGTTATTTGATTTCATTGGTGATTTCATTCATGGGGAGTTCCTGGATGAGGAAACTCTTTCTACCAGTACAGGTTGGCACCTTCTCTGAAATGTATAGTCTTAGAGAGTTGCCTAGAGCGTTGAGAAATAATGAGTCATCCACAGTCATACAGTCAGTATGTGGCAGAGGCAGACCTTCAGGCCAGCTCTTCCTGGATTCTTCTATTACACAAGCAGTTTCTCATTTATTCCAGTTATACTACTAACTAGTAGACCTAAACCTCTCCAAAAAAATTAAAAAGGAAAAGGATGTACATATGCAAAAATATTGATGACAGCTCTTTTTTGTAGTAATAAAAAAAAGTGGAAACTAAAAGAGTGCCTGTCTTCTCTATGTTGTTCAGTCATTTTTCAGTCATGTCTGATCCTCCATGACCCCATCTGAGGTTTTCTTGGCAAGGATACTGGAGTGGTTTACCATTTCCTTCTCTAACTCACTTTATAGATGAGCAAACTGAGGCAAACGGGGTTAAGTGACTTGCCTAGGGTCACATAGCTAGAGTGTCTGAGGTCAGATTTTAACTTGAGAGGATGAGTCTTCCTCATACCAAGCCTGGCCCTGTGTGTGCTATGGCTCCACCTAGCTGTCTGTGCCCTCCTATTGGGAAATGGCTAAACCAATTATAGTACATGAATATAATGGAATATTGTTGTGCCGTAAGAAATGATGAAATGAACTTACTATTTAAGAAACTGGGAAGATCTTCCTGAACTGATGCAGAGTGCAGTGAGCAGAACTAGGAGAACACTTAATAGAGTGAGAACAAGATTATAGAGAAAAAATAACTTTAAAAGACTGTAATGACCCAAAAATTCATTAGAACGAAGAGGAAACATGCAACTCACCTTCTGAGAGAGAGGTGATGAACTTAGAATGTGCACAGATTACATTTTTTGACATGACTAATGTATGAATTTGTTTTGCCAGACTATGTAGTTAGGTATTGAGAGATATTTAAAAATTGGTTTGTTTTTAAATTGCTCAGTCACAAAAAAGATGTTGGTAATGACACTTTTTGAAAAAATATATTTATTATTTGAAAAATAAAAAATAAACTGAGAAAAGGTACAAAAAAGAGAAGAAATTATAAGTAAGTAGAACAGTTTTGAAAGTTACATATTGAATTTAACCTTTTTTTTTTTTAAAGAAAAACAAGCTCTACAAAATAGAGATTTGCAATTTTATGTGCAATCCTCTTTTTCCTTTCTGCTGTGTATATGAAAATGTTCATGTTGTTTGGTTTTGAATTCAGAATAATTTATCTTTTGATGAGAGAAAGAGCATTTACTTCCAAAAATATCATCTTCTACCTCACTGAGAGGAGTTAGCCATTCCTGCCATGAACCCTGAAGGTACAAAGGGACTTCTGAATCCTTAGTTCCTCATTTGAAAGAATTGGGTTTGATTTTTAAGATCTCTTCTAGCTCTGAATTCCTGTAACTATTGACAAGTATCAATTATGTCCTTCACTGTACCACACTAGAAGTAGCTGGTTTTTTTCAGACTTTGTCCCTTATAAATGCCAGGATCATCTCCCCTCTCTGTTTTTTTTAGGGATAAATATTTATTAGCTGCCATAGTAATCAAAGTTTCAATGCAAAAACGGAAATCCTTAGAATCATAGCGTCTTAGAGTTAGAAATACATGTACCCACTGAAGATATTCTTTATTTAATGGAAGGGCCAAGCCAAGGACAGGAACTATTTGGTTGTCTGTGGCTATATGAGGTCAGTTAGAGATCTAAACCCTGCACGAGTCAGATAGCTTTCCTCTATGGCCATGGCCATAGGCTGGCCCCCTCTGTAACCCCAGCCAGCTGTTAGGAAAATGCATTCCACTTGTCACAACAGTGGACTCTGTAAGGGAGTATTAGTGGTTTCATGAAACCCCATTCTTATTACTTAGAAAAGAGTTCAAGATACATGCCAGGAAGACCTGAGTTCAAATCTGACCTCAGACACTTATGATGATGCTGGGCAAGTAACTTTACCCTGTTTGCCTCAGTTTTCTCATCTGTAAAATGAGTTGGAGAAGGAATGGCAAACCTCTTCAGTATCTTTGCCAAGAAAACCCCAAATGGGGTCACAAAGAATTAGACTTGACTTTAAAATGACTGAACAGCCAAAAGAAGACACTCTCTTATTTTCCATTTTCCTTTATTACTATAAAAAGAGCTGCTATCAATATTTGCTCATACATACATCCTTTTCCTCTTTCTTTGATTTTTTTTTTTGGAAGGGGTTTAAGTCTACTAGTTAGCAATATAACTGGTATACTTCAGAAACAGCATTGTTTAATAGATAAAGATGAATTCAGGAAGACCTGAGTCTTCTTAAAGGATACCACAGAATTGTGTAAGTTCAAAATAAACAAAGGTAATACTAGCATAAGTGTATGGTATATGCATGCATACATATGTGTATGTATATATAATAACTATATCTATGTATATGTGTATGATAAATATATACAATAACAGACATATAATAAATGTGTGTGTTTAATAAATGTGTATATGTATGTATCTATGATAAGTGTGTAAAGGGTGTTCAGGGAGGACTAGCACCTCTGATGCAAGGATTTGCAGAGCCCTTTTCAGGGTTGTTCATCCACCTTTGGAACCTGTGGTTCCAAGAAGCTGTAGCAGGCGCAACAACCACACCCTGGCAAACTCTGTACATAACAAATGGGCTAAACCAGGTTGAGGGTAACAGATGAAACACAAACCCAATGAGTTAGGGGGATGTCTACCCCAAGCATATGAAGACTTTCTCTGGAGGAACAGGTAGATAAAATTTGGTTTCAATAGCTATGAACATGGTTGAAGCAAGTGCTGTGGAGTGCTTTGAGCTTGGTCAAACACTGAAGATACTGAGGTCATCCACTGCATCAGGGGCCATCACCAGTCATCTTGACTTTTTTCTTGCCACTAGACTTCAGTGACTTGGGAAAATAGAGAGTGAGGCTGACAACTTTGTGCAACTCTGCCTCACTTAAATCCAATTCATGCATAAGTCAAGACATCGTTACCCCATGATGCCCTTGATCTTCTTCAAAAATGGATGAACAACATGAATATGTGTGTGTATAAATGTATATAGAGCAGAAATCTATTTTCTTTGGCTTAGAGAACTCCCAATAAGGAATTTTCCCCTACTAATGCAGATCAGTATCCTCTGTACCACTGGAATGTGAAGTGACTTTCCCTAGGGTTACCCAGTGAGGATGTATCCAGAAATCCAGAAGACCTGATAAACTCCTGTAATCATTAAGGCTTAATTTACCCCTGGGTTACCTTCTTAACATCATCAGACTCCTTACATGATCAGAATTATGCAGAAGACCTTTCTAAATTACAGGCAATTATAGCATTTCTTTTCTTATGAAGGTACATTCTATAGAGGCAGCCAGGTGGTGCAGTGGATAGAGCACCAGTGAAGGAGTCAGGAGGACCTGAGTTCAAATCTCACCTCAGACACTTGACACTCACTAATTGTGTTACCTTGGGCAAGTCACTTAACCCCAGTTGCCTCATCCTGGGTCATCTCTAGTCATCCTGATGAATATCTGGTCATTGGATTCAGATGGCTCTGGAGGAGAAGCAGGGCTGGTGACCTGCACAGCCCTACCTTACTCAAAACAAAGTCAAGTGCAAGTCATGTCATTGTTTCTTTGATGGCATGATCTTCTTTGGCAAAAAAGGATGAACACACACATCATAGGCAGAACTGGAACATAGGCCATCCTGACTCCCACCACAGATGCCTCTGACATATTAACGTAACACCTTGCATATATTATTTCACTGATTTAGCCACTGTTAAAGTTGGAAGGAATTTTGGGAAAATGGGATAATCAATTTAATATTGGAGTGTAAAGATTATCCAGTCTAACTCTCATTTCTCAATTTAGGAAACTGAGGCCTAGAGAGTTGAAATTGCATAGTGGACGACTTAAGTGTTGAATTGGGAGACAAGAAGACATAGGCTCCAGTCTACTATGTGATCATGGGCAAGTCACCTTTGAGACCTAGTTTCTTCACTTGTAAAGTGAGGGTACTGACTAGATGGTGTCTGAGGTCCCTTCCAGCTCAAAATCAAAGATCTAAGTGACTTGCCCCAGGGTATCCCACAAAGAGGTTATCTCCCTTGAGTTTAGCTCAAGGCTCTTGCCATCCTCCCTCTCTCTGGATCACACTGATTTGATAATAGGGTCACAAAAGTAGAGCTGAAGGAGACATCAGAGACCATGGGCGACTCATTTTACACAAGAGGAAACTGAGGCGCAGAGGTTTGGACAGTCAAAATCATATAGGTTGGAAATGACCCAACAACCCTGTGAAATGGATAGGTCCAATATTATCTCCAATTTTAAAAAGAGGAGCCTTCATTTAAAAAGAGAAATGAAGGTATGAGTCCAAGGTCACATAATTAGAAAGTGGCAGAAAGGAGCATTATACTTACTAGATCATGCTGCCTCTCCACAGAGAGATTCTCCGTTAGAAGGGAAAATAAATGAATGACTTCATGACTTATTTTCTGACCATGGAAATTAAAGTGCAGACATAGGAAGTGATTTGGACCAAAGACCCACAACAAATCAGAAAAAAGGTAAAAACAAAAATAATCAGAAACAAACAAATCCTCCAAATTCAGTAATTTTATCTCCAGACTCAGGGGCTGAACTCCCTTCCTTGGAGATTTTTTTGTGTAACCAATACCCCATTCAGTACCATATGCCCCCTGCCAAGTATCCTGAAGATTTCTCTGGAAGGAGACAAAATCATAGAGGTCAGCTATGCTTTAGTTCACTAGCCTCTAAACTACCCTGGCAAAGAGGAGTGGATTTCTACAGAGTTGGCACTCACATGGGCACACCCATGCATATACGGCTGCCTTCCTAGACACCTTTTATTTATTTTTTTGATTATATTAGCTGAAAGATGGCCTCCAGTATACCCTTTGCTCTGGTGCTGATGGCAGCTGGGAGCTGCTTGAAGCCAGAATCCAATGGATTTCTATGAGAAAGCCAGGAACAGAAATTCCAATGTTTCAGATTTCGGGACCCAGAATCTTCTGTGCACAAGCTCCCCCTTATGGAAATGGAAAACACTAAGGCTGAGCATTTCTGAGCATTTTTCAAGAAGAGTTAATGCTTTAATGCTCAGTTTTTAAACTCAAAAGAAGGCTTTGAAACATCCATGGTCCTCACCTCCTACCCACCTCCCACAATTTAGCTTACTTAACATTCTGTGAAAGGAATCTTTTTGTTAACATTATATGTATCCTCATTTGTAAAGCACTTATGTCCAATTTTTTAAAAGTATATGTTTTTGGGGGCTTGTGAAGTGTTAGATTTGTGGATAAATATAAAATGGCACATTGGAAGAAACTCTGATTATAACTCCAAGGTTTATCAAGGAGCAATTACCATGTTTTCATCACAGAATCAAAATACTGGCTTTATTAATTCATATCTAAAGTCTTATATTCAGAAAGATAGAGGATGAGGCAGAATGAAGGAAGGAGTAAGTGAGACAAAGGGAGTGTGGTATCACTCTGATTTTAATTGAGAGAACCTTTATTTCTGGTCTTGGTTTCTCCTCCACTGTAAAAATGATTGGGATGCAGAGCAACAGGTGGAAATTGCAAAGAAGCTAGTTTGGGCTGGATGTCAGGAAAAAACTTCCCAGAAATTAAAGCTGTCCAGAAAAGGAATGGGGTGCCCTGAGAGGCAGCAGCTTCCCACTCCTTGAAGGTCTCCAAGCAGATATTGAACAACCACTTGTTGGGTATGTTATAGAAGGGGAGGTTTTCATGGATGGGTTTGACCAGATGGCCAATGAAATTCTTTCTAAGCCTCAAATGCTGTGATTCTGTAACTAATGTTTCTCTAAGATCCTTGCCAGCTCTAAGTCCAATGGTCCAATGAACAAGTTAATCTGATTTCACTGCACTTCATTCCTTCCATGCACAAGTGAAAACTACTTAAAAGGATTCCATGTAGCTTCTTTCTCCCTCCTTTTCTTTCTTTCTTTCTTTCTTTCTTTCTTTCTTTCTTTCTTTCTTTCTTTCTTTCTTTCTTTCTTTCTTTCTTTCTTTCTTTCTTTTTCTTTCTTTCTTTCTTTTTCTTCCTTCCTTCCTTTTTCTTCCTGTCAATCTCTCTCTCTCTCTCTCTCTCTCTCTCTCTCTCTCTCTCTCTCTCTCTCTCTCTCTCTCTCTCCCTCCCTCTCTCTCTCTCCCTTTCTCTCTCTCATCCTCTCCATAACCTGGTCTCTCTCTTTCTCTCCTCTAACTCCTGAAGTGTTCTGTAGAGTTGTGCTGCCTTTGCAACTGTTTTATCTCTTCTCAAATCCCATGAGAAGGACTAGGGGAAAAGGGAGGAGCAGGAAGGGGAAAAAAGAAGAGGGAAAAGAAGGAGGAGGAAGAGCAAGAAAAGAATAATTTCAATTCCCTATTTTTCCTTTCATCATTGACAAAGGTGAAAACTCTAGTAGTCTAAGGCTAGGCTAACATGTTGAGAACTGTGTCTACCATCTCAGGGAAGTGTTTGCCATGTACATTTGCCCTGGATATCATGAGATCTTCATGCCTCTCCCTGAGTCACAGTCTCTGCCCATCTCCTAGATCTATCATTCTGGAAAAGGGTGGAGGCTCCAGAAACCAGAGGAAAATCATTCCATTCTGTTAAGTGCTAAGGTAACACAATGTACCTGGGACAGATTCCCAACCCTCTTTACAATGAGAAAGGAAACACAGGGGAACTCAGTGTACCATTCCCATACCAACCATTTTCTTGTGGCTTGTATTCAGATTTTAAACCATCACCCAAGATCACATCATGCAATTTCCCACAAAGAACAATCCCTTACACTTTTTTTTCCGAATCAATTAGACAGATATATAGCTATGTATTAAATGTCAACTAGGTGCAGATCATTGTGCTAGTAAATTGAGTGATTAAAAGGTTTAGACAAGACCTGGGATCATAGGAGCATAGATGTAGGTAATCTTAAAGGTCATCTAGTTTAACCACTCTCATTTTATAAATGAGGATACTGCAGCCCAGAGAGATGGAGTCATTTTCCCAAGGTCACACAGATTATAAGTGGCAGAACTCAGATTAAATTTTAGTTTCTCTGAATGCAAATCCAGTTCTCCTTCCACTCTATCAGCCTTGCCCTCATCTTTGGAGTCCTTAGATAATAGTGTTGAGCCTGGACACCATAGTAATGCTTTGGTTCTCCAGTGGCCCCTCTGCTCAAATGGAGTTGCTGAGAGTGAAAGCAGGTATTAGTTTCTGACCACTCAGGGAATCTACCTTTTATTATTATCCAGGTATGGGGGAAGAGGGGTGAGGATGGCTCAGAACCAGTCAGTGGTGATTCAAGTGTTTGGAAACTCTGCCCAATTTTCACAGTCTCCTTTGGGTTGGCCATCCAATCCCACCCTTCAGTACTTGTCTTCCATCTTTAGGGTCACCATTGTTGCCTCCTCACTTCATAACTACACTACATTAGACCTGGGAAGGATGTAAGAGATCACTTAATGAAACCTTCTCATTTTACCGATGTGGGAAATCAAGGCAGAAGTGAAGGGATTTGCTCAAAATCACATAAAAGTTCATGGAAAAAGTAGAACTACAGCCCAGGTTTCTTGATGCCTAAACCAATTTACTTTCTATTCTGTCATGTGACTAGGTTTGACTAGAAAGCATTCTCTCTCTGTCTCTGTCTCTCTCTGCCTCTCTCTCTCTGTCTCTCTCTCTCTCTCTGTTTTTCACTCTGTCTTTCTATCCTTACCCTCACCCTCACCTAAAGGATACCATGAGAAAGTCCCAGTTCCACTTGAGGCATGCCCCTCTCTTCAGCAGCGATAGTTTTTTGAGGGGCCTCCCCGCTCTGTCCTTTCAAGCATGACCATCAAAACTTTCTGTGCAGCAATGTCATACATTGACCAGTAGGTGGCTCTGTTCCAGAGTACCCTTGCATCCCTTCCCAAGCCTGGAGCATCTCTGGGTTTATTATTTCAAAACATTTAAGGTTACTGCCTTCCAAGTGGTGCAAGAAGCCCTCTGGTGTATTATGCTCATTCCCCATGCCTATCCCAGGCATTTGGGATGAAGATTTAGGGCAAGGTGCTTCTCAGGACTGCAAGGAAACATTCCAGTCTGATAAAGAATTCCTATATACCAAGGAAAATCTACAGTTTCTGACCCTCCTCTGAGTAGCAGGAATCCTGGGTACAAAGCCAGGACTAGAAGCAGCCTTAGCCCTATTATGAGGAACTTGGAGCAGAATTGGCTAGGGTAATTCCTCCCGCTGGTCCCCCAAAGCATAACAAGAGGGCATCTGATGCTGCCAAGGCAGAGAACAAGGAGAGGCATTGATTAGGGGTTACATCTCATAGAGATCCATCTCAGAAGAAATGAAAATGTCTTTATGAGTTCTCTGACTGTGGAAAGTGAAAGGGACTCTCAAGCACTCATACAAGATATAGAACTGTGACTGTCTTAACTTTTCAACTGCTGCAGCTCATAAAGACTGTCAATTAAGACACGGAGCGTGGAGGGATGTGCTATCTGCAGTAGTGGATGGATTATCTCCAATACTCTCATTGGATCTTTGATCTCCTTGATGAAATATTTCCTTCAATGATATCAATCACAGTGCACACATATTTGTCTATCCAATGGTACTCTTGCCCTTGGCTGCCTATAAATACACCAACAGGGAAGCCTCTCAATAGGATGGGGCCCTTCCTTGAATTCTTTTGATGTCATGTGGATACCAACAGAATCGTTAGCATCTGACGTGAGGAGGGTTGTCTGTCAACTCCTGGAAGTTAGGGCCCATGCCTTTTAAACCTTTGTTTCTTCTGTAGCACCCAGTATAATAGGTGGGCTCCATAGGAAGCAAAGCCTGTGATCAATGAATGTTTGATGATTGACAACTCATATTTGGTATTATATATTGCTCTTGGTGAGGTTAGAGAATTCTGGGAAATGGGTGGGATGGAGCTCATCAAGTAGAAAGACTGGTATATGGAAAAATTGGCAAATGGAGGTGGATTCAATTCAGCAAGGATTGTGAGCTTAGCACTGTGTTAGATGATATGGGGTGTATAAGAGAAGTATATTACAATATATTTACCCTAAAAGATTTTACATTGTAGTAGGGGAGAAAAACCTAACATAGATCCATTAGAGAATAGTGTAAGATACTATATAATTCATAGCTTGAATGAATACTTCAATGGGTCCATGATGTTATTACCATAGGTGGTCGCTCCATGGGTTGCTATGGCTTGGTGGGGGAGGAAAAGGAGAGAGCTCCTCCATCAGTAGAGAATCTTAGACAGATGCTAAAAATGAAGGATGGTTGAACAAGGCCCAGAAATGAACAGAAGGATAGTAGACTAGATTACCTTTGGGAGACTAAAAAGTTCTTATAAAATATCTCCAGGCTTCTCCTTGAAATAAAAACCTTTCTTATTCATATCAATATTCCTTTCATGATGAGAGACAGCATGATATAGTGGGTAGAAAACTGGCCTCAAAGTCTTGATGTTCTAGGTCCATCTGTGACACACACTTGGCTGTGTGACCCTGGGCAACTTGTTTAACCTCTAAGTACCCTAGACAACTCTCTGAGACTATGAATGGCAGACAAAATGTCCATCTATGTAGGAGTTTCCCCATCAGAGAAAATGATATAAATATATACAAATGAAATCCTAGGTCTAGTCCTTATCCAATGCTTCCCATGGTGTCAAAAGGTCATAGTTATGGCACATAACAGTCCCTAAAGATTATGAAATTAAGGACTTCCTAGAGAGCAGTGCAGACACACATGATGGTACCAAGCTGGCTATAGCAAACTGCAACCCAGGAATTATGTAGAAGAAGTATTAGAGAATTCATCAGAAAAATGTACACACCAAAAAGATAGGCTGGTCAAGAACAAGGGATGATGAATAGACAGCTCACATATTCTGCTGGTATCTACATGACATCAAAAGAATTCAAGGAAGGGCCCCATCCTATTGAGAGGCTTCCCTATGGGTGTATTTTTAGGCAGCCAAGGGCAAGAGTACCATTGGATTGGCAAACATGCATGCACTGTGATTGATATCATTGAAGGAAATATTTTCATCAAGGAGATCAAAGATCCAATGAGAGTATTGGAGATAATCCATCCACTACTGCAGATAGCACACCCCTCCACGCTCCGTGTCTTAATTGACAGTCTTTATGAGCCGCAGCAGTTGAAAAGTTAATCACCCTAGGAGCAACTTGGTGAGGGGGCCTCTTCAAACCTTCCAATTTAGTTAAGCTAGCAACAAAATGTACAGACCATCTTTGGACGTGCACTCAGTCTTTCCATCCAGGAAGGACTTGACCTCCAGAACTCATTCTCTATTGGCATAGCCCTTGGGAACCCAGGGTGGTGAATGAATGAAATGATCTTATTTAGTGAAGGCAGAGTTGATTACTCACTCAACCAACAAGTGAACAGTGGGTGTTTGTGATATTCCCAGCATTCTCCTGGACACTGTGAGAGGTATACAGGAGAAGTACAAGCAGTGACCCTTGCTCTCAAGCAGCTTTTAATCTAGTTGGAGAGACAATACTAATGTGTGGAACAATAGTGAACAATATGACAGAATATAATGAATGCTGACTTATTTGGCTTAATTCACTGTTTGGATAGTTGCCAATTACTATAAAAACCCCATCATTTTAATGAGCTCATTCATCACCCTGCAGGGTAACTAATATACATCCCACATCCTTGCAGTGCCCATCAGCCTTCCCTAGGAAGATGGGAGGTATGGCATGGGTTCTGCCTAGATTCCCATGAACTCACAACTTTTCAGCAACATTTGCAGTTGTAGGGGGGAGAAAAAGGACAAATCCAAGGCCAGGGCTCTTAGTGAGCCTGTCTCCAAATGAATCAGAACAATGCTCCAGAACCATAGGAAAGAGGGATGGATAAGTGTAAACCCAAAGTGTCTAGATGTGTACTCTTAGACAAATCACTTCTCTTCTTTGGAAATTCCATAAATTCCATAAATGAGGGGTTGGACTGGGTGATGTCTCAGGTTCCTTTCAGCTCTGACAGTCTATGAGTCTGTCCCTGGATTCAAAAAGAGAAGGAAAGTTATAGACAGAAGATGCAGCCAAAGTGTGTATTGTAAGGGGAAAAGGAAACTTCTAAGTTTTCCTACCTATTGAAAGAATCCCCATAGAAAAATTTCTTGCCAATGAAAGTAAAAAAATGGTCAAAAAAGGTCCCCAAACTGGCAAAGTTCACACAACTAACCTTCTTTTCTAATGTGATTCCTCTGGACAAAGGAGTCCCAAACACACCCCACAGATGCACCAACTTGCTCCTGTTACAGACAACGTGGCTAGAGCCGGGAAATGCAGGTGAGCTTCTGGCACAAGGACAAGGTTCCAACCCATTGGATAGTCAGCAACAACTTCCCAGAACAGAACCCTCAACTTTCTCATGTGTAGGTTTGGCTCCAAGGAATGCAACTTGTCAGGCCCTGCTCATCCCTGAGCATCTGTCCACAGCGTCCCAGGCCTGATTTCTCCTCCAGGTCTGGAGTTTTCTAATTGCCTCTTCTTTGTGTCATCTAGATCTTTGTCCTAAACCCTCCACACTTCTTTTCCAAATTGTAGAGAAAGCGTATTTATTTTTTCAGTGTTAATCCTTCTGCTTTTTCAGTGTTATTATTAACTGCCTTGTTCAACTCTTGAGTTCATTATCTCAGCACTAACTGGTTAGAGATTCAGTCAGTCAGGCAAGGTTTCCCAAGCTACTCCCCCAGTCAGTATTAGCTCTGTTGGTGAATATCTTGGGAGTGAGGTGATTGGGTCAGGAGTAGAATACACAAAAGAGGACTGGAACTGATCACTCCGTCTGGGGGAAAGATGCTGAACAGGCCCTGTCTCCAGTGGCACCGGGATTTGTTCCCCCTTCTCCGGGTACGAGGGGCTCTATGGACGTCAGTGCAGATAATAGGAAATACCTTCATTCTTGTGTGTTGGGGGAGTGTAGAATGGAGGTCGTGTCAGGGCTAAAGAACAGAAGGAAAGTATAGTGAATCGGAAAGGATAGTATTCAGTTCAATGTCAGATGATTCTGGTACAATTTCCAGCACTTCCTGGGCAAATCATTTAATCTCTCAAGGCTTCTATAAAATGAGATGATTTGACTAGATGACCTCTAAAGTCCTATTCTGCTCTACCTCTCTGATTCTGTGACTGAACTAGATTTCTTTTTTGAGGTCAGGGTTCATGTTTGTCTATATCTGAGATCCAAATACTAATCACTAACAAAATGGACCAAAGTTCTCTATTTCACTCAGTAGAGTAACATCAACTCTCCAAATGGCTTAGACCTAGAACCTGTTTCTAGACCCTAAAATCAATGTGACCTGAAACAAAAAGGTTGCTACTTTAAGAACTGCCATAGACTATGGCAATCTAAGAATTCAGATCAAAATAGTCAGACCTTCACCTTGTTGCTTTCTGGTGGGAAGGGAAGCCATTTGGAAGACATATGTGAACTGATACAAAGTAAACTAAGCAGAACCAGAAAACAATAGGCACTATTAAACTAAACATGAATACTGATAACAACTAAGGCTAATTCTGGACAAGAACTGTGAATATATACTTTTTCCACTTCATTCCAAAGGCAGAAGACTATGGCTATGGAGTGCTACATAAACTGGGAGATATAGTAGTTCTACTGAGCTGCTTTCCCCCCACCCCACCCCTCTTTCTTTTTTTATCTTTGTTACTAAGAATGGTTACTGGGTAGGGGAGGAAAGAGGAATATTTTGAAAAATTAAGGTGATATGAAAACAAAAGGTACCCATAAAAATAAGACTTTTTAAGAAAAATGTTTTTAAGGAAAAGTTCCATTTAAGAATCTTTTGCTTGTGGGGGAGAAAAAAGGACCTCTCTGATTGACATTGTGCCAGAAATTAGTATGTCTTTTTTTCTTTCTGTTACAGTGTTGGCCCCCATCATTGTGAACAAGCAAATCCACTGCATGGTTCTTAGCAAGAAAAAAAAACAAATAAATCCCCAACCAATCAGGACATTCCATAACCTGTGGCAATTAGTCCCAACTTGGGGAAAGGGCTCGAACATCAAAGTAGGTTGCTCTAGCCTTCAGCCTCCCTGCTGCCCCAGCTTTCCTCCCCGAGGGAGGCCCCAGGAACACATCCAGGGCCAAGCACTTGTTTCTCCTCGTTAGTCCCTGCTGTGACTGTTCACCGTCCTGAGTAAAGCAGGCTACCCAGAACCAGACAAGTCGGTCCCATCAAAGGCTCCATGGCTCTCCCAGCACAGTCTGTGAATGAAATGGCATTTGTAATCCAGGGATCCAAGTCTGAGTTCTTCCTAGTGCCTGGCGCACTTTGGCTCAGCTGCTCTGCCCTTCGCAATACACTTCTCCGGAGATCTCCTCCATGAGAGAAATATCTGGGCTGGAGCATCAACTCCGTGACACCTGACTGTCACACCATTTAAAGCATTATACAGCTTAACAAGGAAGCAATCACTATCTCCATTTTAAAATCAATAGCAGTGGGAAAATACTAGGAATACTTGTGTGGTCAAGGGCAAGTTATATAATCTCTCTGAGCCTGCCTCCTTCATCTGTAAAATGGGGATAATCACTACCTACCTCACAGGAGTGGTTTTGAGGAAAGCACTTTGTAAACCTAAAAGCACTAAAGAAATGTGAGTGATTATTACCAGGAAACCATGATCTGGGATAGTAGATACCAACCGGACCATAATATCTGCCCTCTCTAAGCAGTTAGCTAGCTATGGTCAGTGGCTATTCCCTCCTTGATCACACAGTCCCTTTGAATGCTCCCTAGTTAAACGCGGGGCTTATTCTGAGCTTTTCATCCTAAGAGCTCAGGCACTTCAGCCTTTAATCTGCTCCACTCTACAGTGAGGTGGGTGGCCGTATTTTTAGCCCACATGTGGGGTCATGGCAGACTCAGCTGGGCAGGGAGCTAGATCTCTAAGGAGAACCAGAGCCATGTTAAAGACAAATGGCATTGTCTGAGGCCAGAGCCTTCAGCATCAATGATGGAGGCCATGAAGGTAGCCCCTGAGGGCATGGCACTAGCAGGTGGGGGGGGACAAGAAGAAAATCCACAAGGGACACCTTTAGCATTACCTTTGATTTAAAAAAGAAATTCAGAAGGGGACACAAATAAATAGGGTGATTTTGTTATTACCCTGTTAAATTTAATATATACTTAAAATAAACTATAATTTCACACATAAAACCATCTTCTTTTTTGTTTTTCTTTGTATATGAAAAGATTTGTGTTTGTTGATAAGATCATAATCAAATGGAAAAAGTCTTACTTTTGATAAATACACCTATTTTTAATACCAGAAAAGTTTCTCTCCCTGATACATAGTTATTTATTTTGTGATGTCAAACCAAATGTGATACTATGACATCTCAAAACCTCTGGTGGAAGTTTATTCTTTTAAGAGGTAAGATTTGTGTTCTCTGGATAAGAGTAGACATAATTTTCAAAACTTGCCTGGGCTACATAAATTCCTAGTTCCCTCTATGCCTTTATATTTGTCCCTGACATGGCAGTAGGAGTCTTCTCTGCATCTGTGTGTGTGTGTGTGTTTCTGCATCCCTTTCTATGTATGAAAATATGTATAATGTGTGATATTTGGGATGGAAACAGAGGCTGAAATACAGATATGGGCAGTGAGGCATTGAATTTGGACCCAAAAGACCAGGGTTCAAATCCTGATCCTATTACTTCGCAGGATCACAAAAGTTCAGAGCTGGAAGGGATCACAGTCACAGTCTACATCAGTATCAATGGGAAAATACTAGGGATACTTGCATGGCCATAGGCAGGTCACAGATTTGCTTAAATATAACTTGAACTGGTAGGTTTTGTTGTGGTCCAGCCATAAATGACTCCTTGTGAGCCCATTTGGGGCTTTCTTTGCAGATACTGGAGTGGCTTGCTGTTTCCTTCTCCAGCTCATTTTATAGATGAAGTTTGGAGTTATAAGTTATGGGTTTAAATCTCAACTCTCCTGCTTACTACCCATGACCTTGGACAAGCCCTCCCTGGGCCTCAGTCTTGGGCTACACCTGTAGCTGAGAAACTCATGCTAAAAAAGAGTGAGTGATTTAGGATCATAGTAAATAGGGGTTGAGGTAGCTAAGTATTACAGTGGATAGAGTACTGAGTCTGAAATCAGAAAGACTCACCTTCCTATGTTCAAATCTGACCTCAGACACTAGCTGTGTGACTCTGGGCAAGTCCCTTAATCCCATTTGCCTCAGTTTCCTCATCTGGACAACAGAGTTAAATGACTTGTCATGGGTCACAGAGCTAGTAAGCAAGTGTCTGCAGTCAGATTTGATAAATCTTCCTGATTTCAAGTCCAGCACTCTATCCACTGCACCACCTGACTGTCCCTGAAGTAGCAAATACTCATACCTCAAAAAGAATCCTTATTACAACAAATCCAATAGGCAGTTACCCCACCTCTCCTTGAAAATCTCCAGGAGAAAAGAACATATTATCTCCCATAGCTTTCAGTTTTTGAAAGACTTTTATTTCTCTAAGTCTCAGTTCGCTCATCTGTAAAAATAGGGAAAATACCACCTGGCCTGCCAACTTTAGAGGCAGTCACAGGAATAAAGAGATCATGCAGTTCAGCTTCCTTCCTCATTTTGCAGATAAAGAAACTGAGTCTCATCAAAATAGAGATTAGATTTGAACATGACCTTACAAATACAGCTATCTTTCTTCTCTGCCACAAAGCTGACTAATACAGAGGCCATGTCATGTACACACGTAAACATGACTCAAAACAGACTAGGATAAAGATATAGGAAAAAGCCAGACTAAGTGCTCCATGACCATTGAAAGAGGCATTGCTTACCTTCCCTTGTGAGAATCAGAGAAGGCTTCATTAAAGAGGTGGTACTCAAGATGAACTTTAGAGAAAGAGGAAGTAGGAATACAACATAATGTGAAATATCTGGAGTCAGAGAATCTGGGTTCAAATCTTGGCTTTTCCCTTTTATTTGTCTGACCTTGTGTAAGTCACTCAACTTCTGTTGGCCTCAGTTTCCTCATTGCTAGAATGGAGAGATTAGACTACATGACTTAAGAGGTCCCTCCCAGCTCCAAATCTATGAGCCCATGTACAAGGGAGACGCGAAGGGCACTGTATTATTAGGCCCAATCCCCATCTTTGTAAATTCTCCTTGGCCCTTGAACATGGTTTAAAATGCTTCCTTATTCAGTTGTTAGACTCTGTCCTGAGACACCTTTTTGGCTACAAATTCAATGGAAAATACTCCTTTATTCATTGACCCAGATCTTTGGGGTGAAGCAGAGGTGCTGCTGTGCTTCTTGTCCCCCATTGGGGCTTCTAGACTTTTCTTCAACCACCATCACTCAATAAGTTTTCTTCCTTTGAGATTCAGGTCATGTAAACATGCACACTCACACATGAAAAGATACGTACATAGACACATGACATATGATACACAGAAACCACCACAGATATGCAACAATGCACAGGCGCACACGCACACACATATATACTCACGCACACACATGCACGCTGTCCTGCACAGCATGGAATGGCGCTGTAATCATGCACCTGCCTCTCATTATGCCTCAGCCATAAAAATGTGCTTGGGGCCGTGAAACTTGGCAGTGCCTCCCATGTCAGCTGGGGCTGGAACTGGAGCCGGGGTGTCCCTGGTTCTGCTGCTGCTGCTGCCCCGGGGAGACCATGGGGCTCCTCCATATGACATCAACCAGCCCCCACTCAGCTCTGCACACACACACACACACACACACACACACACCCCACAGCTGAGACTGCTTCACATAGTGAAGAAGGCTTCTTCTTTGTCTGAGGCTCATACTGTCCCTTGCTTTATTCAGACTAGGGGAAGGAGGGATGCTCCTGGAGGTTAGAGAAAATAGGGCCTATACCCGGGAGTAACCTAGAGGGGTTGCATCTTGCCTTGATGGTAGCACTCTGGGGTTGGAAGAGGGTGAAAGTAGCATGAATCTCCCCAGTGACTTAGCAAAGTGCCTGGCACGTAGTAGGTGTTAAGAGCTCTTGTTGATTGATAGGCATGCCTGATCAGCTCTAGAAAGGGAATCTCAACCTCTTCAGGCATCACAATCATATCAAGTCACAGAGCTGTGGAGCTAAAAGGCACTCCTCCTTTTACAAGGTCTGAAGTGAGTTATGTTTCCCTGGGTGTAGCTGTTTACAGCTAGTATATTTAGTAAGCTTGTAAGCTGCCCTCTCCCTCCCTCCTCCATGGCCCCCCTTCTCCTATTGAGGAGTTCCTCCACTAGGATGTAATCTCTTTGAGGGTGGGGACTCTCTTTTTGCTCCATTTGAATTTCCAGCACTTAGTGCAACTTCTGGTTCATAGTAAAGGCTTAGTAAATTCTTTGTTGAATTGACTTGACTTGGATCCCCTCTCATCTGATGTTTTTAAACAAAAGCTGGTCTGTGACCGATGCAGTGACAATGAGCAGAACCAAGAGAACAAGATACACAATGACTACAATGCAAGTGGAAAGATCACCAAAAGGATGTTGAACTCTGAAAAAATGGGGGCAAAGAAGACCTTTACAGAAGAGATCCTAAAATGTACTACGTCAGACAGAGAAGTGAAGGATTGCTTGGATGGAAGAGTATTTACAATGGAAAACATTATTTCTGAGGCAGATATCTTGAAATTTTTATTGATATTGTTTGTTTTCACCTTACTTTCTATCCAGATACAACCCTCTTTCCTGCCCTATGTGGAGAATAAGAAGAAGGAGGAGGAGGAGGGGGGGGGGGGAGGAGGAGGAGGAGGAAGAGGAGGAGGAGTAGTAAAAGAATGAGGAAGAGGAGGAAAAACATCATTGTTGACCACCTCCCCAGTATCATGCAAGTACAGGTCTTATACAAAGAAGTGTAAGACAGATCTTGCCTACAATCTAATTGAAAGCACTAGGGAAACAATTAGAGAACGATTAAGTGACAAACTCTGAGGTATATGCATGATGGGAGATGAAAGAAGGGATGAAGAATGGAGGACTTGGGAGTTAGACTTGTTAGCAATTCTGAGACAAAATGCCAGCCCCTCCGTTGGGAAACCATTTCAAAATATCATAACACATAAAAATGATTCCAAAGTGAAACAGGCTGCCTCAAGGTCTAGTAGCTATCCCCCGCCACCATTACCACGACTGAAGGTCTTCAGACAAAGACTAGGTGGTCCTTGCTCTATATGTTGTAGAGGGGACACCTATTCAAGTAGAGATTGAAATCATTGGCCCTTAAATTCAGCAAAACTGGATAGGGCACCGGTCCTGGAGGCAGGAAAATCTGAGTTCAAACACAGCCTCACTTACTAACTATGTGACCCTGAGCAAGTCACTTAACTCCAATTACTTCCAAAAAATGTTTTTAAATTTTTTTTTGAAAGTTCAGCAAAACTAACCAAGATATCAGCTGAGTCTGACAGCATATGTAATGTTTAATACTCGCAGTCCTCCAGCTCTACTCTTTCTTCTCTCACCAAGGTCTAAGATCCCCAATTCTACCCACCTGGAAGCCATGACATCTTCCTCTGGTAATTGGGGCTCTAAGGATCCCAAAACAGTGATACAGGGAGGAGGAAGAATTGTCCAGCATACAGCCTTAAGAACTCTGTGGTTTGTGTATGTGATCAGGACTTCCAACTTGCTACCAGCTTCCTGATAGACAAGGCATGAAAGCCGCCCCCTCCAATCCCCTGGGTCAAGAGCTTCTAAGCACTTGCCTGATGCTTCTATGAAGGAGCGAGGGCCTCCAATACAATGCTTGCCTGTTTTCTTCATACGATGAATGGGTTTCCTAGATGGGAAAGGATTTAAATACGAAAATAAATAAAACTGGAAAGTGCCTCCTGCTGACAAGCTGAGGACTCTCCTGGCCTGCCTTGCTTTCCCACTACTCACCTCCCCCAACTTACTCAATAAAGGGGGAATAGGGAGCCAGGGTGGCCTGCTCTGCCTTTATCAGCCCCCAGACTATACTTACTCACTTACAAGCCCACACCAAAGTAATGCTGACTGGAGTAATGATGACTAGTAACAGTAACCAAGGTACCACAAATAAGGGTAACACTGACCAGGGGCGTGATGACTGAAGCAACACTGTTCAATGTGTGAGTTCTAGATGCACTGTGCTAGACATTGGGGAAATGAAGACAAGAATGAAAATAGTCTATGTACTCAAGGAAACTGTATTTGGGAAGAGGGAGGAGCAACACACATAAAGATAAGTTAATACATAATAGCTCTAAAGCAAACAAAATGATTTGAGTGGGGGACAGGGAAGCAAGGGTAAAGTGGGAGGATCAGGAAAGACCTTGTATAAGAGGGGACCTTTGACCTACACCTTGAAGAGTAATAAGGATACCAATAAGCAGAGGAGAGGAGGGACAGCATTCCAAGCATAAGGAACAGCCTGGGCAAAAGTGCAGAGGTAGGAGATGGAGCATTGTGTACAAGGAGGATCAAATGGATTTCTTATTAATCAGAATAATTCAGAGAATAGGGTAAAACTCAATGGACTAACACTGACCAGCCTAACATTGACTAAAGCAAACTATTGATCTGGTAGTCTGGGCTTCACTTTGACACTATTTTGCTTATAGTAAGAACTTAATGAATATTGAATATTTAATGAATTTATTGAATTTCAGCAGACTGAAGTGACTAAGTTACTTAGTAAAGCAACCAGGACCAGGGTGGATTATTTTGCCCTCAACTATAACCATTAGGATGGAATCATTGATGAGAGCAGAGACAGACGTAAGATCATGGGATCACAAATTTATAGTTAAAAAGACCTTAGAGGTCACCTTGTCCAATAGCCTCATTTTATATATTTTAAAAAATGCAGTAGGTAGAACCCTAGGCCTGGGGTCAGGAAGATGAGTTCAAATCTGATCTCAATGCTTAATCGCTGTTTGTTTTCTCTGTAAAACGGGGATGATAACAATAGAATTTACTTTCCAGGGTTGTTGTAAGGATCAAAGGAGATGATAATTGTAAAGCACTTAGCACAGTACTTGGCACATAGAGTGCTTTATAAATGTTGGTCATTATTACTACTTTTCCCAAGGCTACACAAAGACCATAATTTGAAACCATAATTTGAACCCAAGTCATCTGATGTCAAATCTAGCACCACATCACAAGGACCAAGACATCAGCCCAGACTCAGACTTAAGAATTTGGCCATTGAAGGGACAATGCAAAGCCAAGGTCCCCACACAAGCTTTTCATTAGCCACCAGGGCAGGGAAGCTGTCACCTCCAGACACCAGGTATGTGAGGCACAATGCCCAAGTCTCTGGAGCCATGGAAAGGACCCTGAGGGATACAGGAGTACCATGAAGTCTGGGTGTTCCCCAACTTGGCTAGCCTCTGAGCCCTGCCACACCCAACTCCTCCTCCCCAATGAACCCAATCACTGAATAGAACCTGGATAAAACATCGTGTCTATGGGGAGACAGAAGCAGGGTGGGGAGGGATCTTTGGCAAAATCCAGAGCACGTGCATTGAATTGCCTCCCCTCCTCCATCCCCCCTTCCCCCCACCCCAGCCCATACTTGGCCCAAGCTCCCATTTAGGGTTTCAGCCCAGACCACACGTAAGGAGAGAGAAGAGGGAGGGAGAAAGGCGCCAGTTGTCTGACCTGGGCACTGTGGGGTGGAGCAAGCTAGGAACATTGCCCCTGTAGGCATTGTTGTATTTGATTGTCTGTTTTCAGAGAAGCTTCCAATATCAAGTTCCCCAATGCTCACCATTGGCAGGGGGGGTGCAAGTTGCTCTCTGGGTTTCATTTTGGGAGCAGATGGGGCTGGTGGGAGTAAGACCCTGGTCTTCAAGCCCAAACTCAATGGGTCAGAGAGTCCTTAACTGAGTGGCTCTGAGGAGACACTGAGGAAGCTGCTAGGGGATTATGGGACCTGAGAACAGTGGCCCAGTGGGGAGAAAGAGGGAGAGAAGTGGAAGAGAGGGGAGCAAGAGGTAGAGAGGAGAGGGGGGCAGCAGACAGAACAATGGCCTGGGACCTGAGAGACTTGAGTCAACTCATTCCTGTCATCAAACTTTCCAGTCACCTGCTCGGAAACCTGAGGGAAAGATTAGGGAGCCAAACACATATTGTTTCTTTTGTTTGAGGTGCCAAGTTTGGTGGAGATGAATTGGCCATCTGTTCAGCTCCCAGCAACAATCTGGCAAGCCATAAACCTCCTCTTTATAAGTTGCCACTTTCCATCAGTGCTAACAAAAGTCAGGGGGAATTACTCTTTCCTCCCTACTCAATGACCATCCCACCACTGTGGGCCTCAGACCTCCACTTCTCTCCCGATGACTCAAGAAGCCACTGGTCACAAAAGGAGAGAGAACTACAGACCCAGGGTTTGCCTCTCTGTCCCATTGAGTTTGGGCTTGAAGACCAGGGACTTATTATAGCTCCATGGTAGCTAGGGACACAAAGATCTGAATGGAATGATAAATCTAGAACCTACATGGAACCAACTTTGGGTCTCTTAACAAGATGATCCAGAATTATAAAAGGCTAAAGTTGGTAGGAACCTGAGGGACAATCTTGTCCAAACTCCCTCCCTTTACAGAGGGGGAAACTTGAGGCTTTGAAGTGACTTGTCTATAGAAGTTAATGGCGCAACCAAGACAGAGACCCATATTCTTGGCTCTCACTCTTCTGCCCTGTGGTTCTTCTATGTTAAGTCTCCCATTGTTGAGACTAAGCTAAGAAGTTCCAAGGTCCCTACCCTCTCAGATCTTTTAAGTTCTGCACTCAGATTTGATAACAGAGAGGATGTATTAAAGGGACAAAATAGGCATTGTAGGTAGGGAGTGACAGATAGTTGCCATTGTCATCATTGTCAATATTTTGTTGTTATCCCAGGGCCAGGGAGCTGAGCACCAGGGGCTGGCCTCCTAGAGATGGGTCTAGCCAATGCGGAGGGGAGCATCTCTCTACAAAGCTCTACAAAGCTAGATATCCTGCATCCCAGTATTCACCTGTTATTTCAAGTGGGGCAGCTACCCTCTAGTCCTGAATGCCTAAAAGAGACAAAGGAATGGAAAGATAAATCAAATCCCTTATTTCCCAGGAACTGAAGATGTTAGATGCAGGGGTAGGGAACCACATGTGGCCTTCTAGGTCCTTGGGTGCAGTCTTTTGACTGAGTCCAAGTTTTACAGAACAAATCCTTTTATTAAGGAGATTTGTTCTGTGAGGTTTGGATTGAGTCAAAGAGCAGCACTTGAGGACGTAAAGGGCCACATGTTACGCCAAGGCCGCAGGTACTCACACACCTTAGAGCAGAGGTCTCCACCAAGTCTCAGAGCTGACTCAGCTCATTTTGGAGAAGGCACCAAGAGTTCATAGACAGTGACCAAGCCCTGACAGTGGGCACTGGGTGTGAAAACTTACCCTGGTGATCAGGACCATTTAGGGCAACCCTATGGGAGCAGTGAGGGGGAGGAGGGGTGCTCACAGTCTCCTGGGGAAGCTACTTCCCTTCCCGAATCTGATTTATGCTGTGCAGACGCAGGAGCCCAGCCAAGCTGCAAACAATCAAAAACTGTGTAGAAAGCTTAACTTGCTTTTCAAGATGCCTGATTTATGCCGAGTTAATGGTGTCAACAGCACAGGGCTGGGGTTTGCTGCTGAAGAGACAGAGGATGGCAAACCCCATCTCTGCTACCCATGGCATCATTCTCACCAAAGAAAGTCAGTGTCCCATTGACAAATTTCCAGGTCTTTGAGACCTCACCCCCAAACCCTACCTGAGGGGTCTCAGCCACTTTGCTTGCTAGACCAACTCCAGCAACCTCAACTGGGCCTTGGCAGGGAGCCAGGGGCCGTGTCTACACTCACTCCCCACTCTCAGACAGACTCATTGCTGGCAGGTAACTAAATCCAGTAATTATTCCCAGTAACATTGCCTGCCCCCCCCCCCTTTCCCCTTATGTCTGCTGTTCTCTATCCAAACTGATTACAACCTCACAGAAACTAGGTTTGGGGGAGGGATGGGAGCAGAGGATTTAGGAGACTTGAAAGAAAATTCAAAACACACGTTTGCTGCTTTGACTCATGTAACCCAATGCCCCTCCATCCGTGTGGCCCATCCTTCTTCCCTCCCCCTGAGGACAACCAGGGGTCTCTGCCCCACACTGCCTCACCTGCAACTCTTTTATGCTGCTTGTCTCACATGCCCTGGGAGGGGCAGCATGCTAAGTCACCAACACCAACAGAGATGAGACATGTCGGAATGGGATGAGATGGGATTCTGGGCTGCAGTCTTGAGGGCAACTGGGGTAGAGGCCCAGGAGGCCGCAGACAGCCTGGGGTCTGGGGTTGTAGCCAGATGGAGTTCTTCTCTGCCCAACAATTCCCTTACCTCCCCCACCATCTTGACTCCATCTCCAGGGCTCTTCCCAGTCTCCTGCCTGTTCCTCTCTTGGCTTCCCTAACACATCTCCCCTTCCCCCTGAGGAGGCCTAGAGTCAGCTTTTCCTTGCGAGGCCACTGCACCTGCTACATTTAATTATCGACTTTAACCCCTTCTCTGACTTGGTGCAGCCTCTCAGGCTTTTACATACCGTTCCCTAGCAGGGGAGGCCACCTGAGGCCAGCAAGAACTAGGGCTGGGGGCTGGGTAGAAAGGTAGGGGGGGGGCCTTAAAGGAGGGGAGAGTAAGGTAGGGGGGGGAGCAGTGGGCTCTGCAGCAGCACAGTGTTTATATAGAACGTCCTTCTAGTAATCAGAGTGTGCACTCCAAACATGTGGCTTTAATCTTGCCTTTGAAATGTGCAGCAAGGGGGGGTGGGGGGGGGCCGCGCACCCTGCTGCCAACACATACTGTACTCCCCTTTGTGGAGCCCGGCAGTGCCTTTGCTGTAAACTAACAGCTCCCAGGACTTTGCCTGCCTGCCAATGGCACCAACACTTTGTTTGCAAATTGGATTCAAGTTGGTAAAGGCTGAAAGTCCCATTCCCAATCCCCCATCCCTGAGACAGAGTGGAGGCTGACAGCAGAGAAGCTCCTTATCTATCCCCTCATTCTGTCCTTCCAGGTGCACCCTGGCATCCTGCCTGCCCCTGGGCCAGATGGCCCACACCCATGGCTGCTTTCCAATGGGGGGAGGAAAAGAGCACTGGGCAGAGAATTGGGATACCTGGATTGCAGTCCCTGCTCTGCCATGAACTTGCTGCGTGACCTTGGCCAGCTCTGTTCTCCTCTCTGGGCCTCCCTTCCTTCCTTTACAAAATGAAAGTGGTAGACCATAGATGCTCTGGTCTCTGATGGCTCAAAGGATCTGTAAATCCAGAAGCTCCGTGTGAATATTCCATCTCTGGGACAATGACCATGAAGTTTGCCTGACAGTGGACATCAGTTCATCCATGCAATGGGCATCAAAAGAGGAAAGAACATCCCAGAAGCCCAGAGGCACAAAGCCTCCAGATTAGATACCAGCAAACTCTATCCTGTTCCCTTTGTCCCCAGCCATCCTGGGGTCTCTCCCTGCTTACGGCAAACCAATTAAAATGCAAGTGGAAACCAAGCCTTGCAAGGACATGTGAAGACATTCCTAGCAGTTGAAACAATATTTATGTATTGAGGGACCATCTGGGGACTTTTCTCCAAAGCATCATTTTCCTTGGAAGTTAATCTCCCATCCATGAGGAGGAAAACTGACAGTCAGGTTCAGGTGTTGCCTGCTCCTGGCCACCAGGAATGCCAATTCTTTGGAAGAAAGCCCTTTCCTTCATGCCAGCTTGATTTTGCCCAAGCAGATCTAGGAGCCAACTGCCAAGTTAATGTTGGACGCTGCTGGCCTGAGAGCAAGGTGTTCAGCTTCTCCCTGATCTGACTGTATATTTTATAGAGCAATGATTAGAAGTGACAGCACCAGTGAGTGAATAAGAAATCTGTAAGAGTTGACAAAGAAGACAGCTCTCTGTCAATTCTGAGGTTGTGACAAATGAATGCCTCATAGTTTGGGACTTGTTGAGATTTGGGTAGGAAGGCAGGGAGAGAGCCAGGAAGAGGAGGAGGATATTAGGAAGAGAAGCAGAAAAAGTAGCTCACAAAATAAAAAGAACTAGGGTTGGGGTTAGATTAATAACTAGCCCAGACTGGAAAGGAGCCCAAAGTGTGCAGTGCGTACCAATCCCCTTTCTTTTCTTTTTCTCCTTCCTTCTCCATACCCTCTCTCTCTCTCTCTCACTTCTCCCCTTCTCTAGCTCTTTCCTTCTTCTTTTACCTGAGGTCTGTTATGTGCCCAACTAGGTCTGGCACTGTACTAGACAAAATCATCCAGGGAAGGAAGAACTATGGAGTGAGCTGTCAGCTCTGGGCAGCAGAGCCCGACTGTGGTCTCCTTCCATAGTAAGGAGCCAAATAAGTTCTCATGTCATCCAATCTTTGTCATTTCTTTTCACACTTGTGAATCTCAGGGTGGCTCTGTGTGTGTGTGTGTGTGTGTGTGTGTGTTTCATCTTTCACACAACAAAAGGCAAAAGAAATCCTTCCTGATTATTTCTTTACTGGGCTCCAAGAACAGAAACTCACATCACTACCTGTCAAAATTTTCCAGGGTCGATCCTGGCTTTGGAGGAATTTTGAAGCATGTAGCCAAATAGCTGTGACCTTAGGTAAGTCCCTTTCCCTGTCTGGTCCTCAGTTAAAAAGGAATTTACTGTAGAGGAAAGAGTCTTGGAGTCTTCAGCCCTCCATGTCAGTGCTGTCTTTACTACTTCCTGCCTGTGTGATGTTGAACAAATCTCTCAGCTTCAGTTTCATCATCTGTAAGTAAGAAGTTGGATTAGATAATTGCTAAGATCCTTTCAAACTTTAAATCCTGTAATCTCCTATAAAAAAAAAAGCTGGCAAAAAGTATTTGGAAATAAAAAAATGAAAAAGACCAAAGGTTGATAAAGTACTCTAAAGCCTCTTTTTTGTAAATTTAAATACCTTATGACTAGGTCTCAAACTTACTTCTCTGCAAAAAATTCTTATAATGTACAAGAATGAGGCTTTGGTGTAATCAACTTTGGCTCCTTCTGATTTTGTACATATTAAGCACTGAATGAATGAATGATTAAAAAGTCGTTTATTTATTAAGAGATTACTATGTTCCAAATACTGTGTTAAGTTCTGGGGCAACAAATACAAAGAGCAAAAATAGCCTTTGTCCTCAAAGAGTGTGCACTCCAATGAAGAAAACAACATGTAAAAGTGGTGAGCAGCCAGGAGCTCTTCAGACCAGAAAGTTACAGAGATTGTTAAATGGAACCTTAGAAGACTAGATTGACACACCCCGTCCAGGAACAAGGAGAGTCTTGATTCATGATCTTGATTCATGGTTCCCTGGAAGAGAAAATAAATGAAAATTGATTGTATCTTAGTACTTAGGAAATTACTAGTTACCTGCAGGAGTCACTTCATCTGTGTACAATAGGACCAGAGATTAGTTGGAGCAAAGTTCAAAATAAACACCAAATTAAGATAAAAGATAAACGCCAGAAGAAAGCAAGTACCCTTGCAATAGTTCTAATATGACCTTTCCAAAGGATGTCTAAACTCATAAAAATAGGACATGGACAAAGTGAAGATATTGACATTAACTATTACTGCTCTTGAAAGAAGTTTAATGTATATAAGACAGTTGCCACAATGAATTAGCCAAAAGAAGTCAGATACTGCTTTGGGCAGCAAACACTTGGTCCCTTGCCAAGGAGAAAGACAGTGGCCAAGGGCAACACCATTTTAGAATACAATCTCATTTGCAAAATATTACAGAGGCTATTCAAAGACTACAAGTAGTATTTTACAATCGATCAATAAACATTTATTAAACTAATTAATAATTTTATAAAATGATGAAACGAAGCTGAGCCTGCAAAGACATTAGCTCAAGACCTGAATAAGTTGGGTCTTCCCAAGAACATTTACAAATAAAACTGGAAGAACAAGAAGGAAAAATGAAAAGGAACAGATCTATGTTTCTATAGAAATCTATTGTCATCAGTAACAATAGCAGATCTACCATATTTAGATGTGACTACTTTATACCTTAGTATATTGTGTGAAGAAGGTTCAAGGGCACTAAAAATCATAATAACAGTGGGAAGAAACACTAGACCTAATTAAATTCATATAGAAGAATCCCATCATAGTGGTAAGGTCATTTTCACTTTTCGAAGGGGAGATAATTCCAAAGCAACCAAAATGATCACAAACATTATTTTTCATGGCTTTCTTCCCCAAAAAGAGCAACCAAAAAACCACTATCCATTATGCCAAGGGAATAAATAATTAACCCATATTCTTAAGCCATATAAAATATAATGGTCCTGAATGCATGGAGGAAATCCTTGATAAAAATATGAAAAAGGAACAAATAGTTTTCTATAGAAGATGAAATATTTAGGCATATAGTTGTCTAAGTCATGTAGTTGTCTCCTGGGTTTAACATCAGGGGACTTGAGTTCAAATCCCTACTGGTATGTACTTGATGTGTAACTTTGGGCAAACTTTCATCTGAGATTCAGTTTTGCCATTTATAAAATGGCAGTAATACTGATTACTATTCATCCCCCTTGACAGAGTAGATAGAGAGCTGGCCTTCGAACGGTGAAGACCTAGTTCAAGGGCCTCTCTTACACATGCTGAGTGATTCTGGCCATGTTACTTAACTTCTTGGTGCTCTAGACTACTTCTAAGATTACAAATTGCAATGGTGGTGCCAACCTGTATTGGTAGAAGGCATTTTCTCAATTGGGAGTTCCCTATACCAGGGAAATTACATCTAGTTTCTAATAATCTCTAGATACTGGTAGTACTTTTTGTGAATATTGGTTGATTCAAAGTCCCCAGCTAGTAAAAGTTATTCCATGTTTAACCACAACTTGACCTTTCATGAATTCATTCGATAAACACTTGTGTTTATTGTTCCCACTATGTGCCAGGCACTGTTCTAAGTACTAGGGATACAGAAGAAGACAAAAGACAGTCTATGCCCTCAAAGAGCTTACAATCCAACAGGGGAGAAACCATGGAAACAAATATATACAAAGCAAGCTACATACAGTATAAATAAAAATCAGTTAAAGAGGTGAGGCTCTGGAATTAAGGGGGTTAGGGAAGGTTTCCTGTAGAATATGAGATTTTAGCAAACTTAAAGGAAGCCAAAGAGGTCAATAGGTGGAGTGGAGGAGGGAAAGCATTCTAGGCATGAGGAACAGCTAGAGAAAATGCCTGGAGCTGAAAAATGGTGTCTTGTTCGTGGAACCACTAGGAAGCCAGTGTCACTGGTAGGAAGAGTATGTGTTGGGTAGTAAGGTATTATCTGCCTATATACTAGAAAGTTCCTATGGATCCAGTAATTAACTTTGTGAGCTACATTTATGCAATGAATGCAATGTTTGACAGATCAAAGTCAGTTAAGCAAACCTCATCTGATCCTGGTATGCAAAGTTAGCAAATTTTCCTAATCACAATGCCCTTGTGGTGAGTGACACGGGGAAGAGGGAAGGATTTGAAGTCCAGACAACCTGGGGATGATTGACTACCCCAAAGGGCGCCCTCTCATTCAGTCCCTGTGAATCTGCCCAGCAAAGCAATCAGATAGAAGGGCAGACAACCGGAAAGCTGGGTTCTCAATTAGGGTACACATCCCACTGTATATCCAAGCTACCATTTGTTTGAGAATCAATGGGACTGTAGGGTAGGGAGCTGAATACTTTCATGCCTGAGTATAATTAACTGCCTGACTCAATCCTCTAAGCACTTATGTTCCTTCTCGTGCCTCAGAACCACAATCTACTCAAACCTACCTCGCCAGGTTATTGTAAAGAAAGATTTTGTAAATCTTAAAAAGTTACACAAATACAAATTACTACTTTCTTTTGCCTTTTAATTTTCTTAAAGCATTTAACTCTATAGAACATAATATGGACAATATTATATGTATATATATATATAATATGGACATAATATGAACAATAATATGGACTCAAGCGAGATGCTGCTTACGAATGTGGTTAATGATAGGATAATAATAATAGCTAACATTTATATAGCTAGAGCCTACTATGTACCAGGCATTGTGCTAAGCACTTTACAAATCTTGTGTCATTTGATCCTTACTATAACCCTGGGAAGCAGGTGCTATTATCCTCATTTTACATTTGAAGAAACTGAGGCAAAGGATAAATGAATTGCCTAAGGTCACATAGCAGGTATCTGAAGTCATATTTGAACTCAGGGCTTCCTGACTCCAGGACAATTTCTCTATCCACTGTGCCACCTACCTATGATAATCAATGATAAATACAAATTCCGAAATAAAATTATTCAGTGATCCACCAAGTATAAATATCAGGTGAGGTCAATATTTTCCTAAAATAACAATGAGGAAACACACTCAACTAAGGCGCTCACTAGTGTCATGACAGATGAGCTATGTAGAGAGGTGATTCCTCAGTAACAGCAAGGCTTTCTAGACACTAATTCGTTAATGAGGGCATATCAGTTGCATTGTGCCCTGGGACATTACAAGGCCTTCACTTTGAGAGCCACCATCATTCAAAAGTACTCAAAGCCTCAAAATTGTCTGGATTATAATGTAGAAATGGATAGGCAAATAATTGCTTTGTATACCTTGAAGAGGCATGGCAGATGGAAAATTACTTGGGCCCAGAATTTAGTAAGAGAAGGAAAGTGGACTTTGCTAAATTTAGAGAATGATAGAGCATTTTCAAAAGATCCCTAAGTTCATACAGTTGCAAAAGTGCACTTTTTAAAAAGTAAATACTTATGTGTTTACTCATTTTAAAAAACTAATCCCAATTGCCTCATCTCCCCCCTCCAAAAATAAATAAATAAATAAATAAATTGATTAAGAATTTATTGTAGGCAGAGAATTAGCAAAGAACTAAAGGAGATATAAGTCTTAAATTATAATAATATAATAAATTCTAATCAATTTGCATAGTGATTTAAAGTTTGCAAAGTGCTTTACAAATATTATCTCCTTTGAGCCTCACAATAATTTTGCAGGATATGTGCTATTATTATCATCTAGAGGCAGCTGCATAGTGCAGTGGATAGAGCACTGGACCTGGGGTTAGGAAGACATGAGTTCAAATCTGGTCTCAGACTGACAGCTATGTAACTGTGGGCAAGTCACTTAACCTCTGTGTGCCTTAGTTTCTTCAACTGTGCAGGGTTGTGATTATCAAATAAGATAATATTTGTAAAGCACTTAGCACAGTGCCTGCCACATAGTAGGTACTGTATTAACACTCATTCGCTTCCCCCTTTCCCTTCTTTTCTCCTTATTTTCATTTTATAGATGAGGAAACTGAGACGCAAAGAGGTCAAGACGTGCAGAGTTCCATGGGTAGTCAGCATCTGAGGGAGGATTCAAACCTAGGCCTTTCTAACTTCTGAGCTCTCTCTTTAATACTACACTGCCTCTACATGATAAAACAAGGTTGTTATCTACAGGGGTGGGGAACCTGGGGCCTTGAGGTCACATGTGCCCCTCTAGGTCCTCAAGGGCAGCTCTTCAGAACTGTAGAAAGATAATTATTGATTCAACTTTCCCCCAGAGCAAAGACCTGGACCATTCAAGGTAGCAAGCCAGCAGCTGGGTTAGGAGAGGAAGGTATGAGAGGTAGGGTTTGGTATGAGAGGAAGGGCCTTGACCAATCTTTTCCATTGCTTCCCCTTCTTAATTTGAAAGGAAAACTAATTCTTCTGAGGGGCAGAGCTAAAGAAGTGGCTAGAGACAAGGTCAGACCCTAGGACTGCTCTTTGTCCTTCATTTTTGGAGAGGACCAGGGATACCACAGGGTAATGACTTACACATAAATTGGATTTAAGTGAGGCAGTTACACAAAATTGTCAGCCTCACTGTCTTCCAGAGTCCTCCAAGTCCAGTGGCAGAAAAAAAGTCAAGACAACTGCTGATGGCCCAGGATGCAGTGAAAGACCTTGGTGTCTTCAGGTGTGACCAAACTCTAAGTACTCCCCAGTGCCTGCTTCATTCAACTCCCTTCATGGCGGTTGTTTCCTCATTCACCCATTCCACTAAGGGAAGTCTTCACATGCTTGGGATAGATGCCCCTAACTATCTGACAGGTTTAAAACCTGTCAGTTACCCTCAACCTGGTTTAGCCCATCTGCTAAGACAGTTTTATGGGGTTTGACTGCTGAGCATGCTACAGCTTCTTGCAGCCACAGATGAGAGTTGGGTGAAAGGTGGATACCGAAAGTGGATAAGCAGCCTTGAAAAGGTCATAGCCCCTTTCTCCCCAAGTTTTTCTGCCTCTACTCCCTTCAGATCTAACACCCTTACCACTTTCAGAATAATCTTTAAAAAAAATTCACTCCTATGCTCAAAAATTTCATTGTCTCTCTAGTGCTTCATGAGCAAAGTTCAGTCTCTGCTCCTACCATTCAAGGCCCTACATTACCTGGCACTCCCCTGCCTTTTCTGTCTTCCTCATACTCAACATATTCCAGTGAAACAGGAGCCCTCCTCCTTGAATATATACTGTACTTTCATGCATGCCCCCAAGACTTTGCGCAGACTGTTCTCTATTTGTGGAATTTTCTTCACTAACTGAATTCCTACTTATCTTTTCAAAAAAATAAATGTTATTGTTACATTTTGTTTTTATGTCATCTCTATTTCTAAGAGACTTATCCCTTATAAGAAAGAAAAAAGGGGGGGAATTCAGCAAAGTCAAACAATCGATCCCCAGAGTCCGACACTGTTAAGTCCATACTCACAAAGAGTATGCAAAGAAATCTCTGCAAAGAAATAGGTAGAGGTACCTTATCAGAGCTCCTCTTTGGGCCAAGCTTAGTTATTGTCACTGTTGATGGTGTGCTTTTATTTATTTTTAATTTTTTTCTGGTTCTCAAGTAATAATTTATTTTCATTTTGCAAATTTGTTCCCTAAATTTTAAAAATTTAATTCCATTTTCAGTTTCAAATTCTCTACCTCCACCCCTCCTCTGAGAAAACAAAAAATACAAAACCTATTACAAATCTGAAATCATGCTAAACAAATTCCTGCATTAACTATGTTCTGTGAAGACAAAAATATGAAAAAGTGAGAGCAAAATATATATTTTTCTTGCTGAACTCTGAGCCTATCAGTTTTTTATCTGGAGGTAGATAGCATTTTTCATAATGTAGGTCACAGTTGGTACTCTGCCCATGTAAATTGCTTTAGTCATAGTGTACATTGTTTTTGCTATTTGTTTATTTCATTTTGCATCAGTTCGTATGTCTTCCCATGTATTCATCATATTTATAATTTCTTATATCTCATTAATATTTCATTGTGTTTATGCATCATAACATTTTGAACTATTCCCCAATCAACGGACATCTACTTCTTTCCATTTTTTTGTTTCTTCAAAAGGTAATGCTATAAATGTTTTGGTGCTTTCCTTTTTTATTGTTGACCTCCTTGAGCCTAGTGGTGGAATCTCTGAGTCAACAGGTATAGACATTTCTATCACTTTCTTTGCATAATCCCAATTTGCTTTTAAGAATGGCTGAACCAAGTCCCAGCTTCACCAGCAGTGCATTTGAGTGTGTGTCTTTCTACAGTCCTTCTGACATTAACCATTCTCATCTTTTTTCATCTTTGCCAATTTGCTAGATCTGAAGTGAAACATCAAAGTTCCTCTGATTCTCATTCCTCTTCTTATTAATGCTTTGAGACTTTCTTTCATATGGTAGTTAATAGTTCATGATTATTTTTTTGAAAACTGCTTGTTCCTATCCTAGGATAGGAACATTTATCTTTTGGGAATGGCTTTTATCTGCCAGTATTTTAAAACCCAATTTGCGGGGCGGAGCCAAGATGGCGGAGTAGAAAGAGGCACGTTTACAAGCTCCGAACCCACAGCCCATATATTTAATGTAAGAAGAGTTCCCCAGAAGTTCTGGATAACTGAAAGGTGTGCAGAAACAGAGTGGAAGAGATTTCCGTTCCAGGGAGCCCTGGAGAGCCATCCCCAGGGTCTGTTGCGCCCCGGAAAGCGGACCCCACCCCAGCGCTGCCCTGGCCACGGCCCCAGAGAAGCTGATCCGAGCAGGCTTCAGGGACGGGAGCTCTGGCGTCCGGGAAAGTCCCTCCGCCCACAGAAGCTACAGGTCAGTGAGAGAGACGGCTGGCTGGCCGAGAGGAGGAGCGGAGTGTCTCCGTGACTCAGGTCCCCTCGGGAGGAAGCTGCGGAGGCAGAGGCGGGGGTGACAGCGGAGGCAGCAGCGGTGTGGCCAGCCACGGTGGCCCGGGACTCCCCCAGCAGCAGGCAGGATCTTCATTACTGAAAGTCTCTGCATAAACCCCCTGAGAGAGCTGAGACTGGGAGGCAGCCCTGCCCCCACCCCAGCATCAGAACTAAAGCTCACATTGAATAGCAGCTGCGCCTGCCGCAGAAAGACCATTTGAATCTCAGACCCCAAGCACTAGCTGGGCAGATCTAGGCGGGGGTGGACAGGAATCTCAGAAGTCAAGTAACTGGCTGGGAAAATGCCTAGAAAAGGGAAGAAAAATAAGACTATAGAGAGTTTTTTTGAACAGATGCAAATGATCCCGACTTTCGGATCTGACGAGGATGAGGACATATTCTTGCCATCAGGGAAAGACGTGGAGGGCGGGGCCTCAGTACCCCAGGCACCCCAGGGGGATGTCGGGTGGGCTCAGGCCTTGGAAGAGCTCAAAAAGGATTTTGAAAAGCAAGTTAGACAGGTGGAGGAAAAACTGGGAAGAGAAATGAGAGAGATGCAAGAAAAGCATGAAAAACGGGTCAATACCTTCCTAAAGGAGACCCCAAAAAATGCTGAAGAAAATAACACCTTGAAAAATAGACTCACTCAATTGGCAAAAGAGGTTCAAAAAGCCAATGAGGAGAAGAATGCTTTCAAAAGCAGAATTAGCCAAATGGAAAAAGAGATTCAAAAGCTCACTGAATTTAATAGTTCTCTCAAAATTAGAATGGAACAGATGGAGTCTAATGACTTTACAAGAAACCAAGAAATCACCAAACAAAACCAAAAGAATGAAAAATTCAAGAGAATGTGAAATATCTCATGGGAAAAACAACTGACCTGGAAAATAGATCCAGGAGAAACAATTTAAAAATTATGGGACTACCTGAAAGTCATGATCAAAAAAAGAGCCTAGATATCATCTTCCATGAAATTATCGAGGAAAACTGCCCTGACATTCTAGAACCAGAGGGCAAAATAAGTATTTAAAGAATCCATCGGTCACCACCTCAAAAAGATCCAAAAAGAGAAACTCCTAGGAACATTGTGGCCAAATTCCAGAACTCCCAGATCAAGGAGAAAATCTTACAAGCAGCTAGAAAGAAACAATTCCAGTATTGTGGAAATAAAATCAGGATAACTCAAGATCTAAAGCTTCTACATTAAGGGATCGAAGGGCATGGAATAGGATATTCCAGAAGTCAAAGGAACTAGGACTCAAACCAAGAATCACCTACCCAGCTAAACTGAGTATAATACTTCAGGGGAAAATATGGTCTTTCAATGAAACAGAGGACTTTCAATCATTCTTGATGAAAAAAACCAGAGCTGAAAAGAAAATTTGACTTTCAAACACAAGAATGAGAAGAAGCATGAAATAGTAAACAGCAAAGAGAAGTCTTAAGGGACTTACCAGAAGTGAACCGTTTACATTCCTACATGGAAAGACAATATTTGTAACTCTTAAAACTTTTCAGTATCTGGGTAGTTGGTGGATCCATACACACACATGTACATGCACACACGCACACACACATACACACATGCACACACATACAGAGACAGAGAGCACAGATTGAATTGAATAGGATGGGACCATATCTTAAAAGAAATTAAGGTAAATGGTGAGAGAGAAATGTAGTGGGAGGAAAGAGGGTGAAATGGAATGGGGTAATTATATGTCATTTAAGAGGCAAGTAGGAGACTTTTTAGTGGAGGGAAAAAGAGGAGAGCTGAGAAAAAACAAAACAAAACAAAACAAGAAGTTTACCCTCATAACATTTGACTAAAGGAAGGAATAAAATGCACACTCATTTTGGTATGAAAACCTATCTTACAGTATAGGAAAGTGGGGGAGAATTAGATAAGCAAGGGGGGGGATGATGGAAGGGAGGGCAAAGGGAGGAGGGAGCAATTTGAAGTCAACACTTGGGGAGGGACAGGATCAAAAGACAGAAGAGAAACAATGAGGGGCAGGTTAGGATGGAGGGTAATTCAGTAAGTCTTACACAACACGACTATCAGGGAAGTCATTTGCAAAACTACACAGAAATGGCCTATATTGAATTGCCTGCCTTCCCAAAGGGAATGGGTGGGGAGGGAGGGATGGGGAGAATTTGGAACTCAAAGTTTTAGGAACAACTGTTTAGTATTGTTGTTGCTACTAGGAAAGAAGACATACAGTTAATGAGGAATAGAAAGTCATCTGGCCCTACAGGAGAAAAGAGAAAATGGAGACAAGAGAAGGGAGGGATGACAGAAGAGAGGGCAGATTGGAGACAGGGAAAATTAGATTGCTTGGGGTATTGGGGTGGGGGGAGGGGATAAAAGGGGAGAAAATTTGGAACCCAAAATTTTGTGAAAATGAATGTAAAAAGTCAAATAAATAAACAAATAAATAAATAAAATAAGATTAAAAAATGTAAAAAAAAAAAGTCAGATTTAAGCTCAAAAAAAAAAAAAAATAAAACCCAATTTGCATACTACCACCTGGAAAGGAGCGTGGGGGTTGCCACGAGAGCCTCAGGGATCTGATCTTGACCTTATTTTCATCAATATTTTTTATCATTGAATGGAATAAATACCAAGTTTACCAAATTTGCAGATGACTCATAACTAGAAAGGACACCTAATATCTTAGACACAGACTGGAGCTAGAACTATGGGCCAAATCTAATTAAATGAAATATGAAAGGTACAAATAGAAAGTTTACAGATGAGTTCAAAAGACAACTATTTGAGCACAGGAGGAGAAAGCCTTGGTTAAACAACAGTTCATACTCCCTCTCCCCTCCCCCAAAAAGGAGGGTAAATATAAGGGAGTGTAAACGTGAATCAAATTATCACATGACAGCCAGCAAATTTCATAATATGATCTTAGACTGCATTCATAGAGGAACAATGACACAGAATCACAGAACTGAAAGTTAGAAAGACCTTAGCAACCATCTAATCTAATACCAGCATTTCTTAAGTCATGGGTTGCAAAAAAAAAATGGCAACGGTAAAAGGTTTCTGAATGCTCAAAGACCAAAAATTAATTCAAAATCAAACACTTAATGAATCCAAGGTGTTTCTGGTAGCATTTGCCCATGTTACATTGTGCAGCTTCACTGTAGCCTTGATTCTGAACACAAAGCATGCACACTTTGCACTGCGCACACCCTCATGCCAAACAACACTGAGAAAAGGGAAAAGGGGTTGTGAGCAGAAAAAGTTTAAGTAACTCTGGACCTATAGAGGAAAAGAATTGTCACTACAGCATACCTCATCAGGAGATTTCAGACTCTGCTTGAAGACCTCCAAGGAAGGGAAACTCATCACCTAGTGGGAGGGGCAGAACTCATTCCATTCTGGGAAAATTCTAATTAGAAAATTTTTGGACCCCTCTAATTATTAGGAGTTATTCTAATTGTGAGGAAGGTATCCCTTAACAAGGTAAGCTGTAGTCCCAGGATATTCTGCCCTAGTCTAATGACATGTGGAATATCATGTCTTTTCTGAGAACCACATTTTAGAAAGGACATTGATGAACTGAACTTCATCCTCAGTGAATATAACTGGGAAGGGTTGAAAAATATTCCTTAAGAAGATCAGTGTGAAGAACTGTGAATTTTTAGCCTGAGGGAAAGAGACTTGGTGAAAACAGAATGGCTAGCTGCCTTTAAGAATTTGTAGCTGTTATGTAAAAGAGAGATTAGATTATTTCTGCTTGACCCCAGAGGGCAGAAGGAGGAGAGGAAGATTTTGGCTCAATATAAGGAAAAACTTCCTAACAATTAGAGCTATCCTAAAATGGAATTAATTGCCTCAGAAGGTCATGAATTCCCTATCACTGGCCTTCTTCAAGAAAAGACTGGAACTCTGGTCTGGAAAATTGTAGAGAAAGATTGGGTACAGGTTAGACTAGAAAAGCTTAGAGGTCTCATCCAACTTTGAAATTCTGTGATTCTGTCAGGGGAGACATATAGGCATAAAATCCAATCTCTGTCCTCTAGGAATTTGTGGGCTAATTAAAGAGATAATGTATAATGAGGTAACTAAAAATACCAGTCAGTTACTGGTAAGTGCTAAATGAGTGCTACAAAGAAAAAGAGTTGGAGCAACTCAGAGCTGGGAGACCTCACTATGGACAGGGCAGGCAAGGCAGCCTTTGTGGGGAGGTGGACTTGAGCTGGGCCTTCAAGGATGCTTCCATTTTTCCATCATGTGTTTTACTAGTCTCTCTGAAGTAGAGGAAAAGTCCCTGGAAACTGACCAGCAAGAAGGCCTTCAAAATCTCAGGATTGGACCCTCCCTCTGAAAACAAGAGTGAAGAATATGACTGAGACCTTTAAGCTAGATAAATAAACGGTATTATAATAATTTTGTTAGTTACCACTTGTGTTAGGTTATTACAAGAGGAACAGAAAAGTAAAAAGTTCTTTAAAAATAAAAAGCAAAAAGATGACAAGATTCCCCTCTTTCCTCTCCTCCCCACCCCCTTCCAATGACTAGCCTGGAATCCTGAATCCCTGAGCTAGGTTCTTAGAGGCCTCCACTCTGGGCTTCAGAGAAAGCTCCCCCAAACAAAGACCCCAGGGGGATGAGAGTAAACAGGAATTTCCTTCACTCCCACCCTTATTAAGAAAAGGCTTTCAACCAAAATCTCTTCTGGTTTCCAAAGCACCTTCCCACCCTGTTAACTAGAGAAGAAATTGTTCTCAGATAAAACATAGTTCAACCACGTAGGCCCTCCTTCTGGGGGACAGTACCTGAGCTATCATGCCTGCCTTTTCTTAATCCTCCTCCTTTTCAGTCTCTCTGGTGCATTTGACTGTGTTGATCACATTCTTCTCTTGGATACTCTCTTGTGGTTTCCTTTCTGTGAGGTAACTTGAGATAGTATAGAGAGCTACTCTTCAGAGTCCAGAAGACCTGGGTTCAAATCCTTCCTCTAACAAGTAACTGTTGAATGACCCCAACAATTCACTTAATATCTCTGGGCCTCAAACCTAATCTATAAAATGAGTTTTAGCTGACCTCCACAATACTTTCTAGTATAAATATATGATGCTATGTTCTTACCTGTCTAACATGCACTTCTCAAGTCTCCTTTGCTGGATCTCCATATATGTCATGCCCAGTAACTGTGGGTATACACCAAGGATTTGTCCTGGACTTGTTTTTATTATTTCTCTGTATTCTCTCCTTTGGTGACTTTATCAGCTCCCATAAGTTTAATTATTTTCTCTCTCTATTTTTCTCTAAATCTGCGTACCTGGCTGGCCCTAGTATCGCTTCTGAGCTTCAATCATGCATCTCCAGCTGCCTATTAGACATCTCAAAATGGATATCCTATAACCATCTCAACATACTCAAGACAAGATCTCATTCCCTTGCCCACAAAATATATCCCTTTTCTAAACTTAGCCATTCTGCTGAGTATATATACAGCCAATTCAATATTCACAGTACTTACAGCGGCCATGAATATCCCAGCACAATTCTGAATCAAAAATACAACAGACTCTCCACGTGGAAGACAGAACCAAAACATTGATTCAGACACCAGAAAGCCAAATCCATCATCGTAACAAAAATCTATACACAGTAAAGATGCAGAGGACAGCACCATCCACAAGCCTTCTCCCTGCTAGATTTCCTACAAACCAGCTTCATTAAACAAATCACAAGCAGGCCCCACCTTAAACAAAATCACAAACAACATTTTTCACTCATACTAGCCAGCTGCCTGCTTGCCTGCATCCTTCCTAGCTCTGACTGCTCTCATGACTAACTTCCTCTCAGCTGTACTCTAGCTCCACCTCTTCCTGTTCCACCCTTCCTGCTCCACCCCTTCAACAAACTCCTTCCACCATAGACTTCCTGTGACTCAAATTCATGTAACTTAGGCTTTCATGTGACTTAAGCAGGTCACATGGGGCCTATTAACGAATGGGAAAGATCTTCCCATTTAAATTACCATTACAGTATACCACCATCCTTTCAGTAATCCAAGGTCGTCTTATTCTTAGTGTTATCCTCAATTTATAACTCTCCCTCACTTCACATATTCCAAATCTCCAAATTTTATCATTTCTGATTCTACATTAATTCTTCTGTCTTCTCACTTCTCTCTATTCAAATTGTCACTAGTCTTGTTCAGGTTCTCATCACCTTTTGTCTCAAATGACCTTTTCAATAACCTCCCAATTGGCTTCCCCACCTCAAGTCTTTCCCCATTCCAATTTAAACCCACTTCCCCAGCTGCCAAAGTAACTTTCCTATAACATATCAATATCCGGTCACTGGATCCAGATGACTCAGGAGGAGAAAGTGAGGCTGGTCACCTTGCATAGCCCTCCCTCACTCAAAAGAAAGTTAAGTGCAAGTCGTGTCATCATTTCTCTGATGTCATGATCCTCTTTGAAAACAAGGATGAACACAACAACAGGATTTAATCAGTAAACTCCAGTGACTTCATTTTGCCTCTGGAATCAAATGCACACATATGTGTGTATGTGCATGTATGTATATGGATACCTACACATATATATGGATGTATTTGTATGTATGTATATTATATGTATATATTCCTCTAGTTGGCATTACAAATCTCTTTCTAACCTACCTTTCCAACTTGTTATACATATTCCCTTTCCTGTACTCTGTGGTGCTTCCAAAGGTGAACCCTTGATGGTGTAACCCTCATGAACAACTCCTTATCCCAGATCTTTTTGCCTTTGATTGGCTATTTCCCATGCCCAGAATGTACTTTCTCCTTACCTCCAACTCTTAGAACCCCTTTCTTCTTTCAAACTCAAGTCAATTGAGTTTCTACATAAAGTTTTCTTGAATTCCACACTACCCCCAGATGTGAGTAACTTTTCCCCACCCTCACCCCAATTATCTTGTATCTACACATATACACATATGTACATAACCATATATGTGTGTACATACAGATATATACATATATGTGTGTGTAAATAGGCATACATACACACATATACATTTATATAAATATAGATATATAGAGATAAATATATGACATGTCCCATGATGGAATGTACTCACCCTGAGGACAGAGACCATTACACTTTTTGCTTAATAAATTCTCATTGAGTGATTGCACTGAGCCAGACAGATACTCAGAGAAATCAGAGAAAATATGCATAGGAAAATATATACCAGACAATACAAAGAATAAATGAACTCTCTTACTGGGAACAAAATTATCTCAGCTCAATCAAGAGAAAGTCCCAGATCTCACTCAAGGGGAAAATTTCCCCAACTCTCTAGTGTAATAAACTATTATCTTACACAACTAACTATAGGATAGAAGGGGTGTAGTTAGACTCTAGATTGTATGAAAAAAGACCCAAGAGCAAATATGATCTTGGGTTCCATTCAATTAATACTAAAGATTATTATTGAGACTAATAATTCTACTGTTAATAAAAACATTTTTATAGAAATAAAGACAATGATCCTGTAGAAATAATGACAATAGGGGTAGCTAGGTGGTGCAGTGAATAGAGTACTGTCCCTGGAGTCAGGAGGACATGAGTTTAAATCCAGCCTCAGACACTTGACCCTTACTAGTTGTGTCGCCTTGAACAAGTCACTTAACCCCAACTGCCTCTCCTCCCCTCTCCAAAAGAAAAGAAATAGTGACAATAAGCATATGATCTAAATATCTTCTTTACATGTATTCATCTTCTCAAAGTCTTTCTTTTCCTTCAGGGACCTGAGGAGTCTGGAAGCACTTCTCTCTCTCTCTGTCTCTCTCTGTCTCTCTGTCTCTGTCTCTGTCTCTGTCTCTGTCTCTCTCTCTCTCTCTCTCTCTCTCTCTCTCTCTCTCTCTCTCTCTCTCTCTCCCTTTTTGTCTATCTGTCTTCCTCATTTGCAAGCTAGAAGACCAGAATCTCTCTTCTTCCCAGTGCTCGCCAACTCTGCTCCTAAGGCAGACACAAAGCATTGAACAATCAACCATAAGGAGAGTCCCATACAAATGAGCTTTGAGGTTCAGGTTACGAGAGACATGGGAGTTTATTGAGGGAAGGAGTGACATGATCAGAAGTACTTTAGTAAGGTCATTTTGACACCTGTGTGGAGGATGAATTGGAATGAGGAGACACTTGAAGCATGGAGGGTAAGCAAAAGGCTAGTGCAATAATCCAGCTGAGAAGTAATGAGAACCTGAACAAAGGTAGCAGCCATACAGGTAGAGAGAAGTGGACAGATACAAGAGAAGTCACAGAAACAAAATGGACAAGATGTGGCAACTTGGATACGTGGGGTGAGGGAGAGTGGGCTGTCAAGGATAATGCCAAGGTTATGGTGGTGTCCTTAAGAAAAACAGAGAAGTAAGAAAGGGAGTGAGTATTCTGGGAATGATAATGAGTTCAATTTTGGACATATTGAGTTTGAGATGCCTATGGGACATTCAGGTTGCAATGGCTAATAGGAGTTGGAGATGCATGATAAGAGTTCAGGAGACTAGGGCTGGATATATAGCTCTGGGAGTTATCTGCATAAAGATAATAATTAAACCCATGGAAACTGATGAGATCACTAAATGAGAGAGTGCAAAGGATAATAGAAAAGAGTCTAGGACAGAACTCAAAGGAATACCCATGGTTGGGTGTCAGGATGCAAATGATAAATCAGCTAAGGAGACTCAGGACTGGTCAGACTGGAGAATCAAGATAACTTGGTGTCAGGATAACTCAGGGATGAGAAAAGATACCATGGAGAGATCAAGAAGGATGAGGACTGAGAAAAGACCTGGTAATTTAAAAGCTCATGGGTAACTTTGGAGAGAAAAGTTTCAGATGACTGATGAGATCAGAAACTAGATTGTAAAGGGTTGAGATGTGAATGCGAGACAAAGTGGAGGCAATAGCTACAGATAGGTTTTTTTCTCTATAATACTGATTGTGAAATATTGGAGGAGATATATAGGATGATAGAAACATTAGAGGGGTAGCCTTTAATGAAAGATTTTCTGTTTTAGGCTGCTCTTTCATTAATAGCGTAAAGAAGAAGGGAGATGATTGTGTCACTGCTCTCTGCCCTGGTTAGACCATACCTGAGATATTTTATTCAGTTTGGGGCATCACATTTTATGGACGTTGACAAATAAATATATACATATGTATGTATATATGCATGTCCACATACATATACATATATACACACATATATGTATATATGTATGTATATATATTTTATAAATTCATTTATTTATTTTTAGTTTTCAACATTCATTTCCATATTTTCTTCACCTCCCTCCCCTTCCTCCTTCCCAAGACAGGCTTGCAATCTGATATAGGCTCTACATATACAATGAGTACTTTTCAAAGAGGGCAACCAAGATGTTGAAGAAAGTGGCAACCATATCATACTGGGATCAGAAAGGAGATGCCTAGCCTGAAGAAGAGAAAACTTAAGGGAAACATGTTCATCTTCTTCAAATATTTGAAGGGTTGTTATATGGAAGAGCCATTGGACTAGTTTTGCTTGACCTAGGAAGCAGGACTAGGAGCATGATGTGGAAACTGCAGAAAGGCAGATTCTTACCAGACATAAAGAAAAACTTCCTAACAACTTAGGAAGCTGAATCGAGAGTGAAACGGGCTACTGAGGGAAGCAGAGGATTCTTTGTCACTGGAAGACTTCAAGTACAGGCTAGTTGCCCACTCACACAGATTTTCTATCTGACTCAAAGAGATGAATGGCATATCTCTTAGGACTTCAATTTCCTCTTCTATAAAATGAGGAAATGGCTGGGGTCCAAGGTCAAGTTCTAGGATATTATGGGCTCTGAAGTCCCTTTCAACTATTTCTATTACACACACACATACTCTCACACACACACACACCCCACCTTTTAGACCTGTTGGGGTCCCTTTGCTGCATCTTTTCAACAGTGTTCAAATGGTTCGTTTTAATTAAATGCAAATCAAGTCAACATAGAAAAGCCTTCCACATGCCCAATGCTATCAGGCCTTGTGGCTGATAATAGAAAAAGATGTGGTCTCTGTCTTTAAGGTGCTTATCATCCATCCAGTTATGGAGACAAGAGAAATGCAGGAAAAACAATTGAATAATTATAGATACAAAATGGTAAATGACTTGTCAAAATGAATAATATTGACAAATATACCCCTCAAGAGCATGTTACCTCAAAATTACTTTGTATAGACTAGATATTTCTTTATTAGCAAAAATTATTTGCCCACTAGGATATAAGCTCCTTGAAGTCAGAGACTGTTTTGTTTTTGTCTCATCATAGATTTAGAGTTGTAGGAACCTTAAAGGTCATCAAATCCAACCACTTCATCATATAGATGAAACTTGGGCCATTTAGGTTAAGTGATTTGCCCAGAGTCTCCAAGCCACTCAGTTTCTGAGGTAGGAGTTAAATTCAAGTCTTTATGACATCAAACTCAACACTCTATCCACCAGTACCATACATGTTTCTAGTGCCAGACCAAAAAGTAGGTGTTTAATCAATGTTTGTTATTAACTGATTGGTAGATTAAAGTGTTGTAAAGATCTAGAGGAAAGAGAGAACAGCATAGATTGAACTGTTCAGGGAGAATTTATTAAGGTCATGGGATGGGTTATGTCTTAAAGGATGGACAAAGACAAGGCATTTTAGTAAGGAGCAACAGGATGGCTGAGGGAATGGAAAGGGCATATTTAAAGAGAAGACTGGCATGGTTGGAACGGATAGTGTGGGAAGAAATTTTCGAGGGCCTTGAATGTCATTAAGAGTGTAACCTTTATCTTGGAATCACTAAAGATTTTGGTACAGAGGAGTGATGTAGAGAAAGCAGGTTTCCACCATGGAAGTCAGAGTCTTCTGGGAAAAGAGATATTAATAAGAATCATGGCTCCCCTTCATCACCTCCCCCTACCCACCCCCCGCACCCCCACCCCAGCCTTTGACTCTATGTGCTAAACCAGGATGGTTTCCAGTAGCGACACTCCTTATTCTAAAACTAGCCAAGGAAGCTAGGGGAAGTGGGCTAAGGGCAAAATAAGGTCATCAGGAATGATGATGGTTTACAACTCATTTGTCCAAGTCCCCTCTGCTGGAGGCCAAATACTATGCAGAGAATAGGGAGAGCATCCTAGGGCCTCAGTGTGGCTGCCACTAAGCTCTTTGGGGCCACGTTGTTCCAGGAGAGAGTCCAGTCTCCACATAGGAAATCTCCTCAATTGTCTACCTGGGGAACATAGGCTGCCAGATGCTGGGGCAAATTTGCATTTCACTCCGTTTGCATTTTTCTCTTACAGGCTCCCTCGCGTGTTCCGCCACATATGACTGACATTTTACCAAGCGCACTTGCTAAAGATACCATTGCAACTTGAAAAACAACAGTTGGTCGGCAAGCTGCTGGAGCTATCCAATGCCCAGAGGGGAGGCTCAGAACAACAATTTGCTTTAAAAGAAGATGAAGTATAATTGCCCTTTACTCTGTCTGTCCAAGAGCTCTCTCCCACTCCATTATGTCCTGGGAAATCAAGGCCTGTCTTCCTGCGGTCGTTATTCCCCGACAGCGTTCCAGTAAATTACATTAGCGGAAAGAGTGTCTCCCGTGGATTCATCAAAAGTTTTCCAAGCTCTTCGGCAAACTTCAGGGAAGGATTTGCATTCATCAGCACATTGTTGGATCAAGTTCTAGGGTCTGAATACCAGGGGGATACTGCTGCTATTTTTAGAGAAATTAAATGGAACGAACGTTCATGGCTATAGTTACTATTCTATTTTCATAGTTCTGATGAACCTAGAGTCATTTTATTATACTAGGACAAGATTTTAATTAACTAATTGGTTTTTGCAATGGCCTGGGACAGCATTAGAAGTAGGGTGGGGTAGTGTAGATAAGTCCTACACTTAGAATTCAGGTTGACCTTAAACACTTATAATCTATATGACAATGGGCATATCACTTAACATCTCTGAGCTTCCAGAAATTCTTTAAATACAAGAGCTCTGAATTTCCAGTCTAAGACACTGGATTTGAACATTTCTCCTCTACTTTCTATTCTCTGTGTAAACTTGGGAAAGTTACAGCCCTCTCTGGGTTTCCTTGTGAAATAGTGGAACTTAATCTGATTATAATTCAGGTGTCTCCAAGTTTTAAATCTTAGATGCCTATGAACTACAAATTATAAATAGAGACTCATCTACATAGGTGGAGGGACTTTCCACACCGGGTATTACCATGCTAGATAAAATCAAAGATGCTTTATGTATACCGAGGGGAAAAAATCTGGTGGGATGACAAGTCTACTTTTCCTTAAAACATGACAGATACCAATGGCCAAGTCCTGCATGGGAAATTACCTTGGTTGCCCAGAGTAAACAACTGCCTTTAGTTTTAGGACCCTCAGTTTCCATATTTGCTTAACTTTCTGCCAAGGCTGCATACTTGTTTATTTTTTTCTGCATATGCTTTTATAATGTGTCTGGATGGCTACTGTGCTAAGTTCCACTCCTCTATGAGTTTTTGCAAAGAGCAGAATGTCTGCCCCATTAGCCAGGCTTTCTGGATCTGTCAATATGGCTCTAGCCCAGTATGTCTGGTAGTGATTATTTTCTAACACGTTCTCAGGCTCCTATTTATAGTCTTGTGTTAATTGCTTTATCAACCCACATTTCAGGGCTGATTGCTGGTGCATGATATTAGCAACATGATTGTTCGTTCTTGTTGGCAAATCTGTAGCAACCCGGGGAGTGCAGCTTCCCATTGAATGTTCAGGTGAGCAGTAAGTACAATGACCAACAGATCTGTTGCATTGCCAACATAGGGCCTTCCTTTCCTCTAAATAATGTGTCTTGGTTCAGCCAGGACACAGCTGCCATTTTATCTGTAAAACCTTGGCTGAGATGATGAGGGTAGATAACCTGATAATTTTTTTTTGCTCCTATTTCTGAGTCCATCCATTTTAATTCAATAAGCATTTTGGAACAGCAGCATGACATAGTGGGTGGAGAGGTCCCAGAGGAAGAAAGTCATGGGTTCGAGTCCAGCTTCTAACGTACAAAGGTTGTCCAGCCCTGGACAAATTATTTAACCCCTCAATATCTCTCAGCTACTTTCCAAAGCGATAAGTTTTGTGGCAGTTCCTCTGGTAGAACAGATATTTTTAACCTTTTGTGTGCATATAATTTACCCCTTTGGCAGCCTGGTAAGGTGTCTGGGCTTTTTCTAAGAATAATGACTTTTAAATGTATAAAAAAATTCTTAGAATTACAAAGGAAATCAATTATATTGAAATATAGTTCTTAAGTGATTTAAAAAAAAACGAACCAAGGTTATTGATCCTATATTAAGAAACTACAATCTGTGCTAAGTTTTTTGTGGTGCATGAAGTCAAATCAAATCACAGAATCCACCTTCAAAGGACAGTTTTGTAGGCACAAACTATGTACCTAGCATGGGGCTGGCATACAGTAAGCACTAAACAAACGCTCTCAATTAACTGATTGATTGATTGACAGAGCTTGTATTTTACTGTGTGGTTACAACACGTATCCATTTCTTAAAAAACGCAAAATAATTTGAGCAAGGGGAGAGAGTATTAACAATCCAGTCCACCCTATGAAGTACCCAATATGTGAAAAACACCATGCTAAGCATGGAGGATAAAAAAAGCAAAAAATATTCCCTGTCTTTAAGAAGCTTATTTTATATTAGGGTTGGAAAATAGAGAATGCAATGTATAAAGAGGTCATACAAGCATGATCGTGAAAGAGTGCGCTTACAACGGGGGTGGGGCAGGGTTGGGAAAAGTTTCCCATTGGCAGGTAGTCCGTGAGCTTAACCTTGAAGAGATCCATCTATGGTAGAGGTGAGGAGGGAGTGCTTTCCAGCCATCGGGGGACAGCCGGTGCAAAGACACAAAGGTAGGAGATAGAGTGCCAAGTTCAGGAAACTGTATCTAAGCCAATCTGATTGGAACTTTTAATGTGTGAAAAGGAGTAATGTTAAATAGGCTGGCACCAAATTGTGAAAGTTAATAAATGCCAAACTAAGGAATTTTGTATTTGATTCTAGAGGCAAAATGAAGACACTGGATGTTCTTGGATGAAGGAGTGACATGGTCCACCTTGCATTTTGTGAAGAATGTATTATTGTAGACCTACTGCTGCATCAGATCGCGATTCCCTAAAAAGAGGAAGAGGTAAGGTTGTGTAATAGAAAGCTGTGAGTTTAGTGGTTTGAATCTCAGGTTTTGCTGCTGCTATGATCTTAGGCAAGGCATGCAAGCTTCCTAGACCCTTTATTTCTAAAATAGGGAATGGGGTGGGGGGAAGGTAGCTAAGTGGCACAGTGGATAGAGTGCTAGGCCTGGAGCCAGGAAGACTCATCTTTGTGGGTTCAAATGTAACCTCAGACATGTACCAACTGTGTGACCCTGGACAAGTCACTTAACCCTGTTGGCCTCAGTTTCCTCATCTGTAAAATGAACTGGCAAAGGAAATGGCAAACCACTCCAGTATCTTTGTCAAGAAAACCTCAAACGAGGTCATAAAGACTGACAACAAGACAAGATTAAGGAGGCATGTGGAATTAAATCATCCCTATTCAGCAAACATTTATTAAGCTCTAACATGTTAAGCACAGTGTTAGGTATACATTGACAAAAGAAAAGACAGGAAAGGAAAAGAAAGCAAAACAAAAGAGTCCCCTCAATGAGCTTCTTTCCTGTTGATTGGGCACCCTGCAATCCCTTCGAACTCTAAATCCCTTGAGATCAATGTGGATAGTGCCTCTCACTGGGTATTTTTTCTGACCAGTTAACACGCCTTTAAATCAGGCTTTTGGGGAAAGACTATCTAGTTTAGCTGTGGACGTCATCTCTGTGTCATGGAATGAGCCCTTCCAATCCAGTGACATTCAGTAATGATGTTCTGAGTGATGGCTTGCTAGTTTTGTATAGGACTATTTTACAACATCAACTTATAACACAAGTGGTATATGAATACTTACATATGCCCAACTTTTTCTTTTTCTAAGTATGCTGAGATAAAATGTTGATATTTTATCCTCATGTCCAAAGACTGTAAACATATTGACTTTGCTCTCTTGGTGGCAGAATTCAAAGTGCCTTGAAATGTATAGGTTTCTCCTTGTAACTGATACAGTCATAGTAGCATAGAACATCAGATCAGAATATCATCAAATATCAGAATTGGAAGGCCACCAATTCCAAAGCCATTTTGTAAGTGAGAAAAAGTGAGTCACATCCCTATTTGGTAAAAACTAAGATCAGAATGATGCCCCCTAGCAAACTGTTTTTTGACTAGTGGTAACAAAAGATTTTAGAAACAAAGAAATTGCCCTTTGATTGGGGATCAGATGAACAAATTGTGCAATGTGAATATAATGAAATATCATTGCACTGTAAGAAACAAGAAGGGACAAGGGACTCAAAAACATACAGTGTGATGCAAAGTCAAGTAAGCAGAACAGGAGAACAAGATTCATAACATTCTGTCATCAGATGACACTGGGCTTCTGGCTTTTCCTCAAACAAGACACCATCTCTGGGCTCCAGGAATTTTCTTTGACTGTCCCCCATGCCTAGAATTGCTCTCCTTTTGTTCTGCTTACTGACCTCTCTGGTTTCCTGTTACTCCCAACTAAAATCCCATCTTTTACCGGAAGCCTTATCCAGCACCTCTTAATTCCAGTGTGCTTCCCTCCCCATTAATTATTTCCTATTTATCCTGTATATAGCTTGCTTTGTATGCACATTGTCTCCCCCATTTATATTGGAAGCTCCTTGAGAGCAGGAGCTACTTTTATTTTATATCCCCAGAGCTTAGTACAGTACCTGGCATATAGTAGGTACTTAATAAGTGTTTATTGACTGACTAATTAATGACCAAACTCTAAAAGGAAGAAGTTGATTCTTGATTAATGACCAATGGACTCTAGAAAACAGATGATAAAGCACATCTTCCTCCTTTTAGCAGAAAGGCATGGTACCAAGGGTTCTATTATTGCCTATACTATCATAAGATCATAGAGCTAAAGTTGGAGAGGACCTTAGAATGTATCTAATCCAATCCCCTTGCTTTACAGATAAGAAAACCAAGAGGTTAAGTGACTTGCCAAAGGTCATCTAGGTAGAAAGTTGCAGACCGGTATTCAGACTCAGGTTTTATGACTGACTCCAAGTTCAATATTTTTTCCTCTGGGGCATTGTATGTCCAATGGGGCCACTGAATCAGTCAGTTTTACTTAACTATTTTTCTTTGTAACCATAGAAAGCTCAGGGGAGAAGGGGAAGATATTTAGAAATGACTATGGTCAGAAGAAGGAATTAATAAAACTTACTTTTTAAAAAAATGGCAGTTCCAATCATCAAATGTTAAAGCTGGGGGGAAAAAAAACCTTAAAGGTCATCTAGACTAAATCTCTTATTTTACAGATGAGAAAATTTAAGTCAGAGAAAAGTGACTTGCCTAAGGTCACATAGCTAATGTTTTGGCTGAAAATGAGTTCCACCACTGTTTTGTTCCTCCTGGATAGAGCTGGTACTTACAAAACCCAGACAACATTAGAGGAGTCTCCCAGAAACATCAATTGTGTTTTTTCTGCAGTTTTGGATTAGACAGTTCCCACTTACCCCTACCCCAACCTCCCCAGTGAAGCAGGCAAGAAGACATTCCATTCATTCATTGCATGCCTCTGATAAGTTTATAGGTCGAGTGCTGGTCTTCAAGACAACCAATTATCAAATAAATATCTCTCAATCAACAAATATAAATATCTCTCAGTCTCAAACTGTGTCTGCTGGGCAGTTACCTTACCTGAACCTTAAGCATTCCCTCAGACTCAATTGTTACTATTTTCTTATTTCCTGAGTAATTATTGTGGAATCTACTCTGGATCTCTTTTTCCCCAAGATAATTTTCAACAATGCATTCTTTGGTCATGTTGTTATCTTCCTCCTACCTCCTTCAGCAAGTCTTCCAGATCTTTTTAACAGCACGTGATACTTCTGATCCTTCTTTGTTTATCTTTCTCTTATGGAACTTCATGGATTTTGGAGCTGAAAGGGACCATAGAGATCATTTAGTCTACCCTCTCTCATTCTGGAGATGAAGAAATTGAAGCTTAAGAAGTTAGGTGCGTTGTCCAGGGTCATGCAGGTGACAGTTTGGAATGCTCTGGATAAGTTCTCTTACCTTGGCAGTATACTTTCCAAGGATGTACACATAGATGATGAAGTTGGTGCAACATTGCCAGAGCTAGCTCAGTGTTTGGGAGGAAAGCATGGGAGAGAAGAAGTATTATTAGACTACCTACCTAACTGAAAGTCTACAGAGCTGTTATACCGACTTCATCAATATAGACCTGTGAAACTTGGACAGTCTACCAGCACCATGCCAGAAAATTGAACATTTTCCATTTGAATTATCTTGGGAAGATTCTAAAGATCACCTGGCAGGATAAGGTACTGGACATTGAGGTCCTTTCTTGAGTTGAACTGCCAAGCATTTGCAGAGTGCACAACTCCGATGGCCATCTAATTGCCAAATGTGCGTTTACCTAAAAGGCTATTTTAGGAAGAACTCACACAAGGCAAGCGCTCACAAAGAGGTCAGAAGAAGTGGTACAAGGACACTCTCAAGGTCTCTCTGAAGAACTGTAGTATTGATTGTGAGACATGGGAGATGCTAGCACAGGACTGCCCAGCATGACATGCCCACCTCAAAGAAGGTGCTTTGCTCCATGATCAAAGCAGAATCGCAGTAGCACAAAGGAAATGTGAAATATACACAGTGAGAGACATTTCTATCGCAAATATTCAAATGGACTATTTGTACCCAGTCTGTGGTAGAGCCTACTGAGCTTGTACTGTACCAATCAGCCAGTCAAACACACTGTACTTTGACCCCAACACCATGGTGCCATTTGGTTTTCTTTGAGTATGAAGGACTAACAGTGACAAACAATTACTACAGGTGACAGTAACTGAAGGTAAGATTTGGACCCAGGTCCTCTGACTACAAGTCTAGTAGTCATTACACTGCTCTGGCTCTCATCCTACCTTGAACTACAGTTCTTTGTTTATTTGTCTTACCTCCTCTACTAGATTGTAATATATTTGAGGACAGGAATATGTCTTATTCATCTTTACGTATTCTTTCAGCAATTTAAACATTTCATAACTATCTGTAGGAATGAACTGAATTGAGCCATATTTCCTGCCAGAAAGAAATGTATTTTGTGGAGACTAGATGGTACATTGTTGGTGGAATTGACATGGTGCTATGTTTTGGTCATAGGAAACTTTTTCAAGATATCAGAAAACCAAGAGTCAGTCATTACAGTTTCCCAAAACAGTCTCTCCTCACAATAATCCTCTGTGCTGTTATGAACATCTCTCATCAAAAATTCTCCAGTAAGTCAGAACCCAATTACTTCCCTATTACCACCAGATTTTATTGCTCTCAATCTACTATTAAAATATGGCCATGGGTGACATTTCCATAATTCTGTCAAAGTCTTTTCTTTTTGTAACCACACTGCATCTGGGTTCTGACATGCTGGGCCTTCCCAAATGCTTCTCCAGAATCACAACCTCATGTCAATCACCAGCAAATCATCCCCAGAGTCAATTTCAGAATGTCAGAAATCCCAAAAGACTCTCTTTGGGTTATTTGGGAAGTATTTATTTTGAATTTTTTCCCATCCAAACTCTAACAATCATTATTCAGTGAATGACATCTTGCCAGACACTCCCGGAAGAATCCACCAGCCATCTGGATTGGCCAGAAGGAATGTTATATTGACTCAGAAAAATGAGATCTCTTTCTGTGAGTGTTGTTTCCCAAAATAACCCACAGATCCAGGAAGGACATTTTGTGATTGACCCTTTTTCAGAAATATGTAAAACGAGACTGCCTTATTTAAATCAAATATACATAGGTAAACTTTCTAGCAGCTCAACACAGCTCCTAGAATCCCATGTTTCCAGAAAAATGAGACCTATGTGACGTGGAAAGAATCACTTTTAGCCATCCCTCAGAAAGCACAGAGAGCCCCATCTCAAGACCAACCATCTTTCTTTCCCAAATCCATAAATGCATGAACCCTAGGCTCTGTTAGGACAAAGCAGATCATTTAGTCATAAAATCACAACGCAGGAAAGAACATGGGAAACTATTTAATCCAACCTCCTGACTTTACAGGTGAGGAAACCCAAAGATGGAGATTTAACTTTCAAGGTCACACAGGGAATTAGGACTGGAGTCAGGACTAGAACCCAGACCTCCTGTTCTTATACAACTTTGGTCTAGCTAGCTATTCTTGCCTTATGTCTGTCTTGCTCCAGAAACAAGAGTCCTCTGCCATCTTCAGAGCTTAGCAGGTTGCCTTGCACACAGTAGGCACTCAACAAATATCTGTAGAACTAGATTCGCACTGAAAGCTAATTGTCCAAGACTCCATCCCCCAACCCTATGCCTTTGGCAAAGAGCCTCTTTTCACCCTTTCCCCCCACCCCTCAATAGCAGAGTCTACTGTCTGAGAAGTCAGTTGGCCCTTTTGCATTGGCTGCTCAAAGTCAGCAGGGGACAAGATGCCAAGAATGGTGGACAAAGTCGGGGGTGGGGGACAGCGGAAGGGAGGTCATGTAGAGCATTTGTGCAGGAGGCATAAGTGGGGGAGAGGGAAAGGCAGAATTAGTCTGGCTGCAGAGACTGAGCAGGGAGGAGAAGACTGTATTCATCTTAAACCTATTTAATTGGGGAACAGGATTGTGCTTGCTTGCCCAGCTAATGAGGGAGGCTAGGGCTCTGGGCTCCTCTGGAAGAATAAATTGGTAATTAAGTCTCTTTGGGAGGGCTGGACCCAGACATTGTATCCCCCTTTTACACCGGGCTTTAGGGGTGTGGACCCAGCTGAGAAGGGGCACTGTGGGCTGGCTGGTTGGCTGGATTTGTGTGGGGCACCAGAATGGCCAAGGGGAGAGAAGAAAATGAGGTTTGTGTATGCGTGAAGAGTTGAGGGCAGTGTGACTTTCAGAGTCCATTTATGTACATGTGTGGAGTGGGAGGATGGGGGATGGGGAGAGCAGGGGGTCCCTGTTTGGTTCTAGGGCCAGAGCAGAGTCCTCTGGCTGCTAAGGCTTTCCCATCCCAGCCCCACCCTCACCCAGGGGTCCGCCCTTCCGTTCCACCACATTGGGTGCTGTCACTAACGCTGCTTCTTTTTCTCTACTCTCCAACATTTTCCTCCTGTGATGGATGGAAATTTCCCTCCTTGGGTCAAGTTAAATTTCTCCTGATTTGTTGTTTTACACACACTGAGGCCCGGAGGCTGATCCTGCATGATTCATAAAGAAAAATGCGCTATTTGTGTAGGAGAGTAATTTATAGGAGAAATTTCCCTGAGCCTGCAGTGATGAGCCCCACTGAAAGGAGGAGGAGGAGGAGGAGGATGAACCCCCTCTGCTGCCCTTGAGTTAGAGCTCCCCCCAGACAGCTTGTCCATCAGCAACATTTGTCTGTCAGTATAGATGCTCCATAAATCCCCCTGGACAGCAGCCCCTGGGGCCAGGGAAAAGAAAAGCAGCCCTAAAGGGAGATGCCCATGTCCTGAGGGGTGAGATTATTGGCAAAGAGACTACACTGAAGATCAAAAAGCCTGGAATCCTCCAAGAAAAGAGGGGAGTGGTCCCTGCCCTACAGAGAGGGTCCTCCAATCCATGGCCTCTCTCTCTCCTGGAGCAGGCCTCTCCCTCCCTCCTGCTCCATTCCCATCCTCTCCTGGGTATGAAAACAGATGAAGTAAAATTTCCCAATTCTTCTCCTTTGGAGGGGGCGAGCAGAGTGGGGCAGACATCCAGCTGACGCCCGCCAGGCTGGGAGCCATAGATCATGGGAGTCATGAGCCTGATTCTGACTCAGACACTCAGGACTGGCTGGGTATTGACCAGTGGGGTCCAGACCAGGGGCCACAGAGACTTGGGAAGTGACAACCCTAGTGGGGAGGAAACCAGCAGGTAATTGCCAAGGTGGCAAAGTGATCCTGTAAAATCCAAGGGAGAAGTAGAGGGGATAGAGGAAGATTGGGGATGAGTGGGGAATGAAGTCTAAAAAAGTAGGGCTATGGGAAACAACAAGTTTAATTATTTTCCTCCATGTCTCTCATTTGTTCCTTTTTTTTCCTCCATAGCTCCCATTTCCCTTACCCTCTTGTTTAGAGGATGGATGGGATATAGATGATGTTAGAATATCGCTGATGTTCTGGATAAAGTTAGGTCCATAGAAACTCAAGGTGCAGAGTAGAGCGTCCTTTCCCAGCCTTCCTCTTGTCTCTTCCTTGTCACTCATTGTCACCCACCCAACTTCTTTCAGCATTTTTTATAGCAAATGGGGCTTTGGAGGGAAATGGGATGGGGAGGATTGAAGTGCCACCCCCCCAAATGGGGTGTTGCACAGCTAACGAGGGATGCCGTGGACAGCGACCTCAGCCCATTTTGGAGACCACTGGTCTGTAGACATCTCTTACTTTTTACTCTACATTTCATTTAGGTCCAGGTCACATAGTTCATCATTCATCTCTCTCTCTCTCTCTCTCACACACGCACACACACACACACACACACACACACACACACACACACCTACAATATGGCAGTAACACTGTGTTCCACAATTTGTACGCATAAACCTAAGCGCTTTGACAATCACATCATGCCAGCTCTGACGGTCACACTGTGCTATGCCGTCTCAGAAAGCCCCACTGACCCCCATGATTCTTGCATTTGTACACTCCAGATGGTGAATTTGGCATTGAACTTGTATTTAGAAGACCCAAGTTCAAATCCAGCTCTGCCACTTCTAGTTCTGTGAGCACGAACAAGTTATATCATCACTCCAAGCCTCAATTTATTTATTTGCAAAATGGGGATGCTCTTACTTGCACAACCTGCTCTGCGTGTGTGTGTGGGGGGGGGGTGTGTATAAACAATACACTTCTATAGTGTAATAGTTATTATGGTTTCCATTGCCTTCTGCTCAGTTCTGTTGAGTTCATTGTCTGAACCCCAGATTCTAAGAGGTCTGAGAGTCTCCCACTCCCAAGTCTCCACCATCTTTGCCATTCACCCAACTCACACCAAGGATACCTTCCTGCCCCCTGGAGCCAGGCCCCTGGGTGAGCTGATGACAGGGACATAGGAACTCGTAGCTTTCCCTACCAGACCCCCTGGTGACGACTGCAGCTTAAAAATAATCCCAGGGAAACATCGGCGCTCCATAAATTAGGGCGCCCGCTGACGATTGATTCCGTGGAATAAAAAGGACATTCAGTAGCAGACCCATTTGTTTTTGTTTTCTTTCTAAGAGTAAATGGAAACACGCGCTTACCTCACTTTTCTCACAAGTTCAGTAGCTTTCCTGAGCTTCTTTCAAGATTTGATTGCCAGGAAAAAGTGGTTGAATATTCGGCTGGTTGGGAACTAGGGCATCATTCTCTGCAGTGGCAGTGGAATACATCTGTCAGGCCACTGACATGAATTTCCGAGGTGTGGGGCTGAGCTTCTCACTCTGCTCTTGGAGGGGGGATTGGGGAGCACAAGGCGTATCTCCTGAAAGCCCCATGAGGAGACTGGAGGATGGAGGCTCTTCCCCATGCAAGCCGCCATTGGCAATGTCTTACAGCCAGGACCCGACAGAGAGACTGACTCTCATCCCAACCCTGGAAGATACAAGCTCCACCCAGGGTTTCCTTAAGCCAAAGGGTCCCCAGGTCCTTGCTCCTTTTTGCCAATATTAAGCTTACACATCCTTGAAAACCTAGTTCAAGTTCCCTTTTCTCTTTGAAGACTTCCCTGTCTACAAATATCTCTCTCTTCTTAGAACTCCAATACTTTATTATGTGTCCCACTCATTTACTCCTTATATATCCTTCTGTCTTCCCAAGATAGCTCATAAGCTCCTGGAGGACATTTCTCCCCCCCGCCCTTTAATCTTTTCACCTTTAATACATACACAGCACTTGGCACATGGTAGGCCCTTAATAAATCCTGATGACTGATTGACCTAGTCGTACACTGTCTTCTGTTGTCACATCACTTCTTGGTCTCTGAACTCTCCAGGTAGATCATAAGTCACTTGGTGGTAGGGATCATAACTTTATGTCTTCCTCGGTACCTAGAACAGAGATGGGCACTACATAAATGTTTTTTGATTGATTGGCAGAAGAAATACTCCTCAATGCATGTTGAACTAAGAAGATGTCCAGGTAATGTCTCCTGGTTCGTTGGACTCACTCATTCAGGAGGATCTAAAAGGAGATAACTGGCCTCACCAGTGTACCCATTTCAGTTCAGGCCTGGGAGAGGGAAAAGAAGTGAGACTGCAGAGACTTCACCTTCTACATTCATAAGCTGCTGGAGGCCTGGGTAGGAAAACTGAGGGGCCAGGGAGGTGTCTTGAATGTGGGGGAATTCTAATCTTGATCTTCTTTTGCCCCCAAAACACAGAATCCCCCTAACTCCATAACTGGAAACAATCTCAGTGAGCATCTATTTCTACTTCCTTATTTGTTCCAGGTGGATGACATGGTTGGGCAGAGACTTGGGGTTGGAAACCTGAGCTAGAGTATCCCCAGTATGGAGAGGGTAAATTTGTGTGAGGGAGGGAATGTAGGCTGACTGCCCCTGGGCAGCCAAGGAGAGGAGTCTGAGCAGTGGCCGGCCAGTCTGCTGGGCAGTGACTTTATGAATAAAAAATGCACATTTGGACTGGGCCTGTTTTCTTCATGGCTCTTTCTATCGGGGAAGAGTTGGCAGGCCCAGGCCGCAGATAACGTCAGGAGGCTTGGGGCCCCTTTCTGTCATCACCTCCCGATGTGAAACTCAATATTTTGTTTATTTATGGGAAAATTCTGTTCTGCTGCTCGACAAATGGTGTGTAGGGGCCAGGGATGTATGGAGTGCAGAACAGGGCCAAGGCAAGAGGCCTCTCAGAGCTGCCTCCCTGAGGAAGCAAGGGCTCTAGAGGAAATCTGGCTTAGACAGCACAGTTGAATGTGATAGCCAGGCTTAGTGATCCCTTGGCATGTCTATTTCTTGCCCTCCTCCATCATACCCCCAACCACTAAGCCCAATGATTCCCCAGTCACTCATGATATTACCCTTGACGTCAGTCAAACAATAACAGCCTGTTGGTCAGATGGGTCCATCAACAACTTAGCAGCCTTAAGTGAGTCCCTAAGCCTTGCCAAACAAGGCTGAAGGAAAGGGTGGAAGTATGGAAGAAGGTGAGAAAAAACTACTAGATCTTCCTTCTTATCAGCCACTGGGAGCAGAGGAGGCATATGCAGAGGGACTAGGAGGATTCTTAAATTTGAGAGGGTCAATACTTGATGCCTGATTCCAATATAGGAAGGGACCTTAGCTACCAAAGCTAACATCCTACTGAAATGTTCTAATTTTACAGGTAAGGAAATGAAGACCCAGAGAGAAGAAAAAAAACTTACCCAAGGTCATGTAGTTAGTTAATCAGAGACCAATTTAGGACTCAAACTCATATTTCCTGACTCTTCTTCCAGTACTTGATTTTTCCTCTGCAAAGAAAAACCTAGATCTTGGGAACGTGTTAGAAAAGGCAATAAACAGACCCAGATAGTGACTCTGAAGAAGACTGGATAATCCCCGGAGGTAGAGAGGGGTATTAGTTTTTAATGGGAGGGACAGGTAGAATAGGAATTTCCTTGACATTCTTAGGTTTCCATATATACTTTAGTTTTTCTGCTAGGGCTACATTTTTAAAAGAAATTCTTCCACTTAGATTTTTGTTAGCTAGGCTAAGTAGGGCATTTATAATATTCTTTTAGCTGTATAAGGCAGCAAAAAGTCAGTTCTGCTGGCCAGGATTTGGAAAGGGGGGAGGTGTCTTTTATTAAGACTAATTATTCCATCAGCACATACTTCAGGGCTGATTTCTGGTGGATAATCTTAACACCATGATCAAGCCATTTCCTTCAATTACTCAATTTAACAAATATTTACCTATTGTGGGTAGGATATGTGCTCACATAGGGTCATCATAGGTTTAGAACTGTATGGGAACTAGAGCGCATCTAATCCAATCCCTTCATTTTACTTTTGAGGAACTGAGGCTCAGGAGAGAGAACATGACTTGCCCATTGCCACACATACAGGAGTTAAGTCACAGAGCCTGGATTCAAACTCAAGTTCGACTTCGAATCCAATGCTCTTTCCACTGCCACACTCTATTTCCATCTTTAGTTTGGATTATAAAAACCATGGTATCAGAGTGCAACTATGATTAGCCTAGACTTGGGCCGCCTCTTCAGTGTTTGCTCTTTCTTGATCATAGGTAAATGAGAACCAATCCCAAGATGGATGAAGTGACCTTGTGAGCTGAAGAGATCCTAGAGGTCCTGGGGCAACAAGATGAGGAGTCCCCAGTAACTACTCCAGCATTCTCAGAGAAAATACCACAAAAGAATGGACCCAAGCCTGATCCATTTTACATAAGACATGGACTTTAAAGGAGATAGTGCAGAGATGAAGTGAAGTATAAAATGTCTGATCAACAGTCCTGAATGCTGCTACATGGTTTTAATGAATCAACCTCTCAGAGGAATATGATAGCAATGAGTACTACCATTCACTTGAGGTTGTTTCAGTTAAGGCATACTCCAAGTCTTTTGTGTCCTTTAGCATTTCATTTGTGTATAGGAAATGAATGAATACCTGATTTATATTTTACATTGGTTATCTTTCTGTAATCAAAGACATTGGGGTGCGGGGCTTGGAGCTAGGGTAGGTGGAGATATACTGAACCAAGGAGGGTCAGAAAAAGGAAGCCTAACTCCGCTTATTAGAAGTCATTTCCACCCCCAAGGACTGAACCCAGTCTTTACCTGATATGTAGGTCCAGAGAACAGGGCCCCGTTAAGAAGAGGTTCTAGGTACAATGCCTAGCCCTCTAGGTCCAGCAACTATTCCTTAATGTAAGTACTGGATCATAGAAGTAGAGTTGAAAGATAACTCAGAAATCATTTAATTTAATCCCTTCACTTTACAGATAAGGAAACTGAGGCTCAGAGAGATTGTGTTTTGTCAAGGTTGCACATGTAATAAGTGTTAGAGCTTGACTTCAAGCCCATGTTCTCTGATTTCAAGTTCAGTTCAGTTTATACTGTACCATGATTCTTCTCTGTCTTTAGCTTTGATTATTAATCAAATTTCCTATGATGTCTATCAATGGGGCTCAGATTACATCTGTGATAATGTTGTGGACTTTATCCACTCCAGAGTAGTCACCCTCCTTTTTTCCCTCCTCTTTCCCCTTTATACACACAAAACTTCAGTCTCTCTGAATAAATAGTTTTGCTTCAGGCATGAATTAGGCAGGTTTAATTATGTGACTGAGTCACAGTCCAGCTGCCCTAATGCTCTTTTTTCCTTCAACCTTTCAGTCGGTCCTTGAGTCTGCTGAAAAATTGCTCCTGGATCATCCAGTATCTCCCCAAGTGTGGAGAGGGTCACTCTTATTGATCAATTGACCTATCCTTCAGTTGGACTTGCTGGAAAAAGAATCCCTAGTTTTGTAATCTGGGAATCATGCATATTGTAATACTAAATAGTAACTGTTTCTCTTTTACTTGAGAACCCTGAGGATCTTCCCCTCCCAGTTGTTTTTTTTTTTTTTTAAATTAAAGGGGACATCCCTTGAGTAACTACTTCAAGAAGCCTATTTATTGAATAGGTATATCCCCCTCAAAGTGAGAATCTGATAAAACTTTAGCCTAAAATGGCCAGGGTTCCATACTGCATCCTGGGCCATCTCCAGTCATGCTGATGAATATCAGGTCACTGGACCCAGATGGCTCTGGAAGAGAAGTGAGGCTGGTGATCTGCACAGTCCTCCCTCACTCAAAACAAAGTCAAGTGCAAGTCATGTCAATATCTCCCTGATGTCATGGTCCTCTTCAAGAACAGACAAACACAACAATGATAATATACATTTCCTTCACCTTCTCCTTTGGCAGAGTAAGCCATTCCATAACAAATTTCTGGAGATGTCCATTCTTTGCCCTGCTGCAGCCTCTCCTTCAGCTTTCCTATCACACCCTCCAGAGACCATGCCAAGAAGCAGCTAAGTCACTGAGCCCTGCACACCCTGGGACCATGGATCCTTATCTTCATTCAGATAATTTACTATCCTATTGCCATCTTTCATCTTTCAGATATCTACCTCTTGCTCTAAGAACTTCAATCAAATCCATACTACTATGGCTTCTGCAAAGGGCATGTCAATCAACTGTCCTATCACTCATCATCACCCTGACTTTCCAGATCAAAACTCCCTTCCCTGGCTACAATTCCCTTCCATTCTTTATCTTCCCCATTAGAATGTAAGTTATTTGAAGGCAGGGGCTGTCTTCCTTTTGTATTTGTACCTCTAGCACTGAACACAGTGCCAGGTTCATAGTCAGCACTGAATAAATGCTTCTTCATTCATTTCATCATACTTAATATTTGGTTACTAAGGTCCTGACGGAGCAAAAAGGCCCTCAAGTCTACAACAGGCTGCTTTAGAACACGCACATTTGTTTATTTTTGACATCTATATTTTTAAAAAGTGTGTTTGTTTCCTACAAAGATTATTAGTAGTGTCAGCTCACAAAACCCTGAAAAGTAGCAGAGAAGAAACCAAACCGGAGGCAGTTTGACATAAGAGCCGACTAAGCCAGATAATCACAAGAGCATTTATATGTAGTCTTTCTAAGCCCTGGGAGTACTTACCCTAATTCGCACTCTCCTGGCAAGTTGGAGCACAGAGCTAGACCAGCAATAGCTTCTGCAGTCTGTATCTCAACTCCCACTCCCACTGACCAGTCAGATAGATGCCCCAGGCAGCTGGTGGCGGGGAGGGGAGGCTCAAGGGATAGCTTTGAGGAGCTCTAATGTTCTTCTCTAATGCTATTGACCTGTGTCCATACCAGTATGTCCTCCTCAACATCAGTTACAATTATTACCTCAGTATTATTTAAACAATTAGTATTAAATAACTTTTATAAAGAGATGTTTACTGAAAATGTGAATAGGAATAAAAATAATTCCCTCAAAATAGGAGAATACTCTTCCCTAGAGTATCTTGGTCTTAGTGGAAAGGGCTTAACTAAAAGTGGCTGCTACAAAGGATTTGCCCTCCCAAGTTATTTCCAAATTCAACATGGGCAATACACAGGCCACTCCCTTGATTGCAGAAACCAGCATCTCAGTGTCCATTCTTTGTTAGGCTGGGTCATACAAGTCATTGAGGTCAAGTGAACAATACCTAACCAAGAAAATAATACACACAATGACAACAACACTAGAAAAAGGGAAAGAATAACAAAATGTGACCAAATGATGCGTAATTATAATAGTCAACTGGCCCCTGAGAAGACATGAGAAAATATCTCTCTCTCCTTTCATTGGAGAGATGGGTGATTGTGGGAGTGAAACGTTACATCTACTTTCAGACAAGATTTGTGTACTGGCTGGTTTTGTTAAATTCTTTTTTTATTTCTCTCTCTCTCTCTCTCTCTCTCTCTCTCTCTCTCTCTCTCTCTCTCTCTCTCTGAGAAAGCTTGCTCTGTAAGGCAGAGGGAAGAATGTGACACAAAAATAAAGAAATTAATGAAGCTTATAAAATATAAAGATCAACCTAGAAATCAATATAGAAAAAAACAGAGTGAATGAAGAATACCTATTTTCTAAATTATAACATGGAATTGGGTATTTAACTAACTGGACAAATCCATTAGGATGTTTATGTATGATGGAACTGAAGGTGGACAGTGAGTAGGACACACAATGGAATAGAAGAATGAGTTGTAGTGCATTTAGAAAATTGGACAGCGCTTCCCATGATCCCAACTGCTCTCTGCTATAAAATCCCATCCCCTTAGCATCAATAATGTCCCAAAAAGACCTACATGGCTATAAATCACAGTCATCATTAATGCAGAAGAAGAAAATTGCAGACGACCCAAAGGGCGATGGGAAGATGCATGATGGGTATAAGAAATGGCATAAGAGGTGACATTTAAAATGTTCCATAATGAGGAAAAGGAGGTGGGCTGATCGTGTGTTGAAAACGAGGATGTAACAGACAGACAGCTCAGATTAAACAACAACAGTGGTAGCTTACATTTATATAATACTTCTTACTATGCACCAGGCACTGTGCTAGACATTTGAAATGATTATTTCATTTGATCCTCACAACAGCCATGGAAGGGAAGGGCTATTATTATCCCCATTTTATAGATGAGGAAACAGGCAAACAGAAGTTAAGTGACTTATCCAGGGTCTCATAGCTAAAAAATATCTGAGGCCAGATTTTAATTCAGATCTTCCTAACTCCAGCCCAGTACTTTATCTACTAGCTGTTCCTAATTTATCCCTATTTCATTAAAACACTGAGGTGGGGTAAGGGAAAGCCAAGATGGAAGATTAGAAGCAGGAACCCAGTCAAACTCTCGAAAATTCCTCTCCAAACAACTTTAAAATAATGCTTCAAATAGAATTCTGGAGTGGGTGGGCCAACTTTGGTCAGGGTGATAACTTAGGAGGTCAATAGGAGAAGTCTCTGACTTCTGTGACTTGTATAGCCTAGATGGCTATAAAACTGTTCATGTCTTTTGACCCTGAAATACCATTAGATCTGTATCCCAAAGAGATCCAAGGAAAAAAAGAATCTTTATGTATAAAAATGTTTACAGTAACAATTTTTGTGATGGCAAAGAATAAGAAACTGAAGGGATGTCCATCAATTGAGGGATACCAAACAAGTTGTGGCATGTTATTTTATTTATTTTTTTAAATAAAAATTTATTTATTTAACTTTTTACATTCATTTTCACAAAGTTTTGGGTTCCAAATTTTCTCCCCTTTTATCTCCTCCCCCCACCCCAATACACCAAGCAATCTAATTTTCCCTATCACCAATCTGCCCTCTCTTCTATCATCCCTCCCTTCTCTTGTCCCCATCTTCTCTTTTGTCCTGTAGTGCCAGATGACTTTCTATTCCCCATTACCTGTATTTCTTATTTCCTAGTAGCAACAACAATACTAAACAGTTGTTCTTAAAACTTGAGTTCCAAATTCTCCCCATCCCTCCCTCCCCACCCATTCCCTTTGGGAAAGCAGGCAATTCAATATAGGCCCTGTCTGTGTAGTTTTGCAAATGACTTTGATAATAGTCGTATTGTGTAAGACTAACTGTATTTCCCTCCATCCTATCCTGCCCCCTCATTGTTTCTATTCTGTCTTTTGATCCTGTCCCTCCCTGAGTGTTGACTTCAAATTGCTCCCTCCTCCCATTGCCCTCCCTACCATCATCCCCCTCCCTTGCCTATCTCCTTCTCCTCCACTTTCCTATACTGTAAGATAGGTTTTCATACCAAAATGAGTGTGCATTTTATTCCTTCCTTTAGTCGAATGTGATGAGGGTAAACTTCTTGTTTTTTTTCCTCAGCTCTCCTCTTTTTCCCTCCACTAAAAAGTCTCCTGCTTGCCTCTTGAATAAGATATAATTTACCCCATTCCATTTCACCCTCTTTCCTCCCACTACATTTCTCTCTCACCATTTACCTTAATTTCTTTTAAGATATGGTCCCATCCTATTCAATTCACTCTGTGCTCTCTGTCTATGTGCATGCATGTGTGTATGTGTATGTGCGTGCACGTGTGTACGTGTGTGTGTGTGTATGTGTGTGTATATAATCCCACCTACTACCCAGATACTGAAAAATTTTAAGAGTTACAAATATTGTCTTTCCATGTAGGAATGTAAACAGTTCACCTTTGGTAAGTCCCTTATGACTTCTCTTTGCTGTTTACTTTTTCATGCTTCTTCTCATTCTTGTGTTTGAAAGTCAAATTTTCTTTTCAGCTCTGATCTTTTCATCAAGAATGCTTGAAAGTCCTCTGTTTCATTGAAAGACCATATTTTCCCCTGAAGTATTATACTCAGTTTTGCTGGGTAGGTGATTCTTGGTTTGAGTCCTAGTTCCTTTGACTTCTGGAATATCCTATTCCATGCCCTTCGATCCCTTAATGTAGAAGCTTATTTCCATAATACTGGAATTGTTTCTTTCTAGCTGCTTGTAAGATTTTCTCCTTGACCTGGGAACTCTGGAATTTGGCCACAATGTTCCTAGGAGTTTCTCTTTTTGGATCTCTTTCAGGTGGTGATCGATGGATTCTTTCAATACTTATTTTGCCCTCTGGTTCTAGAATGTCAGGGCAGTTTTCCTCGATAATTTCATGAAAGATGATGTCTAGGCTCTTTTTTTGATCATGGCTTTCAGGTAGTCCCATAATTTTTAAATTGTCTCTCCTGGATCTATTTTCCAGGTCAGTTGTTTTTCCCATGAGATATTTCACATTCTCTTCCATTTTTTCATTCTTTTGGTTTTGTTTGGTGATTTCTTGGTTTCTTGTAAAGTCATTAGTCTCCATCTGTTCCATTCTAATTTTGAGAGAACTATTCTCTTCAGTGAGCTTTTGAGCCTCTTTTTCCATTTGGCTAATTCTGCTTTTGAAAGCATTCTTCTCCTCATTGGCTTTTTGAACCTCTTTTGCCAATTGAGTGAGTCTATTTTTCAAGGTGTTATTTTCTTCAGCATTTTTTGGGGTCTCCTTTAGCAAGGTATTGACCCGTTTTTCATGCTTTTCTTGCGTCTCTCTCATTTCTCTTCCCAGTTTTTCCTCCACCTGTCTAACTTGATTTTCAAAATCCTTTTTGAGCTTTTCCATGGTCTGAGCCCACCGGACATCCACCTTGGATGTCTGGGATACAGAGGCCCCGACCTACACGTCTTTCCCTGATGGTAAGAATTGTTCCTCGTCATCAGAAATGAAAGACGGGAACATCTGTCCCCCAAGAAAGTAGCTTTCTATGGTCTTATTTTTCTTCCCTTTTCTGGGCACTTTCCCAGCCAGTTACTTGACTTCTGAGATTCCTGTCCACCCCCACCTAGATCTGCCCAGCTAGTGCTTGGGGTCTGAGATTCAAATGGGCTTTCCCTGGCAGGCAGGGCTGCTATTCAATGTGAGCTTAAGTTTTGGTGCTTGGATGGGGGCAGGGCTGCCTCCCAGGCTCAGTTCTCTCAGGGGCTTTATGCAGAGACCTTCAGTAATGGAGCTTCTGCCTGCTTGGGGAGTCCCGGGCTGCCGCCACTGCCTCTGCCGCTGCCTCCCAAAGGGGCCCAAGTCACGGAGACACCCCGCTCCCCTCTCGGCCAGCCCAGACATCTCTCTCACTGACCTATAGCGTCTGTGGGTGGAGGGATCTTCATGGCCACCAGAGGTTCCGTCCCTGAAGCCTGCTCGGATCTGCTCCTCTGGGACCGCGTGGCCAGGGCAGCTCAGGGTTGGGCTCTGCTTTCCGGGGCGCGACGGATCCCTGGGGATGGCTCTCCAGGGCTCTCTGGAACACAAATCTTTTCCACTATGTTTCTCCGTGCCTTGCAGTGCTCCAGAATTCGTGGGCAGTTCTTCCTGCAGGAAATATATGGGCTGTCAGCATATTATTTTAATGGAATGCTATTCTGCTATAAGAAATGATGAAGGGGATAGTTTCAGAAAAACAATGAAAGATCTATATGAACTGATGCAAAGTGAAGTGAACAGAACCAGGAGATCTTTGTACACAGTAAAAGCAATGTTGAAATGATGATCAACTGGGAAAGACTTAATAACTCTGGTCAATATAATGACCTATGAAAATTTCAAAAGACTCATGATGAAAAATGCTATCCATCTCCAGAGAAAGAACTGATGAATGTTGAGTACAAATTGAAGTATAGTGTTCTCACTTTATCTTTCTTGCCTTTTGGGAGGGGACAATATGGCTAATATAGAAGTATGTTTTGCATGACTTCACATGTATAATTGATATATTGCTTGATTTCTCAGTGCTTAGGGGAGGGGAGAGAAAAAAGGGAAAAATTTTGGAATTCAAAAAAATTTTTCAATGTTAAAAATAAGTAAATAATAAATATAACACTGGGACAAAATCTTCATCTTCTTGGGGTGATCTTTTGTGGAGATTTTATGGATCAATATGGTAAAGAATCCCTTCCCCAAAGTCCTACTCTGATGTTTCATTGTGATGTGGAGGTGATCTTGGGTTCTCTTACTTATACTATACATGTTCTGACAGTCTCTGTTATGATAAAAGATTTCAATTATGGTCATGCCAAAAGATTGGGTCTGCTGTCCAAGTAGCAACTTACCTAATTACTAAGAAGCTCATTATCAATAAGTTTGCCATTTAGTGATACATTCTTTGGCTATGTCAACCTTTGGCACAAAGCAAACTTTTTAAACAGTTCACAGTATTAGGCTCTTGACATCCCAGCATGAGAATGGTGGAGAAGGGGGATCCCAGGGTCCTAAAAATTACCCAGTTTTAAAACTGTACATAAATATTCATCCAACCAATGGCATGTTAAAAGTGAGATCCTCATCCAAGGATCAAGTCAATATTCTACTAGAGGACTGAAAGCCTCAATATAGGGTAAACTAGAAAGTATTAAGAAGTTAAAGTTAAAAGAAAGGATAAAGAACCATAGTGTCTTGTGGTTTGGGTTGTAAAATTAGGGGGCTGGAACTGTGCATGCCCCAAAGCAATAAAATCAAGGACCCTTGATCAAGTCATCTTATAGTACACACGATAAGAATATAAAAAAAAAAAAAACCACCTCCAAAAAGGGCAGATCATGCGCCAACATCCGTTATAGATAATGAACAGATAGAAACATTAAATTAAGCAATCAGTAAACATTTATTAAGTGCCTACTATGTTCCAGGGACTGTGCAAAGTACTGAGAATAAAAAAAAGAAGCAAAAGACAGTCCCTGCCCTCAAGGAACTTCAATTTAATGGAGAAGACAGCATACAAACACACACATATATACATATATGTATATATATGTGTGTGTACATACATATACATATATATAATAAATAGAAAATAAGAGAAGGAAAGAAAGCACTAGAATTGAGAAGGGTTAAGGAAGGCTTCATGTGGTAGATGGGATTTTATTTGTAACTTAAAGGAAGCCAGGGAGGTAAGTAGGTAGAGCAGAGGAGGGAGAAAATGCCTGGAGCCAAGAAATGGAGTGTTGAGTTCATGGAACAATCAGAAAGCCAATGTCATTGGATTGAAGATGGAGGAAGGTATTAAGAAGACTGGAAACTTAGGAATGGACTAGGTTGTGAAGGGCTTTGAATGCCAAACACAACACTTTAACTGTTGTGTTGAAAGGAATAGAGATCCACTGAGGGGGGCAACATGACCTACATTTTGATCTATGCTGAGCAACACATTAGTAACATTATTTAGCAGCTAAATGGAGAATGAGTTGGAATGGGGAGACACTTGAGACAGGCAGTCCCACCAGAAAGCTATTGAAATCATCTCAGTGTGAGGTGATAAAGACCTGCACTACAGTGATAATGGTTTCAGAGGAGAGAAGGAGGCATATTTGGAGGATGCTGCAAAGGTGAAACTGACAAGTCTAGGCAAAGCTTGGATTTGGGGAATGGATAATGAGGAGTCCAGGGTGACTCCTAGGTTGTGAGCCTGGAGGGACCGGGAGAATGATATTGTCCTCTAGAATAATAGAGACTAGGGCTGGGGTGGGGAGATAATGAGCTCAGTTTTGGACATGTTGAGTTTTATCTACTTTACATCCAATTAGAGGTGTCTAAAAGGCAGTTAGAGATTCAAGATTGAAGGTCAGCAGAGAGTTTGGGGTAGGATAGGCAGATTTGAGAACCATCAGCACAGGAATGGTATTTAAATCTATAGGAACTGATGAGATCACCAAATGAAATAGCATAGAGAGAAAAGAGAAAAGGGCTCAGGACCTGAGGGACATCTATGGTTAGAGGGTGTGATCTAGAAGACATCTAACAAAGAAGACAGAAAAGGAGCAGTCAGATAGGTAGGATGAGAATCAGGAGTAATGTCCTGAAAGCCTAGAGAAAAGAAAATATCAAATACAGTGATAAAAAGTGTCAAAGGTTGCAGAGAGGTCAAGGAGCATGAGTATTGAGAAAAGGCTATTGGAGATGGCAACTCACCCATTAGTAACTTCAAAAAAGAGCAGTTTGGGTGGAATGATAAGGTCAGAAGAACATCTGAATGAAGCCAACATTTACCTGATTATTTAGTGACTTCAGTGCAAGGGTGGATCTGAGAAGGATGGGGAAAATATTTTGGAAACTATAGCTCAGGTTTAGGAAAAGGAAGCAGGGTAAAGACTTGTGTACTACACAGAATATTTTATTCAAGAAGATAGTTAAAAGGAAATAGATATGATAAACACTAAACAACATCACACACACACAAAATTGATTGAATCTTAACAGACAGGAAATTAGTGGTTATTCATTTGGGAGTTATTTCTGAATCAGCTGGCTTTGTGAAGTCAGATCATTGACAAAATCAAAATCAATAGCAAATTAAAAGGAAGGTTAAAGGTAAGCAGAAGATACAGTGTGTAATCACAACAGCTCTAACCTGATCTAATCAAACAAGCTATTGATCTGCCAAAATGGACGGCATCTATAAAGGGAAAAACAGTACCTAAGCCTGTAGAGTTCTATTTGCTAAGCAGAGTCATATTTCAGCCAGGAGCAATGTCATTGTAGAATATAAATTCATTTACAAAATTTTACAAAGGAGATTAGTAGAAGATTATGAACAATTTTTCAATGACTCTATGATTCATCAATATAGGTTTTCCATCCAATGATGGAACTCACCATCTAAACTTGCTACCAGTCCTCTGTGACTCTCTCCATGGTCTCCCATATTTTTCACCACAGAGGGTTTAGAATGTTCTGGAGGCTTTTCTTGAGTTCTCTTGAGTTCAGATAATGTAGTTAGCTCACAGTATGTCAATTAGTCATACCTCATTTTTGCCACATGACCAGCCTATCTTTTTTTATAGGTATACACTTCCTTATTTCCTTCATAGTATTTATACATCCTTTATAGTACTCCTTCTCTACAGTTTCTCATTTATAATGTGTTGGACCTGTTCATCCTCATTATGCATCTTCTCATTGCTCTTTAACTGATTCCCAATTTTAATTATGCAGGGACAGTAGTGTTCTCTGACTCATGGTCCTACAAAAGCACTGGAATGACATTGGTGTTAAAAAAAAAAAGATGGGCTTTTGTTTCAAAGAAGTTTGAAGTCATTAAAAGATCCTCATGCATTTTTGTTGTTTTTTTGTTTTATCGAGTTCTTCTACTTCTTACAATCACTATCACTTTTACACCATTGTTACAATGCTCTGCCTCCAAACAGAACCCTTCTTTATAATAAATAAGTGCAACCAAACAAAATAACATCAATATGCTGGTCATGTCTGCCAATGTATGCCTCATTTTGAATGTACTACCTCTCCATCAAGAAAGAGGAGGCATGTTTCAACATAAATCCTCTGAAGTTGAAATTAGTTACTGTATTATCATAGATCTAAGGTCTTCCAATGTTGTTTTCCTTGACATCATTGGGATCATTTTGTTCTGTTGGATTTACTTAACTTTGTTCTGCTTCAATTCATGCAAGGTTTCCCAAGTTTCTCTGAATTTTTCATATTCATTATTTTCATAGTATAATAACATTCAATTACATTAATGTGCTAAAATTTCTTTAGTAATTCTCCACTTTGTTTTAGTTTCTTGCCTCTACAAATAGCACTATTATAAATATTTTTGTTTATTTGGGACTTCCCTTTTTCTTTGACCTCCTTGATATATGTACCCAGTAGTGATATTGCTGGGCAAAGGGAGATATGCTATTTATTTATTTAGTATGATTTCAAATTGCTATCCACAGTAACTGGGGCAAGTCATAGCCATACCAAAATACATTTCTGTCCTGCCCTTTGGGCATTTCCCCTTTCATACTGTATCATTTTCGCTGATCTTATCCCTTGGGAGAGGGAATTCCAGAGTTGTTTTAATTTACATTTCTCTTAGTAGTGATTTGTAGCATTCATTCATATAATAGTTGATATTCTGCATTTCTTCATTTGAAAATGCCTATTAATATTCTTAAAAATGCTTTCCTACTGTGCAATAGTTCTTATTTTTATGTATTTATATTAATTTCTTCTATATATGGAATATCAGAACTTTTAAAAAAATATTATTTTATTTTTCCCCAATTACATGTAAAAACAATTTACAACATTCATTTAAAAAAATTTTCCATTCCACTCTTCCCTCTCTCCCTCACTTACTCCCTCATTGAGAAAGTAAGCAATTTGATATAGGTTATACATGTGCAGTCATGCAAAACATTTTTCCATATTAGTCATGTTGTGAAGAAAACAGATGAGACACACACACACATACAGAGACAGAGACAGAAACAGAGAGGCAGAGATAGAGAGAGAGAATAAAAATAAGTGTGCTTTGATCTGCACTCCATCAGTCTCCATCAATCCTTTCTCTGAAGATGGATAACATATTTCATCATAAATCCTTTGGAATTGTCTTGCATCATTGTATTGCTGAGAATAGCTAAGTCATTCACAGTTGGTCATTGTACAATATTGGTGTTACTGGTATAAGATTCTCCTGGTTCTACTCATTTCACTTTGTATCAGTTCTTGTAAGTTTTTTCAAGTTTTTCTGAAAACCATTTGCTTCATCATTTCCTATAATAAATACAATAGTATTCCATAGCAATTAAATACCACAAGTTGTTCAGCCATTCCACAATTGACTGGCATCCTCTTAGTTTCCAGTTCTTTGCCCCTACTAAAAGAGCTACTATAAATATTTGTGCATATTTAGGTAGGTCCTTTCCCTTTTTTTATCTCTGTGGGATTTAGACCTAGTGGTTGTATTGCTGGATCAATGAGTTTGCAAGGTTTTATAGTCCTTTGGACATAGTTCCCAATTGTTCTCCAGAATGGTTGAATCAGATCACAACTCCACTGACAATGCATTAATGTCTCAATTTTCTCACATCCCTTCCAACATCTGTCATTTTCCTTTTCTGTCATATTAGCCAGTCTTACAGATGTGGGATGATACCTCAGAGTTTTTTTTAAATTTGATTTTCTCTAATCAATGGTGATCTAAAACATTTTTTCATATGACTATAGATTGCTTTGATTACTTCATTTGAAAACTGCCTGTTCATATCCTTTGACCATTTATCATTTGGGGGATGGCTCCTATTTTTATAAATTTGACTCAATTCTCTATATATTTGAGAAATGAAGCCTTTATCAGAAAAATTTGCTGTAAAATTTTTCACAGTTGATTATTAATTTCTTTTTCCTGCTATCCTATTTCCCCCTACTTATCCTACTCTCTCTCCTTTCACCCTGTCCATCCTCAAAAATGTTTTGCTTCTGACTACTGCATCCCCCAATTCTCCCTCCCTTTTATCAGACTCCCTCACTTATTATCTCCTTCTTCTGCTTTCCTGTAGGGTAAGATAGATTTCTAAGCCTAACTGAATGCATATGTTATTTGAGCCAATTCTGATGAAAGCAAAGTTCAGTCATTCTCCTTCCCTAGTTCCTGTATTTTCCCTTCCTCTATAAAAGCTCTTTCACACCTCTTTAGTGTGAGATAATTTATCCCATTATACCTCTCCCTTTCCCCTTCTCTCAATGCATTCCTCTTCCTCACCCTTAATTTTATTTTTTTAGATATCATCCCATCAAATTCAACTCACACCAGTGTCCTCTGTTTATGTATACTCCTTCTAACTACCTTAATAATGAGAAAGTTCTTAGGAGTAATAAATATCATCTTCCCATGTATGAATATAAATAAATTAACCCTTATTAAATTCCTAATGATTTTTCTTTTCTATTTACTTTTTTAAGCTTCTCTAGATTGTTGTGTTTGAAAGTCAAATTTTCTATTCAGTTCTGGTCTTTTTTATCAGGAATGCTTGAAACTTCCTTATTTCATTGAACATTCATTTTTTTTTCTCCTGAAGGATTATGCCCAGTTTTACTGGGTGGGTAAGTCACTTCCTTTTCTCCAACAACTTGTTCCACCTACCTATCAGACCTTAATTCAACAATATTTTCTGCAACAAGTTTTCCTACTTAACTATTTCTCTTCTAATTTTAGTTGTACTGATTATGTATAACTTTCCATTTGTAGGTATTTAGCAACATATATTTTTATCTCTTATAATCACTTAAATCTCTTATTGGTTAAGAATTCTTCACATAGTCATAGTTGTGCAAAGGTACCTCCTTCCATTCTCTAGTTATTGCTTTTTTAATCTTCTGGTGTGTTCCTCTATATTTAGATTATGTAACCATTGGGAACTTATTATGGGATAAAACATCACACATTAGTCTTAAACATCACACATTAGTCTTGATCTAGTTTCTGCCAAACTGTTTTCCCATTCTCTGTCTCTCTGTGTCTCTCTCTCTGTGTCTCTCTCTCTGTCTGTCTCTGTGTCTCTGTCTCTGTCTGTCTCTCTCTCTGTCTCTCTGTCTCTGTCTCTCTGACTCTCTGTCTCTCTCTTTTTCTCTCTCTCTGTCACTCTCTCTCTCTGTCTCTCTTTCTCTGTCTCTCTGACTCTCTGTCTCTCTCTTTTTCTCTCTCTGTCTCTGTCACTCTCTCTGTCTCTCTCTGTCTCTCTCTGTCTCTCTCTCCCTGCCATCATCCCTTGCCTACTGGAATAGTCCTTGAGCTTATCAAATATTAGGATACTATGTTTGATGTCTTCTGGCTCTTGCTTACTTAGCTTGTTCTATTGATGATTTTTTCTGTTTTTTAACCAGTGCCAAATAGTTTTGATGATTACTGCTTGATAGAATAGTTTGAGATTTCATAATGCCAGGTCCCCGTCATTCTTGATATTTTATTTCTTCAAATGAATTTTGTTATTTTTTTTGTATAGTTCTTTGGGATTTCCCAATGCTGATCCTCCTCACCTTCCTCTTCCTGCTGTAGAAACCTAAGGCCCAACTCATTATCCATTTACAGTATCTGTTCAAGTTACATACTTCTGGATAATCTCTGGAAGGTGTCCCTCCAACTCTATAGGATTTTTCACGTGTAAATAATTAGGCCAAAGTATTTGGAGTGATTCTAGATTTCACTTGGGAGTCTCTGTCAGTATTATAGGACTTCGTGCAATCAAAAAAAACCACCATCTGCTAACAAGAGCATCTGGAGGACTTTACCATTGACAGAGAAACCTCCCAGCCCAACTTAGACCCTGGGCTGGATTTCTTTTAGGGCAGTCACAAATAACTCTTCATATATATATATATATATATATATATATATATATATATATATATATATATATATATATATATATATATACACACACACACACATGTAGATAGATAGATAAAACACCCTGTTTTATGCTCCCCTTGATATTAATAATCAGAAAGTTATGAGAAGATAGCTAAGTTATCTCATTCCATTTTTTTGAGAAATCTTGTATAATTTTGACATAGACATGAGAGACATCATTTTGAAAAATAATCCTTAAAGCAGCATCTTGCTCCACCTAATAATATTCTCTCCATCCTTCAACTAATTTTGTGTGATGGTAAAGATGCCATTTATTGCGGAATGTCACTTTGCAGACACATGCCTGCTCCTTTCTAATATTCTAATAAAGGATGCCTTGATGTCAATGCATATTATTGTCATAAACATTTCATGTAATTAGAAAAGTAGACATATGGGGTCATACTTTCAGTTATCCTTTTTTGTTAATGATATGGTCCAAGTTTCTCCTGTATCTTTAGTTTCTTCCCTTCCTTTATATACCCTGAGAACTTATACTCCAATGACCACAAAATTGTGTAGTTGCCAGCATCGACCACTTCTCTATATAATTAATCAGTTGCTTTTTTCCCACCGTTGTGTCCTTTAATGTAATCTCTACTTTCTCAAGGAGCATATAAGGCACAACAGTAGTGCCCTTGATGGTGAAAAGAACAACATTGCCTCATAAAACAGGGAGAATCATGGGAGGGAAAGATGAGTTTGCAGAAAGCTAAGCATGAGACCCTAATTAGGCCAGGGAGTCTCAAGGGCAATTTGAGATGAAATTAGAAGGACAACAGACAGGCCAAAATAGAATGGAATCGTCAGCATTTCTAAACAAACTGTTCTCTATCGGTGACATTGGTGCCTACCTGGAAGGACTCTAACATCTCAATCTGCAATTTAACAGTAAAAAAATGCCACTAAGGAAAACAAAGAAATAGGGGCAGATAAACAAGACCAAGTCTGTAGAAGAGAAACCTGAGCTTTAGGTAACACAACTTCAAGGGCATCAAGAGATCAATTCTTAAGATATCTGAAAGAGGGGAAGATAATGAATAATTAGAAAAATCATAATTGGTATTACTCTAAGAAGATGCCTGAGAGGACACCAGTAACTACAAATCTATGTACTTACTTTCTCAGTCCTATAAAAAATTAATGGGAATAATCTACAGATGTATCAAAGGTATTCTATTTGTACCATTGGCAGAGCATCCTTCAAAATAGCAGAGAACATCCGTGAAACAAAATTAAGACCCTCCACTAATGTGAACAATCATGATAACTAAATGTTTACACAGTACTTTAAATATTGCAAAGCACTGTATGTATGTATTGTCTTTTCTGATTTTCAAAACAACCTTGGGAAGAAATTGCTATTTTTATCAGCATTTTGCAGGTCAGGAAACCAAAGTCAAGAGATGTTAAGTGACTTGTCCAAGATGATACAGCTAGCAAGTGTCTGAGATGGAACTCAGACTCAGGTCTTTCTGACTCCAAGTCTGGGATTCTATTGACTATACCACCTACCTGCCTCTGAATGATGATGGCAAGCATACCTAGGGACAAGGTAGGGTGGAGATAGAAATATTGCCCTTGTTCTTTCATAACAATTCTTTTTTTAAATCTTCTCACTAGAGATGGAGAAGAAGAGTATTTGAAATGTTATGTTCAATTCAATTTAACAAACATTTACTAAGTGGGTAACATGATTCTATGACTGACTGACTGATGCTCATGATCCTACTCATCAGCATGCAAGCAGTGGGATGATGTGTAACTGGCACCCCTTTTCTCTATATTTCAAATGATCCCTCACATGATAGGTGCTTAATAAATGTTTAATTGATTGATTAAATATGTCACTTTTCACATTCTCACTCCCTTGCTGAAAAACTTTTCATGGTTCTCTATCATGTCCCAGATAAAGTTCTGATTTCTAAACCTGTTTCATGAAAAGTAAGAGTCAGTGGTGGTAGATAACTATGGGAACCAGTGTGAAAAATGAAAAATTTTCTCTTATAGCTGTAGTTTTAATCATCTTTCTATTTTCTCAGTAATTTTCTTGTAGATTGTAGAGACACTCCCAGAGGGCTTCTGGGGCATGTTAGTAAGAGATAAACTGCTGTTCTTCAAGTGCCCTTCTAATGCCTGGGTACATAGTACAAGCCTCATTGGTTGGTTGGTTGTCCTTCATGCTGGAAGAAGATCAAATGACATCACTATGTTGTGGTCAAGGTACAGTGTGTCTGACTGTGTCTGATCAGACCAATAAAATCTTGGAAGACTCTACCACAGGTCAGACACAAATAGTCTATTTGAACATTTAGGAAGGGGATGTCTCTAAATTTGTACATCTTACCTTTCTTTTGAGCTACTGCAATTCTGCTTCCCTCATAGAGTACAGCATCTTCTTTGATGTGGACATGCCATGCTGGGTGGTCTTGTACTAGTGTTTCCCATGTCTCAGATTGATACCAAAGTTCTTCGGAGAGACCTTGAGAATGTCCTTGTATCACTTCTTCTGACCTCCATGTGAGCACTTGCTTTATGTAAGCTCTCCCTAAAATAGTCTTTTAGGTTAATATGCATTTGACATCAGAGTTGCACTCTCTGTATAGCCATAGAGGGATCCTCAGTGATAATCTATGATGCTCATATATTGATGACTCTAGTTAATTGGAAGATACTGATGACAGCCACAAACTAATTTCCTTATGTGTTCAGGGACTGGAGGATCCCAGAAGAGGACCCTGACTGCATCCTAGGTCTGAATCATGACCCCTACAAGGTCCATCTCCTATTTTTACCTCAAGAGGCAGCTAGGTGGTGTGGTGGATAAGAGCACCAGTACAGGAGTCAGGAGGACCTGAGCTCAAATCTCACCTCAAACACTTGACACTCACTAGCTGTATGACTTTGGGCAAGTCACTTAACCTCAATTGCCTCATACTGGGTCATCTCCAGTCATCCTGATGAATATCAGGTCACTGGATTCAGATGTCTCTGGAGGAGAAGTAAGGCTGGTAACCTGCACAGCCCTCCCTCACTCAAAACAAAGTCAAGTGCAAGTCATGTCACTATTTCTCTGATGGCATGGTCTTCTTCAGCAACGAAGAATGAACACACACACATGACCTTCACTTCTACCTCATCAGTGCTGGACCAGAGACTTTGGGTTCAACTCTTGGCTGTGCCTCTTTACCTCTGGCAGGAACCTTGTGCAAGTCATGAAAACCTCTCTAGCATTATCCTCATCTATAAGATGTGGAATTAGGATGAGAGACTTAAAGGTGGAAGAGATGTTAGAGGCCATCTCTGTCAAACTCTTTTACTGATGAAGGATCAAGTTCCCACAACTAGAAAGTAGTATAATCAGGATTTGAACTGAGGTCCTGTGGCTCCAGATTCATCACACTTTCCACTATATAGATGACCTCTAAAGTCTCTTTCCATGGGCTGCTAGATAGCACAGTTGATAGAGCAGTAATTTTGGAGTCAGGAAGACTCATCTTCCTGAGTTCAAATCTAGCTTCATATATTTACTGGCTGTGTGACCCTGGGCAAGTCATGTAACCTTAATTGCCTCAGTTTCCTCATCTGTAAAATTAATTGGAGAAGGAAATGACAAACCACTCCAGTGATTTTGCCAAGAAAATCCCAAAGAGGTTCCTGAAGAGTCAGACCTGACTGATTGACTAAACAAAGACAAAAAAGTCTCTTCCAACTCTCGGGATGGAATGCTGTTCTAGGGCTCCTCTGTACTGAGCATGGAGCACTAGACTTGGAGTTAGAAAACCCGAGTTCAAGTCTTAATTCTTATGCTTACTACCATTGTGACTTTGGGAACTCTATATTTTAGTTTCTCCTTCTATAAAACTGAAATAATTGTCCTTAGCTCCTAATGTTCGGTTGTGGCAAAGACCTTCTCATCCAAATCCTCATTTTACAAATTAAAAAATGAAGCAACTTGGCCAAAGACACACAGCAAGCAAGTAGGACAGCTGGAGTTTGAACCTCTAATTTGGTTATTTTGTTTGTTTGTTTTTGGGGGAGGGGTTGCTCGTTTTCTTTTTATTCCTTACTTACACCTAAGGAAAAGAAATAAATCTCTCTGAGAAACGATGGGCAAGTTTTTTCATCCAGGCACTCTGCTAAGAATTGAAGAGGGAATATAAAGGAAGACAAAAACATTCCCTGTCCTCAAGGAGCAAATGTTCTAGTGGGGAGACAACATATATATAAACCAGTACCTAGAAGATACCTATGGAATGGATGGAAAGGAAATGAGGCTTCCAGGAGTGTTTGGGGAGCTGAGCAGAGTCCCCCTCCTCTAGTTTAGTCCCTCGTTCCCTAAAAGCCACCTCCCAGACGTCCCTATCAGTTTCCTCCACAAAATTTAATAAACCTTCTTCTCGAGCAGAAGGGATTGCCTGACAGGGTTGAAGAAACAGCCAAATCAGTGCAAGGCAAATGAAAATGTAGGAGGCCTGAGGCTGTAGGAACAAACTGTAGACTGAGTTACTCCACCATAACCCATTAAGCAACGCAAATTTACTGAGTGTCTGTTATCAACCTCCTGAATTTGGTCTAAGAAAGATAGTTAAGTTGTCCAAGTCCTTGTTTCATTTCTCTCAAAGCAGGCAGCATGCCTTGCATGGTTGCTGCAGTTCAGAACTGGGCTCCCCAAGGGAGCATTTGGAGTTGGGGTGCACAATTTTTAAACCCTTCCAACAGGAGTTGATATCATTTCATCATCAGGTCATCTCCAGACAGAGGAAATACCTCTTCTATCAGTCTCCCCTTGGGATTTGGGCTATCTAGACAAAAGAATATGTCTCTACCAAGCCTGAGCAGAACACAATGAGGCTTCCGTACCTTAGATTAAATTATTTGCGAGCTTGGGTTGGGGTTTGACCAGGATAAGGAGAGTCAATGTAATCTCATTATCAGTAATGTCCTTCTGAAGAAAAACTGAACTTAGAGTCAGGACTTTGGAAGAAGGGGGCTGAGGGAAGTTCTGAATCTCCAAGATAATGATTAATAAAAACCATTTGTCACACTGCTATGTATAAGGCATTAGAAAAGTTACAAAAGATGTGTTCCTTGTCCTCTCGGACCTTACAGTTGTCTCAGACTGTTGAAGCTGCTTTTAATTGATTGATTTACCAATTAACTTAGAGCCAATAAAATCAGCAAGCATTTATAATGTGCCAGGCACTGTACTAAGTTACAAAGGGTATTCAAGGAAAGGCAAAAACACTATCGCTGTTCCCAAGTAGCTCACATTCTAAAGGAGAAGACAATATGCAAGCTGCCATGTACAAACAAGATATAGACAAGTTAGATGGAAAATAATCTCAGAGAGGAGAAACTGGGGGTGGGGAATAGGAGTGGGGAGTGAGTGGTCTCCTTCAGACCTGGAGGCTTCTAAAGAAGAAGCAGACTGGCCAATATATTTGAAAAGTGTTGCTAGTATGCTTTAATTTACCCAAGGGAAATTCTAAAGCCTAATGAGATACCCAGGGGTGTGAGAAGAGGGCCAAAGATATAACTAGAGCGTAATCACTGGTCATCCAAAGATACGGCTAGATCTCTAGAGGGCAAAGATATAATGATATTTAATGTAGCCCACAGAGGAGAAGCATATTTGCGTCTTAGATATGAAAGATAACCTAGAGCAAGGATCCTTGACTCAGGCTCTATGAACTTGTTTTTAAAAATATTTTTGATATTTGATATTGCAATTTGTATTTCAACATAATTAGTATTAAGTATGGTTAGTATTTCAATATAAAATAGTTAATTTTAAAATATGTAGTTTATTTTATGCAAAGAATTGGAAATTGGGGACACCTATCAATTGGAGAATGGCTAAACAAGTTGTGGTATAAGATTGTGAGGGAATACAATTATTGTACTATAAGAAATTACAAGGGACTGATTTCAAGAAAACCTGGGAAGATTTATATGAACTGATACAAAGTGAAGTGACTAGAGCCAGGAGAACATTGTCATTTAGATTGCCTTCTCATAAGCTGGGAATGGGCTAGAGGGAAGAAGAGAATTTAGAACTCAAAATTTAAAAAAATGAATGTTAGGGGGCAACAAGAGGGTGTAGTGAATAAAACACTGGCCTTGGAGTCAAGAAGACTTAAGTCTAAAACCAGCTTCAGACACTTGCTAGCTGTGTGACCCTCAGAAAGTCATTTAACCCCAACTGCCTCAAAAAAACCCATCAAAATATATAAAGTTGTTATTGTTGTTTTTTAAAGAATACTGGCCATAGAGTAAGCCAGAGGACCTGGATTTATATCTTGCTTTTGAATGCTTACTATCTGTGACACTGTGCAAGTCACTTAATTTCTCATAACTTCAGTTTCCTCATCTGTAAAGCTGGGAAATTTTGGCTAAATGGATCTGGGGTTCCTTCTGGCCCTAGATGTATGTATGATCTTATGACGGTTATAAGGTGGAGAAAAGGGTTCAAACTACACAAAAGATCAAAGGAATTTCTGCCCTAACAGGAAAGCAAAACAGTGCACATTTTCTTATACACACACACACACACACACACACACACACTTCATAGATCTCCAAGACATTCAATTCAACAAGAATTTATTTTTTGTATCTGCTGTGGTGCCAGGTACCAGTATAGGTACTGGGATACAAAGATAAAAATAAAGCAGTCCTTGCCCTCAGAAAATTTACATTCTATTGGGGGGAAATAGCATGTACACAGAAAAGTAAATGCGAAGTATTTTGTGGTAACCAATGGGAAGTTTCTGAAAGACCTTGTATAGGAAGCCAACCTTGAGCTGAGCCTTGAATGGAGTGAGGGGATACAAAAGGTGAGGAAGGAGGACATTCTAGGCATCAGGTGAAGCCAGGAGAGGAGAAGGAGATGGAGGAGAAGGAGGAAGAAGAAGAAGAAGAAGAAGAGGAGGAGAAGGAAGAAGAAGAAGAGGAAGAAGACGGAGGAGGAGGAGGAGAAGAAGAAGAAGAAGAAAAAGAAGAGGAAGAGGAAGAAGAGGAAGAAGAAGGAGGAGGAGGAGAGGAGGAGGAGGAGGAGAAGGAGAAAGAGGAGAAGAAGAAGAAGAAGAAGAAGAAGAAGAGGAAGAGGAAGAAGAAGAGGAAGAAGAAGGAGGAGGAGGAGAAGAAGAAGAAGAAGAAGAAGAGGAAGAAGAAGAGGAAGAGGAAGAAGAAGAGGAAGAAGAAGGAGGAGGAGGAGGAGGAGAGGAGGAGGAGGAGGAGGAGGAGGAGAAGAAGAAGAAGAAGAAGAAGAAGGGAAACAGCAAGCAGGCCAGCTTGACTGGGCACACAAAGGGTGACCACCATGACTCAGAGAAACCTTTGATCTGACCTGAAGAAGTGCTGGGAGCTGGGGCGCTGTCTACTTTCTGAAGTTGAAGGGCCCCATTGTGGGCATAATTCGGAAGTGGCGATGAAGGTACAATGGAGGTACAATGATGGCAAACCCCCTAGGTGTTTTTTTAGTGATGAGCTATATGTGAAGGGGCTGGGGGATATGAGCTAAGAAGCTAACCATAGTAATTGTAAGATGAGAGTAAGCTAACGAGGCAGAATTCCCAAGATAGGGCCCATTAGGAAGGGAACTCTCAGTCTGGACTGGGTCAAGTCCAAGCTGTATTTGAGCAACCAAAGGGAAACAGGAGGTAAAGGAAGAGAAAAGTTAAGGAGCAACCCCTGACTATTTCTTGCCAGGCAAGGCCTAGGGATCAGCAGACAGTGAAATCTCAGCCCCAGTCATCTCAAAGGGCCTCATCTTTCAGCTCTGGAAGGGAAAGTGCTGAGGAGAAAGAGATGCTCTTCTGGCGTGGGACATAGCCAGAGATGAGGAAAGTATAGCTTCAGATAGCAGGGACCCTTAACTAGAAATCCTTCACTCAGTTCCTTCAAGATGGGAGCATTCGTCCCAGCAAAGACATTCATAAAACTGTGGTTTTCGGTTTCTGAGTAGAATGTGCAAATTAATTTGGCATTGGATCATGTCAGGAAATCTCAGATGATTTGTCCAACAGAACAGGAACAAGGGAAACAGGCAATGTAAAGAGGAGCATTTGCTGTAGGAGAGATGAATTTCAAAAGAAATGAGATCTAGTACTGTCTCTGTCATTAAGTCACTGTATAAGGTTGGGCAAGACTTTTCTGAGCTTTTTTTCCAATTTGAAAAATGGGAAGGGGGTATAGCAGGTGCCTGGAGCATGCCAGGAAGCTTGGAGGAGCAGAGTGCCTGGATTCAGCAATAGAGAGCCCAGGCTTGCCTTCATTCTGCTCTGTTTGCCATGTAACTTCAAGTCAGTTGCTTCAGTTCTCTGAAGTTCTGTTTTTGTTTCTTGCAAAAGAAGGATAACAATATTTGCACTGCCCCCTTCACGTGTCTTGCTTTAAGGATTAAAAAGTGACAACATCTGTGAAATATTGTGGGAAGTTTAAAGCAGTACACCAAAATATAAGCTTTTATTATTATATAAATATAAGCTACAGGAGACAACCTAGTGTAATGAAAAAGCATTAGATTTGAGGAGAGAGGTCTTGGATTCAGCGCTGGATTCTGAAGTTTACTATCTCTGGGAGTAAGCAATTCACTTAACCCTTAGTTTCCTCAGCTGTAAAATGATGGGGAGGAGGGTGTCCTCCTTTGCAGGGTTGTCATCCATGCTCTACCCCCTACATTCAGGTCTTTGTCCTGAACCTTCTCTTCTCCCACTACACTCTGTCTTGGGGAGTTCTGTGGGTTCAAATATCATCTCTCTGCAGATGACTTCTATCTATCTATACACACACATACATACACACGTGTGTGCATATATACATGTATGTGATATATGTGTGTACACACATGTGTGTATACATACACACATACTCATCCTTAGGAGTTCAAATCTGGCCTCAGATACTTACTAGCTGTGTGACCCTAGACAACTCACTTAACCTTATTTGCCTCAGTCTCCTAATCTGTAAAGTGAATTAAAAAAGGAAATGGCAAGCCATTCCAGTATCTTTGACAAGAAAACCCTAATTGGGTCACAAAGAGTTGGACATGACTGAACAAGAGCAAAAAATTATAGATAGATATACATAAATATATATATGTGTGTATGAGGATATACATATCCAGCCTTTTTCTACCTTCCGAGAAGCAGTTTTGCATTACCAACTGCCTATCACCCTAGATGTCTCCTAGACTTCTGAAATTCAACCAGTAAAAAAAAATAATTCTTTATCTTTCCTCTTCACCTACTCCTTTTCCTAACTCCACTGTTTCTATTGAGGCTACTTATCAGACTTCTTGTCACTTAGGTTAACAACCTAGAAGTCATTTTTGACCCCTCACTCTCTTTCACCTTCTCCCAATGCCCAATCAATTGTCAAGCCCAATCAGTTCTACTGCCATCCCATTTGTCTCATCCATTCTCTTCTTGTTACTTATGGCACTTTCCCTCTAACTGAGGATCTCATCACCTCCAATAGACTCTTAATGGACTTTTCCTGAACCCAGGCTCCCTCCTCTTCCATTTGACTTCCACACACCTGCCCAATTGTTATTCCTGAAGTGCGGGCCTGATCAGACTTGGCAGCTAGATAGTAGAGTGAGTTCTGGGCCTGGATTCAGGGAAGATCTAAGTTCAAATCCAGCCTTACTCACTTTCTAGCTCTCTGACCTGGGCAAGTCCCATAATTTGTTTGCTTCAGTTTCTTTATCTGTAAAATAGGGATAATAATAGCACCTACCTCCTGAGGTTGTTATAAGAACCAAAGGAGATAATATTTGTAAAGCTCTTAGCATAGAGTCTGGCACAAAACAAGCATATAGAAATGTCAGCTATCATCATCATCATGTTACTCTTCTGCTCAAGAAACTTCAGTGGTTCCCCATGGTCTCTGTGTTAAAACATACACTCCTCTAGGCTAATTAAACATTACTCATTCTGCAGTTCAGCCAGACTGACATCCCCATAAATTACATTCTATCTCCTGCTTCCTCAACTTGGTACAGACTCTCTCCCATGCTTTGGATGTCTCCTGCTTCATTTTTTCCTCTCTTAACCTTCAGCACTGAACCTGAGTGCCACTCCCCCCAAGGAGCCTTTCCTGACTCCTCTCCCCATTCCTTTGTATTTATTCAGAAGTCCTCTAAGTGGATACTTATGACATACTTAGAGATACTTATAGAATACCTATACAGGATAGTTGCAGTGCCTAGATTGTGAAATACTGTTAAAAAATATAGGACCTAATTTTCTCCCCAAACCTGGCATGGGTAAGATTTGTGTGGTCTGAAGTCACACCTTCAGTACCAGAGAGTCTGTTTAGGCTCAGCTGGTTTCCCCATTACAAATGGTAGCAATATTTCCTTCCCAGAGAAAATTTTCTCCCCCATATGCCGGAGGATTCTGTGTTAGAGGCCCCTTTTAGTGCTTCCAGGTAAAGGAGGCAGATGTCTCCTATTTGCACACTTAGGCAGAACTTATATTCCAGTGCCAAGATTCTTAGAGAAAGGAACCTCACGGCAAACTATTCTTCATTCCCCTGCCCATATCATTCATTTAATGTTTGAAAATGTAACATACAAAAAAAATACAATGATAGGTCCTGGGGGAATACACAGAAGGATAAGACAGTATCTGCTTTCATGAAGCTTATGATCTCATAGACAAATTAGGGAAGGATTAGAGTTGTGATCTCATTAGCATTGAGGGTATCAAATTCAAATAGAAATGGGACCATTAACTCATATAGAAGGATCCCTAGAGGCCACTTAGTGACTTAGATAACCACATATTAACATTATCTCTGCTTTATGGTATTTTTATTTATTTTGATAAGTATTTTCCAATTACATTTTAAACTGGATTTGGGAGCACACTGAGGAGTGTTGTGGGCCATATATGGTCTGTGGGTCACATGTGGTCACCTCTGATATAAGGAGCTCCCAGGTGAGGAAACTCCCTAGCAACTCAATTCTGCAACTTATAGGGTAAGAGAATTGTTTAGAATACTGAGAGTTTGACTTGCCTAAGGTTACACAATGAGTATCTATTAGAAACAGGAATTGAACTACAAATTTATGTGATCTAATTTAACTGCAGTCAGACAAATATTTTCTTCCTCTATTATTGAATTTTCTATTCCCACTATCCTCTGGGGTCAGTGATTATTTCTATGTAAATGATTCCCAGGTCTACATATCAAGCCCTCGTCTATATCCTGAGCTACAGTCCTACAGTCCTATATTGTCAACTATCCATCTGATGTCTAAAACTAGATGTCCCCAAAGCCTTTCATATTCAACATGTCATTAGCTTTCTCCCCAAACTCTTCCACTTTCCAAACCTACCTATCACTGTCAAGGTCACCACCATGCTCCCAATCATCCTGGCCTGAAATCTCAGGGTCCTCTTTGGCCACTCATCCTCACTTCACATATCTAATCCCATCGCTAAATATTGTCATTTCTAACTTCATTACATTGTTTGTATACTCCTCCTTCTCTCTACTCATCCAGTCATAATGCTTCCTCCAGCCTTCATAAGCTCTCACTTGACTATGCAACAGACTTTATGTTGGTCTTCCTGCCTCAAGTCTCTACCTGCTCTAGCCCATCCTTTGCTTAGCTACCAAGGTGAGTTTTCCAAAATAGTCATATCTATGTCATTTTCCTACTCAAGGAACTTCCTATCTCCTCCTAGTCACAGTCATAAAGGTTTATTAAGTGCCTTTTCAGTACTGTGATAAGTGCTGGAAATATAAAGGCAAAAGGCAGTCCCTGCTTTTAAGAAGCGCATAGTTTAATAGGGGAAGACAACAATAATTATGTATAAACAGGACATATACAGGAGATAATCAACAGAGAGAAGGTACTAACATTAAGAGGGATTAGGAAAGGCTTCCTGTAGAAGGCAAGATTTTTAATTAGAAAGGAGGCAGAGCTGATGGGGAGAACATGGGACACAGCCAATGAAAATCCTTGGAGTCAGGAGACAGAAAGGTCTTGTTCCAGGAACAGCAACAGGGTCAGCGTCACTGGATTTCAGAATACTCAAGGGTAAGTGTCGTGTTAAAAACTTGAATGGATATGTTTAGGAAAGGCTTAAAAAGCCAAATGAGGAGGGGTATATTTGGTCCTGGGAGTGACAGGGGGCACTGGAGCTGAGTGAGTAGAGGAGTGGTATGGTCAGATCTTTGCTTAGGAAGATCATTTTGACAGCTGAAAGGGGGATGAACAGCAGTGGAGAGAGACTTGTGGCAGGGCAGATCAAGCAGTAGACTATTGCAGTCATTCAGGTGTGAGGTGATGAATGCCTGAACCAGGGTGGTAGCAGTATCAGAGGATAGAAAGTTACATATATGAGAAATAGTATGAAGGTACATATGAGAGGACTTGGCAGACAGACTGGACATTGGAGATGAGAGAAAATGTGAACTCACAGATGACACTCAGGTTGTGAGCCTGAGGGACTGGAAGGCTTGTGACAATAATGGGAAAAATGAGGAAGAATGGAGAGTTTGGAGGGAAAGATGAGTTTGGCTTTGAACACGTTGAGTTTAAGACTTAACTGGGAGTCTAGTTTGAGATATTCAAGAGGCAATTGGAGGCGCACAACCAGACCAGAGGTCAGCAGAGGGATTAGGGCTGGATAAGTGGATCTGAGAATCATCAACTTAGAGATGATAACTGAATCCATGGGAGCTGATGAAATCATCAAATGAAATAATATGGAGGGAGAAAAGAAGGCCCAGGAGAAAGCTTTGTGTGACACCCATGGTTAGCAGACATGATTTTGATAAAGATCCAGTGAGAGGTCAAAGGGGTTGAAGGTGAATCTGGAAAGAAAAGTGTCATAGAAAACTAGAGAGAGGAGTGTATCAAGGAAAAGATGGTGATCGACATTGCCAAAGGCTGTAGAGAGTTCAAGAAGGATGTGGCTATGAAGAGGCTTTTAGATTTGTCAATTAAGAGATCACTGGTAACTTTGGAGAGCATGGTTTCAGTTGAATCATGATATTAGAAACCAGACTACATGGAATTAAGAGAGAGTGAGAGCAAAGGGATGTAGATTGTAGATGGCATTCTCATGGAGTTTAATCACAAAAGAGAGGAGAGATAGGAGATGATGGCCAATTGAGAATGATGGATGAGTGAAAGTTGGTTTGTTTGCTTTTTGAGGACAGGGAAGACATAGACATGTTCAGAGACAAGGATAGATTGAAAATAAGTGAGAGTGTGAAGATGATAGAGGGGACTTTCTGCTGGATGGAATCATTTGTGCCTGTAGAGGCCTTGGCAAGGAGAAGGGCTACCTCTTTATATGAGGCAAGGCTGAAGGTCGAGCTAGTGGCAGAGGGCATGTGGTGTGAAATTAGGAGTAGGGGAGAAGTGACTCTCTGTAAATAGCCTCAATTTTTCTTTCATTTATTTATTTTTAGTTTTCAATATTCACCTTTATAAGATTTTGAATTCTAAATCTTCCCCTTCCCTTCTCTAATCTCTTCCCAAGCTATCCTGCAATCTGATATAATGGCCTCAATTTTTTTCAGTGAAATATTAGGCAAGATTCTCAGATGATAGAGTCAGGAGAGGACAAACTATGGAAAGTTTGAAGAGGGACGAAAAGATTTGTAAAAGTTTCTGTAGGATGAGTAGGGTAGAGTGAGTCAGAGTTGTAAAGGATTGCCTTGTTACAGTGAGGGCCCAGCTGAGGTAATGTGACATAAATTGTACTGGATCTAGTCAGTATGGTTTTGTGATTTTCTCCACCTTCATTTGTCCATATATAAATAGGAATGAAGGTGGAAGATGGTGGAAGTAATCCAGGGCTAAACCTTAGCAGGTCCAGACTGGCAATAGACTAAGGGGGCAAGACATTCAAGAAAAGAGATTAACTGGTTACCAAAATGGGAAGGGAAGAAAATATAGGCAGTCCAGGAGTGATGGCCCGGAAAAGAACTAAAGGGTTAGGACACTGGAGGTCAGAGTAATGACAAGGAACAAGGATTAGAGTTGCAAGGCAGAGAGAGAGGTGGATTGATAACAGATTATTAATTATAATGGATAAGAGATATTCAGAGTTCATGAACAAGGCATTGGTGGGTTTATGGATGATGACAAGATGAAGGCATCTCTATGTGTAGCTGAGGTGGGGTGGAGGAATGAACTTTTAAAAAGGAGTAAGCTGAAGAACTAGAAATAAGAATGTCTGAGGAAGAAGATGGTAGATGATAGACAGATAGAGAGAGAAAGATAGGTAGAGAGATAGATAGACAGAGATAGATATTGAAGACTCCTAGTATGAAGGCAGGCATTGAACTAATTGGGCAAAGAAGGGCAGTATTCTGGAGGTCAGCGGACAACAGCTACCAGAAGTCTAACTGGATGATAGATATGGATTAAGCAAATCTCAAAAAAGGGAAAGTTATTGAGTGATGATGGTAGAAGATGAGTTTGAAAGTGACCATGAAGCACAAAGAGCATTCCACCTCCTCCAACCTGACCACTGAGTTGGGAGAAATGAGTCCAAAGCACAACAGTGCTGGAAAGGGTACCCAGGGAGATTGTCATCAAGAGAGAGTCAGGTCTCAGTGAAAGTGAGAAGAGGAAAGGAGTGGGGAAGGAAAAGATTTAAGATAATGTGAGCTTGTTACCTAAGGAGTAAGTATTCCAGAGAGCACAGAAGAAGGAATGAGTGGCTTTCGAATGGGATATCAGGGGTACTGGGTTGAGGGGGATGGAAATGAGGGAGCAGAAAGTGGAGGGTAGAAAACTCTTCTGTTTGGCATTTAAAGCTTTTCATAAACTGACCCCTTCTTAGCTTTCCAGATTTCTTATACTTTATCCTCATCCATACATTCTATAATGTAACTGCACTGGCCCAGCTATAGTTTCTGAAACATGAAACTCCCCTTGTTTGTGTCTTTGCACTGGCTAACTCCATGTCAGCAATCTTCTACTCCTCACCTCCAGCTCTTGGATTTCCTTGCTTACCTTAAATTTTAGCTTAGACCCAACTTTCCACAGGAGATCTTTTCTGTCACTCCAGACACTAATGCTTTCCTCTTTCAGATTATCTTCATATATTCTGCTTCTATCCTCTTTTTCTTTATTTTAAAGCAATTGGTGTTAAGTGACTTGCCCAGGGTCACACAGCTAGTAAGTGTCTGAGGCCAGATTTGAACTCGGGGCCTCCTGACTCCAGGGTCAGTGTTTTATCCACTGCATTAGCTAGCTACCTTTTCTACTTATAACTTCTGTGTATCTAGTTCTTTACATGCTTCTTCCCCATTAGATTCTGAGCTCCTTGAATCTAAGAATGAGTTTTGCCTTTCTTTGTATCCCCTTGGTGCTTGACACAATGAATGGCATATACTTAGTGCTTAATAAATGATTTTTTTACTGACTTCATGACTCCAACATCAACTCTCCATCGACTATACCATGCTACTTCTCCACAGGAGAAATTAGATATGCATGAATAACTCAAGATCTAATAAGATGGTGCCACTAAGATATAATATAATAAATTATATAAAATTTATAAATAAATATATTTTAAAAAATACATAATAAATAATAGATAAATAAATACATAAATATAATATAAATTAGACTTAAAATTGCCTTTGATTATGTATTGAAGGAGGTAGAGTCAGGATGGTGGAATAGAAGGAAGAAGTACAGCAAGTTTCTTCCCTCTCCCCCTAAAAATATTCTACACAGATCTAGAAAATTCACCTGATATAATCTTGATGGAGCCATCCAAGAAAAAGCAACAGTGTATCCTTTTTTTCTCAGCTCAGATCAGTGGAGAGACAGACAGACAGACAGAGTTGTTTGGGGATGCTGGGAATGGTGTCTGGCCAGGAGCATGTTGTGCAGAGCATTAATGCCCAGGCAGAGGCTATGCACAGGGTTGAGATGAGGCCCTAAGGTCCATATGAGTGCCCCTAGTCCCATTCCAGGGTGCTGTGATCTCGTGGAGGGTGCGGGAATAGGTACCAGCTGGCAGCTTTGTCACACACTACCCAGTTCTAGGTCATATATCCAGGGTGGACTGAGGAGGGGTAATGAGCTGGGACAAATCCCATGTAATAGACAGAGAGAAGAACTAAGTCCCAAAGCAAGTAGTAGTGGTATAACTCAGTTCACAAGGGCAGAGCAAGGTCTCCATTCCAGCTTTGAGCTCGGCTGGCAACCCGAAGAGGGATAAGCAAAGCAGGAATCCCAGACCAAAGGGAGCCTGCGGTTCTGTCTCTGCACCAGCAGAGCTGGTATCAGACGGCTGACAGTGGCTGCAATCAGCTACTGTTCAGATCTAAAACCAGGTCAGAAATTTGTAAAGCTCAGACTAGGGAGGGAGTGATTAGATTTTGCCCTGACCACTTTGAGAACACTGAAAGTGTAAACAAGTCCCCTACTTGAGTTGACCTTGAGATCCTAGAATAACATAACACTCAATATCCCCAAGAAGTAGGACAATAGGGCAAACCCAGACATTCCATCCAGAAGTATGCAGAGCTCAACCCTAACATCAAGGGCAAAGTTAGGGAATAAGCTCAAAAAGTGAGCAAACAAAAAAAGAATCCTACCATGAAAAAATAGTGACAGGGATGGATGCTAGAGATACAAACTCAGAAGAAGAAAATGACTCCAAATATCTACAAGCAAAGCCTCAAAAACAAACACAACTTGGGCACAAATTCAACTAGAATTCCTAGAAGAGATGAAGCAAGAGTTTAAAAAAAGTGATATTTTCTAAAAAATTTTTAGTCAACAAAATGAGAGTGCTACATGCAAAAATTGGAAGGAATTGGAAAGGGAATTAAGTTTGGCAAAAGAGGTACAAAACTTTGCCCAAGCAACAAATTTCATCAGAATGAAGACAGAAGAAACAGAAGCCAATGACTCCATGAGTCAGTTAATCAGTCATTAAGCATTTACTAAGTACCTGCCAGGTACCAGGCATTGTGCTAAGCACCAAGGATACAAAAATGCAACAGATATTCCCGATCCCAGGGAAGTCACAGTGTAATGGGGGAGACAACAAACAAACAAACATATATATATATATGTGTGTGTGTGTGTGTGTGTGTGTGTGTGTGTGTGTGTGTGTGTGTATGAACAAGCTATATATAGGATAAATGAGAAATAATTAAATGGAAAGACACTAGAATTAAGATGGTTGGGAAAGGCTTCCTACAGATGAGATTTTAGTTGGGAATTAAAGGAAGTCAGGAGAGCTAATAGATAGAGATAAGAAAGGAGACCATTCCAGGCATGGGTGGACAGTTAGAGAAAATATCCAGCAAGGAAGCTAGTGTCACTGGATTGAAGATTACAAAGCAGAAAGTAGGGTATAAAAAGACTAGAAAGTTAGGAGGAGGCTAGGTTATGAGGAGCTTTAAATGTCAAACAAAATATTTTGCATTTGATCTAGTGACTATAGAGAACCAACAGAGTAGGGGAGTGGCATGGTCAGACCTGCACTTTGGGAAAATCACTTTGGTGGCTGAATGGAAGGTAGATTGCAGTGGGGAGAGACTTGAGGCAGGCAGACCCACCAGTAAGCTATTGAAATAGTCCCATTGTATGGTGATAAAGACCTATACTAGAGTGGTGGCAGTGATAGAGAGAAGAGATACAGTGGTGAAATCAACAGACCTTGATAAGAGGTAGGATGGAGATGGGGGGAGGGATGAGAGATAGTAAAGAGCTGAAGATAACACCTAAGTTATGAGCTCAGGGAAATGGGAGGATGATGGTGCCGTCTATAATAATATGGAAGATAAGACAGGGTGGGACATGGGGATAAGGGGAAAGATAATGAATTCCGTTTTGACTATGGTTGAGTTCAAAATGTCTACTGTTTGAGATTCCCAAAAGGAAGTTGGAGATGTGAGATTGGAGGCCAACAGAGAGGTTAGGGCAGAATAGGTAGATATGAGAATTGTCAGCATAGGGATGGTAATTAAATTCATGGGAGAAAGTGAGATCACCAACTGAAATAGTATAGATGAAGAAGAGAAAAGGGCCCAAGACCGAACCCTATAGGATCCCTACAGTTACTGGGCTTGATCTGGATGAGGATCAAACAATGGAGACTGAGAAAAGGCAGGCAGATAGGAGGAAAACCAGGAGAGAATGGTATCTCAAAAATGTAGGGGGAAGACAGTATCAAGGAGGAGAATGTGATTAGCAGTACAAAGACTGCCAAGAGATCAAGCAGAATGAGAATTGATTAAAGACCATTGGATTTAGTTATTAAAAGATTATTGATAACTTTGGAGAGAGAGTAGATTTGGTGGAATGATGAGGTGGTAAACTAGATTGTAAGAGGTTAAGAGGAAAATTAGAGGGGAGAAAATGGAGGTACCTTTGTAGACACCCCTTTCTAGGAATTTAGCTACAAAGAGTAAAGAGATATAAAATGATAATTAGTGGTAATAGAAGGTTTAAGTTAGGATATTTTGAGGATGAGGGAGAGATGGGCATGTCTGCAGGCAGTGCAGAATAAGCCAGTAAACAAGGAGAGATTGAAAATAAGTGATAGATATGTATAACCTGTGTCAAAGTGCTTGCCTTCTAAATGAGGGGAAGGAAAAAGGGAGGGAGAATTTGGAACTCTAATTTTGAAAGAAAGAATGTTAAAATTGTTTTTACATGTAATTAGGAAAAATATTAAATATTTAGAATTTAATAAATAAATATTTTAAATTTTTTAAAAAGAAAGAAGTGATAGAGTGGAAATTATCAGAGGGAGCAGTCTGTCACAGGAGATGAGATGGAATGAGATCTCTTGAGCAAGTAGAGGTGTTGACCGTGTTAAGGAGTAAAGCCAACTCATGTAAGATGGGGTGAAGGAGAAGATAGTGACAGAAGGCATCTGAGTGTTAGGAAATGAGGAAGAAGGGAGAAAAGGGATCTCAGGGCAAATGGCTTCAATGTTTTCTGTAAAATATGAGGCAAATTTCCCATCTGAGAGAGTGGAAGAAGGAGGAGCTTTGGGAGGTTTGATAAGGAATGAAAAGGTTTGGAAGAGCCTCTATAAGGAGTGAAAGAGTGAGTTGATAAAGGAAGAATAATAGGGTTGCCTAGAAGCAGCAAGGATTCAACTGAAGTTGTATAACATAAATTTGCAGTGGACCCAATCAGAACGGTTTTGTGATTTTGTCCAATTTCATTCAATAGCACATGTGGAAGACTGAAGGCAATGAACAGTGGGAATAACTCAAAGCTGAGACATGGCACATACAACTGGCAAAATGATAAGGGGACTAGGGACTCAAGAGAAGAGAACAGTAGAGAATTGAACTGGTTGACCAAGGTGTCAAGATGGGGAAAAGAGGAGAGAGTGGCTAATGCAGGAGAGATGGTTTGTGAGAGAATTGAGGGGTAAAAGGATTGATGGTCAAGGTGTAGATGAACAACAGAACAAGATATATTAAAACAAAGTCAAAAGATTGAGAAAGTCGGAGAAAATAATGTGTGGTATCTCATAGCTATACAGTTTCCCTAGAAAATAGACTAAGGAGAAAAAAATTAAGAATTATTGAACTGCCTAAATATCAAGACCAAAAAAAAAGGAATCTAAACATCCTATTACAAGACATTTTAAAAGAAAACAGTCCAGATCTCTTATAACAAGAGGGCAAAACAGAAATAGAAAGAATCCACTGCTGCTTCCTGAAGCCCCAAAATGAAAACTCCCAGAAACATAACTAGCCAAAATCCAGAGCTTTCAAGTTGAAGAAAAAGCATTGCAAGCATTCAGAAAGAATTCAATGACTAAAGAGAGATATTCAGAATCATATACCATGTAACAGCAACCACCACAAAGGAGCCAAGAGCTTGAAATAAGATATTTCACAAGACAAATGATATAGTCTTAGAATCAAGCTTCACTTACTCAATAGAGTACTTGCCCTGGAGTTAGGAGGCAAATCCAGCCTCTGACACTTGAAAGTTACTAGGTTTGCAACCCTGGGCAAGTCACTTAACAGAAGAAGAAGAAGAGGAAGAAGAGGAAGAGGAGGAAGAAGAAGAAGAAGAAGAGGAAGAAGAAGAAGAAGAAAGAGTACTTACTCAACAAAACTGCATATAATCTTATGGGGGACACTATGAATTTTAAATGAAATAGAGAACTTCTGAGGATTCCTGTTAAAAAAACCAGAACCATGTAGAAACTTTGAGGTCTGAATGGAGTAGTGAAGAGAAACATAAAAAGATAAACATGAATAAATAGTAAGGGATTAAATAAGGATAAAATGCTTACATTCTAAAATAGGGAAATGATACCCCCTCTAAGCCGTGTCATCATCAGGAGTCATACAGGGACTTTAATTAGACAAGTTCTGGGAATGTTCTGCTATGACTTGACGATCTTAAGAGAAGAATGAAAAGAGAAGCAAAAAAGAATTCACTGGGAGTAGCAGGGAAAGGAAAGGAAAGTTAGGGGAAATTATCTCATATTATCAGTTTGTACAATTAGACAGCTATACAAACAAGGAAGAGGAAAGTGAAAAGCCAACACTTCACCTTTACTCTCATCTGAATTTGTTAAAAGAGAAAAGAACACACTAATATGGAGATGGGTAGAGAAATACAGTTTATTCCACCAGAAAAAGGAGGGAAAAGGAAGAAGGGGGAATTAGAGGAAGGGTGAGAAGGATTTGTCTGAAGCAAAACAAATTCTAAGGATGTACAAAAATATTTACAGCTCTTTTTGATATAGCAAGCATGGTAATCTCAAGAGGTGCCAATAAATTGGGGAATGGCAGAACAAATTATGGAATATAAATGTGATGAAATATTGTTGTCCTGTAAGGAGTGGTGAAAGAGATGGTTTCAGAGAAACCTGAGAAGACTTATATTAACTGATACAAAGTGAAGTGAGGACCAGTAGAATGATATATACAATGACAACATTATGATAAAGACAAATAACTTTGAAAGAATTAGGAACCCTGACCAGCACAATGACCAACCATGATTGCAGAGAACTAATAATGAAACATGCTACCCACCTCCTTCCAGAAAAGTGAAGGACTCAGAGTGCAGAATGATGTGTGTTTGTGTTTGTGTGTGTGTGTGTATTTAGACAAGGCCAAGGCAAGAATTTGTTTTGTTTGACAATACACATTTTTGCTCTGTCAAACAAATACAGGGGTTTAACTTTTCTTTTGTTCTTAATGAGGATAGTGGTGGTAACAGAGAGAGAAAGCATATTTTTGATTGAAAGAAATATAAATTTTTTTAAAAAAAAAGATTATGTGCTATATTATAAACTAGTGCTTCTTAACCTATATGCCAGGGAAGAGCAGAGAGAAGGGGAGGAAGAGGATATAGGGTTTTGCAAGAAGTTCTCAAATCCATATATACACCAAGAATTGCAGCAGTTACTGTTGTGTAGGAGCAAAGATCTTTTTTTAATATTTAGAAAGAGGTTTTCCTTGAAAATAAGTGTTGTAAACACTAAACACTCTTTATTCTCCACTGCAGTAGAATGAAGGTCAGATTTTGAACTAAAGGACCTGGACTTGCATCTCAACTTTGCCACTTGCTAGCATGTGACTGGATAAGTCCCTTAATCTTTCTAGATTTCGATTTGTGAAATTAGGTCTCATCTAGAAAATGAAGGAGTAGGATTATTCCTAAGGTCTCTTCCTTTTCCAAATCTATAATCCTATGACTCTGTTGAGATTGAACAATCAAGTTGTCCCTCCCTTTAATACCTGGACATTCTAATATCACATGTTCTTTCACCTGAAGGGATCATAGGAATGATTGAATACAACCTTCATTTTATAAACAGGAAAAATGAGGCCCAGAAAGGTGATGTAATTAACTCAGTCACACAGCAAGTATATTGTAAAGACTGAATTGGAACCTGGATCTTCTGTTTTCTTATTTATTGTTCCTTCTATCACATCTGTTTTTCCATCTCCTTATGCATCTAGCCCTATGACAGATATCTCAGTGGCCAGTCTTACATAGGGCATCCTTTTGCCAGGCCCATTCTCTTATCTAAGAATACCTGTCCCTGTTGCAAAAGCTGCCTCCTTATACCACAGGTTCCCTACATAGGCTAGATGGGGAAAGTATATACTGCCTATTCTCCACCTTGGTCCGCTCATACCCCATAGAACTGTAATGAAAGAACCATATGGCATATTACTGGGTTTCTCATGATGTTTCTTCTCTCTCTGGGCAGAAAGGTGTAGGCTCGGCTCCCCACAGCAAAGGGCACCTATAAAAGAAATTCTTTTTTTCTGTCTGGAGGAACTGAAATTTTTATGAGAGTATTTAGAGCAAGAAGAGATTTCAATGATCAGGGGGAGGCAGCTAGGTGGTGGACTGGATTGTGTCTTTGTTGAAATCTGATGCCTGTGTTTCAGAGAAATCTGAGAAGACTTTTATGAACTCATACAGAGTGAAGTGAACAGAACCAGGAGAAAAAGGTATACAATAAAAGCAATATGATAAAACAAACAAACATGGAAAGAATTAAAATTCTGATTAATGCAATGACCAAACACAGTTCCAGAGGATTCATGATGAAATAGTCTATCCTCCTCCTGACAAAGTGATGAACTGAATCAAAAAACAGATTGGGACATATAATTTTTACGGACATGGCCAGTATGGGAATTTGTTTGCTTGACTATGTATATTTGTTACAAAGAATAAAAACAATCTCATCCCACATACTTATGAGTTCCCAAGACCCTGGTGACAAACTACTATCTCTCTGCCTTAGTTTCTTCATCTGCAAAATGGGCGAAATAATAGCACCTACCTTATAGGTTAGTGATGAGAACCAAATAAGATGGAATATGGAAAATCCTTCGCACCTTAAAGAGCCATGTAAATGCTAGCTATTATCCTAGTCATCTAAAACAACTCCACTTTACAGATAAGAAAATTCAGGCCTAGAGAATTTAAACTATTTACTCAAAGTAACGCAGGCAATTAATAGAAGACTTTGGATTTGAATCCAAGTTCTCTTAAAGATGTATTCTTTGGGGTCCTGAACAGTTAGCAGACTTCAGGTATAAATATTCATCTAAGAGGTAAGGCCTTAAGCCTGGATCCCAGAAGAGTCAGTGAGTAATTGAAATGAGTTCATATCCAGTCATGTAATTTTTCACTTAACAGATATTGATGAAAACTTGACTCACTTGTATGAGGTAGATTTATTTTTTTAAAGTCTCAAATTCATAATAATTCGGTGAGTAGGATAGTTATGAAATAGTTTCTGCTTATGACCCCAGTTTAGAGAGAAAAACAGCTAGCTACTTAGCATTCAAATCATCTCCAGTTCTGAGTTAAGAAAGATCCCTGTTTCTGCAGTTCCCATTTTGCATCCTTGTGTCACAAACAAAGGAACATCCAGAAACCTAATGACGGGGTCAAGCACAGATGTTTATAAAAATAATATTAGACCTGGAAAATTTTTAAATAAAATACATTTAAGAAAAGTTCAAATAGAATTTCAGTAATAAAACATATTACCTAGCCTGTCCATTTATATGGTCTTACAGAAGGGAATTGCAAATGTGACCTGCACCAGCTGCTGCCCCAGTCAGTGGAGAACTACCTACTACCTCCCTTCTCTCTTCATTCTTTCTCTTTGGAGTCCTAGGTGAAAATTGTCTCCCCCCACTCACTTGACCTAGGGCTAATCACCTTAGTTTTCTTTCTTCCCTAGCTGGAAGAACTACAGATCCCAGGAGGTGTCATGTCCAGACTGGAATAATCTAGAAAGCTCAATTGAGAGTCAGAAAGATCTAAATTCAAGTTTTACCTCAGACATTTACCAACTCTATGACTCTATGCAAAAATCACTTAACCTTTAGTGTCCTAGGCAATGCTCCAAGATAATAATTTTCAGGGTAGCTTCCTGCCTTTGTTAGAGGGGATTTATTAAATGGGAGTCCCAGTCTATACTAATAAGTTCACTACTTTGATATGGAAAAGAATAGTAATCTCAAGAGATGCCAACAGATTGGGGAATGGGGATAGATAGATGGACAGAGCAACAGATAGACAGATAAATAGATGGATATATGGAGAGAGAGAGAGAGAGAGAGAGAGAGAGAGAGAGAGAGAGAGAGAGAGAGAGAGAGAGAGAGAGAGAAAAGAGAGAGAGAATATGAAAGCATAGAGTAGACCAAAAAATGTTCTTAATAGTACAACTTCTAACATGTAAGGAGTCACTAATTTTTTTTAATTAAAAAGGACCCTTCAAACTCATACTCCAAAAGCTTGAAAACCATTGTCTTACTCTATTAAAAGATAATATTTTGAAGACTAGTAGCTGTAGTGCCCTGGAGTTAGAGGACCTGAGTTCAAATTTCTTCCCCAGAGCCTACTTTGTACCCTTGGACAAGTAGTGTCCCTGGGCCTCAGGTGGATTAAATGACCTTTGGGGTTCCTTCTAGTTCTAACTCTGTTCTGTGATCCTAGGGCAGCTAGCTAAAAGGAAATGGAACACAACTAGATTCCTGGGAATGTGGGCCCAGGAACCAGAAGAGGGAAGGTAGTTCCTAAAGGGGAGATGGGAGGGAGTGCCAAAGTCCTAATTGCTCTTTTGAAATTTTGTCATGGGTAAGCCCTGAGTGACCAGATTTCTCTTTTCTCATGGAGGCACCAGGAAAACTATTTTGAATGCTAAATAGCCCAGGTGCCAGAAAGTAAGAGGAGAAGAAAACTCCTGCAGAAAAACAGCTCCCTGCCCCTCAGGCTGGAATGTATACTTGCAAATAAAGACCAGCCCAGTCAATAGCCAGGTTGGCCTGGACTTTCCTACTAGGCAGTAAGATGAGTGGAATCAGTACCCTTTGTGTCTCACTCAGCCCATAGTAATCATTACTAGCCCCTCTTGAGCTCAGAGCCCAGGGGCCAGGGGCTAGGAAACCTTCCCCCTGCTTTCCCATCAGCCTCCTCTCCATGTGGCTGACTCATCTATTCATGGCTCTTGGCAGTTCCCCCTGGCAGCTAAGGATTCTGATGAAGTCATCCCATGCTCCCGAAACTGAGACTTCCAACAAAGACCTAGAAGGAGGAGGCCAAGGACGGGGAGTAGGAGAGGATTCAAGGTTTGTGAAGGGGTGAGGAGTGGAGAAGAGGGGGAAATAAACTTCAGTTTGCTGCTAGTAATTTATAATGATAGGCTTTTTTTTTTCACTTGAGTACCTAATAAATAACTTTAGATTTAAAGTTTCCAAGGACTGGCTGAGCAATGCTAAAAGACTTCATTGCAGGAAATGAGGTTCTCAGCAACATGGGCCCAGTCACAGGTGAGTACCAGTCTCTGCACCCAGACGGTGTTCAATCAGTGGCAGAGGCTGACTGATGAGCAAACTGAAGAGCTGACAGCTGACTGAACTGCTAACCAACTGATTGGCTGACTGTATAATAAGGTTGCCATGGAAACCCAAGGGTTCTGCTCACAGGCCCTGAGAGCACCATACTAGAGTACATTACATAGGTTCTAAGGCTCTCAGGCTGACGTTAATTCCCCAGTTTTTCCAAAGGCTTCACTTAAGGGAACTTGGGATCTCCTACATCTCTAAGCTGTACTTAGGTTGATTTGTACAGAAATCTTAAGCCCAAATTCATGTCGTATACTGTGTGCCTCACAGAGTGGGATGGGAGTTCAGGACTGGTTCAGGACTTCTAGAATCCCCCTGAGACATCAAACTCTAGTCCAGAACAAAAGTTTGACACACACACACACCCTTTGAATTCTCTTGTGTTGGACTTCTCAAAGGATCACAGATTTAAAGGTAGAAGTGTCTTCCAACCTACTCATCTTAGAGATGAGGAAACTGAGGCTAAATGACTTGTGTAGAGTTCCATAGCAGTCAAGTAGGAAATAGGATTTGAACTTGGGTCTTACTGAATCTAAATCCAGCCTACTACACCATCTAACCACTGGAGAGCAGGATTCTGAAGCAATAACTGAGAGGTGGGTCCAAAGATGCAATTTAGGTTTTAAGTGAAGAAAAACTTCCTAACAATTAGAGCTCTCTATAAGTAGAATAAGCTACCTTGGGACAGAATAGATTCCGGAGGTCTTTAAAGAAAAGCCAGATGACCATCTGTCAGTTGTGTTATACTGGGGCTTTATTTTTCAGTATGGGGTGAACAAAATGACGGCTCAAGTCCCTACTAACTGAAAATTCTGTGAGTTTGTGAAGACCTTAGGAGCATCCCTGAAGTGCCCAGTACTGTTTCATTCGTTGTCATGGATATAGGAAAAGTATACATCATGATTCCTACCCTCAAGAAACTTACAATCTAATTAGGAAGGCATGTGAAGCCACTAGAAAGCAACCAAAGACAAGTGTCTACTCAGAGACTGAATCATAAGACACAAACTGAGTGGAGGAACTGAAAGAAGGGAAGAATTATATGGACTAGAGCACAGGTTCCCAAAGTGGGGTGGGGGTCTCTGGAATGATCCAGGGGGGCAGTAGTAGCCTCAAGGTTGTCAGCAGAAATGTAAAGAAAGAAGACAAAAATTTTGAAATACATTTTTTGAAAAAAATTTTGTTCATACGTGTTTCATCTGTTGTGTAACAGAGTTAAAGTTGCAGTGATTACATTATTTTTCCAAATAAACATGCAAAATGCAAGTTTGGTAATAATCAGTGGTCAAGTCCACCAACAGATCTTAACAAGCAAGTGCTGGCAGGCAAGTGTTGGGCATTATCGGGACGTCCAGCATGCATCAGCAGGAATGTGTTCATGTAATGATTTATTCACAGTATGATACTATGTGGTTACAGGATGCAACATTGCATCATCCAAATTTCAATGCAGGAAAAAAAACTCACAAATTTACAATAAACTATTAAATTTAAGATGCATCAGTTTTTTAAAAAAATATTTCCTATTTTTTGAAATGATGCAAATTTTTTTTTAAGAAAAACCACTTAAAGGGTCAAAGAAAGGAGATTTCCAGGGGGGGCACTGAGAATTTTTTTTTTCAAAGGTGGAGGTAGGGCAAGCAAGTTTGGGAACCGCTAGGCCAGAGTAACAGTGGGCAGCTAGGTGGAGCAGTGGATAGAGTGCAGGGCCTGACATCAAGAAAGATTCATCTTTGTAAGTTCAAATATGGCCTGACACTGTGCGACCCTGGGCAAATCACTTGCCTCAGTTTCCTCATCTGTAAAGTGAACTAGAGAAGGAAATGGCAAACTGCTCCAGTGTCCTTGCCAGGAAAACCCCAAATTGGGTCACAAAGAATCGGACGCAGCTGAAAATAACTAAACAACAACACAAAAGGGCAATGATAAGAGCCATAACCACTAACATTTATGAAGTACTTTAAAATCTGCAAAGTGTTTAAAACAAAACAAAAAAAGCATTAAAAATGATTTTGTTTGATCCATACCTGCGAAGTTGGTACGACCTCCACTGCGGTCCATAGAGACCCCACTGAACAGCCTTCTTAAAACTCTCCTCCCTGGGCAGCCACTACCTAAAAATACTGTGATTTTCCTGTCTTTCTAGAGGCATCTAGGTAACACAATGGTTAGAGTGCTGCACTTGGAGTCAGGCAGACCTGAGTTCAAATTCAGTCTTAGACATTTGCTAGTTGTGTGACCCCAGGTGAGTCATTTAATGTGTGTCTGCCTCAGTTTCCTCAACTGTAAAATAGGAATGATAATAATAGCACTTACCTCCTAGGGTTGTAGTGAGGATCAAATGTGATATTTGTAAAAGAAAAAAACCTGGCTCTTAATAGATGTTTAATAAACACTTGCTTCCTGTCTTCCCTCTTTTTGATTCGGCTGCTTACTCTTTAGCATGGTGTAGTGGAAAGATCTCTGAAGGACAGTTAGGTGGTGCAGTGAATAGAGGCACCAGCCCTGGTGTCAAGAGAAACCAAGTTCATACCCAGCCTCAGACAATTACTAGCTGTGTGACTCTGGGTAAGTCACTTAACCTTGATTGCCTCCAAAAAAAATTAAAATGAAGAGCTTTGGATTTGGTGTCACAGACCAGATTCAAATCCCACCTCTCTTATGACCTGAGTGACATTGGGTAAGTCCCTTTTCTCAACTGCAAAAATTAATTTTCTCATATGTAAAATGAAAGAGTTGGACTCAGTATCCCCTAAGGGTTCTTCTAGCTCCAAATCTATGATCCTATGACATCCCCGAAGGCTCAGTCTTCCTCTCTACATCAAATCACTTCCCAGGGAGCAAGTCTATTCATGGCTTCAACTCTCACTTCTACATGGATCACCCTGACCAGTCCCGACCTCTCACTTTCTCTGCAGTCTCCCCTAACTGGGCTTGATCATAAGACATCTCAATCTGCATATCTCTGTGACACATGAAACGTGTCTATTGAAAACTAAGTCCATCATCTTCCTTTATAAATAGGTACCTTTCTCCAACTTCCCTGATATCAAGTCAGCCCTTAATAAATGCATCTTTGATTAATGGAATCAGGGAACCCCAAATCGGAAAAGATTGACTTCTAAACCCAAGCAAGGTCAAAACATCTGTGACAAATAACGGTCTGGCTTCTGCATAAATACTTTTAGTGAAGGTGAAGGCAGTTCATCTAGCCCATTATTGGACAACTCAGAGGGTTAGAGAAAGGTCTGTCTAATGTTGATCCAAAATTTGCTTCCCCCATAACTTTTATCCATCAGCCCTAGCTCTTACCTACAGAGCTACAAAGAATGAATCTAATCCCTTTGCCATGTGGCCATCCTTCAGCTATATGAAGATAGCTATCATGTTCACCCAAGTCTCCTCTTTTTCAAATGAAATACTCAGTTCCTTCAATTCTTTCTCATATATCATGGGTTTTTTTAATTCCCTAATCATTCTTACCACCTTCCTCTGGAGAAGCTGCAGTTTGTTAAATGTTCCCCTTAAATTATGGCACTTAGAACTGAATTCCATACTCTACATGTATTCTGAGAAACAGAGAGTGCATGGGACCTATTACAACACTTATTCTGGTTACGGCACTTCTACTAATTCATCTTGAGATTGTATTAATTTTTATTTTGGCTACATTGTCACACTGCTGACATATAAGGTGATTGCAATCGACTAAAACTCAAGTCTTTTTCATCGGCCCTGCTGTTAAGCTAAATTTTTACCATTCTTGATTTACAAAGTTGACTTTTTGAACCTCTGTGAAAGACTTGAAATTCCATCTTGTTAGTGTTAGCCTTTTGTTCTGGCCTGTTGAGATCTTTTTGAATCCCATTTTTGTCATCCAACATATAAGTTATCGCTTTCCATTGTGTGTCATCTGCAGATCTGATAAACATGTCTGTCTTGTGTTTTTTCAGATCACTGCTAAAACTATTGAACAGGACAGAGCCAAGGACACAGCCCTGCATTAAAGGACTCCCATCTAGGCTGACATCAACCCATTAATCAAGGGTCTTTATTCAATAAGCTATGAATCCACCTAACTGTGCAGTCATCCAGCCAACATTTCTCCATCTTATTCACAAGACTATTATGTGAGACTCCAACAAATGCTATTTTGAATTGAATTTGCAACATACCCACAGGATTTCCTTATTCAACAGGGCTAATAACTATCAAAAAAAGAAAGTGGTATTTGTTTGACCTGGTTTGCTCTTAGTGAATCCATACTCACAGTGATCACCATTGCCCTTTCTAAGTGTCCCATGGGCTAACAATCTATTCTAGAACTTTGCCAAGAGTAGAAGATAATTTGATGGATCTGTGTTCAATTCACTTTTCTACCCCTTCTCCCCAGCCTTTTGAAAATTAGGACATTCTCTGCAATCTCTCAGAACCCCTCCCATTGTCCAGGATTCCTCAAAGACTACTAAGATTCATTCCATGATTACATCTGTAAGTTCTTCCAATTCCCTGGGATGCAATTGTCTGGGCCTGGAGACTTGAATTCATTTGAAATAACCAAGTGATTCTCACTGAATAGTCTCCTATCTTGGAACTCAATTCCCTGTAAACCATGCTTATTCCTCTGTTTCTAGTTCAATGTTCATTCTCTATCTGAACGATGGAGATGAAAGGGAAATATGTATTGAGTGGATCTGGATGTACTTTCATTCTATCACCTGTCATCAACATACCATCAGTCCTCAACTGTAGTCCTCTCCTTTCCTGGTTCTTCCTCTTATTTTCAGCTAGCGCTTGGGAGGAGATGGGAGTGTCAGAGGGACATGGAGGGATTTAGCAAAATCTTCCCAAAGCTAGCTACTAAAAGAGGTGGACTCAGTCCCCACTCAGTCTCAATACTTGGTCATGTTTATGTTGCTGGTCAGACAGGCCTGAGTGTGTCTGCCCAAATGGACTGTGAGATGCTTGTTCGGGTTGGAGGTTTTGTCTACGAATCGTCTGACACCCAGAGGAGACTGACTGAGGGCTAAGTATCAGGCCACCCAGCCTGGTCCAGACCTTCTCAGCTCACCCAAAGATGGGAAGACAGAAACTGGACTTTCCAAAACTGCCATTAGACACGTTTGGTATTCCCCACCAGAGCTGTTTTCTGAAGCCAGGTCCCTACTTAGTCTCCTTCCAGCCCTTTGGGATTATGTTTCTGTTTTTCTCTTCCTGCAGTAGCCTAAACCCTTCTAACCCTCCACCTGCCTGGCTCATCAAGTCTTGTCCTGGGCCCCCACATCATCCCTCCCCACCCCACCCCAACCCCACTGGTTGCAGATGTAATGACTTTAGCAGCATACTCCCTTGTCAGTAGCAGCTAGCTGCAGGGAGACTCCCATGGCCCCACACTCTTTAATCAGCCTCAATGGAGGACTGCAAGTGATTCACTCATGTCGGCACCGGGCAGCACAATACACAACAGCACTCCAGCAAATCACTTAAGCAGAGAGATGTTGGCATGTTTCTATAGCAACTCAGGAAAAATATTTCATGCAAAAGTCCATCTGCTCTAACATAAAGGGAGTCTCAGCCAATAATCCAGTTATAAATTAATCTTAATTTGCAAACTTCATTTTTACCAAACCACAAAAAGAGAAAGAAAAAAATCAGAGCATGAGACAATGGAAAGGCAATTATCGATCTCAGTTTGTCAAGTTTCATGTTGTCAATGAATCAGCCGTGAGGCATCTGTTTAGGCAGCAGTGACGGGGCAGTGTCAAAGAGAGGTGAGTGGCAAAACTGATGGTGATGTCTGTTTTTATAAGTAGTTATGGAGTGGACACTGCTGAAGTGCCTTCTGGCTGCTGGACAGAGAAACCAAACTTTCTGTGTTGTTGAGAGGCATCAGGAGAGGCTCAGCCAAACTCTTCTTTTATTTTTATTTTTTTAGCTCCTTTCTGATGTTCTTGTAAAGAGTTACTTATATCTATTCATCAGTTTGAAATGCTTTGTAGAGGCTATCAAAGTGGCAAACAACAATGTGATAATTTGCATTGTGATGCTTTTTATTTTATGCCTTGTCAACACTTCAAAGTCCACTAGAGTTCTTGCTGGGAGATCTGGGACTTTTCATGGAGCACTTTGTATCTGTGCTACAAACAATCTGCAATTTTAGATTCTCTTGCACAACTCACCCTCTGGCTTCAGATCTTTTCTTTCCTTTTTTTTTTTTCCACCCCTCCCCTTTGGTTCTTTGCTTTCTATGTCTGCTCTGACAAATTCAGATTTGTGGGCTGGGGTGGGGGTGGGGGGTGGAGAAGGAAAAAAAGTAAGATGCACAGCAGGGACTGTCTCTCCTTTTCAAGGAAGCATTTAGTGTCCTAGCTTGGATACCCTCGGGTCATTTTACTGGAAAGGCTTGGTCCTGAGAGGTCCTAAGCACCTACAAAGCTAGTCCCTCCGTTAGGCTCTCAGGTTGGATAGCTGAAAGATATCAATAGCTTTAGCCCAACTTCTCCTTTTACAGAGGAGGAAAATAAGGTTGGCAGAGGGGAAATACCTGTCCAAGATCACACACCCCATGTCCTCTGGCTACAAATCCAGAATTCTTTTTCCTACAGCAAGCTGCTATTAAAAAAAACAAAAAAAACAAAAAAAAAAAAAAACAACACTTTAAAAGATTTCACTGAACAGAGGAGGCCCAACTGGTACAATATCATGTAAAAAGTGTATTTATACAAAACAATGAAGTGAGGGTATCTGCATGAAGATGAGTATGGTCATAGGTTCCGTATCCCAATATGAAAGGGCACTCTCAACCTGCTGCTATCCCAGCTAGAATCCCTTTTCAGAGAAGAATCCTTAGCTCAACACCAAAAATCAACATCAGAGATGATTACTGTTCAGATTCCATCTCTGCCAGGGCATCTTCCACCATTGTCCCAGTCCACATGGGTTGATTTCTTTCTGCTTGGAATGTATGGATCATTTATTGTCTGCATGCAACGGACAAGCAACAAGATATCATGTATCATTCTCCAGTTGCTTCATGTCAATTTTATTTTTCTAAGAGTCTGTAAGCTCCTAGAGGGTAGGGTGCATTTCTTTTGTTCCCTTTGAACTCCCTCTAGAACCTAGTCCAGTCTTGGACACATAGTGGGCATTTAAAAGATCCTTATTAACCTGATGATACTCTATCGTCTAATAGCCTTGACCAACCAGGATCGTAGCACCTTATAGAGCCAGTGGTGACCTTGAGTGCCACAACTGGAATCAGAAAGATTTGAGTTCAAATCTTAACTCAGATGTTTTCTAACTTTGAGAGCTGGAGTTCACTTAATCACTATCTGCCTCAGTTTCCTCCTCTGTAACATGGAGAAAAATAGCACGTATTACTTAAGATTTTTGTAAGGATTTAATAAGATAGTACTTGTAAAATGTTTTTCAAACCTTTAGGCATTCTATAAATGCAGGCTGTTATTAACTATTAACTCTGCCATTTGACAGATGCACCTGAGGCCCAGAAAAGTAGTACAGTTTGCCCAAGGTCAGACAGGTAGAAGTGGTGAAAACAGGAATTGAAACCAACTTCTCAGGCTCCATATCTAGTGCTCTTTCTGCTATGCCACGCCAAAAGATGGCAGAGAATGTAATGTCACTACTTAGGAGGGAGAGACCAGAATTCCATTAAAATGAAATGAAAAACGAAATAAGAGAAAGACTTAAGCAAATGAATTAGATCTTCAAACAGTGTGTCAGGAAATCTCTGATGCCCTAAATATACAGGCACCCTCTCTGTGGGGTGAAAAACCTCGGCCAAGGATCCCACAACCCCAGAGAAGGGACAGGGTCCCTCGCCGACAGAGTGACTCTATCTGGTATGATCATCCAAGACTACAGACCTGTTGAGTTGTAACACTGGAATCATAAGTCTTGCAGCTGCAGTGAGAGGAGGTAGAAAACCGTCTGCTAAGCACATTTGTGAGAAAAACCCCACTGTGTCCTCCGCTGCGGGGCCATCAGAATAATTAGGGATGAGTGGGTCAGGAAATTTGACTCAACAAACTGGTCCTGGGTCTGGCCAATTTTTTTTTTTTTTTGAGCATTGGATGAAGGAAAATGCCTTTCAAATGCAGACACATTACAGCATTTTGAAGAGATGAAGTTCCAGGGCTGGGACATTATTTAAAAGACTTTTGTAGATTGGTCTGCAGCACATGAATGAAAGGATTTGGATTTGGTGTGACACTGCAGTCGTTCATATGAAACAGTTGCATGATGAACCCCAGCCTGGTGGATGAGGCCCATGCAGGGTCCCCAAAATGGGCTTGGAACCAGCCAGCAGGGAGGTGGCAAGCTGAGGCCAGGGCCTCTGCTGACCTCTCCCGCCCTTTGCCTGCAAAGGCGGCCTCAGTCGATCACTGCTTGACTGCCCCGTTCCGTCCAGAATCAGGAATTTTCAGAGCACCACAGGAGACACTACTCATGGTCAGATTGAGAAATGCCAGCAATCTCATGAAGAGCCCAGAAATTTCCTAGTCAGCTCCTGGCCAAAGAGATTTGGCTTCAGTCAGCAAGCCTTGGCTAGGCACTGAAGCTAAACGCCCTCACCTCCCCCTCCCTTCCCCTCCAAGTCTCAAGAGGTTGCCCTGCCCATTACCAAGATGGAGAAGATTAGAGGAGGTGTAGGAGACAGGCAGCTACGGACATAGCTACAACTAGAAATGTCTGCATTCAGGGCAAGTGGTGCAGAAGAGATGTTACAGAGGAAAAGAGAAGGTAATGCAGGTACCTCAGAATACAAGGAAAAGCTCTCACAGCTCAGTGCGGGATAGCTTCCTATTCTAACTCATTACGCTTGCCAACTAGGAAAGTGTTACAGTTCTTTCTTTATATTCCTGGAGTACTGTAAACACTCTTGGAAACCTCTGTATTTGGTGCCCTCTAAATTTAGGATTATGAGACATAAGAAATTCTCAGATCTTCAACTGACAATCCAGGCACTCTCACCAATAATTGTAATACATTTTTTAAAATTTTATATTTTTATTACATTTGTTACATTTTGTTATACTTAACTATGACCCTACTCATCTTCATGCAGATACCCTCACTCCATTGCTACATTTGTTACATTATACATTTTGTTACATTTGTTTTATATATATTTTGTTATATTACATTTGTTACATTTTGTTACATCTGTTACACCTCACATTAGAGAAAGCTATCGTTTCACACAGATTACATATATAGTGTGTGTATATATATAAAATATACACACATACATATAAATATATGTGTGTACATATGTGTATACACACATATATGTATATACACAGGTATCTGTGTATGTATACACACATATATACAATATATACACATACACACATACATATGTATATGTATGTATATGTAAAATCATACTATGCATATTTCTATTCATCAAGTCTTTCTCTGAATGATAATCATAATAGTACAGCAACCAGCAGAGGCACTAATGACCTCAGTCAGAGCCTTTTTAGTTGTTGGGACATTTTCAGGGAGTTGTTGAAAAAAGGAATTGTTACACCTCCTAGACCCCACATTTATTAGCTGTGTGACCTTGGACAAGTCACTTTACTCCCTCTGGGACCAGAGTTTCTCCTCTGTTAAACAGGACTGGTAAGACTTGTACTACTATGTTCATGACTTGTGAGGAAAGCCCTTGGTAAACCTTAAAGTATGAAAATGGGAACTGTTAGGAATATTCTCTTGGCTCTAGTCCTGGGACAGAGAACTGGGGAAATCACTACTGAGCAGGCCTATGTTTTCTCCCCTTGCAAGTCTTCTAGCCATAAGAGAGCAAAAGAAAATTAAAATACCAAGAAACAGGTAATGCTGTCAGATGCTATCAGTAATCACAACTTGGAGACTCTACTTTGAGTAGAGTCCCTCACAGCTCCATGGGGTTAGCTTGCAATCAACTACACTGATACACAATTATCTAGGTTCCACTACTGTTTCCCTCTCTGGGTCCCATGTTCATCTTCCAAAAGTGATCTCTGTTTCTATCTACCTCCACCCTTACCCCTCATAATGGTGATCCTGAAGCACACAGGAAGATTACTTTTCCCTCTTTGAAAAAAAATTTTTTTGCTTACCTTATTCAAAGAATGGGGAGGAATGAAGGCAGGGAGAAAATTTGGAATTCACAGATATTTTTAAAATGAATGTTAAAAATTGTTTTTACATGTAATCAGGGAAAAAATAAAATATTAGGTTTTAAAGTATAACTTTCTAAATCTCTGTTTCTACATCACAATCTGTCCCTGATTCCCTAGAGCCCTCCCTTTTCATTAAGGAAAAATATATCAGTTACATAGAGAAGGGAATAAGTATTTATATAACACCTACTGAGTGCTCAGATACTATCTACATGACCCAGGGCAAGTCACCTAACCATATTTGCCTCAGTTTCCTCATCTGTAAAATGACTTAGAGAAGGAAATGTCAAACCACTCCAGTAACTTTCCCAAGAAAACCCAATAGGGTCAAACATGACTGAAATGACTGAACAAAAATACTTTATGCCAGGCACAATGCTAAATGCTCTACACATATTATCTCATTTGATCCTTACAACAACACTGTGAGGTAGGTGCTGTTATCATACCCACTGTGCAGCTGGAAAAACTGAGACAAACAGAGGTTAAGTGACTTGGTCAAGGTCACAAAGCTAGTAAGCATCCAAGGTCAGATTTAAATTCAGGTCTTCCTGACTCCAGATTCAGTGTCCTATGCACCACACCACCTAGCTGTCACTACAGAAAACCAACACAGTAACCAAATACAATAAGTGATGCAACATTCTGCATCTGTCTCCTACTAAGGCAGTGTGGTATAGCCAAGGGAGTATAGGCTTTGAAGTCTGTGAAAACTTCCTGACATCAACTCCCACCTCAGATACTTGTTAGCTATATGGAGCTCTTTGGACCTCAGTTTCCTCACCTGTACAACTAGGACTAGATATCATGTCCCTTCTGGCTCTAATTCCTTAGTCAGCAGCAGATTTGGGATTTAAACCCATTATCCCATATCCCTTCCACAGGGCCCACCTAGAAACTCATTTTGCTTGAGAATGAACATGTTGATTTCTCCAAACTCATAGCAATAATTTTCCCTGAGAGAAAGCAAACACTAGCAAACATCCCCCTTCTTCTCTTTCTTTTCCTACTCTTTCTCTTTGCTTTTCTTCTTCCTTTCTCCTTTTTTTCCTTCCTAGTTTAATTTCACAGGAAACTGGAAACTGTGAGAGGTGTCCAACTGACCATGTGGCAAGGCCTTTCTCAATATTAGACCAAGAGGACCCTGCCCCTTCTCCTTACCACACCCTGGTTCAGGGGAACTACTCAGAATCCCATCTTCTTCCTGCTCTTCCTCCCAAGGCCTTGTGATAGATAGAGCTAAACCCACAGCAGCTGGGGCTGGCTTGAGTCCTAAACCCTGACATTTAGCGGTGCCCATTTCCCACCCTGAGTTGTCAACAGGGTTTGGCATTCCATTAGGATTCAGAGATCCTGTCTTCAGCAATAACTCATACTCTGAAATGCTAGTGAACCAGGACTTGATTGGGAGGGGGTATCTGGACCCCCTTACCCCATGGGAATCTGGAAGGCAGCCGGTCCCAAGGACCTTAGCTCTGCCCTTCCTGAATCCTATTCTTTATTCAAAACCTTGCACGTCTGTTTCCTATATTTCCGAAGAATCAAAGAAGCCCAGTCCACATTGTCTCTCCCTTCCCCAAATTCCTACTGTGCTTCAAGGCCCTACCTCACTGTTAAATACAAGATAGGATCATTCATTTAAAGCTAAACTCAAACCTTTTAAGATTTAAAGCTAAGCTCAGATCAACCAAACTTTTCATTTTACAGATGAGGAAAAATAATCCAGAGAGGTGAAACAATTTCCCAGAACCAGAGGTGAAAAATGTCAGAGGTGGGATTTGAACCCAGATCGTCTCAGTACACAGGCATCTCTCTTCCCTGCACCACACTGTCTCTATGGCCTGCACATTCACTAATTATGTCACTCAAGTCTGTTCAATCCAATTCAGTAAACCTTTTGTCATGTACCTATAGTGAAACACTGTGGGATTATTAATACAAAATGAAATAGTGTCTGCCCTCAAGGAGTTCATATTCTATTGGAGAAAATATCATACAAAGATAAGTAAATAAATAGATGTCTGAGAAGGAAAAGAAGACTAACAAACAAGGAATCAGTGAAAGCTTCATAAAAGAGCCTTAAATTAAACCTTGAAAAAAAATAAGGATTCTGAAGGAAAAAGGGAGAGAAGCAAGAAGATAAGAAGGGAGCCCAGTCTTGGCACAGTAGACAGCTTTTGTCTATGTGCAGGGCTTGGGGAAGGAGTCTAGGGTTAGCTAGAATGCAGAAAAAGGAGATAATATAAAATAAGCCTGGAAATGTAGGTTCAATTTGCAAAGGACTTTATATGCCAGGTTGAGGAAGTTTGTATTTTATCCTAGAAACAGCAAGAAGTCGCTAACTAATTTTGATCAGGTGAGTAACATGGTCAGACCTTTGCATTAGAAAAGATTATTTTGGCAGGTCTGGGAAGAATGCATTAGAGAAGGAGCAAGGCTAAGAGTGAATGGAAGGCTATTATAATTTTAATTATACTATATTGTATGAAATATCTAATATAATGTTATAATAAATAAAGAGGTCATAAGGATCTTACAAGACAGGTAGCCACATGACTGTAGAGGAGGGTATGAATACAATAGATATTACAGATGTCCAATGGACAAGACTTAACAACAGATTAGAAAAGATTTTCTCATTTTTGTATTTGTATCCCTGGCATTTTGCACAGTCCTTGGTACACAGTAAGCACCTAAATGTTTTTCATTCATTTATAAACTACATTAAGGAGTCAGGGAAAGAGAAGTAAAGATGACTTGAGGTTATGAATCTAGCTTACTGGAAGGCTCACGTACCCTCAATAGAAATTGTGGTGGGTAGAAGTATAAGTTTGAAGAGATGAGAAAGGGTGCAAGAAGGAGATCAATTTTAGGTACATGAGTTCTAGTGGCTGACAGGGCATCCAGGAAGAGATGTCCATCAGATGTTGGGGATGTGGGACTGTGAGCTCAGGAGAGAGATTAGGACTGGATGGATAGGTTTCAAAGTCATTCACATAGAAGTGATGACTGAATTTATGGGAGATTGCCGAGTGAAATTCTATAGAGATATATCAAGAGGACTCCAAGATAAAGCTCCTGTGAAGAGACAATGTGTCTATTTCCAGTCTTTTTTAATGAGTTTGTTTACTTTTCTATTTATTTTTGTATAGTTTGCATTTGGATATTTTGCATTGTATATTTGTATATTTATATATATTTGTAAATTGTATGTTTTGTAAAATTTGTATAATTTTGTATATTTTTATTTGTATAATATTCATATAATGAACATTAATCATTGCATTGTTGATCTGCAGGTGCATTTGTGAAAATACAGCAAAGAGGCTAGCACCTTGGAGATAAATAGATTTTACAGCTTTGGTAACGTGTTCATCCTTGGTTGCTGAAGAGACCATGATGACATGACTTGCACTTGACTTTGTTTTGAGTGAGGGAGGGCTGTGCAGGTCACCAGCCTCACTTCTCCTCCAGAGTCATCTGAATACAGTGACCAGATATTCATCAGGATGACTGTAAATGACTAAGGATGAGGCAACTGGGGTTAGGTGACTTGCCCAAGGTCACAGAGCTAGTGAGTGTCAGGTGTCTGAGATGAGATTTGAATGAGTGTAAATACCTAGTCAAAGATGGAGGTGAGCAAGAGACAGTGAGGAACTGGTAACCCTTCTTACCCAGCGTAGTATAAAACCATGATTCTATATCACTGCTAGAGAAGCAACCTCATGGGCTGGTGCTTCAGGGTTGACCCGTGGTAGCAGCACAGTGGGAACTACTCCTACTTCACAAAAAATGGATAATATTGACCAAACCAACTTTGAAAAAAAAAAGTGCAACTGATTAAGATATTAAAGATGGCAGTGGAAAGCCAACTAGTATGGAAATCATAAGGACTTCTATAGCTGAAGGAAAGGAGAAACCCATTTAAAGTCAGTCCTTTCTCCAGAGAGATGACCAACTAGGTCATTCCAAGTTGATTGAAGTTGAGAAATCTGAGGAGCAGTGCAAGGGGAAGTTTCTAAGAATAAGGAGTAAAGCCAGACATTCTATTGTAATACGAAAGAATGACTGAAAAGTAAAAAAAAAAAAAAAAATCCAAGAAAGGGGGAGTATAAGCCTAACTCCCAATCAGATAAACCAACAAAAGACTCATAAAGAGGGAGAAATGAGTAAAAGTTCAAACATACACTAGAATTCATCAAAGTATTATATTGAGAAAGAAAATGAATAAAAATCCTGGATAAAAATAGGAATTCTGCAAGCACCATAGAGATCATGGAACAACAGCAAGAAATTCCCAAATGGTTTAAAAGAGAAATTAAATTGTTAAAATGAAGATATTAAAATGCAAATTAAGTCAAAAATCAGAGTTCTTGATACAGAATTAAAGACAAATAATAAAACTTAAAACACATGATGGAGAATCTCATCAAAAAAAAGCAAGAGCCCTGAAGAAAAATGAAAGGTTTAGAACTCAAAAGTACAGAAGTAGAAAAATGATTTAGTAGAAGAGAAACTAAAGACAATAACTTTAAAACAATACATGAATTTCATTATGAGTTAAAACAACAGACATTAAAAATAGGCCATATGAAGCTAACTTAAAGATCATAGGTCTCATGATAAATTGAAATGCAATAAATCTAAAAACTCTTATCCTATATTTCACAGAAAATACAACAAAATAACCTAGAAATTCTGAAAAAAGAAAAAAGATTCTGATTGATCAAATCCATAGATCACCATCTGAGGAAAAACCTCACATTTGAAACTTCAACATAGTGTTTGGTATATGGTATTTGAATTTCATAATTTCAATACCAAACAAATATTTCAAGCAGCCAGAAAGGAGACTTTCATCTATGAAGGAAGAGCAAGATGAATATTTCAGTATTATTTTGCAACCATAAAAAATTTATAGAAAAACATAAAAAGCTAATTTTAAAAAGCAAAAGTTTTTGTTGCAACCCATAATAACATGACCCACAAAATTCAGCCTAATCATCCAAAAAAAGGACTAATCATCAATGAAACAGAAGGCACTTGACTCATTTCTTGAAAAAAAAACCAAAAATATGTAAGTAGAATATTTCAGTAGTGGTGGTAGTGATGATGATGATGATGATGATGATGATGATGATGATGATGATGATGACACAGTATTTTTTTAGTAAGTGTGTGCCAGGCACTAGGTTAAGTGCTGATAAAAGAAAGATGAAAAAAATCAAGACAGTTGCTGCTCTGAAGGAGTTTACATCCCCATGGAAAGGAAGATAACGTAAAAAAGAGAGCCAGAAAGGGCATGAGAAAAGATTGAGCAATTAATGAAAAGTTCCCCTATATTTATGTGGTTTTTTTTAAAGAAAAATGTAAGGAGGGGTAAAAGAAAGAGCTAAACAGTATTATCAATGGACAAAAAAGGAGATAAGAAACAAGACTTAATGGAATCAAAGAATTAAGGGAAAGGGAAGGAGGGAAAGCTAAATTAACATTCCATGACTAAATTCCGTACTACCCTGCAAGTGAATTAATATCTTGTGTGAGAGGAACAACCCAGTGGAAATTTATTTGAGCAATGAAAAAGAGGGCAAGAGATAGACCAGGAAATGTACCCCAACCAAACTTGGATCTGATCAGAAAAGGGAAGGTAATTTTTTTTATTTTTTCAATAAGAGCAATTATAGAAGAATAAAAGTAATGAATAGAAAAAGGGCCTAGATTGGGCAGGGTAGGGAAGGGGTTGGAATGTGAGTCTTATCTTAAAAGTACCATTAAATAATGGTACTTCCATGCTGGGGAGGAAAATCTATCTATATCTTTGATGGAAGAAGGGGACTTTATAATGGGTTTCATCTTGGAGGGATGGGTGCAATCTGAAACCACCTTTTCTCAATAGAGCTTATGCTTCCCAGGTTTACCTCCCACCCCCCCATCCCCCCAAGAAAGGAGAGGCATAGATTTCCCTAGAGTCAACCAGCACCTGAGGGAGAGGGGCTGGTAACAAAGATTTAAAGATGGGACAAACTGGCTTTAGAAGACGTAGGAAATCAAAGTAGAGGCAAAAGGTTGAATCAAGTCTCATAACTCAGAATATATAGTTATCGCTGCATACAATATGTCTTCCCTCATGAACTGAAGAGCCAGACTCAATGAACTAATTAATCCAAAACCCTATGTGCCAGTTATTGTGCTAGTTCTATACAAAGTACAGGATATAAGTACAATGAATGAAGCAATTCCTTCTCATAAAGAGCTTATAAGCTAATGGGTTTAGAGAAGTCCACATCAATATGATTTTATATATATAATGTAAAATGAATAATACAACTATACAAACTGGTAAATGCAAGGTAGTTTTGGAGGTAAGGCACTAGAAGTTGAAGCAATCAGGAAAGTCTTCATGAAGAAGATAGTACTTGAACTGGATCTTAAAGGAAGAGAAGGAATCTATGAGACAAAGGTAAGGAGGGAATGCAGTCCAGACATGGAAGACAAACAGTGCAAAGTATGAAAATGGAAGATAAAATATTGTGTTTGAGAAACAAGGAGGAGTCCAGTTTGTACCGATCACAAATAGGTTAGAGTCAGATTCTGTAAGGCTTCAAAAGCTAAACAGAGAAGTTTGAAATCCACTTTAAAGGCAACAGGAAGTTGCCTTTAAGGAATCATATGGTCAGATCTGTGTTTAAGGAAAATTATTTTGGCACTTAGTGTGTCAGATGGTTGAGACTGATTACAGATTTGGTTAGGGAGAACAGTTAGGAGGTTGTTAAAATAATCTAAGGGATCCCTGAGTAGGGTCTAAAATAAAGTGGTAGTTGAGTGAGTAGAGAGAAGGGATTGGGTGTAAGCAATGTTGTGAAAGCAGAAAAAGCAATGTTTGACAACTGATTGGATATGTGAAATGAGTAAGAATATAGGCTAGAGAATAATGCTAAGGTTTTGAACCTGGGAAACTGGAAGGATGGAGGTAACTTCAATAGAAATATAGGAGTTCAGGACAGAGAGGGTTTAGGGGAATGATTTCCATCTTAAACATATTGAGTTTTAGATGTCTCCAGGACCTCCAATTTGAAATGTACAATTGGTATTTGGGAATATGGGAATGAAGCTCAGTGGAGAGACTAGGATGAAAATGTAGACCTGAGAGTGATCTGTATAGACATGATACTTAAATATCGGGATGTTCGCAAACTTATCATCAAAGTAATAAGCAATTATCCTAAGGTGAAAGGAAGAAGAATTATGGGAAGCTTAAAGAGAGAAAAAAGGTCTAGGATAGCTTTCTATAAGGAGTGAGATAAACCTATGAAAGCAAATGAGATTACCAAGGGTAAGAGGATATAGGGAGAAGAGGACTTAGGATAGAACATTGGGGAACAACCAGAATTTGGCACCATAGTATGGATGAGGAAGCCAGCAAAGGAGACAGAAAAAGATCCATCAAGTAGGTGGGAGAAGAACCAGGAGAAAGCAATGTCACAAAAATCCAGAGGGTAGAGAGTATCCAGGGGGAGAAAGTGGTTAGCAATGTGAAATGAAACAAATAGGTTAAGAAACATGAAGAGTGAGAAAAGGTCATTAGATTTTGCAATTAAGAAATTATTAGTGACTTTGGGCAGAGTAATTTCAATTGAATAATGAGATTGGAAACCAGACTGAAGAGAGTTTAGAAGAGAATGAGAGGAAAGGAAGTAGAGGTATAAATCATAAATAGCTCTCTAATGGAGTTTCTCAGATCAAGTTAAAGCTTTCAAGGACAGGGGAAATATGCATGTGTTTGTTGGCAGTAGAGTGAAAGAAAGTAAAGGTTGAGGACTTTGGGGAGATTATGTATAGCTATGGGTACAATCTATTGGAGAAGGTGTGAGGGGTGGAATTAAGTATATGAGTAGAGGGGCTAGCTTTGGAAAGGAGGACGACACCATTTTCAGATCCTGGAGTAAAGGAAGAGAGTGGGATGTCCAGGGGTTTTAAGATAAAGAGAATAAAAGAAGTTCACTTGGAACACTCTCACTCTTATGAGTAAGAAAGAGGCAAGGTCTTCAGCTACAGGTGTGGGACGGGGAGGGAATGTGGAACACATAAGCAAGGAAAAACCAGTTTAGAATAGCGTCTGTGAGAAGTGAGAGAGAAAATCAGTTAGGGAGGACTAAGAACCCAGTTGAGATTGTATAAAATGAACTAGTAATGTTCTCAAGTAAGCTAGTTTATGATACTTCCTCCTGCTGGGTTCGGTGGGTCTTGAGTAGGCATGGTGACTACAAATGGCTGGAATATTCCAGGGTGGAAATTTAGTAAGAGAAGAGTGGCCATGAGGTAAGTGGGTAGGAAATTCAAGAGCAAAGGACACTGCAGAGTAGGCTAACTGAGATTAAGAACAGAGAGGGAAGAAATTGAAGTCAGAGTAGGGGTAATGATGTGAAAAAGTACTAAGGGGCAGAGAGACTGGAGATCTCAGTAGGACAAAAAAAAATAGGTTTAGGAAGGGTAAAGCATAGGGAGAGATGGTCAAATAGAGAATGTCAGAGTTTCTCATTAGGAAAGTTGAACATTTTATGGGCAATGATGAGATCTAGTGTGTGACCATCTGTGTGGCTGAAGTCGAGTGAAGGAGGAGTTGATGGGATTTAAGGAGGCAGGGGATGCAAGTCAGAAAAATTGAGGGAGTATCTAAATAGATATTAGTCCTCTACTGTAAGTGTCAGAGGTGGGAGGAGAGAAGGATGTGAGCCTGGTAATGAATTCCTTGAGAAAGGAGGAAGAATGACTTGAGTATCATGCTACTATAGCAATCATAATTAAAACTACATGGAAATTTTTGATTAAGTGGACTTCAAAAGAGGAAAGGATCCTGAGTGAAGGAGGTAAAGAGAAAATCCAGAAATGACAGTAGGAAACCAATATCATTCCTACTCCTCTTCCAAAACCAATGTTTTGTGGGGAAGAAATGAGAGAAAGTATGCCCAGGGCTGGAAAAATGTGGGCATTCAGAGGGGTGCCAGGTCTCAGTGAGAGCTATTAGATGGAAGGAGTGAGAGAAAAAGATCCTGGATGAAGGAAAGTTTGTTCATTATGAAACAGAAATTTCAGAGGGCACAATGGAAGGAGTGAGGAGTGTTGAAGTGAGATTGGATAGAGTAGGGTTGAGGAGGAAGGGGTAAGAAAAAGTGGAAGAGGGGCTAGAAATAGCTTTCTTTTACATGGCCAATGACTAATAAACACAGGGACAGGGGAAAACACCAAAAGAAAAAACCCATTGGGATAATAGAGGGTGGTGGATGAGGAAAGAAGCTCATCATCTCCAAAGAATGTTGCAGAAGAGGTCAGGCTCTTTCACTAATACAAAAAGTAAATTTTAAAAGAAAAAACATAGGAATAAACAAAAATGGAGTATCTAAAAGTAAAATGACAGAAATGGGATAGAGGAGAGAACTAAATTTTGGTAGCTAAGAAGCTCTACCATTCAGAATCTAACAAAAAGGGATGGAACCAAGAAGGAAGACAAAACAAAGGGTGCCACATATATGAATGTGAAGGATTGTTAGTGCACCATAGGAAATTACAAAATAGTTTCAGAGGAAATCAATCAACATCATTAATACCTACTATGTGTCAGGCACTGTGTGCTAAGCACAGGAAACTAGAAAGACCTCTAAAAACTAATTCAGAATGAACCGATCAGAACTAGGAGAACAATTTATATCATGATAAGTACATTATAGAGGAAAACGATTTGAAAGACTTTAGATCATTGATGGATGTAATGATAAACCATAAGCCCAGGAGAATGAAGATGAAGCACACTACCTACCTCCCGCCTCCTTCCAGAAAAGCAGAATGAAACACACATTTGTGGGTGTGGCCAATGTGGGATTTGGGGGTGGGCCACATTATCATATTGGTTATAAGGTACTTTTTGCTGTTGTTAATTGGGGGAGGGGAAAATAGGAGGAAAAGGTTGAATACTCGTAAATTAGCTAACATTTATATCGTACTTTAAAATTTGCAAAGTTGCTGTCTCATTTGATCCTTACAGCAAACCCACAAAATGGATGCTATTTTATAGATAATAATTTTGTAGATTTTTTTATAGATGATAAAATCAGGCCTGACTTGTCCAAGATCGCATAGCTAAGAAATATCTGAGGCAGAATTTGAACTGAGGGTTTCCTAACTCCAAATCTAACACTGCACTTAGCTGTCTATTAAGTAGAATGCCAGCAATATAAATGCTAGGTATAAAAGAAGCAGTCAGAGAAATGACTAAAAACTATGTGAATGAAAACAACAAAAAGACAAAAACAAAATGGTGGGGGTGCAATTCAAGCATTCTCAGAGGAAAAATATACCTCTAAGATCATATACTTTTGTTGTTATTGTTCAGTTGTATCTGACCCTATGTGACCCCACTGGGATTTTCTTGGCAAAGACAGTAGAGCTGTTTGCCATTTCCTTCTCTGGTGTGTTCCCATTTTATAGAAGAGGAGCTGGGGGTTAAGTGACTTGCCCAAGGTCACGCAGCTAGAAAGTATCTGTGGTTGGATTTGAACTCAGAGCTTCCCACCTGCAGGCCCAATACTTTCAATCCATTGTACCCATCGCTGGCCAAGATCATACATTAGTAATATAGAAAAAGAGAGGGTTCATGAATTTAATGGGAAATTTTGAATATTCAATAGTTAACAAATGAACAAACTTGAAATAAGAAATATTGATAATTAGAGAAGAATAGATAAAATGTGTGGGGAGGGGAGAATGTAGAAATGATCAAACTAAAAGATGGTTCTTTGGGAGAAAAAAATGATGAACTTTGAGCTAAGCTGATTTTTTTTAAAAAAAGAAAAGAAAAGAAAAGTACCAAAATGAAGAATAAACTGAGTGAAATAGCAACAGAGTAAGTAAAAAGAATCATTAGAAACTATCATATACAATTATGTGCAAGAAGAAATAAGGGCTAAAGGAATTGAATGATGACCAACAAAAATATAAAATCACCAAATTAACATTACATGTAATAGAAATTCCAAATATCCCAACTTCAAAAATTAAATTTAATTAGATGTAAAGGAACTACCAAATGCAAAAAAGACACCTTGATATAGATAATTTTGTAGGTCAATTCTATCAAAAGTTTAAACAACTAATACCTGTGCTATATAAATTATTTCCAAAAACTCAGAAATAAAACACTCTACTAAACTTTTTGTATTTATTTATTTATTTTCAGTTTTCAGTATTTCCTTTTATAAGGTTTTGAGTTCTAAATTTTCCCCATCCCTATCCTCCCCCTCCCCAAGATTATATGCAACCTGATATAAGCTATACATGTATGATCATATTAAAGCAAATTTCTACATTAGTCATGTTGTGAAAGAAGAATCAGAACAAAAGGAAAAAAGCACCAGAAAGAAACAAAAAAGATAAACTAGTACGCTTCAGTCTGCATTCAAATGCTTTAGTTCTTTCTTTTTTAAATATATTTTTTAATTTTATTTTTATTATTTTTTAATGGTCTACAATCACTTCCTTAAAATTAATATTTTATCCCCCCCACACCTTTCCCCCACTACCCCCCTCCCTCCCCATGACAGCATACGATTCTGTATAGGTTCCACATATACTTTCCTATTGAGTACACTTTCACTATAGTCATGCTATGTAGTCGAACTATAATAAATGGAAGAAATCATATAACAAATCAAAACATAATACACTAAAATCCACACACATACAAACATGATCTGCTACATTCTGTGAATAACTTCCATATTTCTTTCTCTGAGTGTGGAAGGCATATTGCCTTAGAAAACTACCATTGGGATTTTTTTTTTTTTTAGTAAGTTCTTGCATTATTATGAAGTTCCAAGTCTACCAGAAAAAACTCTCTCACACTGTGGTCATTGCTGTGCACAAAGTTCTCCTGGTTCTGCTCCTTTCGCTTCTGGAGAACGGTTTGGAACTATGCCCAAAGGGCTACAAAAATGTGCATATCCTTTGACCCAAAAATATCGCTACTAGGACTGTATTCCCAAGAGATCATAAAAATGGGAAAGGGTCCCACATGTACAAAAATATTTATAGCAGCACTCTTTGTGGTTGCCAAGAACTGGAAATCAAGGGGATGCCCATCAATTGGGGAATGGCTGAATAAATTATGGTATATGAATGTAATGGGGTACTATTGCGCCATAAGAAATGATGAACAAGAAGACTTCAGGGAGGCCTGGAAGGACTTATATGATCTGATGCTGAGCAAAAGGAGCAGAACCAGGAGAACTTCAGTTCTTTCTCTGGATGTGGATAGTATTTCTCCATCACGAGTCTTTTGGAGTTTTTTTAGATCATGGCATTGCTCAGAAGAGCTAACTCTAACAAGGTCAATCCCTATACAATGTTGCTGCTACTGTGCACAATGTTCTCCTGGTTCTGCTCACTTCACTCAGCATCAGTTCATACAAATCTTTCCAAACTTTTCTGAAATCCACCTGCAAAATAGTATTCCATTACATTCATATTCCACAACTTGTTGAGCCATTCTCAATTGATAGGCATCCTCTCAATTTCCAATTCTTGATCACCATAAAAAGACCTGCTGTAAATATTTTTGTACATGTGGGTCCTTTTCCCTTTCATCTCTTTGGGATATAGACCTAGTAGTGGTATTGCTGGATTAAAGGATATGCATAGTTGTATAGCCCTTTGGGTGTAGTTCCAAATCACTCTCCAGAATGGTTGGATCAGTTTACAATGCATTATCTTCTCCAACATTTATCATTTTCTTGTTTTGTCATGTTGGACAATCTTATAGGTGTGAGATGGTACTTCAGAGTTGTTTTAATTTGCCTTTCTCTAATCAATAGTGATTTAGAGCACTTTTTCATATAGCTATGGATAGCTTTAATTTCTTCATCCAAAAACTGTTCATATCCTTTGACCATTTATCAATTGGGGAATGACTTGTATTCTTATAGATTTGACTCAATTCACTATATATTTTAGAAAGGAGACCTTTGTCAGAGACACTGGTTGTAAAAATTGTTTCCCAACTTTTTTCTTCCCTTCTAATCTTGGTTACATTGGCTTTGTTTGAGCAAAACTTTTTGATTTAATGTAATCAAAATTATCTATTTTGCATTTCATAATATTCTCTCTCTTTGTCTCTTTCTCTCTGTCTGTCTCTGTCTGTCTCTCTGTCTCTCTCTCTCTCTGTCTCTCTCTCTCTGTCTGTCTGTCTGTCTCTCTCTCCCTCTCTCTCTCTTTCTCTTGTTTGGTCACAAATTCTTCCGTTCTTTGTCATATAGTGTGTTCTTATCCCAGAAACTGGAGTCTTTGGGTTTATCAAACAGTAGATTACTATGGCATTGATCCACTACTCTGATTTCTTTGCCAGTACCAAGTAGTTTTGATGGTTGCTGCTTTATACTATATCTTAGATCTGATAAGGCTAGGCTACCTTCCCTTGCATTTCTTTTCATTAATTCCCTTGATATTCTGGACCTTTTGTTCTTCCAGATGAATTTTGTTATTATTTTTTCTAGCTCTTTACAAAAATTTTTTAGTGGTTTTATTGGTATAGCACTGAATTTAAAAATTCATTTAGGTAGAATTGTCATTTTTACTATATTAGCTCGGCCTACCCATAAGCAACTGATAACTTCCCAGTTATTTAAATCTGACTTTATTTGTGTGAAAAGTGTTTTGTGATTATGTTCATATAATTCCTTATCTTGGTAGACTCCCAAACAGTTCATATAGTGTACTACCCTCATGATAAGTTGCTGTAATCTCTTGGCTGATATTTTATTTAAAATTTTTACACATATTCATTAGGGAAACTGGTCTACAATTTTCTTTCTCTGTTTTGACTCCTCCCAGTTTAGGTATTAGCACCTTATTTGTATCATAAAAAGAATTTGGTAGGACTCCTTCTTTGCCTATTTTTCTAAGTAGTTTATATAGTATTAGAATTAATTGTTCTTTAAATGTTTGGTAAAATTCATTTGTAAATCCATCTGGCTCTGGAGATATTTTCTTAGGGAGTTCATTGATGGTTTGTTCAATTCCTTTTTTCTGAAACAGGGTTAAGTATTTTATTTCCTTTTCTGTTAATCTGGGAAATTCATATTTTTGTAAATATTTGCCCATTTCACTTAAATTGTCAGATTTATTGGCATATAATTGGACAAAATGGCTCCTAATTATTGTTTTAATTTCCTTTTCATTGGCATTCACCATTTTCATTTTTGATACTGGTAATTTTGTTTCTTCTTTCTTCATTTTAATCAAATTAACCAACGATTATCTATTTTATTGGTTTTTCCATAAACCAGATCTTAGTTTTACTTATTAGTTCAATAGTTTTCTTAATTTTAATTTCATTGGGGCGGAGCCAAGATGGCGGAGTAGAAGGACGCACATTCACGAGCTCCAAGCCCACAACCCATGGAATTGAGGTAAAAGGAGAGCCCCATAAATTCTGAATCTCTGCAGGGGGTGCATAAACATAGGGGAAGAGATTTCCGTTCCACTGAACCCTGGAGAGCCGTCCCCGGGGTCCATCGCAGCCAGGAAAGCGGACCCCACCCCCACCCCTGGCCGCGACCCAGAGAAGCTGACCTGAGCAGACTTCAGAGAGGAAAGCTCCGGGAGAATCTCCGGCAGCCGGGAAAGTCCCTCTGCCCACAGAAGCTAAAGGACAGTTAAAAAGAAGCCTGCGCTAGGGGAGGGGAGCGGGCCCCCTCGGGAGGAAGCGGCGGCGGCAGAGACGGGGCAGGAAGCGGCGGAGGCAGAGACGGGGGCAGGAAGCGGCGGAGGCAGAGGCGTGGGCGGGCGGCTGAGGCGGCAACGGCCCGGGACTCAGGAATCCCCCAGCAGCAGGTAGGATCTTCAATACTGAAGGTCTTTCCAATCTGAGGGAGCCGAGCAGGGGAGACGGCCCTGCCCCCACCCTGCTCTACTGCTGAACGCCTCTGAATAAAACCCTCAAGGGAGCTGAGCACAGCAGGCGGGGTCCCCCACCCCGCCCCCATCAACTCTGTTCCTGAAAGTCTCTTCAGAAAGCCCCTGAGGGCCCAAGCTAGGAAGCGGCCCTGCCCCCACCCTGCGCCAGAACTAAAGCTTGCCGCGGGAAAGCGCATTTGAATCTCAGAGGTCAAGTACTAGCTGGGCGGATCCAGGGGGAGGTGGAAAGGAATCTCAGAAGTCAAGTAACTGGCTGGGAAAATGCCTAGAAAGGGAAAGAAAAATAAGACTTTAGAGAGTTTTTTCCAACAAATGCAAATGATCCCGACCTTCGGATCTGATGGGGAGGACGAGGACGTATTTTTCCCATCAGGGAAAGGTGTGGAGGGCGGGGCCTCAGTACCCCAGACACCCCAGGGGGGTGTTGGGTGGGCTCAGGCCTTGCAAGAGCTTAAAAAGGATTTTGAAAAGCAAGTTAGACAGGTGGAGGAAAGACTGGGAAGAGAAATGACAAAGATGCAAGAAGAGTATGAAAAAAAGGTCAATATCTTGGTAAAGGAGTCCCAAAAAAATGCTGAGGAAATTAACACCTTGAAAAATAGGCTCACTCAATTGGCAAAAGAGGTTCAAAAAGCCAATGAGGAGAAGAATGCATTTAAAAGCAGAATGAGCCAAATGGAAAAAGAGGCTCAAAAGCTCACTGAATTTAATAGTTCTCTCAAAATTAGAATGGAACAGATGGAGTCTAATGACTTTATGAGAAACCAAGAAATCACCAAACAAAACCAAAAGAACGATAAAATGGAAGAGAATGTGAAATATCTCATGGGAAAAACAACTGACCTGGAAAATAGATCAAGGAGAGACAACTTAAAAATTATGGGACTACCTGAAAGCCATGATCAAAAAAAGAGCCTAGACATCGTCTTGCATGAAATTATCAAGGAAAACTGCCCTGACATTCTAGGACCAGAGGGCAAAATAAGTATTGAAAGAATCCATCGATCACCACCTGAAAGAGATCCAAAAAGAGAAACTCCTAGGAACATTGTGGCCAAATTCCAGAACTCCCAGCTCAAGGAAAAAATCTTGCAAGCAGCCAGAAACAAACAATTCCAGTACTGTGGAAATACAATCAGGATAACCCAAGATCTAGCAGCTTCTACATTAAGGGATCGAAGGGCGTGGAATAGGATATTCCAGAAGGCAAAGGAACTAGGACTCAAACCAAGAATCACCTACCCAGCTAAACTGAGTATAATACTGCAAGGGAAAATATGGTCTTTCAATGAAACAGAGGACTTTCAATCATTCTTAATGAAAAGACCAGAGCTGAAAAGAAAATTTGACTTTCAAACACAAGAATGAGAGGAAGCATGCAAAAGTAAACAGCAAGGAGAAGTATTAAGGGACTTACCAGAAATGAACTGTTTGCATTCATACAGGGAAGGACAATATTTCTAACTCTTAAAACTTTTCAGTATCTGGGTGGTTGGTGGGATCACACATACACATGTACACGCATGCACACACATACACACATGCATTCACATGCAGAGACAGAGAGCACAGATTGAACTGAATAGGATGGGACCATACCTTAAAAGAAATTAAGGTAAATGGTGAGAGAGAAATGTAGTGAGAGGAAAGAGGGGGAAATGGAAGGGGGTAACTATATGTCATTTAAGAGGCAAGTAGGAGATGTTTTTAGTGGAGGGAAAAAGAGGAGAGCTGAGGGAAAAAACAAACAAACAAACAAACAAACAAACAAAAGTTTACCCTCATCACATTTGACTAAACGAAGGAGTGAAATGCACACTCATTTTGGTATGAAAACCTATCTTACAGTATAAGAAAGCGGGGGAGAAGGAGATATTGGGGGGGGGATGATGGAAGGGAGGGCAAAGGGAGGAGGGAGTAATTGAAAGTCAACACTTGGGGAGGGACAGGATCAAAGGACAGAAGAGAAACAATGAGGGGCAGGTTAAGAGGGATGGCAATTCAGTTAGTCTTACACAACACGACTATCAGGAAGGTCACTTGCAAAGCTACACAGATATGGCCTATAATGAATTGCCTGCCGTACCAAAGGGAATGGATGGGGAGGGAGGGATGGGGAGAATTTGGAACTCAAAGTTTCAGGAACAATTGTTTAGTATTGTTGTTGCAACTAGGAAAGAAGACATACAGTTAATGAGGAATAGAAAGTCATCTGGCCCTACAGGAGAAAAGAGAAGATAGAGACAAGGGAAGGGAGGGATGACAGAAGAGAGGACAGATTGAAGATAGGGAAAATTAGATTGCTTGGGGTATTGGGGTGGGGGGAGGGGAGAAAAGGGGAGAAAATTTGGAACCCAAAAATTTGTGAAAATGAAAGTGAAAAGCTAAATAAATAAATTAATAAAAATAAAAAATAAAAAAAAAAAAAAGAAAGAAAAAAAAAAGAGTCCCAAAGAATGTTGGCAGGCTGAAGAAAATCACAGAACCAAATATTTACAAGGCCAGGAGTGTGCTGATAAATGCTTAATCATAGCTCTTGGAAGAAAATAGCGTACATGCATCTTTAAGTTTAATCTATGCTATTAACATTTTCTCCATCAATTTCTTAAGTTTATACAATCAACAGAACAATAAACCCAGCCCTGATCTGTAGCATTTGCTGATTTCTGAGGTATAAATTTTCACAATGAAAATTAACAGTCAGATCTCTTCAGGGGTAGGATCTGGCTCCAGCACCTCCTTCTGCACCCACTCAATGTTTCTATCTTTGCATAATTCAGATAGTGGCAATAAATCCCTTTCCCCTCAAAAAAAATTATCTGCAGGTAAATGAAGGTTAACAATCAGAAATTAAATGGAAAAGAATGAGTCTTTCTAACCATAAGTCAGAGCAAGAAGAATGTGAGTAAATTAATTTAAAGAATAGTTTAAAAGACTGTGTGTTACAAACTCAGACAGCTGGGGCTACTGTCAGGTCCTCCACCCATGAGTGTGAGTGCAAGCTGAGGAAATAATCCAGAGTGGGTGCAACAAATGGAATAAGGGGGACAAGAGAAAGGACACCAGAGATAAAAGTAGGAGCAACAAGCAGGGGGAAAAAATACATGGGGGCAAGGGTTTATTGTCTTCATATTGTATCAGAAAGATACACTATGAAGCCTTGGATGACTCCATAGAGACTCTGGCTTTGTCATTAGAAATTAATATCATGTGAAATTAGCAAACTGTGTGCTATGGAGCCATGATAATCAGTCAGAAGTTGGGAAGGGGAGAGTAAAACCAACACTTCTATCATCACCTCCTTTTGATGGAAAGGAGACATGACTTCAGACAGAATATATGGAGCAGGACTTCCACTATGGGGCTAAAAATGACTCTGAGAATTTATATATGTCTTTGAGACCAATGATTCTTCAACAAAGGACTTTTGTTTCCTTTTTTCTAATAAAAATTATGTGTTTCCCAGTAAAAAAAAAAAAAAAAAAAAAATTTTAATTTCATTAATCTTTTCTTTGATTTTCTAATTTGGTATTTAATTGAGGAATTCTAAATTGTTCTTTTTCTAGATTTTTTTTAAGTCACATGCCCAATTCATTGATCTCCTCCTTCTCCATTTTATTCATGTAACCATTAAGAGATATAAAATTTCCCCTAAGAACTGTTTTGGCTGCATTCCATGAGTTTTGATATGTTGTCTCATTATTGTCATTCTCTTGGATGAAGTTATTGATTGAATAACACTTTCTTTAGAATTAGATCACTTTCCAATGAACTTTTAGTTTCCATTGCCCTTTATTACATGTAATTGTTATTGTATCATGATCTGAAAAGGATGCATTTGATATTTCTGCCTTTTTGCAATCAATGATTAGGTTTTTATGTCCTAACGCATCATCAATGTTTGTGTAGGTGCTGTGTACTACTGACAAAAAGGTATATTCTTTTCTATCCCCAATTTTCCCCACAGTTCTACCATATTTAACTTGTCTAAAATTACATTCATCTCCTTAACTTCTTCCTTGCTTATTTTGTGGTTAGATACATCTATAGAGGTTGAGATCCCTCACTAGTATAGTTTTATAGTCTATTTTTTTCCTGTAACTCAACAAGAATTTGTTTGCTAAAAAATTGGGGTGTGTGTGTGTTTAGTATTGATATTACTTCATTGTCTATAGCACCTTTTAGCAGTCTGTAGATTCCTTCCTTATTTTTCTTAATTAGAACTATTTTTGCTTTGTCTGAGATCAGGATTTCTACCCCTGCTTTTCTTTTTACTTCAGCTGAAACATAATATATTCTGCTCCATCTTTTACCTTTACTCTGTGTGTATCTCTCTGCTTCAAATGTTTCCTGTAAATAACATATTGTAGGATTATGACTTTTAATCCATTCTGCCATTCATTACTGTTTTATGAGAGAGTTCATCCCATTCATTCACATATGATCAATAACTGTGTCTTTCTCTCCATCCTATCCTCCTCTCCCACCTTGTTTATGCTTTTCTCTCTCCTTTCTATTGCTCTTCATCAATATTTTGCTTCTGACCACCACTTCCCTCAATCTGCCCTCCTTTCTATCACCCCCCTCCTTTTCTTTCCCCTTTCCTCTACTTATTCCTGTAGGGTAAGGTAGATTTCTATACCCAATTAAGTGTATATTATTTCCTCTTTGAGACAAATATGATGAGAGTAAGATTCAAACAATGCTCATCTCCTTCCCTTCTTTCCCTCCACTGTATAGGTCTTTGTACCTCTTCCTGTGATGCAATTTACCCCTTTCTGCCTCTTCCTTTCCCCTTCTCCCAGTGCAATTCCTTCAGTTAACTTTTGCATCTCCTTTTCCATTTGTCCAATTGTTCCTTTTAAGGAGTTATTTCTCCAGTTGTATTTTGCACTTCATTTTCCATCTGTCCAATTTTCCCAGTTAGATTTTGTGCTTTCTTTTCCATTTGTCCAATATTCTCTTTTAAGGAGCTGATTTCTTTAGTGAATTACTTTTTCATGATTTTTTAAATCATTGGCCAGTTTTTCCTCTACTTCTCTAATTTGGCTTTTAAAATTCTTCTTGAGCTCTTCCAAGAATGCTCTTTGGGTTTGAGATCAGTTCATAATCCCTTCTGAAGTTTCAGATGGGAGTACAGCAGTCTCAATGCTGACCTTTTTGGTATTCACGTTTCTATCTTTTTCCCCATGATAAGAGTCTATGGTCTTTTCTTTTTTAGTTTGCTTCTTGCTCATGATGATTGCCTTTTTTCCTGGCTTTTAAAGTGGATTTCTGCTTCTGGGGCACAGGGGACTCTGTCCCATGATTCTTGTGGTTGGATCTTGAGGCTTTGTGTATTGTGGCCTCTGTTTCTTTCAGCTAGAAGCTAAAGTGCTGCAGCTCACCTGGTGTTGAACTGGCTGGTGTGCCAAAGCAGAGGTCAGATGAAGTCTTTCTGAGTTTCCCCAGAGTTATCCTGGAACTTGCTGCATGAGATGTGGGGGAGGGGTGGTCTGGCCACAGGAGGTCTGCTCTCCTGAGCTAGAGTACAGGCAGGCTCAGTCATTGGTGAACCCCTTCTGTGAGAATATCTTCCCGATTCCCCTGGTTGTGCTGAGGCACACATAGGATCTTGGTATTGGTACTTATGGGCTCCACCCCACTGGGGCTCAGAATCTCCTTCCAGTTCACTGAGGTGGGGCTTTCTGGGACGGCTCCAGTCCTGCACTGGTCCCCTTCAGCTACAGCAAGAAGGACCCCCCTTTGTGATTTTCCTAGCCTCATGGGCTAAGAGAATGTTTACCCCTTCGGCTGATCCCACTATTCCAGGATTTTTCCTGGGGAAATATTCTCTGTTTTTTTTCAAGGTCAACAAGGGGAGGGGAATGGCATTTACAGATCACTCTTCCATCTTGATTCCCAGACGTTTAAGTAGGTGACTTACAGACATTTAATCTAGGAGTTGATAGTCTCAGGAGAGGCTGTTGCTGTTACCTAGGGTTCTGCACTTCTCTCTCACTCAGTTCCACTGGATACCTGTCCTGTGCCAACATGTTTGAGAATCCAAGCTGCTGCCTCTGCTTTAGACTGCCCAAAGCTTCTTCCTCAGCTTTGCTATGGTGGGGGTCTGCGCTAATATAGCCTGTGTGCTGTGTGTTCCCCCAGCCCTGTGCAACAAATCCTTCCCGTTGACCTTCCAGGATGTTCTGGGCTGGAAATCTGCCACGCTTTGTCTCCTAACGGATTCTGCCACTCTAAATTTGTTCAGATTCTCCTTTTAGAGGTATCTGAAGGAGTTTGTCCTAGAGCTTAGGTGAGTACTGGCTCTCAGTCCACCGTGTTGGCTCCACTCCTTGGTTTGTCTGGGTTTTCTTTTATCAGGTATGATTGAAAGTCCCCTATTTCATTGAATGTTCCCCTGAAAAATTACACTCAGTATTGTTGGATAGTTCATTCTTGGTTGTAATCCAAGCTCCATTGCCTTCCAGAATATCATATTCCAGGTCCTCCGGTCTTTTAATGTAGAAGCTGCTAAGTCCTGTGTAATCTGACTATGGTTCTATGATAATTAAATTGTTTCTTTCTGACTACTTGCAGTATTTTCTCTTTGACCTGATAATTCTGGAATTTGGCTAAAATATTCCTTGAGGTTTTCATTGTGGGATCTCTTTCAGGAGGTGATTTGTGGATTCCTGCAATGACTATTATGCCCTCTGGTTCTCAGATCAGTTTTCCTTGATAATTTCTTGAAAGATGCTGTCCAGGATCTTTTTTTATTGTGGCTTTCAGGTAGACCAATAATTCTTAAATTACCTCTCCTGGATCTATTTCCAGGTCAGTTATTTTTCCAATAAGATATTTTAAATTTTATTCTATTTTTTTCATCCTTTTGATTTTGTTTTCTGATTTTTGATGTCTTTCACAGTCACTAGCTTCCACTTGCCCAATTTTATTTTTTAAGAAATTACTTTCTTCAGTTAGCTTTTGTACCTCCTTTTCCACTTAGTCAATTTTACTTTTTAAGGAGTTGTTTTCTTCAGTCAATTTTTGTCCTTCCTTTTCCAAGCTATTGACTTTCTCTTGCATGCCTCTCATTTTTTTCCCCCAATTTTTCTTCTACCTCTTTTATTTGACTTTTAAAATCATACTTAAGCTCTTCCAAGAAGACTTTTTGGGCTTAAAACCAATTCATATTCCCCTTTGGAATGTCAGATGCAGGTATATTGACAGCGTTGTCCTCCTCTGAGTTTGCATTTTGATTTTTCCTGTCACCATAAAAGTTCTCTATGGGTAAGGTTATTTTTTGCTTTTTGCTCATAGTGTTTGCTGATTTCCTCACTTTCAAAATTGATCTTTTCTGTTAGAGCATGTGGGCATAGTCCTTAGCTTCTTGTGCTGGAGGCCAGCACTCTGGTCACTAGCTTTATGCCCTGGGGCCTCAGGTGCTGACTACTAAAGGCTGTAAGGGTTTGGTACGTTGCCTGGTGCTGAGCTGGGTTGCTAGTGGTGGTTTCTGTCATGTGCTGAGGCCAAGAAGGGTTTTTCTGTGTTTCTCTAGGCTACACAAAAATATGTGGGGGTCCACTACTGGAGGATGTCTGCCCCCCAGGGACTGAGTTGAAGTACAGGGAGATTCAGCTGCTGGAAGTTGCCCACCCAGGGCTGGAAGCAGGAGATCTGGTTGCTGGAAGATGCCTGTTCTGCATCCATCTACTGAAACATGGGGAGATCCACTGCTGAAAGACACCCTCCTGCCCCATGGTTGCACCAGCATATGATGGTTCCCTGAGCTGGAGTCTGCTGATTCTCCTGGCTGTGCTAAAGCACATGGGGGGTTCTGGTGGTGACATTTGCCTGCTCTAGTGCTTTGGGGCTCAGGATCTTCCACTGAGGTGGAGTTTTCTGAAGTGGAACCTGATACCAGCTTGCTGGGACACCTCCTTTCCTGGACTGTGCTCCCCTTTACCCTGAGTGATACAGACCTTTTTTGTTGATTGTCTAAGTCTCCTGAACCAGAAGACTGCTCTACCCCCATCTTTCTGCTAGCTCCATTGTTCTAGGATCTGTTCTGGGGCACTATTTTATGGGTGTTCAGGGATGAGAATGGAAGAGGGGCAGCAATCTACTACTTACTCTGCCATATTGGCTCCTGGAAGTCTCCTAAACTTCATCTGTGAGACAAATATGATCTTAATATATAAATAAGGAATTGTTAACCAATACCACTAATGAATACTGATGAAAAATTTTAAAGCAAAATCCTAGCAAAAACACTGCAGTAATGTACTCCAATGTACTGTGATCAGACTAGATTTATACCAGAGATACATAGTTCAACATTTGTAGAACAACTAATATAATCATATTAAAAACAAAATAACAAAAACTACACGGCTGTAGCAATAAATGTAGAAAAAAGCTTTTGTCAAAATAAAGTCAAATAATTTCGTCAAATTAGCATATGCTAATATACCTAAAACACTTAGATGTAGAAAGGCCATTTTACTATCATGAAAAGCATATATCTAAAATTTAAAAATTAATATTATTTGCAATGGGCACATAATAGGAGCTTTCCCATTATATACGAGTAAAACATTATTAATGACGTAGCTCTAAAAATACTAGTGACAGTATCAATATAAGAAAAAGAAACTAAAGCATAAATGCTGGCAGAGATAAAATTATCTATAAGTTTAATCATGATGAATTGCTTAGAAAACCCCAAAGAATCAACAAAGAAACTGAGACAATAAGTTCAGTGTGATGGCAGGATACAAAATAAATTCATGGAAATAATCAGAATTTATATCTTACAATAACCAAAATTATAAGGAAATAATAGAAGGAGCTTTAGCAAAATAAGTATAAAATAAAATTTCTGGGAGTCAGTCTACCAAGATGCCCTCAACAAATATAAATAAAATTATAAAACATTCTTTAAAGAAACAAAGAAGAACTTAGGGATTATGCTACTAATCCCTCATGATGTTTTTGAAGTTAACTTATATAGATTCTGTACTAAACCAACCAAACTATCAAGGGGTCATTTTATAGAGCTATACAAAAGAGTGAAATTCATTTACAGGGGGAAAAAGTCTAGAATCTCAAAAGAAATAATGATGATGATGATGAAGATGATGATGATGATGATGATGATGATGGTAATAGAAAGAAACAAGTAAAGGAAGGAGGAAAGGAAGAAATAGTATGTCCAGATCTAAAATTATAGTATACATTACAAAAGACATAAAAATATCATATATTACATTTGTATATTACATAAATAGTATATATTATAAAATTATATTAGTAATCCTCAAAAGCATTTGACTATTTTTAAAAAGAGAAAAGTAGATCAGTTAGAGATTAGATAAGCAAAAATCACAATTAAACACAAGCATATGTTCAATAAACCCAAGAAAAGAGATACTTGGGGAAAGGGCTCCCCTGTTTGACAAAGAATGGCTAAGAAAATTTAAAAACGATTTATCAAGAAATAAATTTAGACTAACCTGTTACACTATATTCCACAAATTTCAATTGTACATTCAACTTAAAATTTTTTTTAAATTTCCTCCACTTTCAGAATTGAAGGAAAACAAAGATCACAAAGTAATAAAATAGCCAGTTTTTATTATATTAAATTGAAATGTTTTGCTTAAACAAAATCAATGCAACTATCATTTTGGCATAATAATAAGAGAAATGCAGATTTAAACAAATATGAGGTTTCATCTTATCCATTACATAGGATAAAACAACAAAAGTTTAAAATCATAACTACTAGAAAGTCTGTAGGAAAACAGGCTCAGTCATATATTGTGGGTGGAGTGATAAAGTGGCCCAACCATTCTATGAAACAATTTGGAATTATGCTGAGAAAGAGAGAGAACAATACCCATGTCCTTTGACCCAGAGATCCCAGAACTAAGCATATACTTGAGGAAGATCAAAGACAAAATTTCCAGTAGATATCAAAGTGTTCATATCAATACTTCTTGTGGTAACAAAGAATTAGAAACAAAGTAGGTACCCATTAATTGAGGAATAGTTAAACAAATTGTGATAAAACAAGCAATGCAGTATTAATGTCTTATAATAAATAATAGGTATAAAGAATTCAAAGAAATATAGAAAAGAAGTAATTATGTAGAGTGAATTAAATAGAACCAGGAAAATAATATACAAGTTTACAATAACTAATGTAAAATAAAACTGAATGCTAAATAACTCTAATGAATAAACTTGACTGTGGAGATGAGTTTAAAAAAATGTACACTTTCTTTCATTTGAAGAGGTAGAAGATTATGGGTATGAAATGCTGCATATGTTTTTAGATGTAGTCACTATAAACTGGTTTTTATAAGTTTTTAAAGAAATCTTTTTTTTTAATCATAAAGGAAGACTCACTGAGAGGGAAGGAGGGGAGATGAATTTGAAAATGAATGGAATTCAGAAATAAATCAATAAAACAAAATATTGCATAATTTCTTACAAATTAATTCAGTAGTATGGGAGCAACAATGGAGAAGGCAGATGATAGGAGTGACCAAAAGGTTAAAGATGAGCAGGATGTTCATATTTATCCATCTTATCTTTCCAGCAGTATTTTTAAGTTGCTGGAGGTAAGAGATATCTTCCATGTCCTACACAGAAGGACCTCTTATAGTACTGGACACTTGGTAGGTCCTCCACAAATATTTGATGGACTAATTGACCTTCCACCAACAAATATAAGAGTATGATTCCCATTTCAGCATAAATACTGCTGTTTTTCTAAGAATGGGCAGCATGATGTAAAGCACTGGATTTGGAATAAGATCATAGATTTTATATTTGGAAAGACTTTTAGAAACCATCTAGTCCAGCATCCTCATTTTACAAGCAAGGAAATTGAGACCCAAAGATGTTTTTAAAAGACTCAAAGGTAGCTGAGGCTTAGGTATAAAAATGATTTTAGTTTTCCTATCACTTACTTCCTTAGTACCATGGAAAACAGTCTGGATCCAGCCCCACCCCTACTCCCTAAACACAGTCTTAGAATTTTTTTTTAAATCATCTGATGCTAATAGGGAATAAGCAGAAAAACTTAGAATTAGTCCCCAGAAGGACTCCAGGACCCTCACCTCCACATCAGCACTTCTTCCATTTTTGCCACAATGACTTTTAAGTAAGAAGGTTAAGATTCCACTATTGGATCTAACCCTTACTATTGAGTGTTGGGCAAAATGACTTCCGTCTCTAAATGATTTCCATCTCTAAAATTCTAAAATCCTACAAGGCATTCAAGGAGTAGAGAGTGGTGGGTGAAGATATTGGGGGTACCTGGACCTTAAGTAGGAGATTTTCTTTTTCCCATCACTCACTAAAAAGAACCCTCATCCTTCCTCTTAAGAGCAGGAACTAAGAGTGAAGATTCTGTGTTTTTCAAGATCACAGAGAACTTTGCGACAAAAGCTCTTGACTCTGCTTTAAACTTGTAATTTTTTCCCACCCCTGGTCTGAATTAATTCCAAGTTTTGGTTGGTTAGGTACAGTGATGCTGCTCATAGACATAGCAAGGTGGAAGCCAAGTGACACCTGGCCATTAGACCAGACTAAGATACTGTGTCCTTCTCGTCCACCCTGAAACCAAGTGCCTATGGCAGATGAGTAAACATGACAGGTTTTACTTTTAGTTTTCAGGTGTTCTGATTCCATAGTCTGTGAGAAGTAGGGAGCAGGAAGGATAACACTTTAGCTTTCAGATGTCAGGAGCCCAATCAAGGGTCAACTATGCCTCAGCACTGGCAGCAGGTGTGAAAGGAGGCTGGATAAGATGATGTCTGAATTCTCTTCCAGCTCTAAATCTATGATCATCAGCTTATTTTCACAGAGAACACAAGAAAACCAAGGCCCTAATAAAGGACCCCCAACCTTGCCACCTCCCAGCTTTGGACATTTGTCCAGTGAATTAAGCCTTGGAGCAGAAGCTGTAAGTTCCTTCTTCCCTCTGTCTCTTTTTCTCCCCTCAGTCTTCTGTTTTGTCATTTCTATTTTCCAGACACCTCTAGCCCTGTCTTTCTTACAATTTTGCTCTCCCAAGGCAGCCCTGATACCCAAACTAAAAACCAAGGTGAGGTAAAACCAGTAGTTTGTAGATTTCCCTGATCCCATTTGTTTTATTTTATTTTATTGTGGGATAAGGAAGTATCAGGATGGGTCTATCAAAGTAAAATTCTAAGGCTCCTGTCTCTCTAATTTTAAGAAAGTAAATTTTTTCATGAAAAATAAATCACTTTCCTTCCAGGGTTTATTTTCCTTCTTTCTCTTTTCTTACCAAAAATGAAGTAAAAATATTTCTCCCTCAAGTGGCCTGTATTGAGTGGAATGCCTGATTTTAAACCTTAAACAGGCCCCATGAAAGTAGTGCCAAAGTCACCTAGTGCTCCCATATGTGATATAGAACTTAAATTATACCCTTTAGGTAAAACCACTTTTCCTAATAGGTTGTAAATAAAATTACTAGAGGATTTTCCCACTAACAGCTACTATCCCCACCCCAAGAAAATCTTTGGATCTGCAGAACACTAGTTCAGGGATCTTGATCAAGCTACTTCCCCTCTATCTGACTCAGTTTCCTCATCTAGAAAATTCTTTCATTCAACAAGCATTTATTAAGCACCAGGTACTTTTTAGGTACATATGTTCTGATATACAAAGACAAAAGCAAAACAGTCCCTACCTTCCAGGAGCTTATGTTCTATTTGGGAGAATTGGAGTTGGGAACAACACGTTCCCAGATAAGTAAATATAGAATAAATACAGCATATATTACATAGTAATTTGAGGGAGTGGAAAGTGGAAGACTACCAGCTGGAGGAATTCTTATGTGGAGTGGCGTTTGACCTGAACTATAAAGGGTGCTAGGGTCCAGGGAGGTAGAAGGAAGACAGGAAAGCATTCCAAGAATTGGGGAGAGCTTGAACAAAGAAAGGCACAAATCTGTGAAATGGACCTTTGTGCAGATTTCAGTAAGAAAGACAGATAGAGAGATGTGGGGGTTGGGGGTATGTAGGAGGGGCACTAATGGACAAAAAGGAGGGGATTGGTCTACATGGTTTCCAAGGACTCTTCAGACTCTAATAATACTAATTGAAATCTAGATTTTGTAAAGTGCTTTACACATATTATCTCTAACATTCTGTGGTTCTAGAAAAGAAAATCTGGGTGCCCTGCAGAGCATCCTCCAGAACAAATTTAACTAAAATTTTCTCATATTTAGTGCTGATTTCTACCAAACAGCATGAAGGTCCTACATTAAATTAAAGCCAGTTTCTTCCTTAATACAATGGAAACCAGCCTGAGTCCAGCCCCACCCCCACTCCCTAAACACACACTCATATTACAACTGAATTCCAAGTTGATTCCACCTGAACACAAGCACAGGGAATATTTCCTCATTTTAGAAAGGACTCCACTTCCATTCTGGCCTAATATAATTTAGAACATTTTTTTCATATGATTATAGATAGCTTTGAATTCATCTGAAAATTGCCTGTACCATTTATCAATTGGGAAATGACTTGTATTCTTATAAATTTGTCTCAGTGCTCTGTGTATTTGTGAAATGACACCTTTATTTGAGACACTTGTAAAAATTGTTTCTTAGTTTTCTGTTTTCCTTCTAATCTTGGTTGCATTGGTTTTATTTGTGCAAAAATTAGTTAATATAATACAATCAAAATTACCTATTTTGCTTTCCATTATGCTCTCTATCTCTTCTTTGGTCAAAAATTATTCCCTTCTTCATAGATCTGAAGATAAACTATTCCTTGCTCTCCTAATTTGCATATTGTATAGTCCTTTATGTCTAAATCATGACCTGGAGAAGACCTTAGCTTAAAAGGCCAAGGTCTCCTACTGTATCCAGGGCCATCTCCAGTCATCCTGATCTATGTCTTGCCACTGGACCCAGAAGGCTCTGGAGGAAAAAGTGAGGCTGATGACCTTGCACAGCCCTCCCTCACTTAAATCCAATTTACTTGCATGTCTTGGCATCATCTTCTTGATGTCATGGCCCTCTTCAAGAAGGAAGGTCAAACACAACAACAAAAATGAACAGCTCAAAGCACCTGTGTGCTTAGCACAGTCTATCAGAGGGAGGTAGGTGCAGAAGTGAATTTTCCTTTGATCCCATTCTAATCCCTTTCTTCTCTCTTCCAAGCCCTTGGAATGTGAACTGGGTCACTTCAGGCCCAGGACCACAGTAATCAGATCTGCATGGTGAAGGAGAGAGAGTGCAAATAGACTCCCACCTCAGACACTTATAAGACTTGTGACATAGAGCAGTCAGTCACTTTAGCCTCTTCAGTTTTTCCATCTATAACATAGAGGTATTGAACTCAGTGACCTCCAAGGCTGCTTCCAACTCTAAATTTATGACCTTATGACTTATGTAAAGATTGAGTTCATCCTTCCTTGCCGAAGAAGACCATGCCATCAGAAAAATGATGACGTAACTTTCACTTGACTTTGTTTTGAGTGAGGGAGGGCAGTGTATAGACTGTGATTGGACTCTGTAAAAGCTGACGGCTGAAGAAAAGGGAATTGGGGGAGCCAGTAGTGATCAATCCTCCTATTACTTGATAAAATGTAAGGAGAGAAAATGTTATAGCTGAGAGAAGGATAGTTAAGGAGGCTCTCCTATGGACAGGGGTCAGAGGTTAGAGTTATGTGGGGGGTGGTTCAGTAGGATGAGGGATGCATTGGGAAATGAAATACATTGAATCTGAGGCTGAAATAAAAACAAAATTGAAATGTCTAACTCAAGTAGATTTTATATTTCACTTACCTGAGAATTTAATTTTCTACATTACTAAGTGCTAGATTTGGATGAGGTGGAAAATATGAGGCAGTGCAGTACAATGGTACAAACACTGGCTCTGAAGTCAGAGGACCTGGGTTAAAATCTCATCTCTGATACTAACTAGCTGTGTGACCTGGGTTAAGTCATATAACTTCCCCAGATTTCTGTTTCTTCATTTGTAAAATCAAAGGGGTGGATTTGAAGGCCTCTGGGATTGCTTCAAAATCCAACTCTATGACTCTCAGAATGAAATTGATTCCATTAATACTTGAGGTGAGCACAGAAAAGCTCCCCATTACTCACCTCTGAATGTAAAGAGTCAGTCACTATTAGTTCAGAAAAACAGAATCTATATTAAGAACAGAGAGACTCAACTAGTAAGATTTCTGGACAGTATAAGAATGGAATCTGTTCTGGAAAGACAGTCAGAATTGGATATCCCTGACTTTGTCATATTCAGCAAGCGTTTATTGAATATGCATAGCACACCCAGAGATGTCACTGCCAGGAATGGACCTCAGGGAAAGAAAAATATTTGTAGCAGCACATTTTGTAGTAGCGAAAAGTTGGAAGCAAAGTAAATATCTATCAGCTAGGGAATACTAAACAAATTGTGGTGCATGAATACAAAGAAATTTTATTTTTAGCTTTGCAAAACACTTTATAAATATTATCTCATTTGACTCTCACAACAACCCTGTGAGGTTGGTTCTATTATCATCTCCCTTTTTAAGAGATGAGGAAACTGAGGCACAAGGAAGTTAAGTAACTTTTAAATCTTTTACAAGAGGTCTTTCCCAACCCTTCTTAATTTCAGTACCTTTCCGCTGTTAATTATTTCCTGCTTATCCTATATAGAGCTTATTTGTAAACATTTATTCAACCATTATCTCCCCCATTATGTTGTAAGCTCCTCGAAGGAACTATCTTTTGCCTCTTTGTATCCCCAGCACTTAGCACATGGTGGGCACATGATAAGTATTTATTGGTTGGTTGATTAATTAATTGATTTGCCCATTGTCACACAGGTATCTGAAGTCGAAGTTGAATTCAGTTCTTTGTGACTCATGTAGCTACTTCTCATACATTACTGAGTCATGGGAAATGATGACAATGAAGAATATGTTGAGGGATGGAAAAACATTTGTGAAATGATTCAATATGAAGTAAGCAGAACCAGGATAATAGCATACATGCCCAGTGACTACCACGATGTAAATGGGAAAAAAACAAGAATTGGAATTGGATATTCTATTACTAACCTAGCCTGACCCCACAGAGAGATGCAAAAATGAAACTTTTTGGTTTTTTGCAAAGATGGTGGGACATACAAATGGAACACAATGCATACCACTGGGCTTGATTGGGATGAGTTTTGTTTAACTGCCTTTCCTAATGAATGAATGAAAAAGCATTTATTAAGCTTAACTATGTGTTAAGCACTAAGCCCTGAGGATACAAATATGGGTTCCCAGACCATTTTTCTCTTTCTTTTTATTTCTTGTTATAAGTGTAAAATTAGTCATTCTGACCCCCACTGGTTTAAGGCTAGGTATGTTCATTTTACCACTCCTCTAAAATTCTCCAGTACCATTAAGGGAACTGGGAAGAGTCTAGGCTCTCTGCAAATAGCTTCAGCCTCCACTAAAGGCATTCTTTCAAGTGTAAGAGGGACTTCCCTGAACCCTCATTTCATTTAACCACTGATAGTAGCATTAGCTTTGCCAAAAAATATTTACTTTAAGCAAATATACAAACTTATTCCCCCAATATGTGGAAAGCATTGTCCCTCTCCCCCTTATATCTTAGTCCATAGAGAGGGAAAGGGGATTAGGCTCATAGTTGAGTTCGATTCCCATAAAGCACAGAGTTCTGAGTTCAAAACCTTCCTCAAGCTCAAGTTCTAGGGACCCTTGCATCTCAGGGTCTATCTCTCAGAGACAGAATTAAAGAAGGAGGGGGACAGGGAGTCCTTCCCATCTCACTGGTTCAATTCATTGCATCCATGCTATGGGTAAACTGTGATCTTCACCCTCTGCACACTGCAGATAAGAGATGCCAAAAGAGCAGCAGAAAGAGAGTGGTGGAAAAGAAAGCAATTGCCTTAATTTTGCCAGTTTTAAAGATTCAGGCAGTCAGTCAAAAGAAACTACCCAATTCATGTAGCAAGGAACACAGGGACCTCCTCAGGGTTCATCATTAAGTGAACTGGGCATGCCCACACAATCCCAAATGACATAAGAGATGGTGTGGGGAAGAAGGGGAGGAGAGGGCTGTGGGAGAAGCTATATTGGAAAATTAAGGTGATATAAAAACCAAAGATGTCAACTTTTTTAAGCAAGCATTTATTAAATCCTTCCCTCCGTACCCACCACCCCCATTGAGAAAGCAAGCAATTCAATATAGGTTATACATGTGTAGTTATGCAAAACACCTCCATAATAGTCATGTTGTGAAAGACTAACTATATTTCCCTCCATCCTATCCTGCCTCCCAATTATTCTATTTTCTCCTTTGACCCTGTCCCTTTCCTAAAGAATTTGCTTCTGAATACCCTCTCCCCCAATCTACCCCTTCTATAACTCCCACCTCTTACTTCTCCCCTACTTTCCTGTAGGGTAGGATACCCAAGTAAGAGTGTATATTATTCCCTCCTAAGCCAAATCCTAAGAGAGTAAGGTTCACTATTCCTTCTCACATCTCCCCCTTCCCCTCCATTGTAAAACCTTTTGCTTGCCTCTTCTATGTAAGATAATTTATCTCATTCTATCTCTCCCTTTCTCCTTTCTCCCAATATATTCCTCTCTAAGCCCTTAATTTTATTTTTTAGATATCATCCCTTCATATTCAACTTATCATCTGCCTTATATCTATCTAATCTATCTAACCTATCAATCCATCTATCTATCTATCCATCTTTCATCTATCTCCTCCAACTACCCTAATACTGAAAAAGGTCTCATGAGTTAAAAATATCATCTCTTCATGTACGAATGTAAACAGTTCAACTTTAATAAGTCTCTTATGATTTCTCTTTCCTGTTTACCTTTCCAGGCTTCTCTTGATTCTTGTATTTGAAAGTCAAATTTTCTATTCAGCTCTGGTCTTTTCATAAAGAATGCTTGGAAGTCCTCTATTTCATTGAATGTCCATTTTTTTTCCCTGAAGGATTATGCTCAGTTTTGCTGGGTACGTGATTTTTGGTTTTAATCCTATCTCCTTTGACTTCTGGAATATCATATTCCATGTCCTTCAATCCCTTAACATAGAAGCTACTAGATCTTGTGTTGTCCTAATTGTACTTCCACAATACTGGAATTGTTTCTTTCTGACTGCTTGCAGTATTTTATCCTTGACCTGGGAACTCTGGAATTTGGCTACAATATTCCTAGGACTTTTCCTTTTACTATCTCTTTCCAGAGGCAATTGGTGGATTCTTTCAACTTCTATTTTTCCCTCTGGTTCTAGAATATCAGGGCAATTTTCCTTGATAATTTCTTGAAAGATGACATCTAGGGATCATGTCTTTCGGGTGATTCAATAATTTTTAAATTATCCCTCCTGGATCTACTTGCCAGGTCAGTTGTTTTTCCAATGAGATATTTCACATTATCTTCTATTTTTTCATTCTTTTGTTTCTGTTTTATAACTTCTTGATTTCTCATAAAGTCATTAGCTTCCATTTGCTATATTCAAATATTGAAGGGATTATTTTCTTCAGTGAATTTTTGGACCTCCTTTTCCATTTGGCTGATTCTGCTTTTTAAGGAATTCTTCTTCTCATTGACTTTTGGGATTTCTTTTTCTATTTGGATTAGTCGATTTTTAAGGTGTTATTTTCCTCAGTATTTTTTGGGGTCTCTTTAGGAAGTCATTAACTTGATTTTCATGATTTTCTTGTATTACTCTCATTTCTCTTCCAAATTTTTCCTCTACTTCTCTGACTTGATTTTAAAAATCTTTTTTGAGCTCCTTCATGGACTACAACCAATTCATATTACTTTTGGAGGTTTTTGATGTAGGAGCTTTGACGCTGCTGTCCTCCTCTGATTGTATACTCTGATCTTCCTTGTCACCAAAGTAAGATTTTATAGTCTGAGTTCTTTTAAGGTGCTTATTCATCTTCCCAGCTAAACACTTGATTTTCTAACTCTTTGTCAAGGTAGAACTCTGCTTCCAGTGTGGTGGGGATGGGGGTGGGTGTATTGCCCCAGGCCTCCAGTATTTTGTATCAATCACTCAAATCCTCCATTCTCTATGGGCCCAGAGCTCTGGAAGCAGCCTCTGTTGCTGCTACTGCTGCTGTCACCAGCACCACCACCTCCATGACCCTGGGGCTAGAGCTGGTCCCTGACAGACCATATGCTCCTCTTTCACCCACAGAGATTTCCTACTGACCTTTTTGGTGTTTGTGGGTTGAGATGTCTGGAAACTGCCACATCTTCCAATGATTCAGCCCCCTGAAGCCTGCTCCAGTGGGTCTGTACTGGTACAACCCATGCTGGACTGTGCTCTACTCCCTGCCCAGTATGAAAGACACTTCCTGTTGACTTTCCAGGTTATCTTGACCTGGAGATTTGTTTCACTCTGTCATTTTATGGGTTCTGTAGCTCTAGAATTTTAGAGTCACTTTTCACAGGTATTTGGAGGGCTTTGGGGGAGAATTCAGGGAAGTCTCTGCTTTTACTCTGCCATATTGGCTCCAGACCCCCCCCCCCCCAATAATGTATTTTAAACCCTAAAAGGAAAACAACTATTAAATATATCAGTCTTGGTACACTTTCCTCCTCTGGAAAAAGTGGAGGTGGGGGGAACCATGAATACAAGATCATCTTATTAATAGGTTTTACTTACCTATTTTTCTTTGTTTAACCAGCCTCTTGGCTATATCCACAGGTAATAGTAATTTAGGACTCTTGAGCGCAGATAACCACTCCTGTTGGCTAGAATGGTCTGACCTAAAACTCAAACTCAATCCCTTCCCCTTCCCCTCACCATGTCCATCTTTTGTAAAAAATAGTCTTATGGGCAACAGGAAGAGAAAGAAGCAAGTAGATATGGATATGATGGATACCATGGACAAGAGGATTGCATGTGAAACTATAAATTTCTATTTGATACCACTTGCTATCCAACCTCATTTTGTCCATTTCACATAAGAATGAAGTTCATCTGATACACACATCCCCATCCCTTCTGCCATGTTTTTACATGTCTCTTTTCACACATCCTATTAATAGGAAATAGCGATTTCCACCCAATTCTTTCTTCTTTCTGCACTACTATGTTCCATTTATTCTCCTTTATCTTAAAAACTTTGGAACGGAACCAATCCACCCCTGGTCCTCTGTTTTTCTTTTTTAGCTCCTTTAATACCCTTTGAAGACATTAAGTTTCCTACTGCTATTTCTTTTCTCCCTGTTAAAATGTTAGCATTATATCATCACAAGATTCCTTCTAATTGCTCAAATAAATTTGCTTTTTTGAAAGGTTTTTCTTGATGGTTGTGTTTGCATTTCAAATTTGACTCAGCTGTAGTATTTTCATCAGAAATCTTGAAGGTTCTCACTAAAAGTCAAATTTCCCCTATATTGACAGTTCCTTATACACCCTAACTTCTTAATTCTTTAATTTACTCATTTCTCAAGGTCTACTTCTCCATCCATCTCAGTTACACACAGAGATGGTCAATAATCTTACCATCACCCACATGTAGCCCACTTCCACATTCATGAATTCTGAAATAATCATCTGTTGTCATTCCACCTCTCTCTCTGTCTTGCATTCCCTAAGCCTGTTCTTCATCCTCAACATGACCTCCAACCCCTCCACCCCCTCAGTTCTCAGTCCATCACCCTTGTACTAAGTACTCTCCTTCCTTCCCTATCAGTTTTCCTTGAGGAATAAATTCAACTCTACACTGCGCTCTTCTATCAAGTCCTTTGACCCCTTATCTTATCAAAGATTTTTCCCTTTCAAATCTCAGGCTTGGTCTATTCTCATTATCTTCAATTTTGTTTCTAGTCACATACTGTTGAATGAAGCAAGAGAAAATGGTGAAACCATATTGATTGGGCCCATACAAATTCATTTTATATAAGCTCAACTATTGGGCCACTATTGTGGATCAGCTTGCTATCCCACTCACCATAGCAGCTTTTCCAAAACTTTTAATCTCTCCTCAAACCTCCATTGCTCCCCTCCTTCCACTCTCTCAATTGATAACCTAGCTTCATATTTCACCCAAAATCTGAGGTCATTCTCTAAGAACCCCCTCTTTGCCTGTCCTACTCATCTTGTATGACTTTGTCTTCCAATTTCACCTTCACTCCTGCCTCCTAGGAAGAGATAGCACTTCTTGACCTAGAAAACAGTTCTATGTGCACAAGGGATCACATTCCATCCCATCTTCACCAGCAGATTGTCCTCTCTGTCATCCCCACCCTCTCACTTATCTTCACTCTCTCCATCTCTACTGGCTTCTTCCCTACAAACATGCTCGTATCTCTCCCATTCTCAAACAATCATCACTTGATCAGTCCATCCTACGTCTATTCTCCCTTTCATGTCTAAATTCCTTGAGAAGTCATCTACAAGCGATTCGTCTACTTCCTTTCCTCTCACTCTCTCCTTGACTCTCTTCAGCCTGGCTTCCAACTTTATCATTAAACTGAAATTGTTCTTTCTAAAACTGCCAATGATCTCTTAATTACCATATTTAATGGACTTTTTTCAGTTTTCACGACTTTAGTCTCTCATTCCTTCCTGTCTGGTTGCTCCTTCTCTGTTTCCTTGGGTGAATTTTCATCCAGGTCACTCCTGTTAACCTTCAGTGTCCCTCAAGGTTCTGTCCTTCTGCAAGGAGATTTTCCTGGTCGCTCATTCTAAGATTATTTACAATTTATCCTGAATATATCTTGTGTAGTTATAGTTGTTTGCATATTATTTTCCATTAGTCTGTGAGTTCCTTGAGGGCAGATTTTTTTCCTCTATTTGCATCCCCTATGCTTGTTATGTAGCAGGCATTTTAAAATATTGGTTGATTTTATTTGACTATAAAACTGTACTCAGCTTTGAAAGGTAATTTTTTTTTTTACTTTACACCTATTTTTTTGTTTCCTAGGATACTGTATTTCAATATCTCCTTGAAAAAACTGTTGTTGGGTTTTTTTTGCCTGTCTTTATGTCCTCAACACAGCACAGTTCATGGCACATGTCATCTACTTAAAAAATGCGAGTTGATTGTTTGATTTATATTAAATGCTACAGGGCTTATGTGATTCTGACTATGGCTCCTTTATACTCGATTTGCTATTTTCTGGATGTTTTCCTGTATTCCTTCATTGCTGTGGGAGTTTTAGATTTTAATTTTGATATTCATACTACTTTTTCTGTTGGGATTTCTTTCTTGGGGTGATCAGTGGATTCTTCCTGCCTTCATTCTGTCCTGTGATTGTAATAGATCTAGACAATTTTCAATTTGGTTTCTTGAAATATAGCATCAACTTTTTTCTTTAACCATAATTATTGGATTCCATTAGAATAAATGGAGCCAAATTATCCTTAAATTATCTTTCACTTGTTTTTCAGGTCAGTTGCTTTGGATTTGGGGCGCTTACATTTTGTTCTATTTTTTCAACCTCTTGATTTTGTTCTAACATTTCTTGGTGTTTCATGGAATCATTGATTTATTTTGTGTATTTCTACTTCTTGGTATTCTACTTCTTGGGTAAGATTTACCATTTTCTCTTGTGAGTTATTTATTCTCCATCCAATTCTTTATTTTTTTCATTTGATTTTTTTTTTAATCTCTTGCTTCATTCTTTCTAAGTATCCATTTAGGAATTGTGGAAACTCCACTTTTTTTTCCTTTCTTTGCAGTTGTTATGGAATTGTTCTCTCCTTTTGGGGGATCTCTAGATTTGTAATATTTTTTATAGGAGTCCAGATTTTCATTAATTTATTCATTTATCTGGCTTTAATTCCTGAACTCAAGCTTTGCATCAGAGTTACCACCTCCTCCTGTACCTTTTGTTTGGGGTCACCTTCCCTACTTGATCTTGTTTTGGGTTCCCTGGGTTCTTGCCCTGACCTCCAGGTTCCAGAGTTAGATACCTCCCCATATTGAATCATTGAAGTTTGGAGAGTTGGAGCTTTATGCTCCTCTATGGTATCTCAAGATATAATACTAGGAACCTCAGAGCCCCAAATACCTGGGTTGTTCCAATCTGACTATTGCTAAACTGCTCCAGCCCTCAACAGCCCTCTGAATTAAATCTACAATCACATTTTAACTCTCTCTAGATAGAAAGCCCTGCAGGCTACACATGTTGTCTCTGGCCCTTCTCTGGTCCTTTTATGAGGCAATCAATGGACTTGTTTGCCTGCTCTGATGCTGGCTTTCCTGGCAGACCCCTGTCCTATTAACTGTGGCTTTTTGTGCATGTCTGGTGTGGAAAAAAATAACTTACTGTCATTTTAAAAGGATTTCTTGATCAATATAAAGTCTGGTATAAATTTCAGGTTTTTGCTGGATTAGGTGTGTGGTACCTGCACAGCCTGCCTCTGTTCAGTTGGCCAGAAGTTGTCACAGATACCATCTCAAGCAAGATCCTGGAGTTCAAGGCTATTATGGCAAAGTTAGGAGAGGAAGGGAACGGTATTGTACTGTATAAGCCTGGCAAAGACTCGGGAAACACAGAAACTCTCAGAAAAAAAAATCACGAACTGATAAGCACTCCAGGCAAAGAGGGAACAAAGTACAGGCAATTTTACTTTCCAATCTCCCTAGAAGCTGCGATTTTATTTTTTCTATTTTGCATGCTAGAATGTAGAAAGATAGTCATACCTCCATGAAAAGGAAGGAGTGAATTGTTTGGAAAGAGAAAGTCACACCCCTGAAGGCAAGTGAATTGTTAGGAAAAACTCTTCCCACATGAAAAGAGGAGAAGGAAAAAAGTCTGAGAATGCTCAAACAAGTCATCTGTTTCAGGGGATAATTGACAGCTCAGCCTGTCTTGACTGAATTACATTTGCTGGTTATATTTGCCACAAGGAAGAGTGAGAGAGGGGTGTAATTTCAGGGAATGACGATGATATTCTTTAAGGCATCCATCAATAAAATTTTAAATTTTATAATTCTAAAAACAATTAAACGTGTGAATTTCAGAATTTCTACTTCTTTGTTTAAAAAAGAAAAGGATCTATATTCTTTTAATTATTTGCATTGATTACTCATTTAACCACTTCTAATGGATCCCATCTTCTCCAGAGCTCAGAGATGTAAGAAAGTAGTCTTGTGAGAAGGGCATTTCCTGTGTCTCCTGAGCCAGCTAAACCAGGCAAGTCCCATGGAAACCAAAGTCTTCAATCTGGTACAAGACCAAGGAGATGAGGAAATTTCAGATTCATGGTGGGAACAGCAGGCCCATGAAGTATTGAGTGGGGTGGGAGGGAAGAGGATGGGAGGAAAGCCAGGAAGGTTGGCTGACACCAAACAACAAAAAAGAAAGGCAAAATTATTTAGGTCATTTCAGTAAAAATTCTGTTGCAAAGGATTTAATTTCTGTCCCAAGTTATGAACTTAGTTTTGTTTTTTAGAAGGGAGTTTCATTTCTATATAGGTTTATGGTAGAAGAGTGTCCAATTCCCAGCTGGTCCCCCTGCCATTGGAAATTGAAGGGCTAGCCCCGGGAGAATGGCAACGTAAGGAAAGTGACTGACTATTGAGATAATGCCCTGCATTACATCAATAGGGTTGTAGCATTGTCATGAGGATGGAGAGAGGGTAAATTGGAAGTAGGACATCTGTAGAAATACAATCTGTAAACCTTTTATCTCATCAGAAGTGGTCAAGGTGAGGGAGGGGACTTCTCTAATAGTTGTGAAAGATCTCACACCGATTTAGACAAATCAATTAATCAGCCTGTATAAAAACTTCTCATTTTGAAGTAATTCCAATTTTTTAAATGCCCATTTGGCATGATAATAAAAAATGGCAATCTCCAGCAACCATCTTCAGTCCTGCGCTACCACATGACCTTCACCAGACCACCAGACCACTCACAGATACCAAAACATAAAGGTGCAAGATTTGATGTCTCAAAGAATCAGGGGCATTAAAGGACTTGATCCCAGGGCTTGATCCTCTTTAAGGAAACTCAAACTACTTCTGAGTCAGGGACTAGAAAGCACCGTTATGATTTAGCTGAACTAGGAGTGGGCTAAGTAGAGATGCAAAATAATTGGCCCTCCTCCAACATTTGCTGGATGGATAAAATTAATTTAATGAATGAGGTAGGGAAAGATGCATAATCTCAAAGTTATAGAAGTCCTTTAGGTTTGGATTTGGGGTAGGGGGTGGGGTTAACAAAAAAGGAGTTGAAGATTTCTTTTTCCTTCCACATTATAGTTTATATTGGGAAAAAAAGCTCCCCAAAGGAGCCTGTGATCTAATTTTGGATGATCATTGAACTGGGAGGAAACTTAGAGGCAGGCCATCTAACCAAACAAATATTTATTAGGTGACTATTATGTAGCAGACCCTGGGCTGGGTGTCCAAATCAAAGAACAAAAGAACAAAATAACAAAATCTCTGCCTTCAAAGAGTTGACCCTCAAAGAGATGGAAGCAATCCATATGCATATAGAGGTACATCCACAATATCTACCTGATCCGATTTCACAAATGAAGAAACAGGCTCAGAGAGGATGAATCATTCACCTAAAAGTCACTCAGCAAATGACAAATACAGGAAAAAATGTGCCACTTGAAAAACTGGGACAGAACAATCCAGGTAATTTATCATTCAGTGTTTACTCCCATTCTCTCTTTCCAGTTCAGGACAGCCCAATAGTGTGCCCTCCTTGAGCAGGAAGCAGTAGGAATCTTGGTCCTCAGTAGCACCTGCCAAGAATGTAGTGTGATAAAAGAGGAGAAAAAAACAACTGTGTGTTCTCCCCACCCCCATCCAGAGTAGATTCAAAGTGACCTCTGAACCACAAGGTCATAAGGTCAGATCAAATAAAATTAATATATTCCTAATATACAAATAGAATAAAGTTTGTATAGTTTTTCAAAAATGAATTGAAAATAAAGTTACTGTGGGAACCCAACTCTAAAATAATCTTTTCTCATTTAAAACATTGTAAATGACATCTCCCACCCTCCTCAACTCAAGAACAAAACATAAAAATATTTTCTCACACCAATTTAATATTTTTGTCCTAACATGGTAAAATGGGGTGGGAAGGGGAAGTTCTGTTTTTGTGATTTTAACAAATCTAGTCTCAAATGAAGGGACTATGTTATGAACCTCCAGTCTCCAGTGCTCCCTCCAGATGTTTATAAGAGTAACCTGTGTGAACTGAACATTCCAGTTTTCCCATTAGGGTTAAATTAGGCAAGCCTTCCTATTGTCCTATTTTCCATTACCTCCTCCTCCTCTCCCCTCCTTCCTTGCCCCAAGAACACTATCTCTTATCAGAGGCTCATCAAGAGCAAGACCATGGGAAGGAAAGTTCAGCCATGTGAAAACTGAGTAATTGTTCAGGGTCTGAAAAGGGACAGGAATCCAAGGGCTTTGAGAACACAAAAGACACTGTTACCTGAGTCTTTTCAGAAAAGGTTTAGTTGGAAGGTTTTAATTTAAATGTCAAGTTCCCAAATTGGGAAGTTTTTTTTTTTCTTTTCTTTTTCTGGGAATGTGTGTAACCTTAGTCCAAAAGCTCATTGGTATGGGACCCTCTCCCCATTCATTAAGGAGATCAATGCCTTGGACTGTTCTGAAGGCTGGCCAGGAACGGACAAGAATGGGAGAGGGGAGATCTCCAGCCTCAGTCTCTGGAATCTTGAATTTCTTTAGGCTCTTCAGGCTTTTCTTTATGTCTCTTCACTCTCTTTGGGCTTGGGTGGTTCTTCAGGTAGAAGCCTAAGTCCTTTGAACTGTGGCAGGATTAATAATTATAATAATACCTATGTATATAGCACTTTAAAGTTTACAAAGAACTTTCAGGAAGAAATGGACATGAATAGGGAACCCTGTCTGATCCCAGCCTCCATTCCCTCCTCAACCCTTAAGAAGCAAACTTTAATTTCAGGACATAAATTTGAGGAGAAGAATGTCTAAAGGAGGAGGATGGTGATCTTAGTACCATGATCAAAGGCTCAAAAACAATCCCAGGAAAGATGATATTTGTAACTCATGTGACCTTTCTCAGTATTAGTGTAGTCAGAGGGAATATATATGTACATATATATGTACATATATATACATATATATAATGTATATATACACTTGTGTGTGTATGAGAGAGAGACAGACAGACAGACAGACAGAGACAGAGGGCACAGGGTGAACTGAATACGAAGGGAGAATACCTAAAAAATAAAATTTACTGTTGAGAGGAATGCACTACGAGAAAGAGAAAGGGAGAGGTAGAATGTAGCAAATCATCTCACATAAAAGAGGTAAGAAAGAGCTTTTACAATGGAAGGGAAGGGGGGAGATGAAAGGGAATAAATGAGCCTTACTCTCATGGGATTTGGCTTAAGGAAGGAATAACACACATTCAATGGGGAATGGAAATCTATTTTACCCTGCAGGAAGGCAGGGGGGAAGGGGATAGGAGGGGAAGATAAGTGAAGGGACAGAAATTGAGGAAAGGGATAATAATCAGAAGCAAACACTATTATGGGGGGACAGATCAAGGGAGAGAATAGAATTAATGGAGGGTAGGACAGGACAGAGGAAAATGAGTCTAGTCTTTTGCAACATGACTGGTATGGAAGTGTTTTGCATGGCTACACATTTATGACCTATATGAAATTGCTTGCTTTCTCAGTGAGGGTGGGCGAAGAGAGAGAAAGGGAGAGAATATGGAACTCAAAGCTTTAAAAATGAATGTATAAAATTGCTTTTCCATGCAACTAGGAAATAAGATATACAGGCAATGGGGTATAGAAATCTATTTTCTCCCTACAGGAAAGTAGAGGAGGGGGATGGATGAATAGGTGGGAGGTGATAGAAAGGAGGACAGGCTGGGGGAAAGGGTGGATGGAGTGCTCACCATCCTGGGGTACCCTGGTGGAGAGAGATGGGGAGAAAATTTGGAATTCAAATTCTTGTGAAAGTGAATGTTGAAAACTGAAAAACAAATTATATGTTGAAAAAAATCCTATGGACTGCAAAAAAAGTACAAGGAGAGAATGGATCTTGCTGCTTCAAGATAGATTTTTTATGAATTTGTCCTTAACCTGGTGTGTGTGAGTAGCAGAGTATGTGTGTGAAGGGGGTGGAGAACTAGAAAAATAACATAAATCTTCTATTCTTCCCCTCAAATTATCTTCTATACACACTTAATCTTATATCTTTTATGTACATTTTTTTTGTGTTGTCTCCCTCATTAGAATAAAAGTTCCTTGAGGGCAGGACCCTGTCCTCCGTGTGGTCACATACAGCAAGGATTTAATAAAGTTTATTGTCTGACTGTCTTTCTCCATTTGGGATATTTAGGAAGGGCACTGGACTGTGGTGGTGGGAGGTGGAGAGAGTATGGCATGGGAAAGAGGGAAGAAGGAGGGCAGAGTAATCTTCCTCTCCTAGACCCAACCAAGAAAGACATTAAAATGAAGAGCAATCTAATGGAACATACTTCCTGAAAGAGATTAAGGCTTAACTGAGGAAAAATAATTATTTTCTTTTATTGGCAACCTATGAAATAGGAAAGGCAGCCTCTCTGCACATTGTTCCCAACAGTTTAACTGATTCTAACTGATATCACTTTAACTAGAAGCAGTGTCCCCAAGCAGTGAATCTCCTCAGTTCCAAGGCTCAGTAAATGGTTGTTAAAAAACTTTGGTGAAGTAGATTCCCAGGGTATCCCAAGCCAGTAAAACCAAACACACTTCATAAGGAGCAGAGCCTTCAAGCCAGTGGCAGAAACCTTTTCTAAGAGAAAGAAAGTGGTGTGGCAACTCAGACCTTTGGGGGAGGGGGAAGACCCAAAGGTTAGGGAATGCCAGGAGGGAAGTGGTGCCATGGTGTAAGAAAGACAGTCATGATGAGAGAGGGCATCCTAGGGACTTTGACCACCAATTAGAGTAAAATTAGGACACATTTGGATTTAAGTTTTTTGGTCAAAAAGGACAGGTGAAACTCAAATGCCAGAGCCCAGGTATTCTCACTAAACTTGTATTTCCTCTCTAGATTAGGAATTCTTCATCTTTTTTGTGTACTGACCTTGTGAGGCCCATGGACTCCTTATTAGAATGTTTTTATTTAATTTTTAATCTTAAAAAATGCTAAATTTCAGAGGTTAGTAAAAATATATTTGTTATATATAGATATTGTATATTGATATAGTCATTATATATAGATATTATATACCTATATAGATACACTATATCCATATAGATATTATATCTATATTGACATTCTGTTCATCCTTTGTTGCTGAAGAAGACCATGCCATCAGAGAAATGATGATATGACTTGCACTTGATTTTGTTTTGAGTGAGGGAGGTCTGTGCAAGGTCACTAGCCTCACTTCTCCTCCAGAGTCCTCTGAATCCAGTGACCAGATATTCATCAGGATGACTGGAGATGACCCAGGTTGAAGTGGGAGACCTTGGGCTCTTTAGGCCAAGGTCTTTGCAGGTACTCACTTAGGATGAGGTAACACCCATTCATTGAATAGGCCTGTTTAAGAAGTGGCCAGGGCATGGTCCCTTTAAGGAGGCCAAGAAAAAGAAAAACAACATTCTGGGTGGTAAATAGCAATAGTTACTATTGGTAATCACTGTAAAGCTAGGAGGGTCCAGAGGAGCCCTTTGGCAGGGGCCCATTGGCATCCCAGCTTCAGAGTGCAGTAGGTTTGGGAAGGGAAAGGGAAGGGAAGGGAAGGGAAGGGAAGGGAAGGGAAGGGAAGGGAAGGGAAGGGAAGGGAAGGGAAGGGAAGGGAAGGGAAGGGAAGGGAAGGGAAGGGAAGGGAAGGGAAGGGAAGGGAAGGGAAGGGAAGGGAAGGGAAGGGAAGGGAAGGGAAGGGAAGGGAAGGAAGGGAAGGGAAGGGAAGGGAAGGGAAGGGAAGGGAGGAAGGGAAGGGAAGGGAAGGGAAGGGAAGGGAAGGGAAGGGAAGGGAAGGGAAGGGAAGGGAAGGGAAGGGAAGGGGAAGGGAAGGGAAGGGAAGGGAAGGGAAGGGAAGGGAAGGGAAGGGAAGGGAAGGGAGAAGGGAAGGGGAAAAGGGAAGGGAGAAGGGAAGGGAGAAGGGAAGAAAAAGGGCCAGTAAAACTCAAGTCAACTGGACATCTTTTGGCCATCCAATTTATCATCCTTTGGAGAGGAGAAGGAATGGGAAGGGGAGGAAGACAGGAGAGGAAAATTTGAGTTACCCAGCTAACTGGGTCCCCATTCAGCCTACTGCATCTACTCATAAGATTGTGGTCTTCATATATTATATATTGATATAGATATTATATTCCTATATCTATGTAAATATTATTTATCTATATCTATGTAGATATTATCTCCCTATATTGATATCATATATATTATATAAAAATATAGGAATATATAAATAAATATAGATATATAAAAATTATATATTTTTTCCCTATCCAAGGTCATGAACACTCTGAAATCTATTCACAGACGTCTCCTGTAGACCCTAGATTTAGAAACCCTATTCTCAAGGTTGTTCTTCAAAATAAAATAAACAACAGAAACAAAAACTTTCTCTAGTATCTCTTACATTATTCTTTCTCTTTTGTGTTTCAGACTTTATTGGTCTGTGAATAAATACTTATTGAGAACCTGCTATGTGCCAGACACTGCACTAAGCACTGGGGATACAAAGAAAGGCAAAAGTAGTTTCCTGCCCTTAAGATGCTCACATTCTAATAATGGAAATAATATATAAAAACTAGGTAAAGAAAAAGAGATAAGCAGAGGAAAGGAAAGATAACCTCGGAGCGAAAGGCATTAGTGAGGAGGGATGGAGAAAGGTCAACTGTAAAAGGTAAGATTTGAGCTGAGTCTTGAAGGAAGTCAGAGCAGTGATGATGGAGGGCATTCTAGGCAGAGGGTGGCAGTCATTTGTGAAGGCCCAGAAATGGGGCATAGTCATGTACATGCTTAAAGAATAGCAAGGATTATGAGCTCCTTGAGGGCAGTGACTACCTTTTGCCCCTTTTTGTATCCCCAGTACTTGGCACTTAGTAAGGGCTTAATAAATGTGATTGACTGATTTGATTGTAGAGTGTATGAAAAGGACTAAATGATAAGGAAGAATGAAAAGGTAGGTTGGAAGAGGCCAAATTATGAAAAGTTTTAAATGTCAAACAAAGAGGTAACAGAGAGATATTTAGTTTTATGGAGGAGGCACGGCGAGGAAGTAGAGGGAAGGTATCAGACCTATAATTAAGAAAAATTATGTGGGCAGCCAAAGGGAGGAGAAATTAGAATGGGAAGAGACTTGAGGCTGGGAAATCAAGGCCATATTACAATAATCCAGGCAAGAGCTGTTGAGAGGTGGCAGTTACATGAATAGAGAGAAAGAAATATATATGAAAGATGTTGTAAAGGTAGAAAAAAAGATCTGGCAACAAATTGAATATATGGACAATGCAAGTAAGAAATTGAGGCTGACACAGAGGTTACTGGCCTGGGTAACTGAAAGATATCAGTGCCATTGACTATAATGGGGAAAATTCAAAATTAGGGAGAGTTTGGGGAGGAAAGAAAACAAACTGCTTTGGGCATGTTGAGTGCAGGAGAGCAGGACATCCAGCTCAAGATGTTCAATAGGCAGTTGGTAATGCAGGACTATAGCTCAGGAGAGAGAATAAAGTCAAATATGTAAGCCTTGGAATCACTGGCATAAAAAATGATAATGGAACCCATGGGAATTGATGAAATCACCAAGTAAACTAATATAAAGAGAAAAGAGCAGAGGACCCAGGATGGAACCTTGGGAAACACTCATGATTAGTGGACATGACATGGATAAGTAACCAGCAAAGGAGATTTTGAAGGCATGTCCTAGAACCTGGAGAGAGTAGTCTCATGAAAACCCGGAAAAGAGAAAAAAAGTGATCAGTAGGGTCAAATGCTGCAGAAAGGTCATGAGCATTAAGAAAAAGCCATTAGCTGATATTTAAGAGATCTTTGATAATTTTGGAAAGAGCAGTTTCAGTTGAATGATGGGGTCCAAGGCCAGTTTAGGGTTTTTTGTGATGGTAGTTGCTGCTGCTGTTGTTGTTTTTAAGGCTGGGACAGAAGTAAGCATATTTATAGTCAGCAGATTAAGGGGGATAAGAGAGCATGGGCATGATAACGGGACTTAGAAATTGAGGGGCTGGGATGTGGAAGGGGTGGGATGTACAGGGGTTGGCCATGGATAACTGAAGGGCCACTTCTACATCTGAGACAAGAATGAAAAAGAAAATAGTGAGGGAATCCCTCTAAGTGATTTAAGAAGAGGAGGAAGGGAGAAAGGGGAATTGCAGAAGTTTCTATAGCTCTAAATTGTAAAAGCTTTGCAGATGACAACTAGGGTCTTTGTTCAGTAAATCCTTCAAGTCAATTTAATTTAAGATTTATTAAGCCCTTAGTTTGTGTATAACATAGCACTAGGTTCTGCACATCAACCAAAACAAATAACTCCTTCTCACCAGGGATTTGCATATCATTGGAGGAAAAAACATGCTCAAATGACTAAAGTGTATTCAAGGATAAGGGGTTGTATAGAACAGAAAGACCACTAACAGCTAGTTTTATTTTCATCTTTGTATCCCCATCTTCCAACACGATGCTGGCACCTACCTAGATTTAAGTAATGCTTGTTGAATCGAATTGGATTGGAGTGAATTGGATTGGATTGGATGAAGGAGTGGAGGGAAGGATCCAGAAAGGCTAAGCATAGGAATCACCACCTAAATGAATTCTTGAAAGAAACTAGTGATTCTAAGAGTCAGATATGAGAGGAAAGCATTGGAAGCACGGATGATCACTCTTCCGAAGGTGAATGAGGGATGAAACGACTCTAATGAAAAGACCAGTTTGACCAGAATAGAAAGTGTGTGAAAGGATGCTTTGGGAGGGCTTTAAATGTCAGACCGAAGGTATTTGTTTTATCTTATAAGCGCTAGAGTCACTAAAGATTCTTAAGTAAGAAACTAACTTGGCCAGAGTTGCGTTTCAGCAACGTTGACTTGGCAGCTGTGTGAAAGATGGATTGGAAAAGGCGGATGTGACAGAGAGAACTATTAAGCGGCTTTCGCTATAGTTCAGGTAAGAGGTTTATTATTGTCACAAGGGTAATGACATGATGCACTCAAACTGGATTTAAGTGAGGCAGAGTTGTGCAAAGTCATCAGCCTCACTCTCTCCTGCAGCATCACTGAAGTCCACTGGCAAGACAAAAGTCTTAGTGACTGGTGATGAACCAGGATGCAGTGGATGTAATGAAGGCTTGAACTAGAGAACTAACAGTATGAATGGATAAAAGGGGGTAGGTGAGAGAGATGTCTTTAAGATTTGGTCATTGATTTTATTAGTTGGGACAGAAGGGCAGCAGTAAGAGATAAAGGGGAGTCAAAGATTACCCCACATTTGGGAACCTGGTTGATTAGAAGGAGGTGGTACTAATGGGGATGAGATCTGAACCCCTAAAAGGAAAAGATCATGTCTTTGGGATCTGGATCCCCAAAAGGAAAAGCCCCCCTTTCTCACATGACCCAGATCCCTGGCATTGAGTAATATATAAATATTAGTTATTATTATTTTTTAATGGAACCAACAGAAAAGATAGTTCAGTCTTCTAAAACAATCTCAATGGCCACCTCTCACTGTGTTTCAAAATTTATGAACTTTTCATGTTTTTCTAAGATTGTCATCATCTTCAAAGACTTGCATGAAATGATGAAAAGTGAAACAAGCAAAACCAAAAGAACATTATATACAGTAACAACAATATTGTTTTTAAGAACAACTTTGAGCAAATAACTTTTTGACTATCATAAATACCCAAATTAACTTTAAAGGACATATGAAGAAAGATGCTATCTGTATCCAGAGAAAGAATTGATAAATAGAAGTATATATAGAATAACTTTATACACACACACACACACACACATACACACACATATATACCTGTTTTTGTCTAATAGTAGCTACCTCTAGGGTGGGGGTGGTGAGGGAAAAAAATGAAATTTACATGATAACTTTATTATTTATTTAAAAGGAATAGCACATCGTACATAATAGATTTGTAGTTTCATGCACAATCATCTTTTTCATTATACTGTTATAGAAATGCTTGGTTTATTCCATAAATTAAAAATAAAATAAATTTTTAAAAATAAAAAAAAAACAGTGACTGCTCTTGTGCCTGACACCCCATCCACATTTTAGCCAATCTGGTTCATTTTGGTGATGAAACCAACCAAAAATTATCCTAGCCCTGACAGCCTATGTGGAAATATCCATGAGGTTTTTTGGGGGGGCAGTACTTTCAATTCAACAAGCATATCCTAAATACCAACTACTAAGCTTATAAGGAGGAAGGGGATGGATATACAAGGATAAGTAAAATACCTAATAAAATAAGGATATGGATAAGGACTAGGATAAGGATATACAAAGATAAGTCAAATATTCCTTCCTACTTAATTCTATTAGAGGCAAGGAAATACCCAAATATCTTAATGATTTGCAATTTTGTCAAGACAAACTTTGTTAGATGAATTTTAGGGGAGTAGGCAGTAGAGATTAAGTCACTTAGTAGAGAGTGGCTGACCCAATTTTACAAAGCTAGTAAATATCACAGTAAAGATTTAAGCCCAAATCCCTCTGACTCCAAAATGAACAATCTATACACCATTTCATGCCACCTCTACCAGAGGCAATAAAATACATGTAAGGGGCAAGTGAAGTACGTGGAGGACAATGATGTTACCTTTTCCGTTAACCTTTTGTTTTTGTTCAAATTCTTTTTCATGAAAATCAAAGAGATCTTGGGAACAGCTAACTCTAAAATATGTAGTTGTCTAGAACTGGGGTATTCTTCCTGATTTTGCTGGGTGGGTGTGGTTACAAAAGAGCTGTGAGCCTACCCTTGTCAGGGTAAGTCTTCTATCATACCCTAGCAGATTGGAAGGGGCCATCTCCAGTTGTCCTGATCTATATCTTGCCACTGCACTCAGATGGCTCCAGAGGACAGAGTGAGGCTGGTGACCTTGCACAGCCCTCCCTCACTCAAATCCAATTCAACTGCAAGTCATGGCATCACCTTCCTAATGTCACAGACCTCTTTGAGAACAAAGAAGAAACAACAGCAGACTGGAGCTGAGATTGAGCTGGCAGTGCCCAGGAGACATGAAGCCCAGATGTTGATAGCACAGCAGAGACCATGTCACACCTGGAAGAGAGCAGAAAAGTTCATGATGTAATCAGAGGTGAGGGATAGCAGAAACACAACACCCAGTGAAAACAACACATGACTGGAGGCCTGGATTTTGGACCAAGTTGATGAGAGGAATTCTGGGAATATAATTTGCCTATATTTTAACAAACCCTTTCATAAAGAATTTCATGCTATTCTTGTCAAGAAAATGGAAAGATATTGATAAGAAAAGTAAAGATGCATTCAGAACAGATTGGATGGCCAGATTCAAAGAGTAGTTGTTAATGGCTCAATATCAATATGGCAGAAGATCTCCAGTGCCCAGGGGAGTGCCTCTTGGTTCTGTGCTAGTTAACATTTTTGCCAGTGATTTGTATAAAGGTACAGCTGGTGGGCTCATCAAATTTTCAGAAAGCTGGGAAGGAATTATTAACCTAGCAGAGGACAGAGTCAAGACCCAAAAGGATCTTAACAGGCTTAAGCATCAATGATTTCAATTCAAAAAGCATTTGTTGGATGCCTACTCGCATGTTACTAAATGGGAAGGCAGTGGATATACCCCCAAGATGAAATTCCATTGAGATAAATATAAAGTCCTGCACTTAAATATAGATATCCCTTCTGTATCACAGGGTTTAGGGCGCACTGACTGCAATCTGGGACCGCATAAAACTTTTTGGCCTTCTCTTTGCACCAGAGAAGAAGTCTCAATTTTTTTCTTTTTCTTTTATGGGGTATTTTCAGTACTTTATTGTAAAATTTGGGTTGATATGGTATAATTCTATACATATATTCTATTCATTCCTGAGTTTCTAGACTTTTTTCTGTGTTGTCTTCTGGCCTCCACATGTCATCTACAGCTTCTGCAAAACTTCCCAAAAATCCCCATCTAATTTCTTATGCCAACCTATGATATATTGAAACTGCAAGAGGAAAAGTCATGATATGGAGAGGGAAACTATATAAAAAAAGCAATGTGAAAACCATAATCTGAAGGAGGAAGATTTCGACAACAATTGATCTGAAGGAGATCCAAGAGTTCAGGTGGACATCCAGCTCAATATGAATCATCTCTGTGATGTGGTGGGCAAAAAATCTAAAGCTATCTTAACGTGCATTAAGAGGGGCACAGTAGAGTGCTGAGAATTCCCCTGCATGCAGCAGAACTTACTTGTATTCAATTCCGGCCACCACAGTTTAAGGACATTGCTGGGCAGGAGAGTGTCCAGAGCATGGAAAGGCCTTGAGTTCATGTCATATGAAGATAAGAGCTGGTGAAGAGAATCTGGAACCTTCTATCTCCTCTTTTGAAGCTGGTTGCTAGAAGATCCAGGATCTCTCTCCTCCCAGTCTCTCAGCAGCTCTGCCCTGTGGGCAGCCATAGAAGGCAGAACAGTCAAATTTCACAGAGGAGGAGAATCGTATGCAACTTTTGTTTGATCTCAGTCACAGAAGGAACTTGGGATATACATCCTGGAGAAAAGAAGACTCACGGGATACATGATAGCTGGCTGTCACGGGAGGGAGGTCTTAGATTTGTTCTATTTGACTCTTAGAGGAGAAAACATAGCAATCGTGAATAAGGAGAAGAAACAAAAAGACTAATTTAGCCTTGATATCAGGAAAAAAAAACATATCTATCTATTATCTTCCTCAATACAATTTGAGATCTTTGAGGTCAAAGGGTGTTCTGTTGATCCCCTGGTGCCTGGCTCAGCATCTGGCACATAATAGATGCTTAATAAATGTTTGTAGATTGACTGAATGATAGCTCTCTAGCTTTACGAACATTGAGTTTTGAAGCCAGTCTGCATGCAGAGCTAAGGTGAAGGGAGCGCTTGAAGATAAAATACAGCTTCTTTACTGTGTGAGCTTTGTGGCTGTCCTCTTAACATCCCCTAGAACTGATCTAGAAGTTTTCGCAATTTCTGAATTGTTTGAAGTGCAGGAGAAGAATTAGCACGGTGAGCCCCCCTCCTCCTGACATCAATGTCCCCAGGTTATGGAGAACACCAGGGCAGGCACAATATTTCATGCTTTACTTTTTATCCCCTAACCCCACCACATTCCACTCCCCCCAGAAAAAAAGAACAGAACTTGGAGTCAAAGGTGACTTTTAATAGGGAACTGGGCCCACCTTGGTATGTGTGTGTACCTTCCCCTCAAGTTAGATTGAGAATGAGGAACTCTGAGGGTCTCTTCCTCCCTTGAGGGGATTGTGATTGATTCTTCTGTGAAGAAAAACTAGGCCATCTTTTGCCTAAGTTCTTACTTAGCCTTTAATTAATTTCATGCAGTTTCCCCAAAAACATTCCAGATCAGAAGCCCTGGCTTTCAGGGATCACAGCAAAATGTCTGAGATTAACAATGTTCAGAGGTTACAAAATCTATTCCTCTGACTTAAACTAAGATAGTAGCAAGGAGCGAAGGTTTAAAATCAGAAATGAATTTAGAGACTACATGTACACATACCACATACATGTACATGAAGCAACATTTTACATTTGAGGAAGCTGAGACCAATGTGACATAAACCATAAAATGCTAGGATGGGATTAGTGGTGCCCTTTAACCTTCCCTCTTCTTGCCTCCTCCCCTCACCCCCACCCCCATCCCCATCAACCTGGGCTTTCAGAAACCCAGATATCTAAAAGAATTTCTCTAAGGCAAAGAGGAAAGTAATGGGGTTTCATGCAATACTCCCTAACACTTCCCAGGCTTTCTTGAACACTCCGTTAGGGCTTAAAGCCACAGCTGAGATTAACAAATCACTTTGCTTCATTCAGGATCCCCATCCACAAGTTTCCTACATAGTTTTGCAACCATTTTTTCATAGCTGGGAATTATAGGTCATCTGAAAAAGAGTTCTGTCCAACCATTCTAGAAAACAATTTGGAACTGTTCTAAGAAAGTGACTAATATGTCTGTTCCTTTTTACCCAGAAATCTTGCTGTTAGGTATATACCCCAAGTAGGTCAATAACAAAAAGAAAGCTTCCATATGAACATGTGAACATATATGTGTGTCCATATGTGTATATACATACCCCCCACATGTATGTACATATGTGGATGTGTATGAGAGGTATGTGTATACCATTTTTTTATAATAGCAAACACTGGAAACAAACTACAAACCCTTCAGTTGCAGTACATGTATTAATGGAATAGTATTGTACTATTATAATACATGATGAAAAGAAAAGTATGGGAAGACTTCTATGAACTGATACAAAATGAAGTAGAACCAGGACAGTGATAAATACAATGGCTACAATGTGTAAGCAGAAAGAGCAGCAATAAAAATAAAACAATTTAAACTAGATGCTGCAAAATTATAATGACCAAGCTTATCCCCAAAGAAGAGACATGAGAAAACACATCCTCATCTTCTTTTCAAGATGGAAAGCTATGTGTGCAGAACACTGTTTAAAATGTCGTGTTAGTTTTGTTGAGCTATTTTTTTTCTTTTTTTAGTTTTTATTATAAGACATAGCTCTCTAGGAGGAGGGGAAGAATTATATTTTGGGAAAAGTAGGTCACATAAAAACAAATATATTTGTTTCCAAAAGAAATAAAAGTTCTGGCCAAATAATCTTCATATGGCATTCCCTTAAAGTCCCTTGCTTTTGTGACCAAGATGAGATTATCTATAAGAGAATAAAAAGCTTTCAAAGGTCATGAGATCCAGCCCCCTGCCTGCTCTTAGACTGTACCTAAACAAGAGATGACAGACTGAAATAATCAATGTACTTTATCTTTCCCTTCTAATACCCTCAGATCATCTGGAGATAGAGGTTTTCACAGTATACATTTCAGAAGCAGATTATCTGAGGAAGAATTAGAATAATAACTAATATTTATACAGCACTTAACATATACTTGGGGGTAGCTAAGTGGTGCAGTGGTTAGAGCATCAGTGCAGGAGTCAGGTGGACCTGAGCTCAAATCTCACCTCGGACACTTGATACTCACTAGCTGTGTGACCTTGGGCAAGTCACTTAACCCCAATTGCCTCATTCTGGGTCATCTCCAGTCATCCTGATGAATATCTGGTCACTGGATTCAGATGACTTTGGAAGAGAAGTGAGACTGGTGACCTGCATAGCCCTCCCTCACTCAAAACAAAGTTAAGTGCAAGTCATGTCATCATTTCTCTGATGGCATGGTCTTCTTCGGCAATGAAGGACGGACACACACACAATATACACTTGACCTTTGCAACTAGCCTGTGCTATAAGTACCATAGGCACTATTATCCTCATTTGATAGATGCAGAAACTGTGACTCAATGAAATTAAGTGACAAACTAGGATTATCAGTCATGGGATTTTAACTCAGGTCTTCCTGACCCTATCTACTACCCCATTCTCCTTCCCATAAGTCTTTAGATGAGGATCCTCAAAGCCTTACAGCCATCTTTGTTCTAAAAATGTCATCTGTTATGGACCTCTCACTTATAGTCATGCTACTATTTTCTGATATCTGGTACTCTGCAGCACTTTGGACCATCTGGACACATTTTCTCCCTTTGTATTAACTGTTGGGAACTAGGAAATTTGCTTTTCAGGTATAACTGGTCACTGAATCCAGTGACCAGTGACCAACGGATTATTTTCATTATCCTTTCACTTTTCTACTACTAATATTCCATTAGTGGGGAAGAGAGGGAGCTCAAGACACTGCTGATCAACTGATTTTCCCCTCTTATGCCTAGTTGGTAAAATCATAGGACAGGTAACAGAGACAACAAGAGGTTAAGTTTCTTTAGGAAGTGTAAAGACTATATTTTGTGACTCCTTGATTGAATATTAAAAAAAAAACTTTTCTGATGAAACTAGAGGGGTAATTTTCACTGACTTACAAAAGATCTATTACACACCTGGTGTCTTTAAAAAAAAAACAAGCTTGACAATTCTGGGACACAGTTGAAGCTGGAAACAGCTTCAACAAGTATACCACTTAAGCAGTCTAGACCAGAGCTCACCATGGAGAAAGAACCCAGTTCTTGTGAGATGATCACTCCCTACTTTTTCCCTTGAGGGCAATAGGGAAAGGGAAGGAGTTTTCTCTCTCCTCACTCCCCATCAGTAAGGATGTCTTCTACTCAAGCTACTCATTCTATAGGAAACATTAGACCCAGCAGTGCGCTGACACAGTCAATAGAGGCAGCTCCAAGGAGTGTGACACCTGGTCACAGAGAAGAGTCTGTTATATATTCAAGGAGGAATTAATCCTGGCATTTGGAAGTTGAGACGTAGAGACTCAGGGAACCCAGATGAACAGGATGCCCAGATGAACAACTCTCCCAGTTGTTCATTATAAGAACATTATAAAAACACAAAGAGAAGAGAAAGTACATCAGGACCCTATTGTACCAGAGGCAAGAGTTACTTGTGTTCCTACTATGTTTACCTAAATTACCAATGTACTCTATGCATGGGCCCACTCTTTACCACTGGTATCATGTGTATTTGTGTGAGAGGGTGCCCCAGGTTTATGAGGAGAATGTTTGGTAGTGACAGTTCATACTATGGCATCTTAATAAATGCCTTTACTTTGAGCTAATTTTATCAATTAGACGAATATTAAAGGTAAGCACCTTAGTGGGGGCTTGTAAACCAAAGAAATATGAAGCTACCCTCTGGGGAGTCCAACCCACAAGTGAGTTGGGAAATAGCCCAGAGCAAGCATACTCATTACTGGGATGGAGGGAAAAGAACACAATCTAACTCCCTCCCCTTATTCTCCCACATAAATACTCTTATATAAATGTACACTGGACTGAAATCCCCAGCTTTTGTACATATTGCTTCTCTATCTCTACCCAAATCAAAATCCCTTCTCCTACTCCACCTCACATATAGACTTTTGGATCCCCAACTCCTAATATTTCCTCAGTCCACACTCCATCCTTCACATACCTAGGGGCTAACACCACACTTCTGACAAGGGCTAATTAACAAAAGAATGTCCCAATAGGATCACAGATCAAAAACTGGAAGTGTCTTCAAGTCAGCCCCCCCCCATTTTACAGATGAGGAAACTGAGACCCAGAAAGATTAAGTTACTCCCTCAAGATCTCAAAAGCAATGTGTATGAGGTGAGATTTGATCAAACCAAAGAGCCAGTATTCTTTCACCTGTACCATAAACCCAGAGACAAATGCAGCCACGAATATGTGTGTGATGGTCCTCCACAGTCCCAAACATCAGCTGAAAGCTATCTTCCATCTCAGGTTCTCTCATTGTTCAATAAACATCCAAGTTAAAAAAGTGGAAGTCAACTTTAACCAGAGAGGGGGATTGCCAGGAGCTAAAAGCAGTAAGGTGGGGTTAGCAGAATAAAGTAGTAAGGTAGAAGAAAAAGGGTGATGGAAGGAAGAAACTATTATTCCCCAAAGTCATGAGGTTAGTCAGTAGGCAGCCATCACCAAGTAGGATGCCTGGGTTCTTTCTCCTACTCTATCCTTGACCCTTCAGTGACCCTTGTGAAAACTTTTCCAATTTCAAGACCTCTGCACAAGACTTTTCCCTCAGTTTTGTCACCAGGCCAGTAGAGTTAATATGATTCTAAAGTGCTCCATTAAGCTTACTAAAACTCACGCTGCTTGTTGGAAAAACAAGCCAAATTTCTCTCTCTCCCTCAATCTGACCCTAACTAAGCTGATATGAAATTCCTTTTCCTCGCTCCATCCGTGCACCATGGAATGCACATCAGGTACAATTCAGGAAACATAAAAGTAGTTATTACATTCATAAGGAATATAACTAGGGCACATGTGTATGTAACTTAAATATTTAAAATAACAAACACTTCAATTTGAATCTCCCCTTAGGGTTTACAACAGTTTGACCTCCAACCCAGAGATTGGAGAAAATGGTGTAAAAATGATAAAACAGAATGACTCACTTGGGGAATTAGTACTAATAGTAACATAACAATTCTTTTAAAAACTTTCTCTTTTTAATTGAGAAAAATTAAATATCTTTATTGTTGTTCAAGGTTTTATGTTTTTTTAAAGTCACCAAAAATGTCCCCAATATACCTTCTTCTTCCTTTCCCAGAGTGCCAGTCCTTCAATCAGTCAAAAAACATTAAGCACCTACCATGTGCCAGGCCCAGTACTTGGCACTAAGGATACAAAGAAAAGCAAAGGACCCGTCTCTGCTCTCAAGGACCTCATATGTGAGTCTATTAGAGGAGACAACATGCAAACATGAGCAACCAAGACATACACAGGATATGTAGGAAATAATTATCAGAGGAAAAGCACTAGAATTAGGAAAGATCAGAAAAAACTTTCTGTAGAAGACAAGCTTTTAGCTGAGACTTGAAGGAAGCCAGGAGGCAGAGATGAGAGGGGAAAGCATTCCAGGCATGGCAGAAATGCCCAGAGTCATGGTCATATCTGTACTTTTTAGGAAGATCACTTTGGTAGCTGAGTGGAGGATGGATATACCCCATATAACAAATAAAATTTTTAAAGATAAAAACATTGCACTCCCTCCAGGTGGAGGGAGGGGAGGGATGGGGAGAAAATTTGGAATTCAAAATCTTACAGAAGTGAATGGTAAAAATGAAAAATAGATAAATAAATATTTTTTTTAAAAAATGGACAAAGAAAGAAAAATCAGCAAAAGTGATCAAAATGTTACAAAAATCTGAAAATATTTTTTGCATTATTAGAGTTTCATTATTAGAGCTTTCCTCTATCTCTTCTTTGGAACCACACTTGGTCTTTGTGACTTTACAACACTCATTTTTTATTTTTTTGTGTTTGTTTTGCATTCTCTTCTTACTATGAAGCCAATAACTGGAGAAGACTAGAAATTGCCACATGAGCCTAGGTTCTTATAGTCATAGATGTGAAACTGGGGTAGAAGATGAGGGAGGATCTTAGCTTTCATATAGCCAATACTCTCCTTTTACATTTTACAGGGGAGGAATTTAAAGATAAAGAAAATGAAACCCAGAGAATTGAATCGACTTGCCCAAGGTCACATGGAGAGTAAGAAGCTGAGCCAGGCTTCGAACCTGAAACTTCTGACTCCAAATCTAGCCCTGTTTCTGTTGTACCATGTTATCTAGTTCCTTAAAGAACCTTGGGATGTTTGACAAGGAGAAGAAAAGATTTAGGGTAGAGGAATCATAAATGATTACTGTTCAAATATTTGAAGGATTGTCATTTTGGGAAAGGGATTACATTTGTTCTACTTGGAGGGCAAAAACAATGGGCCACAGCCACAGTGTCAGATTTTGGTTCCAAAGAAGAATTACTAGCAATTATAATTGTCCCCCCTTTTTAAAATTCTGAACTTAAGAAATAAAACAAGCATTTCCAAACCAAAAAGGAATAGGAAGAAAGAGGATTGCACTGGAAATTGAAGATGTATTATGTGTAACTTGCTATTTCTTTTAAATATACAATCATTATCATGTAACTTTGTTTGTTTTCCCCTCCCACCCCCTCCTCCACCTTAGAGATGGATACAAATATGAATGTATGTCTCTCTATATGTGTACATACACACATATATATACGTATTATATATTTATGTATCAGCTCTTTTTCTGAGATGCAAACAGTATCTTCCTTCATAGAACCTTTGCAGTTAATTTGGATATTTATAATAGTCAGAAAGACTTGGCCATTCTAGGTTGACCTTAAAACAATATTTCTGTTACTATATACAGTATTCTCTTGGTTCTAGTAACAGTTGTTGTTCAGTCGTTTCCAGCTCTTTATAACACCATTTGGGGTTTTCTTGGCAAAGATATTGGAGTGGTTTGCCATTTCCTTCCCCAGTTCATTTTTTTACTGGTGAGGAAACTGAGGCAAATAGAGTTAAGTGATGTACTCAGGATCACACAGCTTCTGTCTGCTGCCAGATTCCTGGCCTGGTGCTCTATCCATTGTGCTACATAGTTATTCCTGTTAACAATTAAAGCTGTCCAGGGATGCCTTATGTGTTATAGAATGAGTTCCCATCAGTTCCCCATCCCTAAGAATCAAGTAAAGATTAGATGCCCTTTGTCAGGGCTATTGTGAACAGGATTCATTCTTTTGTGTAAAGGCTAGACTAGATAATCTTTGAAGTCTCTTCTAATTTTGCAGTGTTCTAAGAAAGGAAAAGATAGTCTTTCCTTTTAAATTAAGCATTTTCTTCAAATGTCATTTTCCCCCCTACTGAGCAAGAGATAGAAGAACTACAGAAAAAAATGAGCAATTCACTTGTCATGATTCTGAAGGAGATAGAAACCTTTTTGTCCTGACCGTGCTTGACCATAGAATCTCAGCCTAGTCCAGTTCTCCTCCTGAATTCCTGAAAGGAGTCTGAAGCCTTGTTCTAGACCCTCAGGGACCAGGCCACTACTTCCCAGCAGGGAGGAGTATCTGCCTTCTCCAGTTTTCACAGTTGTGATTTGCTGAGGCAGATGCTGGTTCTGCTGGGGGACAACACAAACATTAGCCAAGCCAGATGTGGGGAGGGTTCATCTGGGCAAACGCATAAAGTCTAGGTGTGGGAGAAGAGACCTCTGGAGAGTCAGATGCACAGTGGAGCTAGGGCATACAGAGAAAAGATGATGCTTTGAGATAATACAATATCTAGTGAAATGGTCGGGCTGGTCAAAATCTCTCATGCAATGAGAGATTGCATGACATAGGCAAGGCCAGACAACAAATATTTCTGAAGCACTTACTATGTCACTTATCTACTCAGAACTGATTTCAAGTTATACATGGTCCCATTTGAAAGAGTGAGTACAAATTCTGCTTCTAGGAACAAGGCTCTTTGGTCAGGCAATGTGGTTTAATTGATAGTGCAATAGACTTGGAGTCATAAGGACCTGAATTCAAATATCACCTCTGACACTAACTGTGTGACTCTAGGCAAGTCACTTAGGTATGCTAGATCTTAGTTTCCTCATCCGTAAAATTAAGAAAGGGACTCAGTGATCTCTAAGATCTCTTCCAATTTTAAATCTATGATCCTGTGAAGGGAATAAGTCTATGAAGATGGACATGAGTCAGGCTGTGGACATGATTTTTCTGTTTTTGCTTTCCTTTTTTTTAAATTTTAATTTCATATTTTATTTTTTCTCAATTACATATCAAAGCAATTTTGACATTTTTTTCTTTTTCCAAACTTTGAGTTCCAAATTCTTTCCTTCCCTTCCTCCTCTCCCATGGAGAGGGTAAGCAATTTGACATAGGTTATACATGTGTATTCATTTTGCTTTCCCTTTCTCTCTGACTTTTTCATCCACCTTCAGCACCACCTAATATTGGGAATGACCCTCCTTTCATCCCTGAGGAATGACCTTTCCTATCCTCCCAAGTAGGTCCACTTCTTCCTCTCCCTCTAGCAAGTGGAGAATCTTGTTGGATATCCTGTTAGCTGATAATGGTAGGAGTAGAGAGGGCCAGATTCTTTGCTGTTTCTTTTCACTATGTGCTGTCTCTTTTCCAAATGAGAGCGTCATAGCCAAGGTCATGGTAACAACCGAAAGAAGATGGAAACTAGAGAAGGTGCCTAAGGATTGAGGTGGTTGGGCTTCTTCATTCTTCCTTCTCTTTCCAAACCACTCAGAACATCCACTTTTGTTTGCCAAATTATCTGTGGACTTCTTGCCCTAGATTTCTTGCCTCATTACAATTCAAGCCATAGACCAAATTCAGGGTGAGAAGGTATACCTTCTTCAGAGATAATCACATAGAGCTGGACATCTATCAGCTTCACCACCATGACTGGAACACTGGCCTTACCTGGGAAACTTCGTAGTAATTGTTGTTAGCAAAGTAGCTAATGTGCTGGATTTAATTAGGAAGACCTGCCTTCAAATTCTACCCAGATGATCCTCAGTTTCTTATCTGTAAACTTAGAAGATTGGGTTAACGATTGTCTAAAGTTCCTTCTAGCTTTAAGCATATGATCTTATGAAATAATGGGACACAAAAAAGACTAAATAGCTTTAAACTTATTCTTTATGTTTAAGCAATGAGAGATTGCATGACATAGGCAAGGCCAGACAACAAATATTACTGAAGCACTTACTATGTATCAGGCATTGTATTAAGAACTGGGAATTAAAATATAAACAAAAAACAGGACAGTTCCTGCCCTTAAAAACATGTTCTAATGGAGGAAGACATTATATGAAAGGAAGGGGAGGGGAGAAGAGGGAGAAGGCACCTGGTGAGAAATCCAGAGGAGTGAAGTTGGGTGGGAAATGAAAATAGAGAACATCCCTCAGTGTCAGGATGACCTATGTTCAAATCTCACCTCTGACACATACTGGTGGTATAACTCTAGGCAAGTAATTTAATCTTTCAATATCTTAGCAAACACCCTAAGTTTTCTTCTAACTCTAAAACACTGTGACACTATTATTTTATTATCTAAATATTTCAGACCACAGCTTGTCTCCACAAAGGTAAAGAACCAAGCTTATACCTCTACTGCAGAATGCCACCTTGGTTTGTCTGCCACTGGTGGTATCTACTGATCAGTGATAGTATCCATAGTGACCTCTACCCATCTCCAAAGACTCATCCACTTCAACAGGCCATTTCCATTCTCATTGATTTATTCTTCTATTCACTCTTCTAGACACCTAATAGAAATCTGGATTAAAAAGAATCTGAAAGAACAAAAAAAAAGGGAAATAGTTTTCATTAAAGAGGAATCTAATCAACTATCACTCTATGTGAAGTGAAACTAGAATTACAAATAGGATGGGACAATAACAAATTTGCCCCAGGGTTTAAAATTCAGAAGATGCTGACAGTACTTTCAAAGAGGCAGAGGCACCTGAACTTAGCATCTATTTAGCAAAACCAATTAGTTAAAGTAAGAAACTACCATACAGTTCTCTTGTCAGTTGCACCCCTCTACCTTCCTTCTTCTCCAGCAGGATTTTGTTGTACTCCAGTTTCTCCCCCAATGGGGCTATGTGTCCCAAGCTCCAAGGTCTCTCACTGGGGACTCTTATTCCCTTATCCCCTGTTGAAACGTTTTGAGGGCATCTCTCACAGTGCCAAAATTGCCACTAAAGACAAAAATTTGAGGGTGACGAATGCTATCAATCAACAAGCCTGTATTAGCCACCTAATACATGTCAGGCACTATACCCTGGGATTACAAATACAAAAATAAAATTCCTGCCCTCAGGGATCTTACATTCTTATCAGGGAGATAACATACAGATAATATACAGAACTACATACAAAACAAATATGAGGTAGTTTTAGAAGAGAAGGTGCTTGGAGACGGAGAAAATCAGGGAAGGTCTCATCAGAATGGTGCTTCTCAGTTTTGAAGGAAATAAGGGAGAGAAAGAAGATGGAGAAATGAAGGACAGCATGGAATCTGAAGAACATATTCTATTGACTTTCTCCCTCCCTACCCTGGCCAAACCAACAGATAAAATAAGCTAAAATTAAAAAATAATTGCTCAAACCCATTTCATCACACACTGGTTTCCATAAACATCGGTAGGGATTCAGCTGGAGGAATCTGTTGGGTTAGGTTCTGGAAACTAGTCATGGGCCTCTTTTGCATCTGAAGACACAGATGAACATAGCAATAAAGTCAGTACAAGGCAAACCTCAAAGTACTTGAGTGGCCCGTTACAGCATGTCGACAATGAGACCTCATAAATTCCATCTAGCTGACATAATTTTAGATTTGGCCAAGGTGAAGCTCCCTTGGCACACGGATGTCTTTCCACATTTAAGTTGTCTGTGGGTGCACAGAAAATGAGCATGATAGAAGATAGCAATGTAACCGAGACTGTACTGTGAATGTGCCTCCTTTCCTGGGGAAAGATAGTTTAACTTAGCAAGTTCACTTACTCCCTACTTTTCTCAATTGCCTGCTGCTGATGGTGGCAGTTGGGGAAATAGTCCATTATGGATAAATGACTGCTAGTAAGTATTTTGATTTGGGGGGCAGAGGGAAGTAAAATCATAGGGACTACAGGGGAGGAAATGAGGAAAGGCATTCTCTGGTACTATATTGAGATGTCTAAAGTAAATGTCTTCCTGCTGGGTATGGTTGTTTCTTTAGGAGGAGGAAGAATCAATAGGTGAAGGAGATGCCCAGAGCAAGTCTCCTCCACCTGTACTCTCAATCTGTGGTTATTGTTATGTGTCCTTCATTCTCAAAGAGGACCAGTGACATCAGGAGTCTGATGTCTTGACTTGCAAGTGAATTGGATTTGAGGCAGAACTGTAAAAAGTCACCAGTCCCACTGTCTCTTCCAAAGTCATTGGAGTCCAGTGGCAAGATAGAAATCTGACTGAAGATGGCTCAGGATGCAGTGGGAGACCTTGACATTTTTAATCTAAGGACTTTCCCAGGTCTCAGTCTGCCTGAGGCAACACCCTTTCAATAATTCAGTAATTAAAGGCTACGTAAGAATTGAGGCAAAAAATGGTCTAGTTTGCCTTCACAGAAGACTCAGTGTGGGAGAAAGAAACCCTCAGAATTTCTCACTCTCAGTCTTACTTGAGGGGAAGTACCCACACATAACAAGGTGGGTTCAGCCCCCTATTAGAATCACCTTTGACTCCGAGTTCTTTTATTTTTTTCATTTATGTACATTTCATATCTCCTTCCTTTATACTCCTCCTATCACCATTCTGGGCTAGAGTCACATAGCTTCAATGGTTCTTTTTTATCCCAGCCTCTCCTCTATTCCAAATTACATTGCTTTCTGCCAAACTAATTTTTCTAAGATTCTTCTCTCATCCCTTACTCAGTAACTTACAAGAGTTTCTTACTGCCTACAGCATAAAGCACACACTCATGATATAAAACTGCACTGAGAACCAGGAAATCTAGGTCATATTCATTCATCTATTCAGCAAATAAGATTATTAAGTCTCTAAGTGCAAAGGGAGGTATGATGGACCTGGGGACTGAAAGACCTGGATGCAAATTCTACCTTTAACCTTTACTCACTGTCTGACTAGGGCCCAGTCACTTGAAGTCTCTTCCTCAATTTCCCCATTTGTGAAATGGAGAACATAATACTCACAGTACTTTCCTCTTTAGATTACTGTGAGAATCAATTGAGACAATATATGCAAAAAGCTTTGTATACTTTAAGGCATAATAGAAACATAATGATAATAGTAGTTAAAACTTACACAGTACTTACCATGTGCCAAGGATTGTGCTAGAGTTTTACAGTTATTATCTCACCTAATCATCACAATGATACTGGGAAGTAGGTGTTATTATTATCCTTATTTTAAAGATAAGAAAACTGAGGCAAACTGAGGTGAAGTAACTTGCCTGGGGTCATAAGTCTCTGAGGCTGCATTTTAACTCCTGTCTTCCTGACTCAAGATCCAGTGCTCTATCCACTGTACCAACTAGCCATTTTTGTTAGTTGTGCCTCCTAGGATCCCAACTTGCTCAACGCTCCCCCTCCCCAGAGTAGTCTAGGACTGTATTATCTTGGTCAAGAAGAAAGAAGACCCTTTCTTAGCATTCCATTCAACTTAAATGGCCCCTATCACCTCAGGCCTGGTAATGGTAGCGTAGACTAGAGGGAGAGTCGCATGTGTCCCAGATATCACAAGGAGGATGGAAGGGGGTATTAAAATGGGGATAAGAAACCAATCTATGGAGAAATAATGAAACATCTGGTATCCTGAAAACCAGGGCTGTTGACTCCAATTCATTAACTTGGCATCGAAAGGACATGCTAAGTCTACCTTGGGAACAAAGGTGGGAGAATTTCCATCCTAAACTACCTCTTCTGTTTGGCAAGCTGCCTTAGACAATCATTATAATAACAGAAACTCTCCAGACAATGTAAGAGCCTTTTTGCTAATGTCTTCCAATGCCCAAGAGGTCTGCCCATCAAGGTCAGAGTAAGAGGGCTCAGGTCACACCCCAGAAATCATTTGGAAACACCTGGAAAGGGATCACGAAAACACTCCATAATGAAGTTGTGAACCAAAAGGATCTTGTCAAGTTTGAACGTCGGCCTGGATTTAATAAAACAAAATTCCGTTGAGAAAAATGGAAAGTCTTACTCTTGGGTACAGAAAGAAATCAATTTCACAAATTTAAGATGACAAGGCTTCAGTAGACAGTAGTCATCTTGAAGGAGATCTGGGGATTTTTCTGGGCTTCAAGATCAGCATGAGTCACTAACATGATATGGAAATCTCAAAGCTAATGTGATCCTTATCTGACTTTTTGTTCAGTTGTTTTTCAGTCTTGTCTGGCTCTGGGACTTCATTTGGGGTTTTCTTGGCAAAGATACTGGAGTAGTTCACCATTTCTGCTCATTAGAAAACTGAGGCAAACAGGGTTAAATGACTTGTCCAGGGTCATGAGGTTAGTAAGTGTCTGAGACGAAATTTTAACTCAGGTCTTCCTGACTCAGGGCCCAGAGCTCTGTCCATTGTACCACATAGCTGGCCTTTATATGCCTTAAGAGTTTCTAAGAACAAGGAGGTGAGAGTCCCCCTGTACCCTGCCCTCCTCATACCCTCTCTGGCCTCTATTTCTGGACATCACAGTTTAAGAAGAATATTGATAAGCTGAGAGTGTCCTGAGAAGGGTAGCTAGATGGGGAAAGCCGTAAGTCTGTGTCACATGAGGAAAGATGGAAGGAATAGGGGATGTTTAACCTGAAGAAGAGAAAACTCAGAGGGAATCGCGAGGATTTGAGGGCTGTCCTGGGGAAGCAGAACTAGATTGTTCTGCTTGGCCCCAGAGGGCAGAAGCAGGGAGCAGTGGGAGGAAGTTGTAAAGGGGCGAATATAAGCTGCATGTCAAGAAAACCTTCCTAACAAATAGAGCTGTCCATGTTGGCATGAGCTGCCTCCTAGAGGCACTGAGATCCCCCTCCCTGGAAGGATAACCATGTTAGAGTGGATCTTCCTTTGGCGTATGGCTTGGACTAGGTGGCCTCTGAGGCTCCCAGCTTCTGTGATTGTGGTATGGTACCAGGACTGCGCATTATAGCTCCAAGGTGTCCAGTCTTTGAGAGGCAATTACATCTCCAAAGTCACAAACCAAGTGGGAAGGGATCCTCTTCCCTCTTCCCTCCTCTCCTTCCTTCCTCTTCCCTTTCCCCCTTCCCTTTCAGTTTTCTTTCTCCCTTCCTCTTTTCCTTCTTCCTTCTCCCTTCACCTTCCCTTCTCCTTTCTCCCTCTCCTTTCCCCTTATCCTCCCCTTCCCCTTCCTCTTCTCCCTCCCCTTCCTCTTTTCCCTCCCCTTCTCCCTTCCTTCCCTTTTCCCTTCTCCCTTCCCCTTTCCCTTCCCTTCTCTTCCCTTCCCTTCCAGTTTGTGATTTTAGAGATGGAGCTCATTCTCTGGAAGATTGGGTCCCAAGTTGTTGTGATGCACAGTCCTGGCACCATACCACAGTCATAGAATTTGGGAGTTAGAAAGGACCTTAGGAACCATCCAGTCCAACCCACACATCAAAGGAATCTCCACTACAACACACTGGCTGCTCAGCCTCTGTGGGAAGGGAAACCTCATCCAGACCATTCTAGTCATGAGGCAGCTTAGACCAGAGGAAGAGCAAAGGCCAAAGTCTTTTTATGAGCAGGGCAGGAAGCTTGGTTTAAGGGCAGGGCCTTTGATTGGAGCTTCAGAATAGAGAATGAGGATCAGACTCTGGCCCCAGGAGCTAGAGGTCACCCGCCAAAGCGGATGCTTTGAATTTAGACCCAGGTTTATGAGCCACTGCTGCCAGCTGGGGGCCAGGGCCCAGGCCGGGGCCGCTAACTACACTCAGCAGGCACCTGGGATGATGGAGCATTTTTAACAGTGTTTCTGTTTCTACCAAATATTACGCCAGGCAGAGAATTTGGATCTGAATGAAAGTGGTGGATCTAATTTTAGACAGTACCTATGAATGAAACTTGACACAGGCTGGGGAGGAAATACCTTCCACCAGGCTAGTGCCAGAGAGAGCGTGTGTGATTTTATGCTAAATTAGGCAGCGCCTGTGAACAGGTACTGCAAGAATTTTTTTTTTCCTTCTCTTGACTAAATTTGTGAAACTCTTTATTTCTAAATATACATCCCTCCCCCTCATCCCCTTCCTTTCACGAAAGCTGTGGGCCTTCCAGTTCTAGTCAGTTAATGGACCGCTCTTCCTTCCTCCATTCTAAAGCCACCAGTCACTGGCTCTCCACCTTGGAAGTATTTGCTCCCTATAACTGAGATCCCAGAGATACTCAATTTCAGTATCTATTCATTCCAGAGAGAGTTGATTATTATCATGCTCTATTCCAGCGATCTTTGATTATGAGGATATCTGTAAAATCAGTGGTGATTTAAGGCATGGACAGTTAATTTCACTGACTAGAGATGATCCCATCCAGCCTGTGGCCACAGGAAGCCTTTGGAGGCAACCGTCCCACATTCGAGGTGGTCCAACACGGTATATTTCTGCCCAAAACAATTAGTCTAAATATTTTAAAATAATGATGCAAGAGATTCTGAAAAATAATGAGGAGCCATGCTACCACTTAGGTAGTGTTCAGTCACGAAATGAGGCCACCACTTTGGTCACCTCTCCCTACCCCCCACCCCAGTGCTCCCACCCACCCAGTTTGCCCAGTTGTGCTGAAGAAGCCAACAGTTCCCCAGCCATTTCTCTGTCTCCCTGCTCAGGGCAGGATTGCTGCACACACTAGCATCTGTCTTTCACCAGAACTTCCTCCCTGCTCCCCAGCCCGGGTACTGGCCAGACTTGGGGTTAGCCGAGCAGGACCGAGTCTGGAGCTCAGCTCGGTTCAGTCTGGGAAGGGGCCTGGGCCAGTGCTGGATCTAGCTCATCTGCTGCCAGCATCCTCAGCTTTGGAACCTCTGAAGCCAGTGACGTCTCCAGAGTCTGTCTCCTGGGACCGCCTGCCTCTGCGGACACGCAGAGTGGTGACAACTGGCCAGAATTTAGGACACCCAAGACGCTGATGACTCTGCTGGCTGTGGGACATTAGGGCAACACCTACTTTGCCAACATTAGACCTCACAAGTCAGCGATGACCGTGTCAGTGGCATGACACACACTGTGATGATTCTGTCCATTCTAAGACAAGACATATGGTGACAATTTGTGCCAGTTTTAGGACAGGCAGGGCCAGAGATGTCCCCTAGGGTGGTAGATTTTTGGATCTGGAAGTTCTTAGAGACCATTTAGTCAACCACTCCATTTTACAAAAGAGGAAACTGAGGCTGAAAGGTACCAAATGACTTGACTAACATCATTTGCTATTGAACAGAGAGTTCAATAGCAGAGCCAGGATTTAAACCCAGACCTTCTGACGACAAGTTAAGTTCTTTTCATCATACCCCAACCTGCAGAACCTGAGCTTAGCCCAGCAGCTGTCTCAGATGGAAGATATGTGGAGTAGTGACCCTTCTGTGGGCCTAGGGGGAAAAAATGCTCCTGATAGCGTGCATTAACTGACTCCCCCTCCTTCATTGGCCCCTTTCCTGCTGGGAAGGCCATCTGCTTGGGGTATTTAAAATGACTCAGCCATTTGGGACCTGCTCCCTGGAGACATCATCCCAGAGACACTCACAGGGCAGATCCCTGGGAAAGCTACCCCAGGGCACCCATTTGTCTCCAAACATTTATTTACCTTTAGAGGGTCCTCATCCTGCTCTGGTGAGAAACAGAACACTCTATCTATACCCATACTAGCACCTTAGAGAGTCTGAAAGGGAATTCTCTCTTCTCATTCTCTGTAATATTCATAAGTCCCATTTCTACAGGGCTTTAAAGTTCGCCACGCATTTTCTTCTCTGCCTTTTCCTCTTCTTCGCCCCCCACACCCACTTCACTCTCTTCTTTCATTCCTTTAGTCTGTCTTTCTCTGCAGATTCCAGGTCATTCCCTTCTTGAAGAGGGAGCTAGGCAGAGATGGGTGTCCTCATTCCTTCTTTGAATCTCACACACTGGCCACACCAGATCCCACACCCCTTTTGGATTATGGGACGTGGAAACTGCTGGTTGTGGGAGAGTTGGGGGTGGAAGCAGAGCAAAGGTTGGGGGGAGAGGTGGAGATGGAGGGAAACTGATGTGACAAAGCAAGAGAGAGCTCCTGAAATTGGAATACAAAGACATGAGTTGGAATCTCAGGTTTGCTGTTTGCCACTTTCGCCGTTTCATTTCATTTCATTGTTTCATCAATCACTTATAGTGAGCCGGTCAATAAACTTATTAAGCGCCTATTATCTGTCTGGCACTGTGCTAAATTGGGGATACAAAAAGAGGTAAGGGACAGTTCCTGTTCTCAAGGAGCTAACCCTCTAATGGGGAAAGCACCATGCTAGGCTCTGGAGATACAAAGACAAAAACCAAATAGTCCCTGCCCATTAAGATTTTAACTTCTGCAGGGAGAATACAATATATATGGGAGGTATCATAGTACAGTAGAGAGTGCACTAGCTTTAGAATCAAAGGATCTGGATTCAAATTCCACCATTGATGATTATTATGTATATGCAGAGTATATCACATGAAATGCCAGGCTGGATGAGTCAAAAGCTGAATTTAATGTAGCCAGATAAAATACCATAATCTCAGATATGCAGGGGATACCACTGTGACAGCAGAAAGTGTAGGAGAATTAAGAAGTCTCTTGATGAGGGCAAAAGAGGGGAATATAAAAGTTACCTTGAAGTTTAATATATAAAAAAAAAAACAACTAAGATCTTAGCAACTGGTTCCATCACCTCCTAGCAAATAGAGAGAAAATAATGGAAACAGTTTCAGATTTTTTATTTTTGGGCTCAAAGATCACCCCAAACAGTGACTGAAGCTACGAAATTAAGACTCTTGCTCCTTGGAAGGAAGCTATGGCAAATCTGGAAGGCATACTACAAAGCAGAGATGTCACCTTGCCAGCAAAGATTTGTATAGTCAAAGCTGTGGTTCTTCCAGTAGTAATGTGTGACCGTGAGAATTGGATCGTAAGGAAAGCTGAGTGCCGCACAATCGACCTTCCAAATGGTGGTGCTGGAGAAGACTTTTGAGAGTCCCTTGGACAGCAAAGAAATCAAAACAGTCAATATTTTTTAAAAAATTAATTCAAACTATTCTTTGGAAGGTTGAGCACTGAAATTGAAAGTTAAATTCTTTGGCTATATAATGAGAAGATGAGACTCGTTGGAAAAGACTCTGATGTTGGGAAGTTGAAGGCAAAAGGATTAGGGGCTTGTAGAGGATGAGATGGAGGGATAATGTCATGGAGACATTGAACATGAGTTTGGAAAGACTTCAAGAGATAGTAAAGCATAGAAGGACCTGGTGTGCTGTGGTCTATGGGGTCATGAAGAGTTGGCCATGACTGAAAGATAACACTAACACAACAAATGCATATAGTCTTAGGCCATATACCCTGAACCTCCTTGGAGCTCAGTTTCCTCATCTGTAAAATGAAGGGGTTAGATTAAATGTATATAGTCTTAGGCCATATACCCTGAACCTCCTTGGAGCTCAGTTTCCTCATTTGTAAAATGAAGGGGTTAGATTAAATGTATATAGTCTTAGGCCATATACCCTGAACCTCCTTGGAGCTCAGTTTCCTCATTTGTAAAATGGGTTAGATTAAATGTATATAGTCTTAGGCCATATACCCTGAACCTCCATGGAGCTCAGATTCCTCATCTGTAAAATGAAGGGGTTAGATTAAATGTATATAGTCTTAGGCCATATACCCTGAACCTCCAGGAGCTCAGATTCCTCATCTGTAAAATGAAGGGGTTAGATTAAATGTATATAGTCTTAGGCCATATACCCTGAACCTCCAGGAGCTCAGTTTCCTCATCTGTAAAATGAAGGGGTTAGATTAAATGACTCCTGAAGCTCCTTCCCACTCTAGAATCTTAATCCTATGGGAGCTAAGCAGAATACAAGGTCAATTCAGGAAGGAAAAAGCACCAACAACTGGACTGATGAAGGGACCTGAGAGATCATCAAGTCCAGCCTTATCATTCTGATAGGGAAGTTGAGGCACAGAAGGGGTATGTGACTTGCCCAGGGTTATGCACTTGTTGGTGAATCTGCAAATTAGTACAACTATTCTACAAAGCAATTTGGAATTATGCAAATAAAGGAACTAAAATGTCATACCTTTTGACCTAGAGATTTCACTGCTAGTTATACACCCAAAGGAGATCATTGGCAAAAAAGAAAGCTCTATATAGAATAAAATATTTATAGCAGCACTTTTGTGGTAGCAAAGAATCAGAAACAAAGTAAATGCCCATGGATTGGGGAATAGCTAAACAAACTGTCACACATGAATATAATGGAATAATTATTGTACAGCAAGAGATAACAAATAGAATAAATATGGAGAAACCCAGAAGATGTGTGAGCTAATGCAAAGTGAAATAAGTAGAGTCAGAAAACAATACAGACAATAACCACCGGACCCGGAGTCAGGAAGACTCAAGTTCACGTGAGGTCTCAGACACTTAGTAGCTACATGGTCCTGGTCAAGTCTATTAATCCTTTTTGCCTCATTTCCTTAACTGTAAAAAGGGGGTAATAATAACACTTACCTCCAAGGGTTGCTTGGCAAGATCAATTGATTTTTAATCATTCTGATTGTAAATTACTTAGCACAGTGTCTGGTCCACAGCAGGCACTTCATAAATGTTACCTTTTCTTCCTCATATTGTTCCGACTGCTGGATTTACTGTCTTCCTCTTTTTCAAAAAAACTTTTGTTATAAAAGGTGGATCTCTGGGAGTGGTGGGGAGAGGAAATGCCGGGATATAATGCTAAGAAACATTAAAGCAAAAGATAATGATAAAAATCTATTGGAAAAAAACTTCCTTCCTACTCCTAACTCCAGATGCTGTATCTTCCCTCCTGTAAGTAACCAACCATACCCTCCCACCTTGAGTTTCCACTTTCATTTGTTTCCTAGAGATACCCTGAGGTTATCTAGACACTCACTCTAAATTGTGACCAAGTATTCCTAATGGCTGGTGATTCAGCAAAAAAGAATTGCTTTTTCAAAGCTTCTTTTTTTCTTTAAGCCAAGACACTTTTGGTTTAAATCTTGGAGCATTGTGCTACTACACCCAGTGAACGCTGGCCGCTCTTCCCCCAGTCTAAATCCTCTCTTCTAAGCCTTTAGCCAGAAGTCATATCACCTCTCTGTCCCCTAATTTCCTTACCTGTAAAATGGGGGCCTGGGGCAAAATGACCTCTCAGTTCCTTTCTACTTCACTATGGATTCAGACAGACACCTCCAGGAGGCCTCTACTGGACCCACAAGCTCCCTAACCCTCGCTATCTCTGCTTGGTCTCATGGAAAAGAGGAGACACTGAAAGGCCACAGACCTTTGCCTAAAGGGGCCAAAACTGAATCCTGGGAATGTCTAAGAAGAGAAGGAGGAGGAGGAGAGGGAGATACTCTGAACCACTTGAGGGAGGTTATTCTCTATAAATTCCATTTCTGGCAATGCCTCCTCACTTGCCACCAGAGTTTACTGTTTTCTGAAATGATGTCCCATAAAGGGCCCAAGATAACTGACTCTGCTTTCCATGGAGTTACTGCAAACACTAACGTGATTTTATAACTAAATAAATCAGAGCACCACACAAGGCTTCAAAAAGCAAAAATCAGAAGGAATCTCAGACTTCTTGCCACCTGAGCCATCCACAACCCCAGGGGTTTGAATTTCTTGGTCCAGCCACACGACAATCATTTCCCTGTCTTGTATATGACTCATTCTTCTAAAACTTCAGGGAAAGCATTGAAACCCCTTATCTTCCATTCCCTTACACACGCACACACACACACACGTGCGCATGTACACACACAGAGACACACACACATGCACACAAATACACACACACACACACATTGAGTTCAATGGATCTTGGTCTCCCTATCACCAGATATTAAAGGTATTTGAGTTACTTAGTGACCCAAACAATTGTCCCAGGCTGAGATCCAAAGGATTAAGAAAGACTCATCTCCCAATGCATGGCCTCCCAGAAAATGGCCCCCTCACATTCTAGGGTTGGAAAAAAGGACTATCCAGCTGAACATGAATGAATGAATGAAAAAATGTTTATTAAGTATCTGCATTGTACTGAAGACTTAAAGATGAATTTATGTGTGTATCTCTGCGTATGAAAATATGTTTTTATGTGTGTGTTAAGGAATATAGGCAGAGAATAATGAGTCTTGGATGGTTGAGAAAGGATCCAGAGAAGCTGAAAAGAGGGAGAAAAAAAAGACAAGCATTGAGGAAGGTAGAGGAATTAGAGTAAGAACATGACATCTCATGAGGAGGGTCACTTGCTTGCTTCATGTGAAAACAGGATAACTCTGACCTCTGACTTTCATCATCTCCACTGGTTACCCAACCCTAATCCTTTCCATCTCAGAGAAAGTGAGGCCAGATTCTCATTGTCACCCCTTCCTCACATCTGTCAGTTCTCTGCTTCCTTCATGCCTGTTCTCTCTTGAAGCAAGTTTTTCCTGACTCTAAAGTCAGCACTCTCTCTACTTTGGGCTCTACTTCTCAAAAAGAGAGAGGAAACTGGCCAAAGAAAAGGATGATTAAAAGTGAGGGAAAAGAGAAGAGAAATGAGGAAGGGAGAGCTCAAAGATGAAGGAGGAAAGGGACATAGTATGGTGAAACAAGGGCTAAAGACAGAGGACTACCATTTTAGAGCTGGAAGAGAAGGTCATGCAAAACTTGTCATTTGCAGATGAGAACACTGAAACCCAGAGGGGCTAAGACTTGCCCAGGGCCACAGAGCTAATAAATGCCTCAAGTGGGATTCAAACCCAGCTCTTCCTAATCAGGTTCAGAGAATCATAACTGGAAGGAACCATCGAGTCCAGTGGAGATGTTTCCTCGTCTGTAAAATGGGGATAATAACAAGATCTATTTCCCAGAGTTGTTGTGAGGGAATAATTGTGAAGCACTTAGTACAGCACCTGGCACATAGTAAGCACTATGTATATGTTATGTATTATCATCATTATTATTCTTTTACAGATGAGGAAACTAAGGTCCAAGGAAGTTAAGTGACTTGTCCAAAGTCCAAAGGTAAGAAATATCAGAAGCAAGATTGAAACCCAGGTCTACCTGACTCTGGATCTTCCTCACTCCAGATCTCCAAGATCACATTATCAGAGTGGGAGGGATCCTCAGAGGCCACCTAACCCAATCGCCTCAATTTATAAATGAGGAAACAGAGCCAAAATCACACAGTTAGGAAGAGTCAGGGGTAAGGTTGGAATTCAGGTTCCCTGAGCCAAAGCTTTGCTTCTTGTCTACTGTACCATGATGACCCTGGGAGAAAGAGGAGGAGGAGGGGAAGAGGAAGAAGAAGGAGGAAGAGGAGGAGGAGAAAGAGAAAGAGAAGGAGGAGAACAAGGAGGAGGAGAAGGAAGAAGACAGTAGTGGCCAAAGTTGAGAAGAATGAGAGAGATCACCAGGGATAAGGTCTGCGGAGGCCAGAAAAACTGGGAGGTGGAAGAGGGGGACCTGGACGGAAAGAGGGAAGGTATATTGGAAGCATGTCCATCAAATAGGGGACTGGGGGAGGGGAGGGTATTCCAAGAGATAAAGGAGTAAAAAGAGGCTTGGGAAGGAAGACCAATGACTCCACATTTAGAGTGTGGCCTAGCCAGCCTATCCTGACCTGCTTCCCAGTAGTAAGGCAGCTTTTTTCCATTACTAATTATGGAAGTCTCTGAAGAGTTGGAAGTGGGAATGAGGAGAACAGGAGACCTGGGGAGTCCCAAAGCACAGGTGGATCACCATGGCAACACATCAATGCAGATCAGCTGCAAAGTGAAGAAAGACTATGCTGGTGACAAGCCTCTAGAGAGAGAACCTGTTTCTGTCTTCCTGGGTGGGCATACCTCCCGGCCTCAGAAGGAGGAATAATAGGGATGAAAGAATCAATCTGTCAATGATCATTTATTAAGCACCTACTATGTGCTGAGTAAAGGTGGTACAGCAGGGAGAGCACTGGGCCTGGAGTCAGGAGGATTCATCTTCCTGAGTTCAAATCTGACCTCAGACCCTTTCTAGATATGTGACCTTGGGCAAGTCACTTAACCCTGTTTGACTCAGTTTCCTCATCTGTAAAATGAACTAGAGGAGGAAATGGTAAACCACTCCAATATCTCTGCCAAGAAAACCCCAAATGAGGACATAAAGAGGCAGACATGACTGAACAGCCACATCTGCTTAGTACTATGTTAGGCAATGGAAATATAAAGTAAAAAAGTAAAGAAACTACGCCTGTCCTCAAGAAGTTTGCATTTTTTCAGGGAAGACATGTACGTAATTATAAGCAGAATAAAAAAATGAAGCAGTAAAATTATGTGTGTAGTTCCTTTGCTGATCTAAGGACCCATTCTTGTCAGTATCAGGGCATGCTCCAACCTTCCACGTCTTCCCTCAGGTTTATCACTGATCCAGCAACCTCCTCACTCCCTCAATCTCCCCTGCTTTACCCTAGCCTACTTCCTACCATCCTCTCCCAGAACTGGAAAGTCTGAATTCTCAAGAGAGTAATTGCCACATTTTTAGAAACACTTTGGGATTCACTTTTCTAGGAGAAATACCTCAGGGATGTGTGTGTGTTTGTCCTTCATTGTCCGAAGAACACCATGCCAGAAGACTTGACTTGGCATTTGACTTTGTTTTGAGTGATGGAGGGCTGTGCAGGTCTCCAGCCTCACATTCTTCTCCAGAGCCATCTAAATCCAGTGACCAGATATTCATCAGGATGACTACAAATGACCCAAGATGAGGCAATTGAGGTTAAGTGACTTGCTCGAGGTCACACAACTAGTGAGCGTCAAGTATCTGAGATGAGGTTTGAACTGAGGTCCTCCTGACTCCTGCACTGGTGCTTGATCCACTGAACCACCTAGCTGCCCCACCTCAGGGATAAGTCTTGTGAATAGTAGATAAATCAGAGATTGTCATCAGCTCCCCAAGGATACTTCCTAGAGATCTCAGGCCAACTTGCAAAACTTGGGGGGGGCGGGGAAGGTTAGCTACAGAAATTCTTAACCCTTTATGTGTCAAAGACCCTTTCAGCAATCTGGTCAGTCTTTATTGCCTACATTCATAATTGAGGGAAGTGCTACATTTCAGTTAGAGATGAAAATAAATATGTAATGTTTTTGCTTTTCCCCTACAACTTCACATTCTGAACCTGACATTTATTTATGGATCCCAGTTTAAGACCCTTGGGGGTAGAGCATTGCATTACTTTTTTAATATTTATTTTTCCTAATTACATGTAAAGACAATTTTTAAAATTCCACTTTTTTTAAATTTTGAGTTCCAAATTTTCTTTCTCCCTCCCTTGCCTCCTCCATCTCTAAGAAGGTAAGTAGTTTTATATAGGTTATATATGTTCAATCATATAAAACATATTTCCGTGTTAGTCATGTTGTGAGAAACAAAAGATCAAAAGAAAAGAAAGCTATGAAAAAAATAAAGGAAATGAAAAAAGTATGTTTTGATTTGTATTCAGTCTCCATCAGCTTTCTCTAGAAGCTGATAGCATTTTTCATCACAAATCCTTTGGGATTGTCTTGGATCATTGTATTGCTGAGAACAGATGTCATCCATAGGTGATCATCATATAATATTGCTGTAACCATATAAAATGTTCTGCTCACTTCTCTCAGCATCAGTTCATGTAAGTCTCTCCAGGTTTTTCTGAAATCAGTCTGCTCATCATTTCTTATAGTAAAAAAGTGTTCCATTACATTCATATAACACAACTTATTCAGCCATTCCCCAACTGATGGGCATTCCATCAATTTCCAATTTTTTTTGCTATCACAAAAAGAACAGAGTATTGCAGTCTAATGAAATTAAGTTCATGAGTCAGTTCCAAGTAAGCCAGTTTAAACTTTACTCTGTCCCCCAGCCACAAATAGTATGGCTAACAATCTTTTTTCTCACAAATACAATGCCATTGGTCAAAAGGTGAATTGAGTGAGAGACTATAGTCAACGTAAACCATCCCAACTCTGAGTAAAATGACTCAAAGCATATGCTCTATCAAAAAGAGGATCTATCACACCCACTACGTACACAAAAGATGGCATATTTTTACTATGAACTCTTTGGAGAGGAAGACCTAACCCTTCCCAAAGACATTGGATGGATAGTTAAGCCAAGGTAAGATAGCCAGAACAGGATGTGCCAGCCTTTGGCTAGAAGGAGACAGCATCTGTGAGAAAGTGCAAACACTTTCTGGAGGAGTGCAGTGTCAATGACACACACTTCCAGAATACCTTCCCCACCAAGGACTCCTGGCATGCCCACAGACCTATGGATGGGACATTGAGCAGAAGAGGGACCAACAGCCAATACTGTGAAAGCAGCATAATAGAGAAATGAAAGGCAGGCTTGGATCCTCTAGTGAAACCAGAGCCCTTCCTTGGGTGAAAAATAACAGATCAGAACCTGTCGTATTATGATGATTTTGTATGATTTTTCTCCTAAAAGTACCTTACATTTGCTCATGTCAGAGGCAACATGGCTGGGGAAGAATCTAACCTTGGAGTCACAAAGACTTGAGCTCAAGCCTGGTCTCAGATCCGTGGTGGCTCTATGACTTGGGCAAGTCACTTAAGGGGGCACTCTTGCTGCCCCCAAGGAACCCTTTAAGTCTATAAACTACAAGGTATGTACTGATCCACACTGCTTTCATTCTGAGTTCTCTATATCAGTGAAACCACACATCTGATTCAAAATCAAAAATTCTTGTCTGCATGGAGATTCATAGCATACTTTTCTGTCCAACCACAGACCCCTATGATACTTTTCTTGATTTATCCTTACAGGTATATTTCAGTTCCTAGAAAATAATAACTGACATTCATATAGTACTTTAAACTTTGTAAAAAGCTTCATACATTCCTGCATGCAGACTTTTGAAAACTATTTTTCATGTTTGCGTGTTTGTTTGAACTATGTTTTCTTTTACAACATGACTAATATGAAAATATGTTTTGCATGACTGCACATGTATAATCAATATCAAATTGCTTGCTGTCTTGGGGAGGGGTTGAGAAGGGAGGGAAAGAATTTGAAGCTCAAATTTTTTTTAAATGAATATCAAAAATTGCTTTTACATGTAATTGGGGAAAACTAAAATATTAAAATTTTGAAAAAAGATCTTCATATAAATTATCTCATTTGATCTCATTTATATCTCTGTAAACATAAAGATTTTACTATGTACTTCCTTCTCTAGCTCATTTATCTAAAAATACTTGAGTAATTTCAAACCCAGAAGTTGAGGGTGTATAGAGGGCAAGTCTGTCAACATTCTCCAACCAGAAAAATGTCTCTTTATCCATATGCTTTGCTTCCTGCCCATGCTCTAATTTCCCATCCATGACCTTCAAACTCCATTATGACTCAGTTTTTTTAGTGGTCTATAATGGGAAATTTAGGGAAGCTAAGTGGCACAGTAGATAGAGTGCCCTGCCAGGAGTCAGGAAGACCTGAGTTCAAATCTGACCTTAGACATTTACTAGCTGGGTGACTCTGGGCAAATCGCTTCAATCTGTTGACCTCAGTTTCTTCATCTGTAAAATGAATTAGAGAAGGAAATAGCAAACCACTATGGTATCTTTGCCAAGAAAATCCCAAATTGAGCCACAAAGGGTTGGGCATAACTGGAAAATGTCTGAACAGCAAGAGTGGGAAAGTTAGTCAACAGTTTTTTAAAAGTCTAAATAAATCATGTTCACTCATCCCTTAACACTCACCTCTTCAAAGAGTAAAAAGTTTATTTCCTCAATCAGTTAATAAGTATTTATTAAGTACCTACTATGTGCCTGGCACTAGTAAGTATTAGGGATACAAAGAAAGGCAAAAAAACAGTCCCTTCACTCAAGGAACTCAAGAGATGCTTTGCTTCATCTTTATGGAGGAAAGTGAGAGAGATGTTTCCTGTACTAAATAACACAGACAGATCAGAGTTCTTAGTATACGCTGGTAGAAGTAGAGTTCTTTTCCTAACTAACTCATGTAAATGATGTAAATGTAAACACCCAGACTTAAAGGGTGAAATTGTAGAACTGTTGGCTAAAGTGTATTAACTCTGGGAGAGTTTAGTGGGGAAGACAACATGCAAACAACCACGTACAAGCTATATTCATGATGAATTGGAAATAATCAACAAAAGGAAGGTATTAGAAAGATCAGGAAATGTTTCCTGTAAGACGGGATTTTGACTGAGCCTTTAAGGAAGTCAGGGAAGTGAGGAGGTAGAGATGACGAGAGAAACAGTTCCAGACAGGACAACCAGGGAACAGGAGATGGAAATGTCTTGTGGAACAATAGCCTGAGGCCAGTGTCACTGGATTGAGAAGTACATGGTGGAAAGGAGAGAAGGAAAAGATGTAAGAAGACTGGAAAGAGAGGGGAGCAGGTTATGAAGAGCTTTGAATTCCAAACTGAAGATTTTTTTATTCAATACTAGAGGTGACAGGAAACTAACCAGTGTTTATTAAGTAGGAGATGACATCTTCAGTTGTTCAGTCTTTTCAATCCTGTCCAACTCTTTGTGTTCCCGTTTGGAGATCATTTTCCTTGGCAAAGACACTGATATGGCTTGCTGTTTCCTTCTCCAGCTCATTTTACAGATGAGGCAAACAGAGGTAAATGACTTGACCAGGACCACACAGCTAGCAAGTGCATGAGATTGGATTTGAACTCAGGTTTTACTAATCTCAGGCCTGATGCTCTATCCACCACACCAACATCATTAGACCTGTACTTTAAAAGCCATATTGCTTCCTTCCTCTCGCCCTCCACAGCAGCTAATATTTAAGTATTTAAGTATTCAATGATCTGCCACTTCTTGTAGATTTCACCAGCTTTTCCAGTAGAAAAGTGAGAGCCACTTACTAGGGTTCCCTAGGGTCACTCTTGGAGCTCTTTTGACATATAAGCATCACAGTAGCCATCCTGGGGACCTCTGGAACAGTGGTCATGTATAAGGAGAGTTTACATGTTTTAGTCAACAGTTCTACACTTTTACCCTTGAGGTCTGGGTGCTTTATTTATATCTGGTACATCAGTTAGTTAGAAAAAAGTCTATACCTTTATTACTCTTTATTCTACAAACTCTGATCTGTCTACACTACTTGGTAGTGGAACCTCCCTCACACTTTCCTTAATGAAGATAGAACAAAGCATCCTTCTGGTATCTTAATTATCTTTTTTTATACGTTTCTGCACATTTATACCTCATTATACCTTTCTTATTTAGCATAATGTCTGAGTATAGAGTAGGTATTTAATAAATCCTTCTTGACAACTTGACACCACGTTTCTCATATTTCTCTAATTGCTTTCCTGTCTTTGTCTCATCTTAGAGTCATAGACAGGCAATCCACAAGAACGTATTAAGCACTTAGTATGAGTCAGTCTCTGTGTTAACATCTAGAGCCAGAAGAGAACTCGGAGGCCAGGTGGTCAAAGTCTTCCATTTTACCAATAAGGAAACAGCCCAAGGAAGGATAATCAGTGGCAGAGTGGAGATTTGAACTCAGCTCCTCTAACTCCAAAGAAAGTGCTCTTTCCATCACATTATACTGCCACTCTCTTCCTGAGGGTGACCAAAGCTTTGCATCAGGTTGCTTCAATAAGGTGAGGGGGAAAGACCCTTCCTATAAGAAAGCAAACCTGTGATGACCATTATCTCCACACCTCCCTTCAATTCATTCAAGGTCATCTCATTACATTTCTAGATTGCCCCTGCCCAGCCACACTTGGTAAGTTTACCTATTCCCACTGGGTGTTTCCATTTTTTAAGAGATGATTTCCTCCTCCCAAACACCCTTCCTCTACAATGGCTTTTTATCCATAGCACACACATTTTTCCCTGGGCTTCCAACAAGGTATTTTTAAACAGATTCCAGGTTTCCTGTGGGTTATTAACTTTTTCAACTATTCCTTTAAATTTTTTCCTAACTAATGCCGCATTTTGTCGTACTTCCCTTTTATAAAATTGAGTAACCGCATGACAGATATTTTTGGTTTTCTCCCTCCAGCCAGTAGGTTGAACTTCACCATATTGTGATCACTGTTCCATAATGGGTCACCCAAGGATACTTCCTGCTCCAGTTCCTGCTCCCAACTCAGCCACACCTAGGCTATCATCTGGAAATTCTAAAATCCCTTGACTCACTCCTAGCCTACAGTCTATCTTGATTAGAGCTCCCACTAGAATAGGATGCCAGCATCAGGCAGGGAGAAAAATGCATCCTCACCACAAGGACTACTAGCCCCAAGATCTCACCCAACTTAATGCTCGACCACACCACAAGGTCATCTATTACAGTAGCAAATCCTCTTCCCCCTTCAAGTCAAGATGGGGTGGAGGGAGTCTCTCTCCTCACTCAGCTCAAGCACCATTTTCTACATGAAACCTTTCCTAATGCCTCAACTGCTACTAAATGGTAACTGTTTTTCTTTTACCTAGTTTTTTACTCTTCCCCTCCCAGTTTGATTTTTTTGTTGTTTTTTGATTGAAGGGGTCATCCCTTGAGTAACTACTTAAAGAAGCCTATTCATTGAAAGGGTATATCTCACTCAAAGTGAGAATCTGATAAGACTTTAGCCTAAAATAACCAGGGATCTCCCATTGCATCCTGGGCCATCTCTAGTCATTCTGATGAATATCTGGTCACTGGACTCAGATGGCTCAGGAGGAGAAAGTGAGGTTGGTGACCTTGCACAGCCCTCCCTCACTCAAATCAAAATCAACTGCAAGTCATGTCATCATCTTGATGTCATGGTCCTCTTCAAGAGCCAAGGACAAAAACTAGTACCTTTCCTCCCAGAATACCTTGTATTGAACTACCTCCTGTATATTTGCATTTATTGTTTATATTTGCTGTATATAATTATAATTTTACATATCCTTGTTGCTCCCCCGGTTAGAATATAAGCTCTTTTCAAATAAGGATTATTTCATTCTTTGTATTTGTCTTTCCAACACTTAGCACTGTGCCTAGCCAGCACATAGTAAGGATGTCATAGATGCTTGTGGATTGCTTGACAGGCCCTCCCCTATCCTAGCACAACTGTACCCACCATCAGACTGTCCCTTTACTGTTGTCTTTCTGCCACCAAATGAATTTTTTCTAGATACAAAAATTCCTAGTTATGGTTTTGAGGTGAATAACTCTATTTTTGTGATTTAAGTACAGCATTTCTTCCCATAGGGATTCAATGTTTCTAAAGGAGTGTTGTCTAGGCATATTTTTTACAGGTGTTACCTGAGTAACAGAAGCTAGCAGAGGCAACTAGAATCCTGGAAGTACTATATTTCATCGATTAGCTTATGATACTATAGGAACAGGATGACCCTGATAATCAAAGGACCAGGGATCAACAGAAAGATCACCGAGTTTAACATCATAGGCCATGAGTTCAAATCTCAGCTCTGACCTTTACTACCTGTGTAATCCTGGACAAATAACTTTACCCTCTGTACCTCAATTTCCTCATCTATAAAATGAGGGGGTTGGACCAGATGGTTTAGAAGGCCCCTTCCAACTGTGAATCTATAATCATATTATCTTCACTCTGTAACTCATAGATTTTGACCTCAGACATCTGTTCAATTGAATTGAATGTCACTTTATTTCTCAGCCCGTCTCCTCATCTGTAAATGAAGCAGTAGATGTAGGTTCCCTCCAAGGTTAGTGCTACGATGCCATGGTAGTCAGAAGTTTCTAAAGAGATCAAGGCAAAGTTTTTGGTTTGTTTTCATTTTTAAGACCAGGGAAGACTTGAACATGTTGAGAGCAGAAAGGAAGGAGGAGCGAATGAAAACGATAGAGAGGAAAAGGTTTTGTGGAAGCCAAGTCCAAGAGGGAGTGAGAAGGGATGGAGTCTTGAGTATGGGGAGAGTCTTCAAATCATCTATGAGACTTGCCCTCTCTCACAAAGTGGAAGACAGACAGAGACAGTATCAGAATACTGAGCAGCAGACCTCGTCGGCTCAGGTCACTTTGGCTCCAAAGACCGGGGCACAGATATGTACTGGAGCCAATCCAAAGAGGAACTGGGAAAATGAATGAGGGGACAGAAATGGGGGGCAGGGCAGAGATGAGAGCTGCTAAATACTTCAGGACTCATGCCTTAGGGCGGTGACAATTTGGTAACAGTCTGTGAATGCTGAAAATGGGGTAAACACAATGGAGAAAAATGATTATTTAGTCTGCAAGAGAGTAATAGGAAAAGAGACAGGACTGCATTGAGGAATCATATTCCTCTGGCGAGGTGAAGGGAACTGATGTTCACCAAGGTCATTTTGTTCTTTCTACTGCTAAGAAGGATTATCCTGAATAGGTTGGGGGGAGGGAGGAGGGAAATCTCTCCTTAAAACTCTAAAGTAAAAAATATAAATAATATTCCATAGTATATGAATGGATTAATATAGAATATTAATAATAATAGACATTTATAGAATACAGTGCTTATTAAGTGATTTCTCATAATCCTGTGAGGTAGAGAATCTAAGTATTATTTTCAAGATTTTCAAGATTAGGAAACTGAAGTTCTGAGAGAGGTATCCCCAATACAGCCAAAGTAACCTCATACACGAGAAATATTCGATAAATACCTGGTCTTAAAATGGAACATGCCAATCATAGAATTTTAGAGTTTAAAGAGACCTCAGAAACGTACTAGTCCACCCCCCTACATGCAAAAAAGGGAAAGTGAGGCCAAGTGACTTGCATGGGACAGCTCAGCAAGTATATGTCCAAGCAGGGATCAGAATTGAGGTCTCTCTTGATTCCACACTCAGGGTTCTGAAAAGAATTTAACTCGTCACATCACTTTGCATCTTAAGACCCACATAAGTCAGAGGAGGGGATTGAATGGGGTGCCTTATTAAAGTCCCTGTGGTTCTAAGTTGAGGCTCCATTTTAAAGAAATATCACCAGTAAATTCTGGCTGCCTCTTGGGACTGCCAGGGGGTTCTCTAGAGGGAGAAATTTGGCTGTTTCCTTCTTCTATCCCTTCTCCTTACTATTGCTACATGATACAGTCAAAGATCCTGTCTCCACTCTGACCACCATTGGACCTCAAAGGCTGGTTGGAGTAGACAGGTCCCCAGAAGCACTTCTTTTAGTTCCAGAGAGTTGGGGGCAGGGAGAGGACTGAATGTTAAATGACTTTTCCAAGGTCATGCAACCAATAAGACTGAACCTAGTACTGCCTGACTCCATAGTCAGTTCTCTCATTCCACTTACTATATCATTTAAAATAACCATATAATGTCAGAGCTAAATGGATCTCAAAAACCAGCTAGACCAACATTCTGATTTTGCAGATGAGGAAACTGAGGCCCAAAGAAGGGCAAAGTCCTTATCAAGGTTTTACAAGGGCTTAATGTTCTAGCTAGGATTAAAACCCAGTTCTTTCACGAAGCCAAATAAATATCATGAAAAAATAACTGATTCAGAAGACTTGGGTTCAAATCCAGACTCTCTGACACTGGATGACGTTGGACGTCACTTAACTTTTCATTTCTTCATCTATGAATGATTTTGATTAGATGGCCTCTAAGATAGCTTCCATCTCAGGAACCACAATCCTCTCATTATTTCAGGGGTGGGCAACCTGTGGCCCTCTAGGTCCTCAAGTGTGGCCATTTGACTGAATCTAAACTTCACCAGTCAATGGGCCACACTTGAAGACCTAGAGGGCCACAGGTGGCCTCAAGGCCACAGGTTCCCCAACCCTGCAAGCACAAGGCTTAGCCTCTGTTAAGTGCCAAGTGAAGGGCACAATGATGCCACCAGAGTTTAAGGTGGGCTGGAGTGCCAGGGCTAGCTGCCTGGAGGTGGGTGAACCTGCCCCAAACTTTGAAGGATGGGTGGGATTCACCAAGGAGAGGAGGAGGTCAGAATAGTAAGGATAGAAGGGTTGTAGCTGAGGACACTTTAGGCAAGAGAAAAAGGTTTCCTGGAGGTGGGGCCTGTGAGCTGTGATTAAAAGGAAAGGAGAAATGTGGCGTGGCTGGCCAAAGGCCCTTTACTTGCTTACCAAATATTTATCAGGAGAGCAGCCTTGTATCCAATAGGGCCACTGGTTGCGAAAGACTCACAGAAAAGGCCCAAGGCCAGGGCTGGGAAAGCAGAGTAGGCTCTCCCTGGTGAGCTTTTGACTCCTTCTTCAAGAAGAACCTGAAGCTTTGATGCCTGGAGCTGAAGGCTGTGGCCAAATTCACTTTCCATATCTGCCTGATCTCCTGGGCCATCCAGAAGCAGGTCTCCAGCTGGCCCGGAGCATCTACAGGTCAGGCCTGCCCAGGGCTTGGCTCAGTGGGATAGCCAGGGAGAGAGAGGGACTGAAGGCTGAGGGCTTGTTCCATCCAGCACATGTTCAAAGGCATCTGCCTCAGTTAAAGGGCAAGTGACCTGTCCCTCTCCACTCCCATCCCGCTGGGGAGGATTTGGCCACCTGGCAGAGGCTTAAGTAAAGCAATTAACTACCCAGGCAGCTCTTAGCCATGGGGACCTGGGGAACTTTCCATCAGCAGCACAGAGGTTGGAAGAAAAGAATTTTTAAAAATTGTAAAAACCCTCATCCTTTGGACCCGGGGGGGGGGGGGGGGGAGAATATCTTTTTATGTGAAACTGGAGAGGGAAAAATTCAGGATTCCTGCTCATGCCTCTAATTGATATCAACATGAAATATTCTCGTGTTGTTTTAATAATAGTTTGGTTTTCCAGAAAAAAAAAATCTTCTCTTCTACTAGAATATTTTTAGCAAAAATATTTTGCTTTAACTTTTTCCCCCCTTCTTCTGTTTCTCCTTTTGCTTCAAAGGCCTCGGCGCCATTCTAGGGTGCTAACTGCTGCGCTCAGTTCCACCGCCCCTTCTCCTCCCATTTGGATGGCCATCTCTACTGACGGATCCATGCCAAGCAGGGAAGATATTTTTTCCAGAAGCAGCATCTGGCTCCTTGGCAGGCTCCTAGGGCAGTTGTGCTGGCAGCGTGGGGCTCCTTGGGCCTGTCATGTGTTTAGGCGGCTGCCTAAGAGGCCTCGTTCATGTAGACACTATGTTCTCTCCACTTCCATTTCATTTTTGAAAATTTGTATTTTGTCTCATCCCAGACTCAAAAAGGGCTCCCACAGACCCAAGCATCACATCCCTGTGACCCCCCCTGCTCCCCCCACTCCCAAGCAACACCTTATCGGGGAGAAGGGAGGCACCCAGAGACCAGATCACCATGGGATCTCAAAGCCCTCAGCAATAGGAGAAATACTACTCTTCTGAGCATCCAAGACAGCTGGCAGAGAAGTCCTTTGAACTCTGCCAAGAGTTACTGGGACACTAAAATGAGCATCTTCACTGCTACTGAGTTTCAGGTCAAAGCTCAGAACAACCCATCTAGACCTACTGCTGATATCCATCCTAGAGAAGGATCCACAACTTAGCTCTCGGAAATTCAGTAATCATTAGGCAGAGATGCAACCAGGAATATTTGTACCTGGAACAAGCATCAAAAAGCAGGCCCAAGGTAAATTGAGAAAGCAGAACAGAGCCTCAAAGTGCAGGGGGAAAGGCCCCAGGACACTGGGGCATGACTTTTGGGCAGAAGGGTTCACATGGGCCACTATTTAGTAACTACCTATTTTAGCTAATTATCATTTATTAGTATCATTATTTTTATTATTTAGTAGCTACTATTAGCTAATTATTCTTGCAAACTAGATGTTATGCTTCTGTTGTCCCTATGTACATACAAGGACAAGTGCCATCAGTATCTTCCACACTGGGCTCCTTGGCAGAAAGCTCCAATCCCCCTAGACTGGTGTCAGCTCCATCATTAGATGGTCTTTATCTTCAATCGCAATCAGTCAGTCAATCAATCAATATGTGCATATATTAAGCACTTACTATGTTTCAGGTCCTGTGCTAAGCATCGGGGATACAAAAGAAAAGACAAGAATAGCCCTAGCCTCACATAAGATAACATTCTAATGGAGGGAACAACATGGAAAGAACTAAACACATACAAGATATAGAGAGAACAAATGGAAAAGTCTGAGAGAGGAAGCCTTAAGTGGTCCAGAGGGACCAGGAAAGACCTCTTGCAGAAGATGGCATTGAAGCTGAGTCTTCATGGAAGCCCAGAAAACTAAGAGGCAGAAGTAAGAGGGCCAGGGTGTTGCTACCAGTTCAAAGGCACGGTAAAGGGAAATGAAGCTTTGAGAGGTAGCAAGGAAGCTAGCCTAGAGGGATCACAGACTGTACCCCAAGGAGGCAAGAGGAAGAACTCTGGGAAGGCAAGAGAGGAATGAGTTAAGAAAAGCTTCGACTGGCAAATAAAGGACTTTATCTTTGCTCTTGGAGGTAATAGGAAACTGCAGGAGATTATTGAGCAAGGAATTGACATAGCCAAGCCTATACTTTAGAAAAATTACCTTGACATAAATGGAGCATGGGTTGGAGTGGGGAGAGGCTTGAGGCGGAGGGATCAAGCAGAAGGCCATTATTGCGGCAGTCCAAGTAAAAAGTGACAAGGGTCTGTACAATTTGAGAGCTTTTTTAGGAATAATGCAATGTTCTTAACCCTACGTTAGATTCTGCAGGAGTCATAAGGCCTGAACGGGGCAGGTCACTTAACTTCTGTTAGCCTCAGTTTCCTCAACTGTAAAATGGGGATGATAATAGCATCTGCTTCCCAGGGTTGCTGTGAGGATTGGATGAGAAAATAATAGCACTAAGCATAGTGCCTGACACACAGTAGGTCCTTCATAAATTATTGTTCCTTCCCTCTCTCTTTCCCTCAAGAATCTCATGGACCACTTGAGGAGGCATGACTATGCCTGGCCAGTAGAAAGCAACAAAATCCTAAACTTACATTAGATAACTTTTTAAGATTTACAAAGCACTTTCCTCACAACCACATGAGATAGTCAATTCAATTGTTGTTCCTGTTATACCCATTTTAATAGATGAGAAAACTGAGGCGCAGAACAGTTAAGTGTCAGTCAATGCCTAAGGCAGAATTTGAACTCAGGTCATCTGATTCTATGCCTCTCAAGCTCTCAGTTATGGATAGCACACTAATACAACAGTGTGTGAAATGAACTCTAAGGATTTGAGGAGTTCATGACACAGTTGGCTCTGAGTTGGCTGTGACAGCCATTTACAGTGATATGATGTGATACACCACCCCACTTTGACCCCCTTCTCAGGTCCTCTTCTTCCATTCAGGTGAGTAGATCCTCCTGATCCACTTCTAGTCTCAGCGCTACCTAAGTCTTTCCATAACCATAGCTCTAACTAGAAATGAGCATAACCAGATTCTAGTGTATCTGAAGTACATTCAGTTGGTAAAAGACAGCTCACCCAGGGTAGCTGGAGTTCTTCTGGGAGATGGGACATCTGGTCTGTGATAGAGTCTGGCCCCAGTCCCTGCAGTATAGCTGATGACCACTGGTCACTAGGGAGGGGGCCAAAACAGGGAAACAGTAGGCAGTGGGATTGGTGATGGAGAAAGGTCATCTCAGGAGAAAGGCAGGACTTTTGGCTATGTTGCCACATTGTACTCACTTAGTAGAAGTAGATGATGGACCAGATGTTCATAGTGTGGAGGAAGTAGCCCTACAGATGTCTGTTCCCTGAGGCAAAGACTAAATTGACACTCCATAGTTATAGCTAAGGATTATCTAACCCCCAAACCCTTTATTCTCCATCTCATAATAAATGTACATGATACAAAAAATATACGATATTTTATATATATATATATATATATATATATATCATATACTCACACAAAAATATCAGTGTGCTTTATTACTGATTTTGAAAAGAGGCCCTTGGTCTAGGCCTGTGATTATCTTTAAGACTGTCTTAAAACAGCCCTGATATCCCTGGGTCAAGTTCCCCTTCTACTCAGTTGTCCTTGAAAACAGTCAACTCCTATTCAACTAAGCATGCTCCCCTCGCAAGGTAAGGGATACTTATCTCCAAGTTAGCTTGTCACTGTCTGAATATCACTCACTCCGGGTTCCTCGGCAATTACTGAAATAAGCTTTCCTTAGTTCTTTCTCTCTCTTTCTCTTTGTATGTATGTATCTCTTCTCTCTCGTTCTCACTTTCTCTTCCTTTCCTTTGTCTATCTTTTCTCTGTCTCTAGGTCTCTTATTCTTTGTTTCTGTCTCTCTCTCTCTCTCTCTTTTTATGTGTCTGTCTCCCTCTTTTCCCCACATTTTCATCTCTAATCTGCATTTCATAACTAGGTTTCTGTAAAAATTAATTTAATTGAAGGTATTCTGAAAGCTGTCGTTTACTTACTGGTCTGATCTTCTTTCACCTGGGTACTGTCCCTGAGTCAATGAAGAAATGAGAAAAATATCTGGGGCACTGTCCAAGAAAAAGGTATCCAATAACTCAGGGGAATTGCATGAGCTTCATGATTACAACAAATAAACATGTTTGGGGAATCATCATAGTGCTTGCAGAAATACTATCTGGGGTAAGCAGCTCTGGAATAACCTTCTCTCGTTGGTATCTTGGAGTCTGACCCTGGCTGTTCCCTCCAATTCCCCACTCCAGAGACACTGAAACCTTCCACAGCAACTGGCTGCACCATCACCCATCCCAGCACCCAGCACACAGACAGAGATCTTCAGCCCCCTGGCTGAAGATCCCTTGGCTGGCTCCCCTCCCAAGCCCTTCCCTAATTCATTCTCCAGCGCTCTCCCCTTTCCAGTGAGCCTAGGCTCCCAGTGAAGGGATCACCCACAGACCCCATATGCCCAGATGAAACTTTTCTGGATATCAGATTTGTAAAGTTATCATCACAAGCCCTATCTCCCCAGCTTAAATAACATGGAGCAGCATGGGGTAGTGGAAAGAGCTCTGAATTTGGAAGCAAAAGACCTTTGTTTTCTCCCAACTCTGCCTTAATCTTTGTCAGCCACTATTTCCTCTTCTGTAAAATAATGGTCTCAGATTAAATGATCTTTGAAGTGCCTCTCCCCTATTTAAAATCTTATAAGCCTAGGATCTGCTGATGATCTACCAGCCAATAAATCCTGCTACAGGGCCTAATTTCTTTCTACCAAAACCTGAGGAAAAGGAGGGAGAGAGAGAAGGGAGTCAGAAAACTCCGACAGTGAAATCATAGCAACAACATACTGTTCCAAGCCCCCTGCACTCAGACCTGGAAGATGCAGCTGCCTTCTCCTGCTTATGAAACTCACTTCCAGGCTGTCTGGGCACCTCTCCCCACATCCCGACCTGTGCGAAATGAGAATAAGAATGTCTGAGCTGGAAAGAGTCTTAGAAATCATAGACTAATAGACCAAGTGCTGCAAGAGACCTCCCAGATCATGTCATTCAACTCCCACCTTACAGAGGAGGAAACTGAGGACCAGGAAAATGTCATGAGTTGGCCAAGGTCTCAGTGGGTTGAAAGCTGGGACTGCTTATGAGAATCAAATAAGGCCCTAAAGAAGAGGGGAACTGACATCCAATAGCTCTTAGAAAAATGTCTGACACACAGGTGCTTAATAAATGTTTGCTGACTGATTAACTGATATAGCACCTTCAGGTCTATAATAAGCCCTTCATTTCATTTGATTTTCACAGTCACCCAATGGGAAAGTTATATTATTATCCCTAATTTACAAATGAGACAACTGAGGCTCAGAGAGGGTGATCACCAAGTTAATAAAGCATCAGAGGCAGGATTTGAATCCAGGGCTCCTGACTCTAACTTCAAAACTCTTTTCTCAACCAGTTCGATGTTGGATCATGGGTCGCCAGGTAAATACTGGACCACAGACTACAAGGAGTGACTAGGAGAGGCTCCCCACCCGTTGCCCCCAGGCAGTCCCAATCCCAGACAAGGAGGAGGTCTGAAAGGTCATCTAGAGCAGGCCAGGGCTTGGGTCCGATGTTGCTTTTGGTCTGGGTTCCAAGGGATTCCAGTCAGAGCTTCCTGCTGAGGCGGGTGGGGCAGTGCGGGATGCTGGTGGAGCTGGGTCTGCCGGCACCAGGCCCAGTGCTCACACTGATCGTCTGCCAGCCGAACATTATTAAATGCCTTCTCCCAGGCTGTACACAGCCCAGAGACACCTCCGCTCAGAGCGGAGAGGCGGGGCCTCCAGAGGGGAGGCTGCCCGGGGCAGGCATGAGCAGCCCTCCTCCTTCTCCTGCCCGGCGAAGGCAGCCTTTCTCTTTAACTCTTTAGGATCTAACTTGCTGTCTGCAGGAAAAGGCAGTAGAGGGGTTTGGGTTTTTTTCCTTCCTTCCTTCCTTCCTTCCTTCCTTCCTTCCTTCCTTCCTTCCTTCCTTCCTTCCTTCCTTCCTTCCTTCCTTCCTTCCTTCCTTCCTTCCTTCCTTCCTTCCTTCTTTTCCTCTCTTCCTCCCTTTCTCTTTCTTTCTCTCTTTTTAATGGGGGAGGGTGAAAGAGAGAAAATAAATGTTAATCAAATTTTTTTAAAGATTATGATGTAAAAACAAAAGGTATCAATAAGACATGAATATTTTAGAATTTTAAGTGAATGGGAGGTATTTGATGGAGAGTTTTCATTCTCTGTTCTCCTTTCAACTCCTTCTCTAAGAAGTCAGCCAGCTACAAATATCCTGAAGGGTGAACCCTCACACAGGCCCAGCCCCTCACCTAAGGAATGCTCCCAAACTCAAGAAAGAAGGGAGAGAGCAGTTAGCACTTTTAAGTGGGTACCTCCATCTCCCCCTGCTTACTGGGGTTCAGATGGCACACCTGGGATGGCACACCTGGGATGCTTTTCTGATGTCCCCTCTGCCGGAAAAATGGATCATTTTTTTTTTTGGTTGTTGGCCAGATCCCTTCCTGAGCACCTCTGCATTGCTTCATCAGGGGAAATAAATATAACAGAAACAACACTGGCTCTGGTGTCAGAGGACCAGGCTCCACATCCCACCTCTTACCTTTCCTATCTCTGTGACCTTACTCAATCCACTTAACTGCCCTAACCTTTAACATTCCTTATCTAAAAATGAAGGGTTAAACAATATGGCCTCTGAAGTTCCTTCCAGCTCCAAATCTATGATCCTGGAAGTAGTGAGATAGTATCCCATTCTAGCTTTAATTCCTATGATCCTACACACTATCCCCAGCATGTTATCTGAATTCCAACCTCTGCACCTTTGTCCCCCTCTGCCCTTAATGTCCTCTTCTATACCTTCATGTTCCATCTCAAGATCTATCTGCTTTAGAATGTGTTCCTTGACATTCTGACACTACAGTGATCTCTCACTCTTTAGAAGGAAGGAGCATCTATCTACTCTCTCTAATTCCCACTCCTTTACTATATATACAACTTGGCATAAAGCAGCTCATCTTGTTTGTCTATTAACTTTTCATGTGTATTTGTCTCATTTCTCCAATTAGCCTGTAATATGAATTATATTGGCACATCCAATAGAAGGTTCAGTAAGTAAATATCTAAAGGACCAGACAGTTGGATCATAGGATTTTAAAGTTGGAAGGGACCTTTGTCATTGTCATTTTCAGTGACCTTTACAAAATCATGACAAGATTGGAGAAGGAAGAATGCTAAATTAAAAAATAAAAAGGTAGGGTAAAGAGGCTAGGAATCTAAAAGCTAAAAACCAGTGAACTAGACTTTGCTTCCTACCCCACAGTGCATAGATCACTGAACCTGGGGTCAGGAAGATCTGAGTTCAAAATCTGACCTTAGGTATATATTAGCTGTGTGACCCTGGGCAAGTCATTTAATCTCTGCCTGCCTCAGTTCCCTTAAATGTAAAATGGAAATAATAATAGAACCTACATTACAAGGCTCTTGTGAAGTTCAAATGAGATAAATTTGTAAAGTGCTTAGCATAGTACCTGGAACATAATAGGTACTTAATAAATGCTTCTTCTCTTCCCTTTCCTGGCAAAATTCTAGAACATATTAAAGGGAGAGTTAGTAAACATCTAGAAAAAAAAATACATGATCACAAAGAGCCGTAGTGGTTTCATTAATAATAGGCTATCTCTGATTAATCATCATTTCTTTTTTTGATAGTTACTGAACTAATAGAACAAGTGATTAGAGTTATTATTTACCTAGGTTTTAGCAGCAACTAGATGACATAATGGATAGAATGCTGAGCCTGAAGTCAGGAAGACTCAATCTTCCTGGGTTCAAATCTGGCCTCGGATACTTACTACCTATGAGACTATGGGCAAGTCACTTAATCTGTTTGCCTCAGTTTCCTCATTTGTAGAATGATCTGGAAAAGGAAATGGCAAACCATTGCAGTATCTCTGCCAAGAAAGTCCCAAATTTGGATCATGAAGAGTCAGACACAACTTTAAAAAAAAACACTATAAGATATTAGCAAAGCATTTTACCAAGTCAGTCACATTGTTCTTGTGGAAATGATGAAGAAATTTAAGTCAGACAATAGTATAGGTAACATACCTGGATTTGAACTTGGTTGAATAGCCAGACCCAAAGAGTTGTCATTAATAGTTCAATGTCAAATATATTTTGATGTCCAATTTAGAAATTTGTTTTGCTTCACTATGCATATTTATTACAAGTGTTTTGTTTCTCTTTTTCCAGTTGAGGCAGTGAGGTATGCGAAGGAAGGAAAATAAAGCCTTGTTAACTGAAAAAAAAATTGAATAATTCAGTGTGGACTTGGAAGGTCTCTAAGTACAGCACCCCAAGTATTTATCCTTAATCTAGTGCTATCCAACGTTGGAATCAATGACTTAGTTAAAAGTATACATGGCATGCTTATCAAGTCTACAGTTGCCACAAAGGTGGTAGCATTAGCCAACACTGGTCCATAGAGAAGGGACCCTAAAGCTGAGCAAAGTAGGGAAAAGAAGACAGAACCTCAGCCTCTGATGGAGAACCACAATTTCCTGGTGGTTCTCCCTCCAGTTACCTTGTCTTTCTCTTGCAATTTTGTTGTTCCTATGTAGCAGAGGATGGAACTTGGGAGTAGAGTGCAACTAGAACAGTTAGAAGACCTCCCACCCTATTTAATTGTCCTGAATCATGAGCTCCAGGGCCATTCTTCTGATGGACCAAGAGGAAGGTAGGGACAAGGACAAGTTTCAATAACCTGGCTGAACTGGGAATCAAGAAATCTCAGTTCTAGTCCCAACTCTGACATTAATTCTGGATCTCTATTGCCCCCTCTGTAAAATTGGGGGATTGGACAAGGTAGTCTCTGAGGCCCCTTTCGGTATCAGTAGTGTGAGAGTCATTAAAATTTGTATTCAGTTTGTCTCCACCTTAGCTCAACTTCATCTTCAGCTGGTAGTGAATGAGCTTGCCTCTGTGCTCTTGAACAAGTCATCTCATTCCTTTAAAATGAAGGTGTTGGACTATATCCCTGCCAGCTCTAACATAATACTTTGAGAGTTCGGGGAAGCCTCCTTCTCCAAAAGCATCTGTCTGCTGTAAAAGTTCTCACTCCACCACCACTCCTATCCCATGTTAGTCAAGCTTCATAGGTACCAAAGGTAAAGAAACAACTGGTCTTAAAAATGATTATCTAGACTAATCAGTTAAAATAAGAAGTTACCAAACACCCCTCTTCTGGGGGAGTATGGGGAAGAGCTCCCAGAAAGAACCTGTTGCTGTTGTTCATCCTTCGTTCTCAAAGAGGACCCATCAGGGAGGTGATATCATGACTTGCAAGTGAAGTGGATCTAAGTGAGGCAGGACTGTGCAAAGTCACCAACTTCACTGTCTCCTCTGGAGCCATCTGGGTCCAACAGCAAGACATAGATTAGGACAAGTATAGATGATCAAGGATGCAGTAATGATATTGCTGGAGTTATGAATTTCCCTGTGGGGGCATTTCCATCTTTCCCCCTCCAGTTAAAGGTTCCACAAATGCCACTTGTCCTGGACAGAGCTGTGATACTTGTTCCAGATGTAAACATTCCTAGCTGTGGCTCTGCTATGCCATACTGAGATTGGTGGAAGAAACTGAGCGTAATTAGTCTGGAAAAGGTACTCAGGGAACACATAATCACTGTCTTGAAATATTTAAGAAGTTGTTACAGGAAAGAAGGATTAGATTTGTTCTTCTAAAGCCTAAAATTAGAATTAAAAGGAAAAGAGGAAGGGGAGGGGGAGGAGATTGAGGGGATAGTTACAAAGCCATAAATTTAACCTTGAGGTAAGGAAAAATTTCCTCAAAATTAGAGTAATCCCAAAGTGAAATGGGCTACAGGTTCCCTTCAGTGGAGGTCTTAAAGCCAAATTTAGACAGAAGATTCTACTCAGGCAGATTGAAAAGGAGATTCTGATTTAGATACTGCTTTGACTAGATGGCCTCTGCTTCAGCCTCAGCCTCCTCAGAAGAAGGAAGTACAGGCATGTGCCACGAAGGCAGGCTTTTTAAACAGTCACGGAGCCCTCTGGCAATCTGACAAAGCCTGTGGACCCCTTCTCAGAATAGTGTTTTCTAAATTATTGAAGGAAATTCTAAGTTTCAGTAAGACGTTAATGAAATAAATATATAGTTGAATTTTTTTTCTATACAAGTTCACAGATCATCTGAAGTCTATGGATGTTCCACCAGAATCTCAAACGCAACATGTCCATGACAGCATTCATCATCTTTCTCCATCATCCAATTAAAAATAAAAACTCACCTGTCCTCCAAATAGCTCATTTACTTGTAGATACCACCATCCTTCCAGTCACCCAAGTTTACAATGCTGGGATCATCCTTTACTCTTCTTTCTCCCTCAGAATTACAGATTCTCAAAGTTGGAAGGGTCCCCAGAGGCCCTCTTGTCCAACTTGTATATAAAGAAGAATCTCTTCTTCAAAGGTGACCCAATTTCTGGTGTAGACTCAGGAGAACCTCAGTTCAAATTCTGACTCAGATGCTTATTAGCTGTGTAATCCTTGGAAAACCACTAAACCTCTCTCAGTCTCAGTTTCCTCACCTGTAAAATAAAGAAGTCTCCAAAGGAGAGTCTCCAAAGTCCCTTCTGGTTCTAAATCTATGATGCTTCAATATCCTTGATGAATGAAGACCATAGTGACAACCAGAAAGAAACTCATTTTGTCCTGGGGTAGCCTGTTACACTATGGGATAGCTCTATTGGTTGGGATGGTTTTCCTAACCTCAGGTTTTTGTGGGGGGTTTTTTTTCTCATCCCACCTACCACAATAGCTTGCCAAGTCTTGTTTCCTCTACCACAACACCTGTCCCTTTCTTCCCACTAGTCCAGCCTAGTTCAAGTACTCATTACCTCTCAAGGGAGCTACTTTTGTAGACTAATAATCATTTCCCAGCTTCAAATCTTTCCCTTTTCCAGGCTATCCTTCACACAAGTGCCAAAATTATCCCTCCCTAAGTACAGCCAGTCTTACCAAATTATTTCCCTGCTCAAAAAACATGTGAGATGTGAAGCTTTGACAGATCTCCATATACCCCAACACTATTCATTACTTCTCTTTCCCTCTTCAAGATACCCTGTGTTTACTTACCTGTTCTCCATCAATAGAATAGAAGAAGCTCCTTGGGGAGCAGTGAATCTCATTTTTGTCTTTGCATTTCCCAAGACCAAAATGCAGCACATGGTAATAATAACAATGATCATTTTTATAAATGCAGTAACTCATATTTTATCCTCACTACAACTCTGAGTAGTTGCTAGTATTATTCCAATTTTACAGATGAGGAGATTGATATACAAAGGTTGTGACTTTCCCAGGATCACAAAGCTAGTAGGAGTCTGAGACAGGATTTGAACTCCTAACTCCAGGTTCAGTGAACTATCTACTACACCACCTAGACACCTCTAGTATGAATTTATCAAGTAGATAATTAACATGTTTAATTGAGCAAAGTTAATTCTTTCCGGTCCTGCTGAAATAGAAGCAGCAAGGATCAGATCACACTCCCTGTGTCTCAGGTAGGCACCTGTAAGAAGTAAGTTTTGTATATAGACATGGTTCTTTCCTTCTCTGAAACCCTCCCTTTACCAAGGACCAAGCCCCCCATTTGCCTTACTGCTGTTGCCCATTATATCTTGCCCCAAGTCCTTGTGAGCTATGTACCCTGATCATCCCCCACCCCCAGCCCCAACCAGACTCTCATCATCTCCCCCCTCCCCTCCTCCTCAGAACGGCAGCCAGCTGTGCTGCAGACATTCCTGTCCTTCCTCATTGATATTCAGGAATGGAAACCTAGTCCGGCCTCTGGATGCCCAGAGTTTGGGCCCTGCACTCCCCTTCTGGCATTCTGGCACCGCAGCTGTCCATTGGAGGGCGCTAAGTCACTCTCCCCCTAGCCATCTTCTCTGGGCTCCTGGCCATGGTGGAGGGTGGGGGGGAGAATACTGACCAACTGAACCATTTGCTTCTTTAGCTGCCTCTGTGGACCTCCATTCCCTTTTCTTTCACAGGACCCTAGGCCCCTTCTGGGGGGCTGGCCTTGGAAGAAAAGACACTTTGCCATCTCTCTTGTAGGCAGAGATTCAGCTGGGAGTGTCCAGCAATCTTTAAACTACAAAATGTCCCAGATATTCCAACTTTTCCTTATGTACTTCAGAGTCTCTCAAAGGCCCCCAAATATTGCCTCACCACTTTACGAAGCCCCAGCAGAGTATGGGGGAACAGGGGAGAAGATGAGCGAGCAGGATCACAAGGCTAAGAGACCCAGCTTTCTGACCCAGTACCAACAGGAGGTTTCCACACAGTTGTTTCCCATACCCCAGCCTCACACCTCTGGGTTTTTGCAGATGTGGCTGTTTTTCTTTGGGGTGTGAAAGAACTGGTCATCGACTTACCTCCCTTTTCCCCCTCTAGTTACCCACTTTAGTTGCTTCATCCCCAGGGTTCTGTGAAGACAGCCCCTGACCCTGTTCTCCTTGGGGTCACAGCGGTTATATAGGAAAAAGATGAGCTGGCCTCTGTCCTCAGAGTTGGAAGTTACTTGCCCCAGGAGTCACTGGACAGAGTATCAAGCCCTGGTAAACAGCTCATAGATTGTCCCCAAGCACATTTTTAGAAGCCCTGAGTAGGAATTCAGCCCTGTTTTTCCACATTTCATCATTTCATCTGGGGACATAGACATCAGATAGAATATCTAAATGGAGAATACATTTTTACAGAGACCTAGATGGTTTAAACCATGTCTTTTCAGTTCTAAAAGTTTGAATATTTCTGTTTTTCATGGATTTGTAGGGGTTATAAGTAGAAGAAAAACCACCAAAAAGTTCCTCTAATCCAATAAACTTCTTGTGATATTTCTTATGATACCAAAAAGCACTGGTACTTTATACCAGCACAAAGTACTGGCTATTTCATTAAACAACTTAATTGCAATATTTCTAGGTTCTCTTGGTTCTCCTATCTATCTAACTCCTTCTCAGTCTCTTCTCTGGATCTTCATTCACTCTGAGCATACACTAGCATACACCCCTTAATTATCAGCTGGTTAATTAACTCTTAGAAAGGGTATCTCCTAAGCAGGGATAGCAAGGACAGTTGCTACAGAAACATTCCCCCAAACTGGGAGCACACTTTCCCTTTATGCATACAAGGTCCCTGGGGACAACACATATGCCAAAGCGTAAACTTAGATCTTCTGGTTCCTGGAAGTTCCTTTCTCCCTTAATGGAGTGCTCATAAATTTTCATTTTTATGTTGCTCTCTTGGGGAAGCATCATGGGGTTGTGCAGCTATTCTCAGAGTGAAGTCCCCAAAACCCTTTCAGGGAGTCCATAAGGTCAGAGCTATTTTCATGATAACACTAAGAAGCTTTAATTTCTAAAATGGTAAATATTGATAGGTATAATCCAGATTTTTTAAAAAGTCCATTAGACTCTTCAGTACTTTTTTATAAGTTTAAAGGGATCCTGAGATAAAAAAGTTTGAGAACTATTTGTATGTAGCAGTCCTGAGATCAAGGTGACCAGGGTTCACATATCACCTGAAATACTTAAGAGTTTTGTTACCCTGGACAAGTAAATTAACCTCTCTGTTTTGGTTTTAAATGCCAGACAGAGGGATGTCTATATGACCCTGGAGGTAATAGGGACTCACTGCAACTTAGTGAGCAAGAGAGGAATATGGTCAGATGTGTGGTCTTTCCTCTCTATCACATTGCCACCTTCCTTTCACAATTTGACTCCAACCTACTATGTATTATTTATTATGAAGACTTATTATGCATTACTTCTCTTCATTACTCCTCAGATCCAGCCAAAATGGCACACTTGCTCTCCTTTGCACCTGGCTTACTCCCTATGCCTGGCATGCATTCCTTCTTCATCAGTGCCTCTTAGAATCCCTAGTACCCTTCAAAGCTCAGCTCAAAAGCCACCTTCTAAGTGCAGCTTTTCCTGAACCGCCACCCCCTCCCAACTGCTAACGGATTTCTCCTCTAAAAGATAATGAATAACCTTGTATTTATTTTGTAGATACTTGTGCTTATGTTGTCTCTCCCAATAGAATATAGACTTCTTAGAAGCAGAGACTGCTTTATTTCTGTCTTTGTATCCCAAGCACTTAGCACAATGCCTGGTATAGAGAAGACCTTTAACAAATGCTTGCTGATTGATGGATGGATTAATTCCAGACCAGAGTTTTTCATATAAATCCTCAAATTTTAGGCATTTATCTCCACATTAATCAGCATTAGGAGGAAACCAGGCAGTAAAGACAAACAAATCTCCAGCCTGACCAGCACCTATGCAACAAACCATTGGATCACAGAGCTGAGAAGGACCTTCGAAGCCATCTGGCCAAACAACCTCATTTGACAGATCTGGAAACTAAGGCCTAAAGACATTAAATAGTCTATTCAAAGTCATCAAAGTATTAATAGACCCAGACTTCGAACCCAGATCTTCCATCTTCAGCTATACTGTACCATGCCCTCTCTGTCTTCTCCATATCATAAAATCACAAATTCTCAGAGTTGGAAGGGAGCCAAGAGGTCATCTACTCCAACCCATGCCTGGCGAAAAATCCCTTTTACTCCACATGCCACAAGTGAATGTGTTTTCCATTCAATTTTTCATCTTGCCTGTGCCTGAAAACCTCTAGTGAGTGAGAACTCACTGCCTCCAAAAGCAGCACATTCCCTTCTGGACAGTTATAATTATTAGCAAGTTTTTTCCTTATTGGAGCCAAACTCTAATTTTCTTTCGTTCCTGCCTCCTTACCCCCTCCTCCCACATTGTTCTTCGTTTTGCCTGCTAAGGACAGAGAACAAACCTAACCCCTCTTCTGCATGCAATCCCTTCAAAGACATAACAACCATCATCATGTCCCCACTAAGTCTTCTTTTCTTCAGTCTAAACATCCCCAGTTTCTTTGACTAATTCTCAAATATGTGGGGTCTAATTTCTTTACCCATCAGCATATCTACCCTCTTCTGAAAGGAAATAAGCATTGATTAAGTGTCTACTATACACTCTGCTGAGCAATTTACAAATATCTCATGTAAGTCACTCACACAACAAGCCTGGAAGGTAAATGCTATTATTATCATTGCTACTACAATTGAGGAAACTGAGGCAGACAGAGAGAGGTTAAGTGATTTGCCCAGGATCACACAGCTAGCCAGTTTTAGTATGATTTGAATTCAGGTCTTCATGACCCTGGAAGCAGGGTTCTATCTTCTGCCTGGATAAGATATGTGGCCCCTCTCTTCAAAGGCTTACCTTCTAATTATGAATATAAAATAAAACAACTAGCAAAATAACAGAACTAATATGATAATATAATAGTAAATATAGCATCTTAAGGCTTGCAAAATGCTTTACATACAGTAGCAAGTGAATTACTTGGGACAAGCAATCATTTTGATGTGACTTCATTTTGTGGCAGCAGTGATCATGCATGTATGTTTATAATGACACAAGACTGACTCAGAACCTCAACCAAGAAGAGGTTGGCTTGAGCTTAGGTTAATGCTCTGTTAGCTGGATTCCATGTCATGCATATGTTTATTGCTCTTTTGCTCTGCTCTTAATTCTATTTTAATTTATTTATCATATTTATATACATATTATGTATGTTATACATAATTTAATATATTTAAATTCAATTCTAATTTTAAGAATGGATAATGCCCCCAAAGAAAAATGTATAATGTGTCTCTCTTAAGGAGTATACTTCATTGACTATTAGAGGTATTTCAGTGACTGTGTTGGGAAGTCAAGTATTTTGAGGATCATTCAAGCCCACAATAAAACAGGATTATTAATAAAACAGTTAGACTGAAGCACAAAAGAAAACATAGTCACAAACAAAAAACAATGTCAAGAATTGAAAAATTATTGCTGCAAAACAGCCAATTTAATCTGCAGAAAATTAATGTAATCTGAATCCAAAAGCCCAATGGCTTGGGATCTTCTTCTCATTGTTGGAAATCAATGTCCCTCAATTGATTGAAGGCCAGAACATAGTTGGCAAGGACAGGAAAATGGAGAGGTTCATACTTTTCAGAACTTCTTCAAGTTTCTTCAGGAATAACAGTCTCTGGATGTGTTTCCAGATTTCAGTTTGGAGAAAGAAGATGATGCCAACCCCACCTCAGGTTGCTGAAGGGGGAATTTTGCCATGTTGAAATAGACAATCCCAGAGAAAACTGGAAAGTCCTCTATGAGTAAATGCAGGCCGAAATGAGTAGAATTTGGAGAACAGTTTATACACCGACAAGATTATAAAGAAAAAACAACTTTGAAAGACCTTAAAAGATCCAAAGAACCAAAGATGAAGCATATTATGTCTCCTACCAGAGAGATGATATATATTTGTTCTGAAATGTTTAAATTTTTTTATTGTTCAGCAGGAAAAGGATAAGAGAGAGAAAATATTTATTAATTTTTAACATTGTTTTTAAAAATTTGTTAATCAGGAAAAAAATTGAAGAAAACCTATGACCTATAATCAAAATTAGTCTTGGAAAAATTGACTTCATTAAAGTATATTTAATATTTAATGTGATAAAAAGTACAGTTTCATAATGAAAATTTAAGAACATGTGTCAAAATGTTATAAACTCAATGCCAAATTCAGTAAAGCAAGTGATTTTGGCAAAAGAGGACATATTGCCTAGTAAACACACTCTAAAGCTGTAAAAAGTTACAGGGTTTATCACTTAAGTCAATACATTCAATTATTTTATTTTGTCCCGCTTAATTTTGCCCACCATCAATATATTTCATTTAAGCCTCACAACAAGTCTATGAGGTAGGTACTGGGGGTCTTACTTTCCTCATTTTACATATGAGGAAATTGAGGCTGGTCAAAATTAAGTGATTTGTTCATAGTCACAGAGCTAGTAAATGTCAGAGGTTTGATTTTAACTGAGTTCTTCCTGACTCTAGCTCCCACCCTCAATCACTTGCACCCCTAATACAAAATCAATGTGATTATTTATACAGCTTTCTGTAGGGAAGTATTAGAGAATGATCTATGTGGAACTGAGAAGTCTCATCGTCTATATGAATTTATTCCTGACCTTGATTCTTTGCCCACCTACCTCATCCCTAGCCTGAGGTCCAACCCCGAGTCTCTGCTGCCTGACCCTGAGTTTCTACAACTTAACATCCCTGAGTCCAAGGAAGAAAAAAATTTCCCTTGAGCCCCATGTACCAGAACATGCTTTAGGAACACAAATGCTTTCCAAAATGAGAAAATAAACTTAGGGTTTCCCCTCCCCCTTGGGGCCTGGGGGACCAGAGTCAGGTGGAAGTCAGTGCCAAGTAAGAAGCAGGTCTTAAAGGAGGGAGCAGGGGGAAATCCTGATGTAGAAACAGGTGTTCCGGATATATCTTCCCCACCTTCCCCCGCCTATCCAAACGAATCCACATGCGAGAAGTCCAGGCTCGTTAAGCATTCCTTCTCCTGCCTGTGTGACTCTCCCCTCCCACAGCTTTCAGCACGGGCACACTCCATCCACACACAACATAACTTGCATTCCATGCCCGACCACAAACACATTCTCCTCAGCGTCCCCTGTGCCCACAAGCACAGAAAGCAGATAGAGCGTTAGGCAGCACTTAGACTGGCTATTTCTTGGACGGGGAGGCTGGAGGGGGACAGAGAGAGGGAGTTGTGATCTGGGGAACCTAACCGGCCCCTCTTTTTACATCCTCCCTTCTATTCTCCACCATAGGGGAGACCTTTGAGGCAAACTGGAAGCGAAGATGAATTAGATGTGGATTTTGCACTATCCTCAGTGGTTCTAACCTATTCCAGGAGGATAATTATGAACAGACCCAAAGGATGCAGGTGGAACTTCGCCTCCACCCCTCCACCCCTCCACCCTGCCCTAAGCCGGCCCCCTCTCCCTGTCAGGTTTCTTCCCCAAAACCTAAGTCCCTTCTCTGACCCTTCTCATAATACCCCCATCTAAGTCAGAACCAGAAATATCTATGGAGCTGTACACAGAGGGCACAATGTCACAACAGGGCAAGGGAACCCCTTTTGCAATGGCTCCCTATGGTATCTAAAACAGAGCAGTCAATCAGCAAGCATATCTTAAGTGCCTACTATGTGTCATGTACTGTACTAGGTGCTGGAAGTACAAGGACAAAGGAGACAATCTCTACTCACAAGGGGCTTATGTTCCTTTTTAAACTAATTTGTTGGATATTAAAAGATCTTCAAAGTCTGATTCCAGGCTATGCCTCCAGACTCATTGCTCATCACTCCCATTCACACAGTCCAAGTTCCAGGCACACTAGCCTTCTCACTGTTCCCACATCGACATTCCATCTCCAGCCTTTATGTAAGCTGTACCCCCTACCAAGCGAGAACTATCTCCCTGACTTTCTTCAAATTTCAGTTCAGATACTCCTCCTGCAGAAAGTCTCTTTTGATGGTCACATTTCTTAGTGTCCACCTTCAAATTACTTTTGTAATTTGTTTGGTTTATCCATCTAACATGGAGATACCTCCTACCTCCTGGGTGAATGGAGCCTCTTCTGATTGGCTGCATAACCAGGACAGGCTATGTCTTTAAAACTAGCCAGATTGAAACTGTTCATCTCTTTCTGGCTCATGCTCTTCTTTCCTGCCTGTTCTCTCTTTCCTGCTGTGTCCAAAGGTGAAGATCCCAGTTTACTCAGCACCAGGCTCCTGGAACAGAACCAGACTGGGAGGGAAAAAAAGGCTACCTGCTCCATCTTTTATCCTGGTCTTGAGAAGTGGGCTTGGGGGATGTTTGTGCTTATTCTGTGTCTTTTGAATGTTAACTAATTCATTTATTTTTAGCTTTCAATATTCATTTCCAAAAGATTTTGAGTTCCAAATTTTCTCCCTCTCCCTCCCCTTCTCCCACCCTAAGACAGCTTGCAACCTGTGTCTCTTATCCTCCATTTCTAGGTGCTGACAGTAATTCCAAGTTCAAAGTATGGAGACCTTGGAGCCGGGATTGTATGTGGGGTATTTTGGCCAGTCACCCCAGCAGAGAAGCCCGGAGAAGCCAGGGTGCCCAGGACTCAAGCTCAAGAGGAGATTTGGAATTTGGAATTGTGTGTTCTGTAGGAATTGAGCTAAACCGTGGACTCAATCTCCTTCTCTTCCCCAGAGACTGATGTAGTATGAGGCGGGAGGAGGAGATTATGCCTCCCAGGTATTGTTGAGCATGTCTGTATATTTGTCATTGTAACCTTGAAATGAATAGTACTTTATAAAAGCTAATCTGACTGTAAATGGCTAAATGGAACTGGAGTGAGGTGGCCTGTCTATACACTTGGGGAAGCAGCATCAGTAGGAACTGGAGCCATTTGCAGAGAGCCGACATACTTCCAAACCTTTAAGCGCACCTGAGAAGCCCGGGGGAGGGGTGAAATATAGACTACCTGGCCTTCCAGGCAGTGAGGGCCAGGGAGCAGGGTTACACTTTGCACCCATTTTGTATTCCTGCATCTGTATCAAGGTGTGGACAAACTAATGAGGGCCCGGTCCTCAGAGCATGTTCCAATTTTCTCTTTCATGTGGGTTATACAAAACATGCACAGACATTCTGTGCCTGGTTCCAATCCAACATGTGGAGGTTTGGTGAGCCTACTTCTAGCCATGAGTGTCTGAGGGGCTAATACCACATGGTGACACAAGACTTCTGATTGGCTGGGGAACTGGAAGGATTGATGACTAATGAGATGCTCTGCCAGCACTGAATGTGCATACAGGAGAGAGGATCTGACCCCCTGTCAGCCCTGTGGGCTCTTTTACTTCCTGGTAATGAGTGAAGCAGACCAACAGTGAGGAGCTGAGTAGGAAACTGGTGGCAAGCTGCATTCCCTTCCAGGCTACCATGTGTCCAGGAGGGCCTCTGCTTGTTCTATTCTGATCTTATTCGAATGAAAATTCTGAAGGAGGAGCACCCAGGCAGCTGAAAGAGCCATCAGAGGTCCTCCTGGTACCTGGAGTCAGCAGCAGTCAAGTTCATCATAAGTAGTAGCCATGGCAGATGATAGAGGAAGTGCCTGCTAATAGCTATAGAACAATCACCCTCAAGTACCTCAGCAGCTTCAGAAACCATGATATCTTGCGATGGAGACAAATGCCAGCTAAAGGCTTCAGGAAGGCACAGCTCATTAGAGTAAAAAAGAGAGACACGCCTAAAGGAAACTTCAGGAGGACTCCATAAAAGGGTGAGTTGGGAGAGACTCCCAGGGCCAAGTCTTGAGGATCCTCTCAGCCCTATGTGTTCTGCATGGTTGGAACTGACTATTTCTGTGCTTTTTAGTGCTCTCTCCCTAAGGACCTTGTGTATGCTAGGGGGTGTGCATCCTCGTGTTGAAGTGATTGTTTTTGTAACTGGTCTTGCTATACTTTCTCAGTAAATTTTTTGTAAAAGTTAAGAGAATTCTACTGAAGGATTGATAATAAGAAGCACATTTGATGGGGGCTCATGAGCAACAATGCTAGAAACCTCCAACCTTTTCAGCGTTTCTCAATAAATCCCTCAGAGGAGCAGTAGTTTAGTCACCTTCTGGTGACCCAACTTACCAGTGTAATTGGGAATAGGTAAGATCCTGTCACATAATAAGACCTTGATACATGTTGGTTGTTCTAGATTTCCCAGTGTCCAATATTTGTCTTTCTCGGTCTAATCTACAACTTTTTTTTTTGTTCAAACCAGTGATTTCATTGGCATAGGGAACTCTTAGAGTGGAAATCCTCTCTATCAATTCAGATAGGTGAGCAATCATTCCACAATATGTTATCTTCAATGAGTTGAAAGAGGTTCTGAGAAATGAATCAGCTTCCCCAGGTTGATAACCAGTACATGTTAGAGGTACAACATGAACTTGGTTCTTCTTGAACCTGAATCTGGTTCTCTCTATTCATTATACCACCCTGTCTCTCAATCTAGTGTGGAAAGAGAATGGCAGAACTGGAAGAACTCCGAGAAAACAATTTGCTCATTCTCTTCATTTTACAGAAAAGGAAACTGAGATCCTTAGTGGTGAGGTAATTTTCTCGAGATCACAGAGCTAGTTGGTGGCAGAACTGAGACTAGAAACCATTTCTCAACTCTCAGTCCACTATTTATTCTACTGCAAAACAAATTCTCTGGCTCCAATCTAACAATTATGTTTTCCAGGTTTGTCAACCATTCCATCCCCTACAAATATGAATGCATGGTGCATATGCACATACATACATTTCTCATGGTATTCTGAAGTATCTTATTGGTGTTTGTTACAGTAACTCTTCTTCCTGTAATAATTCTGTGTTAAAACAATGTTGATACCTATTTCATTAAACAAATGCTGATCAAGTATTTACAATTTGCAAGCCCTCCCAGAGACACTAGATACTCTGGGATTTTTTTTTCTTTTGTCCAGACCTGTAATTTCAGTGATGTGGGAAAGGAAACTTTCATATTAGTACCTACTCTGCAACTTGTAAACTTAGAGTTACCTGAGACAACATGCCCAGAGTCAGTCACATAGCTAATATGGAGACACGACTTGAAGGCAGGTCTAGCTAAGGATTTCTCTACGGCATCAAGTTGCCTCTCTCTATGGAGAATGAGAAGATGCGGTGGTTGCTCTCATAGACTACAAGCTACATGCCAAAATAATATTTCTGATGCACATGTCTGAATGTGCCACTCCCTAACTCAGCAACACTCAGGAACTCTCTTGAGCCCACAGAAATACTGAAAATGCCTTAACCTGGAATTTAAGGCCCTCCACAAGCTACATTCAACCTATTTTGCCAGTCTTATTTTATTCCAGAGCCCAGCCTAGCTGCTGCTTCCAGTAACCTCCTTCCATTCCCCCAACTAAAGTGATTTCTACCTTCCCACCCTTATTTTACACAATCCCATTGTACACACTCTACATTGCTCCCAAAATGGACTCTTGGTCATTTCCTAAGGTTTGTCCTATCTTCCCTCTCTTCGTTACCTAGTATACATTCACTCCTTCAGGATCCAAACTAGGTATCCCTTCCTCCATATAATGTTCAATCTCCCAAACTTAAGTAATTTCTCCCTTCTAAGTTTTCTTTAAACACTTGGTCTTCTCCCCTTTGCAGTTATCACATTATGGCTCATTTCATACTTATTCATTGATAAAACATGTGCTTAAGCCACTTGAGTGAAAAAAGCTCCTATTCATGTTCTATGGTTTTTGCCCACAGGGCTTTGCACACAGTAAGTGCTTCATAAATGCTTGTTCAACTGACAGTTGAATTACATTTAGCGTAATGCAAATAGCCCTGGCTTTAGAGCCAGAAAACTTGAGCTGGAATCCTATTTCTCAGCTGTGCGACTTTGAATAAGTCACTTCCCATCTCTGGGGTCCTATTAAATCAGCAACTGGATTAGTCGAGTACTAAATTGCACTCCTGCTCTAATTCCTATGACCCTATGCTGGTCACAAAGTGAACAAATAGTTAACTTTTTCATCAGGCAGCCTTATCTGAACCTTTGTCTATCCAGATCTGGTTAGAAACATCTACCAAAGGACTGAAAAGCAGGGCATCTAGATACCTCCCAGTTGTTGTGAGGATCCAATGAGGTAACATTTGTAAGGCACTGAGCACAGAGCCTGGCACACAGTACACTTAGTGACTGATACTCACAAGTATTCACACATGGCTGAGCCACCAGTAATCTGCATGTGTATATCAAGTGTGATCTTTGGGCTTTCCAGAAATCACTCCAACTGACTCTGAAGTCATTTTTACCTCGTTACATTGTAAGCTCTTTGAAGACAAGGGCTGCTTCTCCTTTCTTTGTATCCCCTGGGGTAGGTACAGAGCCTGGTATGGAAAAGGTGCTTAATAAATGCTTATTGACTTGATTCTGGTCCAGGGTTTCCTCTCATAATATCAGAAACTGTTCACTTTGTCCCCCTGGGAGCATAAGAATATATCTATAGATGTGGGTTAAAAAAAAAGGTCCCCAAGCAAGCACTCAAGCTAGCCATACCACACACATACACACACATGTATATGTGTTTATGTCTGTATATATATATACATACATGCATATGTGTGTATGAAATAAAGGTGTCTTTATACACATATCTCATATAAAAGAAATTTATCTTGTAATGGAGATATATGTTATACATAAATATGTGTGTGAAATAATTAATTATTAATGCACACACACTTAGATCTACATATGAAATGAAGGTATTTTGTGAAATATACATATATATGTTTGTATAAGTATATTTATATATTTGTATAGGGGTAGCAATGTGACATAGTGAATAGCCTGCCATCTTGGAGTCAGGAAGACTAATCTTCATGAGTTCAAATCTGATCTCAGATACTTACTAGCTATATGACCATAGACAAGTCACTTAAACCTGCTGGCCTCAGTTTCCTCATCCACAAAATGAGCTGGAAAAGATACCACTCCAGTATCTTTGCCAAGAAAACCCAAATGGGGTCACAAAGACTCAGACACAACTGTAACAACTGAAAAAATGTATTTATGTATATGAAATAAAGGTATCTTGTAACAGATACATATGTATGGGTATATACAAATATACATATATTTGTCTTTGTGAAAAAAGGTATCTTATAAATGGGATGTCTTGTAACTGAGACATATATATATGTATATATATATATATATTTGCATGCATGTGTATACATATGAAATAAAGGTATCTTATAACAGAGATATACTCTGTGTGTGTATGTATAGATATAACTATAGATATATATCATATGTGTATGTCTACACTGCTCTCTATTTTAGGCCTGAATTCAAAGGTGTGGCTTAGACCTGAGATGGCCATGGCTCAGACAGTCAACCTTAATAAGGATGGATCTTCCATAGGGAGATATCTTCAAAGGCAGAACAAAAGCCTCATCCTTTAATCATGACAGGTTTAACAGCCTACTCTGTTCCAGGGGTTCTCAAAATATGGTCCAAGTACCCTAGAGATCCCTGAAGTCCTTTCAGGGGGTCTATAAGGTTAAAACTATTCACATAATAATACTGAAATGCTTCCTTTTCTAATACAGCAAATAACTGTAGATATAACCCACATAACCCAAAGCTCCTTGGAGGGGGTCCTGAGACCAAAAAGTTTGAGATCTGCTTTATCTCATCAAGGAAATGTTATCAGTCATTCTAGTGTTAATGTCTACACCTTGAATAGGAAAATTCCTCTGGCTACTCTTGGTCACACCCTGCACAAAAGGATAAATTGAAACAGATCACTGGAAAGGGTAAAAATAGTTCAAAAAAAAAAATCAAAATGAACAGTTTGCCTTTGAAGGCAGCTTCCACCAGTTTAAAATAATTGAATATAAAACTCTATTTTGTCCCTAAGCAAAAAAAAATCCAAAAGTATCAAATATGTTTAAAATGCCAGCCAGCCAGAGGCCTGTGAAGGGAAAAAAGAGACATTTTCCTTTAACAGGACTTCTGGTAACCCAAAATTTGCAGCTACCTAGGACATCTAGAAAATTTGTGAGGGTCTTATGACTAGAACCCAAGGTAGGAAAGATGTTCCAGGCTATTCCCAAGTCTTCCTTAGAGATTCCCTCCCGTCCCCCTCCAAGGCCATTGGGGACTTGGAAAATAGAGCTCAGGCTCACTTGGGAGGAGGTGGAAATTTGGTTGGGAAAATAAATCCTTCTTGCTGAGTGCCTGATCTTTTCCTAGCCCTAAAATAAGTACAGGAAAAGGACAGAGCAGCCTCACTCAAGTTCTTTTCTCCTTGACAGAAAGTCCTCATGAGAAATGATTTACCCAGAGCTATAGAATGTGGTATCCACTGCCAGGCAGGAATTAAGCATTATGCCTGTTATCCAATAATTTGGTACCAAGACACGGATGATTCCACCTCCAAATTGCAATCATGTCTGACTCCTTATACCTCCATTTGGGGTTTTCTTGACGAAGATACTGCAGTGGTTTGCCATTTCCTTCTCCAGCTCATTTTATCGATGAGGAAACTGAGGCAAACAGGGTCAAGTGACTTGCCCAGGGTCACACAGCTACTATTTGGGGCTGGATTAGAATTTGTGAAGATAAGTTTTCCTGACTCCAGACCTGGAGCTCTATCCACTGTGACACCTAGCAGCCCCCAAACCTCAGCACTGTATTTAGAGCCAGGAGTTCTGGGTTATACATCAGACAAGTAAGAGCCATATGACCTTGAGCAAGTCACTGGAGCCCACCAGCAACTTCAGTTTCCTCATCTCAAACGTGGGAACAATAATATTTGTGCCATCTACTTTACAAGGTTATTGCTGAGAAAACAATTGGAATCCTTTAAAGTACCACATAATAATAATAATAACCTGCCATCTTGGAGTCAGGAAGACTCATCTTCATGAGTTCAAATCTGATCTCAGATACTTACTAGCTATATGACCATGGGCAAGTCACTTAGCAAGTCATTGTTAGTACTGCTTTTCCTCTCCCCCCTAACACTTTCCAGTGCCTGTCTACCATAACCAAAATGAAAATCAGATAACCTCACAGAAGGAAGCAACTTCAGGGTCCATCTTGTCCAACCTGTACCTGAATAATAATTCATTCTGTGCCATGCCCAAAGCATAATCATCCAGTTTTTTACTGGAAGACTTCTAGTAAGGGGGCACTCATTACCTCCCAGCAGTGCATTCCTCTTTGGGATACCTTAAATCGTTATTTAGTGTTTTTCTTACCCAAAAATCTAAACTTTCCCCTTCATTACTTCCACCATTCTTCTGCCCATTGAGCCATGTAGAATGTCTTCATCCTGACAGTCTCTTCAAATATTTGAAGGCTCTATCATACGCACCTTAACTCTTCTCTACACTAAACATCCCCAGTTCCTTCAACTCCTTTAATATAGCACAAACTCAAGTCCCTTCATCATCCTATTCCAGCCAGTCTCCTCCAGCAGATTGCCCTTTGTATCATCCCCACTCATCTTTAATCTCTCCTTATCTACTGGCTTCTTCCCTACTGACTACAAATATGCCTATGCCTTCACCATTCTCAAAAAACTTTCATTCTCTCCATCCATCCTTGATAGCTATTGTCAAATGTCTCTCCTCTCTTCCTTGAGGTCACCTACAATCAATGCCTCCACATCCTTTACTTTCACTCTCTTCTTAATTCTCTGTAGTTTGACTTCTCACTTCATTACTCATCTGAAACTGCTCTCTTCAAAGGTACTAATGATCTCTACATTGTCCAATCTCATGACCTTTTCTCAGTCCTCATCCTACTTGACCTTTCTGCAGCCTTTGACATGAGGGTGTGTTGATCACTCACTTGCTGATACTCTTCTCTCTAGGTCTTCATGACAACACTTTCTCTCCATGGTCCACTACTTCTTCTTGGTCTCCTTTGCTGGATCTTTTTTTTAATATATACAGAAAAGTGTTTAATTGTTGAATTAAGACATTATCACATCCTTACACATTAAACATCACATCATTGAGTACATCTGGTAATGATGTGATCATTTGACAACATGGCAATAACACCATTATTCACATATATGTCTGCAAACTTTTTAATTCAATAGATTTAAAAGTCAATCATAAGGCACAACTTAACTTAAGACAGTATTTAAAAACTCAACAGAAGGCCCTATCTCTAGCTGAATTCATCACTGAATCTTAACAGTCCAGGCATACTTGAGCATTTTATATTCGAAGATCACTCACACTATCAAATGTAATGTAATAGTCTTCACTCAGAATCAGTATACTATAAAACACAATGAAATGCCTTTGAACAATTATAATTTAATCAAATCATCGTAATTAGGCTGGTTACCACACAGAACATCAGGGAATTGAAGCTGGAAATGCCTGTGTTTGTTTCAATTCAAGGACTTGCTTCAAACTTAAGTCTTTGGACAGGCTGAGGACACAACAAAGACAAATTTCTTTGTCCCCTAAAACATAGCACGGGTAAAAGTCTTCTGAAGCTATTAGGTAGGTTTTTCCCACTATTTAATTTTTGAAAATCTCCCAAAATAGAAGCAGAGAGACTGCCATTAGTTTAAAACAAAAAGGGTAGATTTGACCAACTCAATCAAGTGCCAAGCCTAATCAAATCTTTCAAAAGAAACAAAAGTGTGATAGCTTGGTTGTGGATGGAATTAGGACCTAAACATGGAAAACATAATCATACTCATTTAAACATAAGCCTAGCTAATTTACATAATTCCTTTATTAGGACTGCTGAGCAAAATTTTTTAAACAATCACACATGATCAAAGTTCTCTAGTTGATGAAACCTTTTTAAAAGGAAGGGAAGGGAAGGGAAGGGAAGGGAAGGGAAGGGAAGGGAAGGGAAGGGAAGGGAAGGGAAGGGAAGGGAAGGGAAGGGAAGGGAAGGGAAGGGAAGGGAAGGGAAGGGAAGGGAAGGGAAGGGAAGGGAAGGGAAGGGAAGGGAAGGGAAGGGAAGGGAAGGGAAGGGAAGGGAAGGGAAGGGAAGGGAAGGGAAGGGAAGGGAAGGGAAGGGAAGGGAAGGGAAGGGAAGGGAAGGGAAGGGAAGGGAAGGGAAGGGAAGGGAAGGGAAGGGAAGGGAAGGGAAGGGAAGGGAAGGGAAGGGAAGGGAAGAAAACCTCATGGAACACCTTTTTGTAATAAATCAGGCAGCAGACAACTATTGTTTATTGGTGGCATTTTTTAGATTTGCTATCATCTGCCCTTTCTACCTTCTTCTTAATGCCCCAAAGATGATTTTTGTTTCAGAGATATCCTTTTTGATGTTTTCCAAGCATTCCATCAAAATGTATCCTCTCCGCAGACGACACCTTTGTTTTTGTTGGCATCTGTATAAAAAAGGAATCCAGGAGTCTGACCAGTCTTCCAGCCACAGTCCACTCAGATTAATTTCAGTCTTGTACTTGCCTTCCTTTTCAACTGTGTGGCACTACATACACTTCTGAACAAAAATGTGCTTTCCTTTCTCATCATCACCCATTGTGAATTCTGCTCCGCCCCAATACACACACATGCTCACTCAGCCTCAGGCTGCCATTCTGACTCCTTTCTCCTTTGCTAGATCTTCATCCGAGTCATGCCTGCTAACCATGGGTGTCCCATAGGTCTCTTTTCTAGGCCCTCTTTTTTTCTCCTTCTATACTATTTCATTTGATGATTACATGAGCTCCCATGGATTCAATGACCATTTCTGAAGTTTCTCATGTCTACTTATTCAATTCTAACCTCTCCGCTGATCTCCAATCTCACATCTCCAACTGCCAGTAGGATATCTCAAACTGGATGTTCCATAGACTTCTTACATTCAACATATGCAAAACTAAACTCTATATCTTTCCCCCCAAACCCTCTGTTTTCCTAACTTTCCTATTACTATTGAGGGTACCACCAACCTGTCAGTCACCCAGGCTCAAGACCTGCATGTCATCTGCAAAACTCCTCTACTCCTCAGTCTCACCACTACCACCCTCTCCCCGTAGCTAATCTATTGTCAAGTCCTATCACTTCTAACTTCATAACATCTTTTATATATGACTTCTTTCTCTTGGCACTACCACCACCCTGGTATAGGCCCCTATCTTCTCCTTCTTGGACTATTATAATAATTTGCAAGTTGATCTGCCTATCACACATACATCTCCCCACTCCAGTCTATCCTTTACTCAGCTGTCAAAATGATCTTTTTAAAGCACAGGTCTGGCCATGCCATACACACACACACACACACACACACACACATACACACATACACAAACATACATACCCACACATACCCCCTCACTCTCTCACAAAAACTCCAGTGGATACTTATCACTTCCAGGATCACATATAAAATCCTTTAGTATTCAAGGTCTTTCATAACTTGTCCCCCTCAGTCTTTACAGTCTTCTTACACTTTACTTGCACCGTCCCTCCTCCATCCTCTCAGCACTCTTCAATATAGTAACACTAGTCTCTTTGATGTTCCTTCAATACGACACTCATCTCCTGCCTGGGCATTTAAAAAAAATTTTTTTTATGTTCTTTTATTAAAATTGTGAGCTCCAAATTCTCTCCCTTCCTCCTTACCCCCCTAATTGAAAAGGTGAGCAATTTGATATAGGTTATATAGGTGCAGTCATGCAAAACGTATTTCCATATTAGTCAAGTTGTGAAAGAAAACAAATAAAAGAAACCTAAGAAAATAAAGTTTGAGAAAGTATGGTTCAATTTGCATTCAGACTCCTTTCTCAGAAGATGGATAACATTTTTCATCATCAATCCTTCATAATTATCTTGGATCATTGCATTGATGAGAATAGCTAGGTCATTCACAGTTGATCATTGCACAATATAGCTCTTACTGTGTACAGCATTCTCCTGATTCTGCTCATTTCACTTTGCATTCATTCATATAAGTCTTTCCAGTTTTTCTGAGAATATCCTGCTTGTCATTCCTTATAGCATAATAGTATTTCATCACAATCATATATTACAATTTGTTCCATCATTCCTCAATTGGTGGGTATCTCCTTAATTTCCAATTCTTTGCCACCACTAAAAGAGCTACTGTACATATTTGTGTACACATAGGTCTTTTTACTTTTTGTTATTTATCTCTTTGGTTTACGGATCTGGTCTGATTGGGCATTTTTACCGGCTCTCTCACACCTGGAATGCTCTCCCTTCTTACCTCCATTTCCTGGCTTCCCAGCCTTCCTTCAAGTCCCAGCTAAAATCTCACCTTCTACAGGAAGACTATCCTGATCTTCTTAATTCTAGAGCTTTTCCTTTGTTGATGATTTCCAGGTTATCCTGTATGGTAGGGTACACATCATTATTTGCATGTTGTCTCCTCCATTACACTGTGAGCTCCTTGAGGGCAAAGACTTTCTTTTGACTTTTTTTGTATCCCCAGCACTTAACACAATGCCTGGTACATAGTTGGTGCTTATTAATATTTATTGACTGACTTCCTAAAATGCAGTGCCCAGAAGTGAATGTAATATTTCAGATACAATCTGATCAGAGTAAAGTAGAATGGAACAATTTCCTCCTTAATATTGGACTCTGAGCCTCTCAAGGTAGTCTAAGAACACATGTATTTCTTGGCTACCATGTCATATTATTGATTCATGTTGAACTTGTAGTTCACCAGGAAATCTATTTGTTGTTTTTGCAGACAAAGTGCTATCTAGTCAAGCCTTCTCCATCTTATGCTTATGAAGTTAATTTTTAATGCAAGTGTAAGACTGCATTAATCTCTATTAAAGTTCATCCAACTAGATTTGGCCCAATGTTTTACCCTCTCAAGATTTATTGAATCCTGACTGTCATCCAAAATGTTAGCTATTCCACTCAGCTTTGTGTCATCTGGAAATGTGGTCAGGATGCCCTTTAGACCTTTATACAAGTCATTTATAAAAATGTTAAGAAGTACAAGGTCAAACATATATCCCTAAGGAACTCTACTGGAAAGAGACCTTTCAAGTTGGCATCAAACCGTCAGTAGTTTCTCTTTGGGTCCAGCTACTTTCTCAGTTCTGAATCTACTATCATTTGACCCACATCTTTCTACCTTTTCCATAAAAATCGTATATGATACTTTATCAAATGTTTGGCTAAAATCTAGGTAAATTATAGGTACAGCTACAGCATCCCCCTGATATACCTATCTGGTAACTCTGCCAAAAAAATTAATTATTTGATATGACTGCTTTTTTTTCTTGTTTAATTTTTATCCTGAACTTAACAAACATCAAATAAAGTGGGCATTTTCATGTACAAAATATAACATGAGTATTATGCCTGAAAATGTAGAACTCTATTATTTACAGCTTGTTTTACTTTTAAATAAATTATAAATTCAATGTGTAACTTTCAATGATGTCCAACCTGCCTATGATTCTTTCTGGACTTCATCCTGTTATCTTTTGTGGATTTTTAAAAAAATGATCCTCCAATGATCCTCTTTTCCTTTTTTATAATTTCCTTATCCCTATCCCCCCACCCTACCTCAATTAGAAATAAAGAAAAACAAAGCCCATGTATCAAATGTGCATAGTTCAGCAAAATAAATTCCCGCATTGTCTGAAAATTCACATTTTATTCAATATCTTGGGTCCGTCATCTTTCTGTCAGTTGGTACCTAGCACGCTTCATTACCAGTCCTCTGGAATTGTGGTTAATCTATAAATTTATCAGAGTTCTTAAATCTTTCTAAGTTGTTTTTCATCATAATGCTGTATTATTGTACAAATTATTCTTCCAATTCTGCTCACTCCCTTCTATATTAGGTCATGCAGGTCTTCCCAGGTTTCTCTAAAACCTTTCCATTTTGTCATTTCTTCCAGTACAACAATATTCTTTCATAAACCATAATTTGTTTAGCCATTCGCCCATTGAAGAACACTGCCTTGCTTTCCAGTTCTTCGCTATAATAATCCTTTAAAGTTATCACAGTTTTATTGCAGTTTTTATATTATATTACATTATGAAGCTATTATCATTTTATATTTTTCCTCTTTAGAAAATGGATATAGTAGTGATATTGCTAGGTTTACACAACTCAGTGACTTTCTGGGCACAGAATTAGATTGCTTTCTCAAATTCCTAGACTACTTCACAGCTCCACCAACAATGCATTGGTATGCCTGATTTCCTGACGCCCCTGCAACATCGGTGATTTTCTTTTTTGTAATCTTTGACAATCTCATGAGTATGGGGTAGAATCTCAGGGTTTTTTAAATGTGTATTTTTCTCTGATTAGTTGTGATTTAAAGTTTTTATATGATTGTTGATAGCTTAGATTTTGTCCTTTGAAAATTGTTCATATTTTGCCCATTTGGTATGACCTCTTCTTGACAAAGCTGTGCAGGCTCTTTTTGGTCACCACTTCCTTTTCTAGATGTCCACTAATCATCTAACACGTTCTAGAATTTTGACAATTCAACTCACTGGCCTATGGTCCACAGACTACATTTGCTTCCCTTTTGTGAAAATTTGGGCAATATCTGTATTCCTCCAAACCCTGCTCCTCTTCCATTCTCCATGATATTTTACACAGCATTAACACAGGCTCAGCAATTTCTGCCAGTTCTTTCAGCATCCTGGAATGTCATCTGGGCCAGGTGACTTGGGGCTGTCTTGTTATCTCTTTTTTATGCTGGGGAATAGCTCTCTATCAGGCTTCTTGTGGCTGTTGTTGCTCTGTCTTTGATAGTGCAGTGGTCATTCATTCTCCTTAGCAGAAAGCAAAAACATAATAAGAATTGAGTATCTCTGTTTTAATCATGAATGAATGAGTGAACAAAAAAACATTTTTAAAAGTGCTTACTATGTACAAATAAATGAGCCAAGCAATAGGGACTCAAATAGAAAAGAGAGATAGTCTCTGCTCTGTTAGAATTCTAATAGGGGGACAGGTACAGGGTAGATGAGAAGGCCCCGTGGTTTTTAGGGCATAGCAGCAAGACAGACAACCATGCATCATTTTTAGTGCCATTGATAAAAATCAATGGTGAATCCTCTGACAATGAGAAGTACCTTGGTGGGGAGAGTTTGGTTTTGTTTTGAGTCTTCAGTAATTGAGGTAATTGACAAGGGAACTCCTCACAAGGGTTGCTCCTCTGTCCAAAGTCATTGGAGACCAGAGCTGGTCTGATGGCTCTTCCACCAGGCTCCCACCAGGCTCCTGGGCTTACCTTCCCAATGATGGCACTGTGGTCAGCAACTGACATTAGTAGGGCAGAAAGAGGAGGAGCGTAGGATCCAGCCTCCCCATGGGGTTACTGCCCTGGATGATGACTGTAAGGTCATGGGCTATTATTAACATCTCATCCGTCTGAGCAGTGGTTTGATTCCATCTTTCACCTTTCTCTTTTCTGCAATATACCTTTTACTTAGAAAATAATAATAAGAGCTAACATTTATTTATTTATTGCCAGGCACTGTGCTGAGTGCTTTACAATGTTTATCCCATTTGATCCTCACAAGAACCTTGGGAGTAAATGTTATTATCATCCCCATTTTGCAGATAAGGAAACTGAGGCAACAGGGTGAAATGACTTGCCCAGGGTCACAGAGCTAGTAAGTGCCTGAGGCTAGATTTGTATTCAGGTCTTCCTGACTCCAGGCCCAGTACTCTATCCATTGCATAACCTATTATTGTTAGCTGTGCTTCCTAGGCCCCCAACATAGTGAATGCCCCTAGAGCACCACACTGACTCAGTCCAGAGGAAAGACAGACCTGCCCTAGCATTCCACTAAGCTGATTCGAAGCTCTAGTACTCTGACACTATACTTAAAGGATCCCGCCACATTTTTGTATTCAACTTATATGACCTGCCCTTTCTTTTATCTTCTATACATGTTTTTATTTTAAAATTCCAAGGTAATTAGAATGTTCCCTGTGTATCCACATCACTCTCTTTCGAAAACTTCCTATTTCCTCTCTGGAATATTTTCTCCTTGTGTCTTCATATATTCAGAATCTCAATAAAGAGCTTTCTATGCTTCCTGTTTCTCCTGCTATAACATTTTTGACCATAGGATCTTAACTATCCTCTCTCTGAATTCCTTGAAATCTGCTTCCCTAAAGTGTATTTATTCCCAGCTTTCCTCTTCCTTGCTATCATAAATTCTAAGATTGAGTAGTCACTTCCTCTTACGGCTATCATAAGTCCCAGACCAACAACCAATTCCTCCTTTTCATTGAGAATCAGATCTAAAACAGAACTTCACCTTACTGATTCCTCCACTTTTCAAAGGATGAAATCACTGTCAGGTCAAGAAATTCTATTTTGGGCACAGAGAGAATTTCAGCAGGTCAGAATAATTGAAGTCTTCCATCTCCACTCTGTCATGCCTTTGTGCCAGGCTTGTGGTCCCTTCCCTGAATTCCTTCTGTCCGGGTGGTCTGTAGTATATTCTCATGGCAATATCATTTCTGTTTCTGCTTCCACTGATTTCATCCAAAAGTTATCAAGCATGCTTCCCTTGTGTGGTTCCTGGATTTTGTCACATGAGCGTATTTTCTCAATATACAACACTAGTCTACCCCACCTCCCCCCTCAGTTATCTTATTTTTTTTTAATAATATATATCCTTGCAGAGTTTTATTCTCATTTTTCTCATCCTACCACGTCTCAGTCTTTTCTATGAGATTAAATTTGCCTAGCCCATCTTACTTGTTCCTTACCCTTAGCACAACCTGTATCATGTTTCAGTCACTGAGAACTCTTCACATGAATCACAGATTTGTATGACCTCCCACAATCAGAAGAGTTAGCAGTGACAAAAGGGGGCATCCCTTCATTCCTTATTCCTTTCCCAAGATGAACAGGGGCTATAGGATTGAGAGGGGGAACTAAACCTTTCATTTTTGAGTTGAGAACACTTACACAAAAATAGGTCATAGGGTCTCTCCCCTCTGCAAAGTCCCATGGTCATTTCAAATATAGGTCCTAGGGAATCACACTCTGGTCCTCAAAGATGGAAATTTTATTGAGGAATGACTTGTCCTATGGAAATTCTGTCTCAATTAGACCTCCAGATTTTACGAATTCAGTTACCTTTTATTAGCTATGCTTAGGTCAGGAGATTGTCTCTTCTCTAACATTCCCATCCCATCTCATAGGAAGAGGTAAACCTGGGGTCACTTCACACTTCTAATTCCCAAAATTAGGCAGCCTGAAGAAGCAATGACCCTTCCTATTCATTCATAACCATCCAAACTCAAGGCCTGGGAGAAAGCACTATGAACTAGCTCTATCCAAAGGTCTGGTCTGGGTTTAGGATTCCTGCCAAGTAGAATCCACAAGTGATATCATCAAATGTTGCAATAGGAAAGGACACCAGAGGTCATCTATTCCAACCCTTTCATTTGCAGATAAGGAAACTGAGGCCCATAAACATGTCCAATATTACACAGCAAGTTAGTGGTAGGGTCACTACTTGAACCCAGATTTCCTGTCTCCCAGCCTACTACACCATGACTATCCTACCAAGGGCATGGATGAATCATGATTGAGCTCCCTGACTATGACTCCCAATGCAGAAAAATCTTTAGTTACCCCTCTCACACTATTCAGCATTGGCAGAAGGTAACTGCTGTTCCTACTGAGGCTGTCTTGTCTGAGTTGAAATGAGGGTGTTGGGTGTGATCCACATCTGTGCTTTCCTGAGATTTGACCTCCAACCCAAAGCTGCTCTTGGACCCAAGAGTGAGGATTGTCAGCTTTCACTTCACCAGCCCCCCACCCCATTTTAAAGTGGCAGATAGAGTGAGCCTGTGTTTTCCTTGGAAGCAGACAGGGCTCCAGCTGAATCCTTCTCCCACCCCAGCTATAAAACCAGCTGTCTGTGTGTGGGGGAGACACCAGCCCTCCCCACTGGCGAAACAGGCTAAAGAGGCCAGCCGAGGCAGCCAATCCTCCCCAGCACCCCAGGGGACCTCATTGGCAGTTCTGTGCAGTGGCTCAGCATGCTGGGGAGGGGGGAGAGTGCCGGGTCAGCCAAGCGGACATCTGGAAAGCGCTGTGTCCCTGCATTGCCTCATGTTCGACACTGGCGTGCACAGATCACGTCGTACACACCAAACCTGCTAAGAAAACTGGGTGGAAGGAGAGAAAGGCCCTGAGGACACCTAGACACAGGTCACTGATGGGGTCAAATCCTTCAACCCTCCATACTACACACAGGTCCAAGAGGCCCCAAGCATACTATGACCATTCTCCCTGAAACCTAACACTTCCTGTTGCACCAGCCCAGTCTAGCTCTCCCCATCCCTGGCAGTCATCAAGTTACCAGTCAATGCAATGCCTCCATTGGGGATTTTCCAGTGCTTCTTGGTCTCTATCAAAGTCTAAGCACCACTGAGGGTGGAGCTCTGGTAGAGGATCTTGGGGTAGAATTGGAAGACTCTCCCAGTCTGGGGTCAGTTTCTTCAGCTGGGAGTCTCCACTCCCTGAATGACAGAACAGAGGCCCATTCTTCCTGGCCTGGGACTTGATAGCCATGGAGGCACTGGAGGCCATGGAGAATGTAGCCGCTGTCATCCCCCAAAGGAGAACAAACTGCCTAAGGGATGAGAAGCACTTCCTCAAAGCGGTCCATGATGCTGATTTGTTTTCCTCAGAGAGCATCCAAGTGATTGATAGCTCTGAGCAAGCTCTACCTGAATCCAGTCCAGAACCTGGCAAGAAATGAAAGGTCATTGGGAAGAAACAAAATAAGAGGGATAAAGAAACTCTGCATTTGGGGATGACAGAAAGCCCTCAATTCATACAAATTGTTTAAATTGATTAATGCATTGTCTTCATAAAGACATACCAGAACCGACACATTTTTGAGTTGTTTTCCAGAGGTAGAGCTGGGCTGCAGAGAGGCATTCTCTCTCCCTCCCGTTTCCCTTGTTTCCTAGGACATGTATTTGGAGCATAGTTGGTCAGGATTAGATCTGTAGCTGAGATTTGGAGGCAGTGAGGGTGGAGGGAAGGGGCAGAGGACCCCTGTGAAGGTCCATTAAAGGATCGTAAGACCTTGGCCTTGTTGGCACCAAGCTCAGACTAACTGAACTAAACCTCCCAGACAATTCATGCAGAAAAAGAACCAAAAGATGAGGGGAGACAGAGGAGGAGTGAGAGCAGCTGGGTGAGATTCCAGCAGGAAGTCGGTCCAAGGGCAGGGAAGCCCCTCCTGGCTTAAGTCAGTTCTCCTCCCTTCCCTGTTCCTTTGGTGGGCCTGGGAAGAGAGAACAGGGGAGTTGCTGGAGGCCAGTGAGTCATTGAGGGCGACCTCAGCAGCACCGTGAGGGTGGACGTACAAGCATCACTCCCACCTCTCACGATCTGGGCCTCACTGCCTGGCCTGACCTCTACCCAGGGGGCCCCTGAATCTTTCCAGAAAGGGGAGCTGCTCCCAGCCCAGAAGAGATGAGAAGCCTCCTCCCCACACTTCCCACAAAGCTAAACCATCTTTATCTCTCCTTTTTCCTCTCTGTCTGTCCTGCCCCCACCCTCTCTCCTTCTTTCTCTTCCTTTCCTTCCTTTCTTGCTTTCTCTGGAAAAGACCCAGATCCCACTTCTGTCAAAAGTTGAAATGGAGAGTGAACGCCACACATGGAACACTGAAGACCACTGAGCACTTGGAAAAGTGATTGTCAGTACCTCTGAAACATACTAGCTATTAGTGATCTGAGAATCTACCCACAGAGCCATTCAACCCATTCAGGGCATGTGGGGGCCATGTCTAGAGAAGAAAGTAAGGAGATTACCTTCAACCTCTCATCCTGTCCATCTAAGACAATTGTCTCCCTAACTTTCTGCTATACATCCTTATGTAAGCTTTCCACATGTTCCTCTGTGTCTTCAACAAATCTCCCCTGATATCATCTACTGTGCGCCTCTTCCCATTCTACCACCCAATTCTTCCCTTCATGCCTCCAGTCCCAGATGGAGCCAAGTATCTCCCTTCACTATCTCTCTATGCAAAAGAGTTCTCTCCTTCTCTCCATAATGAGAAAAGGCACATGGCCAGGAAGGATCGCTGTACCTTGATGTCCTCTATCCAGAAGGATTGGATGCTCTGGCACTCAACCCAGGCTTCTTCTCTCTCCCTCTGAAGACAGGAGAAAACATCTGGGCCTGGCTACCGTTTCTCCCCTGGATCATCTCATGTCTCATGAAAGTGAATGAGAAACACATTTCCCCAGTCTTACACTTAGCTCCCTCGTCTAAAGTGGCAATTTCCCCATATGGCACTAGGAGGCAGACCTCGATGAATACTCGCACGTGCCTGCGCACGTGTGCGTGTGTACGGGCTCTCCTGTGGCCCACTCACTGGGCACGTGTTCTGCACATGTAGTGATGGTGCTGAGGGAGAAGTCTGTCTGGGAGGCTGGCCCAGTGGCTTGCCTCTTCTTAGGAATTGCACCAGGAATTAACATGAGAAACAACCAAACCAGCTTTAAAAGCCAAGTTTTCATCCTAAGCACACCTTATGAGGATATGTGAGGCAACAGGAGGTGAGGAAGGCAGGGGGAGGGATATAAGGAAAGGACTCTCATACCACTATGACTAAACCCCTCACCCCACATTCCCCCACACACACCCAATTCTGGTTTTATGTTCCATAAAATATTTCCACTGCTACTGAAAATTGTTGTGCCTGTGTTAGCACGTCTGAGCAACAACCAGAGCCTTCTCCAAAGGCTCAGGTTCAAGACGTTAACTTCAATCAGTCAAATCAACTAAGTAAGGAGCACTTCCTGGGATGCCTACTATGTGCTCTTAGTGCAATAAGTCAAGGCAGGATCCAAATCAGGATTACAAAGGAAGGCAAGACATGACCCCTGCCTTCAGAAAGCTAGCAGCTAAAAGTCAGTAGATATGAGCAAATAAAAGGTGCAAGCATGTGGGAGGTAATAGTGCAAAAGATGTTCAGGAGGTCATCCTTGCACTATGTGATAGAGTAAATCCTCTGGAAGAGAAAGGAGAGATGGCTATGGACAGGAGATAGTACTAAGAAACTTCATGAAGCCCTCCCTGCCTTCCTTTAAAACCAAGTTCAGGGGCCACCTCCACAAGACACCTTGACTGATCCTTCCCACCTATTAATGTCCCCTCCATCTTGAAATTACTTTGAGCAACTTTTTTATTCTTCTGTGAATATGCTCTGCTTCCCATCCCACCCCCAAAGTACAAAGTAAATTCCTCAAGGGTAGACACTTTTAATTTTGTCTCTATAGCTCCAATACCTAGCATGGTGTCTTGCACATACTAGGGTTTAACAATGGTTTGTTGAATTGAATTCATAGGAGGTAGGACTTAGGCTGGGACTTAAAAAATAACTAAAAACCAGCTAAAAGGAAGAGAGGAGATGGCTTTCAAGGCAGGAGAATTAGCTTGAGCAAAGACTTAAAGTAGTTATAAACCTAAATGATACCTTTTGAAGGGTCTCTGAATGAAAGAAGCTGTAGTCCCCCTGAGATAGGTCAGGAAGAGACTGAGTTTCCCACAACTAGCCATGCTTTCCATTTGGGAGGAAGAAGGCCTGGTCATCCCGACTGTGGAGGCTGAACTTCTCTGGTCCTTTGACCCTTATGAGGAATATTGATGATACTCCTTGTGTGGTCATTGGAGACACAAGGCCCCAGTCTGTGCTTGCAGTCCTCCTCCTCATTATCCAACTCTAGGCCAGTCTACCCTTAGAGTGAGGGAGTCAGTTGGGAGGTCAAAATAGCGACAGGAAAATTGTGCCAGGACTTCTGCACCCTTGGCGTCCAGTGGATGGGCCGGCCCTTTGCGCTGCAGCTGGAGATCCCATTTGCTGGCTTTTGGGGGATGGGGGTGGATAGGTGAGGACAGAGGGACGATGTGGGAGGCAGCTCCCTGGGTGGCTCAGACTATCCTTGTGCCCTTTGTTGGTGAGGGAATGGCCTGTCCTACAGACAGAACAAACTGCTGCCACTGGTCATAAATCCCCCAAAGCCATAAAGAGCCCCCCTCTCCTGCTGATCTGTGTGAGAAGTTGAGGACAGGACAGGGAATGAGCCAGGGGAATGACCTCTTGACTCCTTAGTATGCTTCTCACTTATCGACAACTTGTCCATTGAGACCTAAAGAGTGGTGGGCCCCATAGACTAGATGAAGCAGCTTGGACTGGACCAGAGAAAGTCCTGGGCAGGGAGTCAGTAGCTCTGGATTCAATGTCACTGACTCCCCATAGGACCTTAGGCAAGTCTTTCCACTTTTCTGTGCTTCCATTCAATTCAACTCAATTCACCAAAAATTCATTATGTATTTTCTATGTGCTTATTCCATCACTTTGCACAATGCCTGGCATATATATAGTAGTCATTAACAAATGATCTTTAACTAACTTCCAGACACTGCGTTAGGCACTGGGGTACAAAGACAAAAAAGGAATAGTCCCTGCCTTCAAAGAACTTTTGGTCTCCTGGGAATAAACAACACTCATGCAGACAAGTTGAAACAAAGTAATGGAGGAAAGAAGTTGGAGAGACTTCTCACTTCTGATACTAGAGGGATCAGGAAAAGCCTCATGTAAGAAATGGCATTAGAGTTGGGTCTTGAAGAGTGCTGGTAGGTCCAAGAGGCAGAGGGGAAGAGAGAATGGACTCGAGGCATGGGGATCAACCTCTACAAAGACAGAGGTGGAGAGATGGAGCATCATATCCAGAAAACGTAGTGTGTGAGCGAGTCACGGCAAATCAGTCTGTCCATTGAGGATGATATTAGACTGCCCTTACTCTTCCATGATATATCTTGAAAAACCTTAAGAATATTTTGATCATAGAGAGAGTCATAAGAAATGGCCTTAGAGATCACAATTCAACCCCTGCAACTCCAGATAAGAAAACAGAGATCCAGAGAGGCTGGGATTCATCCATGGTCGCACAAGAGCCAGAGTATGAACACAAGTCATCTGACTCTTTGGTTAAAATGGAGTATATCATTCTGAAATTGGGAACAGAAAATGAGGCTGGGTCAGAAGGAAGGAAGCTATGAGCTGTCTGTCCCAGGAGGTGGAGGGAAATGGGATGAGGAGGCCTGGACTAGACTTAGGGTGGAGACCAGAGAGAGATGGATTGGAGCAGAGAAGTAATCTCAGCTCCAATGCTTCCAGAGCCTCAGGAAGTACAGTAGGGACCTACTGAGGGAGGGAGAAAAGGGAGGAAGAAGGGAGAGGTTGGCTGTAAAGCCAAGGCAGCAGCTCCTTTGGCTTCAATCAAATGTTGAATTTCAAACAGGAAGTTTTACTTGCAAAATTAATTCAAATTGGCTTAAAAGATGTTGGTGATTTCCCAGGCACTGAGTATAACTAGGGAGGGAAGGCCCTGGGACAGAGACCAGTTGAGGGGAGGGGGCCTGGGACCAGGAAGGTAGAGATGATGTTTCCTCCTTATTTATCTTCCTCAAAATCCCAGCACAACACCTTAATCAGAGGGATTAATAAAGGCCTGTTTATTGTACGAGGGTACCATTGATTAACTAGGATAGTCTTCCCTCTGGTCTATAAGACCAAGGTGCTGGCAATCAGCTTACTATGACTGAGAACAAGAATGAAGAAAAAGGGTGACAGGACATTAGTGATCCTCAGAGTGTAGGAGCTACCAGGAGAGCAGGCAACATCATAGCATGAAAAACCACTGGATTTGGAGCCAGAAGGCCTGGGTTCAACCGCTAACTCCTATTTTGCTGCTCGGCCATTTTTCAGTCACGTCCAACTCTTCATGACTCCATTTGGAGTTTTCTTGGCAAAGATGCTGGAGGTTTGACATATCCTTCTCCAGCTCATTTTATAGATGAGGAAACTGAGGCAAACAGGGTTAAGGGACTTGCCCAGAGTCACACAGCTAGTAAGCATCTGAGGCCAGACTTGAACATAGGAAGGTGAGTCTTCCTGATTCCAGGCCCAGCACGCTATCCACTGTAATACTTAGCTACCTCAACCCCTATTTACTATGATCTGAAATCACTCACTCTCTTTTAGCACCAGTTTCTCAGTTATAGGTATAGCCCAGGACCAAGACCCAGGGAGAACTTGTCCAAGGTCATGAGTAGTAAGCAACAGAATTGAGATTTGAGCCCATAACTTATAACTCCAAACCTAGGGCGTCCATCCCCCCATTTTTTCATTTCATCAGATACCCAACAACACTACCAACTCAACACACAATGACTCCCGCTTCAGCCTTCTCAGCCTCCTTCCCATTAAGCACTCTCTGCCCTCCCAATGGAGCCCCTCCAACATCTCCCTCTTCAGGTGACTGGAGAGTCTGGAGAGATGAGGGTAAGGAGGCCAAGTACTATCTTCTCATCTGCTGCTAACAGGAGACAAGACTGTCCTGAGGGACTAGGACATCTAGGGGCCAGCAGCAACAGATTCTACAGAACCCTTAGCTGTCCACTGTCTCCTCTGGACTGGCCAGGACTCCCCATATGGAGGTCTAGATGAGAGAAATCAATGCTGCTGCCTCCTACAAGGTGGTGGGGGAAAGGGGAAGGATTTGAGATTTGGAACAGCAATTGAGGGGTGGATTCCCAGATGCTGAGCACCAGAATTTCTCCTGTTTCAAATCTGCATAATGACCTGCTCTAAGAGGCCCTGCGATTAAACACAGCTGAGCACCGAAAACTGGGAACGTGAACTCACAGCAAGCAGCAAGCAAACTGTGGAACTGAACTGACAGATGTGAAATGAAATCAAACGTTGTCAAATAGAAGGAGAGGCAGAGCTACAGAAGGCCAGAGAACAGACATCTGCCTCGAAGAAAAAGCCTTTAATCGTAGGATTATGCAGAGGCTATTTTTAGCCAGGTGAAATTGGAGGGGGGGGGTTGGAAATCTGGTTCAAATTTACAGTGTGGACCCCCCTCAGAGAGAAAAAGGAGAAACAGCTTGTAGGGATGCCCCTTTAGAGAGGAGGTCAGCAGATTCATAGGAGACTTTATTGGGATACAATTGGAATACAAGGGAGGGAGGTGTCCTGCTGAAGTTTGATGGGATCAGCCAAGGTGGGCACAGTCAACTTTTCCAGGCTTTGTGGTCTGGGGTGGCCTTCACCTGCCTCCAAACAGCTGGCAACATTCGGAAGGCTGGGCCTTGATGAGTCGGCTCTTGGCCCAACCCAAGGAGTTTTTTAGCCAGCGTGTCCTCCAGCACTGCAGAGTACCATGGACTAGATCAGGGACTCAGGAAGTTTTGATGGTCTTGAAGTTTGGACAGATGGCTATTTCTGTTCTATAAACATCCTCATACTGTGGGGGGTCTGAGCTGAACACCCAAAATCAGTCATCTCCCCTCTCTTCTGTACTCATTTTCCATAAAGCATCTCTGGGAGATTAGACAATCTCCTAGCCTGAGAAATGCTGGTTCTGGAAGCAGTCCAGTCACATCCAGAATTGCTGGCAAAACCAGAAACATGGGGCCTACAGAAGTTCCCCCTTACCTTCACCCTAGGCCTAAAAGAGATGTACTCTATGGGGGAGTACCCATGACTATTTCCAAAACTGGGAAGCAAGCCCCAGAAAATCCTTGATCTTTCTTTCTCAGTGTCATCAAATGAAGGATTAATTAATACCCTATCACCTTCTCCCAGGAAGCCCTCGGCCTCCATTTTCCCCTACACTCCATGAGTCTGCTCCTAACCTGACCCATGTCACACACAATGATTATAGACTCCCCTCCACTTAGAAGTTCCATCACCCTCTTAAGAAGAGCCAGGTGGAGATTGTAGAATCAATTCCCAGGAGTCCAGCACCTGTCCCCCCTTAAGCATGACTGGTCCTCTTAACAATAAGAGGCAAGGGGTGGGGGCCATGCACAACACCACTGGGTTCATAAAAGGCAAAGTATGTTGTGGTTTGGCTGGAACAGCCTGCTGTTTTCCACAGAAATCAGAGGCGAGTTCTACAGTCAAAGCCGGCTCCCTGCTGCCAGCACGGTGACATTTTCCTGCAGAAATCGCAGATTTTCACCTGGGTCAAGTATGTTCAAATCGCAATCAGTTCCAGGTTGCACTGTTGGAATCAGACCACCCAGTATTTCCCGAAGGCAGCCTGGGCCAAAATGGAGCCCCTCTTCCCCTAAATCTCCCTAGGGCTCTCCTCCACCTCAAATTGCCTTAGGCAGCAGCTCAAAGCAGCCCCCTCTTTTGCAACCTTCCCTAGATTTCCCCCTTAGCATTTCAGTCCTACAAAGAGAGAGACAGAGGGAGAACTGGACTGGAGGACTGGAAGTTATGAGAGACTCCCAAGAGCTAGACTTCCAACTCTCCGTAGGGGGATTCATCATCTTTTCCTAAAGAAGCATAGACCACACCTTGTTCCCTACTCTACTGTACCCTAGTTCCTGCCCCCCAAAGCTCTCTTTTCTCTTTGTTTAATCCCAAGGGATTTGGGGAAAAATCTTTATTCCCAGAAAGAAGGACATTTGGAGAATGAAAGGAGAAAGCAGTAAGTACCCCTGAGGCTGGCCTGCCTTGGGCCTTCTTCACATAACCACCCTTTTCACCCAGTCCTAAGAGCCCTCCTCTAGCCTCTGGTTGCCCATCTAGACTATGAGGAATAGTCTAGCCTCTAGCTTTGAGAACCAGATCTAAGGACTTAGTTCACCGTAACTAAAGATATGAACGGAGATTCTGTAGATCCTTTGGGTATGAGAACGAGCAGGAGAGGAGGCAGCATGGAAATCACAGTGGATGTAGACTTGTGGGTCAAATCCTAACTTTTGTTACTATCTGCTTGACCTGAAGCAAGTCACTTCTTTTTTGGTCTGCAGTAAAGCATATGCTATGGACAACACTCCTCAATGCCTCTGGAACCAAATGAAAATGTAATTGGGAAATATTTAATAAAATACATAAAATAAAATAAAACAGAGATAATGTTAATTTGCTAATTTTCTAAATCAGTATGCAGCAACACAGATACTTATATATGATTTGTTATGGTTGAGTCATTTTTTCCATCATGTCCCATTCTTTGTGACCCCACTTGAGGTTTTCTTAACAGATACTGGCATGGTTTGCCATTTCCTTCTCCAGCTCATTTACAGATAAGGAAACTGAGGCAAACCAGTTTAAGTGACTTGCCCAGGATCACATAGATAGTAAATGTCTAAGGTCAGATTTGAACTCGTGAAGATGAATCTTCCTGATTCCAAGCCCAGTGTTCTACCCACTGCACTACCCAGCTGCCTTATGTATGGTTTAGTGGCATCCTTTTCTATTTGAGTTTGATACCACTGGACTGAATGATCTGTAAGGCCCCTTTCAGCTCTAAATCCCATGACCCGTTATTACAAATTCTTTTAACCTCAGTTTGTTTGCTATAGAAGCATGGATTGAGAGCTGGCAAGGAATTTAGAGGCCATCTAAATCCACTCCCTCATTTTACAGATGAGGAAATTGAGGTCAAAACAGTTCAGAGGTCACACAAGTAGTAAGCAACAAAGCTGGGATTTTAACCTGTATCTTATGATCCCAAATTCATTGGTCTTTCCATTATGTGTTGCCTCTTTATGAAATGAAGTGGATAGACCATCAACCAATCACCAAGCATTTTTTTAGCAACTTCTATATGCTCAGTGCTAGGAATATAAAGACAGAGATTAAACAGTCCCTGCCTTCAAGGAGTTTAGGGTCTGTTAGGAAGGATAGCAGGTAAGTAGGGAGGTATGTATATACATATACACATACACACATAAATATCTATCTGTTGCACATATATATGTACACATATACATATATGTATTGTGTATATGTTTATATATATTATAAAAATAAATACTAGGTAATTTGGGGGAGAGATCCTCCCAGCTGGGGGGATTAGGAAAGGCTTCATGTAGAAGGTGGGACTTAAGCTGGGTTTAGATGGAAATGAGGGATTCCAAGAGATGGAAGTAAGGACGGAGTATTTTCTAAGCATGACAACAAAGGCAAAGAGATGAAAAAGCATCTTTCCAGCCTAATTAAAAAGTCTGATGTTTGTGAGGTTGAGTCTGCTGGCAAAGGAGAGGGATGGTACCAGTCGGTGCTCCAGTGTAGAACAAAGAGCAGGATTTGGGGGAGAGAAGGAAAGGGGGGAAAGGATGCTGGGCTATTCTCAGCTAACCCTGATCTGCTGCTTCAGGTCTTTTCCCTCAAGTATCTGAGAAATGAGGTTGAAATAAAAGAATGGCCATTGCTCTGGACAGATCCAAGATGCAGGATGAGACACATTTTTGGACATTGACAGTGTGGGAATTTGTTTTGTCTGACTATGCATATTTGTTACAAAGATTTGGTTTGGGGCTTTTATTTCTTCTAAATTGGGGCTGTGTTTACACAGCAGAAGAGAAAATAAATGCTTGTTAATTGAAAAATAAAAGGGGAAAAATAAAAGATGGGGGAACCCACTGTGAAAAAAACTTTCCAAGGCATTATATCCCCACCTGCTTGCCTCCCTACCTCCCTCCCATTCTGTCTCCTTACCTCTGTTTCCCTGAACCTTCCTCTATATGTATTCTCTTCCCTATCTCCCACTTCCTAGTGTTCTCCCTATTTCCATCTCTTGTTTCCCTCTGTAGATGGTCTCCTTATCTCTGAATCCTTCAACCCAGCTATGTTTCCTTCAGCCTAGCTCTGTCTCCCTCAGTCCAGCTGTGTCTCCCTCTCCCTGTCTCATTTCCTCCTTTTCATTTCAGGACAGGAATTGGAGGAGAAATGAAGACCCATCATGGAGACACATCTTTGGCTCCTGCCTAACATGAGGTCTCAGTCCATACAAACAGAATCTGAAGGCCAAGGCCAAATATAACATCAAATAATGAAAAACTTGAATTGTAAACACTAGCACAAACAGCCTGAGAGTGTATTAAACAACTCTCCAGCAGGGACTGGGATAGATCCGCCAACAGGAGACCAGGTCGTGGCCCCAGCACCCCGGCAGCACACAACACCCTTGTCTCCCCTCCCAACATCTGTGGGGCCCAGGACAGAGCCGCCAGGCTTCAGACTCTGCCTGGCAAGGGGTGGGACACAGACTCGGGTATTTCTTTTGGACATGAACTTGAGGACTCTAGCCAAACTCTGCCCTCAGATAATCAATCACAGAACTCCCCCAGCGGCTGGGGGTGGGACAGATTGGGGGAGGGAATAGCTGACCATTCCTCTGTTGGGGTGGGAGGGAAGACTGAGAAAGGGGCACTTTGCCAAACCCCTGGTGCCTCTGCTGAGTATTCTGGAGAAGGTTCCCAAGAGGCAAGACCAGAAGAGCATATTCCCCATAAAAACCCCAGAGGGACAGAGGACAGGAGAGAGAAGGTGATAATAAATCCAATCCCATCAGAGTATCCTTAGGTCAGCAACATACCAGCAGAGCCTGAGTCCAACACCTAGAGTCTCATTTAATCCTTGCCTAACTGTAAACAAGGCATAGTTGTTAGGCCAAACCCCAAACTTTGCCATCATCATTCAAAGTATCTTTTAAATTTCTACCTGTACTGAGAGAAGGCTGGATTTGGAGTCAGGAAGCCTTGGTCTGATTCCCAACTCTGCCACTCACTACCTTGCATAAGTCACTAAACCTCAGTGACCCCTTCTTTACAATGAGAAAGCTGGCTAAAAGGGTCTCTGGGGTCCTTTCCAGCTCTTGATCCTCTGAGGGAGCTGGACCAGATGAACATAAATTCCCTTCTAGATCTTCAGTGGATGAACCCAGAATCCTGACAGAAAGCATTAAGTAGATATTATCCCCTACTCAAATCCTATCAAAACTTCTCAAACTTTTTGATCTCAGGATCCTATTATGCTTAAAAATGATTGAGGATCCCAAGGAGATTTGTGGGTTATGTGGCTTATTTCTCCCAGTAGTTAGCATGCTAGAAATTAAAATAATAGTATTATGATAATAGTTTTGAATTCTCAGACCCCCAAGAGACTCAGAAATTCCTAAGGGTCTTTGGGTCACACTTCGAGAACCTCTGATCTATACTATAAATAGTTAGCATTTATATACACGTCACATATATTTTTTCACAGTCCTGTGAAGTAGGTGTTATTATTATCCCTATTTTACAGATGAGGAAACTGAGACTGAGGGAGATGAAGTGACTGGACCAGGATCACACAGACAATATCTGAAGCACAATTCAAACTCAGGTCTTCCTGATTCCAAGTGGAATGTTATCTACTTTGACACCTACCTGCCTTAAAAGAATAATGGAACAGTTCTCCGAGGGTGACCTACTCCCGTGCTACCTCTGTTGCTAAAAGGACAAAGTTCATCCTCACAGACATTGCTTCAGTTCCTCAGAATGTTCATATCCTCCAGTAAAACCCAGCTAGTACAGATTGGTGGAAAAAAAAACAAAGGTGAGAGGTTGATGGCACTGACACCAAGGAAGGGTTTTTTGTTTTGTTCCCAAACCACAAGCCTAGGGGGCAGCTAGGTGGTACAGTGGATAGAGCACCAGAGTCAGGAGGATCTGAGTTCAGATCCAGCCTCAGACACTCGAAACTTATTAGCTGTGTAACCCTAGGCAAGTCACTTAACCCTGATTGCCTCACATAAAAATAAAACAAAATCACCAGCCTAAAGTTTGACCCCACATTATGGGGAAAAAGAAGGAGGCTCCATGACTTAGCGTCTCCACCCTCCCCCATTCTAAAACGCATTCTAAGCTGCCCAAAAGTGTGGGGACTACCCCTTTGTAGTAACATGGTAGGAAGAGGGTGTAGCTTTTTGGGGGATTCCCATAGTGACTCTGGAGTCACTGCCTTGTGTGGAATGGTGCCTAGGGTCCTTGATGGGGCCGGGGCGGGGGGGGGGGGGGGGGGGGGGGGCGCGGAACAGGCGTAAGTCAGCTGCCCAGCCTCCTCTTTGGCCAAGGTTCCTACCCCCACCCTCCCATGCAACTGCTGGGCCCAGTTGAAACCTGAGCCAGAGAGATAGAGCTGAGATCCTGCCAGCAAGTTATGTCTTAATGTAATTTAGCTGTAATCTCAGAGTGTTTTCCTTAGCTATAATTAGTAAAATGTGGCTGTTTGCTGTGTTCCTGGAAGATGTCTGAACTGTGGCCAGCTCCCTGTAACTTTTTTGACATGCTCTCTCTAACAAGGCAACCACCAAACTATATTTACCAACAGCTTTTTATTTACACCCTGAGAAACATTAGCCCTCCTGATGCCTTGGGTCAGGATACCTACTGGCTCAAGAGCTATGTTGAAGAGAACAGTCCTAAGTGCTGTATCCCTCATGAGCCTACCCAGATACTTCCAGTCCTTTGGAGAGGTCTCCATGGTCAGTTCCTAGCTTTAATCCTCCTTATCTTCCTGGGCTTTCAGGAAGAATGTCTCCTCACTCCCCTCTTGTCCTATCATATACACACAGGTGGAAAAGACTTTCCAAATCAGGGAGACATGCCTTCTTTTGTTTTCTCAGATTTGTATGAGACTCTTAAAGGGGATATAGGGGGAACAAACACAGGAAGAAGTGTTCATATATTCTCTGAGAGTGTAATGTCCTTGAATCTTGCACCCAAGAAAATAAAATAAACTGTGTGCCGGCTATAAATTTCCAGCATCATCAGGAAATAAGTTGTTTCACATAAATAAGTTGTCGAGGTAACTGAAGCAGCCCCCTTTTTCATTAGCAAAACTTTAGCAGTTCATTTTTACATAATGCTTCAGGGTTTATTTTGCTTAAAATATATGAATCATTTCATTTTAACCATTCTGGATGTGAATCTTACCAAAATATAATATATACTTCCTTGTCTTCCTGAGGGCTCTTAATAACTTTTCCTTGCTGTCTCATAATTGTGAATATTTATCTACCTATCTATTATTTTGCTAGCAATACAGTGCAGTAATGCAAGAGCTATTGAGATGGTTGTTTGCCCCCATACTAAATTAATTTCACAAGAACTGAACTTTCTGAGTTCTTGTGTCTACATTTGCTAATTTTCCTGTCACTGCTTTTCTATCACTACCTGGGTTGTCAGTTGTTACTTTTAAAAAATTAAGTTTATTATTTTTATTTTTTCTAACAATAAATATCTAATTAATCTGTCCTTCCCACTATGTTCCCATTAAGCAATTTTTTTAAATGAAAATAAAAACAAATTCACCAATACAAAATTATCTAGTCTAGCAAAATAAATTCCCACATCAAGCCATGTCAGTGGTATATTGTAAATTGTTTTCCTAGCTGTGTTCATTTCATTCTGCAACAGTTTATAAAGGTCTTCCCAATTTCTTCTTAAACTGTCTGTTTCATCATTTCTTATGGCACAGTAATATTCCATTACATTCATATACCACAATGTGTTTATCTCAATAGGAGGACACCTCCTTAGTTTCTATTTTTGGCTAGAAAAGGATACTATAAATATTTTTGTTTATAGATCTTTTTTCCTCTTCTTTGATTTCTTTGTGGGTAAGACCCAATAGTGGTCTAACTAGTCAAAAGGTTATTCACAGTCTGGAAACTTTCTGGGCTTAGTTTCAAATTGCTTTCCAGAATAGACAAATCAACTGACAGCTCCACTAACAATGCACTATCCAATATTTGCTGTTTTTCTCTTTGGTCATCTTTACCTGTCTTATAGGTGTGAGGTAGAGTCTAAGGGTTGTTTTAATTTATATTTCTCTAATTATCAGTCGTTTAGAGCATTTTGGTATGATTGTTTATCACTTAGATTTCTTCCTTTGAAAACTGTTCATATTCTCTGACCATTTATCACCTTGTCATTTTTTAAAGTTTTATTGTTGCCTTCTGTTTTTATATCAAAGTCATTTCCCCTTAAACCCTCATTGAACCCACCCTTGTAACAATGAAAAACATTCAAGCAAAACCAGCCTCAGTAAGAGACCTAGTAGTAGTATTTATTTCTGGGTCAAAGTGTATGCACAGTTCTATGGCCCTTTGGGAACAGTTCCAAATTGTCCTCCAGAATGTTTGGATTAGTTCACAACTCCACCAACAGAGCATTCATGTCCCAATCTATCTACATCCCCTCCAATATTTGTCATTTTCTTTTTCTATCAGGTTAGTCAATCTGATAAATGTGAGGTCATACCTCAAAATTGTTTTAATTTGCATTTCTCTAATTGGTAGTCATTTAGAGCATTTTTACATGATTATAGATAATTTTGATTTCTTCATCTGAAAACTACCTGTTCATATCCTTTGACCATTTATTAACTGGAGAATGACTCATAATTTTATAAATTTGACTCACTTTCCTATATATTTGAGAAATGAGGCCTTTTTCAGAGAAATTTGCTACAAAATATTTTCCCAGTTTCCTGCTTTCGTTCTCATCTTGACTGCATTGGTTTTGCTTGTGCAAAAACTTTTTAATTTAATGTAATCAAAATTATCCATTTTACTTCCCATGATCCTCTCTGTTTCTTGTTTGGTCATAAATTCTTCCCTTATCCATAGATTTGACAAGTAAAACTTTCCATGCTTCTCTAATTTGCTTATGATATTATTTTGAAATCATGTCCATTTTGATCTTATTTTGGTATATGTTAGTCTTTACATAGTTTTTACCAAACTGCTTTGCAGTTTTCCCAGTGATTTTTGTCATGTGATTGTTTTACATGAGATGTTAGTCTTTACATAGTTTTTGCCAAACTGCTTTGTAGTTTTCCCAGTGATTTTTGTCAAACAGTGAGTTCTTATCTCAAAATCTGTGATCTTTGGGTTCATCAAACACAAGATTATTATAATCATTTATTACTGTGTATTGTGTACCTAATCTACCCTATTGATCTACCACTCTATTTCTGATGTCTGATGCTACATTCTACATACCTAACTGATGACCACCCATCTTACTAAGAGAAGGGAGGAGAGATTCTCATCATCAGTTCTCTGAGTCTGAGACTGGTCATTACCATTAATCAGAGTTTGACTGGTTTTTTTGCATCATTTTCATTCACATTATAGTAAATATCAAGAATATTATCTTTTTGGGTCTGCTCATCTCAAGATGTGTCAGTTAGCCAAAAATCTTTTCATGTTTCTCTGAATTCCTTGTATTTATTGTTTCTTATGGTGTATTAATATTCCATTATGCTCACATATCAGAAATAGTTCAAAAACTCCCCAATCAATGGGCATCTACTCTGTTTCTAGTTGTTGGTATAATTTTAGCTGTCTTTTTTTGTCTGTGTGCCTGCCTGTAATAATCAGTGCTTCTGCTCCTAATCTGCTGGAGGCTGGGAAACTCAGTCATGAGCTTTTAAAAATTTGTTACTGGTATTACACCTAAAGTATGACTAACAGACCTTTAAGTGAGGACCCAGGGGAGCTCTCCCATAAGTCATGTGCATGAGCATTAGGGCAGAGGTTGTGTGCTATCTCAGGGCTTTTTGTTGCTTGATTCTTAGCTATCTTGTAGAAAGAAGAGATTGTTGGAGAAGGGACTTTGGATAAATGTGGTATTCTCTTCCTGTTCAGTCATTTTTCAGTTGTATGCAACTCTTCATGAACCCATTTAGGGTTTTCTTGGCAAAGATACTGGAGTAGTTTGTCATTTCCTTCTCTAACTCATTTGTCAGAGGGGGGCAACTGAGGCAAACGCGGTCAAGTAACTTGCCCAGTGTCATACAGCTAGCAAATCTGAGGCCAGACTTGAACTCATAAAGATGAGTCTTCCTGACTTCAAGCTCAGCACTCTATCCACTGTACCTAGCTGCCCCAGGTATACTATTGCCCCACAGTAAAACATTCCGTGTATAGTTGGAAGATGTTGGTGGAACTGCCTCCAAGACCAGAAAGTGGTTCTGCCATGACTAAGTCACAGGAAAAAGGAAGAAAGAAAATAAGAAAAGAGTCCAGAAATCATGAGGCAGTAGCTTGGGCAATGTTTGAACACCCCTAGAGAGCAGGTTTGAACAAGTGAGACTAGGACTCTTCCAAAGGATGCAAATGTATAGGACACTGAGAACCTTTGTACTCCTCTAACAGAAAAAAACTGAGCTTTACACCTAGTCAGCAAGAATAATTCATTAAAATAGGAAGCAATAAGATGATAGAGAGGCTTCCTCCCCTGCCATGACCACATCCAAGATGAGTTCTTTGACAGCCCACCTCACCCTTCTCTCCATTCCCCCCACAAGCAAATCAATCTCCCCAGACAAACTAAATTTCCACAGGTGATGAAATTGCTAGTAATGGCTCTGGGCCTAAGTCTAGGTGATAGACATGGACATTGAATGTACAGTTTTTAGGAAGAAAACATTGGATTTAAGTGAAGAGCTAGGTGGTACAGTGGATAGATCATTGGGCTTGGAGTCAAGAAGACTTCAGTTCAAATCAGATCTCAGACACTTACTAGCAGTGTGACCCTGGACGAGTCACTTAATCCCGTTTGACTCATTTTTATCACCTATAATATGAGCTGGACAAGGAAATAGTGAACCATTCTGGTATCTCTGCCAAGAAAACCCCAAATGGGTCATGAAAAGTCAGAAGTGGCTCAGCAACAACATACACACATCCACAGATACACACATATATATATGTATACATACATATATTATCACAAATGCAAAAGAAGAGCAAAACACAGCCTTGTAGGATATTGCACATGGCAAGCTGAGGTAGCTGATTGATGTCGGAGGTGTGTCTGTACGAGCGTTTTGTATAATTGTGGCTTATTTCAGCTGGATGCAATTTTCTTCATTCTGTCTGTTTCTCCTAGAAGAAATCAAGCATAAACAAATTCAAAATTTGCAGCATTGTGTTCAAATTCTTCCCTAATAAATCAATCTTGTTGGAACAAATTTTCATTTTTAAAGGAAGTTTTATAGCAGAACTGAATGTATTTTGTAGAAGGGCTCTCATTTGGGTATTTACTGTCTGCTGTTTCTAAACAAATGCATCGATAAAGTTAGCAATTGATCAAATAATCATTCAGCCGACAAGTGTTTATTATAAAGTGCCTACTATGTGCCAGGGACTGTACCAGGTGCAACGGATACAAATATAAAAGCAAGAACAGCCCTGGCCTTCAAGAACTTCCATTCTACTAAAATGCAAACATGTAAACAAAAAGAACTGGTAGGGAACACGTAGCCAGAAAATTACTTAGTTATGGAAAGGTAATGTAACAGCATGCACAAAGGAAAATTAAGTAAACCCTTTCCTCTCAGGCACAGGAGGCTTCCTAGACGTATGCACTAAAGGGAAGTTGCTTCTGCCTAAGAGAGGCCATTCTAGCTTCTGGGGGTGAGGGGTGGGTTGAGAAAGAAGGGGGAGATACAGATGAAAAGTGCTATTGTTGAGATCTAGAAGCAATAACGGACAAGAGACTGGAGTCAATGCAAGATGGAGACATTCAGCAACAAATACACCTGATATTTGACCTGTGCTGAATTCAAGTAACAACCCAAGAAGAAGTGACTGGTGGCAGGCAGAGATATTGAATTAGCAGCAGAGGAATAGTTTCAGAGAGGAGAGAAAGATCAACCCTTCAGGGAACCACAGAACTAAGATCAAAAAGAGGAGCTGCAACTGAGGAGCACAGAGCCATGATGGAGACCAGCAGACTGTGACATGGCTCTTTGCTGATCCTTAGTCCTGTGGATTACGTGCGTGTGTTTGTGCTTCATTGTCAAAGAAGACCATGCCATCAGAGAAACGATGACATGACTTGCACTTGACTTTGTTTTGAGTGAGGGAGGGCTGGCTGTTCAGGTCACCAGCTTCACTTCTCCTCCAGAGCCATCTGAATCCAGTGACCAGATGTTCACCAGGATGACTGGAGATGACCCAGGATGAGACAATTGGGGTTAAGCGACCTGCCCAAGGTCACACAGCTAGTGAATGTCCAGTGTCTGAGGTGAGATTTGAACTCAGGTCCTCCTGACTCCTGCAATGGTGCTCTATGCACTGCAACACCTAGCTGCCACACCCTGGGAGGTAGGTGCTATTGATATCCCTACTTTAAAGTTAAGGAAACTGAGTCAACAGAGGTTAAGTGACTTGTCCAGAGTACACAACTAACAAATGTCTGAGGTAGGATGTGAACTCAGGTTTTGCTGAGTTCAGGGTCAGCACTGTATCCACAGTACCACCTCCTCACAACAACTCTTGGAGGTAGGTGCTATGATACTCATTTTATAAATGAGGAAACTGAGACTAAAAGAGGTTAAACAATTTGCCCAGAGTCACCCAGCTAGCAAATGTCTGAGGGTGGATTCAAATTCAGGTCTTCTTGAAGACAACACAGAGCCCAACTCCAAGCTGACACTCTGTCTATCTATGGTCCCACTTGTGCAGATCTAGGGAAGGAAAGCTGGTACTTCACTGACTCTGAATGAAGAGAGCTGTAAGGGAGGATAGTTAAGGGCTCAAGAAAATTTTCCTTAGGAGCACTTGGGTGGTGCAGCTGATAGAGAACTAGCCATAAAATTAGAAGGATCTGAGTTCAAATGTGACCTCAGACATTTGATACTTACTAGTTGTATGGCCCTGGGCAAGTCACTTAACCCTGATTGCCTTGGAAAAAAGCTTCCTTTATGGGCTTGGGCGTGAGTTGTTTCTGTTTCCTTATTAAATAGATGCATCCTTGTCTATATTTAATACTCACTATCCTGAGTGTTTGCAGAGAGGCACAGAGGGCCCCTTCTTGGAAGCAAAATAGGCCAGACACTGATTTCCAGGATTTCCCAAGATAAGGGTGTGAACTAGAGAGATTTCATGAGCGGGATGACAAAATTGCATTTGAGTTCTCATGTCAAAAGGGATGCTCTGACTCTAGGGTCAGAGAGTAGAAGTTCTTTTAACTTTTTTGTGCCATGGACTTCTCTGGCAGTTTGATAAAATCTATGGACTCCTCAGGATGATGTTTTTAAATATTTTCAGGATTACAAAGGCAATCAATTATAATGGAAAACGAAGTTCACAGACTCCAGGTTAAAAACCTCTCATTTAAACAAAAGATGGTACTTTGCAATGCGTTTTTACTCTCATTCTCTTTCCCTTTTACCTGGAAAAGCAAACATAGATTACATTCATCCAAGAACATGTAATATGATGAGAGGCAATCAGGTGCAAGCACAAAGGATGTTTTTTGAGATCATGACCCCTATGCAACGTACCTGGCCTAAGACAATGTTTTGGGGTAGCAGTGGTACAGATCAACCATAGGAGATTTGGAAGTGAGAGGACAATAGTATTCCACTACTCAAAACACCCTTATTCCATTCCATCATATTCCTTGACCTTGGCATCTCCCTAAAAACCACGTATGTGTCCACATGCCTGACATCTTTCTATCAAGCTCCCTGCCCTCCTGTGAGGTATTGCCCTGGAAAAAGGTCAAGTGTCACCTGAAGGCCAAAGACAGCTCTAAACAGTGGTCCAAGTGAAGGTGCAGGACCAGTAAGACAGCAGGAATCTGAAATTTCTCTTCCAGGAGCAGAGGCATGGCTGAATGAACTGCGTCTTTCATCCATCCCATCCTCTTCATTCCCAAAGTACCACAATCTGGGAAAATTCCATTCTACTCAGTAACACCCTTGCCTACTTTTCAGCATTCTCCCCTGGCCAGAGAAATGATCCCTCCAGGGGCCCCTGAAGCTCAGCTCCTTCCCTGGGGTTGTGGGGAGGGGGTGTAGGCCCCAATGAGAGGGAAGCAGGCAGAGCTGCTGTGGAGCAGGAAGCTGAGTAACCAGGAGCTAAGGGGCTGGGTTCCCAGGCAGGGAGTGTTATGAGTCTCTAAAGGAAACATGTGAAGACTCAGTGCAGAATGTCAAAGGGAGAAAAGGTGGGGAGCGGGAACAGTGAGAGAGCAAACAGGCTCCCCAGCCAAGGAAAAGAGATGTTCAGGAAATGGGGAGAGAGGGAGGAGAGGCGATTTTCCATAGCCCGTCTGGAGCCTAAGGCTGACCCAGCCCACATTGGGGGTAAACCTCTGTGCACAGGAACTCAGGAAGAGGGGGTTGGGAAATAGGGAACTGTGGAGGAACAACTCCCCAGCCCCACCCCCCCACTCCTTCAACCCAAGAGGACTAAACTAGAGAGAGCCCTAACCCCAGGAGGTAAGAACCATAACTTAGTGCATGAGCTGCTGCAGGAACATTCATCTCTGGTGATTCCCAAGGGTCAAGGGCAACCACTGAATAAGCTTGCATCTCCTCCCTACAGATTGAGTTTCATCTCCCAGGATTTACCCCTCAGGTGTTAGAAGAAGGCTCTGATATGTCCCCAATACTCTCAGGGCCTCTGGCTGGGGAAAATCAGCTGGCAAAGTGATTGGGCCCAAAGGAGCCTAGCTCATGGCTGCCTGCCTGTGAACGACAAAAGAACCTAATGCATACTTTAAAAAAAATAATAAAGTGAATACACTTATTGGAGGGTGTTGTGTTCAACAGGCGAAATCTCAGCAAATATGGGGACTAGAACAGATGGAAAAATATAATAAAGCATTTTGTGAAAGAAGCATTAAGCCAAGAAACTCTAAAGAGACTGAGGATGGAAAAGAGAATTTTAAAAGTCAATGTGTGCTATGAGGGAGTTTTATTAGCTTCAAGTCTGGGGGAGTCAGGAGGAAAGGAGAAGATGTATGAGAGGGAGGAAGGGATGGTGCTAGGCAGATTTTGTTTTATTTGGGGGAAGAAGGGTGGCAAAGACATGGAGACCATGGAGGGAGCTAGAGAGGGGATAAGCAAAAGAAGGGGGAGAGAAGAGACATTGCCCTCCCCAAGAACAGGCCCAATGGGAAGATGTCTTTGGAGAAAGTTTGAGGTCCCAAGTCTGTAATCATCAAATATCTCTCCCCAAGGTGCCCCAAGCATCATGCAGACAAGAAAATACCTCCCCCAAGTATGGAGAGAGGCTATGAAGAAGGCTCTCCATCCCACTGGCACTTTCACCACATATGTTACTCAATTTGGGCCTTTTCCAAGAAGCAACCTCTGAATCCTTGATTTTGGAATCAAGTGACCTGAGGACTCCCCTTAGTGAAATTGATCTGGTTGACTTCCCTGAAAGGAAAATCCCCAGAATAGTCCTAAATCATAATCTAAGGAGGTTGAGAAGGATAAAGACTTTGGGGGTCTCTCTTAGAAGTATTAGCATGGTCCTCAGAGAACTCAATCCAATTCAACAGGAGCTTATTAGGTACCTATTTAATGTGCCAAGCACTGTGTTGGTAATGGGGACTCAAGGACAAAAGTAAAGCAGTACCTGCCTTCAAGTTTACATTTTACTATAAGGGATACAACTTGTATATAATTAAGGAGGGAGGGACATGTGATATCTTTAGAACTGAGAACTCCCAGATAAGTATATTTCCTCTCCCAATACAGGTAAGCACTTTCTTTACAACTTATGGAGAATAAGTGATTTGTCCAGGGTCATACAAGCAGTATGTGTTACAAGTGGAGCTTCAGTTGAATTGAAATCTTGAATTGAAGTTCCTAGGCCAGCTCTCTATCCACTATCTCACACTGCCTCTCATGTACACAGATGTATAATAATATGAGAAAAATAATGTGAGCAGCACATAGGAGTATTAAAAAATGGGGAAATCAGGGAAGGTTGCTTGTCCAAGATGGCACTCAAACTAAGTCTTGAGGAAAAGTTAGAGTTCCAAGAGTCAGAGTCAAAGAGGGAGAACATTCCAAGTACTGGGGATAGTATATACAAGCCACAGAGACAGGAGATGGGGAACAGAAAGTTCAAGTTGTGTTCAGGGGAACAGCAAGTAAGGCCATTTGGCTGAAATTTGGAGTCTGAAGGGGAGTGATGTATAATCAACTTGGAAAAAAGCAATTGGAGCCAAACTGTGAAGAACTTTAAGTGATGTGAGAATCATTAACACCCATCTCTGGGAGCAGGGTTGGGTGATGTGGGAAAGGGACAAAAGAAAGCTTTGATTGGAGGCAGAGCTAAGATGGCAGAGAGAAGCCAGGAAGTTGTCTGAGCTCTCCCTAGTTTCCCTCAGAAACAACATTAAATCAAGCCTCTAAAAGAATTCTGGAGCAATAAATAGATGGAATGAAACCATTTTCCAGGCCAAGATAACTTAGAAGGATTTCAGGAAAGGTATGTCTCACTTGGGTAAGATAGTGCAAATAGTGTCTGGACAGGCTAGCAGGAAGCTCTTAGCCACAGCTCAGATCAGCAACTGAGGCCCTGCAGTTCTGGGTCAACAGGTCAGTGGCACAGCAGGCCAATTGTGAGGCCTCCAGCCCCACTGCATCAGGCAAACTGCCAACTTTGGAACCCAGGGCACAACAGGTATAACTAGGCTGGGTGACCCTAGTGCAATGAGCAAGCTGCCAGCTCCAGAGGTCCCAGTGCAGAAAACTCCTGTCCCCACATACAGTAAACTTTGGACATTGCCCCCTGTATCCCAAGAACAAAGCTCAAATTTTTTAAATTGGCAAAAAACAAAAAAGAGCCCTGACCAGAGAAAGCTACTATGGTGACAGGGAAAATCAAAACACAAACTCAGAAGAAGACAACAATGTCAAAATTCCAAGCCTCAAAGGGGAATATGAATTGGTCTCAAACCCAAAAAGTCCTCTTGGAAGAGCTAAAAAGAGATTTTTAAAATCATGTGAAAGAAATAGAAGAAAAATTGGGGAAAGAAATAAGAGCTAAGCAAGAGAATTATGATAAAAGAGTCAACAGCTTGGAAAACAAAGCACAAAAATTGACTGAAGAAATCAACTCCTTAAAAATAGAGTCAGTCAAATGGGGGCTGGGGGGGAAGAATCCACTGAAGAAAACAATTCCTTTAAAATGGGAATTGGCCAAATGGAAGAAAAGGCACAAAAATCTAACTTAAAAAAGTAATTCCTTAAAAATTAGAATTGGGCATATGAAAGCTAATGACTCTGTGAGACATCAAGAATCAGTCAAACAAAATCAAAAGAATGAAAAAAATAGAAGAAAATGTAAAATACCTTATTGGAGAAACACGTGACTTGGAAAATAGATCTAGAAGAAATAATTTAAGAATTAGTGGATTACCTGAAAGCCATGATCAAAAAAAAGAGCCTGCATAGCATCTTTTAAAAAATTATCAAGGAAAACTTCCTTTATATCCTAGAACCAAAGGATAAAATAGTCGTTGAAAGAATCTACTGATCACCCACTTAAAGAGATCCCAAAATGAAAACTCCAAGGAATATTGTAGTCAAATTCCAGAACTATCAGATCAAGGAAAAAATACTGCAAGTAGCCTGAAAGATTTCAAAGGTCAAGGAGTCACAGTCAGGATTATATAGGATTTAGCAGCTTCTACATTAAAGGATCAGAGGGCTTGGAATATGATATTCTGGAAGGCAAAAGAGCTTGGATTACAACAAAGAGTCAACTACCCAGAAAAATGAGCATAATCCTTCAGAGTAAAAGATGGACATTGAATGAAATAGGGGACTTTCAAACTTTCCTGATGAAAAGACCAGAGATGAACAGAAAATTTTATCTTCAAATACAAGACTCAAGAAAAGCATAAAGAGGTAAACAGGAAAGAAAAAACCATCCAAGGTATTCAATAAAGTTAAACTGCTTACATCCCTACATGGAAATATGATACCTGTAACTCTTAAGAACTGTATCTCTATTAGGGCAATGATAAGGAGGATACTTGGATAGAGGGTGTGGTCATAAGTTGACTTTGATATAATGATAAAAGAATTAATTAAGAGGTAAAAAAAGAATTGTATTGAGAGAATATGAAAGGGGAGGCAAAGTGGGGTAAATTATACCACATGAAGAGGCATGAAAGAGCTATTACAATAAGGGGAAAGAAGGGAAGGGTGAGCAATGTTTGAACCTTAAATAATCGAATTTGGATCAAAGAGGGAATAACATATATACTCTAGAGAAATCTATCTTATCCTATAGGGAAGTAGGAGGGGAAAGGGGAAATAAAAGGGGGGTAGGGCTGACAGAAGGGAGGGCAGATTGAGGAGGCAGTGGTTAGAAGCAAAATACTGATGAGGAGGCGTAAGAGCAAGGACCCTGGCATACACGGGAGGGCCTCCTGTACAGGTTCTTAGATCTGCTTTTCTAAAAGGAAAGCAACTTTTTAGGGGTCAACAATCTACTTTAATCAAGCATATATATTATTCACTTAGTTCAAGAGGAAAAGTCAGCACACTGAACTTCAGAGAAAATACAAACAGAGAAGTAATGACCAACAGACAGAGCTTCCAACTGTCTGACCATAAACAATATATGCATCACAGATCAACAGACAGATCCAACTGACCATCACATATATATAGTTACCAGAGAGAAAAGCATCAACATCTGGGTTTTCAAAGCCAGGGGGCTCTTTAGCTACAGCCCAGCATCTCTTCTGGTCAAATAAACACTTCCAATGAGTAAAGTTCCAAAACAAAACTTCACCTCAGAGTATGTATACACTTTTCAGAGCCAGAGGGCATCACAACCCTTGATAACCAGTGTCTCATTAGAAATTAACTAAATATGTGGGACTTCCTCCAAAACAAATCTCCCCTAATCAAACCTCCCTTAATGAGCAGATCCATTAATGGGTGGGGAAGATCATAACTGTCATTAACATAACTGACATTACAGAAGGTAAAGTGTGAAAGAAAAGAGAAAAGTACGGGGGGGTGGGGAATAGAATGGAAGGAAATACACAATTAGTAATCAGTAAATGTGAATGAACCTTATGTGAATATGAATGGGATGAACTCTTCCATAAAATGAAAGTGAATAACAGAGGGGACTAAAAATCAGAATCTTACAATATGTTAACTAGAAACAAATCTGAAGCAAAGAGACACACACAGAGTAAAAGTAAAAGGCTGAAACAGAATATATTATGCTTCAACTGAAGTAAAAAAAAAAAAAAGGCAGGGGGAGCAATCCTGATCTCAGACAAAACAAAAGCAAAAGTAGATCTAATCAAAGAGACAAGGAAGGAAACTACATCTTGTTTAAAGGTACCATAGACAATGAAGTAATATTAATACTAAACATATATATACTAAATGGATAGCATCCAAATTTCTAGAGGAGAAGTTAAGTGAGTTACAGGTAGAAATACAAAGCAAAACTATACTAGTGGGGGACCTCAACCTCCCCCTCTCAGAACTAGATAAGTCTAACCACAAAGTAAACACGAAAGAAGTTAAGAAGGTGAATAGAATTTTAGAAAAGTTAGATATGATAGACCTCTAGTGAAAACTGAATGGGGATAGAAAGGAATATATATTATTTTCAGTGTATATAGCACCTACACAAAAATTAACTGTATTAGGGCATAAAAACCTTACAGTTAAATGTGGAAAGGCAGAAATATTAAAGGCATCCTTTTCAGATGATGATTCAATAAAAATTACTTTATAAAGTGCCATGGAAAGATGGATTAAAAATTAATTAGAAACTAAGTAATCTAATCCTAAAGAATGAGTGGGTCAAAGAACAGATCATAGAAACAATAATTTCACCAAAGAGAATGACAATAGTGAAACAACATACCAAAACTTATGGGATGCAGTTGAATCAATTATTAGGGGAAATTTTATATTCTCTAAATGCTTACATGAACAAAATAGAGAAAGAGCAGATCAATGAATTGGGCATGCAATTTAAAAAGCTAGAAAAAGAGCAAATTTAAAATCTCCCATTTTTAAGAATCCCCAACTAAATATCAAATTAGGAATTCTGCAAATCAAAGGAAAAATTAGTAAAATTTAAAATAAGAAAACTACTGAACTAATAAATAAAACCTAGAGCTGGTTTTATGGGGGGGGGACAATAAAACAAACATATCTTTTGTTAAATTGATTTTTAAAAAAGAAAGAAGAAAATAAAATTACCAATTTCAAAAATGAAAAGGGTAAACTCGTCACAAATGAGGAAATTAAAGCAATAATTAGGAACTATTTTGCTCAACAGAATGCCAATAAAGCTGATAATCCAAGTGAAATGGATGAATATTTACAAAAATCTAAATTGCACAGATTAACAGAAGAGAAAATAAAATATTTAAATAACAGCATTTTAGAAAAAAAAAATAAGCAAGCCATCAATGAACTCCCTAAGAAAAAATCTCCAGGGTCAGATGGATTTACAAGTGAATTCTACCAAGCATTTAAAAAGCAATTAATTCTAATACTATATAAGTTATTTGGAAAAATAGGCAAAGAAGGAGTCCTACCAAATTCCTCTTATGACACAAATATGGTGCTGATACCTAAACCAGGAAGAGTCAAATCAGAGAAAGAAAATTATAGACCAATTTCTGTTATGAGTACTGATGAAAAAATTTTAAATAAAATATCAGCAAAGGGATTACAACAATTTATCATGAGGATAATAGAAGAGGAGATCATCAAGACTTTGTCCAAGGAGGAGGAGACTAAGAAATCATTCTCCCCTATCTCCTCCATCCTGACCAGATGGGACTTATACCAGAAATACAGGACTGGTTCAGCATTAGGAAAACTATTAATGTAATTGACCAAATCAATAACAAAACCAAAGGAAACTATATGATTATCTCAATAGATGCAGAAACAGATTTTGACAAAATATAGCACCTTTTTCTATTAAAATACTAGATAACATAGGAATAAATGGAACTTTCCTTAAAATGATAAGTAATATCTATCTAAAACCATTAGCAAGCATTAAGTGTATAGGGGATAAGCTAGAAGCCATCCTAATAAGATTAGAGGTGAAACAAGGATGTCCATTATCACCACTATTTTTCAATATTTTACTAGAAATGTTAGCTTTAGCAATAAGAAAAAGAAATCAAAAGAATTGGAGTAGGCAATAAGAAAACAAAAGTATTACTCTTTGCAGATGATATGATGGTATACTTACAGAATCCCAGAGAATCAACCAAAGACCTACTTGAAATGATTAACAACTTTAACAAAGTTGCTGGATATAAAATAAACCCACATAAATCACCAGTATTTCTATATATTACCAGCAAAGCCTAGCTGCAAGAGATAGAAAGAGAAGTTCCATTTAAAATAACTGTAAATCTCTCTCTCATTTCCTTTTCCATCCTGCAGCCTCAGCCATGAGTATGAACGAGGCTGCAACCATGAGTATGGAGGCTTGCCTCTAGCGTCCTTAGATGTAAAAAAAAAGAAAGTATGGCTTGACTCCAATGAGACCAATGAAATTGCCAATGCCAATTCCTGTCAGCAGATCAGGAAGCTGATAAAAGATGGTCTTATCATCCAGAAGCCCGTTACTATGTATTCTCATGCCAGATGCCGGAAAAACACTCTGGCTCGACAGAAGGGCAGGCACGTGGGTACTGGTAAGAGAAAGGGTACTGCCAACGCTCATGTGCCTGAGAAGGTGACCTGGATGAGGCGAGTGAGGATTCTGCGCAGCCTGCTTCAAAGGTATCGTGAATCCAAAAACGTTGGCTTCCACATGTACCACAGCCTGTACTTGACGGTGAAGGGAAATGTGCTCAAGAATAAGCACATCTTCATGGAGCACATTCATAAACTGAAGGCTAACAAGGCCCGAAAGAAGTTCTTGACTGACCAGGCTGAAGCTCATTGGTCCAAGACTAAGGAAGTATGAAGGCATTGGGAAGAGCATCTACAAGCTAAGAAAGAGGAGATCATCAAGATTTTGTTCAAGGAGGAGGAGACTAAGAAATGATCCTCCCCTATCTCCTCTGTACATAGTGCCCTTCTATTTGGCTTACACAATAAAACTTGACAGACTGTCAAAAAATAAAATAAGTGTAAACAATATAAAATATTTTGGAGTCTACTTGCCAAGACAAACTCAGGAATTATAAGAACACGACTACAAACAAAACACTTTTGACCCAAAGTCAGATCTAAACAATTGGAAAAATATCAATTTCTCATGGGTAGGCTGAACTAATATTATAAAAATGACATTTCTACCTAAATTAATTTACTTATTCAGTACCATACTAATCAAACTACCAAAAAACTATTTTATAGAACTAGAAAAAAGTAGTAACAAAATTCATCTAGAAGAACAAAAGGTCTAGAATATCAAGGAAATTAATATATAAAAATTGCAAAGGAAGGTGGCCTAGCCATACCGGATCTAAAACTGTTATAAAGCAGCAATCATCAAAACTACTTGGTACTGGGTAAGAAATAGCATTGTGAATCAGTGGAATAGATTAAGTACACAAGACACGGTAGTAAATTATTATAGTAACCCACTGCTTAATAGACCTAAAGACTCCACCTTCTGAGATAAAAACTCACTATTTGACAAAAACTTCTGGGAAAAGTAGAAAACAATATGGCAGAAATTAGGTGTAGACCAATATCTCACACTATTTGCCAAAATAAAGTCAAAATGGGTACATGATTTAGACATAAAGGGTGATACAAGCAGATTAGGAAAGCAATGAATAGTTTACCTGTTAGATCTACAGAGAAGGGAAGAATTTATGACCAAACAAGAGTTAAGAACATTATGAAATGCAAAATGGATAATTTTGGTTACAATAAATTAAAAAGATTTTGCACAAACAAAGCCAATGTAACCAAGATTAAAAGGAATGTAGAATGATGGGGGAAAACAATTTTTACAGTAAGTATGTCTGATAAAGGTCTCATTTCTCAAACATATAGAGAACTGACCCAAATTCATATGAATACAAATCATTCCCCAAACAATAAATGGTCAAAGGTTATTAAAAGATAGTTTTCAGTTGAAGAAATTAAAACTATCTATAGTCATATAAAAAATGCTCTAAATAACTATTGATTAGAGTAATACAAATTAAAACAACTCTGAGATACCACCTCACACCTATCAGATAGGGTAATATAACAGAAAAGGAAAACGATAAATGTTGGAGATGTGGGAAAACTGGGACATTATTGATGGAGTTGTAAACTGATCCAACCACTCTGGAGATCAATTTGAACCTATGCCCAAAGGGCAATCAAACTGTGCATACCCTTTGATCTAGAAATACCATTACTAGGTCTGTATCCCAAAGAGATGATAAAAAGGGGAAAGAACCCACATGTACAAAAGTATTTATAGCAGCTCTTTTTATGGTGACAAAAAATTGGAAATTGAGGGGATGCCCATCAATTGGGGAATGGTTGAACAAGTCATGGTATATGAATGTAATGGAATATTATTGTTCTATAAGAAATGATGAGAAGATAGATTTCAGAAAAACCTGGAAAGATTTACATGAACTGATGCTGGGTGAAGTGAGCAGAACCAGGAGAACACTGTACACAGTAACAGCAACATTGTGCAATGATCAGCTATAATAGACTTAGCTCTTCTCAGCAATACAATGATCCAAGTCAATTCCAAAAGACTCATGATGGAAAATGCTATCCACATCCAGAGAAAGAACTATGGAGTCTAAATGCAGATCAAAGCATATTATTTTCACTTTTTTTTTGGTTTTGTGGTTTTTCCCTTTTGTTCTGTTTCTTCTTTCACAACATGACTAATGTGGAAATATGTTTACATGATTACACATGTATAAACTATATCAGATTGCTTTCCCTCTTGGGAGAGAGAATGGGAGGAAAGGAGGGAGAAAAATTTTAAACTCAAAATCTTATTAAGAAGAATGTTGAAAAGTATCTTTATGTGTAATTGGAAAAAAAATTTTAAATACTATTTACTAAAATTTTTAAAAAAGCTTTGATCATGGTGGCCAATAAGGGAAAGAACATGATGTCAAAGGACCTAAGGCCAAACCCAGCTCTGGTCATTACTATCTGTATGATTTTAGTCATAAGGTTTACCTCTCTGAACCTCCATTTTCTCATCTGTAAAATGGAAGTGGTTAGAGTACCCACTCTGCTTCAGAGCTTTTGCATATACTACATAAGGAAAGTGCCATCTAAATACGAATTATTACTATAATAGGGTCCATGCAAGGGAAGGAGGAGGGTGTTTATAGGGAGTGGGGAGATAGAAAATGGCTTTAAAACATGGAGTGCAGACTTCTTCATAGAATTATGATTGGATTTACAACAAAATATTTTCTTAGTTGTTGGAAGAGTCCTTAGACATCATCTCTTCCAAACCCTTTACCTCAAAAATAAGGAAACTGAGGCTTCAGAGAGCCTGAATGATTTGGACAAGGTTATAAAGGTGGTTAGTGAATAATAAAACTAAGCCTGGAACCTAAGTGCCACAGCACTGGGCTAAGGTATTTTCTACTGCCTCCAAATAGGAACCAGATAGGGACAGGGGCAAGGATCAAAAGAGGAGAGGTAACATGAGATGATTTGCAAAAAGTATGTATTAGAGAGTCCCTGATCCCAGTTTCTATATTCTTCCCCAAGTCCCTCCTCAAATGGAGATATCTTCTGTCTCTCAATCCAGTTCCTGGATTGATATTTGATTTTAAAAAAGAATTGTAGGGATTAGAAATTCAAACCAGTCAACAAATCAATATTGCAGAATCACAGACTCTTGAGAATCCTAGAAATTATCTCATTTTAATGATGAGGAGACTAAGACCCAAAAAAAACATGGTCCCAGATCACCAAATTGTGAAGGACTCCACATTCCCATTTCAGTGTCTACCATGTGCAATATCTTCCATTATTTCAATCTTATTCTTCTATATCAAATAGTTTATTTTCCCATGATCTCCGGGCAAGTCTGGAGTTTCCCTTTGAAATGTCTTTTGAGGATAAATTAACTGAGGTCAAAGGTCAATGCCCACCCCTCTCCATAATTTCCTCACCTAATCCCAATCCCAGGGTCCTGCTCCAATGCTCATCGTACTTGACAACAGAATCGGGTCTAAAACCCAGACCTACAGACTTTCAGTACTCTGCCTACTACATTGAAAGCCGTAGAGTCAATCTTCTATATCATATATCTCTGTTTTCCAAGATCACTAAGTAGGGAGATCTTGGAAAAGACCTGGGATATAATAGACATTGGACTGCAAATCAGGAGTACTGAGTTCTAGCCATGAATCAGTACCTACTACCTCTTGATCTATGATCGCTAAGGTCCATTCCAGTTCTGACTTTCTATAATTCAAAATGTTTGTTCATTATATTTGTCATTCTTTCTAGCTCTTTTGGTTGAGTCAGATTCTTGACCTACATCCTATCTGAACCGTGCCTACAATTCCAATTTCAGAGATCTAGAATCTCCTGCCCAGTCCTCATCCTACTCCTAGCACCCATTCCAACCCCAATTCCATCCTAGTTTCCATCCTTATGCTACAACTTACATCCTAGTCCTAGGCAAACTCTGGGGCCCCAGCAAGAAGTCCAATCCAATCCTTAGACAGGATCCTGTAATTAACTCTAGTCAGTAAGATTTTATTTTAATGATGTTCCTGGCAACTTGGGGCTCCCTCTGGTGGCAAAGTTCCCATATGGCCCCAGGGAGGGGGAGACCTTCTGAATCCATATGGGCAATGTGGGAGGGGTACATGGGGAGTAAGGGAGCATTTAATGGAGTGAGTATGCGGTATGATCTTCTTAGGGACTGAGAGTAAATCCCAAGTAAGGTTTCTAAGTAGGATTGCCACAGTGGGTAAGGGGGAAGGTTCCTAGGTTGAGCTTCCTCGACCCCTCCCTTCTCCAACCTCCCAAAACCCCACTTCCTCAGATCACAAAGTATATGTGAACTGATTCTATAGAAGTAGGAGAACAGTGAAGGCGAGACAGGAGACTCAATGTGAACACTGAGAGAAGAAGATCCCTTGGGAGAAGCTGGTCCAGTGAGGAAGAAAAAAAATGAAGTTACCTAATGTTACTGAAGTCTAGGCCCTCAGTTCTACTACTGCACTTTGTGTCTACTCTTCTGTACACCTTGGTCTTAGTATTCCTCTGTGGGCTAGTGCCCCAGTCAGGGCCTAGCCAGCTCTCTGAGGACACTGAGCTTTGTGTCTGTAAAGAGCGGATGGCCATGGCTCCTATGGCTAACGCAGAACGCTACGCAAACTGATTGCCAAGTAGGGTCAAGCCAGAAAAGACTTTGAAAAGTGAGGGAAATTAAGAATCACTGATGCATCTACTTTCAATATGGATTTTCATGGAAGGTACAAAAAAACAGAGAAGAAGTTGGGATTAGAAAAATAGAACACCAGAATTGGAAGAGACCTCATCTAAAGTTCTTCCTTTCCAGATAGGACACAGGCTGAGAAGGGGAAACTGTGTCTGAGGGCACACAGGTAGTGGCAGGTCCAACCCTGACTTTCACTATAGGGCTTATTTTATTTCACTGTGTTGGAAGGGAAGATTAGCCAGAAGAGGATCTGTACAGAGAGTAGGAATGGGGTGGGGGGCGGGGCGGTGTTTGGGGGAGAAAAAAATCAGTATCTCCAGACCCATTAGTGGGGAAGCCCAGCCCCAAGGCCAGGGAGGGGGATGAAGGGTTGGGGGTGGAGAACATCTCGCTGAATCATGGAGTTAAGCTTAAAAAAATAATAATAATAAGATGAAGTAGGCTGAGTTCCCAGGGCTGGCAAGAAGCCGAGCTGGTCCTGGGCTTTAGGGAGGACAAGAATGACGCGACCGAGGGGCCATTGAGGACGTCTTAGGAACGCAGATCGAGGGGAATCTGTCGGTGGCTTGAGCCAAGGGGAGCTGGAATTCCAGGAAAGATAGACTAGGAATCCCAGACTGCCACCTCCCTATTAAGGGTGTATGAGAACGGGTAAAGGCTAAGAGGGACACTACCCTTAGACCAGTAAAATTGGGGGCATGTGAAATTTTTCAAAAAAAACTTAAGGTTTATCAAATCTTGACTAAGGCTCCTTAAAAGCCCTCCTATATTTTAGCATTTCCTTCTTCCCCCTCCCACCCTATCCCCTCAACATACAGGCTCAAAGAACTAGTCCTAGGGCTTTATAAAGGGACAGAAACTGAAATCTCATTTGTTAAGGGTCAGGATGGGGCAAGAGAAGTTGAAATCAGGAGAGGACAAGGAGGGGTGGGGCTGAGAAACCAAGAGTCCAAGTCTCAGCTCTGGACTGAGGTCTAAAGAGCTATTAACTCACCCAGCTCTGCCTCTGAATATTTAAAGGACTCACCTTCCAGCCTTTCTCTTTGAATTATTCCTGGGCACAAGCCCTCATTACTTTCCAGGGGTCACAGTCCTTGGGGCGAGAAGCATAAGGGGTTAACCACCATATTTCTCATTTATCTCTCCCTAGGGAGGAAAGAAGAAAGCCTTTAGAAACTCCATCTCCAATTTATATCTTGAGGTATTAGGGTGTATGAGAGCTATATTTAGTGTTAAAGTATGAAGTTAATAGTGTATATCAGGAGAAAAAGAATACTTTTTGACTGGAAAACATGACCAGCATCTGCAGACCCTAGTTAGATATAGATCAGAATCTTCCTTCTACTCATCCTAAAGAGAGTCATAACTAGTAAGTCTGGCACCTGAGGCCAATTCAGCTAGGGGAGAGGGTGAGAATGACCCCACACTTCCCTTATCCTCTAAAGGAGTGAGAGAGGGTGGAAAGGAGTAGAAAAAGGGAATAAGGGCAATGGAGGTGGGCTCTAAGGAAAGAGTGTACCTAACCTGAGATCTAAGGATGCCATTCTGAGCAGGGCTGGCAGAGGGCCATGAGGCTCAAGGAATACAGATCGGAAGAATGTCAGTATGCCACCAGACCTGAGTGCAAAACCTCGGTTTTGGTTCCTGGTTTTGGTACTACCCCAGGAAGAGGTCTCATAGTAGGTCTTCATACCACATACAATTATGGACTTAACTCTTACAGGTGATACCATTCAACCGGGTGTCCTGAGTCCACGGGGAAGGGGGCTAGGAATCCTGGATATAAGTAGAATAAAAAAGCAAAACCCAATGGAACGAGGGACGTAGGCTGGCTGAGAAGCTCAGAGGCTTGTCAGGCTTGCCTTTTAGCACATGAGGCAATCTTCTGCAGGAAACAGAGTTAAATCAGTGATCTGCTACAGATATCACAGCTCTGCACTCATCCTCTTACCATTATCCCCCTGGGGAGACAGACCACAGAGGAGGAAGAAATTGGGGACTCTCAGTGATCCCACAATGGAAAAAGGGCTGACCCTTTGCAGGCATTCATTAAGTTCGAACCTGAACCTTCCAAACCATGGGAGGAAGAACTATCCCCTGGTCCATCCCTCCTAAAGTGAAACGACTAAGGAGTCCTGAATGTCTTAGAAGTTTTTGTCCTTGAAAAGGGAAAAAAGCCAGCCTCAATGTGATTTTCCCCAAAATGCACCCCTCTAAATGCAGGACTCTGGGCTTTCACGCCTCTGGTTAAGGGAGGTAGGGAGAGATGCTCCAAACTCCTCCCTCTGACCTCTCCACCACCCTTCCTGATCACTGAGCTCCAGGCCTCCTCCCACCCCTGAGCCCCCAGGGGGGTCTCTCTTGCCCTGACCCCTTCTCGGTAAAGTGGCCCCCGCCTCCCTCCTGAGCCCGAAACATTGCAGCACTTGATCTGCTTCCCTGGCCTGGCCTCATGGCTTGGCCTCTAGCAGTCTCCCCCTCCTTCCCTCCCGCTCCGTGCTTGGCAAATGGCGCTGTCTGTTCCTAAGCTATGACCCAGGGGGCCAGGGCTGGGCCAGCTAAGTAGGAGGTTGGGAGGAGGGCATGAATCTGCCCTTCTCAGAAAGGGCTCCCCCTTCCTAAAGAGCTCAGAGGCCAGGGCAAAGGTTGAATAAAGTTGAGAGAGGGAGAGAGCAAGGAAGGGACATAGGAACCAGAAAGGAGCATCAATTTTAGGGCTGGAAGGATACAGAACTGGGAGCATCTATCTCTGTAGGAGACAAAAGAAGAAGAAATGAACTTCAAGAGAAACAGAAAGAGAAGCTGAATGGATCCCTGAAAGAACATCTAAACATGAGTTTGAATCAGCACAAAGGAGACCCAGAGCATCTGTCTTCTTTCCTGAAGACCCTCATGAACAAATAAAGATATGGGAAAGTTTTGCCATTGACCTGCCTGGAGTCAGAGGACTGGGCCAGATCAATTCCTCAACAAATATTAATCTAGTACCTGCTTTATGCAAATAAGTAATAAAAGAAGAGTAAGACAGGGTATCTGTCCTCAGGTCAGTTATTTTGAATTCTTTCGCCTTGGTGATACGGATTACCTTATCACTATCTTTGTCCCATACCCTTCTCAGGTACCTAAGAGGCAAAGTTATAAATAGCAAAACTGGTGTCTGGAATAAACAGCATGGAAGACACCCTTAAATCCCCATTTTTGGATGAAAGGAGATACCTAAGACACCAGGCTCATGAAGGAAGAGACTTTAAGATACCACCCCATGGAATGAGGGGGAACAAACAGCCTGAGATATTTCAAGCACATTACTGGAGATTCTGATGCTATGATAAAGAGTGGAGGAAATGAGGTTAAAATTGCATGCAAGATAAACTGTAATGAGGAATAAGGACATCTCTTCATTAGGTTGGGTAGGAAGTGAGGCATCGGGTAGCTTTCTATTTTAAGTAATTATGCTTGCTAACTAGGTGTTGAGGTTGGTTGTTTCTCCTTGTGGAAGATCTACAAGTGATGACAGTACCCTCAAAGTATTAACACCTTTAAGGCAAAATCTGGCTTGCCCTACCCTGGTTAGAGCTTTGCCAGGAAGGATGTCTTTGTTCTTTTCTGGTTGGTCCTACTGTTTCCTTAGATCTACCAACTAGTATCCTCATGGAGCAGATCCATGAAGCTAACAGAGGAGATACACCTGTGGCCCCTCAATACAACAAATTCAATTGAATTTCAGAAATGTTCATTAAACTCCTGTTGGACTAGGCACTAGAGGAACAACAATGTTAAGACAAGACATTGAGGCTGTAGAAGCATGAATGTTAACCAACTCCCAGGAGAGGGGTAGGGTTTGAGGGTCCTGTAACCTCCCTTCTAGATACTGGTTTCATGGAACCTGGAACATGACATCTCCCATGAATACGGGGAAGAAGGAACCTTACTCGTCTCTTCTTTTTGACAAGGAGGGGTCTCCTATTTGAAAACATGGATTCGTTTTCAACTGGTCCTGACTGTTACTTCTTGAATGAGTTCTTCCCAATTACTGTTTAGTCATTTTCAGTAGTGACCCCTTTTGGAGTTTTCTTGGCAAAGATACTGGAGTGGTTTGCCATTTCCTTCTCCAGCTCACTTTACAGATGAGGAAACCGAGGTACACAGGATTAAGTGACATGCCCAGGGTCACACAGCTAGTAAGCGTCTGAGGCCAGATTTGAACTTAGGTCTTCCTGACTGTGGCACCCTCTCCACTGTGCCACGTAGCTCCCTTTCTTCCCAACAGGGAAAGTTAATTTCTTTTTTTATACTATTTTATTTGTTTTCAGTGTTCTACAATCATTTCCATATATCTCAGATTTTTTCTACTCCCTCTCCCCTTTCCCCCCTACCTCCCCACTCCCTCCCTGAGACAACATACAGTTTTCTATAGTTTCTACACATACATTCCTATTAAATACAGTTTCACCTTAGTCATGTTGCATAGAAGAATTAAAATGAATGGAAGAAATCATAAAACAAACCAAAACATAATACAAAAGAAAATGATCTGCTTCATTCTGCAATCAAATTCTACAGTTCTTCCTCTGGATGTGGAAGGCATTTTGCCTTAAGAGACCACTGGGAATTTTTTAAGTCCTTGCATTGCAGTGAAGTACTAAGTCTACCAGAAAAATTTCTCGCACACTGTGGTTGTTGTTGTGTACAAAGTTCTCCTGGTTCTGCTCCTTTTACTCAGTATCAGTTCATATAAGTCCCTCCAGGTCTCTCTGAAGTCTTCCTGTTCATCATTTCTTATAGCACTATAGTATTCTATTTCATTCATATACCACAATTTATTCAATTCTCCAATTGATGGGCATCCCCTTAATTTCCAGTTTTTGGCCAGGGAAAGTTAATTTCAAGTTGATTTAAATGTCACTGTGCCCAGAAAGTTGAAAATCAATGATAAAGAACATTACAGCTTTTAAGTTGGAAAGGGACTTTAAAGATTATCTAGTCTAGGGGTTCTTAAGCTGGTATCCATGAACTGTTTTAAAAAACAAATATTTTGATCACCATATTTCAGTATAACCAGCTTCCTTTGTAATCCCATATATTATATTTTATGCATTTAAAAACATTATTCTGAAAAAAGACCCATAACCTGACTCACTAGATTATCAAAGGATCTGTGACACAAACAGAAAAGGTAAGGAACCCCTGCCCTAGAAAACTGTGTGTTTAATGAGAAAAACTGAAGATCTTCCCCCAGTAGCTCTCAGAGCCTTGGCTTTCAGGTTGTGATAGACCAGTAACCTAAACCAAGGCTAAGAACAGGGTTGGGGAGAGAGGATGACTGAGATCCCAAAGCAGCTTAAGATTTTGTTTGATTTAATTAACATATGATAATACTTTGAGCATCTTATGGGGACTTCAGAAGAGAATGGAAATGGATGATCAGGTAGAATCTTACATCCAAATGCATCCTTTTTTTTTTTTTTTTTTTGCTTTATTATTCTTGAGTTTTTTTGGTCCATGTTCTCTTTTACAACATGGCCAATATGGAAATGTTTTGTGTGACTATACATGTATAACCTATATCAAATTTCTTGCCTCCTCAAGGGAGGAAAGGAGGAAGAGAATTTGAAACTCAAAATCGTAAACAGATAGATATAGATATAATCTTTGTTTACACATAATGGGGGGAAGGGGGATAAAATAAAACAAAATGTTCCAGCCGTTGTGCTAGGCACTGGAGATGCAAAGACAAAAAAAGGAAACACTTCCTACCTGCAGGGAGTTTACATTCTATGTGGTACAGGTGTAGAGGAGCAGAGGGGAGGTGAACACAGATATAGATGAACAAATACACAATACATACAAAATAAACGCAAAATAATTTCAGATAAAGGATATTAGCAACTAAGAGATGAGGAAAAGTCTCAAGTAGAAGTGATGCTTGATTTGAGCCTAGAAGGAATCTAGGGATTTTAAGAGGCAAAGGTAAAGAAGGAGTACATTCCAGGCAAGGCAGGGCAGCCTGTTCACAAGCATAAAGATAAGAACTGGGAAGTTACTCATTATAGAGCATGTCTTCTTCTTTTATGTGTTAACTAGCCACATCTCTAGGGCACCAGACCGCTTTCCCTGATCAGTGACTTCTTGGGTTTTCCCCACTGAAAAAAGTATGGAAGTTGCTCTCCAAGTCTCTAATAAATTCATTATAGTCCCCTAGGGAAGGGCTATAATGATTGAAACTGGCCTCTACCCCTGATTTTCTCTCTCTCTCTCTCTCTCTCTCTCTCTCTCTCTCTCTCTCTCTCTCTCTCTCTCTCTCTCTCTCTCTCTCTCTCATTCCCTCCCTGTCTAAAGTCACCAATGCCTCCCCTCACTCCTCCCATATATCCCCCCCACCCTGAGGCCCTGTGTGCAGAGACTTGTACTGGGCACTGGAGGGAGACAAAGAGGGAAAACAATCTCTGCCCTTGGGAAACTCCTGAGTAAACATTGTAAGGTTGGACTTGAGTATGGTTAGTTATAGGTTTGTGGGTGTAAAGCTCCAAGCAACCTCAGAGACAATCTAGACCACATGAGGAAACTGAGTCCCAGGGAAGTTAAATGACTTGCGCAATATCATACAGAAAGTAGAAGAGTCAAGATTTGAACTCAGCTTCTCTGACTGTAGATGCTGGCTGTGCTTTCCATAGCACCAATCTAGAAGGACTTAATGGATAGGTCAAGTTTTTAGCAGAATTTCTTGGGCTTTCTTGGGCATCCCATTGGCAAGAAATTCCTGGAGGGGTTGCTTAGCTAAAGCTTCCCCTTCATCCTGCCTGGGAAAAACCAGACTTGCTTCCCCCCTCCAAAGGAAACCCCAGAGCTTCCTGCCTTTTTGATCCTGATTCTGAGTTGCCTTCTTTCCCATAGGGCTCTCCTCCTCAGAGATCATGCATTGAAATTCAAGCTCAGCTACTGCCAAGTAGTTAGAAATCTGCTGAGTATTTTTCTTTTTCTTAAAAAAAAAAAGTCTGGAAAATATGGGGAGAATCTGGGAATGTTTTCTCTGTGGCTTTGTAAGCTGATTCTCAAGCTCTCATGCTCTGTGACAAGTGTTTTCAGGTGGTGCAAGTCTCTGTGAATTCCAAAGTCATCACCTCTGAGTTCAACTCTGCTCTTCCCAAAAGGGCCTGGAAGTAGGGCGTGGCTGATCCAGTGGGACACAGAGGTATAAATGAGAGCAAGTAACCACAGGCAGGCCTGTGTCCACAGCAAGCAAATCCCCACCCTCCCCCCCAAACACAAACCCATCTGATGTTTCTTTAGTCTGGGTCGACTGTGGTTTGTCTTCTCTTCTCATTCACTGTGGTGAAGGAGGTGGCATGTTCACTTGAAGAGCTGCTCCCTTGAACGCATCAGCTGTCACTCAGACCACATTCTTCCAAGGGTGTCAAAGCTACCCTTAAGCATATTCTGGGTCTCCAGGGTCTTGTCATCCCTAGAATCTGGGAGATTGGCAAAAGTATGGAAAAAAATAATGAATATGGAGTCAAAATACCAAGGCTCACATATTGGCTTTTCCATTTACTGTGGGCCCTTAATTCACTTCACTTGTTTGGGTCTAAGTTGCCACATCTGTACCATGAAAATCATAGTTTTAGATCTAGAAGGGATCTTAGAGGCCATCTGGTCCAACCCTTTCACTCCATGGATGAAGAAACTGAAGAAACCAAGAGAGAAAAAATGATTTGCCCAGGTCACACAAGTAATAAGTGGAAGAATTAAGATTTGAACCCAAGTCTTTGGACAACAAGCTATCTCCATTGTGCCTTCTTTATCCTAAGACATAGATAATAGTAATAATTCATAATAATGCTTGTTTCACCTACCCTCAAATGATTATTTTATGAAAATACTTTGCGAATCTTAATTCCCTTTAGAAACAGGGGTGACAATGTCCACCCTGCTCTTGGGGCTGAGGACATTGTTCTCTGTTCTATCTAAGAGCACTGGCTGTCCATTCTTTGTGACAGTGGAGACCTGGAATAGTGAAGACCATTGATTATATCTTTCCTGAGGGGTTAAACAGGGCTGGGGAGGGGGAAGTAAAAGAGGAGTAAGGATGAGGATAGTGAGAGACAGGAATATCGGGGATGATAGGATTGATAGGATGAGGCTGATGGAACACTAGAGAAAGAAATATGTTAACAACAGAGACATATATTAGACCCCATTCCCAGAGATGTACCAAACTGGATTTGTTTCTTTAATCCACTCCCCCTCAGCCCTGAGGTATTCAGTGTTGTAGCAATATACATATTGGTATGTTGCAAAATGGTATAAAAATGGAATGGACTGCCTCAGGAAATAATGAACTCTAGTCACTGGCAGTGACCCAGTAGAGGTGGGATGACCACTTATTAAGGATTCCAGAGAAGATTCATGTTCAGGCACAGATTGAAGTAAACTAATCGATCAATAAATATTTAGTAAATACCTACTGTATGCCAGGCACTATGCCCGTTCCACCTCTGAACTTTTAAGTCTTAAACATTTTCTGTAGTCCACCCAATCCACAGATGTTTATTAAGCTCTCACTGTGTGCTAGATACTGCGCACAAAGATACTAAGACAAAAACAAGACAGCATCTGTCCTAAAGGAGATTCCTTGCTACCTGAGGGATAAAACATGTATCTGTGTAACTAAATACAAAGTGATTTGGGGAGGATGATATGGTACTAGCATCTGGGAGGAGGGAAAGAATCAAAAAAGGGACTCCAACATATTCTATTTCTCATGGGGGGGGCGGTGTTCAGGTGACAATCTATTGTTAAATTTCTACCCTATAAGAATTTACACCTCAGAAATCAGCAAACTGAAATTTAAGGTTTGAGTGATTGTTTTTTTTGATTGATTAGACTTAAGAACATGATGGAGAAAATGTTAATAATTTACATCATACTAAAAGTGTGTTGTAGGTACATTTTTTCCTGGAGAGCTGGTTGTTAAACATTTGCCAGCACACCCCTGCCCTGTTCCCTTTGTTATCTCAACTTGTCTTCATTCTATCACCAGTTCTTAGTAGAGGGATATCCCATCAAGGGTATGAAGAGAAAATTCAGATTTTTCTCTAGGAGAAATTTGATCATTCAGCAACTCAGAACACAGAGGAAATGATCTCTAAATATGATAATGGCTTAAAAGATAATCTATTTCCTTGATATTTAAATAATTCATAGATGATGTATCTATAACAGTTTGAGGGGGTGTTGAGACAGAAAATGAGGGTGAGTTACAGAATCAGTATCCACAGTCATAAACTTAGTCAAACAATGGTTGTTTTAAAAGAGAACTCACACAATAATGTCAAGAAAAACAATATTGAAAGACATCAAAACAGACCAATTCAGTTACCAACCTTGGCTCCAAAGGACTGATTGGACAAAACATGTCTCCCTTCTCTCAACTAAGAGATGGTGGCCTATCAACCAATAAATTAATGAACATTTATTAATCACCTGCTATATGTCACGCACTGTGCTAGATGCTAGGGATACAAATAAAGAAATAAATAGTCCCTGTCCTCAGAGAGTTTACATTCTATTTCAATCAGAGAAATAGCATGCACATATACATAAAAAAAAGCAAGATAATCTGGGAAGGGAAGACCCTAACTGCTTAGGGGAGAGAGGGCTACAATCAGGAAAGGCTTCATGTAAGTGGTAATGATTATTGAACTGGCATTTAAAGGAAACTGAGACTTCTAAGAGTTAAAGCTGAGAAAAGAGAGCATTGAAGACATAAGGGACAGGCAGTACAAAGGCATGGATATGAGATGTGATGTGTTATGTGTGAGGTACAGCAAAAAGGCCAGTCTGGCTAGAACAGAAAATATATGAAGGGGAATAACATAATAAGGCAAGAAAGATATGTTAGAGTCAGGAGGACTTTAAAATTCCAAACTCAGGCATTTGTATTTGATCCTATAGATAACAAGGAGCCACTGGAATTTACTAAGCAGGAAAGTAGCATGGGACAATGTGCAGAATGTGGCATGCATTTTTAGACATGGCCAATATGTTGGCTTGGTTTTTGTTTAACTATATGTTTTTGGATTCTATTGGGGGTGGGAGAAAGTAACTGGGAAGTGATATTAATGTAAAAAAATCAATAAAACATTTGTTTATTAAAAGGGTTGCTTTATTGACATTTTATTAGTTAGAGAAAGCCTGGTATAATAGAACATTGGCCTAGAAACCATAATTATCTAGGTTTAAGTTAAAGTCTTACACATACTGGCCATGTGACCTTAGGCAAGCCATCTCAACCAAGGCCAGTGCTATCAAACTTATATAGAAATCCTCACTAAATTTGTGTACAAGGATCCCTACATTAAATTTTAAAGTGTGATGCTATCTGTTTTATTGTGGTTTTATTTATTTTTTAAAATATTTCCCAATTACATTTTAATAAGGTTCCCCTACATTAGGCAAGTTCTGGGGTGTCCCCTTGAGTTATTGACACATCTGCTGTAGACAACTCTTTGCAGAGAAGATGTTGCCCTGTGTTAATGAATACATCATCCTCATCGGAGGTTTCCCCATACCAAGAAAATCATAGAGCAAGTGTTTGTCCCCTTCTTCCTTAGATTCATCATTACTTCTAACCATTTTTGTTATTGTCAAGTCATTTTTCAGTCATGTCTGACTCCTTGTGACCCCATTTGGGATTTTTCTGGCGAAGATACTGGAGTGGTTTGCCATGTCCTTCCTCAGTATGTTTTACAGATGAGGAAACTGAGGCAAACAGGATTGAGTGACTTGCTCAGGGTCACACAACTATTAAGTGGCTGACACTCAGAGAACTTAAGAGTTCTCTGAGTTTTCCTGACTACAGGCCCAGCATACTATCCACTGTGCCACCTAGCTGCCCAATAAAATAAAGATACTACCCATCTATAACACAAAAAAAATGCAAGGTTCATAATGATCATGCTGAGAAAGTATCTGAACCTAATGAGGCACCAAAGGAAGTTTAAATTGTGTTCAACTGAACAGTCCTTCTCTAGAGCAGTGGCTTCAAACTCAAATAGAAATTGAGGCACAAGGATATATTGGGCAAGCATATATTGACTTAGAAAATCATATATTAACATTATCACCTTAATAATAATAGTTAACATTTATATGGTACTTACTATGTGCCAGACACTTAACAATTAGTATGCCATTTTATCTTCAGTACAACCTCAAGAAGTAGGTGCTATTATTATCCCCTTTAACAGATAGGGAAGCAGGTAAACAGAAATTTGGTGACTACCCAAGGACCCACAACAAGTTTCCGGGGCTAAATCTTAACTCAGGTCTTCCTGACTCCAGGACCAGTGCCCTATCCATTAAGTCACCTAACTGTTCCTGTGAGGTGTTATCTAAGACACACCTGCACAACTTGGCAGTAGGTAGTGACCAGAATTAAAATAGGCTAAATTTGTTCAGGCCACAGTTAGGTTTTTAGCAGCTCACTTTCCAAGTAAAGGTATAATTAACGACTGAACTATTTTGCAAATAAGCCATATTTTTAAAAGGGGAGATGTCAATATCAATTACACTTATTACTTAAGATTTTTATTTATCATGAAATCACATTAATGTTAAAAATGCTAAGCAGCACAAGTTTTAATACATTGTTTAGATTTCTTATTGTTTACATTTAGACAATGAGATGTATTACACTTCTTGTGGGCAATCAGTTTATTGTACTCTGGAATTATGTCTGAAATCTATTTTTTTAAGAATCTGAAAACTCACCTTAATAGCCTCCTCATCTTCTGAGTTTACTTTCTTGAAAAACCATTGTTCCCCACTGAGATTTTTCAGAGATTTGGACGCTTTCATTTGCTTTTCGTTGGCGCCCAATTTGCTTAAGTCAGGATGCTTTGGTTCTAAGTGGCGACGAAGATTATACTCCTTTGGAACACTATTCCTTCTCAGCAAACAAGGCACAGTATTTTGTCTCTCATGTGAGTAAACAAGTATCTATCTCTCCACTCTGGATTAAACACTCTACATTCTGATTTGATCTTCTGTTCCTTTTTGTCACCCATTTTAACAAAGTCCCCCAAAGAACTTTAATGTTAGAACCAAACAATCTCCACAGCAACTGCTCTGACCTTGGAGAGAGTGACAGACACTCATGTAACTTAGAGAGTGGCTGTGCAGCAATGTTGCCGCTTATCACATAGCAGGCATCAGCTGTGTGTGACTGCACCCCCTGTATCCCTGTTCAGCACCACTAATGACCAAAAACAGAGCAAAAAGATACAACGCTCCTCTTCTCAGACTAGAGACAGACTGATGATGGTTAGTTGCCACAGGTCATGTGACAACAGTTGCAGTGGCAACCCACCTGCCAAGTTACTTGACAGACATGATAGTGACTAGTGGAAGTCAAGTTAAGTAGGGCACAGACAAAGCAACTCCTTACCTCTTTACTTTCTTTTACATCCTCTACATTTTTCACAGACCACCCAAAATCTTTTGGCAGAGGGAAAGTGACCTAAGGGCTATATGTTGTGCAGGTCTGATCTAAGGTCTATTATATTTTTATTTATTTTGTTAAAAATGTTCCGATTACATTTTATTCTGAATGAAGCCTCACTCTAGAGCAGGGGTGGGGAACTTGCAACCTTGAGGCCACATGTGGCCCTCTAGGTCCTCAAGTGAGGCCCTTTGACTGAATCCAAACTTCACAGAACAAAAAACAGAAAAGGATTTGTTCTATGAAGTTTGGATTCAAAGGGCCTCACTTGAGGACTTAGAGGGCCACATATTGCCTCAAAGTTGCAGGTTCCCCAACCCTGCTTTAGGGTAAGAGGGACCACAATGTAGTCAATGACACCCCTGCTCTAGAGCAGCACCATGACATGGAAGTGACCCTGGGTTCTCAAAGGCTAGGCCAGCTATCAAGCTATCAAAGCTGTATACTGTCATAGATTGCAACCTTTCTTCATCTTAATAGGCAGACAGTGTTCATGAGATGCTGTGGTTTGGGGAAGAAAAAAAAGACTTGGCAACTTTCTAATGATTACCCACCATACACTTAACCAGACTGGTCCTCACAATACAAACATATAGTCCTGAGCATCTATCTGCTAAAGTGTAGAGAATATGGAAGCAGTATTGCTGAAAGGAGAGTCCACTTAATGTCAATAACTCAATGGAACTACCATCTCCTTCAGGTATTCTCTCCTCCCCTGGTGTGTCCACAGAGTGAGACAAGGCATAGTAGGGTGAAAGCTGATACAGTCTGACTGTGTGACTTCTAGCAAGTCACTTAATACCTCAGTGTTTTGACAGTTCTCTAAGATAAGTTGCAGAAAAGGTGCCAATTTGCATTGGAAGAGGGAGTTTCCTCACCTGAGAGTTCTCTATACCAATGAAATCTTAGGTCCAATCCCTATTCGAGGCCAATACAAGGAATGCTCTTCATTGTGTCATGCTGGCCCTGAGTTCTCAAAGGTTTTGACATTGTAATCCCATCTTCTACAGGAAGCATTTCTGAACCCTCTTAATTCTAATGCCTTTACTCTGTTAATTATTTCTTTTTTATCCTATATATAGCCAGTTTGGACATATGTGTTTATATGTTGTCTCCTCTATTAAGATTATAAGCTCCTTTAAGAGTAGGAACTGTCTTGTATCAGTAGCACTTGGCACAGTGACTGGCACATAGATGCTTAATAAATGTTTATCAAATGATTAGAACCCAAAGTCTATCAGTTTCTACCAAGCTGGAAAGGCTTTGAGTATGGTCCCAGCAGTAGATCATATCTGCTACCTGAAAACTACACTAGCTAAGTACAAGGAGAGGTTCATAACTTGGATGATCACTAGGCAAACCTGTCTTTGAACATTATGACTCATAAAACAGATTAGAAAATATAAAATAGTCCTCAGTCCCATGGTGCCTCCTTCTGCTTCAGCAGTAAGGGTGGCAAAGTGATTGAAAAGGAAATAGAGTGTGTCCACATCAACAAAATAAATAGGTTTTATATTATTCTAATGCTTTCAGTATTGATAATTGAGAACTCACACAATCTGATGCAGAATGAAAATAAAGAAAATAAATACAAGAGGACTACAATAATGTAAATGAAAAGAGTCCTGAAATGAAGTCAGGTGCTGTTTAATTGTGATGACCAATCTTGCCCTGAGAAATGAAAAGAAGAAATGCATGCTTCTGTTATTTTTAAGAGGTAGAGAACCATGGACGTTGAATTACATACTGTAAAACTGAGTTGCTGTACATATTGATTTAAGCTTAGTTATTTTCTTTTAATATAAGGGAAAGCTCATAAGATCAAACATAAGAGAGCTTTACGTATATCAGGAAATATCTATGATATAAAAGCAAAACCTATCAAAAGTCCTTGGGGAGGAGGGAGACAATGTGGAGAATTGTTATCCATAAGTGTATTTGTGTTAGCTCTCTATCAACCAGGATATTGGATTAGACAAAATACACCATTCTCTAATCATGATGGATAATAGAGTTTACTATATATTAATACCACCGGCCACCCATCCACATACATAAACCTTGTACAAGCATTGCGATATGAGGTTTGAGAAAAGTTACCCTGGCCCAGGAAGCAAGAATGGGAGGTGCAATATGTGTCAGAAGGATGTTCCTCTGGAATATCAAGCCCCAAACTCTCTTTGGATATACATCTGCCCTGAGCACCCCCACTCCCCAGCTAAGTTATAAAATATTTACATCTGGACCTCCATCACAGCTGTGACAAAATCTGTCAGCCTTAGCCATCTGCATCATCTGCAGAGAATATTGAAACAAGTAAGCATGCTGATTTCATAAATATTCGTCTATTATAGGAGACACACATCACTGCCATATAGGATCTATTATAGGCATGGCAGATCATCAAACCAGTCATATCCCATGGAAACTCTGACCCAGGAGATTCAGACAAAACAATGTCAGGGTTCCCTTCTCCCCTACCCCCAAGCCCAGCTCCAGCCCCAGCCCAGTAATCTGACTTGGTTAATTAATGTAATGAATTATGACAATTTTGTATGACACCTCATATTTGCTGACAGCTGATACAAACACAGGCAGCAGCCAAGGAATCCCAAATGCGTATATTAAAAAAAGCGGGGAGAGGAACTACCAAAAATAGTTTGTAACTGAGCTCGCCATTCGGCAACTTTTCCAACAGCCACTTTTCTGTTCCTGAGATATAGCAAGAAGTGGTTATTGCTGTGAGAAGCCCCAGAAGTGGGCAGGAGGCAGGAATATACTCTCTCTTAGACCCTCCTACAAAATTCACAAAGTGGCCAAAAAGAACTTTGACCAAAACTCTCCTGGAGAGCAATGAGATTTGTTCTCATGTCCTGCACCGCACCCCAACTTTCACAAACACTCTCTGGAGACAGACCCTTACCAGAGATCAGTTGGGGTTGATTCCTAAATCCTTCCTCCCATACAACATTCCCTAGAGCAAGACTCCTCCTGGAGGGCAATGGGGTATGTGCCTCTTGGGAGTATTCAAAAGGAAACTTGTTGTCCCGGTAGGAAAGGCAATAGCCGGTGAAGTAACTATGGCAAGGCAACTTGGGGGCTATGCTCTAAGGTACTACAATGGGAGAGGTTCACACTTCCTTCCTGAAGTGGATCAGACCACCATCCTCACACCTTGACGATTCCTGACCTTCCACAGTCCTGCTCAATACTGTATGACTCCACCCCACCCCCACTCCCTTGCTGACCCCTAAGCTGCCTCTTCTAGGGTCCAGCCACTGCGATTTCTCTCATCTGAGGCCTAACATCCCCTCTGGGTACATCCAGATTAAGGGCCAGAATCCTCTTCTGGAGCAACCTCACTTTATGAGTTGTATTATCCTCCACACTACAGCTGCCTTGCCTATTCTTTGCCAAAACTGGTTTTCCCCTAGGTGGAAGAATTCCTTGTTTAGGCTCCAGGAGCAGTCAGTGAACCTGGAATCCAGCCTACGAAACTTGCTGACTTGGAGGAAGTGCCCAGCTTTGTCTTCAGGTATGTTGTTGCATTTGTCCTTCTGTCTCAAAGAGGACCATGACATCAAGATGATGACATGACTTGCAGTTGACTTTGATTTGAGTGAGGGAGGGATGTGCAAGGTCACCAACCTCACTTTCTTCTCCTTAGTCATCTGGATCCAATGACCAGATATTCATCAGGATGGCTGGAGATGACCCAGGATGCAGTGGGAGACCCTGGCCCTTTCAAGCTAAGGTCCTATACCATTCTCACTTGGAGTGAGATACTAGACCATAAATTACATCCCTAGGGATGCTCATGGCCTTTTGATTTCCGCCTGCTTCCTTCTCTCTTGTTCAGTAAATTAGTGACTAACTTTGGGCCTTGATGTTTGTTAATCTTCTGCTGACTGTATCTGAGAAGATGATGGCAGGAGGAATATTCCCCTCCTCTCTCCTTCTACATATAAAAACATAAGCTATCAGACTAAGGGAGGGGGAAAGAAGAAACTGAATGGAGGGAGGAAGGAAGACAAAGTAAAGGAGGAAGGAGCAAAGAAGGGAGACTCAGAAAGAGAAAAGGATATGTAAGGGATAAATCAGACAAGAATCTGTCCCCAGTTCTGCTCATCTGTCTCCTATTTCACCATATGTGTCTTCTCAGTTAATGAGGGCTCCTCTATGCCTCTTAGAATCCCAAGTTTTCTATGAAGCTCAGCTCCTGCATGAGACTTTTCCTGAATGCCTTCAGCTTTTCATGCCCTGCCCCCGGCTGTCTTGAATTTAATATAGTAGTCATAATTTATAATAGTTAGCACTTATATAGTGCTTTAAGGCTTTACATTGTACTTTACTTGTGTTAACTCATTTGAACCTCACAACAGCTCTATGAAGATCCTTACAAAAATCTTTTTTAACAGATAAGGAAACTGAGGCAGATAACTATTAAGTAACTTGCCCAGTGATGTGTTAAACACCTTCTGACCTGATATGACATCTTCCAATGTCATATCTTCTATTACCATCCATAGGTTTTTCTTGGCAAAGATACCTGAGTGCCACTACTGAAAGGAAGATTAACTGTGGGTGTGTCTGGTGATGAAAGAAAAGTCCAGTGCTGATGCTGTAAAGATCAATGTTGCATAAAAACCTAGAATGTAAGATCTATGAACCAAGGGATGTGGTCAAACAGGTGATTGAATATCTTGGCTGTCAGTGTATTTAAATGGACAGGAATGGATGAGTTTAATTCAGGTGATCATTACATATACTATATTTAAAGAATACTATTCATTGAATGGGTATATCTCACTCAAGGTGAGACTCTAATAAGACCTTAGCCTAAAATGGCCTAGGTTCCACATTGCATCCTGGGCCATCTCCAGTCTTAATGAATAACAGGTCACTGGACTCAGGTGGCTCTGGAGGAGAAAGTGAGGCTAGTGACCTTGCACAGCTGTCCCTCACTCAAATCAAAGTCAACTGCAAGTCATGTCCTCATCTTGATGTCATGGTCCTCTTTGAGAATGAAGGACAAATGCAACAGCAACATATACTATTGTAGACAAAAATCTCTTCAAAGAAATAGAGTAGCCCTCCTAATAAAAGAGTGAGAAAAGCAGCAGTGTAGTATAATCTCAAAAATGACAGAACGATATCTGTTCAAATTCAAGGCATTGCTCCAACCATTGATGCCAGAGACCAAAGCTGCTTAATTCTAGGAAGACCTACAACATCTAGAAATAACACCCAAAAGAGGTGTTACTTTTATCATAGGAAACCAGAATGCTAGAGTAGGACATCAAAAGACAACTGGAATAACACAGAAATTTGGGCTTGGAGTTCAAAATGAAGCAGGGCAGAGAGTTTTGTCAAGATAACTTATCATCATAGCAAGCAGTCTTTTTCAACAACTGAAAATGACTACACATACCCATCACCAGATGGTCAATATCAAAATCAGATTATTATATACTTTGCAGCCAAAGGTGGAGAAACTCAATGCAATCAGTTAAAATGAGAGCTGATAGATGATCAGATCATGAGCTTCTTATTGCAAAATTCAAACTCTTATTGAAGAAGGTAGCAAAAACCATAGGTAGGACTTAAATAACATCTCTTATGAATATGAAGTGGAGGTGATGAATAAATTTAAGGGGTTAGATCTGGTAGAGTGGCTGAAGAACTATGTAGGAGATTCACAATATTGCACAGGAGGCAGTAACAAAATTATCCCCCCAAAAAAAGAACAGAAAGAAGCAAAATGGCTGCCTTATGAGACTTTACAAATAGCTAAGGAAAAAGGAAAAATATACTCAACTGAATGCAGAATACCAGAGAATAGCAAGAGAAGATAAGAAGTTTTTCTTAAATGAGCAATGCAAAGAAATAGAAGGAAATAATAGAATGAGGAAGACAAAAGATCTCTTCAAGAAAATTAGAGATATCAGGGAACATTTCATGCAAAAATGGGCACAATAAAAGACAAAAAAAAATGGTAAGGACTTAACAGAAGTCGAAGAGATAAAAAAAAAAGGTGGCAAAAAGTATACAGAACTATACAAGGAAGATCTAAACATCAATTACCATGACGGTGTGGTTACTGTTCTAGAGCCATTCATCCTAGAGAATGAAGTCAGGTAAGTCTTAGAAAGCATTGCTAACGAAGAAACTAGTGGAGGTGACAGAATTTCAGCTGAGTGACTTAAAATCCTAAAAGATGATGCTGTTAAAGTGTTACCCTCAAAATTCCAGAAAAAAAGTCCTCTGAATTGAGAAAGATCAGCTTATATCTGAATCCTAAAAAAGAGCAATGATAAAGAATGTTCAAATTACCAAACAATTATACTCATTTTACATGCCAGCAACATTATGCTTAAGATTATGTAAGCTAGGGTTCAGCAATATGTGAACTGAGAATTACCAGAAGAATAGGCTGGTTTTTGAGAAGGCAGAGGAACTAGAGACCAAATTGCCAACATTCACTGGATTATGGAGAAAGCAGGGAGTTTCAGAAAAATATCTGCTTCTGCTTCATTGACTATATGTAAGCCTTACTGTGTGGATCACAACAAAATGTGGCAAGACCTCAAAGAGATGAAAATAGTAGATTGTCTGACTTGTCTCCTGAAAAATCTGTATGTAGGCCAATAGACCTAACAGTTAGAACTGAGTATGTAACAGCTGAATGGTTTAAGATTAGAAAAGAAGTATGACAAGGCTATATACTGTCACCTTATGTATTTAACATATATACAGAATATCTTGTGAAATGAAAGGATGGATAAATCAAAAACTGGAATCCAGGTTGCTGGGAGAAATATCAACAATCTTAGATATGCAGACTCTGATGACAGTAAGTAAGGAATTAAGAATTCTCTTGATGAGGGTGAAAGAGGAGAGTGTAAAAACTGGTTTAAAGCTTAACATTAAAAAAAAAAATCTTGGCAACTGGTCCTGTCACTTCCTGGCAAATAGAGGTAGAAGAAATGGAAGCAGCATCAGATTTTATATTCTTGGACTCAAAAATCACTGCAGACAGTGACTACAGTCATGAAATTTGTAAGTGCTTGCTCCTTGGAAGGAAAGATAGAGCAAATATGGATAGCATACTAAAAAAGCTGAGATATCACCTTGCCAACAAAGGTCTGTATAGTCAAAGTTATTTTTTTCTAGTAGCAATGCATGGCTGTGTTTGTTTGTTGTTCAGTTGTCTCTGACTTTTCATGATCCCATTTGGGGTTTTCTTGGCAAAAATACTATAGTGGTTTACCATTTCCCTCCCTAACTCATTTTACAGATGAGAGAACTAAGGCAAAGAAGGTTAGGCAAGTTGCCCAGGGTCAAACAGCTAATAAGCACTTGAGGCCAGTTTTGAATTCAGGAAGACTCATCTTCCTGACTCCAGGTCCCATATCCTATCCACTGTGACATCTAACTGCCATATCTCTGGCTGTGAGGATTGGACTATAAGGAAAGCACAGCAGAATTGACCCCTTCAAACTGTCATTCTGGAAAAGATTTTTGAGAGTCCTTTGCGTAGCAAGGAAATCAAATCAATAATACTTAAAGAAATTTATTCAGACTATTCATTGGAAAGACAAATACTGAAGCTGAAGCTTTAATACTTTGGCCACATAATGAGAATTCAGGACTCATTGGAAAAGGCCATGATGCTGGAAAAGACTGGAGGTAAAACAAGAAGGGGACAGCAAAGGATGAGATGGATAGAAAGTGTCATGGAAACAATGCACATGAGCTTGGACAGACTTGGGGGGCTAGTGTAGGAAGAAGAGCCTGGAAAGCTACGGTCCAGGAAGTAACAAAGAGTCAGACACTACTGAAAGACTGAACAACCATAAAACTTGCCCAGGTTCACATAATTTGTAAGTGTCTGAGGTAGATTTCAAATCCAGGTCTTCTTGACTGTCTCATGCTCCATCCACTGTGCCACACAGTCACCTATACACATGTAGATACTTATATAAACATTATATACATATGTATGTAGACATTCAAATATATAAATAGTTATAGAAGTTATTTATATGAGTACATATAAGAAAACGTAAGCTCTTTGAAGACAATGATGGTTTTTTTGCCTTAATATCCCCAGTGCTTAGCACAGTGCCTAACATATAGTAGGTGCTTAATAAATACTTATTGATTGAGTTTACATTTAACATCTTTCTTATATTCTTTGCCACACCTGGATTATGTTCTCAATTTCTCCACGATCATACAAATCCTAACCATCCTTTAAAGCCCATTTTGTGTCGATATATAAAGTCTGCTCTGAAAATTCCAGCCAGCATTGATCTCTCTCCTTCCCTAATGACCTAAATGTCAGTTAATAAATTAACATTTATTAATCATCTTTCATATATCTGGTATTGAAAAAACAAAGACAGTAAGGGACAGCTAGGTGGTTGAATAGAGCATTAGGCTTGGGGGTCAACTCAAATCCTGCCTCAAACATTTATTTACTACCTGGCCCTGCACAAGTCATCTAACTACTACTCTTAGCCTTAATTTTCTTATCTGTAAAATAATAATATTTTGTAATATTTGTACCTACCTCACAGAGCTGTTGTAAGGATTAAAAGAATAAAAACTTTGTAAACTGCAATGTACCATACAAATATTAACTGTTATTATTAAGTATTTAAGTTCATTATTTACCATCCTATTCCCCTAATCTCTGTCATCCAGGAACATCGTTCCTAGGACAAGCCTCATCCTTCTGCTGTTTTCCTAATCTCTACACTACCAACCTCCTTCCCCCTACCTTGTCTCAGGTGGGTTCTAATAGCACCTATTTCTTATCCTGTCCTTTTATTCTGACTTCATCTGAATGATCTGTTCTTTCTCATAAACATCTGTGGTCGACTCTATCCTTAGTATTTCCTTATGTCTCTGTGTTTACTGTGTGAATGTGGAATGAAAGTCATACAAGAGTTGCCTTTCCTAGAACAGGGCTGCAATCCCACTCCATTGTTAGAAAACTTTCTAACTGGGGACAGAATTATGAGTAGCTCATATGTTTTATAACTACACTTCCAAAGGCAGAGTTATTACAAACTTGGGACCTTTTACATTTGCCTCATCAGACCACTAGCTTAACATCAACTTCTAGGGTTACAGATGACAAGAAGGCAGGAAAGTAGTATAATGCAGGCTTTTCTAGGCAGGATAATCTGTGTTAGAACAAGAAGTCAAGAAGGCAGGAAGGGAACAAAGAAGAGAAGGAAGGAAGAAAAGAAGGAAGGAAGGAAGGAAGGAAGGAAGGAAGGAAGGAAGGAAGGAAGGAAGGAAGGAAGGAAGGAAGGAAGGAAGGAAGGAAGGGAGGGAGGGAGGGAGGGAGGATTCATTAAAAGTTTACTATGTATTAAGAACTGCACCAAGTGCCTCAGATAAAAAAACATAGTTCTCCCCTGCAAAAAAGCGGTCCTTGTCCTTAAGGAGCTCACGTTCCAATAGAGGAAGACAGCACATATAGGGGAGTGGTGGCCAGGGAGGGATATTTAGTCTGAGAAGTCACAAGGATGGTGAGTGGAGTCGGGGACAAATGGGTCTATCCTTTCCAGGAATAGGGATGTTGATGTGAATTCCATTCTCAGAGTCACAGGAGCAAGGTGAAATTGGGTGAGGGTGTGGGGTGGGGCAGGGTGATAAGGTACTACTATCCTCCCAGTCACCCAGACTCACAAGTTAAGTGTCATCCTTGAAGCCTCACTCTTTCACCACTACCACCACATCCAATTTGTTGCCAAGTCCTAACTGATTTTACTTTTGTAACATGTCTTGTATATCCTCTCTTCTCTCCTCTGATACTACCACCATCCTATGCCTACATATATGCACACATGTGGGGACCAAATCTAGTCATCCTGATCTATATCTTGCCACTGGACCCAGATAGCTCTAGAGGAGAGAGTGAAGTGGGTGACCTTGCACAGCCCTCCCTCGCTTAAATCCGATTCACTTCCATGTCATGGCATCACCTTCCTGATGTCATGGTCCACTTCAAGAATGAAGGACAAACAACACACATATATTTATATAACATTATTATGTGCTATCTTATTACACAACATAATGTATTGCATTACACAGTATTATAATAATACTATATAATATGTGTCCGTGTATGTATGCATAAATGTGCGTCCTGTTGGTGCACAGTTATTTGCATGTTGTGTCCCATATCAGACTGTGAACTCCTTGAGAACAGAGACTGCCTTTTAGCAAACTGCCTAGAACACAGTTGTTGCTTAATGACTGACTGATTTTAAGCAAGAACTTCCTGGAACCAATGCTATGTAAGAACTGAGCTAAATTTTGAGTCTACCCTCCCCAAAGACCAAAGTGGTGTACAGAAGAGTATGTCCCCAAGGTGTTGGGGAAAAGTATTTGTTCTTTCTGTATCTTCTAAGTAAATATCTCTTTGTATAAGTTAATTGATGTCAAGTGGTTAAATAGAAGGTATACTAGTCACAGACCTGCAAAGGTGGGAAGAATGAAGCAAATGAGGTCTCAAGTCAATGATGCTGGAGCAGAGAAACACCCATAATACATTAGAACTATGAGGAGAAGGTAGAGCCAGCCTGGTTCTGGGAGAGCCAGACAGAACATATGCACTCCATAGAATAGTAGTAGGCACTCCATTAACAGTTTATTCATTGTAGAAAGCCTCTAGAAAGTTCTCTTCTATTTCCTTATCGTACCATGGAAGTGACCAAAGATTATGGCAGTGAAAAGCAAGCTCTAGGAGTGTTTTACCATGCCAAAAGGCTTTTAAGAATAGTCTCAGTGATAGACTGAGTCTGCTTTGAGAAATAGCTGAGCTAAGTACAGAGAGGATCAGCACCAGGAGGCTGGCCACTCAGTAATGAGTTCCTTAACCATGGTAACCCACAAAACAAAGAAAAATACAAATTGGCCTTTGGTCCTTTGGGGTCTCCTGTTTCTGCAGTGACAGTGGCAGAAAAAGGGGCAGAGGATAAGAATCACGTTTTTAGACTCTTTTCAAACTTTAACCCAGTTACTGGTACTCTAAATGTTACACCCTCCCCTCAGAAACAAATGAACATAACTACAGGAGGAACAGAACCGCAGCAATCTTGACATTCTTGGTACAAATGAAACCTGGACACAGAAGGAAATCATAGCTAAATGAAAAGGAGGCCCGCAGGTTCTCCTAGGAAAGGCAAATTGGGGAGGTGGATGATTTGGTTTTATCAAAAGTTCAAAGGCAACAAGAAATGGCTTTTCATGGAACATTTGGTTATGTCATACTGTTATGCATATAACAGGAATGGACCCATGATTTTATTAACCTTCTTACACCTTATTCACCCCCATGTACTTTGTGATCCAGCGACAATGACCTCTTGCTATTCCTCAAACAAGACAGTTTTTTTCCTAGTTCCATACATTTTATTCATGATTTGTTGTTGTTCAGCCATTTCAGTTGTGTCCAACTCTTCATGACCTCTTTTGGGGTTTTCTTGGCGGAGACACTGGAGTAGTTTGCCATTTCCTTCTCCAGATCATTTTACAGATGAGGAAACTGAGGCAAACAGGGTGAAGTGACCTGTCCAGGGTCACACAGCTAGTATCTGAAACTGGATTTGAACTCAGAAAGATGATTCTTCCTGACTTCAGGCCTGACTCTCTCTCTCCATTGGGCCATTTAGTTGTCCATTTATTCATGATGAGTATCTGCAAAAAGAAAACAATTGCAGTTTAGTCACTTACATCTGTTGCACAGGAGGAAGAGGAAGAGAAATTCTAGGAATAAACCTATAAGGGAGACAAGATGGCGGAGTGCAGAAAGACATACATACAGTGGAAGTCCCTACCACATCTCCACAAAGATCTAGAAAACACCCTACATTGAATCCTGATCAGGAAAACTAAGGGAAAAAGTGACAGTCATTTTTCCAGCCTTGACCAGCAAAAGGAGAGATACAAAAAGGTTTTTAGACACTGAGGACAAGGTATAGCAAAGAGTCTGCTGCACAGAACATTTCAGAGAAGGAACTAAAGGATGACCAAAGCTATACACCAGGGCAAGAAAAGTTTCCAGACTCACGTAGATCACTCAAACTTCATAAAGGATGTATAAACAGGTGCACACTGACAATTCTCTCACTGGAACTACCCAGTTCCAGATCACAGTTCCAGGGTGAATTAAAAAGCAGATTTGTGCCTACAGATGGTATTCTGGGAGCAAGGAGCAATGACCAGTGCTGAGCAAGGAACAAATTGAAAAACAAATGTCTCATACTCCCAAGAGCAGAGAGAGGTCTCAGTTCTAGCTTCTAGAAGTCTGAAGTCTAAAGAGGAATGATGAGGGCAGAAATCCCAGACTGAAGAGGAGCCTGTGACTTAGTTGCTCTGAAACTGCAGAGCTTTTTAGCTGGTTGATAGTGACTAAGTCCAGCAGCAGCCTATTGGAACTTCAAACAGGAGTAAGTAAACAGGTACGCTGTTCAGACAAACACAAGTCAGGAATTTGCAGCACTCAGAATAGAAGGACAGTAACTAGACTGTATGCACTGTAACAGACTACTTTGGGAGCGCTGAAAGCTTGCAAGCCCCCAGCCCAAGATGTCCCTGGCTGAGGTCCTAGAACAACAAAATTTGTAATACCCAAAGAAAGCATCAGAAGGATCCAAGAGGACACATGCTCAGCCAAGAAATTCCTTCCAGAAGTGTGCAAAGCCTGGCTCTAACATAAAGTCTGACATCAGGAAGTAAGCTAGAAGAATTAGCAAACAAATAGGCAAAAAAGGAATCTGACTATAAGGAACTATTAGGGTGACAAATCACTTAAGACATAATTCTAGAAGATAATGACTCCAAAATATCTACAAGCAAAGCCTGAAAGAAAAACACAGCTTAAGCACAAGTCCAACTAGAATTCTTGGAAGAGATGAAGCAAGAGGTTTTGTTATTTTTGTTTTTTAAGTTTGAAATTATTAAAACTCAAAGAACAGTAATAGGGGACAGGGAGGACATGGGAGCTACAGAAGAATGGAAAGAGAATTAACAGCTTGAAAGAAAGAAAGTATAAAACCTACTCAAACATCAAATTTCGTGAAAATTAGAATGGATCAAATAGAAGCTAATGAACTCATGAGACAATAAGAAATACATATATACATACAAATACACATATATGTATATATATATTTTTAAAAACAGTCAAAAGACTGGGGGGAAAAGAAAACATGAGGTATCTCACAGCAAAAACAACTAGCCTTGAAAATAGATTGAAAAGAAATAATTTAAGAATATTTAGACTACCTGAAAACTAAGAGAGACAGAGACAAATATTTCAAGAAATTTTAAAACTGCCCAAATCTCTTATGACCAGTGGGCAAAGTGGAAATAGAAAGACTACACTGATTCTGAAAGAAACCCCAAAATAAACATCTCCAGGAATACTAGAGTCAAAATCCAGGGTTTCCAGGTTAAAGAAAAATATTGCAGACAGCCAGCAAGAAAGAATTCTAGTACCAAGGACAGTCAGGATCACACGACATTTAGCAGCCACAATGTTTCAGAAGGCAAAAGATATAGTCCTACAACTAAAATTAACATACCCAGAAAAACTGAATTTAATCTGGGGGTGGGGGAAGAAAAAATGAACCCTTACTGAGAGGACTTCCAAGTATTCCTGATGAAAATACTAGAGCTGAGTACAAATTTTGAAATACTAACATAGGAATCAAGGGAAACATAAAAAAAGTAAATGAGTAATTATAAGGGATTAAACAAGGAAAATCTGTTTACATCTCAATATGGGGCAGTGATACATGTATCTCTTCAAGGATCATACATAGAGTCTAAAAAGACATTTCATTTGGCAGTGGTATGGTGATCTAAAAAGAAGAATGAAAAAGGCAGGAAAAGGAATATACTAAAGTGTGAGAAGAAAAGAAGGATGGGGGAAATTGTCTCATGTAATCAGGGTACACAGCAGGGAGGAAAGAGTAGGGAAGTAAGAAATACTTAAACCTCACTCCCATTTGTACTGGTGGAAGGAGATAGAATAAAAACACAGACACAATTAGATATAGAAATACATTTAATTCAATAGAGAGATAAGAGGGAAAGGAGATAAGAAAAAGAAAGAATAAGGGAGAGAACAGATTAGTGTTAAACTAAGGAAAGTAGATCTCAATAAAGGGTTTAAAAGAAAAGAAAGAAAGCTTAAGAACCTGTGATAAGGTACAGTGTGAAGAAAAGAAAAACTGAGTAGGGAAATAGAAGAAGATTGCCTCAAACCTAAAGAATCAAAACACACTCCTCTCTCACCAGCCTGTTCTTTTTTTTTTTTTATGGAAAGGGGGTAGCAAACAAATAAAAGGAAAAATATTAGAGAAGAAAATGGAAATAAATATAAAATTATCAATAATTATTGTTATTGTTGATAGGAAGAATTCATCCATAAAACAGAGAGAGGATAGCAGAATTCAACAATGTTTACAAGAAATATGCTTGAAATATAAAGATTCACCCAAAGTCAAAATAAGGAGCCACACAGAAAATCTATTATGCTTCACTTGAAATAAAAAGGCAGGAGATAACAATAAGGATGAGACAGGGCAACAGCAAAAATAAACTTAATTTAAAAAGAGAAACAGGGAAATTAATTGCTGAAAGTTATCATTGACCAAGATGAATTAATATCAATACTAAACATCTAGGCACCAAACAGCACAGCATTTAAATCCACAAAGAAAAAGTTAAATGAATTACAAAGAGAAATAGAAAGTACAACTCTAAGAGTGTAGAATTTCAATTTCTCCCTTTCAGACATAGATAAACATAACCAAAAAAATAAACATGAAAGCAGTTAAGGACCCAAACAGAATTTTTTTAAGTTAGTCATGATATATATTTCAAGATTATTGACTATAAATAAAAAAGAATATACATATTTCTCAACTGTATATTGCAATTTTACAAAATAAAAACCTGTCCATGTGTTAAGCCATAAATACCTCACAAACAAGTGCAGAATAACAGAAATACTAAAAGTTTCCTTTTTATAGACCACAATAAAATTATCATTGATAAATGGCTGCTGAAGAAATGACTAAATATTAATTAGAAATTAATAATCATAAAGAATGGATGGATAAAAGAAGAAATCACAGAAATGAACAAAAAAATTTAAAGATAATGACCAAGATGAAATAAAAGGGAGAGAGAAGGGAACAAGCATTTATTAACTACCTACTGTGTCAACCACCATGTGATTTACAAATATTAATTCTTTTGATCTTCACCACAATCCTGAGAGATAGGTGCTATTATTATCCCATTTTGCAGCTGGAAAAAACTGTAGACAAACAGAGGTCAAATGACTTGCTCTTGGTCACACATCTAGGAAGTGTACAAGGCCAAATTTGAACTCAATAATATTCTATCTACTGTGCTGTCCAGGCCCAGTGTTCTATCCACTGTGCCACCTGACTTCCTCTGATTTTAAGGATGCAGTCAGAGTAATATTTGTGGGGAAATGTGTATCTATCTCTAAACACTTCCTTCAATAGAAGAGATAAAGAGCAAACTAGGCATGCAACTAAAAAAAGGGCAGAAAACTAATACATATAAAATATCCAAACTGAAATCCTTAAAATCAGAGATAAACAAAAATTGAAAGCAAAAAACATTGAATTAATAAAGAAAATGAGAGTTACTTTAATAGACAAACCATTAGCTAATTTGATTTTAAAATAAAGAAAACCAAATTTCCAGTGACAAAAAGTTTTTAAAAAAAGAATTCCCAACCAATGAAGAAAAAAATAAAAGAAATTATTAGAAACTATTTTGCTCAATTATATGCCAATAAAATTAACAACCTAAGTAAAATTGAAAAATATTTAGACAACATAAAATTCTTATTACACATAGTGCTAGAAATGCTAGCCATAGCAATAAAACAAATTTTAAACTTGTTTATTCATAAGCAAAGAAGCAAAATTATTACCTTTTTGTAGATGATATGATGGTTTTCTCAGAAAGCCCTAGTCAACCAAAAAATCAATAAATAAACTGAAACAATTAACAGCTTCAGCAAAGTTTCAGGTTATAAAGCAAATCCAAAAAAATCAGTAGCATTTCTGTATGTTACTAACAAAATTCATCTTGAAGAAATAGAAAGAGAAATTCCATTTAAAACAACTACAACCAAAATACAAACAGAAACTATAGAAATACAATTTTAAAATACTCTTTACATAAGTAGACAGATTTAAATAACTGGAAAAACATTAATTATCTACGGATGGCTAAGTCAATACAATAAAAATGACAATACTACCTAAATTTATTTATTTAGGGCCATACCAATAAATCCTTCAGGATTATCTCTAGAAACTGAGGGGAATAGTAGTCAGCTGCCCTCTAGGAACTAAACCTGCCAGTTCGAGTGGAAGCTGGAAGAGTGATCCCAGAGATACTGGGACATCATAGAGCAGTTTAACCAATGTAAATCAATTACCATCACTTTGCCATAACAAAGACACCTAAAGACCTCCTTAGTCTGCATTTAACTTACTTTCCAAGTGAATAAATATGAAAACTAAAGGTAACACAAGTTTAGAATATTAACTCATTTGTAAAATCTTATGAAGAAGGATGGTGGGACATTGTGTATTGCTTCGCAAAACTCAAAGAGGCAGTGGAAGGTAAAATCTCATTAAATACAGTGTGGAGAGACCCAACTAAGCAAAATTACCCTACATGCATTTAAGGATGAAAATGAAAGGAATATGACAAGTGGAAGAAAAGTAGAAAAGAATTGCAAAAAAAAAAGTTATAACAAACTTTTACATCATCAGGAACAATAAACTCTATTATCTCAGTCCAGACTGTGCTTCCAGCAGGCATAGCAATGGCACTAAAGTGAAGAAAGACAGGAAAAGCAGCTTGATTGGACCAACTCTACACAGTCTAGATCTGTGTGGGAGCTAACATAATTGTAAGAGCACTAAAGCATTTAGTCACAAAGTATCTGAAGGTGTGGAAGATACCACAGATGCTGAAAATATTTCAAATGCTGAAAAAAAAATGAGAAAACATTATATATCCCTATTGATATATTTACTCTCACATCCATATAAAATGTTTATGAGAACCATCTATCTCCACATTGGGAGCATCCTTAATGAAGGTATTAATAGGAAACAAGTACTTTTACAAGTAATATCCCATAGTAAACTATATCTTTTCCATCACAAAATTGACTGAAGGATGTAGAGAATACAAGAATCCATGATGTTTGTTTATCACATTTTTTTTAAAGTAGTTGATTTGGTCAAGTAAAATATTACCGTAAAAGTATTCCAACAAGGTGTCCCCATCAGTACATCAAAATTATTTAGTATTCCTTGAAAGATAAAACATTTTTTTAAAAGTAGTTGATTTGGTCAAGTAAAATATTACTGTAAAAGTATTCCAACAAGGTGTCCCCATCAGTACATCAAAATTATTTAGTATTCCTTGAAAGATAAAACAGCAAGGATGATACTGTAGATATCAGGAAATGCATAAAGCAGGAGACATCTGCTTGACAAAGGTGTTCACTACTGTCATGGAAGAAATCCAGTGTTAAGTCCAAGTGGATAGTGAGTGAGATCTTCTATATACTTCTGTTTGCTGATGATATCTTGCTCCAGCAACATTGCAGAGTCCCCTGGAAGAGATCTGTAATCACTCAGAAGAGCCTGATATAACCATCCATGTGGGGAAAAAAAACAAGCACATAAATAATAGAGGTTTCTTGGTACATATATTTTTACATACAGTTAGATGGATAAGGTATAGGGCTTACCCATCAGTATGTATTTCTTGGACAAAAAGCACAAAAAGTTGAACCTGGAATTAAAAAGAAGGAAGAAAATATGATGAATTGCTTTCAGGAAGTCACAAAGCTCCTCTAGTAATTCCAAACTTCTAAAAATAGAGCTCTCTCTTATTAATATCAGTAATAATAGCTAGCTCTTTAAAGTAGCAAAGCACTTTACATATATTCTCCTTTAACCACCCTATGAGGTAGAGGCTATTTTTATCCCCATTTAACAGAGGATAGAATAGATGCTGAATGATTATACAACTTGACAAGGTCACACAGCTAATTAGTGACTGAGGAATATTCTCTGGGTATTGTTGTATCACTGTACATCATGAAACACTATAGTGTGTGAAGAACTAAACATGAGTAAATGCCCAGAGAGTAATGGAGGCATGTGTGTTAATGTAAGAAGGTTGCAACATGTAAGAAGAAAGGAACTTCAGAGAATATCTAGAGTAAAAGATGGTCCTGAGAGAACTGTATGTTTGAAAACGAAGATGAGCTGATATGTTTATGAGAGATAAGTGTTTAATGCCACAAAGAGAACTAAAATGAGGAGTATTGATACTTCCAGAAACTCAGACATTGGAAGGGACAACAAAATCCATTAGTCATCATCAGAAGAAGGAGAATTTTTTAAATTAACATATTCAACTTATTATATAATTTTGAAAAGAAATGCAAACTGCACGCCAAGATAGGTGACTTCATAGTCAATCCTCCTTTATTTTTTGTATATGGAAATGATCCTTGGGTCTTGCTGGAGAGGGCTGCGGTTGCTTCTTCACCTCTCTCCAGTTGTGTGAATCTAGGTCAGGTAGGCTGGCTGATAGGTCCTTGAGTAGCATATTTAACTTGCTAACCTCTTCTTCCTTAGTTCAGGAGTAACTCAACAGGGAGAATCTGGTGTTGATTCTATCTCCCAAAAGAGGACTCTATATAGCATTTAGAGGTTTGCAAAGCACTTAACAAATATCACATTTGATCCTCTCAACACAACCAGGAAGGTAGGTGCTATTATGATCCCCATTTTACAGTTGAGGAAACTGAGGCAAACAGAAGTTAAAGTGATTTGCCCAGAATCACATAGTTGGTACATATCTGAGGTAGGATTTCAACTCAGGTCTTCCTGAGTCCAGATCTAGCACTCTATCCTGTGTGCCACCAAGAATCTTTTCTATAACATTCCTAGACAAGTGTTTATCCAGTTAATAGATAGATCCATTTGAAGACCTCCAGTGAGGGAGAATTTACTATCTCCCAAGTCAAGCTCATTTAACTTTTGGATATGTTTTACTGTAAGTTTTTCTTAATTCTGTGGAGCTAAAAATCTGCTGCTCTGTGATTTCCACCCATTTTTCCAAGTTCCGTTCCCTGGGGGCCAAGCTAAAGTCTAATATCTCTTCCAAGTGACAATCCTTCAATATGTGAAGACAGCTACCATGTCATCAACTGAATGTTCTCTGCTCCAGATGCTAAACAACCACAGATTCTTCTTCAACTGAACCCTATGTGCCATGAACGTAAGAACCTTCACTATATTCACTGTCTTGTGTTGGGCATTTTCTAGTTTATCAGTGACCTTCCCTAAAATATGGTCCTCAGAACTGAATATACAACTTCAGATGCAGTCTGACCAAGGGATAGACAACATTCCTCCCCTAAATGACAATAAGTCTTAAAAAGCACCATATTCTTTAATCACAATCTAGCCAGCCAAAGAGGTTTATTAAGCATATATCCTATTAAACAAACCAATACCCTTAATTCTGTGGGAAGACAGATCCCTTTATGCATACACTAGACTATAATTTAAGAAACGATTTAATATAAAAAAGATAAATGTACATTAATACTTCTTATCTGACATCAGGCTAATTTCTACATAAACACATTTTCATCTTTCAAGTACTGAACTTTTTACTTTTATAGACAAATATATTACATGATTCTCTGCTGTCCCCAAAATTGCCAATTGCCAAATCAATTTTCCCATTCAATCCTAATCCTTCTTAAACTAGTGCATTTGACACTATTAACAACCCTCTCTCCTTCTGGATTTTCTTTCTTCTCTGGGCTTTCAAGACAGGATGCTCTTGTGATTTGACTCATATTTGCCTGACTGTTCCTTCTTAATCTCCTTTGCTGGCTCATCATTCACTTATGCACCTCCCCCTCAACTATGAGTACTGGGCAGCTAGTTGGCACAGCAGATAGAGCCCTGGGCCTGGAGACAGTAAAACCTGAGTTCAAATCTGGCCTCAGACACTCACCAGCTATGTGGCCCTGGGCAAGTCACTTAATCCTGTTTGCCTCAGTTTCCTTATCTGTAAAATGAGCTAAAAAAGAAAATATTCTCAGCCCTTAACACAATGCCTCGCACTGAGGATGTCCTTGATAAATGATAATAAATGCTTGCTGCTAAGGATTCAAAGAAATAGAGATGAAGAGAGAGCATTCTAGGTTTAGGATTTTGCCTGTGCAGAAATGGAGAGAAATTTCACCAGTGTTGCTGCAACATACAGAGTAGTCCTTGAGGGTGAATAAAATAAAACCAGATCATCTGGAGCAAGACTATAAAGGACTTAAAAAAACAAAACAGAGGATTTTGTATCCAGAAATCACCACCAACTGATTGCTGAGTGTCTCTCAGCAAACATCTCAAACTCACTTTTCTCTCTTCAAAACAGAGCTAATCCTTCCCCCAAACCCATTCTATTTTCCTGATTTCTGTAGAGGGTACCATCATCCTTCCAGTGACCCAAGTTGGCAACCATGGAGTCCTTCTGGATTTTTCCCTATTCTTCAACCCCATCCCATCCTAATCCAACTAGTTGTCAAGTCTACATCAATTTTATATTCCTCTACAACATCTCAAATTCATCCCTTTCTTTCCACTCACACAGATGCAGAGGTAAGCAGGGATGGCATTCCAAGCCCATAGATCAAGTCTGTATAAAGGTCTGGAGGGAGGAAAATAGAATGTCATAAGTTTTTTTATATTTCTGCATTTGACACTGTAGTATAGTTTTAGAATAATGAAAATCTGACCTCTGGATGTGAGACATTGCTAAACATTCCATAACCCTAACAGTGCCTTGTTAGCCACATTCACCCTCAGCAAATGCTTACAGAATCACTCAAATTCAATTAACATAGAAGAGCCGATGCAGAACTGAGTATAAAGGTTACAAAAGATATAGGTTAAGACCCAATGTAATGTGAGTCTTACCATGAGTGTTTATCTATTTTACTACACAAAATTCTGACACATGGAAAGGACTACCATCTTATGATCCATTCTTGGTATTCTCTTTTAAAAAGTTTGTTGGATTGTGTATTTAGAATTAGAGATCATCTAAATATAACTCCCAAATCTACAGATAAGAGAACTGAGACACAAAAAAGTGAAGTCAAATTCAAGTCAAATGCCCCTGACCCAAAATCGACTTTACACTATGCTATACTGTTTCTTGTTTAGAAAGCATAAAAATCTGTATATCAAGTCATGTTTTTTCATTTCTTTTGTTCCATGGAAAAAGTTTTGTTCCTCAGCATAAGAATCTTAACATTTACTTCAAGGAGTTTTTCTCTTTCCTTCCTTTCTTCCTTTCTTCCTTCTTTCCTTCCTTTCTTTCTTCCTTTCTTCTTTCTTTCCTTTCTTTCTCTTTCTTGCTTTCCTTCTTTCTTCTCTTTCTTTCAATACCTCCCAGCCTGTAATTTGCACTGTCCAACATGAGCTTTACACTCTGATTAAAACAAACAAATGAAATACACCCTAACCCAAGCAATCATTCAACAAACATGTGCCAGGTCCCTGTTGTATATGCTGCAGATTTAAAATCTTTCCGGCAGAACACTGGATGTACACATAAATAACAGCAAAGGCATTTAAAGCCAAAAAGATTCAAGCTCAACCCAGTTTCTGGTTGTGTGTGACCCTGGGGAAATCCCATTATCTCTCATGGTTCTAGACAACTCTCTAAGATTATTAGCTGCAGGGAAGGTGCCAGCCTGTATTGGTGGAAGGAGTTTTCTTACCTGGAATACCAATAATACCAATGAAACCACAGGTCCAGTCCCTATTCCTTAAAGAGGTTCCTGTGAATTTTGTATCTAGAAGAAGATATTCATAAGGAAACCGAATCACCACACAAATTTGTTGCTGTCCATCTTCATTTTTGAAAAGAATCAATGACATCACAAGGCAATGTCTTGATTGGCACCTGAATTGGCTTTAAGTGAGGTAAAGTTGCACAAAAGCATCAGTCTCACTCTCTTCCTGAGTCATAGAAGTCCATTGGAGGGACAAAAGGCATGAGGATCGGTGATGGAATGGCTTGGGATGTAATTGATGACCTTAGCATCTTCAGTGCGTGACCAAGCACTAAAGGCTGCACAGTGACTGCTTCAGCTACCTTCCTGGCCATTGGAACAAATTGTTCTCATCAACCCAATCTACCAGGGACATCTTCACATGCTTGGGGTTGACATTCTCCCAACTCACCTACAGATTTAAGGCCTGCTAGTTACCCTCAACCTGGTTTAGCCCATCTACTGAGACTGTTTTACCAGGGTAAGGCTTCTTGGAGTTACAGGTGAGAATTGGGTGAAGGTGGACCTCAAAGGTATGGAAAGGGCTTAGCAAGACCTCACACCAGAGATGTTAGTCCTCCTAAATACCCCAAATTAATCAAACACAAAGGCCCCTTCCCCTTAAAAAAAGGACCTTTATTAGGCAAGAGTTTTTTGCATGAACCCTTAGGTCTTCCCCCTGAGGGCACAAGTAGTGAGAAATCCAAATCCAGAAGAGTTCCACCAAATATCCTGAAAACTATACTTCATGTGAGAAAACATCTTACCTCATCTTCTTCCTCATGCCAACATCTTCAGGGATCTTGACCAAGAAGGGACCTTAGAGTCTAATACAACTCATTATTTGACAGATAAGGAAAAAGACAGGTTTGCTAACTTGCCCAAGGTCATACCACTATAAAGGCATATCTGGGATTCAAACCTAGATCTTCTTATTACAAATCCAGAGTTCTTTCCACCTTGCCAATCTGCATCCTCATCCTCATCCACTCCCCATTCTTATCCTCTCAGATAAATTTACCTTTTCCATGACGACTCAGAGCTGCCTAATGTAGCTGACATCCCCAAGCATCATTCTTCTAATACGGCCCCTTCAGAATGTCTCAGATCTAGGAAATATGGATATGAAGGGAGTATGTGTATGCGTGTGTATGAAGTCAGGCAGGCTCTGCCTGTGAGCACACAGGTGTGAGGCTCTCTGAGTGGGTTTGTTTTGCTTCCACATTTGGAATTGTTCCCAGTAGCTGACAGTGTGAATCGTTCTAGACTAAAGAACTAACAGAATCACATGATTGTGTTCATGAAATTCCAGAACATCTGTTGCAATTTGGGGGGGTGGCGTTTATTCTCTATTTCTTCTTGTGAGGATTTAATGAAATAATATTTGTAAAATGTTTAGACAGCGTCTGTCCTTAGTAGGTGTTACATAAATGCTAGCTATTATTCTCATGTACTCATCAGTGAGTTCTTTGAGGGAAGATACTTTTACTGTTTTCATGTCACCAGCACATGGCATATAATAGGCACTTAATAAATGTTTATTGACTGACTGACTATATATACTTATATATGCCCTTGTCCTCTTTTGGTAGAATGTAAATTCCTTTCAAAACACATAGTAGACTCTTAATACATTGATTGATTGATGCAACAAACTGGACTATTGGGTAGGAATCAGAAGCTTCTTGGTTTTGTGATTTAGGATCCAGGATATTGCTGGTTCAGATGGAGGTCCCTAATATTCTGATTCCGGTATTTTGGTCAATCCATCAACAATCAAATGTTCCAGACACTGTGCTAGCTGCTGGGGGTGCTAATACAAAGAATGAAACAATTCCTACTCATAGAGAGTTTACATTCTAATGAGAAAGAGCACAAGGGTGCATAAAAATGCATAACAACATAAATATGCAGTGAATAAATCTATGCAAAGTAGTTTGATGCAAGGTAGTTTGAGAGAGGGCATGAGCAGTTGAAAGGAGGGATCAGGAGAGGTCTCATGCAAAAGATGGTGCTTTAGCTGGGTCTTAATGGAAAAGAGTGACTCTGTGAGGCCAAGGTAAGGAGAGAGTGCATTCCAGGTATGGAGAGTGATGATTGAAAAGGCATGGAGATGTAAGGAACAGAAAGAAAGCCAGTTTGGCTGAATCAAAGAGTGTGAGAAGGGGAATAAAATCCAATAATGTTAGAAAGAGAAGTTGTGAAGGGCTTTAAAAGCTAAAGAGAGTCCCTAATTGATAGATCAAATAAATCAAAGGATGAACACATGATTTCCAAAGAAAGAAATCCAAGCTATATGAAAAAGACATTTTTAAATAACCCAAATCACCAAAAATTAGAGAAATTCAAATTAAAATAATTTTGAGGGTCTACTTCACACACTGGCAAAAAGAACCCATAAGACAAAAAAAAAGTGACAAACATGGGAGGAGATTTGGGAAAACACTCACTCTAATGCATTGTTGGTTGAGCTGTGAATTGGTATAAACATTCTGAAAAGCAATTTGGAACTATGCCCCAAAATACACCAAATTCTGAATATCCTTTGACTCAGGAATACTCCAAAGAGATCAATCTGTGTTTGTCCTTCGTTGCTGAAGACCCTGACATCAGAGAAATGATGACATGACTTGCACTTGACTTTGTTTTGAGTGAGAGAGGGCTGCGCAGGCCACCAGCCTCACTTCTCCTCCAGAGCCATCTGAATCCAACGACCAGATATTCATCAGGATGAGTGGAGACGGTCAAGGATGCAATGGGAGACCTTGGCTCCTTTAGGTCAAGGTCTATTCAGTAGTCAGTTAGGATGAGATAATGCCCACTGAGTGAATAGGCCTGTTTAAGAAGTAGTCAAGGAATGGCCCCTTTAATGAGCCAAAGAAAAATAAGTAAATCAAGCTGGGAGGGAAAAAGCAATAGTTAGTACTGGTAATCACTGTTAAGCCAGGAGGGTTCAGAAAACAGTACTTTACTGGAGCTTGGGCAGGGACCTATTGTTATGCAATCTATGGTCTTTAGAGGGGAAGGGAAGGGAGTGGAGTGGAGGAGAGGGGACAGGAGGGAAGGGATCTAGTCAGTAAACCCCAAGTTAACCGGACATCTCTGGCCATCCAAATTTACCTTCCTTTGGAGAGGAGAAGGAAGGAGAGGAGGAGACAGACAGGAAAGGATGAGTTGAGTTACCCAGCTATCTGGGTCCCCATTCAGGCAGCTCAGTCTGCTCACAGGTTGCTGTGTTCGTCCTTTGTTCTTGAAGAAGACCATGACATCAGAAGAAGACCATGACTTGCATTTGACTTTGTTTTGAGTGAGGGAGGGCTGTGCAAGGTCACTAGCCTCACTTTCTTCTGCTCCAAAGAGATCAAAGGAAGAAGAAAAGGGTCCATAGGTACAAAAAATATTTATAGAAGCTCTTTTTGTAATGATAAAGGACTCAAAAATAATTGTTCATCAATTGGAGAGTGACTGAACAAATTATAGCAAATGAATGTAACGGAATACTATTGTGCCATAAGAAATAAAACGTGGAGAAAACTAGGAAGATGTGCATGAGCTGACGCAGAATGTTGTGAACAGAACCAGAACAATTTATACAATAAAGTTAGAAAAGCAACCTTATATCGGTGATATAAGCAACCATGATTCCAGAGGGCCAGTGATAAACCATGCCACCCACCAAAAGAAGTGGTGAACTCCAGATGCAGAATGAGATATATTTTTACCAATGGCCAGTGGAAGAATCTGTTTTACTTGATAGTTGTTTTGTTTTAATTTTTGAAAGGGGGGGAGAAAAAGAATGCTCAATTGAAAAAAACAGTAAAACCAGTTACATTTTTAAAAGCTTGACAGAGGAGTTTATTTTTGAAGTAATCAATAGGAAGCTACTGGTCTTGTTTGAGTAGAGGAGTCACATGAACAGATCTGCATGTAAGGAAGATTACTTTGGTAACAGGGGTTGGATGAGTAAGAGAGGTGAGAGACGATTTATATGTGTTCTACTAACTGAAGGCTCCAAATTCAGGATTTAATCAGTATTGATATCTTGCTTGCAATAAGTACATGATTGTGAAAATCATTTTCCCGACCCACCCTCACCACCGCATCTTTTAAGCCATCCTGTGTATGTAAGAGTTAATGAGTATAAGTGCATGATAGTGAATACTAAAATATGTATGAAGGAGGGCGTGAACACTGTGCTATCAATTCATATGGTGCATTAATCGATCAGTAAGCATAAGTGCCTACTATGTGCCAGACACTGTACTAGGTACTAGAAATACAGACAAAAGAAGTATGAAAATGTATTTATGTGGACTCTTCTTCTGTGCATGCATGTGTGTATGTGTGTGTGCGCGCGGATTGGACTAGGTCATAGAACCAGAAATTTAGCTCCTCAGGAGGCTTCGGGATTCATCTAATCTCCTTTTGCGCCTCCCCCACGTTATCCTTGAGTCCCAAAGAGGCTAAAAATGACTTGCTCGAAGGTAAGCAAGTAGATGAGCCAGGAAGTGAAAGACTTCCAAGGTCCGGTCCAGCTCGAACATCTTTGCTGCTTTAACTTGAGGGAGTTTGAGTGTGCTTAAGAGCGAGTGACTCTGGCCTGCCTGGGGGGGTGGTGACTGTCCCACAGCCACACTTGCGGTCAGACCAGTGGGCGGGAGAATTAAAACCCTATTTAAACTTCTCTTTATTCTCCGAGCCGAGAAGCTGGGGGGAAATTCTAGCGAGTGCTAATTAAGCCCATGGGGTCGACTCAAAAAAGTCAATGGAATTCTGCTTTAATTACAGGCCCAGGAAGAGGGGAGGGGTGGCGTTTTGCGGGTGGGGCCCAATTCCTGGAGCTACCTGCGGTCCCCACTTCACTTCCCGCGGCGGACCTCTCGGGCCAGTGGAAATCCCAGGCCCTGGTCCCCGACATCCCCGGGAAGGGCGGGCCAGCGCGGGGCCGCGAGGCCCGGGCCATCTGTTTCCAAACTCCCGGCCTAATGTTTGTAACAGACACGATACCTAATTAAATAGTTAGGGAACCGGCTTTTATATCTTTAGCACCTAATTTACCATTGTTTCTTTGAAAGCGCCCGCTTCCCCGCGGCTTTGGTGCCTAGGTCCCCCCGGTTTTATGGTGGCTTTCAAGTCTCCGCGCGTTTTTCTGCGCCCGGGAATGCGGGCGGCCGGAGGCCTCGTTAGGACCCCGGCTCTGCTCAGGCCGAGGGAAGCGCGGGGCCGTTTTATGGGGGCTCACGCTGGGCCAGTTACCACCGCTGTGCTAATTGTGTAATGACCCCCGTTTTAACGACTGCCGCCTGGCGCTTTATGGGCCTCAGCTATCCCTTCCTTCCGCGGCCTCTCTGCCCGGAGGCTCGCTCCGGCCGCTGACGCGCGCCCGGCGTCTCTCACCCCCCGGGGCTGCGCTGGGGGGCCATCCGCTGCCCCCGAGGCTCCAGGGAAACCTGACGCCTCCTGCGCCCGGCTGACCAACTTCCCTAGCAAGTCCCCCGAGGAACTCGGGCGGGAAATCGGGAAAGATGCTCTCGGGAAGGAGAAGGAGTTTAGAGACAAGTTGAAAACGCACCCTCCTGCGGCTTGGACGGAGGGAAGGAGGTGGCGAACTTCTCTTGCTCTTGGTCCAGCCCTTCACTCAGTGTGTTGAGGCAAGAGAAGCCCGCGGGCAGAACCTGTGCCCTTTCACCCAAGTGCCCCCAAAGCCAGACTTCAATCGCCCTTAGGGGATCTGTAAAGTTCACAATCTGAAGAGCTCAGAGTTGGGTGTGAAATGCGTTATCTGCCACGATCTCTCTTAGTTGGGGTGGAGGATGGGGAGTTTAACATAGAATCATATAAATAAAGTGAAAGGCATTCTAGAAGTTTTACAGGTAAAGGAACTGTGGTCCAGGGAAAGGAAATGATTTTCCCAGTCCCCGGAGCAGATGCGTTTTTCAACACAAATCCTCTTCCCAAGTCTAAGGTCCTCGCACTTGAGGTTAGAAAACGACTAAGTAGCATCTACAGTGGTGATGACTTGTATAGCCTCATTCACACAATAATGAACTGTGTGTAGAGGGAATTGGGGCATAGCAGGATGGTACGTCTTGGCACTTAAGTTCACCCAGACTACTGTAAGCCAAATTTTCATTCTGTGGAAGGTGGGACATACTGGGGAACTGGAAGGAAGAGGGTAGTCTCCAGGACATACATGCATGCAAAGACTCGCCTACAAAGACTTGTCTGAACCCGCAGCTGGGGAGACTCGATCACACCACCGCAGGGGTGAAGAAGGGGCGGCGAACGGATATCTCAAGCTGCACCCCCCCCCCTTTCCCCAGTAGCTCTGTGCTCAGTGGTTAGCGTCCCACCGGATGGTTGCTAGGTACCTGTCTGGTACAGCCCGCTACCCCCTTTACACTCACGTGATGAAACCGAGTCCCTCGGGCAAAAGAGTTAGGCACCGGTTCTCCACATCCCCCTCACCCCATCATCCTTCTCCAGACTCTTTCCCCTCTTTTTATCCCCTCCCCTTCTTAGTTCCATTCTCTATATTCACCCCACTCTCCTGCGTTCTCGTCCTCTTGCCCCTCTACTTGCAGGATCTCCTTTCTGCCTCATAGCTAGTGGATGCAATCTGATCTTCTGCACACCTGTCGCCCTTCAGATGTGGCTTTCTCAAATTTAGGTCATCCTTGTTTTCTCGACCCCTAGAGGAGGCTTGGATTGAGCTGGCAGGATAGTGCCTCCCAGGCCCTGTTGCTGAGCTCTGGAAGTAGGGGTCCAGCTATGATCAGCCCTGACGTTTCTGCTTCCCTGGATCTAGTCTAAGAATGCTAGGATGCAAAAAGGAATCCAGGCTGAAAGCACTTTAGCCCAGTCCAGAGGGCCAGAGGGAGTGCAGTGGGAACCCTGAGGATGAAGTAAACCAGCAAGGTGATTGAAGCCTAAGAACCTCATTCCCTTGGAGAGAATCCTTCCCCGGGGCTATTCCAAGCATCTGAATATCATTGAGGGGGCAGAAACACAGCCGGAGTAGGTTTGGGCTTTTCACTCCACTGAGGTACTTCTAGGCCACAGAGCAGTCTGACGGTTGTAATACAAGGTCGCTTTCCTTATGTTTATATTACTAATGGAACATCATTTACAACTGGGAAATATTCCCACCAGAAATATGCAACTGGATATAATTAAAATATTTCTCATAGCTCAGGAAATTTCCAGGAAGGTCTACTAGTAAACAAAATCATGGAACCACATTTTCCAAACGATAGCGCCTTCATTTGGGGGCCAACAAAGCAACACTGTAATTGAACCCCACCCCATCCGACTTCGAAATTTTCCTGAAATTTATGGTTTTTCCCAGGGAATAAGGAATATAAGGAATAAGGAAACCCCCAAAGCCCCAAGGACTTAATCCTGATGTGAGGGTTGATTAAGTGAGAGGAAGGGGAAGGTAAAGGAGGAGAGGATGAGGAAGAAGCAGGATTGGGCCTAGGGCATGCACTAGGATCATATACTTTAGACATGAAAGAGTCCTCAGAAAACATCAGTACAATCCCTTAAACATATAATTGAAAAAATTGTGGTCCAGAGATGGAAAAAACAAAAAGCAAAAGAACTGGTCAACTTTCCCCAATGTCACATAGGTAGCCTGGTGTGTTGACAGGGTGTTGATTTTGATGTCAGGAAGACTTGGATTCAGATCCTCCCTCTGACACTTAATAGCCATATAACTTCTCTTAAGACTCAGTTTTCTCACCTGTGAAATGGGGGTTATGATATCTGTAGTGCTATTCTTACAGAGTGGTTATAAGGTTCAAATGAGATAATGTCAATACAGTGCATTTGCAAACTTCAAGGAAATATATAATTTATCAGTAGTTATATACATCATGAAGCCTGCATTGTAGTGGTTAGAGCCTTGGAATTAGAGAAAGTCTGGGATCAAGCATTGTCTCTGACTTATACTGTTGGCATGACCTAGAGCAAAACGACTCAACCTCCCTATGCTCCAAGCAATTATCTAAAACTGTCGATTACAGATAGTTGCTCATGTCTCTGAGAAGGGAATTTCTATATTTAGAAGTTTCCCAGACCAATAAATAAACAGATTTGGATTCCACTGATTATCATCTACCCATTTATGTACCTATCAGTATAGAAATCAATACATATCCATATATTAGAACATATACATATGAACACACACATATGAGGTATAGGGTGTGTTCAGGGTGGACTAGAACCTCTGGTATGAGGGTTTGCTGAACACTTTTCAGGGCTGCTCATCCACCTTTGATGTCCACCAACTCTCACCTGTGGCTCCAAGAAGTTGCAGCATTCAAAGTAGTCAAATCCCAGTAAAACCATCTGGGCAGATGGGCTAAACCAGGTTGAAGCCTCAAATGCTTTGGTGAATTAGGGGAATATCTACCCCAAGCACATGAAGACTTGACTCTTTGGAATAGGCTCATAAGAACAATTTGTCCCAACCACTATGAAGGTGGTAGAAGCAGTTGCTGTGGAGTATTAAGAGCTCGGTCAGACATCGAAGACCAACATCATTACTGCATCCTGGGCCTTCCCCAGTTGTCTTGCTTTTGTCTTGTCATTGAACTTCAATGACTCTGGAAGAGAGAGTGAGGCTGACCACTTTCTGCAACTTGGCCTTACTTAAACGCAATTCATGAGCAAGTCAAGACATCACCCATGATGTTATTGATTCTCTTTGAGAATGAAGGAGAAACAATGGCAAAACACACACATATACATATACATGCTATATATATATATATATGCACTATATATAAACACAATTTTTATATACTTATATTTATTTCTAACTGTTGGAAGCAGGATTCAAACCTGGGTTTTCTGAATCCAAATCCAAAGTACTTTACAATGTTCTTTATAAAGAGCCAAAGACCTTGAGGACCCAGTCTAGCTGTGGTTGTGTGGTTTATCTTTCCATCTCAAAGAGGACCATGACATCAGGGAGATGATGACATGACTAGCAATTGACTTTGATTAGAGTGAGGGAAGGCTATGCAAAGCCATCAGTCTTACTTTCTCCTCCAGAGTCATCGAGGCTCAGAGGCACACAGAGTGTAAAAGGTCATAGCTGTTTGTTGAGTAGGTTGTTAATATTCAGAGAGTACAGCTTGCCCTAGGAAGAGTTGAGATGGGAGGGGAAAGAAACTGTGCCATGTGACCTTAGCCTGGGAAGCTAATCCTGTGGAGATGTATCCCAACAACTGTGCCCACGGATGCTCCAGTCACAGCTACTAAAGAGCCACAAAAGAAAGCTCTTCTCACCCAAGTCTTGGCCCCGTCAAATGGTTCAACATCAGAATCTCATAGGATTTTATTCATGGAAATGACATGAAAGAAAAGCCATCATCATGTCTTCTGCTGCTGCCCTCTAAGGAATAGGTGTGTGTTTTGTGTCTTATCAACCTTTTCATCGGACTTGCTGCTGTAACCTCTTGTATGTTTTGTCTCACTCATTAGAACGTGAGCTCCTTGAGAGTAGGGACTGTCTTGGATTTTCTATGTATCAGTGCTTTGGACTTAGTGAGTGTTTAGTAAATGTTTTATTCATTCATTCATGTTCAAAACCTTCATTGAACGGAATTATAATAATGAATAAGCAGAGCCACAGTATGGTGGGAGAGAGACAGATATCGAATGGAAGGACCTGGCTTTGAGTCTTGGCTGACATTTATGACCTTTGTGACTGTAGGAGAGTCCTGACCTCTCTGGGCCTCAGTTTCCTCATCTATGGAATACATTAATTGGACTAAATGATTTCTAATGTCCCTTCCAGGTATAAGTCCTATGGTCCAGAATAGCCTGTCAGAGGCATAGCATATGTGGAGTTGCCCCTTTTACAACATCAGTACACTGGATTCAGTTCAGAAAATCTATTAAACACCTGCTCTATGTAGCTTCCGTACTCTAAGCTAGGGATAAAGAAAATGTGACAGAGTTCTTTCCTTCAAGGAGTTTACAGTTGGGGGGCAGGGGAAGAAACATGTGCAAATATGGTATAGATATAATGCCAAAAGAACAAACAAGAAAAATTTCCTAGGAAGCTTGAAGGAGGAAGAGATCATTTTAGCTGAATATTCGATATGGGTGATGGATGAAGAAAGACTTCATAGATAAGGTGGCATCAAAGGTAGGCCTTCAAGGAGAAGGACCTCAACCCACAGAGAGGCAGAGAGATTGCTTTATGGGCAAAGGGACCGTCTGCAGAGAGTCAAAAGAGGCAAGGACAGCATCAGTCAGTAATATGGAATAGGGAGTGTATATTAAAAAAAAAGAAAAGGAATACGTAATATGACTAGAAAGGTTATTGAAGCAGGCTGAAAAGCTTTTATCTAAGAGGCAACAAGGAGTCCTAAAAGTGCCACAGTTTGATAGAACCCTACACTGGGTAAGAGGAATCTGATAAACTTTGGTGGCTGGCCTGGAAAGGGAAAGGACCACAGGGCAGGGAGAGAGGTTAGGCAGTTATTAGACTAGTCCGTGTGAGATGTGATGAGGAACTGGGCTAGAGTGGGGAAGTGGGATTGAAGAGACAATGGATGAGATTTGACAATTTCCCATTTGGTTGGGAAGGATCGGGATGGAGAAGAAAGACTAAAGAAGCCTAAGGTTTTTGAGGTTGGGTCTACCTACTATATGATAAGCAAAAGTTATCTTAAAGTCTTAAAATTTGATTCCCCATTCCTTTAAACCATTGTTCCCAATGGCATTAATAGTCCTCAATAATTTGGCCTTTTGGCTTTAGATAAGACCTGCCTTACTAGGCTGAGTTAAAATAGCACACATGCCATTTGCTTTGTAGAATGCTTGAAATAAAAAGTATTATTGGCTGTAGTTTCTACCCCACCCACTTGTCTGCTTTCCCATATCAACCGGTCTTTTGAGGAAAAGAGTAGATGAGGCATAAAGACAGTATGTGTAGTAAGAAAGAAAAGGTAAGTGAAAGCCAGACTGTCCAAGTCCTCAAATACTAGGATCAGGAGTTTCTATTTTACCCATTAGACAACAGCTAAAAATTGGAGCTCTTTGAGTGGAAGAGAGGGATTACATGGTCAGGCATCTGGATTTTTCTGGCAGCTGTGTATAAAGGATGTTGTAGCACCAAGCCCTAGGAAAACAGGCCTTGGAATGTGACATGTTTTCACCTGCTTACAGAATCCAGACCCACTGGGGATCATTTCTAGCCATATTTCCCAAGAAGTGAATCATCTGATTTGATTATCAGGGTTTCATTCCACTTATACGAATAACCATGGAAAAGAACTTGAGCCAGTGATGTAAAGGTGTGAGCTAATACAGGTAGGTAAATTGGAACTGACTGAATGAGCAGACAAAAAGAATATTGGTGATTTCAATGGAAACAAAATTAGGATCTTTGTTTTAGAGCTGAAGGGACTCTCCATTTTTAGCCCAAGTTAGTCACGATTAAACTGAGGTCCAGGGAGGTTTGTTCTTTTAATTTTTTTTTTTTTGGAGGCAATTTGGGATTAAGTGACTTGCCCAAGGATCACACAGCTAGTAAGAGTATGACGCCAGATTTGAATTGAGGTTCTGCTGACACCAGGGCCAATGGTCTATCCACAGAGCGACCTACATGCCCCCAGGGAGGTTTAAATGGATTGCCTCAAGATCACCCAGGAAAGCACTGGAGGTCAGATTTGAACCAAGGTTTCCTGACTCCAGAAATAGCGTGCTATTGATTGTGCCTTACTGCCTTGTTGATGTCAACCCAGAGGAAGATCTTTCCTGGAATGTCCCTGACATCTGTTTTTGGCCCTGTCCCACTCAACATTTTAATCAATGATTGGGACAGAGCATAGATAACCTGCTTATCAAATGACGCAGACTGGGAAGGACAGCTAACAAAATGGAGTGAAATCAATATACATGTATGCATATACATATTTTGGGCTAGAAGAATGAGCTAAATCTAATAAAATGAAATTTAATGAAGATGAATATGATGGGCCCAAAAAATGAACTTCACAAGTACAGGGTGGGAGAGATGGGTCTAGACAACAGTTGGCATGGCATTTTGATGGGCTACAAGCTCCACGTGAGTCAACCGTGTAAGCTGGAGCCAACGATGCTGAGGCTGCCTTAGTCGGCATGAACAGAGTGCAGTCAGGAGGAAGGTGATGGTCTCATTGTCCTCTGCCCTGCTTAGATAGATGGAGCATGAAGTTTGTTTCATTCAGGTCACCATGTTTTTAGGAATAATTTTGACAAACTCTACCATGTCCAGGGCTGGGTTGCAGGATAGAGAGGGGATCAGAAAATGTCTTTGGGCATAAATGGAAGGGATTGGGGATTATTTGGCCTTGAGAAGAAAGGCTTAGCAGCACAAGACTGTTGTCTTCAAATATCTGAAGGGCTGTCATGTGAAAGAGTATGCCAGTCAGTAAGCTATGAGCTAGGAACTGTTTGTTTCCCCAGAGGTCAGAACTGCGTGCGTGATGGATAGCAGAGACACAGGTTAAAGCTTGACATAAGGAAAGAGGCATGGACCTCTATTGGCCTTCTACTCCAGGGCACACTCAATACATAGAGTGGTCATTTGGTTTCCTGACCTTTTTTGTAATACACTGAAAATGAGAAGGGAAAAAAAATCAACCAAGAACACCAGTCTCTCTCCTCTTCCCCACCATCCTGACTTGTTTTCCCTTCAGTCAGGGTGCAGGCACTCAACTGCCCATTTCAAGATCTGAGTGTAGCTCATTACAAGTCAAGAAACCCTACTTCAGAGCTGGAAGTGACCCTATGGATCCAAACTCCCTCACTTTACAGAATGTCACAGTGATTTTTCAGGATTCAAAGTTAATAACCCTCCCACTTCTATCAGAAAAGTTATAGAACCCTCTGTAACTTATTCCAATCTTTTTACCACAGCTGGGGGTAAAGGCAGAGGAGGGAGGGCAGAGACAGATTATATAAACCAGGAGAGTTTCTAAGAAATTAATCCTCTGCTACATACACACAAAAACTCCCCTGCTCCTACCTCGAGGCTCCCAAGGGCTCACGTCTACGATCCAGGACCTAGATATGTTTAGCGATACTCCATTCTCAATCTGACACACCTGCATCGAGCACAGGGTCAAGAAAAGGATCAAAGCAACAGGATGTCTAACCAAACCAAATGCTGTACAGGTCAGAGCATTAGAAAAGGTTGGCCAACCCAAGCCTCCCTCCCACAGCCACGCACCATGTCATTTTAGATAATCTGTTCGTTTGTTTTTAATTGTTGAGGCAGTAATACTTGGTTCATGGAACTGCAATATACAGAGAGGTGAAATAAATAGCTTATATATATATAATATATATATAATATAGCTGGTTTTAAAATATTCCCTTATCATTGGTGTACTAGATCATTTGAGTCACTGAATGTAATTAGCAGCATTCTCCAGAACTGAGAGCGATGCAGGGTCACGGAGCTAGGACGGAGCCGTCTGTCGTCAGAAGGTCGATGCGCTGAGAACTCCAAGGACACGCCATCCCCGCGCGGTGTCACCATCTTGTCTCTACACAGCTTGCAGCAGACAATAAATAAATGACTGCAAACCAGAGATTTTTGTTTGATGGAAGGGTGGGACGAGGATGGGGAGAGGAGAAGGGTAGTCTGTGGAGTGTTTGTTTTTTGAGGAGGGATGGGGGGTGTTGTTTTTTTTTTTCCAGTAACTGGAAAAAAAGGACTTTGGTTTCCCTTGTTTGTTGGTTCCTTTAAAAAGTTCTATGGGGACCAGCTTAAAGTTGTCTGTTCCGAAAGAGACATGAGCACCCAGTCCACTTAAGTTAGATAAGTCTTTTGTTGTGGGTGGTTTGAAGTCAACAATAAATCCTTATCGCTTCCCCTAGCGTTTGGGTTCAGTTTTTTTTTCTTTTAAACACAATGTACAAAAATAGAATTTCTTCCTTATTTTAATGTAAAAATATTTCTCTGATGCAGTTTGTGTGTGTGTGTGTGTGTGTGTGTGTGTGTGTGTGTGTTGGTCTGTGTGTGGCATATGGTTGCACCATCCTGAGGGGACTGGTGGGGCTGGCTGCTCTAGCCAGGGTGGGTAGGCCGGATGCGCCTCGTCCGCTTGGTCACGGTTGTATACTTGAAGGGCTTCTGCAGCTCAGCTTGGCCCTTGGGGTAGCGCTTCATAAAGTGGACATCCTGCTGATTCTCTCTAGTCTTGGGGCCCTTCCTTGGTCGCCCCTTCTTGGTGAAGCCCACATACCAGCCTGTGTACTTGGCAGACATCAGTGCTGTGTAATTGTTCTCCAGGACCTTCTCGATGAAGACGCACTCTTTGCTGGTACCATCAGGCTGCAAAGAAGGGGAAAAAAGAAATACAGAGAGGTGAGAAAAGAGTAGATAGGATACTATACACCCCTCCCCTACCATGACCCTTTTGTTCCAGCCAGATGGGTTTCCTCCCTGTGCTCTCAAGCTGCCCAGCCATGCTAATGCTATCTCCCTTTCCCTCCCCCACCCAAACTAATGTAGAAAACGCTCTCCTTTTCTTCCCTAAAAGTATAAACTACCCATTTTTTAAGGCATAGTTCATATCTTACCCCTCCATAAAGATCACTCCAGACCACAGTGATGCCTCCTACCTCTGAATTCCTGTAACATCTTCACTTGACTCTATCATCTCCTCAGGCTCTTGTCCTGTATCTCTTCTCCCTTTCATAGACTAACTCCTAGAAAGTGTAGTCTAATACTCTCAAATAGCATCTATTTTTTTCATCTCCCACTCACTTCTCAATTCCTTCAAGTCTGGCTTCCCATCTTACTCTTAACTGAAAGTCTCTTTCCAAGGTCATCACCAATTTATTATCTGTTTGATTCAATTGCCTTTGCTCAGTTTTCATTCTACTAGAACTTAACTATAGCTTTTGATATTGTCCATCACCGGTTATACTTGGGCACAATCTCTACCCTTGGCTTCCATGACACCAATATATATATTGGTTCCCATCCTTCCTGTCTGATCACTCCGCAGCCTTCTTTCACCAGCTAAATGTGGGTGTTCTCCCAATGAAAAGTCCTAAGGGCTCTTTTCTCCTTCTTCTCTACACTATCATGTGAGCTCATCAAGTTGCAGGGACCTAATTATCATCTCTCTTCAGATAACTCCCAAACTTATACAGTCCTAATGTCTCTCCTAAACTCCAGACCCATGTTATCAACTGCTTATTGGACACTTCCACCTGGATGTCCTTTAGGTATCCCAAGCTCAAGGTGGTTAATACTTCCCCTCAAACAAATCCATCTGCCAAACCTGCCTTTGGTGCCAACACCTTTCAAAGTTTCACATCCTTAACTCTTCCCCAATCCTCAGCCCCCACATCCAATCAGGTGCCAAATCTTTTCAATAACCCCATCTCATGACATCTCTTGTTTCTGTCCCCTTTCTCCACTCACAAGCCTCTCCCCCAACTCAGGCCTTAACCACCCCTCACTCAGACTACTATAATAATCTCCTAATTGATACTCATGACTCCAAACCCCCACCAATTCATCCTCCACATAGATGCCAAATTAATATTCATAATTGAAAACACAGATGTGACCATGTTTCACCTCCCCCTCCCAAAAAAAACCAATTTCAATGATTCTCTATTGTCTCTAGGATAAAATATGAACTCCTGAACCTAGCATTTTAAGCCCTCCCCAATCTGGCTTTCCTTACCCTTCTAGTGATATTTCATATGACTTCCTTTCACATATTCTCTCAAACTGGCCCATGTATGACATTCTGTCTCTCACATTTTTGGATAAATGGGCATCTATGTCTGGAATACTCTCCCTCCATCCTCTGTCTCATGAAATTCCTAGTTTTCTTCAAAACACAATTCAGGTACCACCTCCTACCTGAGGCCTTTCCTGTCTCCCATCCCTCTAGGTTTTAACATCCTGCTCTCCTGAAACGCCTTTGTGTGGATTTATTAATTTTTGTCAACATGTTGGATTCTCAAGTAGAATGTAGACTTCTTGAGAGCACAGTTTCATTTTTTTTTTCTTTACTTCTAGTGCCTTGTACATAGTAGGCAGCTAGATGGTGCAGTGAGTAGAGTATTGAGCCTGGAATACAGAAAACCCGAGTTTGAATCCAGCCTCAGACACTTACTAGCTAGGCGAGCCACATAACTTCTCTCTGCCTCAGTTTCCTCATCTGCAGAATAATAACAGCATCTACCTCTCACAGTTATCCTGAGGATCAAATGTGATATTTGGAAAGTGCTCACACAGTGGCACTTAATTATCATTTAGTTGCTTTTTTCCTTCCTTTCTTCCTTCTTTGCTTCCTATCTAACACCCAATCCAAGGTGCCCTCTACCAATCATTGCTTCTCATTATCATATTTTAATTCACTTTTTGAAAATAATACACATGTACTTTATTTCGCTAGTCCACTGTGAGTTCTCTGAAGGCAGCCCTTCGGTACCTCAATACTTCTTTGCATCCCACAAACCTAGCTCATTCATTGACTGGACATTTATCAGATTTCTACTGTGTGCACGTTCACAATGCAAGGATAATGAAGGTCTGTCTTATTCTAGTGGAATTTACAATCTAGCGTATTGCAACAAGTGGCACAAATTAGGAGATCAATAAACTCCTGCTGGGTGTTCTGTTCATTATCCTATTTCCTACAACTTCTCTCAGTTCTGTCCAGGCTAACTATTGCCAATCCCTAAGAATTTATTGAGCAAAGATCCAATAAGATAATGTGTATAAAGTGGTATCAAATGGATATAATACCTGGTCTGGAGTCCGGGGACCTGATTAAAATCCAGTCTTGGACCCTAACAAGTTATGTGATACAGAGCAGTCATTTAACCTCTATTTGCCTCAGTTTCCCCATCTATAAAACGGAGGTAATAATAGCTCCTATCTCCCCTGGTTGCTGTGAGAATCAAATGAGATCATAATTGTAAAACATTTAGCATAGTGTCTGGCAAAAGAATAAGCATTATATAAACAGTTGTTACTACTACTACTACTACCACCACCACCACCACCACTAGCACTACTACTGTTATAGACCTCTATCCTAGGGAACCAGCTCTAAATCGGAATAGGACCCACCCAGCCAACCTCTCCTTACTTCAACTCTCACACTTTTTCCTTAATGCCTACATGCAACTGGGGTCTGTATGTCTGGCCTGATCCCTACCCTGTCAAATTCTCCCAGCAGATCTGCAAATTTGACAGCTTCTCTAAACCCTCCCTGCTTGTCTATCTGTCTCCCACCCTTATTTCTCTCCATTTACCCCATTTCCTCAGTACCCTCACTCTCTCATCCTCCCTAAATCTTAGCCCTAAAGGGACTCTATTGCTTTTGTAATACATTCCACCTAAAGACTCCAAATATGCCATATGGCCAGACCCTCTAGGTGGGGCTAAAAAAGAGTAATCAAGGGGTTTAGGAGATAATAGAGTACAGGTGGAGACCATTTAAGGCCAACCAGGGTTTTCTCTAAGTGATTTTTATGATCATTGCCTGGGTCTGCGCTGCCTTTGGCCCCACTCTACCTATAGGAAACACTCCATTACATTATAAGCTCCATGAGGACAGTCTTTTGACTCTTTGTATCGCTAACAGTTAGCACACAGCAAGCACTTAATAAAGTTTATTGAACTGAGATGCCACCCAATCCATGTGGCAAGGATAGAAGGAGGTCTGGAGAAAGAGCTCCAACTTTTCATCCAACAGATCTGCCCTGACCCTACTCTCCCAGCAGAAAGGACCTTAAATCCCCCATTTCCAGAAAACCTAGTCAGCCCATCAGGGGCCTCTGCGCAGCCCTGACAGAGATCATTGCAAGGTCGAAAAAAGCACAAATCCCAGGCTGGAAGGACATATTACTATTCCTTGGGTTTCCAAGAGCTTCTCCAGACTTAGCCAGAACATACTCCTCGTTATGGACCAGTTCTCAGCCAAGTTGGAAATCTCAAGGTCAGTCTGTTTTTTTGTTTTTGGGGGGTTTTTTTTAGACTAAGTAGAGAGTTCCAACCTTTTGTTTGAAGTGGGAAACTGCAGTTTTTTTTTCCCTTTCAGGTTTTCATAACTTACTAATGACTCCAAGGATTTCTCCCAAATGCTTCCAGTAACATTCACCTTTGAGTGGAGAACGAGCATGGATACTTCAGTGCTGAACTTTTTGAAAACTTATAAACAAATACAAAATGCTCTTCCAAGATAAAGACTTTCATGGAAATGGCTGAGAGTTCAGGGAGCATGTGGCAGAGGGTGTGTGTGTGCATGTGTGTCCTTGTGTGTGGGTGTGTTTGCATTTAGTAGGAGGAAAAAGGAGACACATTAGAGACTGGGAAAGAAGCTGGACATTAGAGAGGGGGCGTTGGTGTTCACCGAGGACTTGGGAGGTAAATAATAATGACCCACATTCAAAGGTACCCAGATTCTTGAATATGGATGTGAAGATCCCAAGGGACACCATACTTAACCTAAAGTCAAACAGTTTGGTCACTCAGGAAAATGTCAATAGTGGTAAGGAACCTAAGAAAATGCCAAAAAATTCAAAATTAAAAAAAAAACAACTCTACTTACTCCTGGTTCCATTAACCATGTAAAAGTAGTGGTAAGGAACCTAAGAAAATGCCAAAAAATTCAAAATTAAAAAAAAAAAAAAACTCTACTTACTCCTGGTTCCATTAACCATGTAAAAGGAAAAGGGAGAGACCTACTGGCTAGACTCTGGGAGAAGAAAGCTCTGGAGACTTCTCATCAGCCCTTTTCTCTCTCATCACTTAACTGAATTTCTATTCATACATTTAAAACTCATCTCAAAATCCCCTGTCTCCAAAAGTCTCCCCTTGATATATTCTCATTCCCTCTCTTCCTCTCAATCTCCTCTCCTCTCACACATCACCTCAGCCTGATTCAACAATGGTCTTCCCCAAGGCTTCTACACCAATCCTTCTTTGAGTGGGCCTCCTGTGGCATTTTGTTTTGTTGTACAGCTCTTTCTATAACACTAAGAGTGAAGAATTTCTCCCAAGTTCCAGGTGTCCCAGGCCCTGCTCACTGGCAGTGCCTGGCAGACCCCACCACTCCCTCCCAAGGATAATCTGCTCCAGAACAGGGAAAGGAGCTTCAGAGCACTCTAGTTAAAGCCCTTGGTGGGTTACTGGCTCACTGAAGTTCGTGAGCCTTCAATTAATCAATAAAAATGTATTAAGCTCCTACTATGTGCCAGGTACTGTGCTAAGCACTGGGCAAACAGCAAGAGGCAAAAGACAGTCCCTGCCCTCAAGGAGCTCACAGTCACTTCCCAGTTTGTCAAGAAATGCCTATAAACCAGAGAGGGCAGAATTCTCTAGCATCAAAAATCGGAGATTATAAAACGTGTGACTTACTTCACCACCCTGATGTGTTGCCCTCTTAAGAGGCTACCTAGTTTTCCTAGTCTATTCTCAAGTCCCTCCCCATGCTCATTTCTCCCTTGCAGAGTTTTCCTCCCAAGCAAAGATGGAAGCCAAATTTTCTCAAATAAAATGCAGGCTTATAGGCAACCCCCTGTAAGCCCCTGTGGTCTAGTGGAAAAGGAGCTAGACTCCAAAGGGACTTTTGAGGTCCAGGGCCAAGTGCCAGCTTAGATGCTCACTACCTAGCTGACTAGGTGAGACACTCAGGTTCTCTAAGCCTCAGTTTCCTCATCTGTTAAATGGAGTTTATTTATAATATCTGTTCTGCTGACTTCAGAAGGATGGTTTGAGGAAAGCACTCATCCTTAAAGTACAATGGAAATAAAAGCTATTGTCATAAACCAGTCCTGATGACATCTCATTTGTTCTTTCACCAGCAGGAATGGGGCAGAAGATCAGGTCCAGGCAAACTCACCTATCTGCCCCTCAGATTTGTCTCTGCCTTTTCACTACTTCAGCCACCACCCTGGCACAGAACATGGTGGCTCCTCCATGATGCCTTTGCCAGTGGCTGGCTCCTCCCTCATAGCTGCCAGAGAATCTCTCTCAAATGACTTACATGTTCCCTTTCTAAAGTTCATATATTTGATGCTACATGAATCAAAGCTAAACCCAGTCTAGAAGCTGTTCCTTCCTCAAACTTTAGACTGAAAATTTTAAAAACAATTATTAACTCCCCAGAACATCTAGTCAGATGCTTTCATTTTCTCCAGTCTCAGTTCTTGTTACCCCCCGCCAACACACTTCCCTTCCTCCAGTCAGGTCAAAATCTACCTTTCCTTTCCTACCCCACCCCCATCTCACTGTTTCCCACCGCCATCCCTCACTGCTCCTATTTCTTCTCTGCCATTTTCCAGTCATATCCTGTCCTCTCTACCTTCACCAAGGTCATCCATCCTCCATGCCTGAAATACACTTCTTCCCTCTCCTACATAGTTTAGACAATCTCTCTTCCTTCAAGTCCACTTTAGCTGCCTATACCATTGACTTATGTGTGTGTGTGTGTGTACGTATTACACATTATTGACATATATTGCTATATCTCTATACTATTGCTGAAATGATCAAGCCCTCTTCCAATTTTTGCAATTCACTTTGAATTTCTACTTTGCTGTTCTCATTCATTACTGAATCATACATATCTATGTATTCCTCTTATTCTTCTGGTCCCCTTGTTACACTGCAAACTCACTGAAGGCAGGGAGTCTGTAATATTCATTTTTGTATTCTTGGACTGAACATAGTGCTTTGCCCATAGAAAGAGCTTAAGGAATGTTTATCTGACATTTTAAATGAACTTGCAATGTTAAAAGCATTGGATTTGAACCCAAGTCTTATATTCCACTGGGATAAATAAGGCATGTAACCAAATAAGCATGATGTTAATTGAGCTAGGGCTCGGGAAAGGTATTTTCAGGGGGGCTTTTCTCCCTTCCCTGGATCTCTGTCACCTAGTCTGTAAAATCAGGGAGGTTGGATTGGTAATCTCCAAGTTGTTTCCGGCCTTAAACCTCATAATCCTTTGGGATTTTTCCTTTGTTCTTATTCTACGGAGCTTCCAATTTATTAGGGTTCTGTCACATGCTCTGGATCATATTATCCCAAGGTCTATAGGAGGCAGCAGAGAAGGTCTAGAGTAGAGAGAGGATCCTTCACAGGGCAAGACCCAGACAGGTGAATTTTCAGAGGATGACAACCCCACGCTACCAAAGATTCTGCTAGGACCTGGAAGAGGTGACCCAGGAGGGGGAGGTAGGGCAAGAGGCTAATGAAGAGAAGGAGGGAAGCTAACATGGAAAAGGACTCAGACAGGGAGGAGGGGACGTTAGAAGAGAGAGGTAGCTCTGAGGGATGGGAGGGGAACAGTGATCGAAGGTTGATGCCAACTGTACAGTCACCAATATTAATGAACAGGAGAGAGGGTGAGAATGCAGCAAAAAGAAGACAGCTCCTGTGGAAGGGGTGAGTCATCAAGGCAGGCGGGAGAGGTTCAGCCTGGCGGGCTGGGGCTGCTCTTTTGACCCCGTGGATGGCTAGCCTTGGCTGGAACGGAGCTGTACAGGACTTGAGAGCAGCTCCCGCCTGGCCAGGTCCCATAACCGTCCCTGGTGGGTCTAGCTCTTTGTAGGTGATCATGAGAAACAAACAAAAAAAATTTATTATAATAAAATAAAAAGTACTAAACTCAAAGCAGGTTTGTGCCTGGGAAACATCCCAAGATGCTGAGTGGGAAAGAGAACAAAGCAGAAGTACGGGATTATGCAGGGCAAGGCAACAGGAAACAAATGGAGGGGAGACACAGTCCCCACCCCCAGCATCCCTCCGGAGTCCTTCCAGTGACTGTGGGACCAACTGGGGCTGGGTCCTCAGGAAACTTGGGCCACCATGATCTACTATCCCCCTTAGTTCAGAGAAGCACCCCCTCCTCTGATGCCCCCCCCATGCCCAGCCACAAAAGCAGTGGAAACTGGATCACTAATTAAAAACACACTCTTTAGCATCAAGAAGACTTCCTATAATTTTTTTGCTCTTGAGAACTTAATGTGGGCAATGTGTCTGGAATCTTTTCCTTCCAAATACAGTATTGTACAAAGCTAGTGAGGATCCTTCCCTCCTCCCCTGACTGGCCTCCTGCCTGTTGCACATTTGTCATCCACCTACACCTACTCTATCAGGACTGTGAGGAGACGCCAGGGTTGTGGGGGCTAGTTCAGTGGATCCTTGTTAGGATCCACTGCTGGACTAGAGCATCACCATCCAACCATTCAAACACTCTCAATGCCCTTGGAGATGTGTGTCTGGAGACCCAGACACAAGTGCCTTGGATCTCCCCCCAAAAAAACTGCTGGAGGCCTCTTGAGTCACAGGATCATATAACTGGGAGCAGGGGAAAGCTTTCAGAATTTATCTAGCCTAAACCTCTTCATTTTTGAGGCCCAAGGAAGTCGAGTAATTTGCCTGGGGTTACAGAGGCAGTGTTTGCTAGAGCAACTATCTGGTTCTCTTGTCTTCAGATCCAGTGCTCACTCCTTCCCAATCTAATTTCTAGAAGTTTATCTTCCAAAATCCAGCTCCAGAACTCCTGCTCGTAAACCTGGAGACGCCAGCATGGAGAAAAATGGGTCTGAGGTGGGGGGTGTCTAACTGAGGCTAGCAGAGCATGTGTCCAGGGAAGGAGGATTTCATTCCACACATAACCATCAACACTAAGAGGTTGCCAGATTATTAACAAAATGAATAACATTTAAAAAAATATTCCCCTTACCTCTCCCCTATAAAAGGAAAAACACAATGGAACCTTTTTTTTGACTGGGAAGGTGGTGGGTGGACACAAAAGCCCACACCACCATCAGCAAAGCCCCCGTGTGCTAACCAAGCAAACTTTCTCACTAGTAACTTTGCTCCAAATAATTTCTTTCATTCCACTGTTGTGCAGGGATCCTGCCACCAACCGGTAATAAAATGTCCTTGTAATGCTAGAACCGTGAGGCCCCAGTGCTGATGCAGACATTCGGATTGCATTGTTCTGCTGTCCTACCACGGTTATTAAAACAAGCACTGAGCCTCTCACCTGCCGAAGCTCCCTTCTACAGTCTAAGTAAAAGAGTGGTCAAGCCACCTATCCTGAGTGGAAACTCCCTTGGAAGAGGATAACCCATAGGTCAGCTAGATGATGTCATAAATACAGTCCTGCACTTGAAGCTGGGAAGACCTAAGTTCAAATTCAGCCTCAGACACTTATTGGCTAGTAATCCTGGGGACATCCACTCTCTCATCCCCAGTTTCCTCATATGTAAAATGGGATAATAACAGGATTTACCTCCCAGGGTTGTTGGGAGGTTCAAAGGAGCCTCCTTAAATGATCCTTAAAGTCCTATATAAATATGAGTTATTTATCATCAGCAGCCTGCTCATCAGCAGATAAAAGTCCTCTAACAAACCAGTCATAATCAGCAATAAACCTTTGCCAAAATATCTAGTTTAACATTTTGGGGAAGTTGGGGAGATGGGGGTGGGAAGAATGACACAGATGATAGAGACAAGGGTGGTGAGAATTCCACATTCCCCATGTCCTGCTTTTCATTTGGGGCTGACAGGCAGGGTCCTGGACACATCATTACAGTTTCACAGTCATCGCTCCAAGGTAATGCTCAAGTTACAAATGAAATTAATAGGAAACACTTACCTTCCCCACGAGTTTGCCTTTCCTATTCATGCAAAGGTAGAAGTCTGTCTCTTTGCCTTTGATCCGGACTTGACTGCCAAATGTGTCTGTTTCCACTAGAAGCTGAGCTTAGAAAGGGAGGGAAAAAAAGGCATTTTTTACCAGACTGTAAGAACACTGAGAGGACAGATCCTGACCAGGCAGCTCTTGTTCCCCTGTCTGTCCCTGTCCCTCCTTTCTTCCCCCACCCCACTTTCCAGGATTCCCCAGTGCGAAGGGGATGGGAGAGGAAGGATCCAATGTGGATCTCAGGAAAAGCAGAATTCCAGCAATGTCCCCAACACCACTACTATTTATGAATCATAGAAGGAGAGGTCCATTCCTTGGCTTCTTTCCCATTGTCCCCATCCCTCTAGAGAACGGGGTCTGGGGCTTCTCATCCCATCCCCAATTGAAGCAACTAAAGCCAATGCAAAAAGTCTGGCTTTTTCTGATTCCCCGGAGCTGAACGGTAGCTCCCAGTCCTCTCGGCTGCCTCCTACCTCCAGCAATTCTTCCTGGCAGGGTGGGGAGGGTGGGAAGGAGGGCAGATATACATACAAAGCAGGGCCAAGAGTAGGAGAATGGATGGACTTCAGGGACTGACCCAGACATGAACACACCTTGCCCTCACTATGCATCATCGTACAGTTCCCAGAACAGCTGGAACAGGCCCCCCAGGGAGAACATCTGGAAGATGGAGCACCTGCTAGTGCCCCCCTCCTTTTTCCCCTCCCAAGGCCCTAATGGTCAGGCCAGGCCCACAGGGATGGGAAGGGGTGGGAGAAGGGAAATGTAAGGACCCTGGAGGGAAGAACTGGGATGGGGCTGTTCCCGAACAAGGAATTACCCCACCCCCAAGTTCATCCCAGAAGCTCTGTGGTCACTAAGGATCATGAGTCCCAATGATGACATTCAAAGTCAAGAGCTAATAAATAATCTGAGGGGGCAGGGGAGAGAAAGCCTGCTCTTGGATCGCCTGGGACCCTGAACCAAAATGAGTAGTGAAGTGACAGGTCACGTAGATATCAACAGAATGGAGTGAGAGGGAGGGCAGGAAGGGAAGGGTACTCAGGGCTGACTACAGTTGGGCTGCAGCTGAACTGGGGACTTGGAATTCAGAGGGTGAGAGCTTGGACCCCAAACTCCTGAACCTGTCTCTTTACCTTTCTTCCCTCTTCTCCAGTTTTCTCTAGTAGCTGTCCCTTCTCCATATTGTCCCCTCTAGCCCCCACCATCTCTTCATGTCTCTTCTGTTCCCTTGCCTTCACACCTCGTCTGCCCAAAGAAATTTCATTTCAGTGATAAGTAACTTGCTTTTCCTTAACACAAATCACTGCCTTGCATTCCTGAGTGCGGTATCCTTGGAGTTACAGCAAATGGACCACGTTGCCCCTAAAACACACCGGGTATGAATAATATCCCGTCTGATTTTAATAAAAACACGCACGCACACACACAGACACACACACACATACACCTTAGGACATGCCAGTGCCCTGCTGTGAAAATTAAAACCATCTGGAACTCGTGATTTCCAATAATTAATCTAGCCCTACTTTGACACCACCACTAATTAAAATACGATACCCTCCTTTACACACACACACACACACAAACGCACAATTTACATAAAATTCAAAGATCTAATAAGAAATTAGTAATTTTAGAAAAAAGTGGAATCTCATTCTGCTCTCTTCCCTTTCTCCAATACCACCCCCCCATAGGTCTCAGACACCAGGAAAGTCACAGTAAAATGGGCTAGAGCTTCTGACCCCTTTATCTTAAACACCTCCATTCTGTTTCCTCTCCAAAGGACCCCAGCCTTCTCTGCTTCACCCCTGAGGTTACAGGGCAAAATTTTCCAGTGTCACTGAGAACTGTCTACCCTCTTCCCCCAACCCCATCCCTAGTCCCCGGCAGTAGGACATCTGACATCAGTCCAGGTGCCAAACAGAAAGGATATGGTAAGGGGGAAGGGGAATTACCAGCCATGACTCTTATATAGGAGTGTCTTCCTGTTCGCTGGAAAGGGGGCCTAGAAAGGGGGCTGTTTATTAAAATCCAGGGTAAGTCGAGGAAAACTTAGCAAAGGCATTTTGAGGAGCCTGAGAGATATCTCAGCATTTAAGTCAGAATCAGCTGACTCAGTCATTATTGTTTAAAATTCCTTAATGACTACGCAGTCCAACATGTTTTCCTAAAATGAAAAAGAGAGGTGTGTTGGGGGAGAGGAGGAGTTGAAGGGTTTTCAGCTGCTGTTCCTAGCCCAAACACTTAGACCATTTACCCTGCAGCTGATGGGCTGGCTCTCCATGGGTAGAACACAGCATTCCACATACCCACATTATACAGTATGTAAGGAACCCTGGACTTGGAGCTGGACCCTCTAGACTTTATCTCTACTCCATCACTCACTAGTTATGCAATATCCTGAAGGCAGCATAAGGGAATGAGGGAATGCTATATTTGGAATCAGAGGACCTGGGTTCAAATCCTGACTGCTTACTACTGCCTGTGTGGCCTCGAATAAGTCAAATCAACAAGCATTTATTAAGCATTTACTATATGTTAGGCACTGTGCAGGTCACTTATACTCTCTGGGTCTCAGTTTCCTCCTTTGTAAGATGAGAGGGTTGTGTTAAATGATCTCCAAGATCCCTGTCAGTTCTAAAATTTTGCAATTTTATTTAGCTGAGCATAAGGAACAACCTCCCAAGAAGGGAATAGGGACTGCTCCAGAAAGGATGTAGGTCTTTAAACAGGATTGGGCCAACCACCTATAGAGGGAATCTGTGGTTCTATATCCCTCTGTGTACAGAGCATGCACACACCACTTGGTCTCATAACATATCTGTAGGGGTTGCAACCTGGGGTCTGATGGGGTAAGGAAGGCTGGTTGGGAGGGTTAGGGAGGAGACAGACAAAATATGGGATTTACAGTGAAGAAGACGTGGGTGTGTGAACAGCTGCTGGGATTTCTTGGTTTGGGCTCTGAGAAGACATCTGGGGAAGTTTTCCTAGGTTGGTGTCCAAGGTTTACAAATCTGACCTGGCCAAGGGTTCAGAGTCCAACTAAGAAGAGGCTGAGACATAAGAGATTGACCAGGGGAGGAGGTGAAGGGGCAGTAAGAAGCCTCCCTGAGGGGGGAGCAGGTACTGTCAGAGGACTACAGGCTTTATACTTAGTGATACCAGCAGAGGACAAGAGCTCTTCCACCCTTTGAGGTGAAAAGAGAGAAAGGATATTCCCAGAGAGAAAGAAAAGAACAGTAGCTTGAGCCCCTGAATTCCCTTGAAGACTTTTCCCTGATGCCCCCAGTCAAGTGACTGGCTCAGGGTCACAAGGCAGTAAGGAGCAGAGGTGAGAGCCAAATCCAAATCTTTTGGTCCCAGATCTTGGGGGGTGGCAGGGTGGGGAGAGGGAAGGGAATCAGCATTTATCCATAGCTCCTATGGATAAATGTAGGAATTATGCTAAGCACTTTACATATATTATCTCATTTGATTCTGTGAGATAGACACTATTCTTATCTCTTATCTCCATTTTACAGTTGAGGAAACTGAGGCAGGCAGAAGTTAAATGATTTGCCCAGGTCACACAGCTAGTAGGTTTCTGAGGTTGGATTTAAACTCAGGTCTTGCTGACTTCTTGCAGAATGCTCTATCCATTTTACCACCTGCTGCTTCAATGTAGTATTTTTTCCTAAACTCAACTGATTCTATGTTCCTTTATAGACTATATGCCCACTGAGGATAGGGATATCTTATTTAAAATCTACTTTTTGCATGCTTACCTAGCACAGTGCTCTGGTACAGAGCAGATGCTAAATAATGCTTATTTAATTGGACTGAGTACCTCAGCCAGTGGTCGGGAGTCAAGGGGACGGGTCAGCCTGGATTAAGTTGGCTCTGCGAATGCTAATTCTTCAGCACTATGAACCCTGAGAATGATGTTCTCTCCACAGCCAGGGCAAAGGAAAGGGTGTCAGCCTCCAATGTAAGCAGGAAAAATTCTGTTTTGGCCTGACTTGTCTAGATTGACTGTGAAGACTTGACATCCTCCTCCATTTCCAAAACTCCATCTTTAGTTTCCCCCCTCAGACAAGGATCGGCCTCCTCCGCACATACCCCAACCACAAACACTCAGTCTCCAACCCAGAGCCTGAGCGAGGTTCAGGAAGAACTAGATGAGGCTGCTTTGCCAAGGGAGGCCGCATCCTGTTCCCCCACCACCAGAGGGGATGGAATGACCTTGCCTCCAACTCAGCATTCATGACATCATGGGGAGGGAGCTGGGCCAGAATTATGTAAAGTCTTTGGGGAATAATATCAGCCAGGGCTCCAAGAATCCACCCTGAGCTCAGTCCCAGAGCCCTGCCTGCACGTTTCTGAGCATTCCTGAGGCGGGTCCTTGGCTAAATCTGCTCTCCTGCCCCCTCACCCTGCCTTTCACTGAAGGAGATCAAGATGCCAAGGGCTGCTCAGGTTCCCATCACAAAAATAGGGCACTTGCAGTGACCTACTTACCCCCCCCCCAGCCACCTGGAGGGTGGGTGAAAGACCACAAAGTAGGGGCTCTTAACCTTGTTGATGCCATGGGGTCCTTCTGACAATCTGGTGAAAGCCTCTGAACACTTCTCAGAAGGACGTTGTGAAATACATAAATAAAATACATGGAATTACAAAGGAAACAACAGTGTTGAAATATAATTATCATAATATTTTAAGAAACAAATTCACATGACCTCAGGTTAGAAAACCCTGGGCTAAAGGAAGACAGCAGTCAGGAGCTGAGGGAAGGTTAAGACTGCATTTCTGCTTCAAAGGGTCCAGAACAGAGAGTATGGAGTCTTCATTTCTCTTCAACCTCTACTCCCAGAATCTCTATGCACCACCCACTGCCTCTGCCTCCAAGGGAATCACCAGTCATTCTAGGTCAGTACGATCCTCCATGCTGTTCTCACCCCTTGACCTTCCAGAGGGGTTCTGGATGACCCCAGCCAGGTATAGAGCCCTGGCTCCAGAGGGCTCACAGGATAAACACACCTGATAAAGAAGCCTTGCTATTCCCAACCCATCTCCACCCTCTGATAAATAGTCCGGGCCTGCCCCAGAAGGACTGCATAAGAGACTGAGTTAGGAAAGGAACTCCTGGTTACAAAGGGCCCGACCAGGAGAGGGTCAACAAAGAAGCCCAAAGATTCGGGCAGCAGATAGTCAGCCCTCCTAATTTCCTTCCCCTTCATCCCCCCTACTCACATCTCTTCCATTCTACCCCTGTGTCGGGCCAGTCACCAGCTTCCCTCCCTTAGCCACACTCCTGGGACTCCTTGGGTCTCTGCCATTTCCCGGCCAGACCTTGGAGAGCGGCCTCTTTATTACTGAGCAAACTGACCCCTGGGCCTCTCTCCCTTTCCCCCTTCCCCCTCCTTCCTCAGCCATTAAGTGCTGCTAATGCATTCTGCATTAGTGCTCCAGGGCAGGAAAACACCACTTCCAAAGCCAAGGGGTTAATTAGCATTTATGCAGCAGGCTAGTTGCTTTCTGCTAATTAAGAGGTAAGTTTACCTGGGAGGAAGGGAATCTTCGGTGCCCACCAGTGGGGGTGCAGCCTATATATTCCTGTCCCCCTTCCATCGAATCACCTCCCGCTCCCCTCAAGAAAATAGCATCCAGATCTCTTTATCCCAATCCCCCACACAATGGAAGCTTCCAACCAAGAGGCCTCCCCCATCTCTCCCCAGAAAATTAGAAGCTCCCTGAGGGTGGGAAATATCTAGCCCAGCAGACTGGGACCTAAGAAAGAGGGCCAGGGGTGGGTGGGAGGAGAGAATGATATGATTTCTTCTATGCACAGAGGGCAGGAACCTACCTGATCCTCTTTCCCTTACCACTTTCTGCCAATGTCCCTCCCCTTGCAGGGAAAAAAATGGAACAAAATTAAGAAGTCCAAAAGTTATCTAAAACACCCTTGTATGTATCGTGATCCCTCAACCCCTATCCCCCAGGGAAAGTGGGAAAGTCGTGAGCTTGAGTACCAAGAAAAAGTAGAAGCGTCATGTTTAACTGTGTAGGCACCAAGCAGGTTGGGGGGGAGGGTGTGGATGGTCTTCTTCCAGAGAGCAAAGGTCACTGGGTGGACATGCCTGAGAGACCTAGGACCAAAGATGGCTAATGTTTCTGACTCTCATGTGACGGTTCCTGAATTGATTTCAGCTCCTCCCCTTCTCCCTGGCAGCCAAAGACTTCCCCACCCCACACAGAGCTCATATATATGTATATGTGTGTGTGTGTGTGTGTGCGCGCGTATATAATCCTGGAGAAAAGTGGGGAGGTTAGAAGAAAACCTCTCAGACCAGGTAACTCTTTGACTTTAGAGTCACACCCTAGAACATCTCTATGGGGGAGGGGGAGATGGTAATAAGAGATGTTCTTGGGGGTTTCCCTAGTAAGAGAAATTTTTGACCAAAACCCAAGGATGATAAAAATCATTATCATATGACATGGAAGGTGTTTAGTCAATCTTAGGGGTGGATAAAGAAGGGCATGGAAATGATCTGTCACGCCCTCTTCCTCAAAACACACACACACAGACCCTTTAAGGTCCTATCCTGACACCTTATCTTTGTGTGGACACACACACACAGTCTGGACACACACACACACACACACACACACACACCCTTTAAGGTCCTATCCTGACACACTCACATTTCTATAATGATTTAAAGTTTGCAAAACGTTTTTAATCATTCCATTAACAAGCATTTACTACTACGTGCCAGGTACCAGGCTAGGCAAATACAAGTACAACTCAGAGACAGTTGAGCCTTCGGAGAGCTAGCTAGTGCAACTATCCTTATTTTACAGATGAGAAGAGTTTCTTGCCTACATACAGTCATACAGTCGGTTAAGGGGCTGAAGTGGGGGATTTTAAATGCAGGTCTGCTGACTCCAAGTCCAAGACTCTTTCTACCCTATCACACTACTTGCCCACCCTCCTACCCCACAAGTTCTAAAATACCACCCCCAACTCTGTGGCGAGGAAAAGTATGACTGAGTATCCCAGAAAGGGAGCAAGGACAACATTTTCAGGGTGTCTTTCAGAAGGGGGGACAGCCAGGAACACAGACAAGTAGTTCAAGACAGCAATTCAGCCCCCTCCCTCAGGTTTCATAGCCATAACTATACAAATAAACAGGTTTATTTCTATAAAATCATAGGGTTTAGTGCTAGAAGAAAGATAAGCAAACATCTTTATTTTACATATGAGTAAACTGAGGCTCCTAATTAGCAGAGGGAAGATTCAAACCAGGGTCTTTCTGACTCAACCCTGCCTGTTTGGGAGAAGAGACACAGATAAACCTGGGTCTCAAATGCTAGAAGATGGGAGGTGCATTTGTCCCTTTCACCTTCATCCCCTCCCTTCCCCCACCTTGATGGGAGGTAGCCAGAAGACTGACTTGGATACAAGACAAATGCTGACATGATGCTCTAAGCCACTTTCCGTGCATCATCCTCCAGCAGAGAAAATATCCCAGTGGTGAAGGAGCATGGAGGTCACACCAAATCAATCCCTCCCTCGTGGCTGAAGGGCTTTCAAAGACAGTGGGAGGGGAGGAGTAGATCATCACTCAGTGGGAGCGAAAATGCACCCACTCTGAATCTAAATGGTCTCCTCACCCTCTTCCAGCCCCTGCCCAGAGGTCCCAAAGGACAATCCTGTTCCCTGAAGACTCCCGGGCAGAACTCCCAGTCTGGTATCCAATTAGGGTAATTGGAAATAAAGGGAGAAAAATCAATCTGCTTTCGGCTGGCTGTGGCTCAACAATTTCATCCCAGAGGTCAGTGCAGATTGGGTGGTCAGCTCCTGCCATGGGCAAAAAACAACCCATCTGCAGCTATAGGAGATGGGCAGACTGCTCCCCAAAGTCACCTGAGCCCAGGAAGGATAGTGTCAGTTCTTTGAGATCCCATCCGTTAGCCCTGTTCCCTCCCACTCCCCAACATCCTTCAGGCCAGCAGTGTGGGTGGCCAGTGAGCTGCAGCTCAAAAGGCCCCAATGAGTCACTGGCTCATAGGATGTTAGAGTTATGGGGCACTCTAGAGATCATGTAGTCCAACCGGCTCATGTTATAGAACAAGGAACAGGGGCCCAGAGGAGATGAGACTTGCCCGAAGGACACAGGTATTAAATGACAGAGCCAAATCTACATACACAGCTCTTTCCTGTATACCTTTAGTTAGTCCCTCGTCTGGGATAGAAGATTAATTCAACTCCAGAGGTAAGCTGAAATTTCTAATCCAGATGTGCCCTACTCTGGTGTTCCTCCTCTGCCCCCATCAAAAACGTACAGGCAAGAGAGGGCATTGAATGACAAAGCAATGCCTACCCCTGCCCCCTGGGCTGCCAGATAGGAAAAGAAGATATTTGCCCTAGAAAATCTGAGAGAGAATGAATGGATGCAAGGTGAGTCAAGTCAACAGAAATCATAGAATCTGAGAACTGGAAGGGACCCCGAAGATCACCTGGTCTACCACCACCTGAAGATGAATGCCCTGGGCCTGGTGGATATAATTTGACAATAACAATAACCATTACAACAAGAAAAGTAGCTAACATTGTATAGATTAAGATTTGTAAAGTAGTTCACATTTGATCCTCACACATCTATCTACCTATGAGGTAGATGCCATTATTACCACCATTTTACAGATGAGGAAAACTGAAGCAGGCAGAGGTTAAATGCCTCACTCAGGGTCACAAAGCTAGGAAGTGTCTGAGGCCAGATTTGAACTCATGTTTTCCTGACTCCAAGTTCAACATTCCATCCACTAGGCTGAACTTATTCAGTGCCTGCTAAAAATGCCAAGATGTTGTTCAAGATGATGGGGGTCCAAGGACAAAAACTAGAGGCTCCACTCCCAAGGAGCTTGTACGGATCTCTGTTACATCCCCAACAAGTGGCCACTGAGTCTCCCCTTGCAGCCCTCTAGTGAGAGGGAACTTAGCACCTTCTTGGGTAGCTCATTCTGCTTAGGGGCAGTTGTATGGCTTAAGGTGGATTTTTCCCCTCACAGGAAAAGCACAGAATGACAGATTCTGAGCTGTGAACACCCTTAAAGGTCCTTTAGTGCAACCCCATTTCCCACTGTAGCAGATGAAATCCATCCCTCTGCACCTTCTCCAGAGGTTCTTCATCTGGGGTGAAGCAGACAAGTCTACAGTTCCTCTTCCACTGGAAAACGATTCAGATACTGAACAGTCATTCATGAGCATACACTCAGTTTTTTCTGCATCAAGCTAAGTATCTCCAGGTGTTTCAAGCCTTGACTCACTGCAGTCCAATTAAATCCCACAAATATTTATTAAGTACAGGTGTACAGGGCTGGATTAAGAACTGGTGGAAGTGGGGAGCCCAGATAGAGTTAGATCCAAAACTTCCACCAGGTCCTGAGCCCATTAGGGGGACTTGGTCTCCAATAGATAGCTCCCGGCTCAGCATGACCCAAGTCTCATAAAATGAGGACTGCAGCACAGGCATGAATAAAGTCATATCTCTAATCCAATTTCAGCAAAATCAACGTGGACCAGTGCAACGAGAGCAAGAAGACACTGTGCTAAATGTCTGGCAAAGGTTCCTCTTAATTCCTCGAGCACAGGGACTGTCTCTTATCTTCTACAGTGCTGTGTGTGGTATTGAGCGCAGAGTAGGTTCAAAGTTAATGATGGATCAACTGACTGGCTTTCAGTGAAACTGGTCCACAACTGCTCCTAGACAACATTCCATCTTCCACCTCAGCGCTTTTCCCAGGCTGTGTCCAGGCCTAGAATGTCATCCCTCCTCTCCTCTATTTCTAGAATTCCTCTCTCCCCTTCAAGACTCAGCTGAAGGGCCATTTCCTGAATCTGAGATTCCAGATCTCCTTATTCTGCGACACCCCCCGCCCCCGACAACTCCACCCCACCCCAGTGGTCAGTGCTCTCAGTGTAAATTATGTTGTATTGACTTGGTTCATATTTTGCTTTTTACTTGTCTGTTTATACACTTCTCTCCTCCCGCAGAAGCCTCTTGACCCCAGACACTTGTCCATTTGAGGGGGGCAGTGTGGTTTGTATCCTCTCTGAATTCAAGGGCACACGGTTATCATATCAGCTCAAATTCTTTCCTCAAATGATGCTTTTTTTCTGAACTTCCTATTCATAAACAATTGGGAAGGGGGAATATTGGTTGAGGAGAATAGAAAACCTGCTTCTTCTAAATTATACCATAAGATTGTCCCCCACAGAGAGCTCCAAGGGGGGTGCAGTTGATAGAAGGAGTGCTGAACATGGAACTGGGAAGACCCAAGTTCAAAGCCAGGCTCAGGCACCTGGCTGTGTATTAAATCACTTAACCTCTCCTAAACTCAGTTTCCTGATCTGCAAAATGGAGATGATAACAGTTCCTCTCTCCCTTAGCTACAGTGAGGATCAAATGAAATATCTGCAACGTGTTTTGCAAACCTAAAAGTTTAACTATTATTGTCATTAAGACAAGAACAAGGAAGAGGTTTCCCTCAGTCTGGATTCACTGGATCAGGCATCTCTGATTTGTTAAAAATCAACCACAGAGTCATCTCACCACAGACCTCTCTCCATAAAATTATGTTGCATTTGCTTTGCATATATTTTATTATCACAAATTATATTTATCATTCTCATATATTTTGTATCTGATAAATATAATCTATTATATTAAATATTAATTTCATTATATATACTTCTTAGAAATTTATTATGATGAATAAATATATTATAAACTTCTTTATTTATATTTTATCTGTGTACATGTTGCTTCCCTCCAGTAGAATGTAAGGGCCTTGAGGTCAGGGACACTCCTATTCACCCAGCACAGCGCCTGATACATACATAGCAAGAGCTTAGCTTGGAGGCAGTGTGGTCCAGTGGTCTAAAACCCCTTCCCCAGTTCTGTGACCTTCCACAAAGCATATTACTTCGCTGGGCCTCAGAGCTATAAAATGGAAGAGATTGACTAGACCACAGGTGTTCAGCTAGAGATCTGTGGGTCAAATATGACCTGTTTTCTCTCCCTCAAAAATATGTGCCTAGTTAGCCATCCTCCATGATCAGTAAGTGAGGAGGACCTAGCCATGTACCTGCTACTTATAGATGTTGCTGTCAATTCATGCTTACAGGCTTGAATCAATTAGGAGCTGTAAAAAATTCATTTGGCATGAACACGTGGATGTCTGATCATGAGGCACACAACCCAAAACTAATCTGGATGCCCCTGTACAAAGGTCCCTTCTACCTCTAACATTCTGTGATTCTAAGACATGCGAAATCAAACTTCTACCATCCTGGCAGCCTGCCTCTGACATACCAAGGGTCTGAAATGAAGCTCTCCATGGATGGAGAGGAATTCATAGGAACAAGGGATGGAGTCTGCTACAACCATTCTTAGAAATTTGTACACCTGGGATAGATCCTGGGACACTAGGAGGCCAGTGCTGCGGAGTAAAGAAGGGAGGAGCTGGGCTGGGGTTGTATTTGGGATGAGACAAAGTAGACAGGAAGCAAGCCATTTGGCAGCTTCCTGTTTTAGTTCCTAATTAGACGCTAAGCTCAGTTGTTTCTTCACTGCTAGAGAGCTAAAAATGCTGCTGGCACCCTCTAAATTTCAGCACCCCAGCACCAAGGCCACATCCACCTGCCCTAGTTATAGCTCTAGAGCCTAGAGAGCGGTTTCTTCTATCACTGCTGGAGAGGTAAAGAGGATAGGAGAGTTGGGGAGGGCAATAATTTAAGTCTCTTTTCCCAACAAGCAAAACTGCCAAATAATGTAAAGTCCCCTTTGTCCAAAAGTCAGAGCTAGGAAGCCTCAGAGATACCAAGAAACCAGAAATTTCTTTTCTTCCCCAAGAATCTCCTGTGCCTGATAGCCTGAATCTCCTTAAAGGGCAATGGGATGTCATTCCATCTTCTCATAGGCCTCCTTCCCCCAAAACAATGGGACATATGCCTAGGAAAGGAATTTAGTGGGAAGAGAGAAACCCAAACATTTCTGGATTTGGGGGCAGGATGGAAAAGGAACAGCTATGGTCTGATTCCCTAAACTCTGGAGGAACTGTCCTCCAGTCCTTTAAGGCCGCTAAAAGAGGAAACCTAGGCCAAGGAGGGGCAGAGAAATTTCTTCTAATTCCATGATTTTCTTAGGTATATAGCTGGAGCTGGTGAGTTAGCCACCACAAAGTCCCTGAGGGCCCTCCTACACCAAATGTCAAGGATGGTAGAGTGGAGATTGCACTGGATCATTACACTGGGATCAAGACGCCCAGGTTCAAATACTGGCTTAGATACTCACTAGTTCATGTGAGAATGGGCAAGTCAGGCTGCAAGGATTTATTAAGCCTTACATGTGCCAGGCACTACACTAAGCACTATTTGTTCTAGTATGTCACAAACTCTCAACATTACCTTATCTGTAAAATGGAGATGAGAATATTTGTATTATCCGCCTCCTAGGGTTGTTGTGGAAGAAATACTTTGTTAAACATAAGCAATACAGAAATGTGAAGTGTTATAATTCTGTCCAAGGAACTGGGATCTCCAGCCTGAGTTAACTGATTGATCAAAAGTCCAGTGCCCCAGCTCTTTTACTCAAGACATGGGCTCAGGGGCTCTAAAGTAGTAGACTTCTTTCCCTGGGAGGCTTACCCTGAACGGTAAGCATGTTCATTCATTTATTCACTCACTCATTCACACATCTGCTGAGCACCTACTATGAACAAGGTACGTATGAATAATAATAGCTAACATATACATAGGTATACATTCATATACACATATGCACACACTCACATACATGCCAACTATGCATAGATCAGCATCTCAGTGGCAAGTCCTCGTCAATCTGCCCTAGTTACAGTCCCATAGACTGGAAAAGAAAATGTCTTCTATAAAGAGGTGTGTATATATGTAGATATATATTTATACAGATTAAAAGATATAGGTGTGTCTATATTGATATTTATGTATACCTATACTATAGAAGACAGTAGATTGTAGAAGGCAGATTGATAGGGACTTGGCACTGGGGGATAATAGATGGAGATAGATATATATTTTATATATATACATGCTGTGTGTATTTGCTAGCCTCACTACTACCCTGTAAGCTTGTCCTGAGTTACTCAGCTATTAAGTGTCTGAGGAAGGATTCGAATTCAAGACTTTCTGACTTCCAGTGCAGGGTTCTCCCTTGGTGCCATGGATAAATATGACACTTCTAAGCCTCAGGGAGCTCGAGATATAAAGGAGACAAAAACAACAGCTCACCTTTTTGATAGCCTTTATAGTTTATAAAATGCTTTCCTTACAACTGTGATGTAGGTGGTGAAAAATTAATAACCTCATTTTCTAGAAGTAGGAACTGAGGCTGTTAGAGGTTAAGTGACTTGCTCATAGTGCCAGAATGAGTTAGTATCACAGTCAGAATTGGAACTCGGGGGCTGGCCTCCAGGCCCACTATGCTTTCCACTAATCCAGTACAAAATAGCGTGTGATAAGGGCTCAAAGAAAGACACAAAGTGCCAGGGGTTTCCTAAGGTCGTCTCCCTTTTCTCCAGAACGTTATATAGAGAAATCCGAAGCCGGAGCAGCTTCCCTGGGAAGACAGAGGTTGGAAAGGCTTCGTCTGACTCTACCACAGGCCGCCGTTGCTTTTTTGTTATTTGGTTGTTTCAGTCACGTTGGATACTTTGTGACCCTATTTTAGGTTTCTTGGCAAAGATAATGGAGTAGTTTGCCATTTCCCTCTCCAACTCATCTTACAAATGAAGAAACTGAGGCAAGCAAGGTGAAGTGATTTCTCTAGGGTCACACAGCTAGTAATTATCTGGGGCCAGATTTGAATTTGTGAAGATGAGTTTTCCTGACATCAGGCCAGGCGCTGTATCTACTGAGATACCTGGCCATCTCCAACTTTTGTGCTCTAAAGAAGAATCCTTTGGCCCACTTCATTCCCCCAGGACCCTGAGCATAGAAGGCTGTGATAGTGGAGTACAGAGGAAAAGGCACAGAACTCAGAGGATCTTGGTGCAAATCCCAGCTATGCCACTTATACAAGCCTGGGTGACTTTGGGCAAATGACTCCAGCTCTCTGGGCCTCATTTCCTTCATCTGTAAAATTCAGAGGCTGTACTTAAAGCCTCCCCAATGTTCCTTCTTGTCTCTGACTCTTCCACATACATGCCATCATCGACGGCCAGATCCCAAAGGAGACTTCAGCAACCCTGGACAAGCCCCATTCGGAGCCTAGGAGAGCTGCACAAAAGCCCCAGAGAGGAGGGAAGACACAGTCACATCTTTCCTTCCCCCCTTCCCCCCTCCTCAAAGGACAAGTCAGGCAAGAGCAGCACCAGGCTGAAATGCATAATGCAGTATCGACGTGGGCATGCCCATTTTCCTACAGAGCCTGACCACATAAATCCCCAGCCCAATAATATTTGTATTGATTAAGTGGGCTGGAGCATCACTGGGCTCCAGGTCTCACTTCCCTCCCAGGACAAACAGATGGGGTCCTAGCTCCTCATCTGTATTTCTAATGAGACATTTAAATGGAGCAGCAGCATGGAGGCTTCCGAGCCCCTGTGCTGCCCCGGAAGGGGCAGAGTCCTCCTTTCAGAGGTTGGGAGAGAAGTGAGAAGTGAAATGACCAGAGCAGTCCCTTGGGGAAGCTGAAGAATTGTAGGGAGTGGGGGAAGATGGGAACGGTAGTCTTGGTACTTGGAACTTCCTTGCCTCAGTGTTGTATCTGATCCACACATCCACCCAGGTCATCTCACTGTGTGTCTGCCATGCACCAGTGAATGCATCCTCTCCTCCTTTCCCTCCCCACTTCTATTACTCCTTCCCGGTCACTGCTCCCCATAGATGTGGTCTTCTCCTATTAGAATATAAGCTTCTCAAAGGCAAGAACTCAGTCTTTAGTTATATATGCATTGCTCATTTCAACACTTGACACAGTAAGCACTTAATAAATGCTTTTCCATTAATTAATTTACAGCTCTAACTGCCTTATCTTTTGAGAACTGGAGCAGTTCCAGAACTGGCCAAGGTACTGATGGTTCAAAGGCACTGACCCTCATCTCCAAGGGTCTGCCAGAGACCAGGACTCAACTCTGGCCCTGCCTGGAAGGTCCAGGAACAGGACAACTCACAAGCTCACCAACAGGGGGCAGCGCCCCATCTAGACTTATTAATTCAGGAGTCAATTCTGCAAATATCATCAAGCAGAAAGAAACAAGAAATAGGAAGGATTCAGAGACACTTAGGAAGATATATGAACCCACACAGAGCAAAGTACAAAAGGCCAGTAGAACAACTGACATGATGACCGCAATAATGTAGAAGAAAACAACATGGAGTGATATCAGAAAATGCTCACCAATGGAGTGTCCAATTGTGACACCAAAGGATCACAGATGTAGAGTTAGAAGACACCTTATTTTATATATGAGGAAACTGAGACCCTGAGAGATTAAGTGATACATCCTAAGAATCTGAGGCAGGATTCAAAGCCAGGCTGTATCACTGACAAATCCAGCACTCTATTTGCTACACCAGAGTAATTAAACATGGGGCCCACAACGCTCGTGAGTGTGGCCTGAACCAGATTAAAATGTGATTGGAAACATTTAACCAAATAAAATAAAAATTAAAAATAGATAATGTTAACATGTGTCTTTCTAAGTCATATGCAGGTATCCTGCCTCTGGGTTGGCCACCTGTTTCTAGGTGAGTTTGCCACCTCTACACCCTGACAAGCTGTCCTCGCCCAGCTGGAGGTCTGTTATGTTTCTTGCCTTTTGTCAAAGAGTTGGTCGACTACAGTTACAAAATGACAGACACCTTGTCAGAGATGGCCAGTCTGTCTGTCTGAGTTAACTATACCTCTTTTTCTTACAAGACAAGGTAGTTATTAAGAAATGGCAACGATATTAAATTTTAAAAGGGCATTAAACATTTTTAAAAGACTTGTTTTAACCCACTGTCCTGACTGTCACTCCCGGTGATCCTCCCAGAGCTCCAAGGGAAAACTGCCACCCAGGCCAAACCTAAAGAGAAGGGAAAGACTTGGGCGGGGGGGGTGTAGAGGACTGGGAGGAGAGGGGAAGACAGAGGGAAAGAGAATCGCAAAATCACAGAATGTTTAACCTGGAATGAATGCACCTCAAGACCACTGAGTCCAACCCCCTCATTTTACGGAGAAGTGACTTTCCCAAAGTCAAACAATAAGGGGCAGAGTCGCCTTCAGAAACTTGGTCTCCTTACTTCTAACCTAGCCTTTTTTTCCCCAGTGAAAATAAAAGGAAAAGAAGCACAAAGGAGAAGATGATAGGGATGGGGGAGAAACACGATGTAGGGATGAGAGATGAGTAGAAGACATGGGAGAAAGACAGAAAAGGAGAATCACAGGGAAGGAGAGGTGCAGAGACCCACGGAAATTGAGCTGCCGGGCAGCTGGGCAGTGCGGGGCTCAAAGCTCAGCTTGCCCAGCTCAGCCCAGCCCCTAGTGACCGTGCAGCTGCCACACTCCAGGATCTTGAGATGAGGTCAGCTCTGCCCCGGGGCTGAGTGAGTGAAAATAAATGGAGTCCAAGATAAAAGGTCCAAGAAATTATTTGTCTTGTTGTCATGTCACAACTGTAACGGGCAGGGACGGGGGCCCGGCAGGCCAGGCATCCTGCTGTTTCAGCTGGAAAGCTCCCAGGGCACTACCGCCCTCCCCCCAGACACACACACACACACACACATACACACTCTCTCATATCTACCCACATACATACACAAGCCCCAAGTCCTTTGGCTCCCAAGCCCTGGTCCACCTCCCCCAACAGGCAGGCAGGCAGGCGCGCGCGCACGCACACACACACACACAGCTCGCACTGTCTGAGCCTCCAAGACCATCTCATCTCAGGAGACAGACCTCCCCAACCCCCAGCTCATACCCAAGGATCTAAGGATCTGACTCCTGGGAATAAACAGATTATAAAGTTAGAACACTCCTTCCCCATCCCAGACTTAAAGAACAGGGCATACAAGGAGGGGTGGGGAGGATCTCTAAGTTCCCTAAATTTTATGGGTCTATAATTCTCTGAACCTTTCCTATAGAGTCTGTACGCCTAGATTAAAATAAGAGAGAGATGCTAGCATTTCCTAAGCTTCTGCTCAGGCCCAAAGGTTTTCCTCTTGGAAAACAAGAAGATAACAGTGAGATAAAGGGTTGGGTTTTCTGTTTTTCTGTCTTTATAGAAGAAAGGAATGGAGTAATGGGTTTTCCTTTCCTCAATATCCCTTCAGCCGGAAGTGATTTGGAGGTTCAGGAGACCCCAAGCAATGTCACAGTGTTGTCCCTAGAGTTTAAGTAGAACTCAATCATCAAAACAAGTTCCCTGAGGGTCAGATGGCACAAAAACTAGGTAAGGCAATTGGAGCTCTGTCACAGGACAAAAAACTTAAAGGACACTAAAAGACAGAAATAACAGCACTTAGTTACAGTAGGAAGCTAATAGAGAGTGAGTTCCTCTGTTACCCCCAAGTCTCCCTCCCTTCCCCAGCAGTGGTCTTTCACCAGTGTCCCAAGGTCACTCTTTTGCCCCCATAGGTACTTTCTTCTGTCCCTCAATTGGGGGTGTACTTCCTAGTTACAGCTCTGGGATCAGGGAAATCCCTGGAGTCAGGGAAGAGAACAGAAGGTATTCTACATCACTGATGCATGCTGAAAGCTAACATGGGTACCCATGCACATACATACACACACATCCATGAACTGGGTATATGCCACCACAGAATCTCAGAGCTGGAAGGGGCCTCAGAAAGCATATAGTCCCACTTCTGCCTGGATAAGAAGCCCTCCTATACCACTCCTTTCCAGTGGTTATCCAGCTTAAAGACCTATGGCAACCAAGAAGTCAATACACCCCTTTCAAATTCGGAGGTGGTCCATTCCATTGGAGATGGCTCTGATTGATTGCTGGGAGAGGCTTTTCCTAATATTTAGCCTAAATCTGCCTTTTTTAAAGAAGGGCTGTCTAGTCAGCAAAGATCCAGAGAAAGCCCTCACCCCATTCAATTTCTGGGATAAGAGGTTGGTGAAGCAACCAATCAAATCATCTGACCCTCTGCCCAGGACAGAATTCTGTGTATCCCTGTACACCCTCCCTTGTATTCCTGTAGCTATTTCAGCCACTGACCACCCCCACCCCAGGCACGAGCAACTTCCCCAGGAGGAGAGGGGGCTGGAAGAAAAGGACTGAGCCCAGCGAAGTCTCCTACCATATTTGTCTCCATCTTCCCCTTTGGCGCTAATTCTCCGCCCCAACACCTGGATATGTTTCCCGCTCGTCCGGCTGTACAGCTGGTACAGCCTCAGTTGCTTCCTGCTCACATCATCCCGAGCTCTCGTCTGGTTCTCCACATGGATACGGAAATCCACGTTCTCCTCGGCTGCCAACACCTGTAAGGGGGAAAGGGAGGAGGGGAAGAGACAAGGTGACTCCTGGAATATGAAGCTTGGAGTCCTGCGATCTCTTCAAAAGAAAAGGCCTCTCACAGGGAGCAAGGGTAGGAACGGAGGATATGCTGGGGATGGGGACAAAGCAGAGCTGGTGCTGATGGCCCAGAGCCCCTGAGTCTGGTTTCAGTTGTGGTTCTGAGCAACTGTGGGAAGGAATGTGTAGCCCTCATATGACAGGGTGGGAGATTAGGTTTGGGAAAATAGAACAGAACAATGGGATTGGATCCCTAAGTTTGTAGCTGAAAGGAACCTTGGAGGCCACTGAGACCAGCCCCCTCATTTTTATAGATGAAAGCTATATGAAGCTGATAAAAGGTTAGTGACTTGCCCAGGATCACACAGCTAATAAATATCTGAGGCAGGATTTCTGCCAGCTTCTCCTGAATCCAAGCTCAGCACTCTATCCAGAGCCACTTTGATGCCTCAAAACTGAGAACAGAGATTAAGTGACTTGCCTAGGGTCATACCTCTAGGAAGTATGATGAGGCAAGATTTGAATCCAGGTCTTCCAGACTCCAAGTTCAGCACCCTATCCTTGTGATATGTGTGTGTGTGTGTATATGTATATATGTATGTGTGTATGTATGTATGTATATCACAGCGGCATCTGCAGATCTAGGTACTAGTCCTCAGCCCTGTCACTGACTTGCTCTGTAGCCCTTAAATTCACAGTGCATCAAATTTCCTTCTCTATAAAATGGGAGAGATAGTATCTGCCCTCCAAACTCACAGGATTGTTATGAGATCAAATGAGACAATGGGTGAGTAAGAAGTGTGATATAAACACAACACAGTCTTATTCCAGCTTTTAGGAGACAGAGGGGAAGACTGATGCCTGGAGTAATGGTGCCTCCTGCCCAAGTTAAGGCAGATTCAGAATGGAAAGCCAGATTCACCTCCTGACTCAAGATGCTGGTACCAGAAGGTAGAGACTCTCCTCCTGGGCTCCCCCCACCCAAGGCCCAAAGAAAAATTAACTTTCTTAGAACCAAATTCCTCCCCTACCCTCCCAATTTGGCCAACTTGAGGGCTTCAGGATCATGTGAAGACATTGTCCCCATGAGGTGGCATTCCAGATCCTATCTAAGGAAGGAGAGCAGCAGGGATCTGCCAGGAATTTCATCAGGAATGAGAATGTCCACCTTTATCTCCTTATACTCCCAACTCAGCCTCCACTCCAGTCAAATCAACATCCTCACTGTCCCACAAATACACGACAAGCATTCCAATCTCTATGCTTTCACCATAGGCATGCATAGAGGGTAGGCACCCTCTGGGTGTGCCAGCATACTAGGCCCATTAAGCACCTCTACATCCTATACTCATACCATGTGTTCCACCTGCTCAGTTCAGGTCCCCTCCCCCTTCTGACCCTTCAAATTCTAACCATATGACAAGGTTCAGATAAAGCCCCACTTTCTCCACGAAACATCCTTGATCACTCCAACCCACCCTGAACTATGAATCATGGTACAGTGGAAAGAGCTTGGGGTTCAAATATCACTTCTGAGGCTTACCACCTTTGTGACCTTGGGCATATCACTTGACTTCTCTGCATCTCCATTTCCTCAATTATAAAATGTGGGAGCTAGACTGGAAAGCCTTTGAGGTCCCTTCCAGCTCAAGAGGTAGGATTCTATGAACTCCTAAAATATTCACACATTGTACTCTGAACTTCACATGGTGACAAGTCTTGTTCAGTATCACTGGCACAAAATTACAGGACAGTGAGTTGTGACCTTTCACACTACAATCCAAGGTTGCTAGTCAAGTCTCCACCAAGAGCTAACCTTAGGTCCAGGGAGCATTAACACATAGAAATATGTCTCTAGAAATTTTCAGTTCTATTTTGAACTTAGGAGACTCTGAGGAAACTGAGGTTCAGTTTGACTTCAGCCCATCTTGCTGATGCTAATAAAGAAATTTAACCCACTGAGGGAACCCCAAAGACTTTCCCAGGAAACTCATACCCAATTATGTCACATAATATTTTCTGTCTTTCTCTCCCCTTTGCTCCTGTCTCTGCCTCTCTCTGCTTCCACACCCACCCCCCACCCCAAGAGAAATACATGCCATAATTTATACCCTAGGTTTATTAAATGGATTTAGATTGTAGCTCCCCTTGGGTTTGGTTGGATGAATGGTAGCCTATTTATAAGATGAGCTTGCCAACAATCCCATCCATCTCTGAACCTGTCAGTATTTTGATCCCTTAGCAGCTCAGTGCCTCTCTCCAGCCCCTAGGAATAAGTCTCCAGGATTCCTTATTCACCTTCAGACACCTTCTCATACTCACTAGGGACCTTATTGATCAAAGGTCAAACTAATCTCATGACCTCACATCCCCCACAGATAAGCAGGAAACCACTGTTCCCCAGAAGCCAACACCACATTAATGATTTTCTTCCTGACCCCTCCAGACACAAAGTGAGTGACCTGAGGTCATCAGGAGGTATTGGGTAGAGTTTCTTCCCCAGAATGTGGGAGAGAGCAATCCATCTCTCACAGCTTCTACCACCTGAGCCAAACTCCCAGCTATCAGATAAATCAAGAAACACCCTAAAGTGATGTAAGGGGCAGGGATAACCACAAAGATGGCACCATATAGTCCTGAGATTCAAGGTCCAAGGCACCAGGTGTGGCCAAATCTGTTCTCTGCATCTCTAGATAGACAATAGAACACATCACCTTCTCTGGAATCATGACCTGGGGTGGCTCAAAAATGTGCTTGTGGGGAGCACCCAAGGACCTCCCAGACCCAACTCATAAGGCAGCAAGGCAGCTACTTACCCTGCCCTTCCTGAAAAAGCTTTCTCCACTTGGAGTCTTTGTTGTAGGGTTAAGTAGGACATACACCAGGAAGAACACAGTTCTACAGATACATCCATCTATGCAGCACACTGGAGATGCCTCTCTGAACCCTGCCCGAGAGCTCTCATGACATGTTTTGCATATGAACTTGGGCACTTTCCCCTCCCAACTCCTTCCCTGAGCCAAGACAGGGGTCCTCTTCTAGACCTCTCACTGTTGTCATCTGCTGAGGCAGTCCAGCACTGCTTTTTTATTAGTCAAACCCTTTACAGATCTGCAAAAGATGTAAGCAGGAACAAGAAACTATTGTTTTTTCTGTAAATGGACTCATGTTTTTAAATGCATGTAAGGGGCTTGTTATCTTAAAGGATTCCTACCTTTAACATAAAGTTAATGACTTCCCCAATTTTTCTTCTAACCCAGAAACATACTGTCCAAGGTCAGGATTTTTTTTTAATGGGCTACACCTGCACTCAAGAATAACTTGCTTTCCCACCCCCACTGGGCCCCCAAACTTCATCTGGCTCCAGGCTGAAATGTCAGAAAACATTCTCCTGTCTCCCTGTCCCCTGAAGGTTAATATGTATTGAAGAAACAACCATCAGCAGCAACAGCAACACATTATCTTGTTGACCCAATACGATTAAATCTCTTTGCTGAGCCAAGGTCACAAGACTATAGGATTTACAGTTGAAAGGTATCTCAGATTTGTTTTTAAACAAGAATATGTTTCTTTTTATTTTTGATTCTCATTCACTCGATTGTATTTTAAGATGAAAACTACATGCCCCACTTCTCCCACAAATCAGATCGTTCCCAAGTTCAGAAGCCTTTCCTTGATTGGCGAGCGTCTGGTTGCGGTTATCAATATTTCATTACAACTATAACCTTCAAATCAGGAGCACTGCGTCAGGGCTCTCATTTCAGAGAGAACAAAACCTTTGTCCATGTTATCAAAACAGGGGAAGATTTTGAAGAGGGGTTCTAAATAAAAATGTGCATTAGCTGGATTCAATTTCCTCATTCCTTAAATGAGGAAATTGAGGCCCAGAGAAATTAAGAGACTTCAGTTTATCAAATATTTTCCTAAGTAACTAGAATGTAGCAAGCCATTGTGCTACCTACAGCAGGCAGTAGGGAGACAAAATTGGAAAATGTGGAAGGAGGGGGAAGGAGGACAGAAGAATAAGAAAGAGGAAAGAAAGACAGTAGGAGGAAGGAGGAGAGAGGGGATAAAGAGAGAAGAAGAGAGGGAAGGGAGAGAAGAAAGAGGGGAGGAGGAGGAGGAGGAAGAGAGATAAAGTCAAGTCTAGAAGGTCCCCTTTTCCAGGCCTCTTTCTTCTACCACTTTCTCTGACTCCAGGACCACAGAGGATTCAATGATGCATAGGAGTCATTACTGAATGGTAGAGACAACCAACTCTTATCTTTACACAGCAGGGCTGACTTAGTTTCCCTCCTCCAGGTGACCCTTCCCTTAGTATACAGTATAGTATAGAATAACACCAGAGATTCAGCTAGCTCTCGGAGGTCGGGGGAGCATTTTCCACACACCGTCTCATCGGATCTATGCCACAGCTCACCGGCACTGCTGTGCCTAGTTTACATGTCAAGAAAGTGAGGTTCATAGAGAAACTGAGTGAAGCGTGCATGGTCCCATAACTGGTAAATGTGGGAAGCAGAATTCAAACCAAAGCCTTTCGCTCCAAGTCCAGCACTCATTCTGTGGAATCTGGACTCCAAAGACCAAAAGCTGGATCTTCTCCTTACTATTTGTGTGACACTGAAAATGTCAATTTCAGTTTCCTCTTTGGTAAAATGAGGGAACTGCACAAGATGACCTCTACAGTACCTTCCAGCTATAACTCATGTCCAAGATGGGGGCTTTCTAGAGAGGTCTTCTAGATGGTGGTACTCTAGAGAGATTTCACAGCCCCCAGGATCTCTCTTCTATTCTAGTGCCCGTCTAGTTCTAATCTCTCTGTGGGATGGCAGCAGACAACTCTGGAAAGCAAGCACTAAGTCACCTGGTTCTCCATCCCTCTTTCTCCTTCAGCTTTTCCTCTTCCTAGGATGTTCTAACCCTCCAGTGCCCTCTTCTCTGCATCTTTTCAACCCCTCCTTCCTCCCAGGACTCACAGAGATGAGGGGGCCTCCCCAAGCTCTGCTTCCAAATGGACAGCACATCTCCACCCATCCTCTCTTTGTTAGATCTCCAGTTTCCCCATGTCCTTTATGAAGAGTCCCTGATACCCCAGCCTGAAAAACACCATGACCGTCATCATGCCATCCTGGAAATCACCAAGGAAACCCAGGCCAGGCAGGACTGTTCTCTTATGGGAAACAATAACTGACTGAAGATTTCAGAGGTACTTTTCCGTTTATAAAGCCTTGTCCAGACATTATCTCCTTAGTTCCTTACTGCTCCTCTGTAAAGGCGGTAGTGCTTTCTACATACCTTATAGCAGGCAAGAATTTCCTCTTTTACAGATGAGGAAACTGTCATATAAAAGTTAAATAAGGAAGACAGAGCAAGTAGAAGATCCAGGATTCACGTACTTGGAGGTCAGATCCAATGTCTTTATGCTACAGTGCAGCTGCTTCATGGACACCCTGAACCAGACTCTGGAAGGAGGTGCAGGAGTAAGGGGGGAGGAGAGGATTTCTCCACTAACTAGCAATCACCTGAGCAGAAAATGGAGGATGAAAGTAGAAAAAACATTTGTGTGTTAAGACACCTTGGAGTGGATGCTCTGACACCTGCCCTTTGTCAACACTAACACACTCTCACAATGTTCACACTAACCCTCCCACCTCACCTGCCTTTCCCAATTCTCTCCTCTTCTTGTTTCTTAGACAGAAACAAGGTTTCTAGGGGTGAGAACCCAAGCCTACCTTTTACTGCCTTATTTCATAGGATGTTTAAAGCTATACCATGCCTACTGTCAAGAGGTATTTCCTATATCCTCTGACTAACCCTTCCCTGTTCCAACTTTTCCAGGCAGCGAACAATGAATAAAATTTTAAAAACAAGTGGGTTGAGAATGTGGGAAGGAGAAGGGAACACTTCCCAGATGCTGGGGCTAGGATAAGATTCCAAGTTGCTTTTCTTAAAGGATGGGTCACCCCCTCCTCTTTCCAGGATAGGGCCTGCCTCTCTGGGGAACATCCTCTGCTTCAACTCTACCAGGAACGACATTGTGAATGTTGGCCAAGGGTCCTACTCTCCAGAAGTCATTGTACACCTGCTGTTGCCCTAGTCCCAATCCCACCCATCCACCCAACTGTCCTCTGGGGATGCCAGGCTAGGCACCAATCACAGGGAAGACAGAGATTCTCTTTGGGGCATGTGTAGTCTGAGGGGAGGGGGGAAAACAGACTTTTAGGAAGGAAAATAAGTGAAATAAGGAAAGAGGAAGAGAGAGATCTGGACACCAAAGGAATTACCTTTGGCTACAGATGGGAAGAGATAGGCAGTAAAATGGAAAGGAATAGATTCTGATCAGCAGGAATGGGAACACACATGCACACATACACATACACTTAGAGCCCTAGAGACATGAGCAAATGAAAATGGAGGGGGATGGAGAAAGGAAGGACAGTGGGGTTTAGGCTCTTCAGAACCCCACTATCAGATTTAGCCCTCCACTAATGATAGCTCCCCTTCTACCCCAGGGCTAAGTAAGGTACCTCTGAGTCCCTAAGCACACCTGAAGAATCCCATGCTTGAGGGTGTCCTTGTCTTCAGCAGAGGATGAAGCTGGTACAGCTGAATTGGAATCCTAGTCCTGTAAGCCTAGGCCTAAACTCCAGAGCTCATGATGAAAAATCCTATCAGCACAACTTGCCAGACCCCAAGCCATGGGGGAAGATTGAGAAGACCAGACAATAGCTCCCTTGGAGGGGGTACATGGTCATGCTCCCCACCCCCAGTGAACAGATAGCTCCAAGAAAAGCATGGGGAAGAGGTCTCCTCCATTTTGGTTCTCAATGGATTGGGCGTCTGTGGTTTGGTCAAAATCAAATCCTGTGGTCACAGGACCACAGCCCTCCCTTACTCAATCCCCCAAAGTACTTTGTATTTATTTCATATATATTGGGTACAAGCTGTTTTTTCCAGAAGAAGATAAGCTCCTTGAGGACAGGGATTTTTGTTTGAATCCCCAATGCATTAGCCTAGGACCCACTGTAGGTACTTAATGACGGTTGAACTGCATTCTCAAGGCAAGGCATCTTCTACCCGCCCAGACAGGACAGCCCTTTCCTTCCCCTCAGAGAGGTAGGGCCTTGATAGTGTGTTTTCACATGCTGCTAAGGAGAAATGCTCTGTATTTCTAGTCACATTCACTAATCTGGTTGTCCAGCCTCTCCCTTCAGCACTGCAGGAGGACAAACCAAGACAGGGAAACAGACTGATCTAAATCTACGTGGACAGATGTGGTTGTTGTTATTCAGTAATGTCTAACTTTCCATGGATTTTCTCGGCAAAGATAGTGGGACGGTTTGCCATTTCCTTCTGCAGTGAATTCAGGCAAAGAGAGATTAAGTGACTTGCCCAGGGTCACACAGCTAGAATGTGACTGAGGCCAGATTTGATCTCAGGTCTTCCTAACTCCAGGACAGCCACATGACAGCAATAGATAGAGTGCCCACCCTGGAGTCCCTGGCCAAGTCACTTAACCCTGTTTGCCTGTTTCCTCATCTATAAAATGAACTGGAGAAGAAAATGGCAAACCACTCCAGTATCTATGCCAAGAAAACCCCAAATGGAGTCAAAAGACATTTAACACCACTAAAACAACACAACTAACTTCCTGACTCTAGGATCAGCACCCTATCCACTGAACCACTTGGCTCCCTCCATAAGGATGGATAGATAGATACAGGTATATCTTTATACAGATATATAGGTATATAGATGGAGGTAGTCAGAATCATGGAAGAAACAAAGACAATGTATGAGATATATATAATAAGATAATAAATAACATAAATATGTATAATAGTTTAATACTAGTTTACTATTTACTATTAATTATTCAATAGTATGTATAATATATAATGGATAATTTATTGGTTATATATTATATTGCTATAATTTTTTATAATATGCATTGTAATACATACATACATATATATGTATATATGTATGTATGCATGTATGTATGTATGTATGATCCTTGTGTCTGCCATAGTTCCAACTATTTCCATCCTTCTGGTCAAACACTGACAAAGGTGACAATTCAGAAGATTATAACACAACAAAGTTCTTGTGACTCCAATCACCCAAGTCCTTTCCCAACACACTTCTTTAAAGAACACTGTAACCCTTGAGTCCTGTGACCAAGCTTCCTCCCCAAAGTGGCAGCTGGTAGCTCAATGGAGAGATTGCAGGGTCTGAAGTTAGGAAGACCTGAGTTCAAATCCAACCTCAATCACCTAATAGATGTGTGACCCTGGGCAAGTCATTTAATGTGTATGCCTCAGTTTCATCAACTATAAAATGGAGATAATTAACACCTACTGGTATGAGATAATATTTGTAAAAAAAAAAAAAAAAAAAGTGCTCAATAGTGCTTGGCACATACTAGGCTCCACATAAATATTTATTCCCTTCTCTTCCTCTTCCTCCCCCCACCCTCCCTAATACCTATCTTGCTGACATAAGGTCCACACTAAGAAAGAAATACCCTATGCAGTGCCCTTCCATCTCAACAGACAAAAACAGAGCCCTGCACAAAGTAGGCATTTAATAAAGACTTGTTGAATTGAACTGAATGACATTACTTGCAGAGCTACAGAACTGATTTAGAACAGGGTTCAGGTAAGCCTCTATCCCTACCACCATATACAATCTCTCACCCAGTTTGCCCCCTTTGCCTGGGTCACAATCTCTCATCTTTGACTAAAGTTGGGTACCACTCCCTGAAGCCTTCTGAGATCTGCCGTCCCCTGCCCTCCTCAAAAAAACATGAATTCTCCCTCTTCACAGTATCCTATAACATACTGGAGCTTCTTCTCACTAACTACTTTGCAGCATATTTGTGAACTGTTCCATTCTCAGTATTAACAGTAAGAACAAGAGTAACTCATAGATTATTGAGCTGCTAGAAGGCAGATACTTTATCACTCTTCATCTGTGTATCACCAGTCAAAACTATAGGACCATATATAGGGAAGGAGCTGAAGAAGTGTTTCCTGAATTGAACTGAATCCCCAGCTACCATGTCACTCACCAGTCTCTACTGCTACCTTGAGAGAAACTTTGAGCTCAGAGTTTCTGTTCTCACCCATCCACATGGTCCCTTTCTCCTGGCCCCAAAGCTCTCTCCTCTCCCTTACTTTCCTTCTCTTCTCTCATCTAGTCTCCCTTGCCAGACACCCCCCCCCCAATACCTCGAATAGTATTACAACAATATTGATATATTGATTGGCAAAAGGTCCTATGACCCAACAGAGGAGCTGTTTACTAATCTGATCTCAGCTGGCAGGAAGTCTTGCCAATCAGAGTAAGCATGAGACCACTGGGTCACTCTCTCATATCCTGTGCATTAGTCTTTGATGTATAGAACATCAATACCAGGTTATGGGCCCTGGTGCCTTCAGGCAACCCAAGAGCTTGGCAGATTCAAAGATAGTAGGGAGAAAACGAGAGACAGACAGACAAAGGAGGGAGAGGGAATTGAGACAAGAGGGGAAGGGAGAAGTAGAGGAAGGATACCAGGACCATGGGGTCAGAAGGCATGTCAAACAATAATAATACTCTCCTCTCCTCATCTAAATATTACCCATCTTTAAAGACCAACTCAAATCTGAACTATACTGTGGGAAGCCTCTTCCAATCAACTCAGCCCAAGGTAATGTCTCCAGAGGTCCCATTAAGACCTAGGGTCTGTTCCACTCACTTGGCACTTAGAATATCATGCCTTACATTGGTAGTTAACCTTTTAACGTATCTCTGCTTAAAATTCGAAGTCTTGGGGTGTCTAAAAACACATAAACTGCTAGAAAAGGAAGTAGAGAGCATAAGGAACCAACATGGCTTCATCAAATACAGGTCTTACTAAGCAGGATTCCTTCTATGTTAAGGGGACCAGACTAGCAGACAGGAGAACGGCATATGTAGAGTTTACCCAGGGTTTTAGTCAAGTATTTTACAGTCTCTCATGCTATTTTTCTTGTATAACAGGTGAAGTGGTGCTGCCTGGACAGCACGGTGAGGAAGTTTGGACCTGGTGGACTAACAGGACCCAAAGAATAGTCATTAATTGTTCATTAGTATATGGGAAGGTGGTCTCTAGTGGACTGCCAGGGATCTGCATTTAGCCTTTTACCATCTAAGAATTTTATCAGTGACTTGGATAAAGGCATGAATGGCATACTTATTCAGTGTGTAGGTAGCAGAAAGCTGGGAGATGGATGACAAAATCAGAATCCAAATAGATCTTGACAGCTAGACTACTGGACCAAATCTAAGATATTGTTTAATAGGAATAATTGTAAAGCCTCATGCTTGGGTTCAAAAACTCAACTTCACAAAGATGATCTGGGCACATGTAAAGCAAGTGGCAAAGATAAGAAAGCCTTGGACCTGGAATCAAGAAGACTCAAGTTCAAATTCAGCTTCAGACTCTTACTAGTCATATGACCCTGAGTAAGTCATTTTAGCTTCCAATTAACCCAGTTTCCTCATCTATAAAATGAGGTTAATAACAGCCTTAGCTTCAACCTCCTTTGGTTATTGTAAGGATAAAATGACAGAATTGTAAAGCATTTTGCAAACATTAAAGCTTAATATGGAGAGTAGGTTCTATTAATACTCTTACATGGCTAGATAGAATTCATTTGAAGAAGATCTAGGGATCTCAAAGGACTGCAAGTTCAACAGGAGTCAAAAATATAAGACAACCAAAAAGGGTAATCCATAATGTCTGGCACTAGAAAAATACTCTACCCTAATCAGTATTAGCACGGTGTCTGGCATATAATGAGTGCTATATAAATTCCTGCCATTATTATTTCTATTATCTACAATTGAGAGCATCTAAGATGCCAAAAGGCCCCAAGATCCTACTATATGAAGACCACTTGAAGAAAATGGAGAAGTTAGCTTGGAGAAGAAAAGATTTAGAGGAAACGTAATCTCTAGTCTCGAGTATATAAAGGGGAAGGAGAACTAAAATGTGATGAGTTTCATCCCAGAGGGAAGCAATGCAAAGAGAAAAAAAAAAACAAGGAAACCCCTTCAAGAACTAGTACATCTATCCTAGGAGGGAACAGGGCAGCTCGGCAAGGAATGTGTTTCCCATCCAGGAAGGACTTTAAGCAAAGACTGGATGACAACTTGCCCCCACACTGCAGAGGAGGCCTTGGGTCAAACAGTAATTACACTGGTTGATTTCTGAGCCTTCTTGCCACTCAGTAATCCCATGCTTCAGTCATTCTTGGAGTGCAGAGACTAAATTGTAGGTCTGTATTTTCTACCATCACATCACAGTGCTAGACACAAAGTGGGGACTCATTTACTAAAAACCAGAATTTACGACTACCTCAAAGGATCAAGGCAGAGCATTTTTTTTAACTCTATAAAGCAAACAGAAAGAGTAAGTAAATTTCAAAGTAAAATTATGTTATTTGCTAGTAATTATTTGTACTTAAAGTACATTTGCACAGATAAGATAAATTACAGTAAAAATACTAAGAATCATTTTTTATAATTCTTATGTTGAAAGCTGAATCCTTCTAGTGTTAGATAATTAATAGTAACCCAAATACTTTGTTTCACTCTTAACACAAGAGGCTAACCTAGCTACTGCTCATCTAGAGCTCTATTCAAAACAAGGCCAACAAGACATACCACCCCCCATTATCCTTTGGGGGAGCCTAGCCTTGCTGATTATTACTTGCGGCATCTGGGAGCACTGCTACATATTTGTCATAACCTGTAGAAGAAGGGCAGAAACTTTGGTTGGAGCCAAGGCAAAAGAAACTGATTCTCCTCTTTTTAAAAAGAAAAAAAATCTTGATATTTTCCCATCACCTTACTTCTCATAGACAGCAGACCTGTACATTGGTGTTTATCCCATGCCTGAATCAAAGTTAAATAAAAAAAAAAATCACACTGTAAAGAAAAAATATAGCCTTGTGGTATAGGTAGGAAACCCAGATTCCTGCTGAACAGCCACCTGGGGAAGACTGCTCCTGCAGATAATTCCTGAGGCAGGATTCCACTGATATTGACTATGTTAAACCCAACAAATTTTTAGAAGTCTGCTTTCTTATCTCACTATCTACGATTCCAACTCCAAGAATGTCCAAAATTCTCCTCTATCCCTCTCTCTAGGGTATCAGCACAAGGAATGTTATAGAAGGGAAAACTGTTCAGGTAGGAGATGAGCTACACGACCTTGAAAGTTCTGTCCAGTTTGAAGAATCTGTGATTCCTATATTATAGAATCTGAGGATTTTAATCTAGAAGGCACTTTATCAACTCTCTAATCCAGAGGTGTCAAATTTATAGTCCCCAACCCTGGATACCACCCCCCCCCCAGCTGTCCAGATTAAAATGTAATTGGGAAAAGTTTAACATAATAAACTGAAATACAATACAACATAGATAATGTTAATTTGTGGTTTCCTAAGTCAATAGATACTGGAGTTTGACACCACAGCTCTAATTCAACCCCCTATTTTTAGAAATGAAGAAACCAAGACTCTGTTCTCTAAGGTTAGGTTAGGTGTTGCCCAAATTAGCAAAAAACAGAATTTGAACCCAGGTCACTTGTGTTCATTCCACTTACCACACTTTGATTCTGTGGGTCCAACCTCTGGCAATGGTACATTCTAGCTCTATTACATAAGGGCCCCCATAGAACAGTGAAAAGAGTACTGGATTTAGTATCAGAGGATCTACATTCAAAACTTGGCTCTGTCACTTACCCCTCTGTGTGACCTTGGACAAAGCACTTAACCTTTCTCTCAGTTTCAATTTCCTCTTGTATGAAATGAGGAAGGTTGGACTTGGAGGCATCAACCCTGCTCAGAGGAGCAGACACGAAAAGGAAGATTATGGGTTGAGAAGTCTAATAGATCTAAGTAGATCAAGATTTTAGATCTATTTTGGTCTATAAAGTCTAATGTATCTAAAGGCGACCAGATCTGGGAGCTGGGAGACACAGCAGCCAGACATTCCACACCATTCCTACAAAGAAGTTTCCATGGGTTCTAGGAGGCAGGTTTCTTACCTAAGATCTTGGTCGGATCTTTCACTCCAGAACCAAAGCAAGCACGTCTATTTGTGCCTCATTTATTCTATTCTTACTGGGATATCCCCTTCTATTGAGGCTCTGTTTCAATCGCTCACAGAGAGTGCTAGACAGGAGTCAGAAAATCAAGTTGTTTTTTGGATACAACTCTGTGGAATCTTAGGCAAGTCATTGAACTTCTTTTAGTGAATCCATTTCCTCTTCTGTAAAATGAAGGCAATTATACATGCCCTAGTTCCCTCAGCAGGTTGTTGCGAAGAGAACGTGAGATTAGAGATGTGTGAACACACTTTGGAAAGTTAAAAGCATTGCACAAATATAATAAGCTGCTCGTGGGGGAAGGTGTGGAGAGAAATCACAGGGACACCCTGAGAAATCTTCACCCTTTGGCCACCCAGTGAGCTCTGGTTTCCTATCATAGAGCAGGAGGGCATTGTCTCCTGACTGGCCCCCATATCCTGGCCCTGCTTAAGAAGGAGAGTCCTGGGCCTCAATAGGGAAGCAGGTCAGAAAAGGGGTGGGCAGGGGGGCTGGGGAGGGAGATGAGGGATTCAGGGAACATTCTAACCTTCCAAGTACCATGTAGTGAGGGAGGAAATGAGCCAAGGAGAGGAGAGAGCACACAGGAGAGGTGGAAACAAATCATCAGAAATCTAGACAGAGAAACGACTCCCTACATAGCAGCACCCCCTTTCCTCATTCTCCACCCACCCCCCAGCTTCAAGAACTGCAGCTTCCCTCCCACTTTGCTTTCCGCATTTTCCAGCCTCTCTCTCTGTCTCTGGCTAAGCCCCCATTGCTGGAACTGGACAGGGAACAATGTCAGGCAGGTGCCGGAGAAGCAGGGAGTGAAAGACCCAGGCCGGTGTCATTGTCAACGTTCAGCCAAGTGCAAAAAAGCAATTTACTTGTCACGGTTTCTGCTCTTTGCTTAAATTTTTAAAATTCTTCCAATTTTAACCATCCGAGGTGTCCTAAGTTACTTGGATAAGGCGTTTTATTAAATTCCAGGCTTTCATTCAGAGGGGTCCTGGCCAGGGGAGGGAGGGACGGAGGGAGGGAGGGAGAAAGGGAAAGGGAGAGAGAGAGAGAGGGAGAGTGAGAGAAAGCACAGAACTGAAACCCCCAGCTAACAGGGCAGGACAGTATCCTCCTCTGGATGTCCTCACAGAAACGTGGCTTTGATTTCAGGGTTACGGGAGGGGGTCCCTGGCAGGTCACCCTGTGGCCTGCATAGGTCTGTGCCTCCTGATGACAAGAAGAGACACCGAAGAACAAATGGCTGGCCTGCGCCTTGTGTTATCTATAGGAGCATAATGGAAAACCCCAGAAATCACATTTTTAGATTTGGAGACAACTTTTAAAGAAAAAAAAAGGCAAATAGGAAAGATGCAGATTTTTTCTATTTTGCAGCAAAAGTACATTACTCACTGAATGGATTAGAGAAGAGAAATAGAGATGGAAGGAATGAGGACTTTATGCTAGAGAGAACCTTAGAACATAAACTGAGCTACAAGGGGACTGGAGATAATTTAGTTCAACTCCCTTTATTTTACAGATGAAAAAACTGAGGCCCAGAGAAATGGGACTTGCCTAGGTCATAAAGAGCTAAGACCACAGCTCCATCCTCCTGGAGGCAAAGGCTCTGTCTGCCTGGCTAACTAGCATCATTCCACCTGCCTTGAATTTTTCCCAATTACTGGCATGAGACTATTCAAATATTTAAATAAAGCCAACAAAACAACATTGTCTTCTCTTCTCCTCAAACTATCTCCATTACTCTCAGGCTAATGGATCTGTTCTTGACATCCTGGTGTCTGGTAAGTGCCCAGCACCCTTCACCTTCATTTTTCTAATTTTCCCCACAAAGCCACTGTGTGACATGCATGACAGACAGCCATACACATCAGCTGGGGATTAGTACCTCAAAGTACTTCTTTCAGGGGAGGGGGAATTCTAGAACAATAGCCCATAACCCCATCAGGCATGGTTGTGAACTCAAGGCTTTTCTTCAAGAGAAGGGAGAGAGAAACCATGCATGCCCCTTTACCGTGGGATGCTGGGGGTAGGGCAAGAGTATGGAGGTCAATGTCCTCACTGGAAAGAGTCTGGGAGGCCACTAGATTATGAGGTTCTATCTCTAAGGTTGCCTCACTCAGACAGACCACCCAACAGCTCCCCGAAGCACTAGCTCTTATTCTAGTAGGGGGCGGGAGGTAGAGGTCAGGGGAGGAGGAAAGAGGCTCAGCTTCTTACAAACACAAAGACACAAAAACAAAGACCACACACAAAACCTTCCGGCGGCCCTACTTCAGGAAGCTGGGGTAGTGGCCCCAGGCAGGTATCCATATCAAAAAGCTGAGGATGGGACTACTATATGCTGCCTCCTCCTCCTCCTCCTCCTTTACCAAGCCCTCCTCTCCTCCCTACCAGAGGGCCCAGTTATTTAATAAAGACTCAATGTGGCTGCACTACTCAAAATGAATCATAGAACTATTAGAGCTGGAAAGGATCTTAGATGATCTCTAAGTCCAACCCCCTCATCTCATAGTTAAGGTCTATCCCAGCTAGGAAACATAGTACTGAATATAGATAGTCCTTGTATTTCAGGCCCTGACCTCCATCTCTGATCAGGGGTCTTCCCTCCCTCCTTAAAAACCCCCTTTCCCCACCACCCCCCCACACACTCCTTTTTCTCCTGGGACTAACATGCAGGGTCACATCTGCTCTTGCAAACTGGCTTGTCTTAAGTTACTGGCTCCTGCCTTATTGATCTAGGGAGTCACCTGGGACACTAGCCACTGACCCCAGAGAGCCACGAAGGAGCAAAGGACAGTCTATCCAACCCCAACCCTGCAACCCAATCATCTGGCAAGCTGACCCTAATTGCCCAACCCACTTAACTTCCAGAACTGTTGCTAACGACTCCCCAAAGGGGTGGGGGGTGGGAGCAAGCAGCAAAGGCATCTGTCCTCCGGACCTGAAGAACAGGTCTTCCCTGGGGCAACGGAAAGTGATTAGAAGAGGAGGGGACAGGGTAGGGATTAGAGGTGACTGAAGTCCCCCTACACACACCCCAGAGACCCTACAAAGTCCCCCAGTAGTTCTTTGACATTTCTGCTACCTCCAGGATGTTATGGATGCCCCTACTAAATTTGACAATTATCCAACACACAACTCCTGGCATTCCCACTACAAAATCTGGGAAACTACATATTTTCTCCCAACTCTCTAATCATCCCTGTCTTTCAACAGTTACCTGGCATGGTAAGGGTCCAGTACAAAGGGCCAGACTCCCCTGGACATATTCCCACACCTGCCCTCAGTCAAGTCAGGGGGGATGGGGGAGGTGCATAATCCCCTTGGCTAGAGTCCAGCTCCCCTCACTGGTCTCCTCCCTCCCTGCCCCAGGTGGGTGGGGGCCCCAGCAGCTGGGGCTTCAGGCTTCCTCCCTCCCTCCCCCCCCCCCCCCCAAGTGGAGAGGCCGCCCCTGGTCTGGTTCTAATCGTAGCTGAGGCGGCTCTCTCTCTCTCTTTCTCCTTTTTTTCCTTCTTTTCATTATTTCATGGTTTTGGAAGCCGGCGCGTTCCAACTGTCTGCATGCCAATAACTTCCCCAAGTCTGAAGGCTGCTGAAGTAAGAGATCAGATTTTAGCAAGTGCTTTCCAGGCGGGGCGCCAGCCCCTCTCTAGATTCACTGAGAACTACGAAGAGAACAAGCCGAGGTCTGAGCAACCTTCAGCGAAGGAGTGAGGATTCGCCGTTCATCTTGCTGCCCCGGAAGGGTGCTGTCCACCTAGCCTGGCTAGCCCTCACCCAATCAGGGTCTCTCTCTCCCTTTCTTATCTCTTTCTTCCTCCTCCCCCTCCCCTCTCTTCTTCCTTCTTTCTCTTTCCCTCTCTCGAAATACAGCAAACGCCTTTGAAACCACAGAGTAATTTACAGCTGAAGGTTTCTCTCTGGACTAGAAATCAGCTCTGCTGAAATAAGGAGTCTTTTTGTTTTTACAATCTAGCAGCAATTTTCAGGGAAAATATGTCAAACTCCTCGCATGGGTCTTGGATCTGGTCAAATTTCCGCAGCTGATCAGCATCTCCTGACATCAAACAGTCAAGGAGAAAAAAGAAACACACACACATCAAGTTGAGATACACAACGGAAACCCTGGGGGCTCCGCTGCGTCCCCCACCGCAGGCCCACACTGATGCACCAGCACCCCAGAGCGCCTACGTGCTTTCTACCCCTTCAGCATCCCAGGAACAGGTGCACTGCCAATTCTGCCTCCCTCCCGGGGCCCCGGTTCACCCCCGCTGCCCGTGGCCACCAGGAAAAGAGGAAACAAGGAGTTGGGGAAAGAGGGGCATAGGGCTGGATGTCGGAGGAAAAGGGGGGGGGGCTGTTACTGGAGAAGGACTCCAGCAAGCGGCAGGGACAGGAAGACCCGGAGCAGCTGGAGCGCACCCTCCACCCGAGAGACCATTAGGGCTACGGGCTGGACAAGCCACCCAAAGCGGCCTGAGCCCCGGCACCTGCCGCCGGGGAAGGTGGGTCCGCGTCCCCTGCTGCCCACCCGTGGGGGGAGCCCAGAAGTGTCACGTACCTGTACCTGTAAGCACAGCAGCAGGAAGTGTAAACATCTGCAGGGAGGAGAGAGAGAGCCGGTCAGACGGGGCGCTGGGTACCCGGGACGCCCGCGGCGGGCAGCGGTCGCGGGGTGGGAGCGCGAGGGAGGACGGCAAGCGGGCAGACTTCGGGGGATCGGACAGACGCTGGGGACGAAAAGGGGGTGGGGCGGGGGAGGGTAAAGGGGCACCCGAGGACCCGGTTGGGGAGGCGCGGCGCTTACAGGCAAGTGCAGGCGGAGAACACTGAATACATCGCTGAGAAGGGAGGAAGGCGGCGGCTTCTAGCCCGAGGTCACGTCACTGCGCCGGGGCCCGGGTCCCAGCCTGGACATGAGAAGCGGCGAGCTACAGCGGGCGGCGCCGCGCGGCTCTGGGGGGGCTCCAGCGGCTCCGCTCCGCGGGGCTGGGCCGGGGGCCGGGGAGGACGAGGACGGGAGCGGGCGCCGCCGCCAACGCCGCCGCGGCCGCTGCTGCTGCTGCTGCTCCGCTGTCCTGCTGGCCGCTCCCTGCGGCATCAGCGCCCCCGCTCCTGCCGCCTCCTCTGCCGGGGCCCTGCGCCCTCGGGGGGTCGGAGGAGCCGACGCTTCGGCTGTGCGGGAACTTGCGAAGCCCGGGGAGGGGGCGCCCGCCCGCTCCCAGCCTCCCGGGGACGCTCCGGACTCGGCTCCCGGGCGCCGCGGCTCGGGGCTCTGACCCGCTGCCGCTGGAAGCCTAGTCTCGTCTGCGGCGCAAGCAGGTTATTCCGGGGACAGCATGGCCGGCCGGGCGGAAAGGTCGGGCGGGGCTGGCTCTTTGGGGGGTGGCGCGGGGCCGGGGGGTCAGGGCGCGGGGGCCGGGGCGCACCGCTTCGGGAAGGAGACGTTAAGGCCGCTCCGTCTGGGCTCCCGCCGGCTCATGTTTCCTCCTCGCCCCGTCTCCGTCCGTCCGCATCACCACCTCCCACCACAGGCGGCGGCCGGGGCGTTTTCAACGCGGGCGGCGAGGGAGGGGGGCAGGGGGGGCGTGGGGGAGGGAGGGCCGGGGCGAAGCCGGCACAATGAGGATGCGGGGCTGGGGGGCTCCCCCCTCGGGGCGCGGCCGGACGGGAGCTCAGCTCGGCGGTGTGCACCGCGCCCACATCAAAGGCGGCTCCGGAGCGGCACCGGCGGTGCAGCCTCCTCCTCCTCCTCCGCCCGGCTCCTGGCTGAAAAAAGGGGGGTGGGGTGGGGGAGGGGGGCGGTCGGACGCTCGGCGACGGTACCGGCTTCTCCGAGGGGCAGGGCGAGGAGGCGCCGGGGCTTATTCAACAGGAGAAGGCAGTCTCGGTCCGCTGAGCCGGGCCTGGAGAGCCGGGGCGCCGTCGGAACTCGCGGGCGCAGCGACGCCGCGGACAGCCTGCCCGCTCCGCGCCCCTGCCGGCCGCGGCCAAACTCCAGAGCGCATTTCCAGCCCGTCAGGCACTGAGCGTCCTCGCACTAGCACACTGACTGGCGCTCCGGCGGGGAGGGGGAGCGGCGGGGTGAGGGGGCGGGACAGGCCCAGCCCCCGGGGCGGCTCCGGGGAGGAGGGGAGAGGGGGAGGCGGTAACGCACCCCGCGGGCCCACGCGAGATCGCGACACCTCCTCCCGGCAGCCCCCAGACGGTCGCCCCGCTCCGAGCTGCCCAAAGCGTGGAGCTTGGCCGCGGATGCCCCGCTGTCCGCAGGTCTCCTCGTACCGCCTTTGCACGCTGGCTTTGCTTCCTGATCCGTAGCGGCTCCCCGAACCCCGACCGGCTTCTTCTGCCTTCTTCCGGGGCAGAGGCAATTCTACCTCCCGCCATTCTCCGTTTTGGGGGGCCCGGGGACGCCCCCTCCGGGGTCTCCCAGCCTTCGGCCATTGCTTTCTTAAGTCCAAATGGCTCTGGAAACGCACGGCTGCCACCTAGTGATCCCGAAGTGTCTCTGCGCGTCTTAGCCTATCATCCTAACAAGCCTGACCCCAATCAGGACTCTGGTCAGGGGCTCAACTTGGCTCAATCCTTTAATCCCTTCCCACCTCCACCCCCCTACTCCTCTGCCATCCCCGCTCTCACCCCCGTCATTCACAAACACTTGGGCCCCTGGACCTTTTATTTCACTCTGTAGATTCTCAAACTGATGGTTCCTCTTTACAAAGCGCAGCTTTTCCTCCACATGTGCAAGTTCCCACAGTTACCTCACCCTCTCCCCTTGTCAGACTTGCCTAGAACTCGGTCACAAGAAAAACAGGGAGAGCAGATACCTAAAGGGTCTGAAATCTGCATTGTTTTGGGTTAATCAAGAAAAATCAAGGTAGAGCACTGTTCGGTATTCTGGAAAATAGTTAAATATGGCAGAAATTTATCAATTCAGGAGGGGCAGGGTTGTGCTTTACCCAGAAAAGAGAAGAATGCACCCAAGTCAGGCCTACATTATTACCACAGTCATACTAGGTCAGATGTCAAGCTGATGGGATCTAAAATAATTATTTAGAATGGCTAAAGTTAACATCTCAATTTCCAGATTAACAAGTGACAAGGCAAAAGGAGGAAAAACGTATGGTATCTGCATTTAGAGGCCCACCTAAATCCACACATTAAAATAGAGTTAACTAGTAACAAGCTCTTGACCTACAAACCGCAGGTAGATCCTACCGGAGGGGACCCCTAGCAACATTCCTGGGCACCTGTCAGGGTCTTACCTTTCAAAACCAGTAGCTAATGTTTGGTTAGGGATGGATCCTAGGCCTCAAAACTGCAGTGTTCAACTAGATATAAGGCTGAAACCTGCCTGAACTTTTGCAGCAGTCACTCCAAAAGTAAGCCCCAGCTCCGATTTTGCATTTTTTCAAAGCTTTAATCTTGTCCCAATGTCACTTGTGATTTGATTAGTGTTCCCAACGTGCAGTAAATTCCTAGTGCAAAAACTGCCTCCCCCTATTTGAGGTTAAGTGACTTGCCCACAGTCACAGATTACACATAACACAATTTCAACACAGCTTTCTCCCAAAAGCCAGCCTCTATTGTGCCATGCTTGCCCCTCACAGGGTGAATTTTGTCCTACCTTAATAGGTACTCACAATACTTCTTTCCTTCTGGTAGCTTGTGGACTACTATAATACACTGCTCCCCATTTACATCTACAAGGTATGAAATGACATTTCTCCAAAACTCACCTAATTCATAAACATTACCAATAACTTCTACTTTACCCCATCTTCCCTAAATCAGAAAAGCCAACTACTCCTAATTCTTAGGGTATTTGTACTAGTTAAAGAGAAATTTCAAGATCTAGGAAGTGATGTCAGTCTTTCAAAATACTATCGTCAAAACACAAGTTTAAACCCCACCCTCCTGCCTCAATTCCCCTAGTGTTGCTGGCCCCAAATCACCTCTAACCATCCATGGGCACCCTGGGCCAGTTTAGGTAAACTAGGGTTCTTGGTACAATAGATTGAATGTCCAACCTGAAGTCAAGACCCTCAGACGATGTGTAATCCCTGGCTACTTGACACAGTTGAGGACAAAATGTTGAATGATAAGGTAATTTTAAAACACTATACAAATTCTATTTTTAAAAATAGCCTATTTAAGTATTGTTAGCAAAAAAAAAAATGAAAAAGTGAGCTGGCAGTGACAGAGTAGAAAAGGGACAATTGCTACTGTGCATCTGAAAAACAAGACAACTGAAGGGACGATTTCTGACCAAAGCCCAATGAATAGTTTTGTATATGAAATCATTTTCATTGAACTAGAAAATATCCCAATGTTAGATGACCCAGTTGATCTCTAAAATCACCAAACTGATTTCCAACCAATGAAGTTAAAAAATGTTTGTCATATTTTTTGAAGCATTTCTTTGAAGTTGTAATTCAGTCCAGTCAAATCCAGACTGAGAAATTGTGAAGTGAATATGCACACCTTTCAAAATCATACCACTAACTACAACTTGTTGGTTGACAACGAACAGCATCAAGATTCTAACCTGGCATGAACATTGTATTTATGTTCATAGTAAACTCGTATTTTTCTCCTTAATACAGAAAAGTTTACAGAATGCCAGGGAGAATATACCCCCTTCCCCTCCTAGAAAAATGTTTGATAAAAGATGTAGGCAAACAGCATCACTGCCTACTACTAGATAAAATTCTTTTGTTTTTTTCTGAATATTTTTAGGAAAACTGAAAACAGCAGTTAAAATTAAATTCCACAATCTTACAGGGAGATACTAGAGGAAGCTACTTCATGGTTCAATCAATACCAGAGGCTACAAAATGTTGTAAAGGCAGAAAAACACTTTTCAATTAATTTCTGGTATCTATTTTGGATATTCCTACAAAGCAGTTCCACTGCAATACACAACACCTGTCTACATAAATCTTCCAAAAGCCGATGTGCCAAAATGCCCCAGGCAAGCACACTTCCACCAGAACTAGAAGTCCCAAAATTGGGAAATATCTAACAAACACATAAATAAATCATAACATGCAGCTTGTGTACCTTTTGCTGTGTTCCCCATCTCCCCCTCCCCGCTTGTTTGGCACCACTGCTGAAAAGGATCTAACCAATATCCTGGACATCTACAACGCCTGGGGCAACACAGCAGAATTTAGGCTTTTCGGTACCAGACCACCTCAACTTTTCTAAATGTGAATGCAGCACTTCAAAGCTACTCTTGGTAGGTAATATGCTGTAACCCAATTAACATCTATTTACTCCATTGCCATTTGGGTCACAGTATACTTCCATGTTTTTATCTAGTGTTTGGCCAATAGGCACCTGAATTGTTGCTTCACATCTATACATACTTTTCCTGTTTATTTGGCCCTTTTAAATACTGCTGTTAATTTATTGCCTTCGGTTAATAACTGGCAGGCAAAGGACATATCCCCATCTCTCCCTTTAATGTTTTCAACTGCCAAAGATCTTTAGAAATATTAGAATCATTTTCTCCAAATCAGAACCTTTGACATTTGCTTTATTAATGATGTTATGGGCCTGCTGGAAAAGAAATATATAGCCACTCACCACTTTTATCATATATGAAAAGCAATGAATAAACCTTCATGAGCTTATTGTGTTCAGCAAGTTTGTGTTCAGCAGTGCTTGATGTAACAGTTCTAAAGACCAGAAAAAAAACTCACCATAGAAATCTTTTTAAAGAAACAAAAGAAGCAGCATCCCCCCAGTGTACAATACTGAACTTAATGAGGATTTTACAGCATACTCTTGCTTAAGAATCATCATGATGTGTGCATTGTTAATACAACTTAAGAATGGATTGAATTTGTCCTAACCCGCAGGATAGATATACTGTTGGAATTTTAGAAGGAATTCAATTTCATCTTTTTTGGGGGGTTGACAGTGAACCAAACTCCCTCCCCCAGATAAACTGGCAAGATATGCCACAACATGCCCTCTTCAGCTAAACCAAAGCAAAGGTGACTGCAGGGAGACACAACAAGGAACTCAATAGTCAATTGCAACTTTATATTTCAGGCATTCAAGTATAATATATTCAGATACAGTTCCATTTCTAAGAGAAACCATACCAAAGATCCCAGGAAACAGTAAGAAAACATTTGCTACTATACTCCTAACATAAGCCAGTTCTGTATGACATGCATCACAAGTATCTAGGTAAGGGAGGAAAGAAGACTGGTTATACTACTTTAGAAACACAGAATTGGCAATCTCATCTTAACTAGTGAAATGTGAAAGTTAGTTGAAAAGATAAGTTGCAAATAAACAATAAAATCTTAATCAAGTTTGCATTACTCAAGCCACTTTTCCACTGACCTTTAACTGTTCCACCTAAAGATTAACTTTAGCTAATTAAATTTGAGAGGCAGCAAGGAATAGTGAATAGAGAGCTGGCCTTGGAATCAGGAAGGCCTGGGTTCAAGTCCTGCCTCTCAGTTGGAAAGTCACTTAACCTCTCAGTGCCTCCAGGCAAATAATAAATTAAGAGAAGGTGCAGAACTACATTGTTAGAGGAAGTTCCTCACCAGGAGCTCCCTATACCAATGCAATCACAAGTTCCATAAAAAACAAATTAATTCAAATCTGAAGCATTACTTTTTCTAAGTGCCCTTGCACAATCCCAAATCAAAATGGAGATATTCCTTCCCATCCACAAAATAAAGAAACAATATTACTTTATTAAAATACTGAATTTATTTCACATGTATACTTTTGTCTCCCCACCATTTCCATTTGTCTGACCACCACTACTACTATGCCCTAACATAACATTCCATACATACTTAAATGAAGCAAAGGGTGGAGTTCCATCTTTGAAAACTAAACAGGCATTTTGGACAACACATTCTTGGCAAAGTAATCTGGACGACATTTATCAGACACGGTAGGGAAAGTTCTCACTCGGCATTATAAAAAGGACAGCCAGATATCAACTGTTACAGAAATAAGACGGAAAATTTTAACAAACTGTTCAAACTTATTTTCTTAAAGAGATTTCCTCCACAGCCAGAGATCTTGAATAGCCTGAAAATGAAAAGAAATGTGGTCAAAGAACTCAACACCACATAGACATTAATAAATTAAACTTCTTTGCACAATTCTTAATATCTTTTTCCCTTCTCTGCTGTTAAGGTTCACAACTGCAAAAGATAATGAAGATCAAATATTAGGATTAAAAACTTAAAAAGATGTATTATAACTGGTTCAAAAAATACTTCAATACCAAGACTTCTAAAAAAGTGACTAATAAAGCACTTCAAAGGATTTTTTTTTTTGAAAAGTTTGTTACCTTACATACATCAAGCTTTAAAAATCTCATCTATAAAAGGATTTTCAGCAAAAGAAAGCAAGAGGAAGGGTGGGGACCAGTTTGGCAAACATTGGCTGAACTTCATATGCCCCTGGACTTATGTCAGATCAACTTCAATAGTGAAAACGAACTGCCTTCACATTTTCTCTCACAAATTTGTGATTGCTGATTAGATACTTGGAACAAGTCAATTCTAAACCAGGAAAAAAACAAAACTTTCTTCCAGTGACAAAATTATTTCAGTTACCGGAATTGAGAGAAATTTTAACAGTTTAACCTAATGCAAGTTGAGTAATAACTAATTCAGCAACTTGCTTCCTGATTCCACCTTTTGGCTTAAACACTTAAGTTAGTTGACTTTGGGAAGAAGGTAATATAGTTCCCATAAGGTCTAACAGAGAAAAGTCTCCCCCCCACCCTCACCTCCCCCAAAAAAACCTAAGACCAGACTGGCCCAAGTGGCCAAATTCAGCAGCAAGGAAAACCACAGCTCATTTCCTTAACCAATATGGTGCCAAAAGTAAAGTTCTGTGGGTTTAGTAACCAAGAGATAATTTACCAGCCATACAAAAGCTGGAAAAAATGTACTAAAATATTAACTTCTTTATCTCTGCCAACTAAATCCCTAAAACAACTTCCATTTATTTAATCTGAAGTATTGTCTGTGGTTAGGAACCTTTTTAAATAAGCCAAAACGTGGGAGATTAAAAGTGTAAAAGGAGAATCACAATAAATCATGATGAAAAACTTATTTGGATTGTCAAGTTCCCAGAAAATTCATTTACCTCCTGATCAGACATCCGGAAGCAATTCTTTACATAGTTGATGAATTTGCCTTCCACTTTTGGGAGGGAACCACCCTATAGAGACAAAACCATGAAAGGTTAAAATACAAAAATATACCCCTAATAGTTTATATACCAAGATGCTATTAAGAAGCCTCCAAGATAAAAGAGCCAGGCTGCTATTAATCAAAAGTAACTTCCTCCCTCTGTTATTGAGGTAACCATTAACTAGAAAATAATATCTCTTTTTGAAGCACACTTATGGAAGTTGTAATTACTTCAGGGGTTTGTATGTACCTTACAAATTCCAAAAGTGCCACATTAACTCCAAGTTGAGCAATTCTATCCATGTCGAAGTTAGAAAGTTTAGCCAATACCCCCCTATATAATCAACAAAATCCAAACCTGAGAGTATGTCAACTGCCCCCAATATGAATTTGAGCTAAACCCCTGCGTTCAAATTTGCATCTGATAGGATTGTTTTGTTCTCATTCGATCCTTACAAGAACTCTATTATCGTCACCCCCATCTAAGTATTATATTACATTGGGTGATAGAAAGTGAGAAGGCAGAGTTTGAACTTAGGCTTCCTATCTCCAAATCCAGTGCTTTCCAGCCACTGTACAACACTGTGGCCTCAAGTAAAATCATATGTCACAGTTTAAGCGCTCCATGCAACTTTCTAAGATCATAGAATTGCAGAGAAAAGTGTTAACCTGCAGTGTTTTCTCACCCAGAAGAAGCAGAATTCCCTGTATCACAGACCCAGTCCCTATACCTCTATATGCAAGGTACCATTAAGACACAAAGGCTAAGACATGTTCCCCAGGTGGAGGAACCTGAGATTTAAAATTAACTACAAGACAGAATTTTAAATGGCTGAAAAGTACTGAATGCAATGAAGTAGTTATAAAGATTAATTGTAGTTGGGATGCTCAGGGAATGCTTCATAAAGAGCTTATCTTTGAAGGACAAAATGAGATTTCTATCAGGCAAAAATTGAGAACATCTTGCCAAGAACAGGAAACTGGGGAATGAGTGAACAAATTATGGAATGAAAATAATGAATGGAGCAAAGTGCTTTAAGGATAAAAGGGACAGTGTTTCAGAGAAACTTAGAACAACCTATATGAACTGTGAGAACAATTTACAGAACACTGTAAAGACAAACTCCTTAACTGTCTAATAAGTTATCAATTCAGCGAATGACCAATCAGGACTAAAGATTCACCACCTGAAATACGTACATTTTGGACACAGCCCCATTGAATGCTTTGCTTAATTGTGCACATTTATATGATTACCAAGGGTTTCTTTTAATTTTAGTTTATGTTTAGTTTTCAACATTTACTTCCATTGTATTTTTTAAGAGCAGAATCGGGGAGATTGCAAAGAAAAAATAAATCCTTGTTAATGGAAATAAACAAAACAGGGAATTCCCCCCAAAGTTTTTGAAAAGAACGAACTTATTCTAAGTCTCATAATACCTGAGAGATAAAGAAACAATCTCAGGTTAAACAACTTATCCAAGTGGCAATGCTGGCATAAGAACCCCAAGGTCTTTTTATTCCTTTTGTTACCACTATACCAAAATCATTTTATCTGACAAAAATCATTTCAAAAGAGAACTACAATAGTGTTAATTCTCATTAACCTTTGTTTTCAAGTTCTTACAAGTGCTCTCCTATCCTGTTCTTGTGAATGATTAAATTGGAAGATTGATAATTCATCCAAGAACAACAGAGGCAACACAAGTGAAGAAGCTGGAATGAGCACCTTTAATTTACCATTGGTCATAAGTATGTTAAACATCAGAACCTTACTGCCTATAAAGGTTTTCCGTTTGGTGTAGATTAGGTTACTTTTACTTATAACCTAAAAGATCTTTCAGCTGAGATAATGCCCAAGTGCTTATTAACCTGTTGCTGTTGTGGAAACTGATATGAAAATACTTGACTCTGCACCATCAAATATCTGCAATACGTTATAAAAGGCAAAATGTGATTTTGTGAAAACATCTCTAAATCCCATTTTCAAACTACTACACGGATTGAAAAAAACTGAATTCACCTATAGAACTAAATGCAAATCTACGCAAATTACAATAATATTGAAGTCTCATTATTTAGTTAAGAATGTTACAAGATGTAAAAGGAAAAGGTGCTCATCTAAAGTGAGAGAAAAAAACAAGTTCATGGCTCTAGTGTTTTCTAAAACTCCAGCGCCCTCTGCTGGCTTTTCTGTATGCCTTTCAAATACAAATGGGAAGGGAAGAGATCCATTTTGAGTAAGAAATTACCCCAAAGTAATCAAAATTCAGTCTTTTTACCTAAGAACTGGAGGAGGAAGAGGGGGGCCTCCCAAGGGAATTTCCCCACGAGAAAATAGCTTAAAGGTATTCTTAGGTCCTCCTTAAATGTAAACAACCCATACACACTCACCTTTTCAATGCTTGCCTGCATTTTTGCTTTAATATCCTCTAGAGAAGTAGGTCCTTTGGGAGTCTTAGGAGTCTTGTCCTGCTTTTTGAAGGATTCTTGACCCTAAATTTTGAGATTAAAATTTAGCTTGAATTATGTTTTAAAATACATTAAGTAAACCAATCTTTCATCTATCTCAAACTGAAATTTGCTCACTTGCCAAAACCAGTCTAAACGTCATCCTGTGAACTATCAAATACTGAAAAAGAATTAAAAGTCCTTTCTCTGGCTTTACACTTTACACAGTAACATCTGCTAATCAGGTAGATCTACAGAATAGGGTCAAGGCCACAAATTTTTTTTCCCAGCCTACATCTGTCTTAATCAATAGTATGTAAAAGTAATTAAGAGTCCAGTCTTAAAAACAAGGTGAATAGGTAACCAGTTGCTTTTCTTCCTCCCAACACTTCCCTTTTAACACCCTCCTTGTACACATAGTACAAAACCATTTTGTACAGAAGGATTATAATTTAGAACTGGACAAAATCTTGAAAATACAGTGTGACTTCCTAATATTTTACATAAGCCACAAAAAGCGGTAGGCACAGTTGGGATTTCAAGACAGGGTCTCTCTTGAAATTAAAATTCAATAATCATTCACTTATACCAGATATTATCCACCTTTACTGATCAAGACAAAATGGTGGACAGCATTGAGGATGGCCCTCAGTGATACAGCCTTGGGAGTTCAGGTCTGGCTGGGTGGACTAGTCACATAAACTTTCAATGCTTTTGGAAACTAAACTGCAAAGACTGATACTGGGAGTGGGAATTCCTCATATCAAGGAAATCACAAATGTAGTCACTATTTCTTGGATTAAGTTAGTTATATATTGGCTCTGAAGTTGGTACATTATTACAGTACTACTAAATTGTTTCTGATCACTTACTTTTGATTTTGGTGTGGACGGCTTTGAATCTTTTCCATTCTGGTTTGATTTTTGTGCATTTTTTGCTGCAGTATCACGAACAGACTACAAATACAAGTTCAATTGTTTTTAATAAAGACTCCTAAAGATTTTGTTTGTAGAATTTTCTCAAAGGGACACAAAAAAACCATTAGTATAAGTTCCTCTGTACTAAGTACAATTTGTTATGATATATTCCAATCCCTATATAGTGCATTAAATTCCGTCCTGTTTAATCCCACCAAACTAGTTTTACAAGTGCTGGACAGTCACAAGAGAGATAACCCTGGTCAGACTGTTCTATTAGAACAAGAGTATGAAAAGGCTTTCTCTCATAAAGCCAAGTTTCATGTTTAAGTATCAAAAACACCAGAAATTTTACCACTAGAGATCTGAGAGGCCAAAGTTATTCGCTGTAGTTATAGGGTAAGAAAAAACACATACTTTCTTCACTGGAGGGGTCTTTTCTTCACTTTCCTCATCTTCAAAGTCATCATCATCATCACTACAAATGTAGACACAGTATTATACTGATCAAATTATGTGTACTTAAAAACAGCCCCTGCCATTTTTGCTACCTTAAGAAACCAGCATTAAAAATGAGGCATCCACCCTAAATCACTGGTTCTAAAACTTGGATGCACAAAAATCCCCCTTTCAACAATCAAAGGCCTACTGTAGGTTTTACCTGTTGCTAGGGATCCAAAGGTTTGCTTACAATTTATAAAAATTCATTGTTGCCATGTTTACCACACAGGCCTTTTTTCCTCCCAGTGAAAACTTTCTTTCTCGTTATTGAAACAGACCCATTATACATAACCACAGTTTTACAACTGCTATTCACTAATAAGGGTGTTTAAGACTGACCCTCTAGACTTATTCTTAAACATCCTTATGACCGTAGCCTAATCAGCGGCCTTTTAAAAGAGTAAATATATACTCAGACAGTATTATGAAAATATCTACTCAACCTAGAAAAGATTACATAAAAGTCTGCCAATTTTCATGTTCTATATCAAGATTATCTATTCCTTTTGTGGCTACAGCTTTAAAATCATTACACAATTACATACACTTTGCAATCAAATCTTTGGCAGACTTTCTCAAGACAACAACAACAAAAAAATCAGATTATACATGTAAATTTTGACTCTTAGAAGAAAGGAAATTAAAACTGAAATTGCTGCTGAAATGTTAAAAGGTATATTAACCTTCATCACACAGGGTACCCCCAAAAGTCTTGGTGCAGTTTTAAGCTTTAGTATTCAGCAACTCAACAATTACTTTCCTAAAAACACTCAGGGTATTTAACCCTAGGGCTATGAGAATGACAAACCAGAACTGAGGAGAGATCTACACGTGGGTTTCCCAAAAAGAACACTTCCATGTGAAATAAAAACTACTCACTCTTCATCATCATCATCTTCTTCATCATCATCTTCATCTTCTTCAGACAGTTTTACTTTTTTCTTTAAAGAATTAAGAATAGAAATTATTCTAATTAGCAATTAACTTGCAAACATCAAGAAAAAACATAAAGTCACATTTATACCTGTGGAACCTTGCTACCAACTCCAGGAGCAGATCGTTTGCCAGACATATTTAGGAGTTTCATATCATCTTCCTCTTCATCATCTGATTCTGCATCTTCCTCCAGGGCTAAGAGAAAATTTTGAGTTAGTCGTGGCTAAACTTGTTTAAACTTGAGTTCAGGGGAGGAAAAAAACTGCACACATCACAGTAATAAATGCCCTAGTACAACCTAGAGCCAGAACCCAATTCCCTAATCACATTGGTGCAAATAAAAAGCATAAGAAACTCTAAGTTAAATTGATAAATTGAAGAGCTAATCTTTCAACTGGAGGAACTATAAGCAATCCTCACTAACGTATCACAATCTGTCATAAGATTGTCAAGTTTGCTTCTAAAAATAATGAAATTTTGGAGAAGTTTTTCTGATAAGGGTAATTAGTACCATTTTTAAAGAGAATGGGAAACTACCTACCTACTAGGTGCTGGCCACTCACATGTACAGGTCCCGAACCACATTTCAACCGCAAAACTACTGGTGGTGTAATCTCAAAGCCACCTAGAGAAACCTAGGACAAAAAAGCCAACTTATCACTAAATACTATAAAGGGATTAAACATGAAAGAATCAAGACCCTTGTAAACATTTAAGGCCTAAGTTTATTTTTCCAAACAGAAGTCAAACCCACGTTAAAAACCGCTTTTATAAAATTTCAAGCCATTAAAAAAAACAAACATATTTCTTCTTAATTTTTTTTACCCTTTCTTTCAAACCATTACTAGAGATAACTGACCATAGTCAACTTGCATTCTCTGGGCCTCTCTGATACAAAAGTACTAACTGATGAAATTATTTATATGCAAAGCATGTACTTGCACAAGGACCCCTCACACTTCAATATCTGTGACATGAATGGCCCTGGATTTTCAGTGGTAATCAGGAAAAGTGCAAACTGTCACAATCTGGAAAAGGCTTCAGGTATAGGCCTGATGATCAAGGTCCAAGGACTAAGGTTAGATGAATTTAAGAGGTTTATAATGCAACAAGATTGCACACCAGATGCTAAATGTTTTTGACTACATTAATTCATGAAGGAGAATGAAGTATTTATTAAGTACTATGTGCCATACACTGCGACTATGAAGACAAAAATTAAACTATCTCTATATCTAGGAAACCTATATTTCACCAATGAGACTAGACTAATTGGATCTGACTGTACAAAATAAAATTTAATTTGAGATGAGGTAAAAAGCAGTTAGGAATGAAAAAAGTCTTCATGGAAGAGATGGCATTTGACCTGAGTTTTGAAGGAAACTCAGAATGCTATAAAGGCAAGGGGAGGAAATACACCAAAGGTCTGAGGAACAACTACCACAGGACAATGAAATCCTGTATTTCTGAAATACTGAATTATAAGCAAGTATAATTCCTTACTTGACTCTGTTTATTCACTAAAACTATTAATTTAGTCTAAGTGAGCAGAATCAGGAATACACTACTTCCCAAACTAGTAATGGACTTGAAACTTGAGTAATACAAATATAACTTTGAGATGCAATGTAATTAAAATTTATTGTCTTTATCATATAGCATATCAATTGGGAATAATATGTAGTCAATATTCAGACTTGGAAGTAGTACTTGCAGTACCTACATAGGAAGAGTAGCATCTCAGTCAAAAGACCTAGTATGAAGTTCTACCTCTGACACATACTGGTTGTGTTAATTCTGGGCAAGTCACCTACCTTCTCAAGTGCTCTAGGAAACTGGTTAGACTAAGTTGCAAGATAAAATGAGGATCTGCATTAGTAAATTTATAATTATACTTGGTCCATACTTAACTATCTCACAGGATGCAAAAGATTTCTTAAACTTTAAAACATTATATAAATGCCAGCTATCCCAATTTTGGCTCTGAAAAAAAATGCATTAAAGCAGAAATCACAAAATATTGTTATAAACCCCTAGTGGGGATATATGGCAAGAAAAAGTGTGAATTACATAAAATTAGAATCAATGGATTTACCACTTAAATATTGATCTCAAAATAAATAATCACAGAAAAAAAATTTAAGGTCTTACTGTAGGCTGCACAGACATTTTCAAAGATGCCAGTGTTACTTTAATTGGATTGCCTTCATAGTTCAGTGCCTCCGCTTCAACAATATGCAATTCATCTTTTGCACCAGCCCCTAAACTCACCTGTAAAAGGAGAGAAGGAAAACAACCTTTTAGTAATTCAGTTTTAAAAGCTAAATCAACTAGTTAACTTGCTAAAAGTACACTGACCAATCAAAAAAACTGCTACAAGCACATCATCGTAAAAGTTTGTCAACTTTCTTAACTTATAAGCACTTGAGGAAAAAAAAGCTATGTACACAGCACAAATCTATTTGTATCCATTACTTTCCTTTTGAATACCCAAGTACTAGATGTACTGCCATGAGTACTTAAGTAAGCTCATTCTTGACCTACATGACCCAATGAGTTATGCCTTAATTAACAGTACGGCCTTTAAAATGTGGATTTAGATTTTATACTGTTAAATGAACAAAAGAACGCAAAACGTAAATTTAAATAATGAAAATTTACTTACAGTCCTCAAGGACAACTGGTGCTCATTTTCATCATTATCTACCTTAAAATGATAATCTTTGTCAGCCTTTAGTTCACAACCTGAAAAGGAGCAGAGCCATAGTTGTAACCAAATACCTCATAAATAGCAAACGACTCATCCCTTAAAAACTGAATATTAAGAGGGCTAGTATTTGCTCTACCTTCACCTTAAGGGTGCATCGAGGTTCATAGGTTTAAAAAAAAAAGCTTCAGTGAATACGTCATGTTTTTAAATCTATAAAAAAAATTAAAATCTAATCATAAATTCAAACAGATGGACTGGAACAAATTTGTACTTGTAATTTTTCCAAAGTGGAATTTTGTATTTGTTTCAGAAGGAGGGAGATCCGTTCTGACATACAAACAGGTTGGGTGGGTGGGAGGGGACCTGAATCCTTTTTATCCCTAGAGATGTAGTTTTTCCACTCTATCAACGTTAAAAATTTACTCAACTGGTTTCATCCAACTGAGAAGCATTTTTAACATACAAAAGGATGCCTCAAAGACCCCTCCCTCCAAAAGGCTAGCTTATCGAGTAAGACAGAGACAAAATGTGCCCACGATGGAAAATAGTTGGGTACGCAAACGGCCTAAGTTCTGCAATACAAGCCAGGATGGGTTTACCAAACCAGATGGATAAAACTAGAACACATACATCAAGCTACTAACGTCTGCTGTGTCCTAAAGTATAATGCACCCAAGCCAAACTCGCGTTGGTGCCATTATTCTATTACAGAGTCATAACCAGACATCTCTGCGTTTCCAGCTCCCCCCCTCCCCGTCTTAGGCCTTGTGGCGATCCTACATTTCCCCACACACTGCAGCACACCCACGTACAGGACCGCGCAGCCTGGATGCTCCGGAGATGCCTTCCGCCCTCCGCCGAAGGCCTCGAGGGCGCCACGTGCTTCCTGCAGGAGGCCCTGGAGCACCCAGGCTTTCTGCCCACGTGCCCCACCCCCCACCCTCCACCCCCGGTAACGGGCCCAGCAACGGTGGCGACCAAGCGGGTCCCTGCAGAGACGCGGCTGCGCGGTTACGCCGGTGGCCTTCCCAGAGGCGGGAGGAGGCCGAGCTCCACTAGCTTAGACGCAAGCCTGTCGTCGACCCCTCCCTAAGCCCCTCCTCACCCTCCCCTGCTCCACAGAAAACCAAATCCGGGCCTCTGGGCCGCCATCCCCTCCCCCACCGTGGCCAGGCCCGCAGCCTTCGCCTCCACGGCCCCCTCCGCATCCGTCCCCAGCCACCCCGCGGCCGGCCTAAAACCCCCTCTCGGACAGCAGCCCGCTACAAACAAGCTGCTCCCGGAGCTGCACCCACGGGCTACATTTTAGGAGGATTTCCAGCCATCACGGCCCATCTAGGCCCCAGCCTCCATCCCCAACAATCCCCCCCACATACACACAGGCCCGGGCTCGCGGCTGGCCGCCCCGCCCCCAACCCTGCAGCCGCCTCCAAATGCACGGCCGTTACCGAAGAGGAAATTCTGGGGCCGGAGGGGGCTCATATCCATTTCCATTGAGTCCTCCATTGGCGCGGCGATACTGAGGAGAGAAGGGCAGTGCCGAAGGGGAGCGACGAGGCGGACGGAGAGTGGCTCTGGCTCCCGAGGGGCTCCGATCAGGACGGAATCACACCGAGGAAAGGACGCGGGCTCCCTGCGCACACATATAGTCCCTCGCAGATCTCGCGAGATCTGCCGCCGTGGGCACGTGCACGGCCGGCCGGTCTCGCTCTCCGCGCGCCCTCGCCTGCCCGCCACAGAACGCCGCCTGCCTCTCCGCCCGCGCGCTCCCGACGGCAGCAGGAACGAGCTCTGCGCCGCCATGTCTTCGCCCCGACCGCACTCCGGCACGCACGGGCACGCGGCCGGCGGGCTCTCCAGACCCCGGCGCGCCCCCGGCGTGGGGAAACCGGCGCTGCCGACCTTGCGCAAAATGGCGGCGACGCCCCCCCACCGCCGGCCCCCTTTAGTACTCTTTTCGAAGAAATCGGCCAGATGTTGGAGAATCCCACTCCTTTCATCCAACTGACCTGAGTCTGTTTGAGAAAGGCTTTCAGCGTTAGCCATCCATGGCCTTCTTCCTCCAGCCCGGAGGCCTCGGAGGACCACGACCAGACCCCCGGGGCCGACCCCACCCGCGTGTCCTGTCCGGGCCCAGGCTTCCCCCGCCTACAAAAGGGGAGCGTTGGCCCAGATCTCCTCGCCCCGTTCCGATTCCACGGCTGCCACGAGGAGCCGAAAGGGCCCAGGGTGGCTCAGTGATGCCCGGCTCCGTGGCCCCCGCGGCCCGGAGCACCCACGCCGCCCGCGGGCTTTCCTCGGCCCTGGTGCCGGCGTGCTTCGCCATTCCCTCCTCCGGTGCATTCAGGCGAACCGAGGACAGGTCCGCAGTCAGGCACCAGGGGTCACCTTTCCTGTCCGCCCCGAAAAGGCAGGCCCACCAAGGGCAGGATCACGCGATGTCATGCAGGGAGGACTCGAGATCTGCTCTGTTAGGCCCCCCCAGGCTAAATCGTGCTAGTCACCTCTAAAAGCCGCGATCCGAGCAACCCATTTCATGGGATCGGTTTAGAGTCCGAAGGGACCTTGTGTGGTCGCTGCCAGCTCCTCGCATCCCCATTTGGGGTTTCTTGGGTTTGCCATTTCCTTCTGCCTCTCATTTTACAGATGAGGAAACTGAGGCAAACAGGGTGAAGTGACTTGCCCAGGGTCACACAGCTCATGAGTGTCTGAACTCAGGAAGTCTTCCTGACTCCGGGATCTCTCCTGGGTGCCCCTGGGCTGCCCCGAAGGCATCTTATCTTAGAGACCATTTAGTCCAATCTCCTCGTTCCAGAGTGTCCGAAGGAGGGCAGCGACTTGCCCACGGTCACATGGGTGGCAGACCCAGAATTTTAATTCACATTCTGTGATTCCATTACACAGAATTTGAACCCGTGTCTTGCGATTCCGGAAGCAGTCTACTTTTAATTGCAGTAGACTACGCCCCCTCCTTCTGCCGCGGCAGGCTCTGACTTAGTAGAAAGTAGGATTCATCGCACTGAATTATAATATCATATTAAGAACTATATGCCTCTAAGGCAAGGTGTTGCTCAGGTTGAATGAGTCAACATAAACGTGCATGGCTGATAGACAAATGAACAAAGCCAAGAAATGAAGATTAGAAAAATGGACAGGATCATACCTGGGAAATTATGCAGTGCTTTAGATTATCCCACTACATCAAAAGCGCATTGTTTCTTTAATAACAATATTCTGGTGATGCTATGAGGCTCCATTATTATGGAAGAATCAAAATTGCAAATGGTGGGTAAAGGCAAGTTGCACGGTGTTAGCAACAATAACGTACTCCAGAAATGACGTTAATGCGGAAATTAAAGCAATATATGACTGAAATAAGTAACGGGACTGGTCTTAAAGTGAGAATCAGAGACAACAGATTGGCAGTCTGACAAACTGGTTCCTCTGAGATTTTTTTTTTTTTTTATGAAGGTCTATAGCATTTAGGACAAACCTTTTAAATATCTCAGGATGAAAGCTTGAGGGAATGATAGGGTCCAATAAAGACACAGAATGGTCCACAGGTAGCAAAGTGTGGAACCAAACAGTAACAAAAACCCTGACATGTTTGTAAACATTGAGCAAGAAACCCGCAAGCAGGAGGACAAGGAAGGTGACAGGAGATAAGTGCCCAAGCGATCAACCGAGAATCCCTATTATTCCACCCGGAGCTGTGCTAAGTGCTGGGGATACAAAAACAAAACAGCCTCAGCCCTTAAGGAACTTGTATTCTATTTATGTGATGCAGGCTCAGAGAGGCGCTAGCCTGGTTAAAAAAGGATTACCTCATCTGCTAAGAGTGATGCTTGGGCGGAGAGAAGTAAAGATATACCCGAGTTGTTTTTTGTTTTGTTTTGTACAGAAGTTTTGAAATGCGGAGTTGGAGGAGATAAGGGAACTAGTAACAGCCTTGGTTTTCTCAGTAACGTTGGAGGCAAGGTCATCTGTTAAGAGGAAGGGAGTGAAAATAGCTTTGGGGGTTTGAGGAGAGGAGGTTTAGATCAGCCTTGGAAGGATATGTGATAGTCAAATAGGGAAGAATAAAAGGATCTTTGTGCAGTGGTAAAGGCCTACTTGAGGTTAGATAATGGGAATATGTAGTAGTCTCAGCACAATAGCATGACTTTCTTCAGTGCCATCCAGCACCTCAGAAATAGGAGTGGAGAAAGCACATGGTCATGCTGACCCAGGATTGATAACTGGCTGGTTGTAGCTATAGAAGGACAAAGGAAAAAGGGATTCAAGGGTATAGTACAGTGCATAGGTGAAGGGGTTACTATACAGGGCCAAGACTGGGAAAAGAGTGAAGCCAGAACCCTCAGGCTGGGAGATCAGGGAAGAATAGAAGAGCTGAAGGTATAGTGAGGCTACAGATAGGTTCAGGAGAATGAAGAAGGAGGGAGGGAGGGAAGGATGATGAGAGTGGTGAATTTCAAACTTTAAGATCATACATGTAGCACAGTTTTTGAGTATGAATTCTGCCTCTACTACCTACACACTAGGTGACCTAGCATGCTATTTTTTCCACTCTTTTTTATTCAAGTCTTCTTATATAAAATGACTAATATGGAAATGTTTTGCATAATTGTACATTATAACCTATATCTGATTGCTTAATCTCTCAGGGATGAGGAAAGAGAAATATTATCCTCAGGATGTCTTTTGACTATGAATGTGGAGAAAGGTTAACCAGCCCAAACCTGCCCTTCTTATTTCCTTTCTGTTTCCAAACCAAAGTTTCCTTAAGGTTTCTTTGGCCTTTGTGGTAGTGACAAGGTGCTTGAACCCCAGCCCCAGGATCATATCTCTCTCTCCCCAGTCCAAAGACCCTTTCTCTGGCAGTAACTTGGGCTCCCCACAGTGAGGCCATCTCTCCCTGTTATAAGAACAAGCTGACCTCTGTAGAATTTCCCCTGTACAAACAGGACTATCTTGTACCAAAAGAAGTATCATGTACTGATTCCCACATTTACTGTATACAATCCAGAGGAAAAGCTATAGACATCAACTCCCCAGGCTGTCTTGCTACAGATGAAGTAGATGAAAAATACACAGTTTAGAAGCCCTTCCTCTCCACCCCAAAACACCACTTAGAAGCCCTCCATCCCCCTCCCCCTTTCCAGTAGTGAATGACACCTGTGGCCAAGGTACAGAAACTATGTTCCTGTAAGACCTGACCACTCCTTAATTCCACCCTGCACCACCTAATTAGCATCCTTGGCACACCATTCACTGAACTATTCTATATAAGTTTTAGCATCACCCCCATTAAGTTGGAAGTTCCCTAAGGAACTTCTCCTGCTTTATCAGCATTACAATAAACTTTGTCACTTGACTAGAAGACAGAGTGGGTAAATTCATTCCAGGTGACACTGCCCTGTACCCTGACATTTTGGGGGTCTCAGCACCCCTAAACCATGTCAATAAGAACCCAGGGGAAGTACTTTGTCTTTTACGCAACATAAGTAAAATAGTGAGAGGCAACATAGTACATTGGATAGAGATATGTCTGTTTCTAAGTCAAGCATACTTAGGTTCAAGTTCATCTGTGAAGCATGCTGGCTGTGTGATGCTGGACAAATCACTGCTGTAGATTGCTTAGGCAGGTGTTGATGTGTGTTGGTAGAGGAATGCTTCCTTTTGGAACATTTCCTATACCAACAAATCACAGGTCCTATTTTCAAAAAAAGAAGCAACGTGTATCTCATTTTTGTCTCTAAGACAGCATGACTGTTCACTGCAGTAGCCTTGCTGTTTGTCCTCCACCTCAAGTCTCTCCCCACTCTAGGCCATCCTCCACTCAGCTGCTAAAGAGAGCTTCCCAGACTGTAGATTGTCCACTCCTGCATCTCCCCCCTCCCCACTCCCATTCAATAAACTTCAGTGGCACTGTTACCTACAGGATCAAATATAACACCCTCTGGCTTTTAAAACCCTTCACAAACCTGGCCCCTTCATACATTTCTAGCCTTATACTTTACTCCCCTCCTGCTTGTAAGATCCAGCAACACCAACCTTACTGTACCTTGAACAAGACAGAATAAACATGATTTACCAGAAACAGCACAAAATGGAGGACAATAATTGATTTGGTTCACAAGATGGAATTCAATTATAATTACAACTTCATAATTTCCCCCTTTTATTCCTTAAAAGACTTGTCTTTACTAGATCACTTCATTGTATGGCCAAAGCCTTGGTTACAAAAACAGAAAAACAAACTTAAAATAAATCAAATCATCTAAAAGTCAATTCTATATAGTCATGTTCTGGACCATGATCTTCAGCTAACATAAAATTCTTAGAAGTTAAATTTGAGCAAGCTTTTATATAAGATAATACAACATTAAATACAGTAAGGCAGAAAAACGATTAGGGGGATTAAGATAAGAAGACATGATTATGGTAGTTAATATGCCCCCTCATGAGAAACAGAAAAATAACCAAGAAAACTAGGAGGGGAGAAGTCCCACTATGTTGTATAATAAATTATTTTCCCCACTGGGCTTTTCCAAATTTAACATTCTCATAGTAGCAAAAACATAGTTACAGAAGCAGAAAAGATAAGGTATCAAAAGAAGTTAATGAAAACAACCCAAATCTTTATTGTCTACTTTTTAAAAAGAGTTTGATATAATTCAGTTAAAGAGGGGTAGCATGTCAAATAGATGGCAATCTTGACTCTTAAAGAACGGATGCTATAAATTCTAAATTAGTGGGGTTTGTTAGGTTTTCATCAAATTTTGATCAATGTTTAATTCATTTTTACTTGGATGAGGATGGATGTAGGCATTTGATTAATATATGGAAAATATACTTATTAAAATTATACTAACATGGAGAAATGTCTCAAATAATTTTAAAATGACTTTTACAGTAAATCTTATAAAGTATCACAAGTTACTATAACATAAACTTATAGGAGTGAATTATTTTATCTGGAAGTTGTTTGAAAATGGTGTTGATTATAATTAGATTCTCCTTATTTTCACTAAGACTCTATAGGTCCAGGTTACAGATTAAACTGCATTTAGAATACAAGGATACTTAAAATAATGAGAGAAATTATTATGAAAGCAATCCAGAGTTCCCTCTTTTTCTAAAGTCCTCATTTCAGAAATTCAGTTTCTGAAGGACATTGCTGATAGTAAGATTACATTAACTTTCTTTTTTAAAAATATTTTTAATTTAAAAATTTTTTTAGTATTTTTATTTAAAGTTTTGAGTTCCAAATTCTATGCCTCACTCTACCCCCCCTCCCTCCTGAGACTGTAAGCAATCAGATAGAGGTTATATATGTGCAATTATGTAAAACATTTCCATATTAGTGATTTTGTGCAAGAAGATTTGAATAAAAGAAAAAAAGAACATGAAAAAAAGCATACTTCAGTCAATATTCAATCAATAGCAGGTATTTCTCTGGAGGTGGATAGTATGTTTCATCTTTAGTCCTTTGGGATTGTCTTGAATAGTTGTGTTGCTGAGAGTAGCTAAGTCATTCACAGTTCTTCATCAAACATCTTCCCCCTTTTATTTCTTAAAAGACTTGTCTTTACTAGATCACTTCATTGTATGGCTAAAGCCTTGGTTACAAAAACAGAATAACAAAGTTAAAATAAATCAAATCATCTAAAAGTCAATTCTAGATAGTCATGTTCTGGACCAAAATCTTGAGCTAACATAAAATTCTTAGAAGTTAAATTTGAGCAAGCTTTTATATAAGATAATACAACATTAAATACAGTAAGGCAGAAAAACGATTAGGGGGATTAAGATAAGAAGACATGATTATGGTAGTTAATATGCTCCTTCATCAAACCATATTGTTATTGTGTCATTCTCTGGTTCTATTCACTTCACTTTGCATCAGTTCATGTAAGGCTTTCAAGGTTTTTCTGAAATCATCCTGCTTGTCATTTCTTATAGCACAATAATATTCCATTACAATCATATACCACAGTTTGTTTAACCATTCCCCAACTGATGGGCATCGCTTCGATTTCCAACTCTTAGCCACCACAAAAAGAGCTATTATAAATATTTTTGTAGAAATAGGTCCTTTCGCCCCTTTCTTTCAATGTCTTTGGAATATAGACCTAGCAGTGCTATTGTTGGATCAAAGGGTATGCACAGTTTTATAGCCCTTTGGGCATAGTTCCAAATTGTTTTCCAGAATGGTTGAATCAGTTCACTTCTCCAGCAGTGTATTAATGTTCCAGTTTTCCACATCACCTCCAACATCCAACATTTTCCCTTTTTGTCACATTAGCCATTCTGATAGGTGTGAGGTGGTACCTCAGAGTTGTTTTAATTTGCATATCTCTGATCAATAGAGGTTTAGAGCATTTTTATATGACTATAGATAGCTTTGATTCCATTGTCTGAACACTGCCTGTTCAATTCCTTTGATCATTTATCAATTGGGAAATGGCTTGTATTTTTGTAAATTTGACTCAGTTCTCCATATATTTGAGAAATGAACCCTTTATCAGAGAACTTGTTGAAAAAAATTTCCCCCAGTTTAATTTTCCTTATAATTTTGGTTCATTGGTTTTGTTTGTGCAAAACCTTTTTAATTTTTTATAGTCAATGGATTAACTTTCTTAACAATCTTGTTCAGACCCCAACCAGGGGGAAGATAGGTACTCTACTCAGGTTTGGGTGAAGATAAATTCTTTACAGAGATTACCCAAGGCTGGGCAATTTAGAAATAAAAAATATAATCAAAATTCATCAAAATAGATCAATCCCTCATTCATTCTCTCATTGTTAACCAATCAGAATTTGATTGCCACTCTCAGGAACACTCCTTTCATTTCGAAGGGCATATAAGCCAGGAGCCCTCTGCCCTGATGGTCTTTGGCATTCAAAACCTCTTTTATTAATAACATGCTAGCCTGATTAATAAAATGATTAAATTACCCAGAAACTATGTGGAACATTTTAGACATCATAATAATTAGTCAAGTAATCAATCAATTACTATTACATCAATTCCGCCCTTAGTCCCAATGTTCAGTTAATCAGCACCTTTTTACCTTGAGTTCCAAGTGTCCCATGTAATGTCATGTAGTGTCATGTAGTCCCTGGAAACATCTTCCCTCAAAAGTTCTGGAAGAGAGCTCATGTCAGCTCTGAAGGAGTCTTTTCTCAATAAATTTGTTTCTCTGGTTCTAGGACACTTGTAGACTTACCCAGGAATTTCTGCTAAAATCTACTAGATTTGATATAATTTAGTCCACTTTCCTAAATTTGACTGAAGTGAGTGAATCCTAAAATTAAGTGAAATTTTATATCTCTTTCATCCAATTTGGAAAGCCCATGTGTATGTGTGTGCGTGTGCGTGTATAAATATGTATATGTATATATAAATTAGAAAAAAAAGATGACTTTTCTATCTTTGTATTAATTGCCATATTATCCTGAAAGGCTGAGTATATTACATGACTTTAAGAGTCTGCATGAGGTTTTAGAACTCATTTGCCAGGTTTTATGATGTTAATATAACAGGTGTAGAGCTTCAACCAAAAGTTAAATATTGGTATAATTAAAGGGTCTTATGAATGGTAAAAAATTAAAATGTTTTCTACAAAATCTGGCTATTGTAGCTACCAGATAAAATTGACCAGTATTTTCTTATTAAGATATGTAGTTTTACTTTGTTTGTATTATATGACTATAAGGAAGTGGATAGCAGACCCAATAACTTATTCCCTAAATCAGGTGTAGGGAACCTATGGCCTCAAAGCCACTTGCACTCCTCTAGATCCTCAAGGGCAGTCCTTTGACTGAATCCAAACTTCATAGTCAAAGGGTTGCCCTTGAGGATCTAGAGGGCTACATATGGTCTTGAGGCTTCAGATTCCCCACCCCTGCAACAGATCTTTCATGTTTGCTTTCTATTATAACGACTCAAAGATGTTTCAGTATTAGCCTATTAATTAATAATAGAGTATTACAAAAACTTTCACAGTTTGCCTGCCCTACTTATAGAAACTTGCTGTGAAAGGAAAAAGGAGGAACATGGCTATGATGATATCAAGACTGTCCTTCTCAAGGCCATAGACTGACCTGATGAAAGCCATAACAAGGGGAAAAAAAACTCCTTTCAGGTCTGTTTGATTTCAGGCATCAGTCATATATGCCAGTCAATAAGGTAGTAAAGCTCCATAGTATTCATAGGGTGTAAGTCAGGCTCACAGTTAACCACACGGAAAAATTTCCTGTTTGGAAAGGAAATAGCACAATCAGTATACTGAGTCAATAAGCTCCCGTTCTTGCCTATTTGAGATCATCCTCTCAACTTTTCCCTGATGCCAGACCTCTACCTGTAATAGCTCTTAGGCTATACTCCTTCTGGGAATCACATGGCATTCCCCTTGAATAGTGGACTCTTGGTTTCATGACAATCAGACAATCACACCTGAAATCAAAACTTGAAACAATAGCACATTACAGTCCCATCAGAGTTTACCTCAAATAGCAAAATTTTTACTAATCACAGCTTAGGGCTATTTTGTTATTCTTTCTTTTATACTTATAACTAATAGTTGCAAGTACATTTTATTAATCCTTCAGGTAAAAATAGTTACATTCTATAGTTTTATACACATACAGTGAACACTAGTTCACAGATACCATGAACAGTTGGTTTAAGAATGTAATTTAATTACATACTAACTATTAACCAATACACCTTCGTGATTTACCAAATGATCATAGATAAAACTCACTATTTTAAGTAAACTGGTAATTGTCCCATTTTGGTTGGGAGAGGTTCCTCAAACTGCAACATTACAGAGTTTTACAATGTGCTGATCGCAGGGCTGATAAGATCTTATGACCCTGCCCTAGGAAAAAGTCCCAATGAACCTTATAAATAAGGATAACTTAAAAGGATTTTGCTACTCTAATCTCCCAACCATAACCATATTATTATTATTATTATTATTATTTTCCCAATTTAGCACAAAATATACCCCATTAAATATTTAATAATTTTCAAACATTTTGACCATATTCATTTAACAACCAAATTCATAATCTAACAGCATCTGTATTGAAAAAGGAAGTTATTTTTCTAAGTGTGTTTCATAGTGGAAGAAAAGGTTCACATATACAATATTATGTATTTAAAATATGAAAACATTACCAGTTAGATGATAGTAATTCGATCAAATGCATATCCAAATTATCTTACACAGCAAGTCATTTATCCCTTTGGGCATTCTATACTGATTGCATTCAAGACCAATATAGAGTACTTCCATTAACATTTATATAGTGCTTAGCACCTGCCAGGATACAGAAATTCAGAGCATTCTTCATCATAAGTCCTTTGGAATTGTCTTGGATCATGGTATTGATCCAAATAGCTAAGTCTTTCACAGTTGATCATTGTACAATATTAGTGTTACTGTGGACGATTGTGCATGGGTTCTGCTCACTTCACTGTATCAGTTCATGCAAATCTTCCCAGGTTTTCTGAAATCATTCTGCTCATCATTCCGTCACCATCACAGACCACAACTTGTTCAGCCATTCCCCAATTCATGGGTATCCCTTCAATTTCCAATTCTTTGCCATGACAAAAAGAGCTACTATAAATTTTTTTGTACCTATAAGTCCTTTTCCTTTCATCTTGTTGGGATACAGAGCTCATAGCAGTATTCCTGGATCAAAGAGTATGCATAGTTTTATAGTCCTTTAGATATAGTTCCAAGCTGTTGCCTAGAATGGTTGAATCAGTTCACAATACAACCAACTGTACGTTAGTATTCTTAATTTTCCACATCCCCTCCAACATTTGCCATTTTCTTTTTCTGTCATTAGCCAATCTGATAGATATGAGGTGATATCTTAGTGTTATTTTAATTTGCATTACTATAATCATTAGTACTGTAATTAGTAGAGCATTTTTTCATATAACTATTGATAGCTATGATTTTTTCTTTTGAAAACTATCTGTTTTTATCCTTTTTGTAAATTTGTCTCAATTTCCTATATAGCTAAGAAACAAGTCCTTTATCAGAGAAACTTGCTGTAAATTTTTTTGCACTGTTTCCTCTTTTCCTTCTAATTTTGCCTGAATTGGTTTTGTTTCTGCAAAACCTTTATAATTTCATGGAATACAAATTATCCATTTTACTTCCTCTCTATCTCTTATTTGGCTACAAACTCTTGCTTTATCAATAGATCTGACAGATAAATTATGTCATGGTCCCTTAATTTGCTTATGACATCATCCTTAATGTCTAACTCATGTATCCATTTTAACCTCATCTTGGTATCCATTGTGAGATGTTGGCCTATGCGTCATTTCTGCCAGACTGCTTTCCAGTTTTTGCAGCAATTTTTGTCAAATGGTGAGTTCTTGCCAAAAAAGCTTGAATCTTTAAGTTTATCAAACACTAGATTACTGTGGCCATTTACTAGTGTATATAATGTACCTAATCTATTCCACAGATTCATCATTCTATTTTTTAACCAGTACCAGATTGTTTTCATGATCACTGCTTTGTAACACAGTTTAAGATCGAGTACTGCTAGGCAGCCTAACTTCAAATATTTTTTTTATTGATTCACCTGACATTTTTGACCTTTTGTTCTTCCAGATGAATTTTGTTAGTATTTTTCTAGCTGTACAAAAAATTCTTTACTAATATGATTTGTATGACATCCAAAATATGTCAATTTAGGTAGAATTGTCATTTTTATTATATTGGTTTGGCTTATTCATGAACAATTAATATTTCTCCAATTATTTAGATTTCTCTATGTGTGAAAAGTATTTTGTAATTATATTCATATAGTCCCTGTGTACATCTCAGCAGGTAGACTCCCAAGTATTTTATATGATTTATGGTTATTTTAGTGAAATTTCTCTTTCTATCTCTTTCTGGTGGGTTTTATTGGTAATATATAGATATGCTGATGATTCAGGTGGGTTTATTTTATATCCTGTACTTTTGTCAAGTTGTTAATTATTTCAACTATTTTTTTAGTTGATTCTTTAGGGTTCTCTAAGTATGCCACCATATTGTCTGCAAAGAGTGATATTTTTGTCTCTTTGTTGCCTATTCTTTCTTTGATTTCTTTTTCTTCTCTTATTGCTGTAGCTAGCATTTCTGGTTCAATATTGAATAATGGTGGTGATATCCTTGCTGCACTCCTGATCTTGTTGGGAATGCTTCAAGTTTATGCCCACTATAAATAATGCCTGCTCTTTGTTTTAGAGAGATAATACTTATTTTCAGAAATGCTCCATTTATGTCTAGGTTGTCTAGGGTTTTTAATAAAAATAGATGTGTATATTGTCAAAAGGTTTGCCCACATCTATTGGTATAATCATATAATTTTTGTTGTTTTTATTATTGATATGGTCAATTATGCTCATAATTATCTCAATATTGAACTAACTCTGCACTCCCAGTATAAATCTAACCTAGTCACAATGTATGATCTTTTGATATTTTGCAGTGATCTCCTTGCTAGTATTTTCTTTAAGAAAACGAAAGGTAAATTTGGATGACCAAAAGTTGTCCAGTTAACCTGGGTTTTACTGCCTCCTTCCCTTTCCCTTCCCCTCCCTTCCCCTCCCCTCCCTTCTCTCCCCTTCCCTTCCCTTTCTCTGTCCTCTCCCAAAACCTTAAACCTACTACACCCTGAAATTGGAACTCCAAGGGGTCCCTGCCTAGAGTTCCTGGACTCTCCTAGCTTTACAATGATTATCAATAGTAACTGTTGCTGTTTTCCAGCTGTCTTTATTTTCTTGACCTCATTAAAGGGGCCATGCCCTGGCTACTTCTTCAATAGGCCTATTCAGTGAATGGGCGTTGCCTCACCCTAAGTGAGTATATGCAAAGACCTTGGCCTAAAGGCCCCAAGGTTTCCCAGTGCATCCTGGGCCATCTCCAGTCAGCTTGAGGAATATCAGATCACTGGATTCAGATGTCATCATTTCTCTGAAGGCATGGTCTTCTTGGGCAACGAAGAACAAACACAATTTTATTTAAACATTTTGTATTAATATTTGTTATAGAAATTGGTCTATAGATTTTTTTCTCTATTTTTGCCTTGATTTAGATATCAAAATCATATTTTTGTCATAGAAGGAATTTACTTGGATTCTTTTTTTTTTCACCTTTCCACCCCAAATAGTATAGCATTGGAATTAATTTTTCTTTAAATGTTTGGTAGAATTCATTGAAAATCCATCTAGTCCTAAGGATTGTTTCTTAGGCAACTCATTTATGACTTGCTCAATTTCTTTCTCTAAGATAGAGTTATTTCGATATTTTATTTTATTTTCTGTCAATCTTGGCGATTTATATTTTTAAAAATCTTTTTCTTTTTTAAAAAAATTTTTTTTAAATTTTAGATTTAAATAATAAAACTTAAATGCACAATAAGAAAACATTTAAATTTAAATATTTAAACTTAGATACAAAATAAGAAAAAAAAGCATGTTACATGCACAGCAAAATATAAGAGAGGATTCAAAATATATAACAATAAATTTCCATTTCAAGGAAACCTATTTAATAAATACTACATGTTGTATTGAGAACTGTCCATCTATTCTTTGCTTTCTTGAAAGTTTTCTTTTGTTTTCTGCTATGCACTTTTCACTTTGTTCTTTTTCCCCGACCCCTCAGAAGACATAGAGACATATACTTCCCTAAAAATTCTACCCCTGATCTTTGTCCTTATGTTTGTGTGTATCTCTTATTTCCTATCTCTCCTGACTCTTTTACTTTACTTCCCCCCCACTACCTTGCCTTCCTATTACTTAACTTATCCCCCTTCAAGGATCCCTCCCTTATCCTACCATTCCCATAAATCTAAAGACCTTTCTATACCCCACTTTGACCCATTGTCTCACTCTTCCCTCTGCAGAACCCTCCCATCCTCTCTCTCTTCCTTCTGAATTTAGAAGATTTTTATACTCTTCTAGATATATATGAGTTGTTCCCTCTTGAACCCATTCACAATGAAAGTAGGTTTCTAGAACTTACACTCCTCCTCTCTCACCTAATTCCTCTGTGTCAGTTCTTCTTCTCACAACTCATTTGTATAAGATAATTATTCTTTTTAACTGTTCTTAAATGGCTTTACTTTTTAAAGTCATATTGTATTCAGGTCTACCCCAATCTTTCTTACAAACTATCCAATTACTAATAACAAACTTAGACATACATAAAAGGTTAACAGTCTGTCCTTATAGAGTCTCTTGTAGTTAGTCTTTGGTATGTACCTCTTGGTACATATCTCTTGGCTCTTGTATGTCAAATCTATTAAGTTCAGGGTTGTTGGTGTTTTTTTTTAAACAAAGTTCTTAAAGTCTAACAATCCATTAAATGTCCATTTTAAAAAAATCAGGATTATGCTTAGCTTTGCTGAGTATGATATTTTCAGCCAGAACCCCAGTGCTTTTGCTCTTTGATATATGACATTCCAAGATCTATAGTCTTTTAGTATTGCTGCTGCTGGGTCTTGTGTGATTCTAATTGTGGCACCACCATATTTAAAATGTTTTTTTTTCTTGTTCCTTGTAATATTTTATCCTTGAGTTTGGAGTTTTGGAATTTGACTATAATATACCTGTGAGATTTTCTCATATGATCTCTTACAGGTGGTGATCAGTGGATTTTTTTCTATTTCTACTTTCTCTTTTTATTTTAATGCTTCAGGACAATTTTCTTTAATTATTTCTTGTGTTATTGTATCAAGATTCTTTTTTTGATCATAGTTTTCAGATAGTCTGATTATTCTTATGTTTTCTCTTCTTGATCTGTTCTCCAGATCAGTTGGTTTTTTTAATAATATATTTCATATTCTCTTCTATTTTTCTCACTTTCTGTCTTATTTTATTATTTCTTGATCTTTTATAGCTTCATTGACTTCCCTTTGCCCAATTCTAATTTTCAAGGAGCCTTTTTCTTCCTTAAAATTCTGGATCTCCTTTTCTAATTGGTTGACTTTCTTTTCATAATCTTCTTGAGGTTTTTTATTGTTCTTATTTTTTTTAAAGTTTTCCCTCAATCTCTCTCATTTAATTTTTAATATCTTTTTGAAGTTCTTCTATGAATTATTTTTGGGCAAGTGACTCTTTGGGGTAGAAGAGGGTTTCTTTGCTTCAGTTTCCTTTTCTGAAGATGAACCCTGTCTATTCCCAAAGTAACTCTCAATAGTTGGATTAATTTCCTTTGCCTGTGAATTTTTTTATTTGTCATAGTTTAATTTTTGTAATCACCTCTAGTCTTTGGGTATGGGAAATGGTGCTTCTGACCTCAGATCCTCCTTCCATTCTCCTCTCTGGCCTGGAAGCAAAACCAAGATATCTAGCCTCCTGTAAGTGCTCACAGCCAGCAGCATCCTCATCCCACTGTTTCTGCACTCATTGAGCATGTACTGGTTCCTTCTTGCCCTTAGGTGATGTCTCTGCAGCACAACTGGATCTGGACTTCCTTGTCAGCAGAGGTTCCCTTGATCTTCTCCAGCTCAGACACCTAACTCCTTTCACTGTTGCTAGGGGGTTAAAAATTCCTGTTTCTGGGGCTTAAGGCAGCATCCCAATCAGCTAACCCCAGAGCTTGCTGCTTCTTCTTTAAGTGGACCTAACCTGGAGGTGTTTATTTTTCACAAGGAAAACTCTTCACAAAACCTGGGGATTTTCTTCAGATCTTCTTTGATTATCCCAGGGGGACTCCTGTTCTGCTCCTACTCTTATTTGTTTTTACCACTCTGTGTTCACCCTGAGGTGCTATTTTATCTCTTTTGTGGGGGAAAACCTTGAGAGCTTGGAATTTTCTGATCTACTCTGCCATCTTCCCAGAATCCTCCTATTTTTAAAACTTTTTATCCATGTCACTTAGATTGTCAGATTTGTTGACACATGATTGGACAAAATAGCTAGTAATAACTGTTTTAATTTAGTTTTCATTGGTGGTGAATTCACCCTTTTTACTTTTGATATTGGTGATTTGGGTTTTTTTCTTCTTTCTTTTTTAAAGTCAGATTAACTGATGGTTTATCTATTTTATTGTGTTTTTTCCCCCGTAAACCTTTCCCCTCCTAGTTTCATTAAGTTTGTTTTTACTTTCAATTTTATAATCTCTCCTTTGACTTTCAGGATTTCCATTTTGGTGTTTAATTGGGAATTTTAAATTTGTTCTTTATCATTTGAATGTAAGATTTTAGCTCTGCTCTTTTCATCAGAAATGTTTGAAAAATCTCTATTTCATTAAATATTCATTTTTTTCTCCTGAAGGCTTATCTTTAGTTTTTCTCAGTATGTTATTCTTGGTTGTAATCCTAGCTCCTTTGCCTTCCATAATATCATATTCCAAGCCCTTTGTTTCTTTAATGTAGTAGCTATTGAATTTTGTGCAATCCTGACTGTAGCTTCGTGGTATTTGAATGGGTTCTGTATGACCACTTTTAGTATTTTCTCCTTCATTTGAGAGCTCAGGAATTTGACTATAATAGTCCTGGGAGTTTTCATTTTGATATTTCTTTCAGGAAGTGATTGTGAATTTCTTTTGGTTTCTATTTTGTAATTTGGTTCTAAGACATTAGGTCAATTTTCCATTATAATTTCTTGAAACATGATGTCTAGGCTCTTTTTTAAAAAATCATGACTTTCAGGTAGTTTAATCATTCTTAAATCATCTCTTCTCAATCTATTTTCTAATGCAGTTGTTTTTCCAATGATCTAGTTCACATTTTCCTTCCTTTTTTTCTCATTCTTTTAACTTTAATTGATTATCAGTCCCAATTCTAATTTTTAAGAAATTATTTTCTTCAGTGAACTTTTGCATCTCTTTTCCATGTGGTCAAATGTGCTTTTTTAGGGAGTTCTTTTCTTCAATGAGGTTTTGTTCTTCTTTTACCATTTGGCAAATTCTGGTTTTTAGTTGTAGTTTTCTTCAGTAATTTTTTGTGCTTATTTTGCTATTAATCATAACTTCATAATTTTTTTGTATCACTCATTTCTTTTCCCATCACTTTTATTTGTTTTTTTTCTTTTTTCTTTTTTTGCAAGACAATCAGGGTCAAGTGATTTGCCCAAGATCACACAGCTAGTAAATGTCAAGTGTCTGAGGCAGAATTTGAACTCAGGTCCTCTTGTCTCCAAGGTGCTTTATCAACACTGTGCCACCTAGCTGCCCCTTTTTGTTTGATTTTTAATTTTTTTTGTTCTTTCTTTAACTTTTCCAGAAATTCTTGTTGGGCTTCTGTCCAATCTGTATTCTTTTCTTTGAGTGATCTTGTAGTTGTTTTCATATCATTGTCTTTGTCTGACTTCGTGGGAAAGTGCCTGGAGATGAAGACTGAAGTTCTTATTTGTGGAATTAAATTTGTGAATTAAAGAGTTCATGACTGGGAGTAAGGTATAAGAAGACTTGCAACAGATTTTGTATTTGACCTTGGAGGTGAAAAGAAGCCACTGGAATTTTTTGAGTGTGTGTATGTATGTGTGTGTGTATGGGGAGGGGTTACATGATTGAACTTATACTTTAAGAAAATAACTTTGAATCATGGATGAATGAAAGGTGGATTGGAGAGGGGAGAAACTTAAGGCAGGTAGACTCACTGGTTGGCTATTTCATTAATCCATGTATAAGGTGATCAGGGCCTGCACCAGTGTGGTGGTAATATCAGAGGAGAGAAGGGGGCATATTTGAGAGATTTTACAAGAAGGAAGACACAGATATATTTAATATGACTAAGAGCCATCTCCAAATGAATAATTTGTTAAAAGATAAGAATAAACAGTTCTCACAAGATGAATTTTAAACTATTAACAAACATAGATTGCTTCAAATCACTAATAATAATAGAAATGCAAATCAAAACAACTCCAAAGTCCCTCACACCCCCAAAATTAGCATAGGTGACAAAAAATGGAATTAATTAATGTTGGATGAGCTGTGGAAAGATATATACACTAACACAGCATCAGTGGAACTGCGAATTGGTCTGACTTCTGGAAGAAGAAGAAGGAGGAGGAGGAGGAAATGGAGATAGATGGAGAAAGAGGAGAAAGCAGTGACAGCTAAAGTATCTTTGACCTAGAGATCCACTGCTCTCCATACCTCCCAAGGAGTTTAAAATCAGAAAAGCACATCCAGTAGACACCAAAATATTGATCACACCACATACTTTATTGCTTCCTTTGTTCAAAAATATTTTTATATCACTTTAATTTCTGATACGAGTGATCCATGGGCATTGACTTTGTTTCTAGTCCTTTGCTACCATATGTAGTGGTGTGATCAATATTTTGTCATGTGGTAGCAAAGGACTAGAAAAAAAGTCAATGCCCATGGATCACTCGTATCAGAAATTAAAGTGATATAAAAATATTTTTGAACAAAGGAAGCAAAAAAGTATCAATGGATGCAGAATGAAACAAGCAAAACCAGAGAATAATAATCACTTCCCCAATAATGTAAGTGGAAAAAAACTGCTAAAAGGCAGACTAACTCAGAATAATCATAAACTGGAGTGGGCAGAAAAATGGTTCCAGCAAACGGATAATGGAACTTCTCTTGGTAGAGAGGTAGAAGATCATGGAAATAGAATGTTTTGTTCTCTCTCAGATGTGGTTATTTTGTTGGCTGATTTTGCTCAATTATTTTTCTTTGTTATAAGGGAAGATTAAATGGGGAAGAGTATATTTAGAAATGGCTGAGTTGCAAATAATGAAATGCATTAATAAAAACTTTTTTCAGGGAAAAAGCCTTTATTCATATACTTTATCTTGAAGTCTTCTGAAAGCCTTCACCAAGCCTTCTTAATTCTAGAGCTTTCACTTTGTTGCTTATTTCTTATTTTTCATGTACGCTGCTTGCTTTGTATATGTTCATTTGCATCTTGTCTTAACACAGTGCTCAGAACATAGCAATTAATAAATATCTACTGATTATCTTATGTATTGAAAAAATGGTCTAATATTATTTATAGAGAATTGGGTCAATTCTCTGTATATTTTGGATAGCAAACTGTTTTGAAATGTCATTTTCTTCTTTTTCTGTCTTCATTGATTATTTTCATGCAAATTTTTTTTCAATTTTATGTAATTATATCTATTTTATCTTTTATAATATCTGCTATCTCTCTTTTCATTAAGAATTTTCTCCCTAGAAATAGTTGTGAAAGGATCTGGTCTCATCCTCTACTAATTTTTTATAATGATATGACCTTTTATACTCAGATCCCAAACCTATTTCTACCATGGGATGTAAAATGTTGGTCTAATTTTAATTTCTGTCAAACTGCTTTCCAGTTAGCTTAGCGGCTCTTGACAAAAACAGAGTTCTTAATTGAGTAACTTAAATTCTTGGGTTTATGAAGCACTGGAGCATTATCTTCAATTGTTTTTGTTGCTTGCTTGTATAGTGTATTTCACTGACCTACTTTTGTGTCTTTTAACAAGTACCAAATGGTTTAATGACTCTTGTCCAATCCCTCCTACAGGACACCCTCATTTCCTGATTTCAGAGATGCATGGTAACTTTGTTCTCCTCCTGTAGTTACTTCTCTGTCTACTTCACTAACTCTTCATCCACTTCTTAAATCCTCAAGGGTGTTCTCAAGGGTCTGTTCTTGACAATCTTCTCTTTTTATATACTCTTCCTTGGTAAATTCATTCATATCCACTCATCTCCATAGATTCAACTGCGAACTGTGAAAATGATTCTCAATTCACTGGTTGTCTTGCTGCTAACTCAATTCAACTTGTTGTAAACCAAGGTTATCTTTCTCCCTAAACTTACTTTTACCCTTATTTTATTTATAACATGTGACTCAAATGTTATTTGCATAAGACTCTCCTTGTTCATGAAGACTACTTAGTTCTCCTCACTGCTGAAGGAATAGCAGAAGTCCCAGCTGTGAAATATAGTGCTGTGTTGGACTGTGATTTCGTATATGGAACCAGGAAGCAGCTAGTGCTACCTAAAGCAACCTCTTCATAGCCACAAATGTTTACCTTATCACTTTGGATACACAGGTCAAGAAAGGATCCTAGAGTTGGTAAGAAATTGGTTTTATCAGCTGCAGATGCCACCAAGAAACTTAAGCCAGGTATATAAAAAAATTACCAATAATGTTGCATATTTGGAACATATAAGTACCAGCAAATGTTTTGAACTTTTCTGTACTGGCTTTCTCTCCTTTGAAGTAGATGGTAAAACTATGAGTCATATCTCTATGGTGATGGACCATTTCACCAGGTATGAATAAATATTCCCAACCAGAAACCCCAAAGCATCTACTATTAGTATAGTGTTATGGGGGAGAAGTGCTTTTCACAATGTGGATTCCCTTCCAGATCCACTCTGACCAAGGTAGAAACTTTGAGAATAAGCTACTCAAGGAATTGTTGGCCTTGGCAGATATCAAAAAGTCTAGGACTACTCCTTACCATCCTCAAGAAGACCCACAGCCTGAAAATTTTAACCACACACTGTTAAACATGTTTGGAATCTTGAAACCAGAACAAAAAACACTCAGTGGAATTTTCTGCATGCATATATCATTTCTATCACATACATACAATTTCACTATGAATGATATTACAGGCTTTATACCATACTTGCTCATGTTTAGGTTGAAGGAGAAATTGAAAGATACCTGCCAACTAGCCACAGCTTCATCCCAAAAGAGTTATGAAAGGAGTAAAAGACATTTTGATGCATAAACATGGTGTCAAGACCTTCAGCAAGAGAAAGGAGTTCTGTTGAGGAACTTTGACATTCAAGGGACTCACAAGTTAGCTGACAAATAAAGCTAACCCATACAAAGTTATTGAGAGACTAGAAAACTGCCTGTTTACAAAATGATTGCAGAGAACAGAGGAATCCCTGCCAGGACTTTTCACAACACTTTTTGCCCATGGACAAGTTCGTTTGATTTTCTAATGAACGCATGGAGATGACTGATGCATGCTTACCTAGGCAAAGACTGAAAAAAAGAGACTGCCTGTCAGCTGTACAACAGCTGTCTGACCTAGACAGGGTGCTAGAAGTGATGCACCCAGTGAAGGAAACTGTAAGGCTAGGAGACCTGAACCCAGAAGTGACTCTTTTCCTGTCTAAAACTGCTACAGAGACTACCAGAGCACAAATTCAACCCACAGAATATGAACATACTGATAACCAACCTGATATGGTTGCCAGCCAAGGTGTAGACAAATAATTCTATAATGATCCTGATGGGCAGTGGATACTAACCATTAGCTGGGGTATAGAGACAGAGAGATCAGTCAGTGACGAGAGAGATACATTTGTCAAACCAATCAGTAGGCTAAATTATGATGTTACAGGTAAACCTGAAGGTATCATTACACTTGTCTCTAGGTGACAATACTAGACATTGCTCATATGGAATGTGCCTTGCATGTAATTGCATATGTTTGCTGCTGTGCATGTGAATGTATGAGTAGGCTTGTTTCGTATTTTGCTGTTATGTTCATTTGACTATATTTTGTGTTACTATAATGCTATAACAATGTCTGTTTGTTCATTGTTTTGCATATATCCTAAAGCTTATAATTAGGGCAACTAGGTGGCACAGTGGATAAAGAACTGGGCTTGGAGTCAGGAGGACCTATGTTCAAATCTGGCCTCAGATACTTAGTAACTATGTAACCTTGGGCAAGTCACTTAGCCCTGTTTGCCTCAGTTTCTTTATCTATAAAATGAGCTGGAACAGAAAATGGCAAATGACTTTGCTAAGAAAACCACTAGTGGGATCACAGAGTTGAACATGATTAAATTGACAAAAACAATATACAGGCCTATGGATGGTGTTACTGTTGCAGCTCTGCCTTCTTAATTAGCCATACCTGATGCTCTTGACTAATTGTTGTATACTATGTATCTATGCATGTACCTTTGAAATGTACGTCATATATATAGTCTGGCATGTAGCAACTATAGTACTTTTAAATGATAGTATGTATAGTGTCAGGTCTCCTGCATGTACTATTGATGTTTATTTGTTTCATTTTAGTTTCAACAGTCCCATACCTGGGATGCCTGGCAAATCATCTTTGTTTTAAAACCTTGATGTCTGTCTTTAGACCGTATAAATAAAAGTTTTGAGCTTGCCCCAGCTGATCTTTGCAAGGTCCTGCAAAGAATTTTTGGCCCAGGAGAAGAATATAAGCTATTTGCATAAAGCTCTCCTCATTGGTAGAGGTTGATTACTCAATGCTCTGCACCTGTGTGAGAGGGAAGAGTTGGTGAAAGCTTGAGAAAAGAGGGATCCTAGTTTTGGCTTCCAGTTTTGAGAAAGAAGACATAAGTTTCCAGATTCTTCAGGTCCTTGATGGTAGACAAAGCATCTTGGAAGAAATCAACATGTAGAAGAGGTAGCAACCTCAAGCATATTCCTATCCCCAACGTACTATGCTAGAGACTTTGGGGAATTTCCTGTTAGGTAAGATCTGAGACTCTGTCTTGGTTGAGTTATCACACTTCCAGGGGGAGAACTCATTCACTTTATATTGTCAAGTATAATCTCATATGTATACCTTCTCTGATTTCTGTTTTGCTATAGATTTGGATAAATGGGTTTAGTCACAATTCACTACGTCTTCATTGGGAAATTGATATTTGGTAGGAAGGGAATCAAGCCTTGGATATATAGCTTGGAGCACTCCTCTGTATAGGGATTGCAATCAGGAGTGCAGCTTGAGCTTAAAAATGATTTCCCCAAGACTAATAACATCTAAGGGAGCAGACAGTTATTGTTTTAGCCTGATACCAGTCTCTCTGAGGAGAACAGAGTGGCCAGCCTCTAGCCCCAATCTCCTGCTTCCCTTCCTGGTGCGATGCAGAAAGATCTATACTTGCTTCCCTTTGAGCCACATTTAGACAGACCCATGTGGACAGACATAACCTAAATGGGCAAAGCAACACAGCACCTGTCCACACCTCCTCCATACTAGCTCTGGCTGGGACACCACCATTCGTCTAGATTCTCATATTAGCTAAAGTTATCTGACTTTTTCTTATCCCTCCTCTCTCCAATGAATTCTCAAGTTCTGTTGATTCTGCTTCTATAATTCTTAGTATAGCAAATTTGAAAAATTTCCTGTGTTCAAGGCACTGTGCAAGATACAGAAGATACAAACAGAAAGCATGAAATAGTCCTAACCTAGAGAAGCCTGCATTCTCCTGGGGGAATACAATGTATACACAACTAAATAAATACACAGTCATTTCGAGGATAGAGTGCCAGCAACCCTGGACAAGCAGGGACAATCTCATGGAGAAAGTATGTACAAGAAGTTGCATGAGGACAAGGATCATATCTTATCTAAACTTTGCATTTCTCTCAATACATAGCTTAGTGCTTATCATATTTTAGAAGCAGACTAAATATTTGTTAAAAGAATGAATGAATGAACACCAGTGGTATGCTGGAACCATTTCATAGTTACAACTCTTTTCAGTGTGAGCATTTATACCTCACATCTCTCATATTCACTCCTTCTTTTATTCTCTCCAGCCTAGTACAGGACCATGTTGCCACATACCTGGACCACTGCAATAGTCTTCTAACTGGTCTTTGCATCTCTACCCTTTCTCTCTCTAATCCAATCCTCATAACCACTGCCAAAATTACCTTTCTTATGAGTAGACCTGGTCATGTCACTGGCATAATAAAAAATCATTTATATTTCCTTGTTGCCTCCTAGATAAAATCCTCATCTTCTCTGGAATCCAAAGCTCTCTACAATCTGACTATACCTCCTTTTTCTAATATTTTATATTATTAAACTCCGGTCAAATTGATCTACACTTTGCTGATATCACCATGTACCTTGCTTCCTTTGTGTCTGTCTTTATACCATTTCTTATTCTTGGAATACCTCCCCTCCTCTTAGCCTGTTGAATTCTTGTATATCCTTTAAAGCCCAGTTCAGATGCTACCGCTCCTTTTCTTAGCCTATTATCTTGCAACTCTAGAATGCAGTTATCATATAATTTGTATTATGATTGTCTGTGTTGTGCCTTATTCCTATATTAGACTGAAAACTGCATGAGGACAAGGATCGTATCTTATCTAAACTTAGTATTTATCTCAATGCATAGCTTAGTGCTTATTATATATTAGGAGTGGACTTAATATTTGTTAAAAGAATAAATGGATGGATGAATACTGATGGTACTGGAACCAACTCATAGTTACAACTATTTTCAGTGTGAGTATTTATACCCCTGGAATCAGAAACACTACCTATCAAGACTTGGTTTATTTTTTTAGATTTAAAAATATGAAAGAAAAAATGTTAAAAATGCAGATTGAACTTAAAAGTGTGTTAAGTGTTTTTTTTTTCTGAGAGCCAGTTATTAAAGATTTATCAGCATTCCCTTGATAGAAAGGAAACATTTACCTTTTTCTGCGCTTTATAAGAAAAATCAGTTTTACTTTATTCTACCAGAATGAAATAACATTTAACATTAGCTCTCTTCCTATGTGTTACTTTGAGTCTTAAGGTCTAAGATAAAGATACCCTTCAACCCACCAATGCCAATAGTAGGTCTATAAGACAAAGAAAAAGTAAAAGAATCTATATTTACCACAAAGTATCCATACTGGCTTTTTTTCGAGTGTCAAAGAATTAGAAACTGAAGGGGGGTACCTATTACTAGAAGAATGATTCTATTGTGTCCAAAAAAATGATGATGGAGACAGTTTCAGAGAAATTTAGGAAGACATATATGAATTGATGCCAAGTGAAGTGAGCAGAATCTGGAAAACAATGTGTATAATAGCAATATTACTGTAAAGATAGAGTTTTTAAAGATATTAGGAAGCAAAGATCAACCAAGTTTCCAGAGAAACTCTTGATGAAAGAGTCTGCCTACTTCTTACAGAGAAGTGATGAACTCAGTGTGGAGGGAGGAACTTTATTATTATTATTCTGACATGACCAATGCTGGAGTTTGTTTTGCTAAACTATATGTGTTTGTAACAGGGGTTTTGTTTTTCTGTCTTTTTCAATGGTGTAAAGGGGGGTAGAGACTGAAACAGTAGGAGGTGGGAGAAAGTAATATATATTTTTGTTGATTGAAAAAACTTAATTTTTTAAAAGTCAGAAGAAGCATAAGGAAGAGAACAATATTTAGGATTCCACCCCCACCCCCTGCATTGTACCTGTGTTTTTCATCATCTTCTTTTCTTGAGATGAAATGTTATGTGTGTGTGTGTGTGTATGTGTGTGTATGTATGACAGGAAGGACAAAAACATGGTTAGAATCTGTACATGAAAATTTAAATTGTTTAGAAATTTGCTGCTTGGACAAGAAGGATTCAAGCACTGAAGCTCTGAGGGCCACTATGAATTTGCTTGTGTTTTGCTGTGATGGACTAAACCAAAGATCTACTTTAATTAAACACATCTGTAAAACTTTCTATTAAATAAGTTTTACTCCTGTTTAATTTTACCATTAGAGTCAACTGAAAGTCCTTATGTGAAAATGTATAATTTTAAAATGAAAAAATTCAAGGGTTAAAATGGTATTATACTCACATATTAACACCAGAGGGCACTGTAAAATTAAGTGGGCCTCAGTAAAATATAGGACTGAAGGTTTATTAAGTTACTGTATCTGGTTACAATATATATTGCATATTAAAATAATTGGCAATGACATATGTCTTGTAAAGTACTTTAATGTAAAGCATAATTAGATTTAAAATGCAAATAAAAAATATTAGAGAGCCAAATGAACACTGATTTAGATGTGTTTTATGATTGACCATACTTGAGCTCTCATGAAACAAACCTCACTGTATCCTGCTAGAATTCTCATCTAGAATTCTTTTTGGCCTTCTTTTAGGTTCTCCCCACTAGCTGTGGGTAACAAAGTTGCAACAAAATTAGCATTTCCAAGTCTTCCTGGCCACAAATGCTGAGAAACTAAGTGCTAAGTAGTTTGGACAAAACTTCATCTGTCTGAAACGAGCTATTTATAAGGCTTAATTTGAAGGAACTAAAAGAAAATAAAGACTAAAAATTTTGGCCACAGTTTAAGCACACATTTCAAAATTCCCCCCAAATTTATTCATGTTAACTTTTCTTCTTTCTGTGATTATCTTTTCAATATCCTTTTTTGAAAATATTTGGCTTTGGAGATGGATTTTCAATCTGAAATAGTATACTTTGTGGTCTGGGATCTTTGAGATGTAAAAATCAGGTATTAGGTAGCGGTCATACAGTAAATTTGCCATTTAGAATTCAGTATACGTCTTCTATTTTGTTTCTGGTAACCATGTAATTATAAGAACTTTAAAGTTCCTTTTATAGGAAAGCCCAAGGGTATAAAATTAAGAGTGTATTGTCCTGCTTTCAGAGGCATTTTGCTCAGGCATAGATCAACCTAGAGACTGACTGTCGCCTTTCTGTTGAATTAGAGCTATATTTTTGACAAGTATGGCAGCTGTATCATCACTTTAATCACCAACAATCCACTGTGTCTCTTTATGCTAATAAATAAAATATCCTGTGTTAAATATTTCCAAGTAAGCAATAGGAGATCTATAATCTCCACCCCTACATGTTACGAAGTAAAATAATATAACCATAATAAAACCAAATCAAATCATGTCTAGGAGTTTTATAAACAACTAATAGCAGCAATTGCAAAGTGCACATCAGATACCAATTGAAGGCTACATTTCTCTTTAATATAATGTACTATGCATATTTCACTAACTGTCTCATGATATCAAATGAATTTAACAAGATGATTATGCAGGTCAAATTACTTAGTAAGTTCTTTTATAAGTGGCTTTTAAGCTTATTATGACTTTTAATGGTGCAATTTGTTAAAAGATTGGAATTTTTAGAATCCTGACTGCATACATATATGTGAGGAATATGTGTTCTGCTCTATTTTTTAAACCTCTTTCTGGTTTATAGAAATTGAAAGAAAAACTCTCACTGAAGAGTAACTTTTCATAGTTCATTTCTCATTTTTAATTACTTAAAACTGTGATCTAATTGTCAAATATTGAATGAAGTTAATATTCTTCTAAGTTATTATGGAAGTATTGGAAGTATTATGGAAGGGAAACATGGGTTGATGACTAATATGTTCAATCTGAGTTTAGGAAAGTGGGTTCAAATATGCTTCTGGTACTTACTAAAACTGGTCTGCTAGGTGGCGCCATAGTGCAGAGGGCTCTGGGTCTGGAGTCAGAGAAACTCATCTTCCTGAGTTCAAATTTGGCTTCAAACATTTACTAGCTGTGTGACCCTGGGCAAGTCACTTCACCCTGTTAGTTTCAGGTTCTTCATTTGTAAAATGGGTTGGAGGAGGAAATGGCAAACCACTCCAGTGTCTTTGCCCAGAAAACACCCAATGGGGAGTTGGACATGACTAAATAATAAACTTCCTAGCTGTGGGACTCTGAGCCTTAGCCTTCAGGAGTAACATAGTAATGATAATAATAGCATCCACTTCACAAGGTTAGCAGTTAATAGATTTTATCACCATGTCAAGAAGGTCTGATGATTTCTCCCCAGATATTAAACGTGCCACAGCTCTTTGCATGTGTGTTACATAGATGTCACACACATTTCACTATATTTTAAACTTTTAAAAACTGATTGGTTTATTTCTAAACTCCTGTCTCTCAGACGGAAATGTATTCAAAGATAAGTAATTGAAAAATATGAGGAAGCAAAATGAAAGTCTGTTAATTAAAATTGAAGTCCTCCTTATAATGTCTGTCATCTATCTTGGTTGATACAGCAATTTGATATTTCTTGATTAAATTTACTCACTTTGGAAAATTTTGAACCTTAAAGATTTACCTCAAATAAAATTTTAAAACAAGAAGGCTACAGTATTTGTACTTACCCACTTATTTCCTGGTGTGTTTGTTTTAATTCTTTACAAGGTAGTTTAAAGTTATTTTAAATTCATAACTATTCTTAATTTAAAGACTCAACATTATTTTACAACAGGGCTTCCTTTTATCTTATTCCACAAGTTTTCCATTGATATTCTTCTTAAATGAAAAGTAGGAGTTCTCTTGGACTTATCTTAGTGAATGTGGTTTTTGACAATTAAATCTACTTCTTAAATTTTAATATTCATTTATTAGAAAGTCCCAAGTAGGATAGAATGGCTGGAATAATGGCTGGCAATCAGGGAAGCTGGGTTCTGCTCCCTTCTCTGTCCTTGACTTACCAAATGACCCTCACAATGTCCCTTAACCTCTCTGGACCCATTTTCATAGCTCAGAAATGAGAATAACAACTTTTACAACCTCCTCCTCAGGGTTGTTATAAGGCTTAATGAGATAATAGGCCAGATTCTCATTTTCTTCCTGATTGTCTTCAAAGTACATTTCAGGTAGGGGGCAGAGCAATCTGGAGGAGTGCTTGTATCATGATCTCTGGGTGAAAGACGCTACAGAATACTGTTATTTAATTTTTCTGCTTTCAGTTCAATGACTGTAACACTCACAATCCTCTCTAAACTCATCAACCACAAAAACTTAATTAGATATTATATCTCCTTGGTTTAAAATAGTATTTAATTTTACATAATGTGTTCAGCCAAAATATTAAGATTCCCCAAATAGAAATGTTCCATCTATTTTTTCCCCAGGGCTTTTTTTCAATTTTTGGGGAGGTTTTTAAAAAAAATATTCTCCTTAAAGTATGATTTCAGCAATTTCCCTTTGTGAAACATCACTAACTCCCCCATTACCATTACTTAATTGAAGATGTAATCCCTACTTAGTGACTTTGCAGTCTCACAGATATCAAATGCTGCAAACAGTAAATATTAACATTCCAGTTAAATGTGCACTGACTCTTATTCCTTTCTCCCCACAAATTGTCTTCATGCTCCTCTGAGTGTCGTCCGAAGTGAGATTATATTAACTGTGTCTTATGTGAGACTTTGAGAGTTTGAGTGGAAATTAATGTGCAAATCTCCTTTTCACTTGTGGGTAAGTGAGCATCTGATCTTTGGGCTATGGAAGGGTACAGCGGAAATTCACAGATGTAAGGGAGAGGGACAAATAAGGAAGATCCAACGTGTCCAGAATTAAAGCTTTCATTACTCAGAGATTCTTACTTTTTTAGTGACTCTGCTCTGCTCCCCCAAAATATATGCACATTGAGCAACAGCAACCTCCCAAACCCAGCTTTCAAACATTTTGAATAAAAATCAGTGAATGGGACAAAATGTGAGAAATGGGACAATTCTCTGTATGAATCAAAAAGCAGATTGATGCTCCCTTCCAGGGACAGGAAGTCTTATTAGAACAATCATCCAGAGTCTTTAGGTTCCTTTCATTTCATATAATACTAGAATTTGGCAGGTCTTCTTTCCTATGTTAAGGAAATTTGCTTTTGTCAAAGCTTTCAGCCTCCAAGGTGAATACTAGAGAGGGGTGCAACAGGATTTATTGAAACATCTGCCTGGGAAAAGAGGAAGAAAAATACCCCAAACTTCTAGGAATCCTATGGCCATAACTGAGGATGATTTTGGAAAGACTATAGAAGAATGAATGGGTTGTGGTTTTGTTTGGGTTTTTTTTTGGATTGTTGGTTTTTCTTGTTGGAGTTTTTGTCTGTTTGTTTTGTTTTATGGGAGAAGTTAAAGACATTCCCACAAGAGGCTCTCAGTTTCCAAATTACAGCAGAGGGCACTAGAGACTGTATCACCACCAAGCCAGCGAGAGACTGAAGATGGAGAAACTGTTGTCTTAGAAAAGCTGGTCTTTTGATTTGTTAGCCTGTTAGTACAAATATCTGGCCTGAGAGATCTAGAAAATCTCTCCAGTTATGCTTTTTTAGTTGGTCAGAGTACTCCTTCCATGATTTTCTTTCTCTAACCTATAACTAGTTAAGTTACATTGCCCTAGGAATAAATCTAACACCTTTGTATTCCAAAATATGGAACACATGGGCAACCCATCCACATCTCCTCATAACTCTACACACATTTATATAAACATGTGTACATGTATCATTTTAAAACAAGACTAATGAGATTAAATCATAGAATGATAATAATCTTAGAACATCTATAGCACCTGTCCTGATGATCCTAAGGGGCTTTAGAAACATCTGTTTGATATCAGCACCCCATGAGGAAGCATTATTTTCATTTTACAGATGGGTAAACTAATACACAGAATGGCAAGAGTATTTGCTAAAGATCACAAAATAAGTGATAAATGAACTAATCTTAAAACTTGGATAATAGTTTTAGATGTAGAAGGAAATATTAAAAGTTATCTAGTCTAACCCTACTGGGGCAGATAAGTGGTAAGATGTAGTGAAGAGAGTTCTAGGCCTGGAGTCAAGACCTGAGTTCAGATATGAACTAGCTGTGTGACCCTGGGCAAGTCACTTAACCTTGTTGTCCTCAATTAGAAGGAAATGACAAATCACTTCAGTATCTTTACCAAGAACACCCCAAATGGGATCACAAGGAGTCAAACATGACTGAAAATGACTAAACAACAACAGTCCAGCCCCTCTCATTTCAGAGATGGGGAAACTGAGGCCCAGAACATGGTTTATGTTTTGTCTTTTTATCTCTACCCCCTAGAAAGACATTTAATATATGCTTGTGGATTGATTGAAGTAACTTGCCTAAGGTCCCAGGTAACATCAGAGGTAGGATTTGAATGCAGGTCCTGTGTCTCCAGGAATTCTTCTTTCCACTCTGACATGTTCAAGACTCTTTTAAAGAAAAAAAAATCTACATAAAATCCTAGAGCTGGAAGAAACCTCAGAGATCATCTTGTTGAACTTGTTTTTCAGTCATTTCAGTCATGTCTGACTCTTTGTGACCCCATTTGGTATTTTCTTGACAAAGATACTGGAGCAGTTTGCCATTTCTATCTCTAGATCATCCAGATGAGGAAATTGAGATAAACAGGGTTAAGTGACTTGACCAGGGTCACACAGCTAGTAAGTAGTTGAGGCTGGATTTGACCTCAGTAAGATGAGTCTTCCTGACTAGCCTCAGGAACTCTAATTCACTGAGCCACCTAACTGCCCATCTTATCAAACATCAAATGCCCATTGTAATAATAATGAAAGTCAGGAATCCTGATACCCAATCCCTTCCTCCAATCACCTTTTAATTTGTTAACCAAAATAACATTCAGCACTGACATTAATAAATAAAGTTAACTATTAAAGTGCGACTGAGTGAAAAATTATGAGATCACTGTATTTTGTAACAAAAACTTATGTAGACATCCCAGAAACTTGAGAATCACTCATCAGAAAATCTTTTCTATAACCCACCATGCCAAAAACATTTTGCCCAATGAAGCTCCACCCTTTTTTAGTTTCTTTGGGATACATACACAGAGAGAAATATAATGATTCAGATAGTCTTTTGACTTATTATACATAATAGGCTGAGTTGGTCCTCTTCAGGTCCAGAGAGAGGAACCATACCCAGGGAATCCAAAAGAGGTAAGTCAAAAGTCAGACCTGGGACTTCCCTATGGAGTTCTTATCTGAGTGGTAGGGCTAGGACATTGGCAATTAAAATATACATATGGCACTTTGAGGTTTGTAAAACACTTTTCCTAATTTGAACATGATAATAATCCTGGGAGATGGGGGCTATCATTATTCCCATTTTATAGATGAGGAAACTGTGGCTGAGTGACTTGTCAGTCCATGTTCACTCAGCTGATAAATGTCTTAGCCAGCATTGGAACTTAGGTCTTCCTGCACTATCTAGCTACCACTTGAACTGGCTCATTCTTATCTAGTCTTTGTTGGCGAGGGATTTACTTAAAAATGAGGCATGTGGCCCTGCTGCCATTGCTAAGACCTAGACGGGAAATATGCATTAGATTTCATTAATTCAGTTCATTTCTGACAGGAAAAGCATGTAAAGATTTAGAAAGAAATAGAGACAACTAGATTGTGCTTACATCTTCCTTTCTATATATATATATATATATATATATATATATATATATATATATGTGTGTGTGTGTGTGTGTGTATTCATGCATGTGTGTGTATATATGTGAGAGAGAGAGAAAGAGAGAATGGAGCCTCTTTTGACTTAAACTCCTTAGGAATGCCTAATGCCTATACCTTTCTTGCACATCCTTCAACAGAGATTAACAAAGTACTGAATGTGCTTGGTATTGGTAGGGTCAATAGGTAAAATTTGGGGTGTGGGTGGAGTAACTTAGAAATTTAAAGGAACTCGGGGAATTTTCCCAGTATTTTCTGGCACTATCTTGCAAGGAGGTCACATACTATGCAACTTGGGTTTTTTGTTTTTTTTTTGTGAGGATTTCCCCTCTGCGGAATCCTCCAGGTTGAGATAAAACATGTCTTGGCTCCCTCTGGTACAAAGAACCTATTTCATTTACTCACTTAAGGAGAGAGATGGGTCCAGTTGAATTTCAAAGCACTCTCATTTTCGCCAGCCCATTAGCCACATGATAGGTAATCAGAGGTCTCAAGGGGTTATTAATATTTTCCCTAACTTTTCCATTGTATCAACAGGCTTATTCAGTGAAACTGTACCAACTTGTGGATAGCAACTGAAATTTCACAATGACCTAATTTTGGTCAGATACATAAAATTTTCTGGGTTTTTCTTTATAGTCAATATTACATACTGAATTTTATTTAAAATATTATTTTTTTTAAAGTGGAAACTATCCCCTTAGAAGCCTTTAAATATAGACTATATTTAAATCAACCAAATAAATATGACCTTAAGTGTGAAGAGCTCTGGACTTGGATTCAGAAAGACTGAGGTCAAAACCTGACCTGAAACACTATTTAGCTGTCTGCCCCTGGGCAATTCACTTAATCTCTGTCTACCTCAGTTTCTTCAACTGCAAAATGGAGATAATGATAGCACCTACCTCACAAGATTATTGTAGGGCTCAAATGAGCTAATTTACATAAATGCTTTGGAAACCTTAAAACTCTATTTAAATATTCTCTCTCTCTCCCTTTCTTCCTCCCTCCCTACCTCCTTCCTCTCTCTCCTCTCTCTCATGTTTCCCTACACTTCTCTCTTCCTCTTTCTCTTTCTCTCTCTGTTTGAAATATTGCAGATATTTACACACAGATTTGATTAATATCTGAATAGTTAATAAGTACTTTATATTTTAAATGTTTGTGGTAGATTAGATCACCATCTGACTCATTTGTTGTTTTTCCCATGTCAGGGATGAATAAAATTTGAGCATGAAATAGCCTCTTCTGAATTCAGTCAACTTGATCATTGTCTGGTATTCAACAGGCCTGAATCATCTGCTGGCTCTTTCTAGTTATCACTAATAACAAATCCAAGAATGATGCATCTATGTAAACCTGGAGTGAAGCAGCTAGAACTACAGAATGCATCTATGGTCTCAGAATACATCTATGATCTTAGATGTTTTTGCTAAAGGTACCACATCAGGCAAGACTCAAATCTTTCTTATGGTGCTGTGAATACAGGGTGCTAGGAAATGTATACAGAGCAGATATCTTCCATTAATTTCATTTGGAATGCCTTTTCTTCCTTTTGTCTTCTGAACCACCCTGACCTCCTTCAGGAAACCTTTTCTGATTAACCCCACACACTGCCAGTCATTCCATTAATGCCTATAACTTATGAGATGATGTTTACATGTTTCTGGAATGGTTTTTAATTTTTATTCTTATCCCCTTAAGCCTGCCAGAGGTACTTGACACTGTCATGGGGGATGGCTAGAGAAAAGTCCAAATAGAAGAGAGATTCCGGCTCATTGGTGAAGTCCTCCAGATGATCCACTTTGTAGATGACTGTGTCAGTTGGCCAATCCATCTGGGCAATTGCAGACAATTTGCAGTCCTCTGAATGAGATCCACAATCATATTCTCACAGAACAAAACAAAATAAGTAGATGAAGAACGCCTATTATTCAGATTATAGTATGTAGTTGGATGACTAGCCCATTGAGCTTATCCATCAGTACATTTATCTTAGACATGTAGATAGAGACAGTGAGCTGTAGCTGGACCCGTAATTGAAAAGGGGGAAGAGTGCAAATTGGATTCCAATAGAAAGTTGTAAAACACTTTCAAAAACAAAAGCCCAGTTTTCTAACACCACTAGTCTTCTAGAGATATGATAGGGCTATGAATCATTGAATACCACAATATTTGAGTAATTCAAAATTGCAGGTCATCCAAAGGTCAATGGAGAGATGCATGGCAGACATAAATAGGCTGGATCATATTAGCCATGATAAATGGTATATGGGAAGCAGTGTAAAAGATTTTGCCAAAGAAATAGATGAGTGGAAAAGGAGGAAGGCCAGTTATGTAGTAAGAGTAAGAGCCAGAAAACTATACTGGTATCCAGCTAATGTTGAGCCTATGAGTAGGCTGGCTGCTAGGTGGCACAGTGGATAGAGTGCCAGGTCTGGAGTCACTTCAAATCTGAAAATTACTAGCTGCATGACCCTGGGCAAGTCAATTAAACCTGCTTGCCTCAGTTTCCTCACCTGTCAAATGATCTAGAGAAGGAAATGGCAAACTACTGCAGTATCTTTGCCCAGAAAACTCCATATGGAGTCACAAAGAATCGACTGAACAGCAGCAGTACTCAGAAGGCCTCTAGAATAATGACTGGACCCCTGTGAAAGATTTATGGGATAATATGGACAAGAGTAGCACAGAACAGAAAGGCATGGATCTATACCAACCGAGGGAGCACTCAGTCAAAACAGACAACGAGAATTTATTAAATATGTATTATGGTAAATCTGGGAATACAAACCAAAAATGAAATTAGTAAGGTAAGAAGCCAGCAAGCATTTATTAAGTGATTACTCTCAGCCAGGTAGTGTGCTAAGCATTGAGGATACAAAAAAAAGCAAAAGAATTAGGTGCCCATCCTTAAGGAAATTCACATTCAAATGGAGGAGATAACACATAAATAATTATGTGTATATATATATGTATATACATATATACATATATGTATATATACATACATACATACATACATATATATATATATATATATATATATATATATATATATATATATATATATAAGGAGTAGATGAAAAGTTATCTTGGATGGTAGATGCTGAGTGGGAAAGGGGGAACTACCAGGGATGACCTTCTACAGAAGATGGGTTTTGAGTTGAGTCTTGAAGGAAAGGGAAGCTGAGAGGTAGAAATAAGGAAGGAGAGCATTCTATGTATAGGGGACAGACAGTGTAAAGGCATGGAGGTGGGAAATGAAGTATGTGTGAAGAACAGAAAGTAAGCCAGTATAGCTAGGATGTAGAGTGTGTGGCCTGGAAAGATAAGAAAGGACTAGGTTGTGAAAGGTTTTAAATGCTAGCCAGGAGACCTTATATTTGATCTAGGAGATAATCAGGGAGTTACTAGATCTTATCAAGTGGGGGAAAAGGCACCATAGGAGCTAGGTGTCAAAGTGGAAAAACTGCCAGCCCTAGAGTCACAAAGACCTGAGTTCAAATCCAACCTTAGACACTTACTAGATGTGTGTCACCTAATCCTGTTTGCCTCAGTTTCCTCTTCTGTAAAATGAGTTGGAGAAAAAAATGGCAAACTATTCCAGTATCTTTGCCAAGAAAACCCCAAATGGGGTCACGAAGAGTCAGACATAACTGAGTAGCAACAACAACAGAAGACGTGGTAAGACCTGTGCTTTACAAAAATCACTTTTCTTATTGAAGGGAGGATTGGATTGGAGAGAAAAAAGACATGAGAGCGAACGATGAGAAGGCTGTGCCAATAGGCCAAGCAAGAAGTGACCAGGGTCCGTACTAAGGCAGTGGTTGTGCTCATGGAGAAAAGGGAGCACGTGCAAGAGCTGTTGCAAAGGTAAACAATAATAACAGAGAGGTGAGGGCTTGGAGAGGGAGGGAGATAATGATTTCTCTTTTGGATATATTGAGCTTGAGTGTCTACAAGTTATCCAGTGTCAGACTTCTAAAAAGCAGTTAATGAAGGACTCAGGAGAGGGACTAGCACTGGATATAGAGATCTGCTTAGAAATTCTCTTTGAACCCCATGGGAGTTGATAAGATCAGCAAAAACAGTGGTATAGACAGAGAAGAGAAGGGGATCAGAAGAGAACTTTGAAGGACACTCAATATTAGTGGATATGACATGGCTTGAGATCCAGAAAAGAAGACAGAGAACGAGAGGTCATACACGTAGAAGGGGAACCAGGAGAAAACAGCATCAAGGAAGTCTAGAGAAGAGAGACTACCCAGGAAGAAATGGTGATCAACAGTGTGAAACCTAAAACATCAGAAAAGGCCGTTAGATCTGGCAGTTAAGTGAGTATTGGTATCTTTGGAGAGGATAGTGTCAGCTGAATGATGAGGTTGGAAGCCAGATTGTTGAGGGGTTAGAGCTGAGTGAGAGGAAAGGAAGTGGAGGTATATAGTGCTGGAAGGAAAGCTATCATAAATATGACAGCTAGCACAGAGGGTTGGATTCAAGTGAGGTTTATTGAGGTTTTTTTTTTTTGTCTTGTTCTGTTTTAAGGATGGGGGAGACATGTGTCTACATATATCTATCTATCTACATATATCACAGAAAAAGCCAGTAGATGAGAGAGCTTGATGATCAGAGCTAGACTAGAGAAAACATTTCCTGCCCCCAAAGACCTTACATTCTAATGAGGGAAATAAGAAGGGCCTATGTATATATAGAGAGGTGACAAACTAGGTACAAGATAATCTTAAAGGAGAAGGCTTTAATAGCTGTTAGGGGAGGAAGGGAATAAGAGGGGAGGGGAACCAGAAGTGATTTCCTGCAGAAGGAGGGATAACCACCTCAATGAAATGATACATCCACTGAAGTGTCTATATATACATATATAGGCACATATATACATACATATGTAGACATATATGTGTATATTAGAATAGAATATATTCTATATTATTCTGTTATAATATTATTCTGTATGATAATCTATTCTCTCTGAGGACAAGAACTGTATCTTATATTTCTTTTGTGTTCTTCTCCCTCCCTCCCTCCACCCAAGTGACTGGTACTGAATTTCTTTCAAAGAGGATGCTCAATCAATACTGTTAACTGACTAACCAGAGGTTCCCGAACCTCAAGACATATTAATAGTTGACCCTGACACAGTACAAAGTACATGCATTCATTAACTCATGTGATCACAGCAGCCCTATGGGGTGACATTCTTCCCTTTGGTTTGCAAAGGGGGAATTAATGATACCTATAAAATAATACCTATGAGATAATACTTATAGATGTTGTTATCAGCTCTCTTTTGAAGATGAGGAAACTGATTCCCAGAAAAAATAAGTGATCTCCCCAGAGTCAGCCAGTTAGTATACAGAAGAGAGAGAATTTGAACCATGTGCTTCTGGAATGTTCTTTTCACCATGCAACACTGCCTTCTACTTGGTGTTGGTGGTGACCAGTTGGTTCAATCATGTCCAACTCTTCATGACTTCATTTGGGGTTTTCTTGACAAAGATATTGGAATGATTTGCCATTTCTTTCTCCAGCTCATTTTGCTGATGTGGGAATTGAGGCCAACAGGGTGAAGTGACTTGCCGTAGGTCACACAGCCAGTAAGTGTCTGAAGTCAGATTTGAACTCAGGAAGAGAAGTCTGCCATATACTTTGCCATGCTGCCACGATGTATTCTTGGCTAACTTGCTAAATTTGAAATAATGGAGAGAAGGGTTCAGACAAAAGACTTTTTACAACGATAGGTCCCAGTTTAAAGACTCTTCTACTCCCTCCTACAGCACTCAATAGCCATTATATCTAATCAGTTGTCATGTCTTTCTGGATCTACCTCCTCAAAACCTCTTCCATCCATCACCTTCTCTACACTCACCCCTCGCTCAGGCCCTCATCACATCACATCCAGACTATTACAATAGAATTGGCCTCCCTATCTTGAATCTCTTCTTTCTCTAACCCATCCTCATAGCTGTCCAAAAAGTGCAGGTCTGACCTCACCCCACAGATTAAAAAGAATCAATGGCTCCCTCACACCTCTAGGATAAAATGTATTACTCCTTCTGTTTAGCATTTAAAACCCATTACAGTTGGGATCTAGCCTAACATAGCAATCCCCTTAATTCACCTTAATTGCCCTCACGTCCTCTACTCTGCTGTCACACTGTTCTATTGTGATTCCTTGTACAAGACAATCTATCTTCCACCTCTGGGCCTTTGTTTAGTCAGTTACTCATGCCTGGAATACACTTTCTTTTTATTTGCCTCTCAGAATTTTAAGCTTCTAAGTTCAATTTAAGTGCTACTTCCTAAGTGAGACCTTTCCTTCCTCTCCCCTCACAGCTCCTATGCTTCAAGGCACTATTCTCAAACGACCTTGTGTAAACCTTTTTTCAAATGCATAGCTTGGAACAACTGCAGATACTAGTCCTGCAGTTTTAAAGAGCTCATATACAATGCTGAAAGAAAATTAGTTTTGTCCCGACCATTTAAAAAGTCAGCTGAGAAATATCTTAATATATTTACAACTGAGAAAATAAATGGCTTAATGCAAAATTCTTCTCCCTATGAAGTCAGGGAGAACCTATGTTCTATCCATGAAGATATGTGAAGAAACTCTAAAGATGTTATGAAGTATTTCTGGGTAATCAGGGAAAGGGTTTATGTTTTATTTGTGACCCATGAGGACTTAAGGGAGAATCCACTGGCCAGAAGGAAAGCATGTGAGGGTAACCTTCTTTCTTATGAGGCCTGTTCTAAGTGTTGTTGTTTTAATGAGGAAGTCGTAGAAAGAGGAGCTTATAAGAAATCTATGAAGAACTAGAGAGTAGCCAGAATTTGTTTCCTGTGACTATTGTAGAGAAAATAAAGAGAAAGAACTAATTCTAAGGAAACTATGGAGAAGATGCTTTAATTATTACGTGGATTGAGTTGAATGATTTGATTGAGACTCTATTTTCAGGCTAGGGAAAAGGAGTCATCTACTGATAAATTGATGACTTGAGGTAACTTGGACTGTGACATTTTCCATAATGAAATACTATAAATTAGTGTAGAATTATCCCTTCCACATCATGGGGGTTAGGGATGCAGTGCCCCTGTGATCTGGAAAATCTGTGTAAAATTTTTTGGCTCTCCCTTAGTACCAGAGAAAAAGTCTGAATTTTTTGTTTTTCTTTTATGGGGAGTTTAGAGTACCTTATTGTAACATTTGGGTTGATATTATAGAGTGCTCTATATATATTTTGTGCATCTCTGAGATTCTAAATTTTTCTGTGTCATCTGCTGGGCATCACATGCATCTGAGGCTTCCACAAAACTCCCAATTTAAATGTGAAACTCCTATTTAATTTCTTATGTTGACCCTCAATATAATGAAACCATGTTGGGGAAAGTTGTAATGAAGAAAGGATAACTATATATGTTCTTATGTTTACTATCAATCCCATTTGTCAATAAATTATATATTCAGTAACTTTAATATTTAATATAGATAAGTAAAATAATTAGTATCAGAGAGGATTGGTGGATTGAGCTAATTAATTAATGAGAAATTCAGGTGAAGTTTCCAATTTTATAATGAGAAATGACCTATAAAATTGATGCAGAACTCAGAAGGATAAAATTCAGTATAAAGCAATGAGTCAAGTGGTAGGCTAAGGTTGGGTGACCTGCTGGTAATTAAGGTGATTGGACCCTATATTCTTCTTACCTATTACATGTGGGGGCATGCTACTTTTCAACCTGCTACACTTATAGCTGTTATGCATATAGTTACATGTGTATATGTGCTACCTTGTTGGATAAAAAGTAAACTCCTTGAAAATATGATTAGATTGTGTCCATAGCAGATATTTAATAAATATTGTAGATCGATTAGTTGATTATCAGAAGTACAGGCAATAACTCTTTCATTGTGATTATAATTACTCTAGAAAAAAGTAACAATATAATAGTATTTGCTACTTTTAGTTGTGTCCAACTCTTCATGATTCCATTTGAGGTTTTCTTGGCAAAGTTACTGGAATGATTTGCCTTTCCAGCTCATTTTCTTTTCTAGTTCATTTTGTAAATGAGGGAACGGAGGCAAACAGGGTTATGTGACTTGCCGAAAGTTGCACAGCTTATAGGTGGGTGAGGTCAGATTTGAACTCAGCTCTTCCTGGATGGTGGTGGTGGTGGTGGTAGAACAGGAGGCTGATTTTTTCAACTAAACCAGGGAATTGTTCAGACATGGTCCGAGTTTGCCACTGTTGTTAGCACGTATATTCTCCATTAAGATCCAGAATGTCAGAAACCTTATGAATCAAGAACAAATTTTGATCCTCAGAGAAGGCTCATATGTGATTTCCCTTTATTCCCTTCTATCACTAGGGCTAACTAACCCCATTAAAAACTGCGAAGGACATGAAGACTGTCTTTGATCTCCCTGCTTCCCTACCTCTGCAAAAGATATTATAATGTGAAAAAGCAAAGCAGGTCTTGGATTTTGAGCTCTGAGTTTGAGTTCCAGCTCTAGTATTTATTCGATTTATGATCATGGGCAATCATTTCTTCTCCCTGCATGTCAGTTTCCTCATCTGTCAGATGAGAACAGTAATATCCTCATAGCCTCCATGAAATAGTGCATCAAGTGCCAGGCTTGTAGTCTTACTAACCTGAGTTCTAATCCCACTTTTGACATTTACTAGCCATGTGGCCCTTAGCAAATCACTTATCCTCCGTGATATTCAGTTTCTTCATCTGTCAAATGGAGATAATAATGCTAGTATTAGCTCCCTCATAGGACTGTTGTGAGGCTCAAATGAAAGAATATGTATAAAGTACTTTCAAATCCTAAATCACTATAGAAATGTGAACTATTTTCATTTTATAACTTATCTCGAAGGGTTGTGATTAAGCACTTGAGTATTATTATTTCTAAGTGGACAAATGGTGTAATTTCAGAGAAGATTCCGATGCTATTCCAAATCTTTCCTTTCCATCTAGCTGAAAGTCCCATCAAGAGCATCATCTGTTCAGGCTAAGGTTTTGATGCCTGTTAAATTGCAAATACTCCTGGAGAAACAACATCTTAAGCTACTGTCAGTCATTTGCAATGAATAGGAATGAAGGACAGAAAACTGGTTTTAATAACAGAGTTAGAGAGGAAGAAAGCAAGAAAACGCTTGAATGGGTGGGTGGGGAGTCTTGGGAAATAAAGAATGAAGAACATGGTGGTTGGGAACACTGAAGACAGATGCTGATGATCAAAATGCTGTTGAGGGCTAGCCCTACCTCCTCTATCAGCTTGTGGTGTTGTGACCTCATCTCTGGAAGTGTACTCGCCTGGTCCCTGATGTCCTAGAGACCCCCCAGTGTAGTGCCTCGCACAGGCTTACGAGTAGTATGCTAGGCGTGTAGTGGTTACTCATGCCTGGTGCTCTCTGGGTCCTTTTTCTTTCCCCTGGGATTGACCTATGCTTACTATGCTTTGTTGCAGTTGACTCAAAACTGAGCAAATATATTCCATGCTTAACATGTATCTAAATCCATTCATTTCTAGAAAAGCTATCAGTTGTGACAAGCAAGGGACATCCATTTTAATTATGGAAAGAGGCTTTCTTATCAATTATTTATTAACTACAGAAAACAATATACACATAAAAAAGGAAAAATTATCTCGCTCTGCCACTTCATCTGTGCAAGGCTAAACTCCCACAGCATATAGACCTTTACTCTCATTCTGTAAGATCTGTGAAAATACTCTGTGTGTGTGTGTGTGCGCGCATGTATATATGCAGTATGTATATAGTATGCCTATAATCCTCCACTGGAACATGTAGGAAAAGAAAACATGTCTTAATTATCTTTTTATCTCTACCAGCACATAGTACAGACCTATACACATAGGAGGTTTTTAGTAAATATTTATTGTTTAATGAGCATATTTAATTTGAAAGAGGAAATCTAAAAAAATAAATAAATATATTGACTGAGTGAACACAACAATTGAAAAGGAAAGAAAAATGACAAAGAGTTGATTTGGTATTATGTATTTAAAAAGTTTTTTTATTTTTTTTATTTTTTTATTTTATTTTTTAATTTATTATTTATTATTTATTTTATTTTTTAAATTTTTATTTTTTAAATTTTAAAAAATTTAAAATTTAAAAAATTTAAAATTTAAGAAAATTTAAAATTTAAGAAAATTTTATTTTTTAAAAATTAAATTCAATCTGGTTTATGGAACCAAATGAAATGAATTAGAGAACTGTGGCAATAATTCAAATCAAAGTTCAAAAACAGCAATGGCTGTTCTCCTGAAGTATGCAAATGATCTAGTCTAGGTAAAAGTTTTGTTTTGGATTACCTAGAAATGATTCAAAGGATTTAGAGCTGGAAACACCTTAGAGGTGGTCTAGTTCACTTGCCTTCCTTAACAGATGAATTAATTTTTAAGTGATTTACTCAAGGTCACTCAGGGGTAGGTTTAGTCTTCAAATCCAGATATCTATGCCACCCCCAGCCCCTATATGAATTCACTTTACTTTGCAAATGTAGATAGTATTCCTATCTTTCAAATGTGTTACATGTGTAGGGAAGTATGTCCATAGACATCAGGATTTCACAGTTCTTGGTTCTGAGAGAACTTCACTCGGAGGAAATTCTCCCTGGATTATATATTTCAGAAACCTGTGCATGAGTTTCATGTGTGGGGACATCGCTCAGTACGTATGTACTTTAATTGGATAGGAGCAATTTCAGTTGAAAAAGAGGATGGCAATTTCACAAGGTATATCAAGACACAATGACTGAGCATGATTAGGGATTCATAGATAAAAGATATGAGTATAGACAGGGGAGATGTGGAAAGCGGCAGACGTAGCCAGATCGTGCATAATGTGAATTTCTGCTGTGTTATAGAGACAAAAGAGTTAACAAGGAATCAGTCAATATTCAAGAGATGTTTTGGGGAGTGTCAACCATTTGTGAATAGATGCCAAGAGTATTTAGTATTTTATCTAATTCCTTTTTGTTAGTTTGCCTGTATGTTTTAATTAAATTCCTTTACATTGAATGAATATGCTATCTGGATTGGTCTGATAAAGATTACATTGGTGGCGGCTCAGACCTATGACTTAGGATAAACCCAAATATAAATGGTAACATGAAACTGATAATGACAGAGATGGGGGCCTCAGTAAGGGTTATACAGGCAATTTATTTCTCAATTTAGAAAAATTCTAAGAAAACTATCTCATTAAATTTAGATGAAGCACTACCTTTCTCTTAACTTTTCCATCATGGAAATTAAGAAAGGTGTAGAGGATGGGGTGTTTCTACAGTGAAAGAGTCAGAATGAACTTCTGACCTTCAGGCTGTATACCATTTTGGCTAAAAGGAAGAAGCTGACTGCATAGTTCCTCAAGCTTACCTGCTGTACCACTACCTCCCTCCCTCCCGATTCTCCACTCAGGTTCTCATGTTATTTTCTTCAGTCTTATATTTCACTGGATGGCAACCCATATAATTTCTTTTTCTCCTTCCTTCCTTCCTTCCTTCCTTCCTTCCTTCCTTCCTTCCTTCCTTCCTTCCTTCCTTCCTTCCTTCCTTCCTTCCTTCCTTCCTTCCTTCCTTCCTTTCTTCCTTTCTTCTTCCCCCCCTTTTTGAAAGAAAAAGCAAGGAATAAAGGAATCATGAGCTAGCTTTTAAATGGAGCAAAAGTGAAAGAGAAACTATTTTGACTGGTTTGGCAGTGAAATCTTGCAACACAAAGATCAAACTACATCTGTGTATAGTATTTGTAGCAAGAGAAAAAAATTCTGCTCTACCATACAAAAAAAATACTGTTTGTTAATAATGCTGCCTTTTACTTAATTCGGTGCCATTAAGCTGAGGATTTCAAAGCATTTCCCATCAAAAGAGGAGAGAAGACAATTCCAGGTCTGCTTTGCTCCTGAACACACTAAACTGAGGCTATTTACAAGATACAAAATACCCAGTTGAAAACTGATAATATTCACCCTTTACACAGCTGCCAAATCCTTCCTCTGCAAAGCAGCCAAAATAACTTTTCTCTAGCACAGGTCTGCCTGTGCCATTCCTTTACTTAAAGGAAATTCCTATTATCTCCAGAATAAAATATACACAGAATGAAATACACACTTCTTAGCCTAACATTTAAAGCTATCTACAGCCTGACTCCAAATTACCTTCCCAATCCTATTTCATAATACTTCTCTTCAGGCATTACTTTACGAATAAACTGGACGTGCAAGGACAACTACTACTAATAGCTAACATTTACAGAGCACTTACTATGTGTTAGTCACTTTACAAATACTATTTCAGTTGACCCTCACAACAAGCCCTGGGAAATAGGTGCTATTATTATCCCCATTTTACAGATGGGGCAAAAAATACCCAAAACTGAGGCAGACAGAGGTCACATAGCTAAGGTCAAATTTGAACTCAAGTCTTCCTGACTCTAGGTCTAGTGTTTTATCTACTTTGCTCTGTTGCTGATGCTGCTCCGGCACCGGCTGCCTCCCTGGCTCCCCACATCCCCCCCCCCACCTCCTCGTGCTCCCCCCTCACATACTTTTCCCTCCTGCCTTTGAGCATTCATGCTGACTTTTCCCCATGTCTGGAATGTACTCCTTCCTGTTCTCTACTTTTCAGAATTCTTTTCTTTTTTCATGGTTTGGCTTAGGTACACTTCCTCAACATACCACTCCTTCATTCAGTGCTCTCTTCTTTCTCACATGAATTTGTTTGCATGTTTTCTCTTCCCAGGAGAATGTAAGTTTCTTGAGAGCAAGAAGTCTTGTCTCTGTCTCCTCAATGGTCAGCCAGCACAGTGTTTTCCTACTCGTAGCTTGTTTTAATAAATGGTTTATTGAATTGGATTGTATTGAATTGAATTCAGAAAATCACATGGACAGTTTTCTGTGATGTTTGGCCTTATATAGTCAAGGTTAAGCACAGCATATAACATGTGGTAGGCACTTAATAAATACTTGCTGACTAGTTAGCTAAGACTTTTTATTCTTCATTTTTACCTTTTGCCTGCTCATTTTCTGAGATGTAGAAAGACAGAACTCTTACAATCTTTCCAGTGTTCTCCTGGATAATTTTCCTCTCCTTGGAGCCTGTGGACTCAGGATTTCTGAAAAATGGAAATTCAATGTAATAATTTTGCCTAAAATAAAGACACATAGTAGGTCTGTCCATTCCCTATTTCCCAGTGTTGGCATATTTTCAGACTTTTGGTGGAAGATGTCCAAGAGGGGTGGAATATTTCAAACATGGACATGTGACCAAATGGGGATGAAAAAGCAACAAACCAGTTTTATCCCATGTTGGTGGTTTTGTTTTTAATAGTATCATGCTTTAGTTTCAAAAATAGGCAAAAAAAATTGGATCACTAAGGAAAGAATATACTTTCACAAATCACAGATTTGGGGATACAAGGAACCTTAGAGTTCGTTGAATTTAATTTGTTCATTTTATAGAGGAGGAAATGGAGGCCTGGAGTGGTAAAGCTCATTGCCCCATGTAACATTTGACATGATAGCCAGGACTCAAAACAAAATCCTCTCTGAATGCAGCATTCTTTCCAAGGTACCCATCTCTCTCCCTTCTGCATAGCCTTTCTTCAAATTTACCGGTCCTACTATGGACTCATTCAACTGAATTCCCCCAAAAAATAGTTTTAAGAAGGAAGTCCCCAAATTCAAACATCTAGTTCTAAAAGAAACAGTTTCAGAGAATCATATACACACACACACACACATATAGAGGCCACAACAAGATTACTTGGTCTGTGCTATTTTATTTTATTTCATTTTTTTGCTGAAAAATTGAGCCTGAAGCTTTTAAGATCTTTTTGTTAGAACTTTCTAACTGTATCATAAATCTTTTATTAACATTTGGTATTATACTAATTAAAACTGTTCTCTGTATGTATTATTAATTTCTCTAGCACTTCTTGCTGGGGTGACGTTTTTAGCTGGCTAAGCAGAATGTACCACAGTAAATAAGGAGAAACTCATTTCCAGACAATTAGGCTTGCAGAAAAATAAGTCTGTTAATGGAAGGCATGATGATTACAAATTTTACCTAAATAAACAGGGTATCTTAATGGTAACTCTTCAAGCTAAGTAAACAGATTGGTGCGATAATGTCCTAAGCAATACTTAAGTGTAACGGTTTAATAAATTGGTAAATTACTCATTTCATCTTAGAACAAAATGGTAATACTGTAGTAATAACCTAGTATATATTCTGTAAATATGAAGCATTATCACTTTCGCTCTGCAGAAATCATCACAGTGATATGTCAGCATTGATCTAAAACTGCAGCATTTTATCTCAAGTTTATTACCCATTTTTGAGAATCGCTGAGATTTTCAGAGCATAATAGCAATAAAAGAAGAATTTAAAAAGCGCTTAAATGTGCATAAGTTAATCAGAGGTATCCTCGGGGGGAAAAGGAAATTTGGTAAAACATGAATTATAAGCATCATTTAAACTTACTTTGGACACTAGAGATAATAAATGGCACCATAATTTAGAAATAGCTTTTAACATCAATGACTGTAAGTACCACTTTACTGTTCATAAGAATTGCAAAGCAATGGTGCTGAGGCCAATTTTATTAGCCATTTTTTTCTTTATAAAAGCAATCCAACCATTTCCACCACTGAGTAGACAGGAACAAGAGTTACGTGCTAATATGCAAAATGCATTTAAGTTTTTTGAAATAGAGAATAATAAATTGTACCAAAAGATGCTGCCTGGAGACAAATGAATGATCATTTAAAGAGAATAAGGCTTTCTCAGAGTTTACATATTTGGGGAAACTTGATAAAAAAAATCCAACAAATTGTTCATACATTTTCCCATTTGCACTAGAATGCCTCTGTGCTTTCAAATCAGGAATATGAAGCTGTAAATTCTAACGACTGTGAGATGCTGCAACAAGAATGTCTTTTTTTTTTTTTTTCAAATTGCCACCATTGACAAATCATTTCTAAACTATGTCAAGTACATGATCAAGTTTTCCTGTAGAATCTCACTGCAACCATTCTGGAACAACTTTAGACCCATGAACCTTAGGAACTGCCATAAAATAGAGTTGGTTTGTGGGCAGTTGGTCAACTTTCCTCCAACAATATAGCTAAAATTCAGGGATTGGTGTGGAGAAGGGACAGGGAAACTAATAAAAGAAATGGGTTTTATAGTCAGAAGACATGAGTTCAAATTTTGACTCTGCCATTTACTACCTGTATGACCATGTGCCAGTAACTTAACTTTTCTGGGGCTGTTTTGTCATCACCGAAAAATACTCCTTGGTCTTGAGAAATTTACCTACAATTTAGTTATGGGTGGAGGGCAGTCAGATAAAGTTCATGACTAAGAAAATATTTTATGATGTGAATTCAAAGGTATTGTTCAGAATTTAATTACAAGATTCAAGATCTCTTTTAATTGCTATTTGATTAAAAAATACAATATCTACTGTTTTATTTTGAGGTACATTTGCAGCAAAATCTAGTCAAGGTTTTGCAGATACAATTTCTATCTCCTCCCTCATCTCAAAAAATAAAAATAAAATAAACTTTGAAAATAGCCTCGGGTATCCAAGATTATCTTCTTTGTTGGTCCAAGAAACTAAGTTGACATAGACTACGACCATTTTATTCAGGAACCCACCAGTAGAGTTCAGTTCAATTACTACAACAAATCATGCCAGGAAAAACCATGCAACATTCACTTGCTTGATGTGGGTAGGGAGTTAGGAAGGACCATGTGCTATTTTCCTATTTTGACTAATTATTCTTGCTAACTAGGCTCTGAGCTATTTTCTATAACCCAAAGGTTTACAAGTGTTGCCAGGATCTTCCAAAACTAATGCCCCTATTGTCCTATACTCTTTATGCCTCTGCACTGCAAGAGTTTGGATTGGAGTGAGAAGACATAATCATGTTCTTTTCTGAGATCCCGTAAGTCTGAAAACTGTTACCTCCCACTATCTGCTACATCATCATGATAGAGATAATTTGTTCTCTCCCGAGATGCAGAAATGGTCCTCTCCTCAACTCCAACTAATCTGGCTGCATACTTTTCTTTATAACCAGGAAGGATGGAATTCACTGGACATATCCTTCCATTCAGAAGCATGCATTAGAGTTTTCAAATATAGAGGACAATTGTTATTCTCAGTACTTTTAAAATCACTGACAAATTTGTATCAATTATATAAAGAGCCTATCATACTTATGGCTGTGTACTATATTTTTTGTAATACCTTCCTTCCAAAGAACTTATGTCCCAATCATTGATTCCATGGAACATCATCATGCCTAGACACAGATGAAATCCACACAGGTGATAATACTCCTTTAGCTTATGCTCAATAAGGAAGTGTTCCCTCAATCCCTCTGCTTCTGAAGAGGAATAAATACCTATGATCCATTTTAACATTGTCCAAAAGATAAAGGATAAGGCTTGATAGCAATAATAATAAAAACAATCCAGGGACAGTGTTCTGTGGTTTATGCCTCAAGTTACTCTGGGTACTGCATTTAAATTCCTTCTGAGGGGTACATGAATAGAGAATGCAAGAAGCTTCTTGGCTAAATAACTGGGAATTCCTCCGAGAAAATTTTCTCATCTTAGAATGACCAAATGGGGTTCTACTCATGGTTATGAGGCAGTTGACCCAGAGAGCATGAGGCCTTAGAGTGATGGTCACACAGGGGTTTGGGGTTGGGGAGGATGGGATAGAGAGCTGAGTCAGCCCTGCCCTTTCCACTCACTGCCTGGAATATCTAGGGTCTAATTTCCCTAAGTCTGTTAAGGACTAAGGAACAACAGACCTAGGAAAATTCAACCACAAGGAATAGATTCTATTTATCACAGCTTCCAGTTGTTGCTAAAGAGCAGGGAGAACTTGCTTAGCAAAATGAGCTGATTGGAATGGATTGGGCACTGGACAAAGCTTGTTGTATGTCTGTCTGTTCACTCTTCTTCTGGATGTCATTGTGGTTTGGCTTTAATGTGTTCAGTGATCTTTGTGGCATTATCTATAGCCAATTGTATGACTGATATGGAACATACTCAGTCTGTGGAGAGACGACATGTAGAATGGTGGATAAAGAGTCGACTCAGCAAGACCTGATTTCAAATCCAACCTCTGGCATCTTACTACCTTCTTGAGCCTGGGCAAGTCACTTTTCTATTCTGACCACTGGGCTACTCTAAGATCACATTATAGCTGCCAATCTGCACAGAAAGAACTCACTATGCCAACGAAATCATAGGTTTGAATCACCCCTGAATAGCTTGCTATTTATCCAATGTGAACACGGCTTTCCTCCTTTCTTTTCCATTCTGACCAGCCTCCATTTTGACAAAAAAAAAGAGAGAAATATTAAAGGGACTAGGGGTGGGTGAGGAATGGGCATATTAAAGCATTGTTGGTGGGCCTGTGAATTGATTCAGCCCTTCAGGAAATCAATTTGAAACTATATAACCAAAGTTATTAAACTGTGCATATCCTTTAATTCAGTGGCCCCATAATTTTTTTTTTTTAACAAAAAGAGATAAAAGAAAGAGGAAAAGGACTCACGTGCATAATATTATTTATAGTAGGGTATTTTTTTGTAGAGGCAAAAAACTAAAAACTAAGGGAGATTCTGTTCATTGGGGAATGGCTGAACAAGTTATGGTGTGTGATTGTGATTGAATACTCTTGCGCTGTAACAAATGATGAAGGGGACAGTGTCAGAGAAACCTGGGAAGATTTGCATTAACTGATGCAGAAAGAAATAAGCAGAACCAGGAGAACATTTTATATTGTAACAATATCACAAAGACAACTTGAAAGGCCAAGAACTCCAGTAAATGGAATGACTAATTGATTCCAGAGGACTTATAATCAAACATGTTACCCATGTCTTGACAGAGAGACAATGGACTCAGAGTGCAAATTGTGACCATTTTTTTTTTTTGACCTGGTCAACGGGGGACTTGTTTTGCTTGACTATGACTTTGTTTTCTTTCCTTTTTGAGGGTGGAGTAGGGTTGAAAGAGAGGGAAGAAAGAATCTCATTAATTGAAAAAATAGTTTAAAAAATACTGCCCTGTCCCTGTTTTCCTGAAGTTTTTCTTCCCATGCTCTGTCATGGTAGTTATTTGTTCCATGAACAGCACTACTAGACTTTGCTGTTAGATAAAGTCCTGGGATGAGGGAAAGAAAAGGGGTTTGATAATCTTTCTTTAGTACATTCTGCCTCCATAGCAACTCCATTCCCTTGTGTATCTCTTCTGGAGAAAGAGCTATGGTTCTTTCCTAAAGTGAGTTGAGGGAGGAAACAGAGAGTCATTGAGTTTCTTTAGACACTGGGGGTGGGGGGGGCAGCTATAAGGAGAGAGTTTGAAGGGGTTCCAGATCCATCAAGAGACTATTAGTTTGATAATTTCAACACTTCAATTTGAAAATAAAAGCAACAGAATATTGATAGCCTATTATGTATTATTATCTGCAGAAGGTTATCTATCGATGGCCTTTTCTAGAGGCCTCTTAAGAAAATAAAAATTCTCACTTTCCATTTAAGAATTTGAGTTGTTATCGTTTTTAAATTCTGGTGGAAATCCTGAAGAAGTAACTACAAATACCTCTAAAAAGAATTTAGTACACAGAAACTAACTCTAGGTAAGTTTCTAACTCGAACCTCTAGGTTAGATCAGAGAATTTATCCTTCAGATACTCAGCCGTCCAATTCTTGATCTTTTCATGGACACCATTTCCTGCTTCTCCAAACATTTTTCTCCACCCACCTCCACAAGTCTCCATCAGCCTTTGCAAAATGCGTCTAAATTTACCCTCAATAATTGCTAGGCAGAGCCATTATAATCCCTAATCTCTCCCAACAACAAAGGAAACAGCTCTCAGAGCTGTTCTCCCCAGCGGGTCTGAGATTAAGAAGGCTCCTGGTCCAGAGTTTTAAACCAGTAGAAGACGATTCAAGTGTTCTTTGCCCACTACCCACTATTATAGATTTATAGACTCAAAGAATGTTAGAGTGGAAAGAAAGTTAGAAATCGACCACCATCATCCTCCTAATTTTAAAGGTGAGAAAAATGAGATCCAGAGAGCTAGTGACCAGCCTGAAGTCACACAGTTAGTTAACGACAGTGTCGAGACTAGAAAGAAATTCTAAGTATCCGAATCCCCAATCCAGCACATGCGGTATCACAAATTTATAGAAGAGCGATTTCATGGAGTGGGAAGGGACCTTAGACATCAGAGGATTGTAGGATTAGAGTTGAATTAAGCCTAAGAGGTCATCGTCTCACCCTTTTTTAAAATGAGGAAATCGAAGCTCAGATATTGAAGTAACTGGTTGAAGTAAAATCACACGTTTAGTGGCGGATGGAGCTGGACAGGAACCCAGATCCAAAACCTCCAGGTTGAGTGTTCTTTCCCAGCTCCCCCCAGGGTACGTATAGAACAAATACAGTGTGTTCCTTATTGCCCAGCTAATACTTTTTTTTGCCAGTGTCCGAGTGATTGTACTTCTGCCATTGACTTAGACATGTAGCTATCTATAGATATTAACAGCTGCCCTTGGGAGGTGGGCTGAGGTGGGAGGCTAAGAAAATTTGAGCTGCAGAACTCCATATTAAGTGGCCCGATCTCCTTACCCCGTACTTTCAACTCTAGTGTCACAGCCCGAAATACTGACTTGATGGAACCTAGCTCATTTTTCCCACTCTCTGGTTCTGATGAGATCCTAGGATGCTCCTAATTCAGACTCCTCAGGATTTTAATGGGACAATAATTTCCCCTATTTTGATGATTTTTTTTTAAATGGAGAAAAACACTAAACTAAATGATGGCTGCTCTATTCTGTCTTTAACTCGCCCGAAAGACTGAAGACAGAAATAAGCTAGGATGCAGCATTACAAACCCCCCAAAAAACTTATTTCTCCTTGAAGAAGCAGTCACCGGACATAGTATGTGACCAGCGGGTTGGGGGAGGCTATGTTCAGGATGGCATTAACAATCTTCGTTGTGGTCAAATTTACCACCTGGCGATGCGTTTACGGGAAGTTTTCATACAAATTCCTTGATTTTTTTAAAAAGAAGACTGAAACCAGAAGGCCCTAGGTGGTTGTTTTCCCAGTAATGACTACTTCCGTTGTGCTTTTCTAGCAATTAGCTCTCTAGCATATTTTAATTTACTGAATGAGCCAGCGAAGTGGCTCTAGGAGAACCATTTTCTCCCTGGGTTCGAACAGTTACCCTAAGAGCCTTTAATATCGCACCCAGTTCTCCTGGTCCTTCAGTCCTTTCTTCTGAAGTCATCTCAAAGGCTCGTTGGCTTCTTTCCCCGAAGCCCCAAATTCGAGTCATGTGGCGCATCCAACTAGGGGTGGATGAGGATAGGTAACTTATCTCTCTAGCACCGACCTCCTTGGGGTCCATCGCTATTTAAAGAGGCAAAATCCGCGAAGCTTTTTTTCTTCCCGGACAACGACAGGGTGGTAACGAATCGCCAGCATTCCCAGAAAATGACTTGGGGAAAGATCAACTGAAAATTCTCTGCTCAGAAATTTCAAACAACCAAAAAACAACTTCTAGAACTCGGACCGCTGCAGGGGTGCTATTGGGAGCTCCCGAGCTAACATTCTGGAGAACCGCTGAGCCGAGTAAGAAACCAGAGACAGTTAACTCCTCACGTGCGGTTGGCACGTCGAGGCAGGATCTGCTTAAGAAACTGTCCATGCCCTTCCTAGTGCGAGGGTTTAAAGCGGGAAGCCGAGACAAATGGAGTCACAAAAAGGGACTTGGTGGACACGTGGAATCCAGCTTCCTCTCCTTTGAGTGCTTGGGGTCGGAAAAAGCCGTAGACGAAAGCAAAGTCATTTCGACAAGCTCAACCACGAACACTGGATTCCCAGAGCCTCCTCGAAGTTTCCGTAGCTCCTCACTGCCTGGACAGCTGGCATGAAGCAGGTGAGCGCACGGTCGCGTTTGCCTTCATGCCTCCAGCTCTGGCCCAGATGCAGTCTCCGGCGCTATCTGTAGTGCCTGCTCCGGGCTGGGGTCGCAGACGGCTTAAAGTCCAAAGCAGCGTCTCAGGGGACTTGAACCTCTCAGCGCCCAGGAGCAAGTGGATTGTGAAAAACTCTTTGAACTTTCCTCTGCCCCAACTTTCTTCATCTGTGAAATGGGGATAGCCTTAGGGGAGTGGAGAAACTTCATTAAGAAACTCAGTGGGAAGAAGGTAAAGGAGAAAATGGAACAAACTAGGCAGGAGGGCTTATCAGTGGTAGTACTGCCCCTCTCCCTTCACCCAGAATTTCGAAACCTTCCTTCCTCCTTCTGCCATCACTCCCATGATAACTACAACAAACACGCAAATAAACACCATCAAAACTTTAAATTGGCTTTCGCAACAGTTTTCGCTGTACATGGAGCGGTCTCAGTAAGCTCTGATTAGTCAACCTCTCGGCTCATGGCATTGCTCCTACTGCTCTTTTCATGGGAGGGCTCACCCGGTGAGCGCTCAGATGGGACCTTAGTAATATCCTTCACTTGAACCCCTTCTTCCGGGGAGCTCAGTACCATCTGCAAATACAAGAGGGCTTTATAGATTACACGGAGTTTCCCTGGGAGAATTAGTGGAATGGGGATTTGGGATGAGGAGGAGGCTGACAGATGAGGACTGCCACTGCCTGACTCGCTTCCATTTGCCTAGGCACAGTCCACTTAATTTCGAGCAGATCTCATCTAGGTCCCTTTGCAATGCTGAATCTAGTTCTCTTTCCTGTAAATTCCAGTCCTGGGGAGGTTGTGTGTGTGGTATAATAGTCAGGAAAAACAGAGGCAATTATAGGCTGTGTACTAGGTTCTTCAAAATCTCTGGAAGAAAACAGGTTCATCCCTTAAGATATTCCACTACCGTCTTCGCTCCTGAATGGCCACCACTTTCTCCCTCCCAAAACATACACGCACATTTCCTATATCATGTCTGCTTAGGAAAGGAAAGAGAGGAGAGGAAAGAAGACCGTCTTTGGCTATACTCAAGGCCTGGGTAAGTGGAGGCCCTACACTTTTCGCCACACCAGTCACTCCTCCGTTGTTTCTGTGCTCCGTGAAGCACCCTAGAACACATTGGAAAAAAAACAAAACAAAAACAAAAAGAAGGCCCCAGAAATTCTCAGCAGGGACCGGAGTTTTGCCTGCTACTCTCTTCCATTCTGGGAAGCGATGCCTAATTCCGAGAACCCTTCCTAATCTAAGCTGCGGCTGTCGTTGCCCAGTGTGTCTCAGTTTTATTACCTATCCCATTGGGGACTGTCAGATCTCAGAAGCTGGAGGAGTGGAAATTCAGGGAGAGTAGCACAGCTCTATTTTTCCCCGAAGCGTCACCACCCCTGGAATAATTGCAACGAGACTGAGAGCGGCGGGTATTAGGACGGCTTGGGAAGTGATGGAGAACCCGTTCCATCCGGTCCCGTGAAATGCTAGACTTTAGGGTAGAGGGAGGCGAATACGCTCCGCTTTTCACGAGCTGAAGTCAGGGTTCTTAATGTGCAATACTGAGCTAAACACCACTCCTGATTCTTCTCGAATCTTTGCAATCAGTCAATCTTTCTCCCTTCCTCTCGGCTAGGAAACCTCCAAGCTGCGCTTCCCCCACCTCCACTTTCTAGGCGTACTTCGGAGAGATCCACTTTGGTGGAAGCTCCCTTTAGGGATGGGGTCCTTCAATTACTACAAATTGACATCGCGTCTCTTCAAGAGTTTTTTGCTCCAGCTAACTTGGAGTTGGAGGGCGAGCTAGGGATTAGTGAGGGCGAGGGAGATTTAAACCCACCACGCCATCCCTACTTCGCTCCTGAGGCAGAACCCTATCAGTGAGGGAATGAGTAGGGAGTGTCTCGACCCCTGACGTCTGGTTCCTAGAAGAAGCAAGTGACTTCTTGGGACCCCAGCCTCGAGCAGGTCTCCGAACTGACCCTGAGATGGAGCTGCCCCACTTCTGCTTAGCTTGATTTCGTTCCCCGAAGATTTCACACACAACCAAGGTGGTCGTTAGTTAAGGGGAGTAAGTGGGATGAACCCCGTGCACCTCAGAGAGAAAACGGAAAGAGATCAATTTCAAGAAAAAACGATGGATTAAATAGAAGACTTCAAACCCAGCCTCCCCACGTTGAATTCAACTGGACCCTAAATACAGTCTGACTAAGACGACCCGCTTCAGAGACCTGGGCCTCAATTGCCTTCGTTTTCAGAGGCAGAAGGGTGAGGACTAGGGATTTTTTAGGGAAGTGAGTGCGGGCCGGGGAAAAGCCATCTTTTTGAGTTGTGAATGACAAGCCTCCAAGACCTTTCTGTCATTTTCTATCTAGGGTGTGATGATTTTTTTTTTAACGTGACTTTAGTTGGAGATCAAGAATGTTCGTGGAGACTGACTGATGGTGTAGCAATATGCTGCGTACAGCTCGGGCTTTAGGAATTGGATTGTTTTGGGATCAGGCACCGTTGTTGATTTCTTATGCTCGGCCTAGAAAAGGGTGCTCCAGTAGGAAAAGGGGGAAGTCACTTCATTCACTCATCCCTGGTGGATGCTCTGAGTGGCACGTCCCCGACCCGTCCAGAGCATAAATGTTGAAGGAAGGCCGTACCTACAATTTCCCCGGTCTAACGAAAGTCAAGTACCCGAAGAATATGGGATCGAAGCCAAGCGTGGAGTGCTCGGGAAATGGGGAGCGGTTTCAAAAGGCGAAGGGTTGAGAAGGCGGGAGACACCACCAGAGGGCCCAGGAGGGGACTGAACCCTGACCAGGGTCTTCAGGAGAGACCTTTTAGGGGACAGTAGCGCTGAGAGCCCAGAAAAAAAGGGAAAAAAATAAGAAGGGGCACAGGGAGGAGAGAGAAGGAAAATAAAAGAGAACAAAAGGGAAGGACAAAAGCGAACAGAAGTGGAAGAGGGAACAAGTAAGAGGAAGGGGGTCTCTGAGGGCTTGAACACAGTACCCTACTGTGAATCATAGGAAGCTATCCTACACAAAACAGCAATAGCTAGTTAACCGAAGCTAATTCTGGTTCACCCGGCTTCGGAAAGACGGACCTGACCTTCTGCGTTCTCAGGGGAAACAAATACAAACAAACAAAAACCTTAAATTAAGCTGACTAGAGCGACCTTTCCGCAAGTCTGGCATCTCCCCCACCTGTTCAGCGAAGGTTTTCAGGAAAGGCTGTGACGTTCGGCAACTAACTCCAAGTGCAAGAAGACATAATTCTGGAGGGTCTGGAGATTCCTCACGCTTCTGCTCGGCCTTCCTCAAGTGTCCGGAGTGTTTGGGACTTTGAGAAAGCAATCATACATCTAACAACCACATTCGAAAATCCTGCGGAAGATTGACCGCTTTGAGATCCTGGGAGACGCAACTGCTACTTTTTTTCTGTTTGTTAATCAGTGACCGCGTCCTGATCCTTCCTAATGCGGCCAGACGGAGAGAAGAGTAAAGGGAGAGGGAGGAATCGAGAAAGGAGAGAACTCTTTCTCCCGCCATCCTCGTGTCTGCTCCTGGAAGCAAAGAGGACAAAGGCCAGAGAGGCTCTGACCACTCCCAGGTCAAGACTGGTAAAGGAGAAAAGACACTAGACTCTTTGATCCCCTCTCTCACAAAGCCCTTAGTCCTCTCCACACTTCCCCAGATTTAGTCACGTTTTGGGGATAGGTGAAACAAGAGGGTTTGGTGCTGCTCCTAATCCGAGATAGAGTCGCTGAGCTGGACCTTAGCGCGAAGAACTGATCAGATTGTTCATTTCAACCAAGGTTTATACAAGAATCTTCTATAAGTTCTCTCACTCCTCAACCATCCAATTTTGTCGTCCCACCCCCACCTTTCCAAGGCGCACCCAAGACTCCAAGATGCTGAGAAAGGAGGAAAGATAAATGGTGACTGTTGGACTGGGAAAACTACTCCGAAGAACAGATCCAGAGACTCTCACCCTTAAGTCCTGGTCACATCAGAACCAGGATGTAGACCCCATGGACAAAGCTGCTTTGTTCTTGGACACCCCGATTCCACTACCAATTTCTTGCCTTTCGGCCTAGGGTCCACAGTAGAGACCTGCACCATCCTCCACCATCCCCTCCCTCTGCAGTGCTCCTCCTTACTCCCTTCAAGTGTGCAGGCCTGCCCGCAAGTTCCTGCACTATTTATAGCACCGAGTCTCTTTCCCAAATTTTCTGTGGGATCTCTTTTTCTCACTAGTAGCCTCTGAGGACACCAGGGATTCTCCAGCTTCTGGCCCTATCTGAGCCTGAGCTCGAGGGAGGGAGAGAGGTATTGGCACTGGGAACTCACTGACCTGGAGCAGGATCCTCCGGGAGGGCTGCGGTGGCGGCTCCAGAAGTGAGCTCATGTCCGTCGCCGAGTCCTCCCGGGGTCCGAGCTCTAAACCGAACGTTCTAGTCCCCGGGGAGGCTGAAATGTAAGAAACTGGCCGAAGAACCCTTGGGCTGCTGAGTCCCTCTTCCTTCACCGCCGCTCCCTCCACCCCAGACCCCGAGCCAGGAGGGAAGCAAAACTATGGAAAACTGAACAGGAAAAAAAAAATGAAACGAAATGAAATAAAGTGAAGTAAAATTAAATAACTAAATTTTATTAAATAAAATTAATTAAATAAAATGGACGAAATTTCAATAAAATAACGGAACAAAAGCGAAGGGCTCTGCCCCCTTTATCTCCCCAAATCTGGGGTCGCCTTGACCTCCCATTCCCCCCAGCATCGGGCTTCCCTCCCACTCCCTGCTCTTCCCACCTCCCGGGGGAAGCAGACGCGGGGCGCCGATTCCTAAAGAAAACTTTTATTTACACGTTTGGGCAAAAGTACAAAGTATTATACAGGCGCCCCGCCCGGGGGGGAGCGGGGCAGGTGAAACCTAAGGCGCTTTATCGGGCCCGGGGCATGGGCAAGGGCGAGGAGCCTGCGGAGGGAAGGGAAGAAGGCCCGGATTGTGCTGCCGCGCGGAGCCCTCGCTCGCCCCGGGCCCTGCGGGGCGAGCGCGGCCGCGACCGGAGCGGGCGGGGGAGGGTGGCGCGGTCCCAGCTGCCCTGCGGCTTGCCGGCCTCTTTGGGAGGGCGGCAGCCCGTGCCCCTCAATCCGTCCCTGCCCGCTCTCCCCCCACCCTGGCCCGACCCGGCCCGGCCCAGGCCCGCTGGGAGACCGCGGTTGTGGGCCCGTCCGTAGCCCCGAGGCCCCGGGCCCGGATCGGACGCGCTCTCGGGGTGTGGCGGTCCGGCTGCGGCTCAGACCAGCGAGGTGACGGCGGGCACCTTGGTGCTTTCCTCTTCCCAGGGCTGCAGGTTCTGCAGCGCAAACAGCGACGAGTTGTGCAGACAGAGCGGGTCGGGCTGGATGGAGTCATTGAGGCTCTTTTGGAAGGCGTCATGCTGGAGCTGCAGCATCAGCCGGCTTGCCTGCTGCCTCTCGGCCTCTCTCTCCTCTGCCGTCTGCCGCCTGCACGGGGTAGGGGAAAGGGGTGGACACACCCGCAACGACTTACTCCCTTTCCGTGGCTTAGACCCTAGGAGAAACCGAAGGCCCTTCCGCCGTCCCTACCCCGCTACCCCTCTCTCACCCAGGAGTCATCTTTTCTTTAACCCGCAAGTCACGATTTTAAAATTTTCTCCGGGGTCGATTATGGCCAAGAGCTAAGGACCCGAGACCAGGAAGCTCTTTGGGGAAGGACCTAGTGGCCCCTGTGACTGCGAGATTAAGGAAGAAGGTGGGGCTGGCCTGAATGGGGACTGGAGGTGGGGTCGGATAGTAGAACCTGCCTGGCCCCAGGAAGCAGAATTTGGAAAGAAGCCGCAGAAACCAAACCGTCCCAGGAAAACCGATTTCGCCCATCTGGGCCTCCTCGACCTCGCCGAGAAGTCCCTATTCCTTCCCCCAACTTCTGCTTTCCTTTTTGGTTTTGTTCGTAGGTTTTTCGATGATTTTGCTTTCTCCGAGGGAGGAATCTCTGCCAGGTTGCGGTTGTGTCGTTATTGTTATTTAAACAACAAAGATAGTTTCGATTCAGTAACAATAACGGCCAGAAAATGGTCTGTTGGTTTTGGAAACACTACTTATATTTTGAGTGAGATGTCCCTCCCTCGGTGTTTCTCAGAAACCTCTTCTGTTACTGATTTATCCCTCAATCCACTTCCCTGAAAGGCTTTCCACCCAAATCAGCCCCCTCAACCCACGCTGGTAAGATGCTCTGGGAGATGGGTAAAAGAGGAGTGAGATGGGGCTAGCAGGCTGGAGAGGATATCAGGGAGAAGGAAGTGGAGAAAGAAAAAGGAGAGAGAGAGAGAGAGAAAAACAAAAACCCCACCAAAAATGAGAAGAGCACGGAAAGAAGACTAGAAAAGTCCAGGAACAGGGAGAAAAAAAGAAGCACGGAAAAGAAAGAGGAGATAAGACAACTGGAAAATGAACTAAAACAAGGAAAAATAACTGGACAAAAACGAGAAAGGTAATCTTAGAGATGGACCGAGGTGGTGAGAAGGAAAGACATGGGAAGGAATATTTGGAGAGGAGAGGAACGAAGAAATGCAGGACGACTAAGAGGGGGAATAAGAAGGGAAGAAAGGTTGGAAGGAGAGAGGATTACAGGCTGTGCAAGGTGATAGCGAGCAAAGCTTGCCGCTGTCGGACAGACATAAAGAGATGGAAATGGGCATGGGGAGATAAAGAGCCAAAGGGACTGAGAGGAGGGAGATGGAAGGCAGGCAGGAGGGAGGAATGAATAAGGCCAGAGTCTAGGACCCACTCCAGACCGGGCTGGCTTCTCTCACCGCCATTTGGTCCTCCGGTTTTGGAACCAGGTCTTGACCTGCGCGTCGGTCATCTTGAGGGACTTGGCGAGCGCCGCCCTCTCGGCAGAGGCCAGGTACTTCTGGCGATGGAAACGTTTTTCTAGCTCGCAGATCTGCACGCGTGAGAAAGATGTGCGTGGCTTCTTCCTTTTCGGGGGCGTCCGGTTCTGATAGGGGTGTCCGATTCTCCGAGTTACCGTGAAGGGAGTAAGCGCGGCCGCTGCTATGGAGATAGATGGGATTTGTAGGAGCCCAGGTCAATGCCACCTTTCACTGCTTGGGCTTACCCTGACCGGGGACAGGAGTAGGGGGACTCCCTGGGATGCCTGGCCAGGCCCAGCCTCACGCTCCCCTCCAGATGCAAACCACTTAGTTATATCATTTGGTTTCGTTTGTTCCCACAGCTCTGGAGCCCGACTAAGACCAGAGACAACCCTCTTCTCCATCACCTCCTGCAACCCCGCCCCCGCCTAGCCCTCCAGGACCCCCGATCCCCCACCCCACCCCGACGCCGCGGGGGTCTCTAGGGGCTCAGGGCTTGGAGGCCACTCCAATTCTCGTTATTTTGGGATTTTTCCCAGGGAAGCGACCTGGCCCAGCGGGCTGCGAGGAGAGTGATTTGAGGGGAACGAAAGGCAAGAAACACAGAGGCCCTGACCTTGGGAACACACCCATCACCTGGGCTGGGGAGCGAAGCAGTGGCAGGGCCCGGGGAGCGATGGGGCGCGGCGGCGGGCCGCGGATCTTGTTTGATGGCTCACCTGTGAAGCGATCTTTCACAAAGCGACGACTGCTTTCCATCCAGGGAAAGTTGAGTCCGCCCAGGCTTGGCACAGTGGGCACCGCAGGCATGGCGGGCAGTGCACTAGGCAGCGGCGGTGGCACGGCCCCCGGGAGCGGCCTGTGCGCCGGAACTCGTATCACCCCGGCGGGTGCCAGGCTGAGGTTGACACTGTAAGATCCCGCGTCCTCAAAGGGCGCGCCGAGGCCGGCGAAGGAGGCCGGCAGGGACGGGTAGGTGGCACCCGGCCGGCTCCCAGGTCCCCCCAGGTAGCTGGCGCCGTCGGGGCCCCTGGGGGCAGGAGCGCTGTCCTGGTCCGGGCTGTTGAGGATCTGGTCTATGCCGAAGCTGATGGGCTCGTGAGGATGTGGGGTCTGCGCGCTGGCTGGCGCCTCCATCCTGGGCGGGCGGGCGGGCTGGGCTGGGCTGGGCGGGGAGGCGGCTGGGTCCCCGTTACGGCGCAGCCATGAAGGGCCCGGCGCCTCTCCTCGCACTGAAACTTTGCCAAGAGTGCGCGGGCCCGACAGGCTCTGTGTCATCTTTCTTGAACCGAACCTGGAGTTTCCGCTGCTAATTTCTCTCCTGCCACTGCCATTGGCTGTGAGCAACAAGCCTCTCTCTTCTCATTGGCTCTTGGGTTTCAATAAAGGGCTAATTCATGGAAATAGGAGCTTAGGGACTGTTCCAAGGTGACATCATTTTAACAAACGAACAATAGGTCAAATTTATTAGCCGGGATAATGGGCGGCGGATATTAGCGCTGGAGCCTCAGCCTCCGAAACGCGAAATCTAACGAAGCCGCAATTAGGAGGCGCTCCCTTTTCCTTCTCGGGCCCGGGGCCACAAATATTTTCAGCTGCAGGCCTGACTTCGTAAAATTCTTCTATTTTTTCTCTAGCTTTCCATTTTTACCCATTTGCGCAAAAAGCAACAAACCAACCTGTAAAAAAAAAAAAAACCAACAACATCCCTCAAAAGCAACCCTACAAAATTTGGATTCTCAAGAGTCAGGCGGCTATTCCTTCCTTCTGGAGGTGAAGAGAAAACCAGGTGCGCAGGGCCCCAAGGCTGTACAGATCGTGCTTTTCCTGCGGATCCTGGCCCAGACCACTAGACCTATGGACAAGTCTGGGAGCGCGACGGAAACCTTGATTTCTTTTCGGGGGAATGCTGGAGCACTCAGCCTGCGCGCGGCCCTAGGACACTTCTCCTCCAATCTACTGCTCCCATCCCGCTGAACTCATTGGCCCGGTCCCCACGCAAGATGTGTTCGCCCAGGTTCACACTTTCCCTGCCGAGAAGAACTGTGGAGGAGAGATAACGAGTAAGTGGGGAACAGGAGCGTGAAGACAGAGGGATGGAGAGAGGCTGTGTTCTTGACTTTCGAGGCGCCGCGCAGGTGGTGCGCCAGGACCCGCGTGGGATGAATTCTGTCCCGAGTTTCGGCCACAGCCCGCGCAGTGAGTTTGGAGACGCTCCCTGGCGTTGGAGCGGGACCAAAGGCGCTAACAATTCAATCAGGTCCAGACGCATTTACTTAGTCCAGGGTTATAAAGGGAAATGAAAACGGGGAAGCGAATTGTTCTTAATGGGATGTAATGGGGTTTGATCAGGACCTGAGGGCGGCGGAGCCTGGTGTCTAGGGGAACAGGGGAACCCCCTGGCTTGGAGGCGTGGTACCTCAGAGGGGCCGGAGATACGGGGACCCTGGGTGGCTCGGGCAAAAAACGAAATTCGTGGTTGGGGCCCCATGTGTACTGCGTGGGCATTAGAAGTGGGCACCTGGGGCTCCTGGCGGGAAATCAGGAGGCTCCTCCTGTACCCAAGTTCCCCCCAGTCTCAGTTACCACGGGTTCAATGTGGGGCCCCATCCAGGTCCCCGACTTCGTCACTGTCTCGGCCCGATTTCAACCAGAGATTTCCCTAGTACAGCTACTAGTTTTCCTAGCCTGGGGGTGTCACCCGGATCCTGGCTCGAGGTCGCCTTTCCTGGGGCAAAAGTCCAGAGACCAAGGCTTCCTGGGTCTCGCGTGAAGACCCAGGGCTGCGCTGGGACTTGGGATGGGGGAGGAAAACTGAGAATCCGAAGGCCCCAGGCAGAACGGGACACCGAATGGTACAGCTAGAGGAACAGGGCACAGCAGGAATAGCGGCGACAATGACAGGTCGCGTGGACCAGAGTAACCCTCCCGACACCCCCTCCCGCCCCATCACCTCCCCAGAGACTAGAAGGAGGCGGGGACACCGCTTTGTTAGAGGAAATTGCAGGTTGATCTGCATAATGGGCCGGGCGCCCGGGGCCATCTCTTTATTGCAGACGAGCCCAGCGATCAATCCTAGGGGCGAGTGACCCCCCTCACTTTCCTCCTTTGCTGTTTTGCCTGACCTTGGGGGCCGCCCCCAAATGATGAGGGAAAGGAGGACCTGGTCCGATAGGTGGAGGGACTTGCGGCCCCATTCCCAGTCAGACTCTGGTAAGGCGTGCCTGCAGCAGGACTGGGAGGAGGGCGTGTGGCTGTACCTCTAACAAGCCCCAAGTCTGTGGGAGGGAGGAGCCTTGTCACCATAGTAACAGAAGGTATAGCAGGTAGGAGTGGGGAGGGGGTGTGTGGAGAACTGTGTCTTCCCACCCCGCTGCTTCCCTGGTTGAACTTCCCACCAAAAGGTTGCTTTCAGTTTCCAGCAGGGTCAAGGCTGAAAGCTAATTCAAGAAGGATTTATGAAGCGATTACTACGTGCTAGGCACAGTGCTGCGCAGAGTTTGCAAGGAAACAGTAAAGGAGAACCCAAGTTCATATGATTCAAAGCTGGAAGGGACTTTTGGGTTCAAATCCCTTTGCTGATATGAAAAAAGGAGGCCTGGCTTTTGAGGGGGACACAAAAGAACTTTTAATGTAAAGGATAAAGCATCTTTTAATCAGAGCTCCTGGAGAACAGACCATTCCTCCTACTTAAGTTTGGAAGGCTAGATAGGAAGTCTCTGTATCTTTTGCTCTGGGCCCTGCACATTTCCCAGGCCCCTTCCTTCCTTCCTGCCTCCACCTGCCTCCTCCCAGGTGTCTATGTTTAGACAATGTGCCCATTCCCCACTGTCTGCAGGAAACAGACCCTGTGTCAACCTTTGCCCTTCTTGCCTGCCCCCCCCCTTTTCATGCCAGAGAGAAAGGCACTTATATTTGTTTATGAAATATTATTTCTGTCCCTCTGTCTGATTTCTTTTAGGCACAACTATAAAAGAGGCTGAAAAGCATGCCATCTGTGCTCAGGTCCTCTAGCTGTGGGAAATGGGGGCAGGGGGAAAAAGTAACCTCTTCAGCTGGTTTAGAGACCTGAACACTGGGGGATGGAGGAGGGTGAAGGGGCCTGGTGGTGAGGGAAAACATTTGCTTGACACAAGGACTCCATTTGTCCCTTGCTGTCACTCTATACACAAACATGCATCTATGCATCTATACACCCTTGTATATATGTATATACGATACATACCTACACCCATGCATGCACACAGAGGTATGCAAACACACACTCTTCATTTTTTGGGCTGCATGGAGGTGCTGAGTGAGCATCAAAGGATAGACAGAGTCACCATCTGAGTCACTGAGCCACCTAGACTTGCCCCAGTGTTCAGGAAGCAAGTTGAGGTGGATAAGCTGCTTTTCTCCCCAGCCTCTTATCCCTATAACCTCGAAGTTATAGCACAGATGAACATCTCAGCTCCCTGTAGATATGTGTGTGTGTGCGTGTGTATACATACACACAGGATGCTGACATGCTTATCTGTTGTATATGTGTGTACACATATATGTATATATATGTGTGTATATATACATGTATATGTATATGTATATTCAGGATGCCTAGGGTGACTGAGCACAGTGGGGCCAATGCACCATGTTGCTTCTTTTCTGAACTTTGGTCCTTAAAAACACTTTCCCAAGATGTTTGACTTTCAAGGTGAGAGGGAGAAGAAACCCAACCAAAGTTACTTGGGTTCCTTCCTCAATTTTAGGGAATTTGGAATGAATTTCAGGTTTTCTTGAAGTCAACATGACTTCCTTCTTTGCCTAGTAAGCAGTCATTCTAAAAGAGGTCAGGACACCTCTATCCTTAGAATAATAAAATCCTAGAAATTTAGAATCAGAAGGAACTTGATCTGTTCTAACCCTTCATTTTATAGATGAAGAATCTGTGGCGTGGAAAAGTTACACACCACCTAGGGACCGGGCAGTCAGTGTGATACCTGTTTCTTGTTCTTAATGGAGATCTAGCAAAGCCACAACAATGACTGCAGAGGGGAGGGGGTGTATGTGTGCTCGCTAAGGGGACAGGCTTTTTCTTTCCTTCTCCAGAGCCTGTTTACTGCAGCACCTGTGATGAAGAGATCGCAGGAGAGAAGGGGATTTCAGACCATTTTGAAGTGCCCTTCTGTCTCTGTTGAATTCATCTCCTGCATGAATAGTCTTAGCTCCTTTTGAACTTTTCTCTCCTCATACCCTTTCCTCTGATAAGTGCCTCAAGCTAACCAGTCACCTGTCCCCTTCCCCCTCAACCCCCAGCAGCCCACTCTTTTGCCCTGTGAGTCTAAGTTTGTCCTCCCCCACCCCCAACTTTTCACTTTGGGCAGGTTGACGTAAAATTGTCGCAAGGGCTTCCTGAGAAGGCCTGTGGGAGTCTGTGGAGTAATTAAAGGCGAGTGACACATTAGTGTCTCAAAGACTGTCATTCCCTGTTCCCCACATGCTATCGACCAAGAGAAGAGAGGGAAAGGCAGGGACATAAAGATTCAGAATAGTGGGTGGAGTTCAGGTATCATAGTACCATGAGGAATCCTATGGGATACAGCTGAAATATCCTGAGCTGTCTGGAAAAGAGGGCAGTATATATTTTAGGATCAAATTGACAGTGGCTACAGAAGTAGGCAGGCACTGGGAGGACAGTGTCCTTCTAGATCGGCCTGTTCAGGCCTCACTCAGCTTTAGGGACACATCTGGTCTTTGCCTGCCATGGTTGCTAATAGTTTTCCTGACCATGGACCAACCCTGAGCTTTCTCCTTGTGTCAGCTTCCTAGTCTGTGAAGTGAGGCTGCACAAAGCCTCTTGGGTATTTGGTCCCTGTCACAGACAGGAAGGTGGCTAGAGGGAGGGGCTTTGACAAGAAGGGATGGGAATGAGAAATTGTTCCTCCTAAAAGTGCCAGGTGGACTTCAGGGAGAGGCACCACATACAAGATGTTGAGTCATGTGAGCTGAGATTGAACATTCTAGATTCTGAGGGCTTAAGGGGAGGGAGGAAAAGGATGGATGGCAGTGGGGGGAAGGAGCAAGAGTCCAAAGCCGGAAGCAGGAGTGAGAGGAAGAGGAAGGACAGGGGAAGTGAAAAGAAAGAATAACATAGCAATGCCAGATGCAGGGAATAAGGAAGAAAGTGGTATTTTCAGTTGGGGGTAGGTCAGGAAGGGATGAGAGACAGAAGAAAATAAAAGAAATAGGAAGGGTGGAGGAAAAGAGAAAATAAACGTAGGAAGAAAGCCTATATTTATAGGCCTACGCCTCTAGCACAGGCAAAATATGATGTGAATATTTTAAGAAGTGATAGAGCTGTTAAAGCTTACCTCTCTCTCCAGTCATTTTCTTCCTTTAAGGCATAGCTGAAATGCCATTTTTTTTCTTTGCAAGAAACCTTTTCTGATCACCCCAAACGATTGCTTTCCCAATCCAACTGCCTTAGAGTTTTATGTAATTATATTTATTCATTTTATATTTATGCTATATATATATATATATATATATATATATATATATATATATATATATACTTATCTCCCCCATTCAAGTGTAAGCTCTTTGCAAGTATGAATTCTTTCTTTGTACTTAAATCCTCAGAGCCTAGCACATTACCTGGTACATAGTAGGCACTTAATACCTGTTAGCTGATTTATTTGGTGACTGGTCTTCTTGGAGCTCCAAGGGTAACACAGGTTAGTGGATGTTTAGATGATAAACCAGACACACCAAGGACTGACCCCATGTCCCTCTGACCGTCTTGGGGAAAAGAGTATTTTTACTCATATTTAAATATTATCTTCAGCAAACAAATGGAGACTGTTGTTATTACTCCATTGTATAGAGCAACTGAGAACAGATGGATTCATTCAGGTAGCCACTTGAAGGAGTAAGAATTGTATTTTTTAGTGTCTGGTTTCCTGGGCTATGGTTAAACTGGGGCCTTCCTCTGCTCATGTTCTTTTCTATGTCCCAACCTGGGCTATATTGAATAGAGAGGCATGAATTACAAAAGTGTATAAAGTGCTTTGGTTTCATCTGTCTGTAAAATGGGAGAACAGGACAACATGTTCCCTAAGGTCCTTTCCATTTCTAATGGTCGGTGGTCTGGTGGGCATAGAAGCGAATCCCCTCCAGCTGTCAGGGCCTCTGGGAGCACAGCTGGGTGGGAAGGGCCACCTTTAAACCTCCTATAACAACCATACTGTTTGCTTCCCAGATCCATCGGCCATTTTTCCCATTTTGTGTTATACAACTTTCCTTTCTTCCTGACAGATTTTTCTACTAAATTTGACTTAGTTTCAACAGTTTTGTTGGGCAAATTACATTAAGACGGATGTTGCAGGTATCCTTTATGGTTTATTTATCGTGATACTGTTTGTATCTCACACTTATAAATAACTTATGTTATGGCTTTTGTTTGTGGAAATGTAACTTACATATTTTATTACGCTTTCTGTAAACCTCAAGAAGAATCTTGTCAAGGAAGCTCTCTTATCAGCAATCCAAACTATGATGCGTAAAACCTACTCTAACATTATTTTTTAATATGCCAAGGAGGCATGTTATTTCTCTGTAGTTTGAAAGGTTTGCTGTCACCATAAACTTACACCTCAATAAAACATTAAAAAGTCTAAAGAATTATTTTATAAAATTCATAGCAGTGGATGAACCAATGCTGTGTGGAACCCTCATATGCAAAGCACAGCCAAATCTTAAGCTTTTTATGGGAGACTTCTCCACCCTCTTTCCTGGAGACTCCTCTGTGGAATCTCAAGCTTTCCATAAGCCAAACCCTTGAAGTCCAGGCTGAAAAAGAATATTTGTGGTCTTATAGTGCTTTACAATTTACAAAGCTCTCTCATATGTTAACTTACTCACTACTCAGAAGTAAGAAAATTAAGTCAAAAATCACAGAATATTATATGTGGGGCCTCAGATATTGAGTGTATTTTATAGATGAAGAAACTGATGTCCAGAGGGATGAAGTGATTAAGATAGGGTACCATACCATTGCATTCTATTTTTGTATCAGTAGAAGTCTTCAATAGTTTTTTCCCAAAAGTAAGACCAACATGGAAATTTTGGTGGTACCATGACTAAATTTTTAGAAGTCTATGTGGGGAGGGCAGCTTCCCATGTTCTTCAGATCATAAGCAACAAGGCACCATGATAGTCTGCCCTTTTTCTACAGAACTCTTCTCATATCCAAGGACCCAGGAAGCTTGACCTTGTTTCCTGTCCTACTCTCCCCATGAACCTTGACTCTAAGCCAGGTTCCTACCAAATAGGAGTGCTATTCAGACTGTGCACTGGATTTTCAAGGAGGTGGTCAATTTTTAGATCTTGGGTTTGTTTAGCTTTTCACAACTCATTTGTGAGGCTATTCCCAGGAAGTTTCTCTCCCCCGCCCCCATAATTTGAGCAAGACTTTATCTCCTAAGAATGGAGAACAATTCTCCTGGAAGCTGGTAATGGGATCCTCACTCTTCACTGACATTCTGAACTCTACTGTGGGCACTTCCTGAGGAAGGAAAAGAAGCAGAGAGGCTAGGATATTTAAAAAGCACATTAAAGTCCATGTAAACAGATTAAAACAAGGCATGAAGCTTCGGGGCTCTAACAATCTTCCCAGAGTTAGCTTCGTCATTAGACAGCGTTGATTTTTGAGGAAGAAGCTGGAAACTCTGTGAGGCAATCTTCTCTTTTGTGTTATCCATTTCTAGCCTGGAAGTAGCCACATATACCTATATTCTAATCATTTAATGCTGAGTTGGAGGCCCTTGCTACATTTTATGGAAAGCTACTTTGCTTACAAAGTATTTCTAGACACTGTTCTAAGGTTCCTGGGAACTGGCATTGTGTGTGTATGATTTCAGTGTAAATGGGTGTGCATGTGGCTTTTTCTTTTTTGGCAGTAGTGTGTATTATTCTCATTTATGTGGGTATTTTTTTTCAGTTGTGTTGTTCTTTGAAGGGTAGATGTTTTTTCAGTGGGCTATTGAGGCAGTATGGTATAATGGAAAAAGAGGGAGCATCTGGGTTTGAATTCTGATTCTGGTTCTGAGTTCTAACCTTTGAGTTTCAGTTTCCTCTTTTGTAAAATAGGAATAATAATATTTTTATCATCCACCCCACTAGTCTATTGTGAGGACTGAAAATATTTTGAAGTGTTTTGCCAGTATTCAAAGTGCTGTATAATGTATGTTATGACCTCTTTATCATATGCGGGTGCAATCTCAGTTTCTTACCCATGGGTGAGAATGAGCTCACAATAGGTACTATTAACAATGATCCTCCAGATGATCTTGCCTAATGATAACTAGCATTTACATATGACTCTAAGGCTTGCAAAACACTTTAAAATATTACCTTTTCATCCTCACAACCACCCTGGGAGATAGGTGCTATTATGACCATCTTCATTTTTACATGTAAGGAAACTCGGGCAGATAAACATGAAGTGACTTGCCTAGAGCCACACAGTTGCTAAGCTTCTGTGGTAGGATTTGAACTCAGGTCTTCCAGACTTCCCTTTTAGGAAGCATCTTGCTCTGGTTAGAAACTGTTTCCCCTGTCAGTTTTCAAGAGCAAGCCAACTTCACCTTCATCAAGTGGTCCGAGATTACTGGGGTGGGGTGGGGGGTGGGATGGTGATGTTTGGCTCATTTGAATCCCTTCAGGGTGCTAAAACCAAGGGCACCTTATCATTTTCATCTGAACATTTTAATGCAAAATTAAGATGCTTTTTCAGGTCACTAAACTGTTTTATGGCAAACATGCTGCCATAAATAGGATTATGACTTCAAGGAGATGTTTTGTGGGCAAAAGAGTTCATGTGAACAAACCCCCCCTCCCTCCCCCCAGGAAGATAAACTCCTTAACTAAGCCTCTTTGAAGCAACTGATGTTTTACAAAGTTCTTAATTTATTTTATCGACGCTGATCACCTTGATGCCTTCAACAAAAAATATAATGTGACTTCCTTTACAAACTGGGGCGTTTCTCATCCCTTAATTACCAATAATATAGAATCCTTTGCTTACTTTTCCCCATCCCCCTGAGCTTACATCAGCAGAATGTGGATTTTGAGAGTTATTGAAATGATTCTGCTGTTGTATGCTGTCTGTTGCAAATACTACAATATTCAGAATGGTTTAAAGAAATACCATTTGGTAGGAAATAATTCCAACATCAATCTGCATAGTTACCTTTTGTTTGAAGACAATGAGAGGTTGTTTTTTTTTATTAAGGTGATAAATATATTACTAAGCTGGACCATGAACATGATGATAATAAGGTGCAAAATAATGTGGGAGCTGCCTCCCTTGAATTAATGTCACTTGTAGACAGCAAATGGAAAATGCATGCTTCTTTAGGTTCCTAAATTTTGGCTAAACCATCGATCTGCATTTCCTTTCTCTTGGAAAAGTAACAGAGTGGTCATGTAATAGAAACAGATTGTTCTTTACCTACTACAAATTTCCATCCTTTTAAGTCTTGAACTTTAACCCCCTACCAGTACACACTGTCTTTGGCACCAACAGAGCCCATGGCGGGCCCATGAGCTTTCCAGGATGGATATGCTGCATATTCTATTTTAGACATACCCTTTCACGATCACTTAAAGCTATATGGGAGCAAAAGGGCTTGTGCTTGGCAGTGTCCAGTGCTTCAGGGGCTAGCCATCTCATTCTTTCTGAAGAAATGTTCTTGCATGTAGCAACTGCATGGCTTAATTCTTCTAGACTGAACCATTTCAAATTTATGCTAGCTAAAAGAAAACATCGTTTGTAAGTCATTTAATTGTATTACTGTCTCTCTGCTTTATCAGATGCCATTGTGTAGGACAGCTCTGTGAGCAATCCCGTGGGTCACCACAGAGAGCTCCCAGCCTTGTTCTAAGTGCCCTTATCTCAGTGTCTCTAACATTTAATGTTCTATATTCATAGAACAATAATGAACTTTATTAATTTAACAAGTTCAAATGGCATTTGTCTCAATCTCTGCTCCTCTGCTTTAGTTAACGTAGCCTATGTTGAAGGCTAAATCCCTAGTTTTTCTTATTAACTAATACACATTTTGGAGCAAACCTGGGTTTATTTTGTTCTTTGGTTAAGAATTGTTTTTACACCATTTTACAGCAGTACAAGAACAAATAGAAAGGTTGAAAACAATTTCTTTTTTTTTTAAAAAAGAAATTGTTTTCACGCTTATAAATTCTTACAATTAGGCCAGAATTATAAAAATGTCGATATTATTTAAAAAAAATAATTTCCACTGGGCCAGCCACCATCAGCATACTGAGGCCCAAACCTTCTAGTCTATTCAAAAACATTATTCTTCATGGGAGTCACTGAAATTGGGTCAGCTCATCATGTCCAAACTGCCCATTTCTGTGTTTCCATCACTGCGCAGGGCTTCAGCCACATCTCTTCTGAATACTGACAGGTTTTGAGTGAATCTGTAGAAAAAAAGATGACACATGATGAGAGGGTGATCTTGTTTGCCTTTCTGTGGTGAGTCAGTTCTTCAGAACCTTGGACAGATCCATGAGTACTGTCTGACTGACCTAAAGAACCCCTCTCGATTTCCTAAAAGGAGACAGCTGAGCCTGGGTTCCAGGGGCATATAAGCCTGACTGTCAACATTAACACATTAACTACTGTTGTATTTTTTTTTTTTTTTGGAGGACTGTTTCTGTTTTATAGTTTTGTTCAGCGAGGTCATCTGGCTATGCCATTTTCCTCTTTATGGGCACCTTTTAGATCAGCTGTCCTATTCTTTTCTGCTCCACATTAAATGAACTGGTCCAGGGGCAACAACTTGCCAGGCTGCCAGCAGGTCATATTTTCTATGGGCCATGTCAGAGGCTCCAAAATAGCCTCAAACCCAGTCTCAGGTGATTATGTGTTCGACTTGATGGAGACTATTCCCCATGAAGCAAGTGTGCAAGGGAAAATGCTTCCCAGGATGCACATACCTTAGTTTTGCACCACAATATTAATTCTCAAATCTCAAATAGTGACTGCATTATTTAGTAGACAGACTTAAGTCATTCTCATGTTGGAATTGTACCACATCCCTAAGAATAAAGACTGAATTTTTTTAAAAGCATCTTTTCCTTGTACACCATTTACACGTGTGCATAAGATTTTGCATAAGATTATGGGAGCAATTCAGGACTATTATTTGTGGTAAAGGATAATCCTAAAATGCAACATCATTGTGTTAAATATGAGGCAATTGCTTCCCATTATGCCATGCAGAAAGTTACTGGGGAACAAGAAGAGTCCATGTAACATGTCCTGGCTGAGGGCCCCTGTGTAAGTTATTTCACTTCTTGGTGACTCAGTTTCCTCAACTGTCAAAAGGGAATGATAATACTTGTACTATCAATCTCTTGGGGCTGTTGTGAAAAAAGCATTTTGCAAACCCTAAGATGCTGCAGACATGATTTCTCAAAGCCAGCAGGCAAATAGCTCTAGGGAGCTCTTCCCAATCAGCTACCTGGTAGGGAAAGACGTTGTAAGCAACAGCTGTGCTTTCTGGGAAATATTTACCTGTCTCTGTTCTTTATCAGCAGGTTCTGTTCCACGCCCTCCATCAGGCTCCTGAAACACTGGGCCAGGATTTCACGTCTACCAATGGGCTGGCTGTTTATCAGATTCTCCCTCAATTCACTGAAGTACTATTAGGAAGCAAGCATTTTATAAGAAAAACAGGGCTCAGCATCCAGTTCTGGGCCCCTCACAAGCCTAGGGCTGGTGTTTGGGAGTGCTGGAGGTGGGCTCCCTCCGAGCCCTCTGTGACTTCCTCAGGTCTCCTCCAGGGCTTTATTTTTGCTTGCATTTGCATCAGTGCCTGGCTAATGAGTACTGCCATGCCTGCCTCCCAGAGGAGACTCATGCTGGTAGAGCTGTACTTCAAATCTTAGGGGGAAACCTGAAAGAAGTGGACACCTTCTTAACTGTAGGTTAAATTTACCAGTAGCCATCAAACCCCTCTTCAGCATCATGCCATGGCTCCTCAAGAGGATGGTGTTCACCATTCCTCCCTGGGAGTCTCAGGGCTTTGTTCCATGATATGGAGGGGGAGGTACTAGACTGAAGGTCAGAAGCCTGGGTGTGAATCCCTTTCCTAATCTTTGTGACCACAGGTAAGTCAACTCACCTCTGAGACTTAGTTTCCTAACATTTCTAGGAAGGAGATAATGATACTTGTAGTCTCTAGCCCAGTAGTGTGGTGAACAAAATGTTTTGTAAACTTTAACACAATATATACATGTTGTTGTTATTATTTGCAGGTACTATTTTTCTTCATCAGACCACACATTATGTGTAGAGGGTAGTGGGGACTTTTCTAGGCTGAGAGAGAAGTTTTCTCAAATATTTTAGTTTGGGATTAACTCAGAAATAGTGGTGATCAAACACACTGGTATGGACAAAAAGTGAGCATTGTGTAATGGAAACAGAACCATATGCAGAGTCAGAAGACTTGAGCTCATGGCTAACTCTGCTACTTCCTATGTTGGGCATGTGACTTAGCATCTTTGGACCTTTACTTTCTCATTTAAAACAAGGGGGTCAGAAGAGATGATCTAGTCCATGTAGGAGATCAATTCCATCTCTAGATGCTATGAAATGTTGAGCTGCAGAATGCGGGAATGCTGGGCCATGAACCCTAACGTCAGGTTGCTTTGTCAGCTGAATCACTCTAGGGGTGTCACACACATAGCACATAGGCATCATGTGGCCCACAACAGACCCAGTGTTGCTGGAACCAGATTAAAATGCAATTGGGAGATATTTAACAATATAAATAAAAATACAATAGAACATGGATGCTATGCAGCCCACAGGGCCCTTTGTAGATAGATCAGCAGTACCTGTTTCTAGGTGAGTTTGACACCACTGTTCTGCACCACATTTTGAAATCACTGTATTTGTCTTGCCATATAGGATGGCACGTGGTTGGTGGTGGTAGAGGAAGAAGGTAGAGAGGTCAGGTGCTGATGACACAGAGGAAGAAGTAGGTAGTTCTTGTTCATTTCTGAGAGATCTTTTTGTGACACTAAGTGAAATATTTGACACTCTTGGCCTCTAGACAAATAACAGCACAACCTCTGTCTTTCTGCCGGGGTCTGTTGGCTTTTACATAAACACAAACCTTTATGCTAAACACAGCTCCTAATCATTGGAAACAGTCTAATTTTAGCATAAAGATAACATTCTGCCAGGTATATGTTTATTCTTTTGAGTCCAAATGGCATGATATTTAATTTCTATCATACGCTAAAGCAGCTCACATCAAAAATACACATAATTAATATGTAGTCAGACTAATACTTAAATACGATATATCAGAGACATTACACTTAAACTACAGTGTCTTCCTGAACAAGATTGGGAATGCACAAAACTACTTATTTTTCTCTTTTATAATGATGCAGTGACTCACACCAAATAGAAAATTATTAGTTTTTCATCCCAAACCATGAAATATTGCCTCCATCAGTAAAGTATAATATTGTGATGTCATAAGCTTTTTCTAAACACTGAATTTGCCCTTATTCCCTCTCAATCATTTTAAAAGAACTGCTCTCTTTTATAGAGCTTGGATTTAAATCACAATAACACTGAGGGAAGATGAATGACAGTGCTATTGGATGTGGCTAAAATTGGATACTTCAGCACAGGTGAATGATGAGACAGCTCTTCTCTTTTTGATATATTTTCTTCTTCTATTAGTTTCCTTCCATGGCTGGGGTTTCAGTTTGAATTTTAATGTATGCGGCTGCCTCTAATCTCAATGTCTTTTTTCCCCAGTACTATCTTATTGTATAGACAATTCATTCTCCATAGCAGTAATATACTGCTCCCAGTGATGGCCTGAGAGACAGAATCATCACCGGCAGGAAGCACAGTGTGACCAGCTCACCTCAGCAACCCCCAAATCCTTTGAATACCAGGCCCTTTTCTTGCAGAGGAGCATCAGTAGCTTCTATGAGGATCTGACACATCACTCTTCAATCATGGAAGATTCTGCTGGGGACTGGGGGCAAGTGGGAAGTGTTTGCTTTAGATGTGGACTGGGAAATGTTGAGCCTGGGAAGGCCCAGGATCAAGAGGCACTGGATTCCAATAAATGGGCCCATGGGTTGGGATCTCAGGTTTTGTTTTTTAGTCTGGCTATAAGACCTGCCTGGGACCTTCTAGTGGGAGGATTAAAAAAAATTTTGTTCTGTGTTAATGGTTCATTTAAATAACCTTTAGTTTAAACTGGCAACAAAGACCGGCAGGGAATAAAAGACCCATTCTGCCACACAACAGGTGTTTCTCATACCAAATCAAGGAGAATAAGCTCTGGAGCTGGGGAGAAGTACAGCACATGGGCCCTGGGAAAAGCCAGGCCTGGGGGAGCAAGAAGAAACCTTCTTGCCTTTCCCCAGGGCTCAGAACTAAGAGATGGTCCAACAGGGGCCAGTTCCCTCAGCACTTGATCTCAGTGTCCTTCTCTGTAATATGAAGATAATGCCGCACTGCACTACCAGCTCACAGGGCTGCTGTGGGGAAAGTGTTTTGTATACTGGAAGCACTAGAGAAATGCACTGTTATATGCAAGACTGGCCTCAGGAAGAAAAAGGATGCTGTACTTGGATAGGCAATGCCCTCAGACTGCTGGAGCCTGCAGTGAGCTGCCCTGAGTAAAGTGATTCAAACTCCTTGAAGGGAGTAGAGTGAAAAAGGTAGCTCCTTGACTTCTTGCACCCTCTGCCTACCCACATGGGACTGATCATAGGGTAGGAACTGTTGTATCTCTAACCAAAGGACACTGTGACCAGCTAAGAACAACTAACACCTCAACAGTGCTTTAAGGCAGCTGAAGTCCTTCTTTTATAACCACCCAGTGAAGGCAGAAGTACCATTGTCCTCATTATTGTATGGAGGAGAAACATTAGATCCAGAGATGTGAAATAACTTCCCTACAGCTCAGTGTTGCCCCCAAATCTCCTGACTACAGTGTTCTTTTGGTCATACCCTATCATCTCTGCAGGAGAAGCTGATGACTACACTGTCCCTTTCTTACCCCCACCCACGCACAATGCCAGTGTGACCTTCCCCCCCTCATCTCCACCCTCAGACACTGCCTGTTCCTGAGGTCAGCACTCTCATCACTCATCTATGATACTTACCTTCTCATTGAGTAGTATAAGGCCCAGAAGAGGCCTTGACACTGACCACTGGTTTCGACAGTCCTCAAAAATGATGGTGTTCATGAGGATGGACATCATCTGAAAGAAAGTGATGTGCAGAGAGCTGGCACTGTTGGCTTGGGGTCTCCCCAGATCACAGTTTCTTCAGTGCCCCCTTACCTGCTTATGACAACAGCCATGATAGCCTTGGAAAATAGCTCAATCCTTGTAAACTCATACACTCCATAGAGAAGCAGCCAGTTGAGAGTGGAGAGCAGTGCAATCACCCAGTTTCAGAAGTATACTTAAAAAAACTTAGTAGTATCTAAAGAGGTTCAATGGGCACCAATGAGGCTAAAAAGGAACTGATTTCCATGTTATTCAGCCAAAGAAGAATTAGGGGAATAAGCCAACAGTATCTAGTTTTCAATCAGGAAAACTACATGATGGGGACAGCAACATTTCCTTCTTATAAAACCCAGAAAAGGCAGAAGCACTAGAGAGGAGAGGACTCAGGCAGGTTCTAGAAGTCTTCGCCTGAGCTCACATGAAATTTTCCATTGCAGAGAGACAAGAAGACCTAAGACCATGTGTTGAATGGCCCCATTTGGTCACAGGACTCTCAAGTGCAGAGGACGAAATTTCAATCCTTGCCTTTGCTGCCCTAGTATATGGCTAGCGCCACAGATCTGAAGAGTCAGGTACACAGAATGAGGATAGTCAACCTCTGTTTGTTTTGGCTGCCAAGCCTGCTTCCTGTTAGTTTCACTGGGTCATACTAGGATATTTCCATATACATATCCACCTCAATCCCTGGGGCTGCTTCTCAGGCCCTGCTCCTTACCCTCTCTAGTCTCGTTGCTTACCCAACTTTACCTTCCTCCCTCCTCTCCCTCCCCCTACTCCTTAAATGGGGAGGGGCTTCAGGTTGTGGAAGGATATATCCAACTTCTTTCCTAGGATTCTATATCCCCTCTGTCCTAAGTTTGAGTTGTCATTTCTCTTATGAAGGCAGTTCAGCTTTGGCCACTGACATCTGGGGTCTTATCTTTTCTGATTTCCACGTGTGATTTCAAACCAATTATGTAACTTCTTAGTTTTAGTCTTAGTGTTTTAGTTTTAGTATTTGTAAAGTATAGACAAGAATGAATACTTCCCAGGGATGTTGTGAGATACTAATGGGAAAATACATGGGTAAGTACTGTGAGAAGTGCAAGATTTCTAGTCATAGTAATAAGGTACCTTCCACCTCTAACATCTTGTGCCTCTCTCTCTGAAGCATCTGTGGTGTCATCAGCACAGATATACTTTCACTGGTGTAGGTCATAGCTCATCATTCTTACTTATGTTTTACCACATAATCCTCCATGGAGAGCTACCCATTAAAGCTAGTGATTTAGGAAATCTTTAATACCAGTTGGGTAATAATAACTGTCTGTCCAGCAACTCTGGGGACAATTTGGGTCTTAAGACCAGAATTGAGAAGAGGATCTGCAAATACAGAAGAGAATGCATGTCTGCATTGGAGACCACATTTCAACAAACTACCCAAAGTCATGGAGCCACAAATTAAAATGACAAAAAAACTAACAGATCCACTGAGGCAATCTAAAATATTATGGGCTTCACAATTGGGAGGCAGAATGAATATTTTCATGGAAAGGATTCAAGTCAGTGGCACCAAAACTCCTTCCATAAATGACGAAGAATCCTGAAGTGATGTGCCAATTACTTTATACAGTGCTCTTGTGGATTCATTTCTCTGAATGCATGTATTTATGTCTGTAATAAGCAAGGGAATGTTTGAATAAAATACTTTTCTAAAAATAAAGTTGGCTAAAAGAACTTTTCTTTCATTCTTGTGGAAAAATTGAAATTATTGAAGCAAATCTGCTTCAATTATTATTATAGCATTCCATTTCCAGAAGACTTTTTCTAATAATTATGAGGCTGACCTACAGCAGGACCTAGAAAACAAACATTGTTCCCAGAAAGAGCTGAGGACCGAGAATCAGAATCTCTGAGAATAAAACCACATTCAATTCAATGGGAGATTTTTGTTGGAAGTTTCCTCCACATGTTAGTGAAATGTATGGTTAGTGAAGATGCTAGATGCTCTCATGTACAGTTCTCTTCAGCAGAGAAAGAAAGGGAACAATTCACAGGGTAGGGACCAATCATTTGGAACAATTAGTGTGAAAGAAGTGAGCATGTTGGCTGCAGGCCCCATGTCAGAGTCTTACTACCATCCTAGTAGTAGTAGATAGCAACCAGGTAGTTGAAAGCTCATTTTGGTATCTTGTATCCTAGAACAGTTATTTTAAAATATTGCAAAGGGTCATGCCTTTAAACAATTTTTCAAATGCACTTAAAAATGCACTTAAAAAACCTTCCTGCTGCAAATAAGTAAGGGTAAAGTCTAAGAGGTAACTAATGGTACATTCTGTGTGACTTGATCCATCATTTATGCAAAGTGAAAAAGTTTGTGCTGAAACCCAAGTCTTTCAGTACTGCTGCAGAGATGCTCCTTCAAAGCATATTGAACTTGGTATACTGGGTTTAGGGAATTTAATTCTAATAAGAAGCCAGATTATCTGCTCATCTTGCTGATTTAAGGATACTTACCTGCCTTCCCTCTGGAACAGTAGTTCTTGACAACTGCCCCATTTGGAGACTAGAAACAAACTAATGGTAGGCACTACAATATTACCTCTCAACTACCTGCCCTAACTAAGGACAACAATGGCATGGATGAACCAACTTACAGAGTAAGTCTCATGTATCTGGCTTTGACATGTGTTTGGCTAATGATGTTCTAATAGAGGTGCTTGTGATGTTTCAGGAACTTACAACATTTCAAACAAAATATGAAGCCACTTTGAGTATGTTTCATAAAAAGATGAAGAAAACTATTTAGCTCACTCATAGCCTCACTCACATATAAACCTCAGTCCCCATTAGCCCTGAATAAAGAAAGATCCTTTTTATGTCAACACTGAATTGCTAGATCGAAAGTGTTAGTCTTGATATGCAGGGTGGAGGCTTGATAGGGTCCAGGAAGGTCAGAATGAGGGTTGAATAGGAGTGAACTAGTTACGCAGGGTAGTGGTTATGGGGAGGAAGATATGTAGGGATTAGGAAGAGGAAGAACAATGTAGACATTAACAGGGAAGCAGTAAGGAAATGTGATAAATTCTGACCACCAGCCACCCAGCTTGTAAACGTGGGAAAATACAAACTCTGCAGACTGTATGGTTCTAAGGAATGAAGACTCTGGATCTCTTTCAAAAGCCAGAAAACTCTCCGTGAGGTCAGTCACTAAGGCATAGGCATATTAGCCAGTACTGTCCTCATAATGGAAGTATTTTTGCATGACAAGGTCACAGAACCATAGATTTGGAACTGAGAGAGACCTCATTTAGTCTAATCCCTTCATTTTACAGATGAAGAAACTGAAGTCCATAGAAGTTGGGTGACTTGGTCAAGGTCAAACTGGTACTAAAAGGCAAAGCCAGAATTCAAACCCAGGTCCTCTGAATTCAAATTAAGTACTCCTTCCATTACACCATGATGCTTCCCTCATAAGTCTCAGTTATCAGATCACAACATTCTTATACTTCAGCCCAAGGACAAGATGCATAGGATATATGTCTATAACAGAGATAGTTGGTGTTATATCTGTGCGACAGAAACACTGACATCTGCACTCTATTTTAAGAGCGTTAAAAAAAAATTCCAACAAAAACTTCTGTATAGACCTCTATGGTACCAGTAAGGATAAATAAAGAACTGGGCTCTAAGCACCCTCCACAGTTTGTTTCTTGTTGGTCTTCTGTCACTACTCATTCCTCTCTCCCACCACCTGCCTTTTCTGGCTTCTGTTTCGGTCCTACCATCTGCTGATTGGCTAAGGGGCCCCTGAGGTGTCTGGAAAGAGAACCTAGAGTTGTTGCCCCTTGAGAGCTCCCAACAGACTCTTCTATTTTTCATCAGAAGTTTTTTTCCTATAAATTTGTTGAAAATATTTTTAGAACTTCTGGGTGAACAAACATAGCCATGATGAATTCAGAATATTTTTAGAAAGGCATTTCCTTCTTTGTACTGGCAGATTAGCAATATATCACAATTTAAATTAAAATAATTATAAACATTAAAAATGTCCTCATCTATTTTGTCAAAACAGACATTCTTTGAAAAATGAGCACTTAATATTATGAACAGCTGGTTGTTACTCTTTTCCCATTCCAGCTCCTGGACTTTTAAAGATGATATGATGAGATCCCAACAAGTTCTGAAGAGGAAGACAAGAAAACCTCTGAAGTGATTCCTAAATTCATGCCTGATGCTGACTTACACTGATGAATTAAGCTGTAATCAGACTGCTGAGAAATGTTTGCCTGACTCTTTGCTTTTGTAGGTGTGAGGACGGTAGAGTCTAGAGTCAGGATTTTTTAAAGGAGTAACTTTCCCCTCAGTATCCTCAGGAAATTCACCCCATGCTCTGAGACTAGTGTGGGCCATAACTGCTAGAGCATAGCAGAATCCAAAGGCTGTCACTTGAGGAAAAACAAGACTTAAATGGCTAGCACTCTTTAAAGCCAGTCAGTGGCTGTTGTTACAAAGAGCTGTTCCTGAGGCCACATGCACAGTAGATACTGAAATGTGATCCTGCTCAAATTAGATAATAGTCATCATTAGGGAAAAGGAATCAATTGTTTTCTTCGTCTGCTGTCTACCTCTGTGATATGAGTGGAATGATATATAAGATGACAGGAACAGACAAATAAGTATATATTTAGTTATTTTTACCTGCCCATCTTAACCAAACCATGGTAAGCATGTTATATTCAATCTTTCAACAATGGGTACATATTAAAAAATTCTCAAGTGCTTAGCATCTTTAAAGTCTCATAAGAACAGAAAGCATTTAGCATTTGAGATGAAAATTCTCATACTCACTAAGTGCAAGATGACGTTGGCCTGTTTTTAGGAAATGAGATGGTACAGTCAATTAGTGTGTGGCCCATTCTCCTTTGGAAAATCACTTGGAGAGACGCCTACTTGGCCTCTGTACAATGTTGAAAAGAATCAAAACGACAAGGGCACTGGCTGAGCTCTGCAGCTTTGGAGCCGACCTCAGCCCTGGGTGAAGAGGGAGTGTTAAGGACAGCTCTTCCAAACTAATTGCACTCACCCACTTTTCACAAACTCCAAAGTATGCTTTTCCCACAAGTGAGGGATGACACAAACTATTTAAAAACTGTTCCATCCATTGTCAAACTTAAGGAAAGACATAGTGGAATTTTGCTGTGGCATTAATTTTTTCCATTACTAACAATGCCCTTGTTCTTGAAACCATCACTTTAATCATGGTTTTATTTGAGGAGGAATTACCTGGAAGTGTCCTAGCTTATCAGAGAGAAGATAAACTTAGAATGGAACTTCAGAATTAATTAATTGAGAGGACTGCCTGTAATGTGTCTATTCTGAATGTTACTGAACACATCACAGGGAAAAGTTTTATTTTCCACTGTTGACATAAATTATAATAAAGAATTCATTTCGGTAGCAGAAATGTACTGTAGAGCAAGAGCACAAAATTGAGTATACTACCTTGCAAGTCTCATTCCTGTATCTTCATTATCTCTTTGAAACTTTTTACGAGTGGTAAATCATATTTCAAGGGGCTGAGGATACCATAAAGCCGACTTGCTGCATTACAATAAAACCAGGAAAGCGAGGGAGTTGGAGTGCTTTAGGATTTGCCACTCAGCCTATGAGCAGATTTCTCCACACTGCCCTCACCCCCAATCCTGCCAACACTTCACAAAAAACTCTTCAATTTAATGAGAAAATTAAACACTGTTAGTAGAAATACCACCTATGTTCTCCTTTGAGATAATTTTGTATTCCCACCTCTTGGGGAAAGTTAGTACCCCATTCTTCCATTATTAAAAGGAATAGTTTTTAATTATAAAGAAGTCTTTCTCTAATTACCTACAAGGTAGAGCAAAGGTAGTTTGGCAAGGTGTCACTTATGTCTAGAACATATTCATGTCAACCTGAATTCTACCCAATGTCTCTAGGGAGTTTTAGATCTTCTAGGGGCCTGAGTGTGTCTCCAGGCACCAAATAGAAAGCAGCAAATCTACTACACATACTTATCAAATCACTGACTATTAGATCTGGAAGGGATTTTAGAGATCATTCAGCTCAAGCCACTCATTTTAATAGATCAGGAAAGGAGTGACTTGTACAGGGACACACAGTTCACTTGAAGAGAAGGCTCTCTGGAGGAGGGTGACAATGGCATTTGGAAATAATAAATTTTAATTTTCACTCTCTCCAGTTTTCTAATGAGGTAAATTGGAGACCTGTTCCACTTGGTTCTCATCATTATTACACCACAAGTGGTTAAATAGAATACTCCTTGATTTCCACCCTAAGTCTCCTCTAATTCATGAATTTTTAGAATCTGGAATTGGAAAGGATCTTAGGCATCATAAAAGGCATTCTCCTCTCCTCAGCAGCAAAACTCCTCAGCAGCATTTCTGACAAGGGCTCATTCAGTCTCTTAACTGAAAACCCCAGAAAACTTAAAAACCTCTATTTTAGGAAATAGAGTCTCTCTCTCTCTCTCTCTCTCTCTCTCTCTCTCTCTCTCTCTCTCTCTCTCTCTCTCTCTCTCCATACTGATAATGTCAATAAATTTGGGTCATAAAAAACATGAGCGCCAAATTGGGGTTTTTAAATAGAAAGAACAGTTATGATGTCAAATTGCCCTGGTAACGCCAGAGATGGGCCCGAGGAGCCTTCTGTTTGGCAATCTAACAATGTAAACAAACTATTAACTTCCAAAATCAGGAGCAATGAAAAGGCCACTAACCAGCTTAAATGTATTTGCATGACAGAGCTGAGTACAAGCACATGTTTACATTAAATATTCAGTGATAAACTAAACTCTAACTGAGGCCATTCCAGAGAGAGAGAGAGAGAGTGAGTGAGTAGGGGAACAGCATGCTACTTTAGTGAATAGTCATCACAACATTTCTCAATGAATATCATATTTCACAACAGAATAACATAAAGGATAATGGCATGAGGGTATCTGATGCAGTCATCAAAGCAGAGTGCAATGAATATTGTATTTCATAATAAATATATTACCCCTTCAGAAGGAGGTTCAAAGTTTCATTGCCTCTCATCTGTCACAACACTCTCCTTGATTTCCTGTAGGGATTCAGTTAGATGGACCTAAAAATTCTCACAAGCTCCAGTGGGGTATTATTTTACATGTCACATTCAAAATGTTTTCATGTGGGAAAAAGCAGCATTTATTCGGGAAACTCACAAGACATGTCAAAAACATTTTCTATCAAAAAGAATGGTTATTCCAAGGTTTGGACTTAGGTTGCTTTTTTTCAGATTTGCTTGTTCTTTAAAGGTCCCTCAAATGGTATCACTCATATAGCCCCAAAGAAAGAAATTATGGTGGTAAAACTGTTCATACAAATACAATACCAAGATTGAGTATGTTAATGCCCCCTAATTATTACTTTATATACATTTTGTAAAAGAGCAGAAATGTGGACCTAGGGTAGAATCTTTAAGGCAATGTACTACAACTTTAAAAAAACAAAAACAAACCAGCAGTGAAAAAGGAACCCAAAAAGATTTTGGTTTGAGTTCCAGCTTTGGCACTTGTTAGCAATGTGACCTTGGGCAAGTGATATAAATAGAAATCACTTCTTAACCTTACTTGGCCTCAATTTCCTTATCCGAAAATAAAGGGGAGGACTTGATGATTTTTGAGGTCCTCTACCTCTATATTTATGACCCCCAAGAACTCATAAATAATAAAATGGAGTCATCCAAGAGACAGCTTGGAATGGTTAACCTGTCATAATTTGGCTCCAGCCCTGTGTTCCAGGCATACTATACCATTTTCACCTCTGCTTCTAGACACTCTAGTTTCCTTCTCAGGTGTCTTCTCCTGAATAAAACCTTCCCCAATCCTCCAAGATCTTGGGGCTTTTCCTTACCTCCAACCTCCTCCCCTAAAATTACTTGACACTCACTTTGTATAAATCTTATACTTACTTATCTATATTCATGCAGTTTTCTCCCATGAACTCTCATAGGGCCAAGACTGTTCTATTTTTGTCATTGTATCCCCAGCACATAGCAGACAGCTGGGTGGGCATAAAGTTATCATTTAAAAAATACTTATTGAATGAATGAGTGAAAAGTATGGACTTGGAGGAAGAACTGGGTCTGAATCTTGGCTCTGCCATTTTACTACTTGGGGTAAATCACTTCAACTCTATGGGCCTTAGTTTCCTCATCTGTAAAATAAAGGCGTTGCACTGAATGACCCTTAAGGTCTCACTCATTCTAAATCTATGATCTATAATCCTGGTTGTGTGAGTATGGTTGAATCATCTAAATTCTGTGAACCTTAGTTTCCTCATCTGTAAAATGAGGATAATTATACCTACCTCACAGGGTTGTGTGTTTGTTTTGCCAAATATAAAGAGTGATATAAATGTCAGTGATTATTATACTCATTCTCTACCTGGCCCAGGTAATTAGCAAATGTAGTTTTATAAGTAGTTATTTGTGAAATTAGAAAACATCCCTATTCCATCCAATGAATAGTATAGTTCAAGTAGCCATGGAATTTGCTACTCTAGACAACATGTCTGAGAGGACATGGATCCTGCTTGACTTCCTGCCTTTGAGAAAGATGGTTCTATGTCCCAGTTCTTCCTACTCTATTTGCCAGCATCTTGAGATCTGGAGCTTCCCATCATTTCCCTTGGCACATGACACATAACTTAATGGTATCCTTAACTTACTGTCAGTAACAATTCTTATTGTCTGGAATTTTGTTTGTTTTATATTCATACTCATTGTTTTATTTTTTCCCTTCCTTAATAATATCCTATTATACTAATCTTCCATCATGCCATGCTAAGTAATTTCTTTCTCTCCTTGGCATTTACATCTTTGAGTATTTATAGATTTATCAAATTCCCCATTTAGCTGTCATTTGGGCAAGTTATACATATTTAGATCCTTTAATTTGGACTCACAAGCCAGCCTTTCTATGACCATTAATCATTTGGGTTACTGTTCTTGAGGATTCTCTCAATTTGTATTTATCTTCTCTATGATGCAGTATGTCCAGAAGTCAGGGAGTAACAGTTTCTTTTTTCTGATGTGGTAAATAAGGGACTAATATCTGTCTGAGTTACGACTCCTGTTTCCCAAAAGTCAGTCTCCAAAAAAGATGAGTAGACCTTTTGAAGAAATGAAAATTCATCTGGAAGTTTTCTAAGTCTTTTATATTTATACATTTAAAGTCAAGCCATGAAATATTTTTAAACACCTGAAGAGTGCCTTGAACTTTTTGCTTCCATTCCTAAAAGTCATTAAAGAATCTTTCCTAGATGATTAAACTCTAATGTTGAGCACCACCTCCTTCTCCACTACCTCGCATTTCTAATTTTTAAAAAATTATGAAAAAGCTGGACTTGGAATTAGGAGACCTGATAGAATCTTGTTTTGCTTCCTAGCTTATGTGATCTTTGACAATTCACAATCTCTCTGAGCTTCAGCGTCTTCATCTGAAATCAAAGTAATATGGGCAATATCTACATCCTTTGGTTGTTATAAAACTCTGTCAACAGGAAAGCACTACACAAATGTGAGGATTTACAAATTATTACTCTGATTATATTGGTATCTATGTAATATTGAAAAAACTAAAAGACATCCATTAGATTGGGTAGATCCTCTACAGAGAACTTACTAAATAGAATAGAGAAGAATCACACAGAATGAGAAATTATGGATTACAGTCTGCATCACTGTCTGTGTCAACGAGATCACCAATCCATTTAAATGTTGAAGGTCTGGATTAGATGTGAATAGGCAGGTTGGAAGAGTGCCTTAAAGAACTAACTAATAAGCTTTGGAATTATTTCACATAAATTACCCTTGTATAGAATAGCAATACTTCAAGGGTTTGTGATTTTATCACCCTGGTCACTATTGCCAATGACAGGTTCCAATCTCTTAACAACAAAGTAGATAATTTTCATGAGTTGATGGGGCTGAAAAAATCATCAATTAGTAATAAAATTGTTTTTAAGAATTAAAATACAAAAAATTTTTATTTTCCTCCTGAAGGATACATTAAAATATTGAAGTAAATAAAGATTATGAAGTAATCCTCATATAAACACAAGATCACAGATCTAGAGGAGGCAGCAGCCTTAGAGGCCATTCAAACCAGCTCTTTCATTTTACAGATGAGGAAACTGAGACCTAGAGAGGCTTTGTAATTTTTAAGAGATAAACTTCTTTTAATGTAGGTTTACTTGTCCTTGGAAGATAGATGCGGCTCACTATTGAGCTGACTCTTGAAGTCTTTTTCAGCTTGACAGGATTTGCTAAAATTTGTACTCTGCTACAATGGTCTTTGAGAACTTCTGGCTGGTGGAATAAATTTGATGGAGGGTGAGCTAACAATAATTAATACGGAATTTATACAGTACCTTTCTTCTGGAGAAGCTGTGTGGTTTAGTGAAAAGAGAATTAGGCTTAGAGCCAAGGGACCTGAGTTTTGAGCCCATTTCTGCCAGTCATTAGTCATATCTAGTCCAATATAACAAGCATTAATTAGGTGCCAAGTATGCATAAGACACTGTGCTAGATCTTGCTAGGTCTTCAGATACAAGGACAAAGTCCTTGTTACCAAGGAACATACATTTTCCTTGGGGATGCACCATATATACAGATAACTATATGCTCATTTTAGGGAAGAGAATCTTAACAACCAGAGGGGTAGGGAAAGGCTCCTCAAAAGAGGTGATATTTAAGTTGGGTCTTGAAGACAAGCTGTGGATTCAGGATGGTAGAGGGGAGGAGAGTGTCCATTCTAAGCATTGAGGCAGCCTACCTACAGGCATGCTATGAAACGTCCAATCTGCAGGTAAGCCCATTTGGCTGAGTGTGGAATGCATCAAGGGGAGTAATGTGAAATCAGCCTGAGAAAGTAGGTTGGAAGTAGATGGTACAGGGCTTTAAAGGTCAAACTCAAGGATCAGCCTTCTACCATGGAAGTAATAGGTTTCTTGAGCAGGAGGATGGAATGGTCAGATATACATTTATTATTATATAATTGTATATATTATTATTATTATTGTATAGGAAATTAATCTTGGCAGCTGTGTGGAAGAAAGGAGAGGGGTAAAAGTAGAAGAAGCCCAGAGCCCAATCAGGTCACTGTTGGAATAGTCCAAGAAGAGGTATGATAGGTCTGAAATAATGTGAGGGCTTGTATGAACGGAGAGAAGGGAATAGATATGAGATATATTGTGGAGATGACACTTGGACACTGACTGATTGCATTGGGTGAAGAATCCTCTGAGGTGGCAAGCCTGGGTGACTGGAAAGATGCTATTGCCCACACTAGAAATTGGGAATTTTGAAGGAAAGTTATATTTAGAAAGGAGTTCCACATGATAGACTGAGATTTCTATGGGGCATCCATGTGGAGATGGGCTACTGGTTGCTGGTGATGTTGGAATAGAATTTAAGAGAGAGAGTGATCTGGGCTGAATACACAGGGTTGGAAGTAGTCTGTATAGAAGGTGGAGATGATCAACAAACCTTGGGAACTGAAGAGATCACCTAGAGATAAAGTATACAGACAAAAGAGAAGTGGCCCTAAACAGAGCTTTGCGGGATTCCCACTATTAGGGGGCTAGATATGGATGATGATCCAGCAAGAGGGACTGAGGAGAGTGCTCAGCTGGGTAGGAGGAGAAAAAAATGTGGAATATATGTATTTGTATTCAGTGACTGTAAGCAAGTCACCTAACCCATATTACCTTGTTTTCTCATCTGAAAATGGGCATAATAGTATTTGACTCTTTTCCTCATTGGGTTATTTTTAAGAAAATGTTTTGTATATTGGAAAGTACATTATAAATGTGTGCTCTTATGCAAATACTACTACAACCAAGAAAGCAAAATTGCTTTTCAAGCAAAAACGCCCCAAATTCTCTGAAAGAAAAGAAGGCAGATGATATGTGCCTCTTTTCGACCTGGTTTCTTCAGTTATGAAATTGGGATAGTGTAATTTACTCCTGACTCTCTTTCAGGGAGGCAAGTGAGGAAAAAAAAGGGTGAATGTGTGAATGTGTGGGGAATACAGGCCAGGGTATAATATAAACAATATGGCACTTGGAGTAGGGAGAATTATATTTCAAGTCCTAAAATTTACTAGCCATATGACTGTGAACAAGTCAACTGGCTTCTCTGAGGTTTGGCTACTTCATTTGTAAAATGGGAGTACTAGTAGTTGTGCTACCTAAATCACTGGATCTATGTGGAGGAAAAAAAAACTGTTTTGCAGATTGTGAAGGGCTATATAAATGTGTGCTATTACTATTATGTTTTGTTTTGTCACCCTTCAGAAATATCTGAAGATTAGAGGCAGAATTTCTGATAATGTATCATCAAGGAGGATAGAAATCAGCCCATATATCATTCCTAGTTGTGTCTTTTATTTAAAATTCAAGAAGAAAAATAAAACATTGATAGGAAAAGGAGAGAAACAAAAGATATTTAATTCAGCTATCTTTTAAAAAACATGAAGAAATTATAAGACATGAAAGTCTCATCTGAATTAAATGGAAAAGAAACATTGTGATTTATTTTTAGGCATGTGTCTCCAGTGGCCTATACAAGTTCTTGGGCCTGGGCAGTACATTTTCATGGTGCTAATGGAAAAAGTATCTTTTTAAATGATGGCATGCAATTCTGCATATGGTTTTAGAATAATGGTGTGTGTGTGTGTGTGTGTGTGTGTGTGTGTGTGTGTGTGTGTGTGTGTGTGTGTGTGTGTGTGTGTGTGTATTCTTTTTTTCCTGGGCAGACAGACAAGGAGTGGTCATTCTGAAATCCAATTCAACAGCTGAACCTATGGTGCTTAACCAGGGATGGTCCTTCCAGCCTTGCATCCTTGATGAGTAGTTCCAGAAACCCAGTTAACACCCCTGTAAGAGGGTGACAGGAAAGGTTTGAGAGCAACAGGGCTTTGGAAGTGTGTCCTTGCCTGGTCCTAGCTGAGCCTGAGTGCCTATCTTTTGAAGGATGGACACAAGCCCTGTGGTAGGTCCTGATACTCTTTCTGACCTAGGGAACTATCATGCACTTCCCACAAGTTGCACCTTACTAAAAAATACTGTACCCATACACCAAGCCCAAATTAAATCTCCAATGATGTCCTGTATAATTTTCCTTGAAATCTGTAACTGGACAGAAATGATAGTATATGTGTGTCTTCAGTATAAGAGTGCAGATGGCGTTTATATGAGAAATCACTCATAGTTGGCAGGTAAATCTATATCCCTTGAACAAGGACTTCTAAGTATTGCTTCAAAGTTGGCTACAGTAGTTAGCTCATGTGTCTAATAGACTCTTCATGGACAAGATTTTGCCAAAAGATGCCCTGAATTATTCCTTTTTATTCTTCATTTTCCAATAGCAGCTAATTGTGCTGATCACAATTATGGAATAGAACAATATTAAATTCTGAGATCAAATAGGATTTCTGATTCTATCAGATAAGATATTTCTACAAAGCATGTTGCTGAATTGTTGACTAAGATGATCTCTTTCCCTTTCTTATGACTTATTCACTGTCTGCTTTATATAAATCCACCCAAAGGCACAATCATCCACCCATTTTTATTGTTTTGTTATATTCCCTTGATGTTTTGAAGGCAGAATAACAAAGATAATTCAGAAATTTCTATGTCAAAGAATAGCTAAAAAGATCTATGAAGGAGAGTGGTCACTTTCATTCACAAATAAAACTCTTAGGATCTTTGAGAATGCCATATATAGCATGTCTGTAGTTTAAAGAGAGGTTAATGGGAGGCTATATGACTTCCCCATTTAAAGATCTTTTTTTCTTAAAGAATTGGCTTTTTTTCCAGTCCCTTGGAAAACATTACAATAAACATACAAATATGATTGCAAAATGACATCATTCTGTTTTCATTTAATTACCTTTGAAATGCTTTCTATTTAATATTCATTACTCAAAAGCTAATTTAAAAGAGAAAGAGATGCGACTTATTCAAAAAGATGTACTGTCATTCACAGCAATAGTTATCTAATATAGAGAAGTTAATAAAGCAGATTAATCTACAAGTCCCTTTAAGCCATCACTGAGTTTTGAACAACTGCCTCTTTGACCTTTAACCTTCATGCTGTGCACCCGTAGCAGGTGCCAGCTGTACTAAAATTATGGCTGACGTGTTTTAGCGCAAAGTCTTTTCTTACTTTGCTTCTGACCAGCAGCTGACCCTGTAGGAGTGATTGTTTCTTGTGCTGGCCTAAAGGCTACATAAACCAGTAACTGATAAACAAAAGCCTACATGTACCAGCTGCCTCGCCTAAGGGTACTCATCTGACATTGACACCTCCACTAGTTTCTCCAGCATCCCAAATTGCTCCTTTTTGTTTCCATACGTGCATTTCATACTTGTTACTTTGGGGAAAGGAAAGGGGGGATATCTAACAACAATAAAAAATTTACCCAGCCTTTCCACTCGAGTTTTGAAAATTTCACATCAAAGAGGAACCATCAGGATGATAATCTAAGCCTGAATTAGCAACTTTAATAAAGGGATAAAATTTTCCTATAATTAGATAATAAAATTTTATTACATATTTTAAAATTAAAAGTATTAAAATCAAACTTGAAATCATACATGAGTATCACACTGAGGAAGTTAAATATTGTATCACTAGAAAAGGGGACCTGGGGAAGCATATGGTTGCTAATTCTTCACACCCAGAAATGTAAACATGGAATTCCTGTGTGGTAGTGGCCAAGGTTCTAACACTTAATCATGTGTAGGGAAGAAAGAATCTAGTCAAGTATAAAGCAAAATATACCACTTTCAACACCAGGATGAGATGGCTTTGACAGTTATTTCTCTGATACAAATTACACAAGGACCAAAACCAATCCCAGTAATGATTAAATGCAGTTATGTACATGGGAGAATACCAGTGCAAATGGTAACATATTTAAATGGTTTTCCTTCATTAAAAAAATTATATATGATATTAAACCATCAATCAATGCTGAAACACTGGAGTCTAAATGTATTGTCACTGGTGGAAATAAATGACTTGGAGACTGGATTTTGGCTCACTCAATATGGTATCTTTTCTGTTGCTTAGCCACCCAAGTCTCTGCTGGCTCAGGCTACATCTGGTAGATTTCCTTTCCTTTCAATTAATAAGGCAAGTTATGATACTCCTGGATCACATCTTTAAACTGTGCTTAGAGGTAGAAAACACATGGCCCAGTGAAAAATCCCTCTGCCCTGATAAACATTTAGAATGAGATTCAGGTCACTTTTCATTCTCTATCTGTATTTGGAACAAAGTTTCCCGGTGGAATTTTAATGGTTCAAAGTGCATTATAATGCAATCTCATCTTGATATTGCTGCTTAATTTATTATGTCAAGCCTGTATCCACCTGCTAAGATGACTTCTGCCATGTAAAAATAATGATTTAGAAACACCCTCTCCTCCAAAGCAATCTCTCCTTCCCTTTACCCCTCTTTTGCCAATAATTTCAATTTCATACCCAAGGTCACTGTTTGCTGACTGAGTTCCTAGACAATAAAACTGGAAAAATTGTCCTGGTCCACCATTTGATGTTTTGTTTTTTAAAATATGAAATATCTGATGCAAAAACATCATCTAAAATGAACACGTTCTGCCCATGTCTTATTTTCAGTCTCATTTTAAACTTGACTCTTTCTTATTTCTAGGATTATTAGAAGCCAAATGAGATAACAGGTATGAAAAATTTTGTGCAGTTTTTGTTTGGGCACCATGTAAACCTTCAGCATTGGTTATAACTCCTTATCTGAAATTTCAAAAGCCAAGAATGCAGTTAAACTAGCTCTCATTGAATTTGGTATATTAATCATTTGGTCATATTTTAAATATGAAAAAAGGAAAACGTTTGGAAATTAAAGGTTCAGTTTACAGTTAGGGAGCCTGTTGTTGGAGAAACTTGGTACTGCTTTGTACTATTACACTACGCGTGAATAGGAAATAATCAAATAATACCAGGTGCCCATTATTTTGGTTAATGAAAGTAAGGATTAAATTTTCTCAGCTCTTAGTTATAAATATCCACTTTCTACACAAAGCTTAGTAGTGGGAGGAGGGAAGGCACACAACCATCTCATTTCTAAGACTTTACTGATCTCCTTTTCTGCTGCTTGGTCTCAGTGTCCTCATATATAAAATTTATGTGTGTATTTGTGTGTTTGTGTACATGTGCGTACGTGTGTGTGTATGTGTTGTGGCTACACTTGATCACCAGGCTGGCACAATGGATAAAGTTCTGGGAACTGGAGTCAGGAAGACTTTCGTTTGAATCTTGCCTGAGACATGGAACTAGCTGTGTGATCCTGGGCAACTTAACCTGTTTGCCTCAGTTTCCTCACCTGTCAAATGGGCTAACATTTGTAAAGTGCTTTGTAAACTTTAAAGTCTTATATAAATGTTAGTGATCATAGATGATCTCTATGGTCTCATTCAGCTCTAACTTTCTATGTTTTGGTTTTTTTTTTGTTGCTGTTGTTGTTCTGACATTACTGCTCTTAAAAGGGAGCCATGAATATTTAGTATTCTTTAGGATAAAACCTGATCCTTTGATGTTCATGGACTCCACAATCCAACATGTTGAATTGATTAAAATTAGGTTAAAATGAACAACAAGAATAACTTTGAAAGGCTAAAAAGTCACACAAAGGCAACCTATAGCTGTGGAGAGGGGGAGAGGGAAGGTTGGTAGATAAAATCCAAACATCTCTGCCATAGACTTAGAGCTGGAAGAGACCTCAGAGAAATCCAGTTCAATCCTTTTCTCCAGATAAGGAAATGGGCTTTACAAGATTAGGTGACTTCTCAAAGGTCACACAGACAATAAGGGGTAGAGCTGGGATTTGAGCTCGGGTCCTCTGACTCCAAATTCAGTATCTTTTCTACTATGATACAATTGCCTCTTTGTGGTTTATGGCAGTCAGGTTGTGCAATGGCTAGACCACTGGGCCTGGAGTCAGGAAAGCCTGAATTCAAATCCAGTTTCAGACACTTACTAGCTGTATGACCCAGGGCAAGTCTAATTTCTCAACTGTAAATTAGGGATAATTACAACACATACCTCATAGGTGGTTGCATGGTTTAAATAATATTTTTTAAATATTTGTAAAGCATTTGGCACATGTAGGTGCTATAATATAAATGGTTTTTCCTTTCATTTTCTGTATGTATGTATATATGTATATATACTGACTCTATGCATGAACCTGAGATCTCTTTTACTGAGTTGATAAAAGAGCCTCTTTTTTTCTTGGACTGCTAATCTCTTGTATATATATGGCTCCCCAAAGCTAAGGGGACTAGGGTGACTGATTCCAATTTTCTATAGCTTATGGATTACATATGTTTATGGATTATAATTGTTTGTTGGATGAAATGACTGGGGTAACCTTTGGAGGTCTTATGTGAGAAGATTTCTTTTCTTTTCTGGTAGGAAAATTCTCATTTTAAGGGCTCAACCCTCATCTCTTTGGTCTGAATGCATTAATGGTTTCATTTTCCTAAAAATTGATATCTCTTTACTACATGGGGTTGTGAAAATGACTGAGATGGCAGCAAGTATACAAATTTTCATTTTGTCATGAAACTTCTGAATTTCTATTCTATTCGGCTTTTCAATGATTTATCACAGGCATTTGCCTTTTCAAACAAGCATTGCCTTCTGTCTGAGGCTGAAGCCAAGTCCTACTCCTATGCTTATGACATTAATCCACTGCTATGAATTTGATAACAATATCACAAATCAAGCAGAAGGAGCTGAGGGGCTACAAGGGGACACTTTCTTGTTTATGGATCATTGGAATGTCTTTGTTAATATTAGCTAAGCTGGCTAATTATTTTTGAAAAAGAGAGGGTGGGAGAGTGTAAAGGAAGATGGACTCATGAACATATTTCATTTGCTTAAGTGTTTTGCAGTGTGAAAATCCCACTCAGGATCCATGGGCCAAAGTCTCAATATCAGTTAAATGTGCTGGTGCACTTTCTTCTACTTAATATTATGGAATGGAATCTTAAGTGTGAAAGATGTATCAAGCAGTATGTCAAAATGTTGAGCAATATCACTTCAATCTAAATGCAGAAATGAAAAAAGAGCTGCTGATTTCCTTTTTGCTGTAATTCACTTTGGGATGCATGTCATGAAAAGCACTATACAAAAGCAATTTTCATTGATTGACTGATTGAGGGAAAGGGTGAATGTTCTCAGCTTAAGTCCCTACTGAAGTACGATCCTTATAGCCTATGACAGCTTTTCACAATCTGTAGTTAAATGTCATCCTAAAAAGGGAAAAAAAACCCAAATCAAACCAGGAGAAAATAGCAATTAGGGCATGTTTGGTTTTTGCTAAGATTAGCTTGGGTTAAGTAGATTAAAAAGGAATATGAACTGAAAAGTAGAGGCTATGATTCCACTATCTGATATTGTTCCCTTTCAGAATGTAATAGCAAAAATGACATATTAAATTAGTTGTACATTATTTGTTAATCACCAACACTGAAAACTACATATTCCTCAGATAACATATACTACTACTCAAATGAAACACACTGCTACAAAAGGTACTCTTCTTTCTAGTGCAATTCATTCACTTTAACAGCAATTTCTATTTGGAGGAGTAGTAATAACATTATATTCTATTCTCTTAATCTCATACAGAATTAATCATGGCTATGAAATATACCTCCAGTTTCACAAAACACTCCTCTTCCATGCTTAATTTAGACAAATTTTTCACTTTAAGGCATAGCTAAATGAAAACCCATTTATGGATTAAAGTTGTACTAATGTGTAATGTTACTGATGAGCAAAGGAAAAAAATTGACCAGGAAATTCTATCTTCTTAATCAAATGACCACTAACAGATCAGTGACTAGTATTCTGTTACTACCTCCATTTTCTTTGATTTCCATTTTATCTTCTTAACGACATAACTACCTGAAGAATTTTACTTCTTAGGTGGCTGTATTGCTCTCACTGGTCAAGCAAGGGCAATGTTCTGTTTCATTCCCCACTAAACCCAACATGAAACTTTGATTTTTCTGATCATAATTACAAAGGCTTCTCAAACAGGTCAAATTTTCATGTAGCATGGGGTTATAAAATATAGAAGACTGTGTGCTTGGAGAATGTTTTTGAACATATAAAAAGCTAAAGGAATGCATCCATCAGCACAGAAAGATGCACATTTTCCAGTGAGAAGCAGTTAAAAATACTTTTCTTGGGACAATAAAGGCCTTTTCAATACCCTCATGTAACCACCACATTGTTATAGAAATTTATAGAGATATTTTTTGCCTATTGGAACAGATACTCAAATATGCAATTATGCTTCTAGCAAAATAGATTCGAGTTGAAAAAACAGCTCCAACTAGTAAATAATTGCAAGATCATTGCATCAGTTTAGTTTAAAGAGCTGACAAGCCCTCTCTAAACTCAAGGCACAATTAGTCATTAGGGTCTAGTTTTTCAGCACTCTTAAGCAATTTATAGCCCGTTCCTTTTAATAGGGTTAGGCATTACTTAACCGACACAGATGTCTTGAAAACTGAAACCTCTAGTTATGAAGCAGCAACCTTGTTCATTACTTTCCATGATAGTCAAATCATCTATAAAACCAGTGTTTAATGGGCAACCGATGAATAATCAATGGCTCACTTTTCATCTGAGTGTGAAAATGAGAATAATCTAATACAGTGTCCCCATGGTAAGAGGCTGGGCCTTGAGTTCTGCTGCTATTCAGGGCTGATTTATAACCCAGTGAAAACCTGATGTAAACATATGATCAATGAGTCCCATCACTGCTGATAATAACCCCCAACCGACCCACTCCCTTGTCTCAGAGTCCATCCCTTTAGGCTATTAGCTCCGTCCAGCTAATCCTTTCCACTATTCCTGCCTGCTGCTTTTACCCTGGCCATTCGTTCAGTCCAGCAGACTCAGAAGTAATTTTATACACAGCAGAGAGCGGGTGGAATTGATTTTTCACTCAGCGTTCAGTTCCCATCTGAATAATTATCAATTTTACTGCCTCATAAAGGGAAGAGTCAAAATTTCAAATCAATTCAAAAGAGCTTCTGAGATGACAGAAACTGTGCAAGAGAATAAAGGTCAAAGTTGTCAGTGACCTGAGGAGATGATGTCAGGTATTACCATGCCCAACAGTTGACATCAGAGGCACTCAATATGATATAACCTAGTGCTAATGCAAATCATATTTATGCTGACTACCAGAGACCAGTCATTAATATTTAACATGGTATCTAAAAGCCTACATTCAAAATAAATAGAATGTATTCCACTGATAATGAAGTTAATAAAGATATATCACTGCTTAGTCATATGATATAAATTGAAGGATTACCAAGTATTATTAACACATAAAAATTGCTTAAACCAGTAAACAAACACATAGCAATTCCAAATCAACACTAAGTCTCAGAAGGAATTTTATTTCCTGGTTTTACAATGGTATTTTGCAACTGACATTACTCGATCCGACCAATCCAAGTAAATTTGGCTTCTATGATCAGATTTTATTGATTTTTGCTAAAATTTTCCACCAGTTTGAAAGTTGCTGCCAGATTTTATAGGAGGATACTGTGATTACAACATCCAATTACTATCTGGAAATATTCCCTGAAGGACGAGTCACTAACGTGTAGGTTATAGTCATGGCATTTCATGAAGGGTTACAGGACGACAGTCTTGCTCATGTTATATATTTTTCTTAATAAAAAAGCCAACAAAGGAAGTAACTTGAGACCCTAAAGCCAAGATGCACGTAATTTCCATCAAATATCAGCATCTGTTGGCTGGTGCTAGAAGTAGAGGGAAATTTTTTTTCCGAGTTTGAATATCCTTTGAAATGTTGCTTCCCCTGGGATGAGGAAATTCTTATGTGTGGAATATATACCAATTCAAACTTCTCTGCTAAATTTTTCATAATCAAATGGCAAGTCTTCCATGAAGCCTTTCCTGATCTCCCTACAGTAGCATCTTAGTAGATCTTACATGGCATTTTAAATTTCATGTGTTTTATGTACTCATCATACATTGTCATTATTTATGTGACATATCTTCTTACCAGATGCTAAAAAGGGCCGAAAGAATGTTTTACACAATGTCTAGCACAGTGTTCTGTACATAATAGGTGTTGAAGAAATGTCTGATGAACTAAACTGGCAGTTGTTTTAAGCATAACAAAGAAAAAACATGCATTTATTAATGTGAATCTCTCCCAGTGTCCAGAATAGTGCTCTGCACTTAGTAAGCTCTTAGTGAATATTTGACAAATTGAACCCAGTTGGTTTTCTATGCCTCAGTTGTCTCATCTGTAAAATGAGAATATTAGACTAGTCATGGGTGGTGAACCTGCAGCCTTAAGGCCAACGTGGCCTCTAAATCCTCAGGTATGGCCCTTTGATTGAATCCAAACTTCACAGAACTCTTCTGTTTGGAGTGAGCCAAAGGGTTACATCTCAGAGGGCCACATGTGGCTTTGAGGCCACAGGTTCCCCAACCCTGGACTGGATGATAACTCAGGTTTCTTCCACTTCTCTCTCTACATTGCCCTGGCCAACATTTTTTTGTTAACTGTTGGTTTAGTCCAACATCAGCACCAACTGACTTATTTGAAGACTCATGATTTTGTTGTGATGTTAAACTTGTAAATCACAATATATGATACATGTCTTGGCAAAATAAAACAATTAAAACTTTTCAGTATACAAGCATAACACTCAGGCATAATTTTCCAAACTTGCAAACACCTTGGAGAGCTATCCTAAAGAAAAGAATGATGGTGTCTACAAGGATAAATGTTAGTGCTCTATCTGAAATATTTTTGATATATGTATTCATTTTTCTATCTATTTTTTATGTTATGCTGTGTTACAGTGATTTGTACGAATGGATTTTATACATCAGAGAGAAATAAGAAAATATTACATTTCCTCATGAGCCAAATTAAAATACCTTAAGAAGTATCCTAAAGTGTGAATCTCCAAATGATGTGCTGTATTAAATTAGAGCCCAGCCCATATCAGCTAATGAGAAAACACATTTGAAAACGAATGGGAACTATAATGGCCTAGCATTCACAGGCCAAGTTCAAGATAATAATATTGGGAACCTAAGAAGGAAACTGGGGACCAAGGGATCACCAGCTCTACCTTAACTTCTAATATATCTCTGAGAAAGTCATCTTCTTGTTAAGCTTAAAATTTCAGTGGGAGAAGGTATTCATGGTAATCACTCTGATATTCCTTGAGGGAAAATGAGGGCAGTGTGTCATTCTGCTTCAGGAGATAAAACTCACAGTTAACAATTCATTAAGGCCCCTCACAAGGTTACTTATTTTAAGAGACATTCAGGAATCTCTCCCTGTTTCTGAAGCTTTCAGCACTTAAACCCAGGGGGCAGCACCTCCTTTACCTGTTGTAAGACATCTGGATTTTGCTGCATGAAATGGAGTAGCCTCTGACCATCCTGCGAAATTTCTCGGCATCGAAGTGATTTCTTGCCTTCTTTTGCTATGTGCTTGAAGAGGTAGGTCACAATGTAATCCAAACTTGTACAACAGCTAGAAGAAACAATTGTATCTGCAAAAATGACAAAAAAGCAACAACAGTTTGATCTTATTTGAAATGCATGTTCCAAATGACAAATATCCAAGTCTATAATAATAATGATAATGATAATACTCTTTGTACTGTGCTTGGGCATTTTGATTTTCTGAGGGATGTGACATTATCTTATTTGTCCTCCCAACAATCTGGGGAGTCTGGAATGTCAAGCTTCAGAAACTGAAACCTCCGAAAGTAAAGGGGCTTTAATGAATAGCAATCACACAGCTAACTAGTCACTATGGCTACAGCTAATGACCGGTCAGTGCAGTTATGTATCTATTGCATGAATACTGAGCTCCTACATCCCAAGTAGTCACTCTTAGTCACTCTTAACCTGGTCTTGCATATAAGTCAATAACTTCCACCTGCCTGCACACACACACACACACACGCCACACACACCAAACATAATATAAGTTATCACTAAGTTCTTGAACTCTTCATAATCTTCATTTTATGGAGAAGGGACTGAGGCACCATGAGGTTAAGTGAATTTCTAATGACTTACAATAGGTTAGTGAGAGAATGACATGCACATTCTTTGCTCTTGGTTTTCTACTCTCTTACCACTTCTCTCCATAACAGAACTTTGTCCTGCCATTGGGAGTCATTCTGCTCCCCAGTGGGAGAAGGTCAAGTTTTTCAGTGCTGCCTGCACTCTGGTCAATCTCCTCCTCATCCCAACTTGGACTCTACCCCAAGGATAGGTAAGTTTTCATGCTACCTTGCCCAGAATTAGGACGCCATTGAATTTCCAAGCCATGATATCTGCCTTGGCTCCCCCATTAAAAGGTAAGTTCCTTTAGGGCAGTACTGTCCTGACTGCTTGTATTTATTTGTATCCTCAGCACTTAGCATAGTGACTGGTACACAGTAATGGTTTAATAAATGACTCTCATGACAAGCTTGCATTCTATCTGTGTGTAGAGTTATGTCTTACTCTGACTTCTCAGACTCTCAATTTTTTGTTTGGTTTTGCTTTCTATCTGAACTCTGTCTTCCAGCTTCCAGTTCTCACCTCAAAATGTCTCTTTTTCTGGAGTAAATTTTTAACAAGAAGCTCCATTACCAGAACAATTTCTTAAGATATAACTTTGATGCTAATAATAATAGTTCGCATTTATACTAAACTTTAAGGCTTGCAAAATGCTTTCTTTATAGCAATCCTATTAAGCAAGCAGTATAAAATTATTATCCTTATTTTATAGATGACAAAATAGAAGTTTTGAGACTTTAAATGACTGCCTGTAATCATACAACTTAGACATAACTGAAGCAAGATTTGAACCCAGGTTCATTACAGCATGCTGCCTCTCCTGTGCCTTCATGTTTTTTTCTTCTTGGTTTACATTCTGATTCTGAAGTTTTAATAGTAGGCATTTTGGATATATTACACAGTTTATAAAAATAATTAGCTTATAGTTTGTTTTAAGTGTACAGATGTAAATTACCCATTATATATCACCCAAATATCACATAAAGTATCCATGAAAGTTTTCCTGCTGTTAGCACTGGTTTGGAATAGGCAAAGGGAACAAGATTTTTCAGAATTCTGAATAGATCTCCAAAACAAGAAGTGAGGATCAACCAAACAACTCACATTTAATGAGTGACCACAGGACATATGACCCATGTATCAGAGAACTGGGTGTTACCCTGCTTTTAAGGAGAGGAACCATGAACATTATATAATTCACAGTGATAGTGTAGCCCAAATTAGATTTGTCATAGTTAGAGGAAGTAACTAAACTGGGATAGACCTAAAGGTCATCTAGACCATCTCTTTAGTTTACTGAAGCCCAGGAAGATGAAGGGACTTAATAGAGGTCACACAAGTAATAAAGAATGATGGAATTTAAATTCAGTTCTCTTGACTCCATTCCCAGTTGACATCAGAATAACCTACTTGGAGGACAAGTTGTGACATAAGACTTGCAAATGGGCACATTTAACTTGGAAATACTTTCTGGAGGAAGTGAGCCCCAAATTGTGATTTCAAAAGAATGATATATATAAGTATGGCAAGGAGAAAGAGAGAGAGAGAAAGAGAAAGATAGCTAGAGAGAGAGAGAGAGAGAGAGAGAGAGAGAGAGAGAGACTTGTTGAGCCAAGTAGCTTTCACTTTTCCATCAATTCCCACAGCATCTTCCTTTGAAGTCCAATTGGGAATGTGAGCCCAGTAACTTAACATCTACAAAAGACAGCAAAAAAATATCATGGCTCTGGTTTCTCCTCACCAAATGAGCAGCAATATGCTATCAATCATATGAAAATTATAAAGACTTCACATAGAGTTTAGTGATCACATGCCATGCAGGTTGCATTAAGAGGTTCCAATACACTGAGTCAGCTGTGAAAAAGCCATGTAAACACTTTAGATAAGAAGGCTGGAGTGTTTATCCTTGCAATAAAAGCAGAGGAGAGCTTCCATTACAGCTGATTTATAGTTGGGAGTTTCTAAAGGAATAAATATTATTTCAGGGGATATTATAAAATGTGGAATCAGAAGGAATATAGGGTGTTTGGTCAGAACTGGAATGAATAGTGCTGAGAAATGAGTATTTTTGGCCTTTTTCATCCATGGCTCAAGCTATCGCATTAGATTCAAATGTTAACATTCCCAAGCCGTAAAGGGAGCGACAAAAAGTCATGAATCTTTATATTCTGCCCAAGTGAATAAGTCAGCTCAGGGGATTTAATTTTCTAAATAAAAGGTTAGGTGCTTTATTTTTATAATTTGGAGAATGACATATAAGTTCTAATACACACTCTGCCCTTTCCAACAGCATGCAGTTTGGCAGTTTGGCAGGGTAGCATGCCTTTCCTGGCTGCCATGTACCTCTCCAGGGATAGCACTGTCAGTCATGCTTCCACTTAGCCCCATCACCGTGACTTGGAGACAACTTTCAAAAAGTTAACTATGTAGGAATCAGTGGCTTTTTAGTCATGTTTGATTGTGGGATTTTCTTGGCAAAGATATTGGAGTGTTTTGTCATTTCCTTCTCCAGCTCACTTTACAGATGAGGAAACTGTAAAAGCAAACAGGGCTGTGACTTATCCAGGGTCACATGGCTAGTAAGTGTCTGATGCTGAATTTGAACTCAGGAAGATGAGTCTTCCTGACTCTAGGCCCAGCACTCTCTCCATTGTACCACCTAGCTGCTCTAACTACATCAAAAAGAGTTGCCTAATTGGAATTTAAGAAGGATAACAAGGCTGAGTTCAAATTTGGCTCTGGCTTAAAACTTCTCAGTTGGGGGAGAAGGGTTAGAGTTTCAGGGAAAGATGTGGGGGGGGAAAGACTAGTTGGGATTAAACATTGATCGAATCTAGTTAAAACTTCCCAGCAGGATAGAACTAGGACTGATATAAAACATAAAGGATCAATAGTCTATGGTCTATAAAGACAGAAATAATGGGAGGCATGACTCAGTGAACTCAGAAATTACTCTGAGAATCAATTCATTCATTTAGGGAACATTTATTAAAGAACAAGTTGTTATTAAGCATTTCCTATGTGTCAAACACTATTTTAAGCACTGGATACTGTAGACAGAAATACAAGTAAAAAGGAAGATAGAACATGCCTTCAAGGAGCTTATATTTGAATGGGGGAAGACAACAAACAAAAAGGAGATGAAAAGCAGTGGGGAGGGGAGAAGAAGGCCCCTGGTGTAGAAGCATGATTTTCAAGTCCAGAAAGTCAAGAATAGGGTAGAGAGAAGAATAAAGGCAGGCTGGCCTGAGCCCCTGCACAAAATAGCAAGGCGGGGAGGGGTAGGCCTTCTCAGGGATATTCAGTGGTTAGAAGGATGTAGAGGTAGTAGGTAGGATATTTCAGGGGGAGGAGGCCCCAGGTGTTAAGGGAAGCTCAAGGATGACACTGTAATAGAGACATGGTTTTGAAGTGCACGGAGTCAGGAACAGGGGTAAGAGGGCATCTACTGTGTGCCCAGTATTGGACTAGGCACCAACCTAAGACAAGTGAAAGACCATCTTTGTTCTGGAAGAGATCATGAACCAGATGAAGAGACAAAGATAAACATGAAATGAACTGATAGCAATTTTAAATAATATATGAATGAGTGCAAAGCAATTTGGGCAAAACTATGTATATAGCTATAATATAGAAGTGATTAGTATGGTATAGGAGGGGTGAATCCCTGAAGGATTTTTGCAGAAATTTTGAACTGGATATTGAAGAATTACTGGATTTGGTTGGTGGAGGTAGATTGGAAGAAAACCCATGTTAAGGAGAGAAAATACCAAGTGGGAATTATGAAAATGTGAGTATCAGGTTAGGGGGAAGCAAGTAGATCATCTTGGTTGGAACAGAACTTTTAAGGGACTAGCAAGAGATGAAATAGGAAAGGTAAAGAAGGTGGCCTTGAATGCTCTATTGAAGAATTTAGATTTGGCAAATCAGACCATGAGAGGCACTATGGAATAGTAGATAAAGAGCCTACTTCAAAGCTGGGAAGACATACTACAGGTTGTGTGTATCGCTGGCAAATCACTTAAAACTCTCGGTGCTCAAGCAGTACTCTAAGACTAGGTTGCAGAATGGTTCCACATCTGCATTTGGGAGAGGGATTTTCCTTCTCTGGAGATTCCTTACACCAATACAGTCATAGGCATGGGAGAAAAAAAAGACCATTGGGAATAATTAGAAATTCCTGATAGCAAGGGGCTCTAGGAGGCAGTTGCCATAATCTTGGAATGGGGTAAAGAACTCTTGGCATGTGGGAAGAAAAAGATGTTGTTGTGTCTGTCCTTCATTGCTGAAGAAGACCAGAGACATCACCATGGTGGATGACAGGTGATATCTTGACTTGTACATGAACTGGATTTAAGTTAGACAGAGTTGCACAAAGCTGTCAGCCTCATTCTCTTTTCCTGTCATCAAAGCCCCAAAGCAGGACAGAGGTGATGGCCTGGGATGCAGTGGATAACCTTGGTGTCTTTGGTCAGATCAAGTTCTAAGCATTTCACAGTGCCTGCTTCAGCCGTATTCATGGCTGTTTGAACAAATTGTTCTCATTTGCCCATTCCTCTGGGGGAAGTCTTCACCTGCTTGGGTTATACATCCCCTCTAACCTACCATGGTGTGGCTGCTACACATGCTACAGCCTGAATAAAGAGATACACCAAATCTTAGACACAAATCACCAACAGGTATGATTTGGTGATTGAGTTGATGTGGGGAAGAAGAGAGAAAAATGGAAAATATTGTTTTGAGATTGGGGAAACAAAAGGCTGAAAAGGCTATGGACAGTGATGGGGAGCCTTTAAGGGAAGAAGATGAATTCATTTTCCTCAGTTTCATAAAGCAGCAAGAGATCCACCCAGAGCTCTAGAAGAGGTAGAATAGGTTAGAGGGTCAAGGAAACAGAGGTGGGAATCGTGTGTTCTGAGGAATAGCTGAAAACATGGCAAAAAGTGTGGTCTTTCTGAAGCAGCTAGTAAAGATGAAGGAGAGCACAGGCAAAAAGACTGAAAATCAAGCAAAGGAAACAAAGAAGTGTAGGAGAATCATGAAAACTAATATCATAAAAGCAAAACTGGGCAGTTTCCAACACAACTGGAGCAGCCCAGGAAACAGGTAGTAACAGCTTTGCCCTTCAGTTTACATAGTGTTTTACATACATTTTCTTATTGGTTTCTCATTGGTTTTACATACATTTTCTTACTGGTTTCTCAGGACTCTGTGAGCAACATAATAAAGCTATTATCATCCCTATTGTACAGATGAGAAAACAGAGGCCCAGAGGGATTAACTCCAGACACAGATAGTACCTGTCAGAGCCAGAACTTGAAATCAAGTCTTGTGAGCCAGCCCAGTGCTTATCCCATTGATCCAAGTAAATTCTGAGACAGAATTTATGTGAGTGAAAAAGATCCTGTTTTCACTTGGCTCAGTAATTTATTTCTGTGCATTTTCCCTAACTTCCCTCCACCCAACCCCTTTATTCTTTAGTCAGTATCTATTGAATGCAGACTATGTGTTAACACACCATACCTGAGCAGAAAGGGGATTCTCTCCTTCTAACATCAGAGGTTCCCAAAGTGGGAGATACCACCCCCAAGAGGCACTGGCATGATGGAAGAGGTAGTAGTAGCCTCGGGTACAATCGGGGGGTGTTGAATAAAAATAAGGGGGTGGTGGGAGGATAAGGAAAGAAGAGAAGTTAAGAAAGTTTTGAAAAACTGTTTGTATATGTTTCATCTGTTATGTAATGGAGTTACAGTGATTATATTATTTTTCAAATAATCACACAAAAAGCAAGTTGCAATCATTCAGTGGTCAGGTCCGCTGACAGGTCTTAACAAGTAAGTGTTAGTAGGTGAGTGTGCATCAGTAGGAATATGTGTGTGTAATGACCTGTTTACAATATGATACTACATGATTACATGATGCAATATTGCATCATGAAAATTCCAATGGAGGACATTGCAAATTGACAAATTTGCAATAAATTATTAATTTGAGATGCATCATTTAAAAAAATTACATTTTTCAATGATGCAAATTAAAAAACAAACAAACCATTAAAGGGTTAAAGAAAGTAGACTTCTGAGGGGGGGCACTGAATAAATTTTTTTTAAAAGGGAGTGATAGGCCAAATAAGTTTGGGAACCTTTGCACAAGTGGAAAGATATGGTCTTGTCTGCCTTTACTTTTCCCATTCTTTATTTCCTTTTTCCTTCCTCTACACTGTAATTTTCTTGAAGCTAATAAAATCAGATTTCAACTTTAATCAAATATCTGGACAATGATCCACTAAACGTTAATGAATGATGGTCAATTACAAGACTACTGAATTTTTTATACCACATTGAACATACCAGACTAGTTATTTTCCTATCATTGATTCAATTACTTCCCCAACCTCTCCCTCTACATTTCTTTCCACTGAGAATATACTCCTAATCCTATAAAATATAAATAGGTTTGTGACCTGAACAATATCTACAAGTATCTTCTTGTAATTCATAAGCACTAAAAAAGAATACCAGTATTGACCTTCCTACATACTTGACTATTGTCTCTAAGACACACTAAGGCAACTGATAGCATAGTGGATACAGAGAAGGGAATGGATTTGGAGTCAGGGTTCAAATTTGGCTTCTAACTGCATATGTCACTTAGCCTGTTTGTCTCAGTTTCCTCACTGGTAAAATGGGGATAATAATAGCACCTACCCCCCCAGGGTTGTTGTAAGGACCAAATGAGATAATGTCTGTAAACCACTTAGCATAGTGACTGGCACATAGTAGGTGTCATAGAGAAACTAGCTATTATTATTACTAGATAAAACGAACAATTCACATGCTAGTGCTTTTCAACTTTAGTGAAGAGAAGGTCCTATCAATTTGCATATCAATTTCTTAAACAGTAGTATGAAGAAAAAAAAATAGGTAAAAGCCATTAAAACTAATATTGTATACAAGGAAATTATGTCCAGAAAGACAACATGTAACAGTTATTTGTGATGATATAATTAGAGAGCATCACTCAAACAGATTTTATGGTCTCTGAGGTGAGGGACTACAGTGACTTTTGTTAGTGCCCATCCTCTCTATCTTGTGTATTTAACTCTGAACACATTTATTGTATCTGTACTTATATACACGTTTTCTCCTCCAAACAGAATATAAGCTCCTTGAGAATAGGGATTATTTCATTTTTCCATTTTATCTCCTACACTGAGCACAGGGTCCTGTACATAGTAGGCACCATGCCTAGTGATTGATTCACAGTGCTATTCATACAATAAGTTCTTAATAAATGTTTAAATTTAATTCTTTTCAGCCTTATTCTAGCACAGGAAATACTTTTCTCAGTTCTGAAATAGTCACATTCTACAATAAAGGTACCTGTGGGCAGTTTTACTTGTCTATGGAAAGAGGCAGGAGGCTAATCCAAAACTCTCTTTTTCTATCAACGAGATCCTCAAATATTACAACCATATGCACCTAAAAATGGATTTGACCTCCCAAATCACCCACATGAATGAAAGAGACAAAGATCACAGAACTCAGAGGAGGAATGGTGTGTGTGCTTCTTGTCTTATTCTTTTTCATTCCATAGGGTTCAGCAGAATGATTTCATTCAACATTTACTGAGCATCTACTATCAGTGAAGTAAAATGCTCAGAGGATGTGGGATTCAGACAATAATAATAGCGACAATTGAATTTTTAATGTTTACAAAGTACTTTGCTATTGTTAGTCATTTCAGTCCTGTCGGTTTTCTTGGCAAAGATATAGGAGTGCTTTGCCATTTCATTCTCTAGCTCATTTTATAGGGTTGAGGAAACTGAGGCAAACAGGGTTAACTGATTTTACCAGGGTCACCCAGCTAGTAAGTGTCTGAGGCTGGATTTGAAGTCAGTCTTCTTGACTCTAGACCCAGTGCTCTATCTACTGTGCCATACCATGCCTGTGTAACCTGTCAGTGTCGACATAATTTCCTCTGGACATTGGATGAATCTCCCAGGAGAAGGCAGATAGGCTGTCATCTGTACCACTGCAGGGAGTTGCACACATTGAGGAGATAATAGATCCATCCAAGAATCAAAGTTAGGAAGAACAATGATTAGAGTTATTCAAAAGAGGGGTGGGTCTATTCTGGAGGCAAGGAACCCCTTCAATGGCTTTTCTTAAAGAATTCACTTCAAGAATAGACTAGCTGACGGCTTCTCGGGGATGATGGTAAGGGAGATCTTGTTCAGAGGTAAGTTGAAGAAAATGGTCTCTGAGGTCTCTTTCAATTCAAAGAGTCTGAAATCATTCTCAGGTGATTGTCGTTCCCTTCTTTACAGATCAGAGCTGGGATTCAAAGAAGCTATGCCATAAGCTCATAAAATAGAATTGCTTTGAGGATTGAATGGAATACTGGATATGTAAAACATAAATGGAAGGTGGTGGTAATTTTTCTTTGAATCCATTTCATGGCATACTGTGGGCAAAATTTTGGTTAAATAAATAAAGTACAAAGTCCTTTACATAAATCATACTATTTGAGCCTCAAATCAACCCTATTATGTAGGTACTATAGGTATCATTTTCTCCATTTTAGAGTTGAGACTGAGACTTAGCCATGATCTGCCCAGAGACCCAAGTCAAGGAAGTGCCAGGAGCCACTCTGGCATAGCACCCAAGCTAACCTAACTCCTGGCCCTGCATTTTCCTCACTCTTTCCCATTCTGATTCCCAAGGAGATGGAGATCCAGGCAACATAAAAGCAAAAAAAAATTAATAAAAATCTGTTAAAAAAGAAAAACTAGTAACAATTGCACTATACATATGCAGAGCATTTAATCATTTTTACACACCGCTTTCACATATATTACTGATACTGACCCTAATACCCCTGAAAGATTGACAGGAAGGGAAATGTTATAATTCCCATTTCAGAGATGAAACAGAGGTTCAGAGAGTGTGAGTGATTTGGCTAGGGTCACACAGAAAGGAAGAAAAGAACTAGGACTTGAAGTGCAGGTTTTTGCACACACTGTGGTGCCTCAAATGGACATTGGAATAATGATTTTATGTACAAGATATCACATAAAGCAAGAGATGATGTAGTGGAGCAAGGGCTGTACCTAAGGTCAGCAAGACCTCAGTTCAAGTTCTGCCTCTGATCTGTTCTGACTGTGTTACCTTGGGCAAGTCACGGAAACTCTCAGTCTCACAGTTAAGACTAAAAGCTAATGACCTGCATTGGTAGGGGGATGAAATCACAGTTTTTGATACCCCAAAGGTGCTTAAACAGTGACACAAGTAGGAATGCAGAAGTGGGAGAGATGGCTTTTTGCCTGGGAAATTGGGGAATACTTTTGCAAGTGGCACTATCTGAGCTAGATCTTGAAGCCTTAATAGGATATGAAAGGTTAGAGATGGGGTTGGACATTCTATCCATTTGGAGAGAACAGCATGAACAAAGATGCAGAAGGAGCAAAGTATGTTTAAAGATATGCTAGCAATGCAGTTTGGCTGGGAAAAAAAAAAGGCACCACTGGGGGAGTAATAGGATCTAAGGCACAGACTGGAACCAGAATGTGGCAGGCCCTGAATACCAGGCTGAGGACTTATTGCTTCACTGAGCAAGCAATGGGGAGCCTTTACAAGGTTTTTTGTTTTGTTTTGTTTTTTTACACTTAATAGTATCTTAATTATTTTCCAATTATATGTAAAGATAGCTTTCAATATTCATTTTTGTAAGATTTTGAATGTCAAATTTTTCTCTCTCCCTACCTTCCCTTCCCCTTCCCCAAGATAGCAAGCAATATAGGTTATACATGTACAATCATGTTAAACATATTTCCACATTAGTCACGTTGTGAAAAAAGAATCAGAAAAGGAAAAACCATGAGAAAGAAAAAACAAAAAACAACAAAAAAGTGAAAATAGTATGCTTCAATCTGCATTTAGACTCCATAGTTCTTTCTCTGGATATGGATGGCATTTTCTATTATAAGTCTTTTGGAATTGTCTTGGATCATTGTATTGCTGAAAAAAGCTAAGTCCATCATAGCAGACCACTGCACAGTGTTGCTGTTACTGGTTTTGTTCACTTCACTCAGCATCAGTTCATGCAAATCTTTCCAGGTTTTTCTGAAATCTGTCTGATCAACATTTATAGAACAATATTATCCTATTACACTCATATACCACAACTTCTTCAGCCATTCCTGAATTGATGGGCATCACCACAATTTCTAATTGTTTACTACCACAAAAAGAGCTGCTATAAATATTCTTATATACGTGGATCTTTCCCCCCTTTTTTTAAATGATCTCTCTGGATACAGACCTGGTGTTGGTATTGCTGGATCAAATAGTATGCACAGTTTTATAGCCCTTTGGGCATAGTTCCAAATTGTTCTCTAGAATAGCTGGATTAGTTCACAGCTCCACCAACAATGCATTAGTGTTCCAATTTTCCCACATCATCTCCGATATTTATTATTTTCCTTTTCTGTCATATCAGCCAATCTGATAGCTGTGAGGTGGTACCTCAGAGTTGTTTTAATTGGCATTTCTCTAATCAAGAGTGATTTTAAGATTTTTTTCCACATAATTATAGATAGCTTTAATTACTTCATCTGAGAACCGTCTGTTCATATTCTTTCACCAATTTATCATTTGGTGAATGACATATTCTTAGAAATTTGATTCAATTCTCTAAATATTTGAGAAATGAAGCCTTTATCAGAAACACTGGCTGTAAAAATTGTTTTCCAGTTTTCTGCTTTTCTTCTAATCTTGGTTACACTGGTTTGTGCCAAATGTTTTAAATTTAATGTAATCAAAATATCCATTTCGTATTTTACAATGCTCTCTTTTGTTTGGTCATAAATTCCTCCCTTCTCCATAGATCTGACAGATAAACTATTCCTTGCTCTCCTAATTTGCTTATGGTATCACCCTTTATGTCTAAATCATGTACCCATTTTTGATCTTATCCTGGTATAGGGGTGAGATGTTGGTCTATGACTAATTTCTGCCACACTATTTTCCAGTTTTCCCTGAAGTTTCTGTCAAATAAAGAGTTCTTATTCCAGAAGCTAGAGTCTTTCAGTTTATCAAATAGTAATTACTATGATCATTTACTACTGTGTAGTGTGTACCTAACCTATTCCACTGATCCAACACTCTATTTCTCAGTCAGTACAAAATAGTTTTGATGACTGTCACTTTGTAATGTAGTTTTAGATCTCATATGGCAAGGCCACTTTCCTTTGCATTTTTTGCACTAATTCCCTTGATATTCTTGACTTTTTTCTTCCAGATGAATTTTGTTATTATTTTTTCTAGCTCTATAAAATAATTTTTTGGTAATTTGATTGGTATGGCCTTGAAAATGTAAAGTAATTTAGCTAAAATTATAATTTTTGTTATATTAGCTTGGCCTACCCATGAGCAATTGATATTTTTCCAGTTGTTTAAATCTGACTTTATTTGTGTGAAATGTGTTTTATATTTGTGTTCATATTATTCCTGGGCATTTCTAGGCAGGTAGACTCCCAAATATTTTATGTTGTCTACAGTTATTTTAAACAGAATTTCTCTATCTCTTGCTGCTGGTCTTTGTTAGTAACATATAGAAATGATGATGGTTATGTGGATTTATCTTATATTCTGCAACTTTGCTAAAGCTGTTAATTGTTTCAAGTAGTTTTTTACTTGATTCTCTAGGATTGTCTAAGTATATCATCGTATCTATAAAGAGGGATAGTTTGTTTTCTCATTGCCTATTCTAATTCCTTCCATTTCCTTTTCTTCTCTTATTGCTAAAGCTAATATTTCTACTACGATACTGATAACAGCGGTGATAATGGAAAACCTTATTTCACCTTGATCTTACTGGGAATGCTTCTAAAGCTTATTGCCATTATATAATGTTTGCTGATTGTTTTAGACAGATACTGCTTTTTAAGGAAAACTCCATTTATTCCTGTGCTCTCTAGGAATGAGAGCTGTATTTTGTCAAAAGCTTTTTCTGCATCTATTGAGAAATTATATGATTTTTGTTAGTTTTGTTATTGATGGTCAATTATGCTGATAGTTTTCCTAATATTGAACCAGCTCTGAATTCTTGGTATAAATCCCATCTGATCACAGTATATTATCCTCATGATGAATTGCTTTAATCTCTTTGCTAATATTTTATTTAAAATTTTTGTGTCAATATTCATTAGGGAAATTGGTCTATAATTTTCTTTCTCTGTTTTGGCTCTTCCTGCCAAAACCTGTTCCTGGTTTATGTATCAGCACCATATTTGTGTCATAAAAGGGATTTGGTAGGACTCCATCTATTTTCCTAAACAGTTTATATAGTTTTGGAATTGTTCTTTAAATGTTTGATAGAATTCACTTGTAAATCCATTTGGCCCTGGAGATTTTTTTTCTTAAGAAGTTCATTGATATTCAATTTCTTTTTCTAAAATGGAGTTATTTAAGTACATTATTTCCTCTTCTGTTAATCTGAACAATTTGTATTTTTGTAACTATTATATTTTTGTAACTATCCATCCAGTTCATTTAAATTGCCAGATTTATTGGCATAAAGTTGGGCAAAATAGCTCCTAATTATTGCTTTAACTTCCTCTTCATTAGGGGTGAATTAACACTTTTCATTTTTGATATTGGTAATTTAGTTTTCTTTATTTTAATCAAATTAACCAAAGGTTTATCTATTTTATTGTTTTTCCCCATAAAATCAGCTCTTAGTTTTATTCATTAATTTAATAGTTTCATCACTGTCAATTTTATTACTCTCTCCTTTGGTTTTCTGAATTTCTAGTTTGGTATTTAATGGTAATTAATTTAATTGGTAATTAATTATTTAAAAATAAAATATAATTTTAACTTTTTTTTTTTTACTAGCTTTTTCAGTTGATCTCTTCTTTCTCTATTCTATTCACGTAAGCATTTAGAGATACAAAATTTCTCCTAGGAACTGCTTTGACTATATCCCGTAAGTTTTGGCATGTTGTCTCATTGTTGTTCTTCTCTTTGATGAAATCATTGATTGTTTCTATGATTTGTTGTCTGACCCATTCACTCTCTAGGATTAGATTATTTAGTTTCCAATTAAATTTTAATCTGTCTTTCCTTGGCTTTTTATTGCATGTAATTTTTATTGCATCATGATCTAAAAAGGATGCATTTAATATTTCTGCCTTTCTGCATTTGACTGTGAGGTTTTATGCCCTAATACAGTCAGTTTTTGTGTAGGTGCCATGTACCACTGAGAAAAATGTGTATTTCTTTCTAGCCTCATTCAGTTTTCTTCAGAGATCTATCATATCTAACTTTTCTAAAATTCTATTCACTTCCTTAACTTCTTTCTTGTTTATTTTGTGGTTAGATTTATCCAGTTCAGAGAGAGGGAGATTGAGGTCTCCTACCTGTATAGCTGTGCTTTTTATTTCTGTAATTCACTTAATTTCTTTGAGAATTTGGATGCTATATCACTTGGTGTATATATGTTTATGATTGGTCTTTGCAAGTTCTAAAGCAAGGGATAATGAAACATAATGAGAGTGTTACACAACTGGAAATTATGCCAAAAAGTGACCTAAATGTCCATACCCTTCATCCAGAGATGTTGGGCACATACTTCAATAAAGTCAAAGAGAAAAATTATGTGGATTTAATGAATCATAGCAATACTTTTTTTTTTTTGTGGTAGCAAAGAACTGGAAACAAAATAGATGCCAACAGAGTGGAGAATGTAATGGAATATTACTGTGTTGTAAGAAACAATGAATATGAGGAATTCAAAGAATCATGGCAAGTCCTATATTAACTGAAAAAGCAATCAACTTAGCAGAAACAGAAAGACAATCTGCATAATGATGACAACAATGTAAATCAAGCAAAAAAAATATTGAACTGAATAATTTGAAATTATAGTGACTAAGTTGGAACCTAGAGGAAATTTAAGAAAATAAATCTTCCCTTCTTTGTAAAAGTCAGGGGGAGACTATGGATGTGAAACACTGCCTATACAGTCAGATATGGGTGATATGATGAGCTAGTTTTGTTGAACTAATTATTTCTCTCTTTTAAAAATATTTTGTTAAAAGAGATTGGTAGGTGAGGGCAGAAGAAACTATTTGGAAGTGAAAATTCCAAGACAATAAAATATTATCAATAAAATAAGAAATGGATACTTTGGGAAGATTGATTTAGCTTTGATGTGTAGGACAAATTGGAGAAAAACAAGAGCTAGCAAACTCATCAGGGAAAAAAAGTTTCACCTTGAAAGAAGATTCACTCATTTGAATAATGTTGGAGCTATTAAGTGACAGAATAAGCCTTAAGTACATGGTCCTTATGGATTTGGAGTTAGAGAACTTGGGTTTGAATCACCTTTTTGCCACCAATTCAACTGTATCAACTTGGGTCATATAACTTTGCTGAGCCTCTGTCACCTTATCTGTTAAATAAATGGGTTGGGCTAGATATCTGAAAGTCCCACAGTCCTATGTCTCATAGAGCATATGATAATGAGATTTGATCTATACGAGACAGTTTAATGATTCTGTGAGATCAGCTAACCAGTTTTAAAAAGGAGTCAGAACTAGAGACAACTAAATTAACTGAGGTCAGTGTGGAATGTTGGTAAGACCTGTTAGGCTCACTGACGATACTGAGTTCTCTTGGGTTTTCCCAGAATACATCTGGTGTGCTCCCAACTCTTACAGTGATGTATCTGTATAGCTTTCACACATGGGCTGATTTAATGACTCTTTCTGGAGAGTTTCTCCTCATTTGGTTTTCATGACATTGATCTTCTTGTTCTCTTTTCTAACTGTCCAACCACCCCTTCTGAGTCTTCTTTGCTGGATCATCATTCATGACCTGTCCCCATCCATGGAGATGTGCTCCAAGCATCTACACTGTGCCCTCTTCTTTTCTCTTTCTTTCCAGTCACTCTTAGTGGTCTACTCAGCCCTCATTCAATTTTCATCTCTCTGCAGATAACTTCCAGATCTATATATGTACAGCCCGAATTTCTCTCTATTTCTGTGTCACCAACTACTTGTGGGAAACCTCCAAAGGATGCTATATAGGTATCTGAAACTTAGCATGCTAAAAAAAACCTTATCATTTTCTCCCTTAAACTTGCCCCTCCTCCAAACTTCCCTATTTTTCTTAAGAATACCACCATCCTTCTAGTAACTCCAGTCTGCAACCTCAGTCACTGCTGTTTCTCCCTTTCCCATTCTAATCAGTGCAAAGTCTTGTTTTAACTATGTTCACAGGATACCTCATGTCCATTCCCTTCTCTTTATTTACACACAGACCTTTACTACTTCTCACTTGGGATATTGAAAACAAAACAAAAAGTATGCCCACAGTTTCCACTCTCCCTTCTCCAACATATCTTGCACACAATTACCAAAATAACTGTCCTAATGCACATATGTGACCTTGTCACTCTCCTGTTCCAGAAGCTTCTGTGTCTCCCTACTGCCTCTTGGATTAAATAAAAATTCCTCAGTTTTGCATTTAACATATTTCATAGTCTAGAGCCAGCCTAAATTTCTAGGCTTATTTCATGTTTCCTCTTTATGTACTGTGTCCCAATCAAATGCTTTATGTGCTGTTTCCTAAATTTGACCTTCCATATCCTATGTGCCTTTGAACATGCTGTCCACCATGTTTAGAGCATACTTGGTGTACAGAGGTGTACCTCTGACTTTGAGATGCTTTCAATTTCTTCAAGGATCATTTTAAGTGCCACTTTCTAGTTAGAGGCAGCCTCTCCTTACTCCCCTACTTATTAGTGTTCACCCCCCTCTATATATACATACACATACATATATACTCATATGCAATATGTACATGTATATATACACACAAACTGTAATGCATGTATACATACATCACATACACACACCCATCAGATGTATATACTTTCCTATTTATACATCATATCCTGCCACTTGAATAAGGTTCCTGAGAGTATAGACTTTTATTTTGTCTTTGTATCTCTAATGCCCATTGTAAATGTTAACATAATAAGTGTTTAATAAATGTTTGTTGGACTGGATTTCTCCTCCTTGTCTCCCCCATTCTCTTAACATACATACACACATACACACACACACACACACACATACACACACTCTCTCTTTATTCTCTGCCATATCATACTGGATATGACTTTGTCAGGTACCAATTCTCATCTGATGCTTGACTAAAGGTAGATATAATAAAGTATTGTATATATGACTGACAAGCAGTAAAATCATACTAGATCTCACTAGAAGACAAAACAATTCTGCAAATTCTTTAAACTCTTCAGAGCAAGGAGACATAGGAATATCCAGCAGTAACCACAATTAAACAAACAAACAAACAAAAAACATATTTCAAAGTAGAACAAAAGGAACATTTCCCACCAGCTTGAATTTCAATTATAAAACCACCTTTTGCTTTGGATTCATGACAACTTATTTTTTCTCCCTGATTTTAAGATGATTGTTGAAAGAGTATAGTAAGCTGCCACAATTACGTATTTCATCCAAAAACCAGAGTTCTATGTGATCCTTACCAAGAGCAGTTAGTCCCTCAGAGATAGATGTGAGAAAGAACATGAGCACCTGAGGCTCTAAATTAGTGATGAAACTCATGTGGTCCTGGGTGAGACATTCCAGGAGAGGGTAATAAGACTGGCTCAATTTCCGATATTGCTGAAACAAACAATGACAAGCCACAGGTAAGAAAAATGAAAACATGCTACACTCCAGTAAAAATGGTAGTTTATAATGTAGGAAATCACAAGGCTGTTTAAATGAGAGGTCAATAAATATAGAGAATAATGACTTAATGAGTCCCAATTCAGCATTTAAAGGATTTTTAGTAGTAGTCTCTGATCTCTAGAAACCTTTATTTATGAAACCAACCATGCGATATGTAATCTCAATTTCAGCTTATTATGTTCTGAGTGCTTAAATATAGGTCCAATCTCTGTTGAGTAAACATGGGCTAGTTTTCCAAATTACTATTATTTTTAAAAGATTTAAATTCTGAGCCACTGAACACAGTTTGAGGTAAAAGGCTTATTTCCTGCCAATTTTTAACTTCTTCATGGATTTTCATTGCTAAAATGGGAGCTTACCTTGATCAGTGGGCTACTTTTTCATAATCATTGGCTTTTGTTCCTCCTCCCAAACTTGTCTTTAACTAATTTGTATATATGAGCATTTATTCAGTTTGTATTCATGCTACATATGTTTTTATATGTATTTGATTATCTTTCCCAGTAGAATAAAAGCTTCACGTAAGTAGGGATTTTTTTTTCCTCTGTACTTGTATACCCAGAGCCTGGCACAGTGCCTGGTGCATAGTAGGAACATAATAAATACTTGACTGATTTGATTGGCTCTGCTTCCATAGTGCTGACAAATCAAACTGAATCAAAAGTTAGTAAGTAAATGTTTTGGCACTCATAATTCGCTAGCATAGATAAACTCTTAAGATAACAGGTCTCAGATGCTGTTCTCTGATACATCAAACAATAAATAAACAGGGGTAGACTTCCATCCTATCAACTCCATTTGTGAGTTAATCAGGATACAAATATGGGTTTCCTGGTGACAGAAAATTTAAAATAAAATCTATTGCTTTACTGGGATAGCAGTCATAGGGAGGGAGTTAGAGTAATGTTGTCACCAGTCTCATCAGGACTGGGGCAACTCATGGCCTGACAGATCATACTGAAAATTCTAATTTTCAGGTGGTCTTTTTTTTTTTTTTATAAGAGATAGTCTTTGCTAAGCACCCCCAAGATTTATTAACATAAGGTGTGGGCCACCAAAATACACATGAAGGCTAAGTCAGAAAGTCAGAGGATGGCACCTCGAATGAGCTTGAGACCAACAGGGTTAGGTCTCCTACAGGGGAACTAGTAGGAAGCCTCCCTGAGTTCTGGTCTTAACACGAATGGCTGAAGCACCATCTGGATCCAGAAAGTGAACAGCTCTTTGTGGCACTTTGGGAGACATATTAAGCTCCAAAACAGAGGCTGATAAGTAACTGTTGTTTGTCCTTTGGGCAAAGGGCTGTGCAAACTCATCAGCCTCACTCCTCCAGAGCCATCTGGGTCCAGAGGCAAGATACAGATCAAGATGACTGGAGATGGTCCTAGATGCAGTGGGAGACCTTGGCCTTTTTAAGCTAAGGTCTTTCCCAGGTCTCAGTTTGTATGAGGTAAAGCCCACTAAGTCATTATGGCTAGGTAAGAAATGAGGCAAAGAATGGCCTCTTTTACCTAGTCAAGAAAAAAATCAATCTGATAAGTAATAATTAAATCGAAGAATCACAGAGCTAAAAAGGGCCTCAGAGATCATCTAATCTAACCCTTATATGTTAGAATTGAGGAAATGAGAGGATAAGATTAAGAGAAAGTGATTTGCCTAAATGTCACAAAGCTAATGAGGACCAGAACTGAGCTTAAAACTGAGGTCTTTCAAGTCTAAGTCTAGTGCTCTTTTCTCAACCATAACTTAAATGGAGTGGGAGGATCAAAACAAGGAAGGAAAGGAGTCTAGCAGGACCTAGTCCAATCTTAAATTCCCCACTTCAGAAAGCACATCATTTCTGGAAGTCAGAGCTCTTTGCCACCCAAACAATGCTCTACTCAAAAAGCACAGCTGAAAACCACATAATTACAGGTACAGTTGTCAAGCAATTAATCTGAATTGCTAATTATGCTTTTTCTTGATGCTGAACTAGGCGCATTCTGGATGTTCAATTTGTCACAAGGAGAGATTTGCATATTTTCAAAATAATCTTTAAAACATATAGAGCAACTCCAGTATTCTGAATTGTATAAGATAAATCAGGTAACCTGATTGAAAATATAAAATATTCTGGCACTGTTGTAGTTCCCTTGTCCTCATCATAACAATTCTAAGCCTGTGGTGGTGTTATTTCATATTTCACACAAAGACTCCCACGATGAATGATTGCTTACTAGCAAGTCACTATGGGACACTGAAAGCAACATTTTGACAAAGGCCTGGAGTACGTTGTCAAAATGGTTGTCCCCATACAACTTGAAGACTCCAAAGCTGACATAATTTCCACATAAGGCAGACTTGAGAGCAGAATAGCAGATGGAAATGCCCTTGAGTTTCATTGGATAAATCTGATCTTTTGAGAGGCTCCCAAGGGACAGGATCTGATTACCTGTTTTAGGATAAAAGAAGAGAGAGAAACTGACATAAGTAGATGCAAATCAAGGCAGTTACAGAGGCATGTCATTTAACATTTTCATTTCACTGCTAATTTTCACATTTCATCCCTATTGTTCCAAGAGCTGTCCATTTGAATGCAATTAAAAACAATTAAGGGTGGATTACCTTGGAAATGGGCCCTAGGAACACCAGTGTAATAATAATCCAAAAAGCAAAGGGCAAAATGAAACTCTGAGATAGAAATTATTCCAAATGCAGGGGTAAATTCCCAGTATATGCCAAATTACCTTGTTCTTGATTTTTTTGCTGGATTTCTCGAGAGATGGCAATGTGTCATCATTGTACTCAAATACAACACTGACCATTAAAATACAAAGAGAACTCTACGTAAGAACCTTAGTATTTTTTCTGTAGTGGGGATACCACTCACAACAAACACTTTCTGTTTCTAAGATGAGTGACAGCAAGGACTTGTGATTGGCTAGGCAATAACTCAAGAGAGTTTTTTATGATTTCAGAAATATTTCTTTAGCATTGTTTTTTTTTTTAAATTCTGCTGCCACCTCAAAAAAAAGTACACCTAAAATGAAAATTAAACTACATTTACCAAATTGAAAAGAAAATTATGGAAACTATGTGCCCACTATCATGAAATGATGTGCTAATAATGCACTACTGTCTGGCAGGATATAGGGATAGATGGTACTTTAGAGAGGCCCAGGGAGGTTAGCTAACTTGGCTGCAGTCACAGAGGTAAGAAATGGTAGGTCTTCTGACAAGAAATTCATTACTTGATTTCTACTATACCACACTGCTAATATATTCTCTTTTCTTCTTACATGGAACATCTATGAGTTTGATTTCCTTTATCTACTTTCAGGCTGGTATGGCTCCGTATGTAATTAATGTATGTGCATCGTGAACTATGAATGTGAGGGCCTTGAAGGACCTGACTCTGTACCTTCTGCCTAACTCTGCCCAGCTGCCTCTAGATGGTATTGTACCAAACTCACCATAAGCAGATAAAACATAGGCCTCTTTTTTATAGATTTCTCAAATAGAAATCTATAGATTCATAAGATTCCAGATCAAGAGCTAAAAGAGACCTCAGAGGCCATCTACTACAGTTATTTCACTTTATAGACTATGAAACTGTGCCTGAGGATTACCAGGCAACATCATCTACCTTCCCTCCCCCTCGGTAGTAAGCATCAAAGGTACGTTTTGAAGCCAGGTCCTGTGACTGTAAGGTAACATGTCAAACTATGAAGTTCTTTCCAGCGTTCTGCCTCTTTCTTATTCCATTTTGTTTGAACTAAGTTGGATAGTCTTCTTGCAGAAAACAATGTCTTTCTTGTGAAGTGGAAAAGATGTAGGTAGCTTTCAGGACCTTTTTTTGAGGGGGAGGAGCAGAAAAGCTTTAGATTTGGAATACTACTACTACTTTTTGTTCATTGTTTCAGTTGTCTGACACTTCATGACCCTATTTAAAGTTTCCTTGGCAAAGAAATAGGAGTGGTTTGCCATTTCCTTCTCCAGCTCACTCTACAGAAAAGGAAACTAAGGTAAACACGGTAAAGTGTGACTTGCCCAGGGTCACTTGGCTAGTAAGTGTCTGTGGCAAGATTTTAACATTGGAAGATGAGGCTTCCTGACTCTACATCACCTGCATCACTGGCATCAGCGTCAGCATCAGCATTTATATAGCACTACTATGTGCCAGGTACTGTGCTAACAGCTTTACAAATATTTTCTCATTTGATACAATAATACTATGAGGTACATGATATTATTAACCTCATTTTAAAGTTGAAGAAACTGAGGCAAACAGAATTCAAGTGACTTGTCTAAAGTAACGTAACTAGGAAGTATCTAAGGCTGGCCTGGAAGTCAAGTCTTCTTGACCGCAGGCCAGACACTCTATCAATGAGTCATATAACTGTATAGGTAAGTCAGAAACCAAAATAATTGTTTCAGTGGAGCTAGGTTAGAGTGCTGACTTAAACAATCAATTAACATATTTATTAGTCACCAATTATGTGTGGAATATTGTGTATCAAGCACTTTGCTAGGTACTAGGTACAAATACAAAAAAAATGAAATAAGATTATTTTCAAGGAGCTTATCCTATTGGAGGAAAACAGTGTTACTGTATAGGGACAGGCACAATGATTTAATTGGTATGAGGAACTTCTTGGATGAAGAATCCTGACACTTCCCCTCCCCCCATCAATGAAGGGTAACTCTCTTCTCAGCAGTTCAGGAGTCTTAGAGAGTTGCTCAGAGCACTGAGAGATTAAGGGATACATCTAGAGTCACACAGCCAGTATGTACTAAGAGATGGAACTTTAACTCAAGGTAGACTGTCTATCACTACATTATGCTGCCTCATATAAGTATAGAGAGTAAATATTTTTCTGAATAAATATAAAATTTAAAAAGGATGTTGAATACAAGATATGGAAGGATAGCACTAGTTTATAAGAGATGCCTTGTATTTCCTTCTATTTTTCCAGTCTTTAGACTTCAATATACCTTGTCTCATAAAGTCACTAATTTCTGTTTAGTTCATTCTACTTTTTAAGGAGTCTGTTACTTGGCTAAAGTTCTGTACTTCTTGTACTAAGCTATTTATTCTCTTTCCAAACCCTTCTTCTGAAGATCTCATTTCTTTTCTAATTCTTTCCTCTATCATTCTCATTTCATTTACATTCATATCATTTTAAACCAAACTAAATGACAACAACAAAAACCAAAACCCTCTTGCTTTATTTCTTTTAGGAGTCAGAGTTGACCTTGTATTCAAGCTGTGTGTGTTTTTCTTTTGAGGCTTTCATTATAGATATTTGGGAGTTTTTCTCCTCAGGCATCCCTGTGACCACAAGCTTTTTATAGTGAATCTTTTTTTTTTTTCTTTTTTTGCTTACTCGTTCTTTCTGCTTTACTTGTGGAATTGGGACTTTTTAATAGTGGCAGGTTCTTTATACTTTTAGAAGGACTGCCATGGCCTTGTATGGTCCTGGTCTGTCTTCTCTGGAAGCCTGAAGCTGTTTTCTTCTCATGGGGGTGGTTCAGGTTAGGGAGGTACCAACTTTCAATGCACTCTTGGATCTAGGGAATGGTTTGATTGTTACTTTCCTGGACTTTTCAAATCTCAGATCATGGTTTGGGTCTAAGAAACACAAGGACAGATTTATCCTGGAGAAAAGCTGCGGTAAAGAATCCCTGGTCCTTGTTAGTTAACTAGAAGGTTCTGCTAGTTGTGAGCCAGAGATCTGTAGGCCTACCCCAGTCTGAGTCTGGTGGCTGAATCCTCAATCCTGCTCCAGAGTCAGAGTGAAAGCCCTGTCAGATTATTCCTGGTCTGAGCCTGGGGGTTGAATCTATGATTCCTCTGTGAGGTTAGAGCAACAGAGCTGCAGGTCTGTCCTTATTCTATAGTGCACTGGTCATTTGCCTGTGGGTGGAATTTGTGATCTGAGGCTGGAAAAATGATCCACTATGGTTTCTCCTTAGGTTTTCTGATCACTCTTTGGTCTGGTGCACTTCTTAGATCTTTACTAGAGTAGCTGTGGGGAGAGCTGAGTTGTATTGCTGCCTCCTCCTCCACCATCTTTTCAGGCTGGTGCAGATACTAGCAATTCTGGGGATCAGGAAAGGCTTCATGAAGATGGTACTTCTTTGAGACGGAGGTGATGAAGCAGTGTATGGGGGTTGACCAGTACAAAGACAGAGAGATGGAAGATGGCGTGCTGAATGTGAGGAAGGGAGAGAAGGCCAGTTTGGCTGGACTGTAGAGTAGAGAAAGGGGAGTAGCATTGGAGGCTAAAAAAGATGGGTGAGGCCCAGCTGTAAAGGGCTTTAAAAGCTGTATAGAGAAGGCTATAGTGTACCCTAGGACACCAAATGCATCATCTGACTCTGAGACTAGTGTTCTTTCTAGTTCACTCCACGGCTTCCATTACAAGGTATACACTAGGACTCTTCTAAGGAAAGCACTTTGTAAATCTTAGACAGCTATGGCTTCAAGTTACCAACGAGTCAGTCAACAACATTTATTAAGTGTCTACACTACGTACAAGGCACTGTGCTAAGTGCCAGTGAAACAGAGAAAGTCAAAGTTTAGTCTCTGCTCTCAAGGAACTCACAATCTGATTGGGGGGAAAATTGAAAAGAACAATGTAGAAACAAGATAGATACAGGATCGATGAACAATTTCAGGCATAAAACAAGCATTTCTGCTGCCCCAAACATTTAACTACATGCTACTTTGATAAGTATTCTAACTGGATTACAAATATATGTCATGGCAACATATTGTATCATGGTTATCACTAGATAAGGAGCCAGAAGATTTGGCACTAACTAGAATCTTGTTTTGGTGAAGTTTATTTATTTCTTCCTCACTTATAAAAATGCAAGTAAAGAATGCCTTCCACTCATAACTCACAAGGTTGTTATGAGGATCAAATGGAAAAAACAGGCCTGACCATGGCACTCCCTGATCAATAAATTCCACTGGCTTTGTTTCCATTATCTCAAGGATCAAATACAAACTCCCTTAGCAACCTGGCTTGAATCTACACTTGTGATTCTTATATACACTTCTCCCATCCGTACCTTTTTCATTCCGGTCCAACTAGCCATCTTGCTGTTCCTCACAATTAATTTTCTGTAATTAATGTCACTGTACTTTTGTACAGGCTGTCTCCCAATCTAGAATGCTCTTCTTTCTTCTGCCTTTTAGAATTCCTTCTTTTCTTCAAAGCTCAGATCAAACGTCACTTCCTTACCTGTGGCTTTTCTTGATCTCCCTATCTACTTGTGTCTCAACCTTGAAAATTACCTTATACTTACTTTATATGCATTTTGTCTATATTGTTCCCTTCTGTAGGTCCTAGAGGTCAGGAATTACTTTATCTTTGCTTTTGTATCTCGAGCACCTGGCACATTCCCTGGCTCAAAGTAGTCACTTTGTAAACGCTTGTTGTTTATTTGATCGATCGACAGATGTGAATCACATGATGTTACAACAGATGTTAGAGATCATCGACTTTAACCCTATCATCTTACAGATAAAGTGGGGATGCAGAGAGTGAAGTTTCTCATTCAGGTTCAGTAGGCAGCTGGTCTTCTTACCAAGTATGAGGCTTTTGTTAACTGTTAAACACTATAAGAAGGTAGGGAAGCCATCATTATTAAGGTAATGGTGGTTTTTACTGGGGTAATGACACTGTTATTAATACAGGAGAGAGGTAGGCTGACTCTGGTAAAGATCATGGATTGAGAATAAGCATGTTACAAGGCAGTAATGTAGAAAAGGCCACTCTAACATCAGAGTGCTATGCTAGGTGCTGAAGATACAAGGCAAAGATTTTTACCTGTAAATACTGTAACTTTTACATCAGTTCTTGAAAACCGCTGATGGTGTTTCAGAGTTGAAGGAAACAAAATTTAACTGTAGAACTTTCAGGGAAATATTACCTTTAAACACACATTTAAGGAATTTTAAAAAAGGAAGCTGTGGTAGGAGCAATATTCTACCCCTCTCCCCAGGTAAGTAAGGCTAATTTTTTCTTAAAAAAAAAAACAAACCCCAAAAAACTTGGGTCCTGGTTGGATTAAGGGACTAAGGATTCAGGCTGTTGACTTCTTTTCCTAGTCACCTGAGTACAGAGCAGCCATGGTGAGCTCCAGAGATACCGTGATGCTTGGCTGGTAGATCACGATGTAAATACTCTGACAAGGAAGTTTCATTCAGCTGAATCAATTCCCACTGTCTTCAGTACTTATCCTTGTTGAATATCTTCCTGCTATGATTGAATAAATGTTAACTGCTGAATGACCTATAAATGTTTATTCTGTTCTAATGCTGAAACTAAACGAACAAGATATTGGCTTGAGTCAGTCTCAGCCCAGAAGAGAAGTTATATGTATGCACTTGGAAGGCAGCTATCAGGTGCCATTAAAATGAAAATCCCCTAACTACATTCACAACCCAAACCAGAGAGTTACATGAGTTAGAGCTCATCAGATACACTGAACTATTTCAGCTTTAGCTGTAAGTCCAAGGAAATGCCCCCAAGAATGCATGCCATATAACTACAAAAAATTATACTACACTTATACTTAGAATAAAATAAATCGAAGAGGCTGGAAAGTGATGGAGATTGGCAATATAGAAGAACAACCTTATATTTTTAGGTTGAAAATGGACTAATTTTTGCTCAAGATACTTGTAGTTTTTAATTTGCCTTTCTGAGATTGCTAGAAGGTCTTTCAGTTAAGAAACACTTCCTGAAGGCCTCTCAAACACTAGACTGAACTAGCAGGTATGGTGGTGAGCCTAATGAATGGTTCCATGTCAGATATTTAAATAAGAAAACTAGTGTCTACAGACTGTAGAACCACAGAATGTTTGAAGAGAAATGGCTTTTAGAGATAATTAAATCTGTCCTCATTTTACAGATGAGGAAACTGAGACGCCAAAGACTAGTTAGATGATGTAGAAAAGCAATATCTTAACCTCTTCTAGGTAGGTTAAACTAGTTTTTCTTTAAAATCTATTGAGACATTCCTCTGGACTTGGTTGGCTTTCAGGACTAAGGGCTCACTCAGTTTGTTAATGTCCTTTCCTCATTGGCAGTGGGCAACGCAGTCACCTGGAGGAAGTGCTAAGGCAAGCAAGGGAGCTTTGCTTAGCTGAAGCAACTTGAGATTTCCTCAGTGTCTATCCTTGTTGAATATCCTTTTCTTGTTTAGCATAATGTCTGGCACATAGCAGGCACTTAATAAATGTTTAGTCATTGATATTACTAAGAAGTTTTTTTCAACCACTGAAGGAGCTACAAGTATCTCACTTTGTTTGAATACTGAACATAACCCTACTGGAGGATTAGCCTAAATCAGGCCTTGCCCAGAAAAATTGGTAGAGTGGGCAGGATTGGAACATAATGAGCTTTTTGAAATGAGAGATGGGCAGTGAGGTGGTGATAATCCCAGTCTGACCTTCCTACTTCTGGTACTGTGGTCACTTACTGAGTCACTCCTCATTCATTGCAAATTAAAGAGCAAACCATCTGAGGTCACTTAGAGGACAATGTGAATATACTTTGTGTCTTTGTGCCTTGAAGATAATTCTAGTAAACACACATTTTAGGTTCTCCAGCTTTTTTGGGTCTTCCAGCCCCAAAAGTTGAGCCTCCTCCAAGTTCTACCAGAAGATCTTTCAGAATTTCTTCTACCTTCAAAGCAGCCTGGAGGGACTGAAACTTGGGGAAGGAAATGGCTTGCCATGCTTATTTGAATTCTTCATTGTTTCTTATAGCTTGATATATTTGTGAACCACAATTTGCTGGGTTATTCACAACTGATAGGCATCTGATTTGTTTCCATTTAATTGTTACTGTAAAAAATATTCCTATTAGTATTCCGGTGCATATGGGACCTTTCTTTTACCTCTTTGGAGTATGCCCATGGACATTTTAGTCACTTTCTTAACAATTCCAAACTGTTTTCCAGAACAGTTAAAGTAATTTGCTTTTTAGTATCTTCAGTAGTGAACTGAATGAAGTATAGATGTCATGCTTATCCAGTTTTCAGATGACACAAAGCAAAGAGTTTAATAGGTAGTAAAGTCTCAGGTCTGGTTTCAAAAAATCACTACACTAGTGTACAATGGAGGATGTGTGGCTGGATAGCAGTTTCTCTGAAAAAGATCTGGGAGACTAATCGGCTGCAAAGTGATAGTATTTCCCTATTCTCTACCCTGGTCAGACCATTTATGGTATAATTAAGTTCACTGGACCATATTTTAGAAGAAATGTTAAAGACTTGGGGAGCACTGAAAGACTTGGGAATCCAAGATGGCAAAGAGTCATCATCCAAGACGATGACTGGTTGACTTGTGGAACTGACAATGTTTAGCCTGGAAAGACAGACTGGAGGATACTTCAAGGATTTGAAGGACTGTTATGTGGAAGAGGGATTACTGTTGTTTGGCTTAGTCCTGAAGCAATAGGTAGAAATTATAGAGAGCAAGTTGGCACTCTGAGCAACAGGTGGAAGTTTCAGAAAGGCAAATTTAGTTATAATATAAGGAAAAACTTCTTAACAATCAGTGCCATCCAAAAGTGGAATAGGCTTTGTTGGGAGACAGTAGACACCTCATCTCTGGAGGTTTTCAAAGAAAGGTTGGACAACCTTGAAATGAAAACTATATTCTAGGCAGATTGTAGAGGAAATTTCTATCCAGTATGGGTTGAACTAGATGTTATTGAGGGTCCCTTTCTAATGCTTATGATTCTATGTTGCTTTTACATTTTCCTCCAAGTAGCATTTGTAGCAATAAAAGTGATTAACATCGATAAAATAATAAACACTTTTTTTGAGTCCCAAGTACAGGTATACAATAGAAATGATTTTGTGGAGTTATATACCAATCTATTTTTTGTAAACACCAGGAGGATGGGGACCATTTTGTTTTTGTATCCTTGGTGCTCTGCACAATGTTTTCCACAAAGTAGATCCTTAATAAATGTTTGGTGAATTGAACTGAATAAAATTTGAATTCACTAAGGGTAGAGACCCTTACATGAAAGAACCTGGATTTAAATTCTTTTGTACAGCAAATAATCATCCCTAATAATAATTTTGTAAATGGGGATTTTCATTTATTGGATTTTTTAATGTTAGGGTCCATGTCTACTCCCAAGGAGGAAATAATGGAAGGTCCACACTAACCAGTTTCATGAAGAGAATTATAATTTCTCTTTCCATGCACTCCTCAACCAACAGATGTCACCAAAGATGCCGTTACCCAGAGGGTAGCAGGAAAAGAATTAGGTAAATGGAAATTGAGCATAAGAAACATTCAGTTCTTAAAACTGAGGACTAGGTTTCAAAAGTAATAACATTTATTACACCGCATGCAACATTTTAACCAAAAATTTAAAAAAGAAATGTTCTTTTATTAAGTTGCTCAGGCTGAATGGATTACAACACTAAGTTTTGAAATACATGTTCTAGAAGCAATTTAAAACTCATTAGAAATAATAGGCTCGGGCTACTGGAAAATGTGGTAAAATTTAATCCTCATCCAAATGTTACCTGGGCTGTGAGAACAGGAAATTGTTTTGTGCTACTGTGGCTAACCTCACTGCTGACCCTGAGCTGTAACTGCTACAACAGCTGAAAGCTGAAGCAAAATTAAAAACTTACATCAAAGTATATCATGACAGAATGTAGATAAATAAAAAAGCATATTGAAAGTATTATTTTTCTGCCAGTCTCTCCTAGCAGAGTGGCAGAGGTGTTGCTAAAAATGTAAAAACAAATAGTTCACTGGCATATATAGAAGACAGACCTCCCTCCCCCTCTCTGTATTATGAACCAATGACTATACAAATATTGCCTATGGCAAGAGAGAGGTAATTAGAGATGAAACACAGTGGGTAAGGAGACAAAAAGGAGTATATTCCCTCCATCCTACTAAATGGCACTGGTCCTCTCTCCTCCTTGACCTTCTCCTTTCTTCATCTCAGTAGAGCTTCCCCTGGCCTCCTCCTTGCCAAAATGCTCATTGTTCCGTTTCCTCCCATTCTGTACCTGAGGCACTATTCCCCTACTCCCGATTCAGTTTCCAGTTCTTGTATTTCATGCAAACCACTTTGTCAAAGCCACTTATGTCCAGGACCAAAGGGCCTTTCAGTACCTGATCTTTAACTTCTTCAAGTCTGGGTTGGCAAATTTTATGAAGTCCATGTCGACAACATTGCTTCTATCCATCCCCTTCTCTCATTCTCATGGCCACCACCTGATTTTGGAAGTTCATCACCTTTAAACTGGACTATAGATAAAAATCTCCTAAGAGGTCTACCTGCTTCCAGATCCTGCCCCCTCTAATTTGTCCTCCATGCAACTGCCAGAATAATCCTAAAATCACAGATTTAGAACTAAAAGAGAAATTATAAACTATCCAGTCCAATTTTCTCATTTCATAGATGAGAAAACTGAGGCCTGGAGAGGTCTGAATTAGTATTTTAACTCAGGTTTTACATACTCCAAATTGGTTGCTCTATCTACTTTATCACATTGCTTGTCAAAAGGGAGGAGTCAGTACATAAATGCTCACATTCTTAGAGAGCCTTAAGATTTGCAGAAGACTTTATATTTATTAATTTGATCTTAACACAACTCCATGTAGTAGGATTGTTATTATCTGACCACATCCTCCCCTTGCTCAAGAATCTTCAATGGTTCCCAATACTTTCAAGCCCTCCATAATCAGACTATAGCCTACTTTTCTAGGTTTATTTCACATTACTCTCCTTAACATTTTCTTAAGTTCTAGGCAGCATGCCATATCCTGCCTTTGGTCTTTTCACAGACTATATACCCTCTGCCTACAATGCGCTCCTTCCTCAACTTTCTCTAGAATCCTTGCCTTCCTTCCCTTGAGGCTCAATTCATATTTTATCTCCTGTAGGAAACATTTTTGGAATCCCCCTAATTGTTAATGTTCTCTTCCTCTTCAAATTAGATCATATTTATTCATTTATATGCATCTTATATCATACATAGACCGTCAGCTTCCTGAGGAAGGGTCTACCACCTAGTACCATGCCTTGCAATAGTAGGTATTTAATAAAGACTTATTGAATTGAATTACATCCAGGGTCTGAGTTTTTAAATCACCATGAGCTTCTCATTGTCCTTCCTAATAACAGCTTCCAGGGGAAAAAACTGACTCATTCCCTCTCAGCTGGCTCTGATCATTATCTCTCTGGAAGGTTTTGGTTCTATCTTCTAGGGCCACATCAATTACATCAATCACCTCTTCCACACAAGAACCTTACAAATATCTGAAGAGCTATCATGTTTTACCTAAGTTTTCTGAGACACCAAACTAATTACAGTATTATGAAATAGTGAAAATAACCGCAACCCAGCTTCTATCATCTAAAGAAATTTGAGTTTCATGAATTCAATAGTACTTAATATTCTGCCATAAAGAGAACTTTTGGAAAAGTCATGATTATTTTATATGTTTAATAAGGTTGGAATAAAATGACAGACCTTCCTAATACCCAAACCAAGCCTTTAAGAGACTTTAAAAAAAAATCAATGCCTTAAGACACATTTCCTCCAAATTTTTGGGCAATCCATAGAACTTGCTTTCTCCAGAAAGTAGGTCCTGTTTGGGAACATACTCTATAGTCTATAGGATCTATAGTCTAGTCAAAAGGAGTGTCTTAGTCTTGTTTTAATCCTAGAATACACATTGATACACTCCTAAGCAGAAGTTTTCCTACTGTGCTAGTCAGCTTCACACTTTCAAACTTTATCCTTTGGGGCCATTTTTTCTTCTGTGGGTGACATGAGAATTTTTAGAAGTATGAAGCTTAGCTAAAGCAGACAATTTTATGGAGAAAGATCATAACACAGAAATAGACTTTGGCTGCCACCATTTAAGGGCTTACAGTGTTAACTCATCCCAATTCTTCAGTCTCCGTCCTCACAGTATCATGGACCGACCAGAATTGACTTTCAGATCTGTCACCAAAAGTACTTCACTGGATTTTCTTCACAAAGGTACTTTTCCAGGAGGATGTAATCTCCTTGAAAGCAGGGACTATTTACATTATCTTTTTATCTCCAGGGACTAGCATATAGAGGGTGTTTAATAAATGCTTGTTAAATTGAACTGTATTTTCTTTCCATGTTCCAAATGATACAATCTTACTATTCTTCCTGGTTTTTGGTACCTATTTACTTGGAACTGCTCTATGAGACATGTTTTGGTATCCCTGTGTTCCTGATAGAGAAAAGAGGTCATTAGCTTGACCAGGTGGATTGCAATTGTTATTAAGAACTGACAATTGAAAATCTGAACATAAACAATTGAAATCAACTTTAGAAAGTAGTGGTAAGTAGGGGAAAGAACCAGTGGTGACAGTTTAGTTATTGAAGTCTACTAGCAGAATGGAATATTGGTGCCATCCCAGAAAGAAGCATCAATAACTAAGTTCTGTGGTCAATAGCTTAAGGTGGGAAATGGGAACAGAAGTCTACAATGGATGTGCTGCAGTGGAAGGAGTGCTGAATTTTGAGTCAGAGAATCTAGGTCCAAATCCGAGTTCAACCAATTATTGCTTTAGTGACCTTAGGCCAGTTGCTTAACCTGTCTAGGCTCCTTATTTGTAAAATGAAAAAGGTTGGATCTATAAGATCTTATATATTGCTAGAGCTATATTCCTATGACCTTTAGATTGTTTTGTTGAGAGGATAAAATAGGCTTGTGGTCCAAGCACAGTTTAATTCATTTTTTTTGTCATAAGAAAGCTTATGATTAAATATAAATTGAAAACACAGCAAATTTTATTCAAGATGTATCCATTTCTAGCATTAAGAGGTAAGGAATTTTTTATTGTTTAATCTTTTACTGAGTATGCTTGAGAAGAGATGCAAAAGTTGTGGCCACATACTTGTTTGTACAAATGAAAATAAGAGAGAGCGACAAGTTTATTAGAAAGTAGATTTACTTTGAATCATTTGCTCCTGTCCTAAACAAAGGCTTTCTGCAGTCTTCATACTCTGACTGCCTCCATATACTACAAATCAAATGTGTAATTACTTCTAAGCATCTTTTAACACAGAGGCTTGTAGCACATACAAATTCAAGTCCCAGAATGTGTCTTGAACTGCAGTAAAAACAACTTAAAACATTTGTTTTTCTTCTAAAAACAAAGTAATAGCATTTTTATGGTTGTTCCCACTCACATGCACTTAACAATGGGTTTACAAAATTTTGTGAAATCCTTTTCTAAGTATTCTGAAGAAATAAAATTCGGAAGCTGGCTTTTGAAATTCAACATGATTATTTGGAATTGCCTACTTCCTTGTGAGGATGTGTGCATGCAGTGGGTAACCAAAGAATATGGAGTGAGGATGATAATATCATTTCCTTTGTAGAGGAAATTTCTATCTTGTCTAACATTAAAGATGAGGCTAATGTCCTGATGGTGCAGAAACAACTTGCTGAGATTCTGACTGATGAAACTGTATGACTTGACAAGTGTAAGGATATATATAAAGCTATAATATATAATATTATATGTATATATATATATATATAAAGATATAATATAAAGCTAAGGACTGAATGATTATAAATGTATTACACGCCTGAAGTTCCAGACTATATGTGGGTAGACAATAATCTCTAACTTACAGTTGTCTCTGGGGGGAACTGTCATAAGACTATGAATAATCTACTATATACAAAGGTGTCCCAAAAATCTTAGTGCAGTTTAAAGCCCTAACAGTTTATAATTATACTAAGACTTTTGGGACATTTTGTACAATGCTCTTTGCAGATGGGTACTCATTGAGTTTAGTGGGGAGATCACAGGACTGGGAGTCCAGAGATCTGGGCTCGAGTCTCAGTTCTGCCCTCTTGGTAGGCAAATCACGTTACCACTGTGGGCTTTGTTCCTTGTTTTTTCTTCCAGACAGTGAAGGGCTTGAACTCCTTGATCTGTTTGGTCCCTTCTAGAGTTTTCACATTGTTTACTGAAATCTTTTATCAAATTTCAGTGCTGCTGGTGGTTTTTTGATTCAGTGAACCCTAAACCACCTTGGACTGCACAGTTCTGAATGTCCCACTAACTTTTGGATATTATATCCAGTGCATTCCCTTGCCCAATAACATTGTCATTTTATCCACAGGGAGATTCAGCATACTGGCCTGGCATGATTTGTGGTTAAAGGCAAGCTGCTTATTTCTCCTGATTCCTAAATGATGGCCACGCCACTTTTTGCACTCCTATTACCCACTCCACAAATCCATAAAGATGTGAAGGTTCAAAGAAAAAAGATAACAAACATCTTTCTTTTCTCCAAAGAGAGATAAAGAGTTATACTGCCAAGACAAATATGGAAAAAGATACTCACCATAAGTGCAAATCATTTTACTAGCCTCTCTGAAGAGAAGAATTCCATTAGGAGATGATACATCAAAATTCAAACGCTGGGACCTGAAAAATAATGTCTCCAAATTAGGCTACATGCAAAGACAAAGAAAAGAGATGTGGGTTTAAAAAAATCCAACAATTTCATCTATTAGAATACTGCAGTAACAGCATGGACACATTTTTAAAAAAAAAAAAAAATTGTCTGAATAATACATGTAATACCTATTGCAGTGCCTTGCACATACGAGGTATGCAACACCAGTCATTATTTGTTGAGTAGAGGATACTGACCCTCAATTGAACAAGCACTGGCAAAATCTGAATGCCAAGTTCCTCCCTAAAGAAAAGAGGGCAATTACAGAGAGAAGCTGGCCTCACTTACTTGTTGGTTCTGTGACAAATTCTTGTCTGTCTCCTAATATGGATGTTGAAAGAGTAGGGTTTTTGATGACCACAAACACTACCACGACCACAAAAACAAAATCAGAAACTTTCCATATCCCAGAATACTGCTATCATTTTTAGCCTTAAGAAACACTTGCCTCTAAAGTTCTCTGATTCCCCAATCGCCAGAGTCCCTCCTTCTCTCCAACATTTTCACTCCGTTACGAGGACAGAACACTAACATTTTCCTTTAATGCAGTGATTCCAGTTCTGCTTCTATTCTTTACCTGCTGCACTACATTGGCTTCTTCCCACTATTACCACCTCTGGGAATGTGGCATCCCCAGGTTAAACTGTGTGCAAATGCTTTGCAGTTAATGAATGCAAACAGGTGTATGTGCATCTAGCCACAAGTGAGAACTATATGCTGTATGCCGTGTTCTTATTTACCTAGAATACAATCCACACTGCACACAGCATGTGTCATTTTTACAGATCCAAATGTGACAGATGTAAAACTCAAATCTCTCTTCAATACTGTACTTGTATAATGAACCACTTGATACCCAGTAACATATTTTAACCATGTCAGACTCTAGAGAAGCCTGCAGTCTAGGCTGTACACAGCTCAAGAAAAAAGCACCAACATCAGAAGAAGTTCTCTAGAGAGAACACTGTCATTTCCCTTCATCCCACCAAGTGAAAACTGGCTTGAATATGGAAAGTTGCTCCACATGCTGTCCTGGAATGCCTTTTCCTTATTTTGTATCACTTGGTTTTAGGTTGCTTTGAATCACATTCTTATATTTGTTGGCCTTTAACAAAAACACCAAACTTTTAAATATATCATTAATTAAAATGAAGAAATCAACCAAAAGGAACTTTTATAGTCACTAAGGTAAAAGGAGAGACTTTTCTTAAACACGACATGATCAGAAGTAGTTTTCTTAGCTGTTCTGTCTTTTGTGTATTATCAAATGCAATGAAATGGAATATGTGTATGAATATGTGTATATATATATGTGTATACATATATGTATATATATATATATACACACCTATGCAAGCCTTTTTTTAGTTTGACTACAAGATGAAATTCCTTGTTAAAGAAAAGATTCATGTGTTTTCTTTCTTTCTTTTTCTTCCTTCCTTCCTTCCCTCCCTCCTTCCCTCCTTCCTTCCCTCCTTCCCTCCTTTCCTCCCTCCTTCCCTCCCTCCCTCCTTCCCTCCTTCCCTCCCTCCTTCCCTCCTTCCTTCCTTCCTTCCCTCTCTCCCTCCCTCCCTCCTTCCTTCCTTCCCTCCTTCCTTCCTTCCTTCCTTTCCTTCCTTCCTTCCTTCCTTCCTTCCTTCCTTCCTTCCTTCCTTCCTTCCTTCCTTCCTTCCTTCCTTCCCATCTCTTCAGACTACAGATTTACAGCCTGATTTAATATTTTTCAGGAAAATCCATTTGTACCAGCTATTCAGGTCTTAAAACGCCAAGACTATGTAAGTTATTTCTAAGCACAAATCCAAGTTCAGTATAATATAAAGCAATGATTTTTCCCTCAATGAATAGAGATTCAGTTTATATAATTTTACACATTAATAATAAGTAATAAAAAATAGAAATCATCTGATTGAGCAAACTACTGAAATTTGAGGACAAACATTGGTTAGGTTTTACAATACAAAATATAATCAATTTATCATGAACATTTGTAAGAAATCAATGAAGCTAGTTTTTTTAAATGAAAGCCTTAAAGAAATTATACTTACATTTTGTTGATTTTTTTTGCTTGTTTCAGAATTAAATATTTCAATTTTTGCTCCAGACAATCCAGCATCTGATAGAAAATTAGAGCTCCAACATAAGCTCCTTCCTTGTCTGCACATCTCCCTTCTAACATGCAGCTCACAAAGCGGAATTGATGAAACAGGATGGCTAACTGACAGGTAATTTGGTGCTTAGCCACATTCACAATGACATAGTTTAAAGTGGTAATACCAATTATCATGTTACATTTTCTCTCTCCTGTTCATTCAGCCATATCCTTTGTTGATATTTATACTGACAATATTTGAATATCTGATGGACTACACAAATTACAGGAAGGGTCAGGAACACTAAGAAGTGTTACAATTGGCTATTTAAACAAAAACTATATGTGTGGCTAAATCACACAACTGTCTGAAACATGCAGTCCTGGCTCTACTCCCAGCTCTGTCACCCTGTGACCTCAGGAGAATTATTTCTCTCTGCTTTAATTTCCCCATTTGTAAAATGAGAATGTTGGATTTGAGTAACTCTAAGGTCCTTCCTGTTTCTGAAATTTAATTTTACATGTAGTAAAATAGTTATGGTATTTCCACCTGTAGTGTCTCTACACATGTCCATTTTGAGCTTCCTTAGAGTAATACTGCCCTTGTATAACCTATTTGCCTTCCTTTTTTTTTCCTCCTTCCTCCAGTTTTACATCTCTATATTAACCACCTCCCCCAATAAAAACCTCTACACCCTGGAAAATGTTGATGTTCACCGTATAAAGGACCTTTTTTGGCTGTATGTTCAAATGCTTATTAGAAAAATTAATATAATTTCATTAGCTAAGGTATTTCTTTTTAATACGTCAAAGACATAGGAAGGAAAATATGCTAACTTTTCACTTTGGAGCACAAGTTAACTTTCAGTTTTAACAAACATACAAGATAAGAAAGATTGCTTGCCAGGCTGTAGATTATAGTCATTAGTGCCCTCCTGCTTCTTACCTGTTCTGCATCAGTTCTGCCATTAGTTTCAGGATGGGAGTTGTACATGCAGGTTCTTGGTACCACCTCTCGATAGCCTTCTGAAGAATAGGAAGGTATGCCGAGTAGCTTTTATAAATAAGTTAAAGAAATACGTGTGTCAAATAAGTATTGTTACTTCAAATTAAATCACTTTTGGAGGGTATTAATTAAAAACAGTATTTATTGTACATCAATTTTCTAAATACAAATGCTAGTGTATACAATTATTTAATTGGTTTGGGCCTATGATTTCATCATTCACTCACACAATTCTGTGCCAGGTACTGTGCTAAGCACTGGGGAAACAAAGAAAGTTAAAAAAAAACCCTAAAATTCAGTTTTTACTCTTGAGGAGCTCACAGTCTAATGGGGGAGACAATAGGCAAACAACTATGTATAAATATATACCAGAAAAATTGAGGATAATCTCAGAAGGAAGTCACTTAGATTAAGTAGGCCCAGGAAAGGCTTCTTGCAGAAGGTGGGACTTTAGATAAGGTGTAAAGGAAGCCAGGGAAGTAGACAGCAAGGATAAGGAGGGAAAGAGAACCAGGTATAGGGGACAGCCATTGAAAATACTTGGTCTATGAGGAACTCCCAGTATGGATGCTTCCTCCACCAATGCTATTCTCCATAATGTATAGTCTTAGAGCAAACTGTTCAGTGCACTGAGAGGTCCTGCGACTCACCCACAGTTAGTTAGTACACATCAGGGGAAGAACCTGAGCCTAACTCTTGCTGATTTCAAGGCCAGTGCTCCACCCATTATGCCATGCTACTTCTTTACTGCAAACTGTATTTTCTTTTGTTTTCTGTATACCATAAAAGATAATATTCTGACCTATCTTTGGCAAAAATGCTCCTATTCCAACTACAGTCTAGTAAGGCATAAAGTGAATTTAAGTTTTCTACTATGAACAAATAAATTTAGTCAGGTTTTGCTAGGAGGGCAAAAAAACCCTATGACTAGATTATTAAAAAGAAAGGAAGAATAAGATAAACTAAAAATCAACTCATCTAGCAATCAGCCAGGTCTACTCTATGAATAAACTGATGATAGTTGTCATCATCAAAAGAATTACTAAACAATAAATTGATATAGATGAAGCTTATATAATGTAAGCTAAATGGATGGTGCTCTGCCCCCTTAGAAGCATATGGTCCACAAACAACAGTCATGAGAAAAGATAAACTAATGAAGATGGTGAGCAAAAAAGTGTACCAGCTGGGTTATATTAATAATTTCTGGGAGTGTGTATCTGGATAGCCAAAAGAAAAGTCCAAAGAAGGCTTGTTTTCTGATTACTTTTGGTGAAAGTGTTGATTTGACCTGGTTCATGTTGTATGAGATCACATAGATCACTCTGGTAGATGGTGAAGGTATAAGTGAAAATGGAAAAGGCCCCAGAGAATTTGCACAAACCTTCATTTCTTTATCTTAAAATCTTAAGATTAATTTTTTTTTAAAATTTCAATGATCTCAAGCATATTTTTTTCTTGTGAATTTATCAAAACACTATTCTTTTTTACCCTGTCATCTTGAAAGCAGGGCTTTGTATCTTTGACCAGATCTATTGATGTATTTATTTTGTTGTTTTTAACTGTGTTCTTCAGTATAAAGTCACAGGGAGTAATTCATATAAAAATACCCATAATTCAAATACAGAAAAACCCCAAATGATCAAAAGCAGCACCCTTCCATGAAAAGGACAGAGACCTCTGCCTTTTACATTTGTGGTTGGAGAGGACAGACTAAGATTGTCTTCTTGTCAGAACAATGAGCTGCAAAGTAAAAAATTCAATCAACATGGTTGTTTTCTGTATTTTTATGTAATGGCAAACACATTGGTGATGGGTTGATTTATTCCCCCTTGAACTGACCAATTGTTTTTTTCAGAACTGTCTCACTCCCTGATGTCCAAGAATCTGGGGGCAGTGTTATTAAAACATAGGTGGGGAAAATGTTTTACCCAGGTTTGTGGAAGCACAAATGCAGTAATCATCAGCAAGAATACATCTCAATCTCTCAATCAGTCAACAAACATTTATTAAGTACTTTCTATGTGCTAGGTGCTGGGTACACATGTACAAAGAATGAAACAATGAACAAGCTTTGTTTAGAGAGGGCCAATTCAGAGGGGAGATTGAAATGGTCAACCCTAAAAGCAGGACAGGCAAACACATGCATATTTTCAAGATATCATGGAAGGAATTAAGGACATCATCTTTTCAGTGAACTCTGTATTCACTATGGGAAAAGGCTGGCGGATATAAGATATGCTACCCTTTCTGTGAGGAATGAGACTGGTGCCAATTCTAATATTCTCATGACAGAGGTGACTGCCACTAAGAAAATGACTGATTATTAGAAAGTGGAGTAGAGACCTACTAAGCAGAGAGGTCAAAAGGGCTTCAGAGTGAATGCCAGACTCAGGTTACAGGTTGGGGAATCTGAACACATTCTAGGACTTTAATTTTACAGTTGCCTTTAGAGAACTAAACTTGTGATATGAGGAAAGTGGAGCCTCCTACAAAGATGCTGATATACACACATGCAACACAAAAATCAACTTGTGAAATCTGTTCTATCCAATAGGAGCCTTCCTTTCAATGAAATGGAGGTACTGAATTTATAATGAAGAAACTTGGTACTATTTTACATACCAGTGGGTAAATATAACTACTGCCACCTGGATCTACTTAAAGAACTTCGCAGGTCCACATCAGAGGGTTGCAGGCCAAGGTTATCCAGGGGTAATAAGGATACATTCTAGTTTAGGTCCTAAGAACCTGTCACCTGAGTCATTACAATAGCTTCCTATTTGATCTCCCTACCTCAAGTCTCTCCTCTCTCTCTAATCTAACCTGACAACTGCCAAAGTGAAACAGTTCTGACCATGTAAGTCTCTGGCTCGATAAACTTCAGTGGCTCCCTACTGCCTCTTGGACCATAGACAAATTCTCCTGCTTGCCATGAAAAGTCCTTCACAAACAGATTTCAATTTCCCTTTCTTTCCAGCTATATTACACTTTCTCCCTTTCAGACATTCCAGAGTCAACCAAATTTGTCTTTTTTTCCTTCTGTTCCTCACACACACCATTCCATCTCCTAGGTTATCCCTCATGCCTGGAATTCCTTCCCTCCTCACCTCTACCTTTTAGGATCCCTGTTTTCCTCCAAAGCTCTGCTCAACAGCCACCCACTCCCAATCACCTTGTATATATTTGGCATATGGACAATATGTCTCCTCTTATAGAGTGCAAACTTATCGATGGTAAGGACTGCTTCATTTTGTCTGAGTATCCCAAGCCTACTTAGGAAAGTATGTACTCTTTAAATAAATCCCTGTTGATTTTCACAGTAAAAATGTTATGCCATACTTACAGGATGCTGTGATTGGCACACCAAAGGAGTTACTCATTATCCTGCCAGATTAGACAAAATAAATGGCATTTTAAGAGGTCTAAACCCTTTAGTTTAGTTCCTTTGAAACAGTCTGGTCATTGCTTTTGGGTTTCTTTAGCTAAGAAGCAAAATGCTCAAAGAAAGTACATTAAGTTATGGTGTTTCTTGAGAAAACACAAAATGTAATGACATATCGCTTTGCCACTGACTTTCAATTTCCTTCTTCTCTGTGGTAACATTTTCTTATGGAGGAGATGAGTTTTGCCTCTCCATCTTAAAAAGTTTATTGGTAAAACATCTAATTAGTTATTTCTCATTGAATAGATGGAAGATTTGTTTTGCATCAATTATTATGCAACTCATTATGGTTTGAAAGTAACCATGGAGTCTTAGGTATTAGAAAAGCCTTCTAGGTCTTGCCAATCTGGAAAGACTTTGAGTATTGGTCTGGTAAGCAATCTGCATTTATTATACACCTCCTATGTACAAGGCACTGTACTAGCCACTGGGGATACACATATAGAAATAGGACAATTCATGCCCACAGGAAGCTTGCTTATATCCTACTGGAAGAATACATGTTAAAAGATAAGTAAATAAAATATATATAATACATGCAATGTGATTTAGGAAAGGGCTCTCGAAGGGGATGGTACTTGAGCTGAACTGTGAAATGAACTAAAGGTTCTAAGAGGTGGGGAGGGAGAACATTCCAGGGATGGAGAACAGGATATGCAAAAGCAGAGATCAGTACCGGGAATTCCATGTCCAGGAAACAGCAAGTAGGTCCCTTTGGGCATACAGGATGTGAGGGGGAACAACATGTAATCAGTCTGGAAAGATAAGTATGAGATTGCAAAGGTTTTTAAATACTCAACAGAAGGGTTAATATTGTATCCTTGAGGTAATAGACAGTCGCTGATACTTGTAGAACTGGGGAAGTGACATGGTGAGATGAATTCTTTAGGAATATTGATTTGGTAGTTATGTGGTATGGATTGGAGAAAGGGGACTGGATACAGGGAGATTTGAAGAAACGCAGTAGCCCCCGCAGGAAGCGATTAGAACTTGGCCCTGGGTGGCTGTGGGTATGTGGGAGGTAAGAGAAGGGGACAGATGTGAGAGATGTTGAGGAGACAGACTAAACCGGATTGGGAAACTAATTATATATGGGAAGATGGTAGGAGTGAAAGTGAAGAGCTGAAGATGACTCCTACATCGTATACCCGGGTGACTGGAAGAATGACGGCCCTTTTGACAAACAGGAAATTTTTGAGGAGGGACAAGTTTTTTGCTTTGTTTTGGATATCTGAGATGTCTACAGGGCATCTGGGTGGAGATTTCTAGAAGGAAGTTATGGGAATCCATAATTTGTGACAGAAGAGAAAAGCCAGGCTGGCCTGGACCTTAGATTTTAGCAAAGTAGATCTCAAAGGTTGCAGAGGAAGGATAGCTTGGATCACATGAACTAAAATTCCAAAGGTCAGTCCAGGAGGGATGGAAACAAAAAAATGAAATTGTGAAGAAAGGGAAACAATTTCCTTAAGGAGGAAACAGGGGAGTTGTTTGTAGAGAACAATGAAGACACATAGGAAACTCATTAATAAGTTAGGTAAAAAGATACATAGGAGATAGGATTCAAGGGTAGTTAACATGAAAAATGTCAGATTTTGGTCCAGTCCTCTAAAAACAGTGTCAAACTAAGGACAATAAATAGTTATTTTAGTTATATTTTGGGAAAGCAGAGGGTCAAAGAATCACTGCTTGGGATGGAGAGGATAATTCTCAATCAGAAAAAAATGGGAAAGCAGTTTTTTTTGGTGTGGTTTTTTTTCCCAAGGAAAATGATCTTCACTTGAAATGACACAACAAAAATGGCTAAGAGGGGCTGATACTCATGATCAATGAAAAACACCTAGCTATTCTTGATAAGTTCAAGTCAGCTGGCCCAGATGACCTAAACCTTCAAGTACTCTAAAACCTTGTAGATGTAAATATTTTAAAGATCATGGACAACAGGGCACACTGAAGAAGTGGAGAGGGGTAAATGTCCCAGTTTTCCAAAGAGGAAGAGGTAAGAACTGCTGAGCTGTGGGCCAGTAAGCCTGGCTTTGTTTCGCAGGAAACTTGTGGAACGGACACATGCTCATTGTCTGTAACTAGACTGGTTAGGTTCAGAGAAGCCGGTTACTAGGTTGGCCTCAGTGATGACTTTTTGGCGTACTCAGGAAGACAGATGATACTGAACTGTTAAGATGTTACAACTAAAAGTAGTGGAGGGAGTAGCCGAACTGATGAAATCCATGATCTTTGAAGTACTAAGGTAATTACTATGCTCACCTTATTTATTAACATTTTTTTCATTGACTTCTGATATTATTGGCATAGGGAACCTCTAGTAGGAGAAGTCCTACTATTGATGCTACCTCTGCAGCTGTTCTTCAATCTGCTGTCTAAACAAGGGGCTCTTATTTTTTCTTATTTCATGGACCTTTTTGTCAGTCTGGTGAAGCCTGTGGATAAGTATCATTCCTGAATGATGTTTTTAAATACAGACAATAAATATATATATAGGATTATAAAGGAAACAATTACACTGAAATATAGTTACCAAAACATTAAAAAACCTTGGTCTAAAATGCTGCCTGTGGTGTTGAAAGGTTAAATGATTGGCATGTAGCATCACAGGTGGTATCACAGGTAGACCTTCAATCCGATCACTCTATTATGAGGTCTATTCTATCTACTGTACCATTCAAGCTGACTCTCATACTAAAAATCATTTCTTTTTTGTAGCTACTGTATCCCGGAACTAGATTTGTATTTATGATTTTTGGGGTATAGAATCATGGAACTATAGGATATTAGGACTAGGAAGGGCCTTAGAAATCATCTAGTACAAGCTCCTACTTTTTTTCTTTTTTAGAGGAAATTGAAACCCAGGAAAGAAAGTGACTTGTCCAAGGTTACAGTGTAAGGAAATGTACAAGTAAAATGACATTGCTGCCAACATCTTTATAAGAAAGACTGTACACACAGTAGATGTTCACTAAATGCTTATTAAACAAATAATAGCATCATCTCCACGTGCTACTGATGGTTAGTGCAGTTATAAAGAAGTTTATCTAATGATTAGAGTATTACAACAAAATACTTTTTGTTCTTCTTTGGCCACTGTCCTTGTAACAACCTCTTTCTACAAATAAAATACAACCTGACAATACAACTGAGTGAAAAGTAATTTTCCCTTTCCAATTCAAATATCCTAAGGTGTACAAAAAAATCTCCTCCATTTTCTACTTACTGCCAAGTACTCAAGTCCCTAGAGCACAAAATGCATTCTACTATGTTCTGAGCTCCTCTTTCCAGAGAGCTGCTGGATATCTCCTCAATGAAGGTCAAGTACTTGATTTCTAAGTGTGTTCATTACAAAAATTGTCACTATAACAAAATAATTCAGATTCCCTCTGAGGTTCTGTTATAAACATAACAGATCTGTGAAAGTGCCCCCAAAAACAATCAATGAGATTTATAGAACTCGAGGTATAGTTAATGAAGCAATTACTTTGGAGGCAAAAAGGGAAGGGCTGAAGGCACATGCTCCTCTATTGCTGCTCTCCCTACCTTTTCATCTTGAACCCCACACACTCATCCCATTCCCTGCTGCTTCTCTGCTATCACCCCTTCTGCATTCTGTATCTCACATCTAAAGCACACCTCCTTTCTCTTCTTTAAAGGCCAATCTCAGATGGTACTTTCTCCATAAATCACTTCCTGATTCTCCCAGATGAAAGTGATCTCTCCTCAAAATCTTTCTAGTATGACTTTTCTGGAAATTTTCTTTACCCTATCACATTCTCCCTTATGTTATACTTACTTGTGTACACTTGATAACGTCCACATAGACTGTAAATTCCTCGAGGGCAGGATATCTTTAAAAAAACAATCTGCAGCTTCATAATCTGTATCTTCCCCACATAGTACAGTATTCTGTACATTTGTTGTTTAGTAATTTTTAAGTCTTGTCCGACTCTTTGTGACCCTATTTGGGGTTTTCTTGGCAAAGATACTGGAGTAGTTTACCATTTCCTTTTCCAGCTCATTTTACAAATGAGGAAACTGAGGTCAACAGGGTTAACTGCCTTGCCCTGGGTCATACAGCTAGTAAGTATCTGAGGGCATATTTGAACTGAGATTATGAGTCTTTCTGATTCCAGGCCAGGCTCTCTATCCACTACACCACCTGACTGTTTTGTATATAGTAGGTTCTTAATAAATATTTCTTGAACTGGAAAAAAAAGTCTCTTGAAAACAGAAATAGTTTGCCAAGTCAGATATATTTTAAAGCTATTTTTCCTCAATGAATCTCCTAAACTTAACGGATGCCTGATGTCCAAGCACCAGAGGCTGCATGTCACATCGCAGAGACGACCACCTGAATGAGTGGTGCAAACCACTGCTCCTGCTGCTCTTCTCAGAAGGTACAGAATCAGTGAGTTGTGAGGCCTGAATGAAAAAGCCATTTTTGTATCCCATATGTCAGAGAGAAGACACACTTGGCACAATAATTAGTCTATGAAATATACAAAATTACAAAGCAAGGTTATTAACAAGGAGGGGGATTTGTTTCCTAAAGGAGGTAGCACTTGAGTTGGGCTTTAAAGGATGGTAGGAATTCACTTGCTGAATGGAAGAAGGGAAGGCACTCGAGACTTTGAGAAGAATAAGAGTAAGGGTATAAATGTTTGAGAACATAGTGAGGGTTTGGGGGACATGGTAGTTTAGTTTGTCTGGGACATGTTTAGGTAGTACAGAGTGTAGGGAGGTGATTTTGAACTTGACTCAAAAGGAAAAAGGGAGTTTACTGGTGATTTTTGGGAAGGTGTGAAATGATCACACCTACATATAAAGTATTATTCAGCATGAAGGATAGATTGGAATGGGGAGAGCAGAGAAAAGAAAACCTATTAGGAAACTATTGAAAAACTCTAGGTAAGTGGTTATGAGGGTCTGTACTAAGGTGGTAACTATGGACACAGAGAGAATACACTTGAGATGTTGTGGAGATGGAACTGACACAATTTGGTAAGTAGATGGGAGGGGTAAGGGAAATAGAAGTGATGTGTCCTATCCTTTTAAAGATTTGGATTCTGAACTTATGATGAAAAAAATCTACAGACTAAAATTTACATACAAAATCAATCCATCAATAAACATTTATAAAGAGCCTACTATGTGCTAGGTTTTGTATTGGCACAATAGGATGTTATAATGATATAGATAAGTATATGAGGCTTGGGCAATTAGTCTCTTTATTTGATGCAGTCATATCTTATACGTATTATGTTGGGCTACGTTCACCACAAACAAGGTGCGTACTCGTAACAAGTGTTAATAAAAAGACAAGGAGTTAATGTTTGACACATTAAGTACTTGATACATTTTTTCATTTATTCACTCACTGAAAAATTAAAATCATTATTATAACAATTATTCTATTTTTAATTGTTCAGTTCCTTATATCTGACTACCATCATTAGTTCGGTATCATCTCTTCCTCCTCTGAATCCCCAGAGCACTATATTTGAGCTTTTTTTATACATGTCCACGTCCACATTCACAAATCTTACTCTGATGTTTCTTGTGGCCTGGAGGTCACTCTGGATTCTCAAAAGTTATGCCAGTAGAACACAGATGCTGGTAGGTTCTAGCAGAGTGCTAGATTCTGGAGTTAGAAACTTGAGTTAAAATCCTGCCTCAGACACTTATTAGGCATGTGACTGTGGGCAAGTCATATAACCTCTCTATGACTCAGTTGTCTCATTTGTAAAATGGGAATGATACACACACAAACACACAGCTATATAGCACTTGTTTCACAGGATTTCTGTGAGCATTAAATGAGATAGTGCCCATCAAATGCTTTGCAAGCCTTGGAGTGCTAAATGTTAGTTGTTACCATTTGGGGAGGTTATGAGTTCTAGGGGGACAGCCTAATTAAATAGGAAGTGTTCATAACTGATAGGCTGGCTGCTCAGTGATGAATTTCTTTTTGGCCATGGCAACATATGAAAGAAAGAAAAATACAAAATGACTCCCAGTTGTATGCTCCTGCAGTATGGCAGAAATAAGAGGGCAGAGGTTACTGAGAATCACCATCTTTATAAATATTAGATTAGTTTGTACACAAAATGTGAGATCCTTGTCCAGGTACCAAGGTGTGGACATATTTCCGGAGGAAATGAATCATGTCAGTTTTGACATTCTTGGTGTAACTGAAACCAAAAGACAAAACCTAAATAGAAAGATGGCTCACAAGCTCTGCTTCCAAAGGCAAATAATTTGATGGAGTTGGTTTTAAACGTGCATCCAAAGGCAACAAAAAACATCATTTTGTGGGTCTCTTTGTCATTTCATATTGCAATGCTCATGATAAGTATTAGCAAAAAGATCAGCATGAAAATAGTTGCCATTTTTAAAAGTCAATTTCAGTTGTAAGGTTGAGGTAGAGAAATTCTAAGATGTCAATAAAATCCTCTAAGTTAAATTAACATATACTTTAATACTTGGCAATTTTAATGCAATAGAGTAAATGAAAGTGGACATAGAGAAAGATGAAAAATATGTTGGAAAATGTACTTCAGAAGGAAGGAAAGAGGCTTAGAGAGAAGCCAGAAGTCTCATGACTATTAATTATACTTCCCTCAAGAAAAGAACTAGAAGGCAATGGGTATACAAAATATCAAATAACATCATCGAAAAATAAATCTGATTTTGATAGAAAGGAAATGATTAGTTACTGATGTTGAAGTCATAGCTACCTCAGTTATTTGTGTACAATCAGACCACTGACTTGTCAGAACATAGGAGAAAGAATATTTTTTAATGAATAAAAATAAAATAATAAAATTGAGGCAACTCCCTCCAACCTGACCTGATTAAACAAACTCTTGAAGGGAAATGGATAAAAGTATAGAAACTGACACTGACACAGACTATTGCCATTTCCTTTGCAGTTTAAGTATTATAAATCAACTGCCATAATAAATAAAACAAAAGAGCCTAGAAACACCAAAGTTTCAAAGTCACACTTGGCCTTATAATATTTGATATTTGTGTATGTGTATGATTTCTGTTCCCCTCCATTAGACTTTTAGGATCCGTGCCTTATTAATTTTTGTATTGCCTATGCTGCCATAGACACTTAATACACATTTGTTAAATGAATGGGTATTTTTTTTATCACAATATGTTCATTAGTGTGCACCCTATCTCCTCACTATATTGTGAGATCTACTGGTATATAAACCTTATCTGTCATTTCTTCTTTCATCTTTTTATGTAGAGAGCTTTTGTTAAATATAGCAATATACTCAGTTGGTCAGTGTTAATGCTGTGTAAAATGTACTATAGGAAGGATGCATAAGAAGTTATGATTTAGTGTAGGTGATACACATGTAAACAGATAAGTACAAAGCAAATCAGAATATAAGTGCATAGGTTTACTTTTTACTTTACATGCAATTAGCACATAATTTGCATTCTACTTATCTGTGTATATGTTTTATCTTTTCAAAGAGACGAGCAGTTGAGCAAAGTTTGGAGAATGTAGGGCAGTATCTTTATAATAAAACAAGGGTTCCAAATGACATAGCAGAAGAAGCTGCTACAAAGAAGACAAAGATGATATGAAACTGAAGAGGGCAAGTCTCGGTGGTAGGGGGAGGGATGAGAGTTCAGGAGAAGGTAGGAAGTATATAGAAGAGTTTGCTGAGGGACATAGTATTAAATAATAGGGATATGGGAAGAAGGGTCAATGGATATGTTTGATAAAGTGGAAAGGGAGTGACTGATCAGTCTCAAGGTTCCAGTTAGAATTCTGCTAGAAGGCCCGCTGGGGAAAGGCTAAAAATGGCTAAATGGTAAATGTGGTCCATGAATACAATGGGATATTACTACATTGTAAGAAATGATGAACATGATGAATATGCTGAAGCATGGGAAGACTCACATGAACAGATAAAAAATGAAGTAAGCACAACTAGGAAAACAATACACAGTATAATGGAAATATAAATGGAAAGAACAATAACAAAATAGTAGAAACTAAATGCTATAAAATTCTTGTTCTAAAGATGTTATGAGAAAGTTTCTTTGATCAGTTTTTTTGCAGAGGGAGGCATAACAGGGGAGAAATACTGCATATGCTGTCAGTTACTTTTTTTGTCAACTAGTTTTGCTGAACGATTATTTTTCCTCTTTTTAAATTCTTTGTTATAAAGGATTACTCTCTGTGGAAGGGGGAGAAGAAAGAGATGTATTGAGAAATATGATATAAAAACAAAAGATATTAAAGTTAATTTTTTTTAAAGTTAGCCAAAGGGCATATTGATGCATGTCCCCTAGTGGCAGAAAGAAGAGTTAAATAGCCTGCAGTCTGATTTCCTCAGGTCGTCCTGGAGTTCTACTGATGGTGATCAAAACTTCTGGCAGGCGTGGATACTCTCATAACCACATTCTAAGAATAAAAAAGAAATTCTGGTGGCAGAAAACTCCACTTCTAATCTATGAACAAATATTTTTCCCTTTCTTTTTCAATTTTCCTTTTGATTCTTCATTACCTCAGTTCAACTATGACCCTGAAGAAGTTTACATGAGGCTTCAAGGGAGGTGAGATTGCAGTGTTTCATTTGGGAGTCACGGAAATGTGTCAGCCATTTCATACTTATTGAGTGGTGTAAACAACTTACCAAGATGGTGCTTATTCAGTTTCAAGTGATTTAGATTCGGAAGGACAGAGTGAGAGCAGTGTAGTTTTGTTCGCACAGTTAGTAATCTAACATTTCTAGAAATGTTTTTGAATTAAATAGCTTAACCAGCATTTTATCAAATAACCCCCATTAATAAAATGTCTTTTGATTTTACAGTATGATGACATGTTCTGACAGAATGTTTCCTCTGCATGCTAAAGACTGCATAACAAATTAAAGAACACACATTTCTGTGGATAAAAGGCAAATAAACTTTCCATAGCAATAATGTGGGAATCATCATTGACGGTTTGACATATCAATATTTCAGGAAGAATAAATGACTTTCATATCCAGGTGGTGTTCTTTTTTTATCATATACTTATTCATTTTGCATTACTAGAATACTTTGGGCAGAACCTGTACTTTATCACCTGAAACTGCTTAAAGTATTTGGAAATATTTTAATAAAGCTTTTCAAATCATCAAATAATGTAACTTTTAAACAAATTTTCCTATTATTATAAATATTTTCTCTTCATCCCTTGCCCAAAGGAAAACTATAAATCTTGTCTCAACTGAATGAACACCATTTATCATATTCATTTTGTTGTCAATACAATTATGAAAAGCCTTTGGCCTTTTTCCAAGGAGCCTGATTTGCTACTGAAACTTAATTAGTATAACCCAGGAAGGTTCAAAACCACCCATTTGGCAATTGAACACAGCTCTATGCATAAGTGACACTTTACCCTTGACCCCTGACCCTAATAACAACAAAAATATGGTAACAAATATATGGTCAAATTGAGAAACAACGGTTTTCGGTCAGAAAACCACACTAAGTATTAAGAATCTCTTTCCGCTCATGTTTGCCACCTGCTGGACAAAAGCTAAATTTCAAAATGCCACTGTAAAAAAACAAAAAAATCCTTCAATCACCCCCTCAAAAAAAATCTGTGAGAAAATCAAATGCAAGCTTAATTAAAAACATATTAAAACATCTTATCACATATTATAGATAAAATTTTGTCTGTCATGAAATATTTTTCCACTCTTGACGATTAAGGAAAGGATCTTACCATGTACCAATACTTAATAGCTTGTTAGAGGTCATTTGTTTGAAAAAACGCCTTTTGGCTAATGATACAGGATAACCAACTATCAATATTAGATACTTTATGTCCAATTATTTTAGTTTCAAGATCAATATTAGTTCCATACTTGACACAACAGATTTAATGTTTTGAAGTAAATGAAAGTGTTCATTAGTTATTAAATATTAAGAATGAAGATAGTGGTAGTTGGCCTACTTAGGGAGATTGAAGGAATAGGAGAATTTAAAGACATTCTTCATAGTCAAAGGGAATATTACAAGCTTCTCCATATCAGAATGTATATTCTCTGTACATGCAGATTATGTGCTCCAATATACATATCTTAATGAAAGGGAAAAATCCTTATCATTTCTCTTCCCATAAAAATATAATGCTTCCAGAATATTTTGTTAACAAGTGAAAAAGTAAGCTGCATATTTACATCTAGAATGAAATTATTTTTAAAATGTAGAACTTTTATTGAAACACACCCAGAATAGTTATCCTTTGTCATTTATGTGCTCAGCAATGACTACAACTACAACTATAGTCTTTGTGGTTGAAGATTATTATTTCCTCTTTAAGTCAAGTATCTTCTAATCTGGGTAATCAAAGAAGTTTGAGGAGGAGTGTTTCAAAAGTATAAATTATGAGTATACACATAAAAATACTTAATTCTTAAATCACAGAACTGTTTTATATATATGTATATAAATATCTATATTTACTGAAGAGAATATTAATATACACCAAAGGGTATATACACCTTTATATGATTCATATTAAACTATTATTTATTTTTGGAATTAATTTATTGGGAATTTCTGCTGTCTTTTTTTTTCTTTTTACAAAACTAATGCTGGGAACTGGCAAAGGAATCCAGTGAAATTCCTGATCATTTCCTTTCTCTAATTCCATTCATATTTTTATAGTCATGAAAATCTTGAGCATGATGATTAATATCTAGATAGTCATCGTGAGATAAAATGCTTCTTTCTAGGCCCTCTGCTTGAGATGAAGTAGAGATATTAACCCTTTTTAAAAAACCAATTAGCGGTCCTCTCTTTTCTGTTGTTACATATATCAGGTTTTCTACATAATACCCATGTAAACCATTATTTTTTGGTGTAATTCCTAAGTTATCAATGTTAACACCACCAAAAAAACCAGTGACTTCTCTGTGCTGTCTTTCCAAATGCGGTATTCACAGTTAACTGCACTGCTGCCACTGTGCTGTAATTTTTAGCTGATTACACATTAGTTCATTTAGCTTTGTTTCCTCTTCCCTACTGTGCCATACTATTAAGCTAATGCAAGGGGCCTGGTACCCCTCTGTGCACAGAGCTGGTATTGTCACAGGGTAATAAGGATACATCCAGTCAAACAGCATGGTGTAGCTGGTCTTTGTGTTCAGTGCAAAGGCAATCCCTCGAAGATCTCTTGCCAGCCCGATCAACATACGCTGTCAGTGGGAAAGAGACACAGTAATTGATTTTCACGTTAGCATAGAGCAGATGGAGTAATAATCAGCCAATAATGACCACATATCTGATTTTGATTCATTAGCTAAAATGTCTTGCTCAGATGCTTTTCTATAGAAAACCGTACTCTTCACACAACCAACCAATCAAACGCACTGAACAATTCTGCCTCCCTCTTGACATATTTAGCCAAGTAACAATTCTATTGGTTTAGAACATTTAGTTACTTGACATACTGCATTTTTGAATTGTGCCAAATGGGAAAAAATTAGCTAATAACACATATAAAAATGCTCACCGTCTAGACATTATTTAATAACAGTAAGTGAAAACTACTTATGTGAGTCTGATGACACAGCATTAGTGACTAAATTATATGCATTATCTTACAAGGAAAGAGGGCCATGATATACATTTAATTCCACATGGGAAATATTCAGGCATTTAAAGGTATATGGTAAAGGAGGATGGAAGCACATGTTGTACTTCATGTCATTAATGAGTAACCATGGCAATCCAGGACCAGAGTAAGGCTGGTGAGGTGACTTACTGTTACCACCACAAGCATTTTTGCCACTTTTTTCACTCACTAGTACAGTGAAGAGGAGATACCAGGACAACTTTCTCTAAAGGGAGGAGACTTGATACTTTGGAACTGTAATTGAGCCATGCTTGAGTTGAGGCTGGGAATAGTAAGAGAAAGTCCCTGAACAGATGCCTGGTATGTCAAAGCAAGGGCACAAGTAACCTCCCCCCCAATATGGAAGCTGGCTTGCTGCTGGCAGCCCACGTGCTTTCTGAAGCCATTGTTTCAATAGGAATGTTCTGCCTACTGTACCACCAAAGCACTTCTGTCTGTATGGTGCTTCTCATCTTCACTAGTCAAATGGATTATGGAAACACATGGAAAGGTTTTTTAGAAAGGTAGTGCCTGCTACCATTAAGGACCATGCTAATTTTCAAGGTAAACGTAATTGCTATGTTTGATATATCCCAACATCCCAGTTCCTTTCTTTAAGGAACTCAGTCCTTTAATCTCATTTTAATGTCTGAATAACATATTTTAGAGCTAGTAGGTGACAGTTCTTGTTTAAATTAACCAGCTCTCACCAGCAATCATACATTTTCATTTCTTAAAATATTATTTCTATATTTATTTTCATTGTTACATGGAGATGATGAGCTAAAATGCTAACTAAAGAAATGCTTGTAAAATATTTTGTTTCTATGGAGCCATTAATTGAAAGAATGATAATCACAAAAGAATCTTTACTTTTTGTTCTTATTTCTCTCAACCAATTTGCCCCCTTCCTTCTTTTCCCCCTTCACTTCCTTCTTTGATGTTCCTCAACTGGCTTACTCTTGCTATTACCTAATGAGGAACTCCTTTCCACATTTATAACTTCACTCATGTTACTATTCTCACCTGATATTCCTCCTCCCAATCCCCTCCTCAGCATATCCTTATAGTTCTTCCAAAACCTACCTCCTGCATGGAGTCTTCTCCCAAGTAATCCCACCCTATTTTCTGTTTCACTTTTATTCTTGTGGTTCTAAAGCAACTGTTCACATTATATTAATTTGCACATACTTGCATATGTTTTAAAGGTTATTGTTGCATTTTGAAAAATGTAGATACTGGTCAATTCAAATTAGACCATAAATTACTTAAGGTAAGGGGCTCTTTTCCTCCTTATCTGTATTACTCTGTAGTACCTAATACAATGGAGTCTCCATGTTTTTGCCTTTTCAATGCTACAGACAAACTACTATTTATGATATAGTCACATAAAAAGGATAGTGATGATTGTACTGGGTGATCTCTAAGATATATTTTAGCTTGAACATTGTTTGAACTATTTAATGAAACTTTTCTCCTTGCTAAAATATGCCAAAAGTTATTCAAGGTGATTATAAGGTGACACAGTTTTTAATGTGCTGAAGTATGGTTACAGTACAATTCTACTGGTTTTGTTTTAGGGGGGAAATAATAGGAAAAAATTTTAGAAAAGAGAAAATTGGGTGGGGGAAATCTATTCAACAATATTTCAAAGCAACTGTGCAGTGAAAAACTTAAAATACTGATATGATTTTTTAAAACGTTATATATACTATATATATACATATACACATATATACTTTGTCTCAAAAGTGTGGTTCAAATGGACTCAACTGGGTAGAAAAATCATAATAAGATTATAAAGCATTAGTGCTTTTTATCTCAAAATAACAAACTATTATAGGATGTGGGACAAGAGCTTAACAGCAATGGAAATGCACTGAAGATGAAGAATTCAAAGAATCTTGGGAAGATTTGCATTATCTTCACAGTTTACTGCACTGCTGCCAGTGTGCTATGGCACAGTGATACAGAGTAAAGAAAGTAGATCTCAAAGAACAGAATATACATCAACTACAATGATGAAAACAGACACTAAACAGTAAACTCAGGTTAAAAACAGTGCTTGATCAGGTAGTATCTTGCTGAAGTTAAGAAAAAAAGCCTTATTTATTTGTTTTTTGACAAATGGTAAATAATATGAGTGCACAGTGGCATGTATAATTAGTGTCAATCAGTCTTTTGTTTTGTTATGCTTAACTGTTTTGGAGAAATATATTTTAAGTTTTATTTGTGTGTATATATATATATGTATGTATATGCTTAAAACAAAAATAAAAAAACAAAACCCAAAAATATGGGTTATATATAAAGTGTTTCAAAGCAGATATTTTTTCCCTTCTAAATTGCAGATAGTTGGCATTTGATTAATTTGAGGGTAGTAAGTGACCAATATTTTCAGCA